>JAMWYP010000003.1:6168500-7510000 GCA_025563575.1 Acacia pycnantha | reverse complement strand
TGTTGTGAGGATGGGTGACCATCCACCACAAGAAGCCCACCTTCAAATCACAAATTTCGTCCATAGAGTAGATTTCGGCATGTTCTTGCTTCTTCTTATACTAAAGCCTTCTTGCTCGTGTACCTACAACAATTGTAAATGAAGTTCATTTAAAATTACCCTTTATCATAATTAACAAAAATCATGAACCTGATAAAGAGAGCAGCAACAAGAAGAAACAAATAATAAAACATTGATTTCAGGAGAATATGAAGGGACATAATGTATAGGAACTGCATCCGCATAATTAAGTTGCACCTTTGTTTCATTTTTGTTGCTAGGATTTAAAAAAATCTCCTCACTTTTTGTCAGTTTTGAATCCCCTCATTGAATTATTCAGGGCTTCTACAAGCACTCCTAAGAGGAAGGGGAAAATCAACATAATTTGAAACCAAAAAGTGCAGGTTTGGAAAGGGATGAAAACAACAATATGAACATGAAATGATAACAAAACCTATTGCAGGTGACAGTAAAATTTGTTAACAGCCATTGGAATAATGACAATCAAATTCTACAAGAGATGCAAGAACTACAAATGTAAGTTCAATCTTGTTCACTGTTACATTAGGGATTGGTGTGTGCTACATGGATTCCTAGATTCCTATAAAGCTGAAGAAGCACATCTAGCAAGACAGTACCACATCAAAACCAATACAACTACCAAAGTCCAAGCACAAAATTAAAATCTCCAGATGTTTTACCCAATATACCAGAGACACGTGTGTGTGTGTGTGTGTGTGTGTGTGTGTGTGTGTGTGTGTGTGTGTGTGTGTGTGTGTGTGTGTGTGTTAGAAGAATTTAACAAGTGAATATTCAAAGTGATGTGTGTGTGTGTGTGTTAGAAGAATTTAACAAGTGAATATTCAAAGTGATGTGTGTGTGTGTTAGAAGAATTTAACAAGTGAATATTCAAAGTGATATTCAAGGACATGAAGAGAGGGAGGATTTATGTTTTCTTTCAGATTTTGTGGATTGAAATCTTATTTCTCTAAATCATATTTATTCTCGTGAAAAGTACATCTATAGTATTGAATCTGCTTCCTCCTAAAGCCATATGCATGCCCTCCCTTCATCTCTGCCGCTTATATGCTCCAGAAGATACAGATATTTGCTTGGTCAATATATTCAGAAAATAGAGAACATAATATTATTATTATTCATATGGAGGCTTATCGTAATGCGAAAAGAGTATCAACTAGTTTCCTTATTTTAATATTTGTGCTTTCAGAATAAATAAAATTGTCATATAGTCATTCTCATTTATTTTCTTTTAAAACCATAAGAGGAGGGCAAAACACTTTATTTTGCTTTAAGAATTATATTGAAACTATCTACCTTTGATTTTAAGATTCCACTGAGAATAGAGAAATATCAATAGCAAGTTTCTTGCAACGATTATCTTCATCTTGATTCTGTTCTCTGCTATCTATTTTTGGCCGTAGATCAACTTGAATTTCATTTGCTATCTTTACAGCCTTAATCTTCTTTTTAACCATCTACCTTTTAAGTCCTTAATTCTAAAAGCATACACACATTTTCACTCATGTTTTGTTTTGACTTCTAGCCTAAGTTTTCACATACATTAGAAACACAAGTTTGGCAGAATTATGTCTGACATTTGTCTCCAGAATCCACATTCCTAGTGAGATTTTATCCCCACATTCTTTCATTGGCATATAATTATAGCACATATGAATTAAATATTATGACCCATTAAGCACAACACTAGTTCAGTATATATAGTTCAGTGTGTTAACATAGGACACTGAACTCTATTCGTGTAGCATCATGAATTGAGCCTAAGCCCAACAAGTTGCCACCCAGCTCCAAAGGGGGAAAAAAGAGAAAAGCTTTTCTTGCTTCTGGAAACTAACCTTCCACCAAATATCTTGGCTAACCAACCCCGTGCAATTGACTCAATACATAACCCCAGAAGAATGATGATTGAACCAATCCGGCCACTGATGAATTCCACCCAAATTGATGAGACATTGGAATTATAAGCACAAAAAAGGGTTAAAATATGGAGACAAAAAGGAAGAACTGTTTCTATGCAAAATCCACTCACCTCATCCGGTAACCGCTCTTTTTCTTCCACTTCTTCAGCAGTTAAGGGATCTCCCACCTCCACGGGAGGATTTTTTATGCTGCATAATGATTGTCGGCATCGTCACTGCGCACTTAAGCGGTCTCGGAGAGAAATTTGGGAGTGGGGGCGGAGGTGGCGGGAGGTTGTCTTCCATGAGCGGTGGAGGCGATGGCTCTGAAGTGGTGTCCAATGGCGGACGTTGTTGAGACCGGTGACCAGAGGTGACGCGAGAGAGAGAGAGAGAGAGAGAGAGATTTTGAAATCAGAACTGCCTTCTAGTTAGGGGTTTTTTGTCTTTTCATTTAACATTCAAATGTCAAAAAAGGCCTTGGGGCCTCTTCTGGGAATGTCCGAGTCTTGGGGCCTTTTTTTGGGGTTTTTTGGGCTAAAAGGGCCCCCATATGGATTTTCCCTTTTTTTCTATCTCAATCCCTTTGCTTTTTGATTCGAAGATATATATATATATATATATATTATTGTGTGAAAATAGATTTTTTTTTTCTTTTTCTTTGCGTGGGGTCCACGTTTTTGCTGGTGTGTGTTGGTTGGGCCGTGGGAGTTTTTTTTTTATATAAAGGAGGCACAAGGCCAAAAGATAAATTACATAATCAAACTAAAGGGGAAATAATCCCAAACACTCTTGATCCACCCAAGCCCTAAGATGCATGGGACAATCACTCAAAATATCAGAGTTTGATAATCCCCACTTCGCAAGAGCATCAGCAATTCGATTACACTCTCGGGGAAGATGACAGAGAGATATGCACCACTCCCGGTTCAATAAATCCTTAATCTGGGAAACAAGCAAGCTCCCAGGGACGAACTGGTTGTCGAGTAAATTAGTGATCAGAGTATTTGCATCTGACTCCAGAACAATCTTCTTAAATCCTAAATCCCAAGCAAGGTTAAGACCCTCCAGCATAGCCCACTCTTCCGCACACTGAGCATTGCAAATTCCAACACTTTTCGTAAATCCAGCTATCCATTCACCTTGAGATCCACGTAATACTCCCCCAACACCCGCCAAAAACGTCCTTTGACTAACCGCCCCGTCCACATTTAACTTGACCCAATCCACAGGGGGTCTTTCCCAAACCAACGCCCCATCAATAACCTCATTGGTCCTAGGAGAATCTAGTCCCAACTCAGGAACAATAGCAAAACTCCTCCATGAATGAAGTATATTGGCCGCCGGGCAAGAAGGTTTAAAAAAGTTGGGGTCAAAGATAAAAGAATTCCTCCACGTCCATAGCTTCCAAATAGCAACTCCAAAGATAATATTCCAACTAGTTCCCACACCTTTCCCAAGTTTACCTTTGAGATTCATGGCTATCCAATCTCTAAGCCCAGCAGAGAAGAAGGACGATACATAATTAGGCGAAAGAAGTGAGAACCACATTTGTTTCGCATAAATACAATCTCGTAAGATATGGAGGATATCTTCAACCCCATTCCTACAAAAATCACATAAGTCCGACGATTGGGACCATTGGCTCCTCCTCTCATTGGTTGGAAGTTTATTTAAGGCCGCCATCCACATAAACACCTTAATTCTCTCCGCCCCTCTCCACTTCCAAATTACTTTATGTAAATTAAACCTGAAATGTAAGGGACTCGGCTCAAGTAAAAAATAGGCACTTCGAATAGAAAAGTACCATAACTGGTGGCCCCCACACCATAACATCATGCCCCGCATTCGCCCTAGGAGGAAGCACAAATATAAGTCTCTGAATTACCTCAGGTGCAACACACTCAGCAAGTCTGGTGAGGTCCCACGAACCTCCCCACACCCAATCCCTCACACAGGAGCTTTCCTCTTCATTGGAGAGACGTCTCGTGCAGAACCCCTTCAAATCCTGTCCATCGATCAACCAGTGGTCATTAAAGAAACTTATAGATTGACCGTTCCTAACCTGCCACTTGGTGCCCATATCAATAAGATCGCTCTGAGAGGAGATGAAACGCCATAATCTAGAATCCCCTGGACGATATTTCAGAAGAAAGTCATCCTCTCTCATCATATAACGTTTCTGAAGAACCTCGGTCCATAATCCATTATGCCCCACCACCAACTTCCAAGCTAGCTTCGCCCCACATGCTTGGTTAAAAGAGGAAAGTCTTCGGAAGCCCAAACCCCCAAACTCTTTCGGCCTCGTAATAATGTCCCACCCGACAGGATGAAATTTATTCTGCAAGCCATCATGACCCCAAATAAAGTTTCTTTGTAAGCGTTCCACCTCCAAACAAATACTCCTAGGAATACGAGCCACCTGCATGGGAAATAAAGGAATAGTACTTAAGACAGATTTTGCCAAGGTAATACGACCAGCCATAGATAGGGAACTTGCTTTCCAGGCTGATAGCTTAGAGTGAACCCTCTCTATAATATAATGAAATGTCTCTTTCCGCTTCCTATTTCTAGAGAGGGGAAAGCCAAGATATTTCCCTATTTCACTAGAAACCTGAATCCCCGACACCTCTTTGATTTTTGATCTAGAAACCATCGACACCCTAGGTGAAAAGTAAATCGAATATTTAGCACGATTCACCTTCCCACCTGAGGCCTTCGAGAATTTATCTAAACACTGCATCATACATGCCGCTTGATCTTCAGACACGACCCCAAATAATAGCATATCATCAGCAAACATTAAATGAGAAATTTTCGGCCCATCTCTAGAAGTAGAAATAGGCTTCTAGCTACCATCATCCACCGCATCACAAATTACATGCGACAGCTTATCCATACACAGAACAAACAAAAGGGGAGATATAGGGTCACCTTGGCGAAGACCCCTCTGAGGAAGGAAGGGTTCAGTTTGATTCCCATTCCATAACACACTATAGGAGACTGAAGATATGCATTCCATAATAAGACGAATGAACCCCTCTTCAAACCCAACCTCTCTAAGAACCTGTTCCAAGAATTCCCATCTAATTCTATCATAAGCCTTCTCAAGATCAATTTTCATAGCCATAAGCCCCCGCTTACTTCTATTCATACACATGCTATGGAGGAGCTCCTGTCCAATAACAATATTATCCTGTATGTGCCTGCCTTTGATAAAGCTGGCTTGGAAGGGCGACACCAAATCATTCAACACCCCTTTAAGTCTCTGAGTTATAACTTTAGCGACACATTTATAATGGACAGAGCATAAAGAGATAGGTCTAAAATGAGATACCAGCTCAGGGTTATCCCTCTTGGGAATAAGAGAAATAAGAGTCCTGTTAGAATCCCCTAGAGAACCCACACCTTGAAAAGTTTGTTTAACAAAATCGCAAATGGAATGACCCACCGTATTCCAATTATGTTTAAAGAATACAGGAGGGAACCCATCCACCCCCGGGGCTTTGAAATTTCCCATAGAAAAAACCGCTCTTTTTATCTCCTCATCATCCGGGGCTCCAGCTATGTACCCCAAGGAAGCCTGATCCAGGCATGGGAATTTAGATCTCGTAGACAGGAGCGGAGAGACCCAATTATCAGGCTGATAGAGAGATCTAAAATAACCAACCACCAGCTGCTTCAATTCCACCTCGTTGTCAATCCACCTACCCTCCTCATTTTTAAGGGCATTAATTTTATTACGGCGGCCCCTCATTTTAGACTTAAGGTGGTAAAACCGAGTATTGCGATCACCCTTCGAAACCCATTCCGACCTAGACTTCTGGAACCACTTAATTTCCTCCAGCTTAAGCAAACGGTCTAATTCATCCTGAAGCTCAAATTCAAGATTGCATAGGAAATTCGAATAGGGGTAGGCCCTGGAATTTTGAATTCCCTCTAAACGTCTCATAATCCGATGAATCTGTTTTTCCACCAGACCAAAAACCTCCTTGTTCCATATAACAATAGCTTTTTGGAACTGAGATAAGGCAAAATTAATATCGGCATCAACAACCCAATTATTAACAACAAAGTCACTATAATGCTCATGCTTAATCCACATAGCCTCAAATCTAAATGGTCTACAACCAGCTCTAGCATCATTCCTAGCCACAAAAGCAAGACAGATAGGATTATGGTCAGAATATTTAATCCTTGGCAAAAACCTGAAGAAAGCACTCCGAGAAGGTTGACAGAAAAGAGGAATTAGCCAAAGCACGATCAAGCCGTTCAAACAGGCGAGAGAAGCCAACATTTCGAGGACCTTTCCACGTAAAGGCAGGACCACAAAACCCCATATCAGACAGATTACACGACAAGATTCTGTCGTGAAATAATTGAATTCTTGAGAAATTGACACCAGCTCCCCCTACTCGATCATTAGGAGAAAGAATATCATTAAAGTCCCCCAATACCACCCAAGGAGACACCATATTATCGGCAAGATTTTTGATATCCTCCCAGAACATCTGCTTGAGAGTAGGAGACGGGAGCGCATACACAGCCGTTAAATGGAAAGGTAACTCCCCATTGAAGCAACAGAAGAAATGAAAAAATTGTCTCTCTTATTCTACTGGGCCCGCAGCGCTCAATCACATCTGATTCAAAATCTCTTATTCTATTGCATCTAGCTCACATCTTCATTCCATTTTTTCCGTGCATCCGCGTATCTCTCTCTCTCTAAATATATCCTGAATTTCCTTCATGCAATTATATATATATATATATATAATATTCTTTCATGCTCAAATGCGATCTGCTTCTTCTTCTATAATTTTTCTTTGATATTTTCTACTCTTTTAGATCTCATAATATCTCCTGCAAACTAAAATAAGATATGAGTAGATTTTATATTAAAATCTCCTTTTATCCTATAATTAATTAAAGGTTAGAAAAATATATAAAAGATAATAAAATAAATATAAAATATTAATAGATTCAATCTAGGGAAAATTCTAAATAAATACCATTTGAATTTACAAAACCCAAAGTCTGTTGAATTTGTAAAAAGACTGAGACGTACAAAGGACCTATGAGAGATATGCAAATTCGGGTGAAATTACATTTTTGCCCTTAGTTTTAAATAAATAAATAAATTAAAAAAAAACCCCTCCAACCCCACCACCGTCGGCCGGCCACCGCCACCGCCACCGCTGGTCACCACCGCCGGCGACCACCACCGCTGGTGGTGGTGGCTGCCGGCCGACGGTGTGGGGGTTGGAGGGTTTTTTATTTATTTAAAACTAAGGGCAAAAGGGTAATTTCACCCGAATTTGCATATCCCTCATAGGTCCTTTGTACCTCTCAGTCTTTTTACAAATTCAACAGACTTCTGAGGGTTTTGCAAATTCAAATGGTATTTATTTAAAATTTTTTCTTTAATCTAATATATCTAATAACATATACTTATTTAATTATAAAATATATTCTTATCACAGAGATATGGATTTCACCCCAACCAGATCGAGTGACGAATTGATCGCTACTTCAAAATCTGCAACAAATGAAACGTGTAGATTTGTTGTGCATTAGTTTATTATAGGAGTATTGTTTTTGTCTTATATGATTCTATCTAGTACAAACTTTTGTAAAGTTGGTTAAATTTATAGTATTTTTATGACATCTCGTACTTATATGGAAGCAATAAAAGAGATGTCTTGGGTTTTTTGGGAAAATTTATTTTAGGGCCTTTTTAATAAAGAAATTACAAAAAATGCCCCAAAATTCTGAAAATTCTAAAAAAGGCATTTTCAGAATCTTGGGTGAGTTGTTAACGGGGTACTGATTTAGTTGTTAGCAAAGTGTTGTTAATGGGGCTGATTTAGTTGTTAAAGACTTACCTGTAAACAACTATATCAGCCCCGTTAACAACTCACCTAAGATTCTGAAAATCGCATAAAAAGCCCTAGACCCTTTTCTGGGATTATCAGAATCTTGGGACCTTTTTTACAATTTCTCCTGTTAAAAGGACCCTGAAATAAATATTCCCTTGTTTTGATTAAATTTGTTTAGGGAAATGGCATAAGTAATCAAAAAATTATAAAGAAGGCTTAAAGAAAATTCACATTTCGTACTTATATTTAGGACCCTTTTTAATATGTGACTTTTTTTAGATATTTTTTGACAAGTTTTTGATTACTGGGCCCTAGGGGTATTTTCCCAATTTATTTTTTTCTTACAGTGTATATATATTTATTAATAGTTTAGATATTCTATTTATTACCCTAACTTATATTTTTTTAAAAAAATCATTTTATCCCTATAACTTTTTGATTAAAATGTGATTATTGAATTTTAACTTAAAAGCAATTCAGCTTTTATAGTTTTAGTTAGGGTAATCACATTGTTAGTCCTTATAGTTTCATTATGAGATTTTAATTTTGTTTTATAGTTTCAAATCGTAAGGACAAAAACTACTATTGTTAATAACATATACATTAAACTCCATATTAAATCTTTACGAACTATAAAGATAAAGATTAAACAATTTGAAACAACAAGAATCAAAACTTAAAAAGTTGATTAAACTAGAGAGATCAACAATAGTATCAATCATTTTGGTTATTTAGAATGGTAGTAGCTCACCTTAAAAAAATAATTTTATAATTTTTAAAATATGGAGATTAAACAATAAATATTATTGGGATTAAGTTATATGGAATCAAACTTCAAGAACTAAATATTTAACCTAATAAAAACTAAACGAATGAAGTTGCATCAATTTCGGAACATTAAAATGGATGACTTCGTAATATATTGATATTTAGAATTTAATAAAGACCATTAACATAAAGTTAAATACAAACAAAAATGACGGTTCTCCAAATTTTATTTCGAAAAAAAATTTTGCGTCAGAAAAATTCTTAGGTTTTTTAAAGAAATTAAGCCGTTTTCTGGTTCTATATAAGGGACTTTTTCTTTTTCTTTATTCTTCCTTAAATAATTTAGAGAAGATTCTAACTTAACATAAGCAGTTTATTTTGGGATAGTTACATTTTTTATGGGAAGAACGCAGAAAAAGGATTTTGATATTGTGAAATTTTAATGGGAAAATTTCATTTAAATACTAAATGAAATTCTAAAACTCCCTAAATATTTGTTAAAATTTATAAAGGATTTAAATATGACAGGGATCAAATTCAAATTTTAAAATGTTGGTGAATTTACCTTTTTTTCCTCAGTTTTTAAATAAATTAAAAAAGAAAAATGACCATCGCAGGAGGGCTACCGCGGCCGACCTGGGCTCCTACAGGGTTTTTTTTTTTTTTGTGGGGTCATCTTATTTTTTTAGAAAAAACATTGAATGAAAGTGGGAAAGAGGGGTTCAAATCCACCCCACTTTCATAAAGACTAAATGGCCCAACCATTGTGTCACTTAATTTCTTCGATATATATATATATATATGCATTAACAAATAGAGATAGGATATTGTCACTACCATTACTACCACTTTTTCATTGTCAGATCAGAATCTCAATAGGAGAGAGAAATGATAAAGATAGATGAGATTTTGATCTGACGGTGAAAAAGTGGTAGTGATATTGGTAGTGATAAAAAATGGTAGTGACAATATCTTATCTCTAAAAAATATATATATTATTCTTAACATTTTTTCCATAAAAAAAACACTCGTAAATCACATCACCGAATTTGTGTGTGTGTGTTGTGCCTATAGGGAAGGTGTCCAGGAGAAGAATGGATCACTGTACACCTCGTGTACCTCCTATATATATATATACCTTATGGTTAGAGCCTCCGATCCCACCTCGAGTGTATCCGGAAATCTAGGTAACCGCCCCTTAGAATAGGTCCTTCGGTTTGGATCCTTATGGGCCGGTTGAGATCCTTGCGCCGATTTCCCCTGCTGGACCGGTTAGCCAATGGGCCTCGACTAAGGTCCATAACATTTACTAAAATTTGTACTGGGAATAATAAATTTATTAGTGGGATTTATAAATTCAGCAATAAGTTTTACAAGTTTTTTTTTGCTTAGAGCATCCGATATCCCAGGGCAGGCCATCTTTCAGGCACATCAACGGCCCCAGACTAATCCGGACCGAGACCGGGTGGCCCCTTTCGGGGGGAAGCCTCTACCACCCACGCATGCTGCATTCCCACGTCTCGAACTCAAGACCCGTGGTTAAGCTAGGACAACCCCTTACCAGTTGACCTAAGCGTTTGGTGGTTAAGTTTTACAAGTTGGTTCAAAGGATAACAACATGTGGAGACGGAGTGATTGCTCGTGGTTTGGACTATTTCGTTTTGAATGCGGCCAAAAAACCCATGTTTGTGAAAGATTAGTTCGCCTGAACGCCGAAGGAAAGGAGCGAGCGAGTAGTTCGCCGGCGATTAGCTGTTGTTGACTGTGATCCTCATGCCGGTGAAATCGAGGGTTTGCACAGACTCCTTTATGGCGGCGTCGTTTAGGTGGATTTTGCAACTTCACAAGGACGTTGCCAAAGATGCCCGATTCTATGCGGAAGGCTTGGACTTCACCGTCGACGTCTGCACTCTTCGTTGGGCTGAACTTCGCTCCGGTTCCCTCAAGCTTGCCCTAATGCATTCTCCCAAGTATGTATATTTAATCACCCGTCTCTCTTATCTGATGCGCTCCACCTGTTTGATTAAATGTCGATTTATAGACTGCTAAGCAAAAATGGTCGTTTATACCGTGTTGTGTGTATGAACGTTACTTTATACTCGTTGTAAGATTACAATGCATAAGAACGATGAGGAATTTGTGAGATGAGCAGCTAATAGATGAAGCCATTAGTTTGGTGAAAGTTCGTTGCTGGTTTTATTCTCTATATTAAATTGAAGGGTGCCCAGACTGCGTTTACAATTTGCGTAGCAGATGTATAAGTGGGGTAACTCACAAGGATTGTACAAAGCAAATTCAGCAATAAGATCGCCAATCAGACTAACTACGCAAGTCGTCCCAAAACAAGAACCGGTTTAAAAGAACAAGTTTAAAAGGGGTTCATTAATTCAATCAAGTAAATGAGAGCAGCTTGATTGCCTCAGTCAGGACAGGAGGGTCTGTGTGAAGAAATTCGTGTATGGTTGAGGGAAACTCCAAGCCTCTGAAACCATTATGATGATCATTATCATCACCTTCAGAAACAAAAACACATTTGCCCAGAAGCAAATTTGCTAATCTCAATGGTTCTTTCTTCTCCTTTCGAAAGTACTTGATCCACCCATCTAGCCTCTTCATCTCCTTTCTACACTTTGGCCCTTTCACTCCCACAATCTTTGAATAGAACCCACCCTCGCAATGACAAGAATTACAATCATTACCACCCTCTCCCTCCTCCTCCTCCTCTGGTAACCCCAATAGCCCTATTAACTGTTCGATCTCGTCAATTTCATCGTCCTCAGCTTCAATTTCAGGTATGTGGCGATCTGGAGGGCTTGAGTGAGGAGGTGATTGTTGGTTGGGTAATGCGAAATCTTGGGACACAGATAGGAAAGCTTGAGGCGGTTCGCTACCACATAGATCGTTAGAAGAATTAGCGACGGATTGATCGAGGTGGAGGAACATTGGAGAGCTTAGTGACCCTAGCGAAGAATTTTCTCCGTCTTGTGTTTGTGAATTCGCCGGAGGCGGCGGTGGTGGCGGATGTTCGAGTTTCAGTCTCTTCTCGACCTGATGATTGATGAATTAACTCAATTAAGAATTAGAGTCAGGTTAATAGCAAAAGGAGAAAATAAACAAAAGAGAATACTGGCATTTCAAAGATTAACGCACCTTTCTTAGAGAGGCGAAGAAATTCGAGTGCAGAGACGGCGGCGACGGTGGTTGCATTCTCCCTCCTTCTTGTTTGATCCTTCGGTATAATACCAAAAGGTTTTTTTTTTCCCTCATAAATATTTATATAATGTGACTGATAAATTTATTTAGGCTTTTTCGTATTTTGTACCATTTTCGTCAATATCGCGCAAGAAGAGCTGAAAAGCGCAAAGAAGATTCAAAGAAACCGAAAGTAAATGCATTTTCCTTGGCTTAACTTCATAGCTCATCCACGATGGCCGATGATCTTTATTCCTCCGCCAAGGTTGGCTTTACTCACACTCTGTTTTTACGGAAACTCTGATTTTTTCTCTTGTAATGGTTATCATCGTTTTTGCTTTCTCATGGGCGGCATTTGGAGTTGTCCGATCCAATTGTTAGAATATCTGAACGAAAGTTTACAATTAGAAGCTCCGGTTACATGTGCATTCTCTGATTGGATTGTGATTGGAAATTGGTTGCATAAATCAATGATGAGAGGAGATTAGGCAAAATGTAGGGTTCCGATTGAGGGATTTCAGAATGGGGATGGGTAGTTGCAGAATCAATTATTCTGTTGCTGGCCCTGAGTCATGACTTTCTTGTTTTTTTATATATCAAATAGATTCTATTCAAATAATTTGTTTCAAATTCGTTCCTTCGTCATCGAAAGACTTGAAATGGCGTTTCCTTCTACCTGTTACTGCCAATCGTTAAGTTCACCTGAAATATGGCTTCCAAGCTTGGTGAAGGTTAACTAGCATCAAATTTCTTATAGGACTTAAAAGGCTTGTTTGGAATCACATTTGGGGCCCTTAAAAATATTTATTTATGTAAATCAAAATAAAACTTCTGTCATATACTTATCTCTGTATACTATAAATCACGATTGAAAAGCTATTTTTGAAAGCTCTAATAACTATTCTAAATAAAGGAGTTTTGTCTTTTTGGATTAGCGGTAGAAGTTGTTTTTCTAACATGATTTACAATATACGGGTAAGTTTGTGAGAGGAGTTTATTTGCATGAACGTGTTTTTCCAACGCCAACTCAAACAGGACTTGAATGAAAAAGTGGCATGTAAAGGATCAGATTTGAATGTTCACTTACATGTTAAGAATCAGAACATAGTCGTCTTTGTAATTGAATCCCAGCCATTTACCTTCTTTAATTGATTAGTTTCCAGAACCTTTTTGTTATGCAGAGCATTTTCACTTGAGTGTACGTACATACATATATGTATCTGTTGAGTTTCTTACCCTCCTGACTTTTTATTGAGAATCTTATTATGCATAAGAATGGTGACAGGATCTCTTCCTTGCAATGGCTTCAAAGAATTCCACTCAGATTGAAATTTTGGATATAAAAGTGGTTTGCGAGACTACATGCCCAGAACCCAACATTGAACCATGGGAAATGCCCAAAACTTAAAAGCATACAGCAGGTAAATTACCGCTTAAATTGAGAGTTGGCTGTAGAATTCTGTTTAAATCTGAGTGATATATGTCTTCATTTTTGCCTCATTTTAGGGCTGAATGTGCTTGCAATCCTGTGAGGTATTTTACCCTCTTGTCAATGCAGATATCTGGGAGTGGATGGTTTGAGACGTTGTTAAATAATCATACTAACATAAGTTCAAATGGGGAAATTTCCCCAGTCTCAACCATCACGGAGACCCTGGATAAAGTTTATAATCTAGACTGGTTAAGCAGAGGGAGAGGGTAGTCTCCATTGACTTGCCTCCCCAGAGGGAGAGGGTAGTCTCCATTAACTTTCCTCCCCATTTCATCTCCATTACTTATAGAGTTGAAGTATTTAGATGTAATTTTAATTGATTAAATATATTTATATGTGTTTTAGTATTTAATATTCGAATAATATTATTATAAAATGTTAAATCTCAAACCGTTGGAAGTTGATTCAGTGGTGGGAAAGTAAATGGAGAGGAAGTTCAAACTGTTATTAGGGCATTTACCGTCCAGAAATGAACGTACAGTGCGATTGCTTCTTAGGAAAAAGAAACTTGAAGCGGAAGCTCAATCCGGTAATGTCTCGCTCTAGTTTATTTGGCAAAATTTTTTTTTTTTTTTTAAGTAAATCAATTAAATTGGCCCTACGAATATTCTTTGGATTGGTCAGAATGATTATACCTTACAAGATTTAATTAAAATCTTATTCTAAATTTGAGAAATTTTTAAGATAAATTGTTTATTAATATTTAAATTATTTGATAAATTTGTAAAAAAGTTCTTATGAATTTAATCAAGATGACTTGAATATCTTTTATTTTGATATAGTTTTGACTACTTAGATAATTTAAATAGAATAAAATATAATATAAATCAATTAATTAATTTCTTTATAAGAAAAATCTCTTACTTGGCCGGTAATAATGATTAAATATGAGATTTATTCAAATAACCGTATTTCATTGGCCGGTAAAAATGATTACATCTTAAATCTAGTTAGTTCAGATCATGCTCTATAAATAACTTAGAGAAGCACTGAGCCTTCAACATGAGAATTGAAGAAACTTAGAGAAGTACTGAACCTTCAACATCATGAGGCAAGCTCCCTTCATCTGCCCCCTCCCCGTGCTGCAAAGATTTGATCGATATGCTAACATGTTCAGTGATGCATATGCTATGCTGCTTGCTACCATCGATGATCATTGTCCTCTTACTGTGAATAAGGTATGAAAGTTGTTCTTGTTGTTAGAATCTTAGATACAAGTATCTGTTAAGGTTGTTTTGCTAAGAAAATAATTTAAGCATGCTTCGAGAGTCTAGAGGGAAGTATCTAGAGTTTTATAAGAGTTTTTTTTTTTCTAAGCACCTCTCAATATTATCCGCTTTGGGACCAATTACCCCTCACAACTTTAAAACGCGTCGAGAGGGGAAGTATTCAAACCCTTCATCTTTCTTCATTACTCTCCCCAACCAATATGAGACATAACACTCTACCCACCTTAAAAAAAGATCCTTTATAAGGGCCTGGATACCTCTCCCTCTTGACGGGTTTTAAAGCCGTGAGGGGTGATGGATTCTAAAGAGAACAATATTGAAAGCGAGGCGCTAGGATGTTACAATTAGTATTAGAGTTAGACTCGAGTTGATGTACCAACTAGAACGCTGGCCCAAAGGTGGATAGAGTGTTATTTCCCACATCGGCTAGAGAGGGGAACGAAAGATTCTTTATAAAGGTCTGGATATCTCCCCTCACAACTTTAAAACACGTCGAGAGGAGAGGTATTCAAACTCTTCATCTTTCTTCATTACTCTCTCCAACCAATGTGAGACATAACACTCTACCCACATTAAAAAAAAGATCATTTATAAGGGTCTGGATACTTCTCCCTCTTGACGGGTTTTAAAGCCGTGAGGCGGTGATGGGTCCTAAAGCGAACAATATTGAAAGCGAGGCGCTAGGATGTTACAATTGGTATTAGAGTTAGACTCGAGTTGATGTACCAACTAGAACGCTGGCCCAAAGGTGGATAGAGTGTTATTTCCCACATCGGCTAGAGAGGGGAACGAAAGATTCTTTATAAAGGTCTGGATATCTCCCCTCACAACTTTAAAACACGTCGAGAGGAAAGGTATTCAAACTCTTCATCTTTCTTCATTACTCTCTCCAACCAATGTGAGACATAACACTCTACCCACATTAAAAAAAGATCATTTATAAGGGTCTGGATACTTCTCCCTCTTGACGGGTTTTAAAGCCGTGAGGCGGTGATGGGTCCTAAAGCGAACAATATTGAAAGCGAGGCGCTAGGATGTTACAATTGGTATTAGAGCTAGACTCGAGTCGATGTGGGTTGATGTACCAACGAGAACGCTGGGCCTAAAGGTGGATAGAGTGTTATTTCCCACATCGGCTAGAGAGGGGAACGAAAGATTCTTTATAAAGGTCTGGATATCTCCCCCTCACAACTTTAAAACGCGTCGAGAGGGGAGGTATTCAAACCCTTCATCTTTCTTCATTACTCTCTCCAACCAATGTGAGACATAACACTCTACCCACCTTAAAAAAAGATCCTTTATAAGGGTCTGGATACCTCTCCCTCTTGACGGGTTTTAAAGCCGTGAGGGGGTGATGGGTCCTAAAGCGAACAATATTGAAAGCGAGGCGCTAGGATGTTACAATTGGTGTTAGAGCTAGACTCGAGTCGATGTGGTATCTCCCCTCTTGATGGGTTTTAAAGCCATGAGGGGGTGATGGACTCCAAAGCAAACAATATCAAGAGCAAGGTCTTTCGTTTTCTCAAAATTTAATTCATCTTTACATTATAACCCTTTAATCTCTTGCTTAATTAATCAATATAGGACTTCTCTGATACTCATGTTTCTTTATTATAGGGTACCGATGAAAGCTTACCTCCCTCTTCTCTTTTAGAGGGACAAGTTACTGATAATGCAGAATCAAACACTGGCATGTCAGCCAATCAAAATCATAAGGATTTGGATGCATCTTTTGAAATTGTCAAAGAAGAATCTGTTTATGATCATGATTCCATAGAATCTAGCAACCCCTCATTAAACCACAACACACAAAAGACTAGCCTTGTATCTGGACAATACCTCTACTATTGGGGCCCTCAAGATTGGCTCATGCACCCAAGTTCATATGACAAATACATGAACAGATACTTGGACCTGCCATTTGAATTTGAAGTTGACTCTGCAACTAGCCTGCCATCTCTGGGGCCATCTTACGAAGGTACGTATATGCATACATGTGTCTTGGTGTGTAATTTAATTTAGGGAAAATCCCTTGAGGTCCCAAAGAACCAAAAACATGTTAAAAAATTCTCAAAAAATTCTGGTATAAAAAAAAAATCTCATTAACAACTCCTTCTGTAGGTGATTAACAACTTCTTCTATAGGTTTTAACAACTCTTTGGGATCTTTTTGATATCAGAATTTTCTGCATGATTTTTTTGACATTTTCTTGATCTCTTGGCACCTTAAAAAGATTTTCCCTTTAATTTTTCTAGCATCCATCACATAAGTGGTTTTGCATGATATTTACTTATATACTAATTCCAAGTACTATATATATATGTATATATATATATATTCAATTGCACATTATCCAGTGGTGAATGATGTAGCTCCAGATCTTGCTGAGATTGTAAAGCAGATTGAGTATTATTTCAGGTAATGTCTTTAATTTAAGCAGTTGCATACTTTGTGTCTTGTTTTTTCTTCAAATTTATCTTATTTTAACTGTTTTAAATTATGTGTCACTTGTAGCTTTGATAATTTGATTAGGGATGAAAACTTCCGAGATCATATGGTCGGTAAAGGATGGGTTCCCCTTCCGTTTATAGCAAGTCTTTATGAGGTGACTTGCTTGTGATCATCCTCTCTATATATATTTATATTTATATTTGGATGCAACATTATTATGCAACTAATTATTATATAATATTATATTTTTGCAGGTGAGAAAATTGACAAGTAATATTAAAGTGATAGTGGAAGCTCTTAAAACCTCATTTGCAATAGAAATGGTAATTTGATTCTCTAACCCTAGCTTGATTCAGTGTTATATGTGTGTGAACAATACAGTCTATATATGTTTTTATATATGGCTCACATAAATTAAATTATTTACCATATTGAATTGACAGGATGGTGGTAAATATATAAGGCACCGTCACATATACGTGACAGAGATACGGATTTCAACCAAACCATATCAAGTGATGAACTGATCGCCACTTCAAAATCTACAACAAATGACACGTGGAGATGTGCTGTGCTTTAGTTTATTATAGGAGTATTGTTTTTGTCTTTTATGATGATTCAATCTTGTACTACAAACTCTGCAATGTTGATTAATTTTTTAGAGTGTTTTTTTATGACAATTCGTACTTTTATGGAAGCAATAAAAGAGATCCTTGAGTTTGTTTTGATTAAATTTTTAGTGTTTTGATTAATAAGTTTAGAAAGTCTATTTATTACCCTAACTTATATTTTTTTTTAAAATCATTTTATCCCTAAATCTCAAAACATGTTCATTGATGGCTAATCAAGAAGCAATAACAAAAAAGACAAGATTAAATAAACTGAAATAAAATTTATCAAAAATAATTCGTGGGAATAATCTCTAAGTCTCAAAAAAGTTCATATATCCGTAGGTTGAAAAGAAAAATTAGCCACGTGTGACTTTAATAAAATCAATGAAGTAAATAAAATCCAAATTCAAATAAGACAGAAAAAAAGAAGAGAAATCAAGACTCTTAGAATTCTTTAGTTCTCGTCGTTGCTGTGCGTCTCGTCCTTGCGTCTCTTCTCTACTGCGCTGCGTCTCTTCTCTACTGCGCGTGGATTACAATATATCTTTTTGCAGATCTTTGACCGTGTTTTGCGTGACATCGGAGCACTGATCTTTAAAACACGGCCATCGGAGCACTGATCTTATTTATATATATATATAATATATATATATATATATATATATATATATATATATATATATATATATATATATAATTTTCTTTGTTAATATCTTCGATAAAATAAAAAGTATATAAAAGATAATTAAATAAGTATAAAATATTAATAAATTCAATCCAATATATTCAGAATCTATACTTATTTAATTATAAAATATATAATTATCAGGCTCACCTTAAAAAAAATAATTTTTTAAATATGGAGATTAAACAATAAATATTATTGGGATTAAGTTATATGGAATCAAACTTCAAGAACTAAATTTTTAACCTAATAAAAATTAAAAGAATCAAGTGGCATCAATTTCAGAACATTAAAATGGGTGACTTCGTAATATATTAATATTTAGAATTTAAGAAAGACCATTAACATAAAGTTAAATACAAACAAACATGCCCGTTCTCCAAATTTCATTTCGAATAAAAATTTACGTCAGAAAAATTCTTAGATATTGGTAATAAACTTGATTTGATATTTTACAATTTCAAAATTCCTTTTATGTATTTTTTCCTATTTTTATCTTTTTATTTTATTTTTTCATTTTCCCCAAGAACATAGTGTTTTTGATTGAAGGCCACATTGGTCTAATTTGGTGGTTTGAATTATTTCTTAGGTCGTAATGGACCAAGAAAATATTAAAAAAGTCTTAAAGAATATTCTTACGTAAAAAAATCTTAAGGAAATGTTAAAACTCACATATAGAGTTGTCAATCACATATTGAAGAAGTTGTCACGAAACTTTTTTGACATCCAAATTTTTTCTAAGACTTTGTTGACTTTTTTTTTTGTCCTAAAGACGTTAAGACTATGTTTGGTTTGAAGCAAGGGCGGATGGAGGGGGGCTAGGGGTGGCCCCATTACTAAATTTTTTTAAAAAAAACGTTAGTGCAAAAGTGCAATATGAAATAGGTTAGTACTTGACTACTTTCTCTTCTGATCTTTTCGTTTGCTTTCATTTGTATTAAAAAAAAATTAGAATATGATAATAAAGAAGTAGGACCCGCAACCCTTAATCATCCCCAACCCCATTTGTTTGCACTTTTCTGAAATATTGTGTCTCTTCTTCCTCTCATTTGTGGCTGGTCCCATCATCCGCCATTTTTTTAACAGCTTATGACAAATTTTGAGAATCAATAAAGTACTCAAAATCACTTCATTTCATTCAATTTCCTTCATGAAATTTTTTATACATGATTTTATCTTTCTAATAATATTACTTTTATACTAATTAGAGAATATTTTAGGGTTAGGATTTTGGACAAGTTTTGAGTTTTATTAAAAGATGGCTATGGGAATATAGATGATAACTAATAGTTAATTTTAATCAATTTACCTTTGTTATTAATAATATTTTTTAAATTATATTGATCATGAAATAATTCATGCTCTTTGTAGGGAAGAGTGCTACCATTGATACGTATTTTAAGAGAAAGAATGGTGAGTCTTTGTCTTTGTCTACTTATTTTGAGTTTTAGCACGGATTCAATTATAGATGAATTTAATAATATGAAAACACATAGAGTAAGAGTCAAGTGAAATAATCTTAATTTTTGTAATAGATTTCTTTCAATTTTTTGTATATTAGGTCTCTGTCGTACTTCAAGTATTTTATTTATGATGTAGCATTTTTTATTTTCGCCCCCCGTCAGTGAAATTTCTGGGTCCGCCCCTGTTTTGAAGGGAGGGAAACTTCCCTCCTTAGTGTGAAAAGTCAAATATAACCATGACGTGGAATGTTTGTAGGAAAACGATGCAAATTTATGATCATATCTGGTTTTCAATACTAAGGAGGGAAGCTCCCCTCCCCTCCTTTCCTTTAAACCAAAAGGCTAAAGATATTCTCTTATTTCTTATGCATTTGGTCTCCTGGACCAACATGAACATGAAGATGGGTATATCCCTATATTATATCCATCGTTAATCGAGGAATTTATCAAGGCTAAGGGGATGAGAGATCTTAAAGCTGACATATTGTTCAGCAGTGAGCGATTGCTTCAAGGCCATATTGGTCGTGGTTTGGACTATTTCTTTTCGAATGCGGCCATAAAAACCTATGTTTGTGAAAGATTAGTTTGCCTGAACGCCAAAGGAAAGGAGCGAGCGAGTAGTTCATGTTGGTCGGATCCGGATTAGTCCAGGCGAAACTCTAAATACCGGATGGACAAAAAAAAAAACGCAACCATAAAGCAAGAATTTTGACCCAACCATCTTTTTTTAAATATAAGCCAACTTAGCTTTTATGTAATTGTCCTATTTGTATTCAATGTTTTTACTTGTCATCGGATTTGTATTTTATGGCTCTCTTCAACCATCGTATGATATTGATAATTGATATGACGCTCTTTTAAAACATTTTTTTATGTATTTTTATTTATTTGAATTACATTGTATGATACACCTAAATATTTTTTAGGCCCAGTATCATAAATTAATTAATTTTTAGACCTGCATTCATAAATATTTTTTCTTGTAACACCAGTATCTTAAAACATTTTTCAGTAGCACATAATATCTAAAATATTTTTTCAACACTCAGTATCTGAAGTTAATTAATTTTTAGTACATGGAGTATTTTTTTTTTCAAAAAAAAAAAAAAGCCCTATGGACAAGCATGGAACGTGGATTCTACCAATGAGGGATTTCAAAATAGATGTTGGTAGTTGCAGAATCAATTATTCTGTGGCTGGCCATGACTTTCTTGTTTTTTTATTTATCAAATAGATTCTACTAAATCAATTAAATTGGTCCTACGAAATTTCTTTGGATTGGTCAGAATGATTATATCTTACAAGATTTAATTAAAATCTTCTAAATTTAAGAACTTTTTAAGATAAATATTTTATTAATATTTAAATTATTTGATACAATTGTAAAAAAGGTTCTTATGAATTTAATTAAGATAACTTAGACTTGAATATCTTTTATTTTGATCTAGTTTTGACGACTTAGATAGTTTAAATATAATATAATAAAATATAAATCAATTAATTTTTTATAAGAAATATCTTTTAATTGGCTGGTAAGAATGATTAAATCTTAGATTTATTTAAATAACCATATTTAATTGGCCGGTAAGGATGATTATATCTTAAATGTAGTTAGTTCAGTCCCTGCTCCATAAATACGTTAACAGTTCCATTGAACGCAAGAACAAGAAAATTACAGTAACTTAAAGAAGTACTGAACCTTCTACCTTTTGTGACCCTACCCTTAGTAAGACAACACGGGCCCCACCCCCTTCATCGGCTACCTCCCCGCAATGCAAAGAACTGATCGATATGCGAAGATCTCCAGCGATTCGTGTGCTATGCAGCTTACTACCGATGGGGATGATCACTGTTTTCTTCCTGTGAATAAGGTATGAAAGTTGTTCTTCTTGTTAGAATTTTATATAAGGGTATCTGTTAAGGTTGTTTTGTTAAGAAAATAATTTAAGCATGTGCGGAAAGTTTAGGGGAAATATCCAGACCTTTATAAGACGTCTTTCGTTCTCTTAACATTATTTATTTTGAGTCTTATAAGGGGTATTTTGTTCTTGCAAAATTGTCCACCTTAGGGTCTCATTACCTTTATAACTTTAAAACTCATCTAGATGAGAGGTGCCCATACTCTTATAAGACGCCTTTTATTTCCCTTCCCAAATTGTTTAATATAGAAATTCATCTTTACATTATATACCTTTAATCTTTTACATTATATACCTTT
Source organism: Acacia pycnantha (assembly GCA_025563575.1). NCBI lineage: Eukaryota > Viridiplantae > Streptophyta > Magnoliopsida > Fabales > Fabaceae > Acacia > Acacia pycnantha. The sequence goes on along the minus strand of JAMWYP010000003.1, from coordinate 7,488,039 downwards.
AATCTTTTGCTCGATTAGACAGTAGAGGACTTCTCTAACTAATACTTATATTTCTATATTATAGGGTATTGATGAAAACGTACCTCCCTCTTCTCCTTCAGAAGAACAAGTTACTGATAATACAAAATCAACCACTAGCGTATCAACCAACCTAAATCATAAAGATTTGGATGCATCTTTTGAAACTATCAATGAAGAATCTATTTATGATTATGATTCCACAGAGTCTAGCAACTCCTCATTAAACCACAACACACAAAACACTAGCCTTGTATCTGGACCATACCTCACCTATTGGGGCCCTCAAGATTGGCTCATGCACCCAAGTTCATATTGCAAATACATGTACAGATACTTGGACATGCCATTTGAATTTGATGTTGACGCTGCAACTAACCTCCCTTCACAGGGGCCATCTTACGGAGGTAAGTACATGTGCACATGTGTCTTGGTGTGTAATTTAATTTTTGGGAAAATCCCTTTAAGGTCTTAAGGACGAACAAAATATCAAAAAAGTCCCAAAGAAAATTCTGATGTCAAAAAAATTTCAATAAGTTGTTAAAACCCGTTGATGATATTGTTAATCCCCTATTGAAGGAGTTGTCAACGAGACCTCATTAAAATTTTGTCTGTAATTTTTTGACATTTTCTTAGTTCTTTGAAACCTTAAAAAGATTTTCCTTAATTTTTCTAGCATCCATAATATACGCTGGTTTTGCATGATATTTACTTATATAATAATTCTAAGTAATATATATATATATATATATTCCATTTTGTATTATCCAGTGGTGAATGATGTAGCTCCAGATCTAGCTGAGATTGTAAAACAGATTGAGTCTTATTTTAGGTAATGTCTTCAATTTAAAGGCGGTGCTTACTTTCTGTCTCATTTTTTCTTCCGATTTATCTTATTTTAACTTTTTTTAAATTATGTAATTTGTCACTTGTAGCTTTAATAATTTGATTAATGATAAAAACTTCCGAGAACATATGGTCGGTTATGGATGGGTTCCTCTTCCTTTTGTAGCTAGCCTTCCTGAGGTGGGTTGCTTGTGATTATCCTCTATATATATTAAATTTATATTGGAATGTAACTAATTATATAATATTATATATATATTTTTTTTTTGCAGGTGAGAAAATTGACAACTAATATTAAAGTGATAGTGGAAGCTCTTAGAACCTCATTTGCCATAGAAATGGTAATTTAATTCTCTAGCCCTAGCTTGATTTTGTGTTATATGTGTGTGAACAATACAGTCTTAATATATATATATATATCGCTCACATAAATTAAATTATTTTCGATATTGAATTGACAGGATGGTGGTAAATATATAAGGCACCGGCATACTTGGCAGTGAGATGGATTTCACCCAAACCAGATTAATTGATGAACAGATGGCCACTTCAAAATCTGCAACAAATGACACGTGGAGATTTTATGTGCATTAGTTTATTATAGGAGTATTGTTTTTGTCTTATATGATTCTATCTAGTACAAACTTTGTAATGCTGATTAAATTTGGAGAGTATTTTTTTTATGACATTTATTACTATTATATGGAAGCAATAAAAGAGTTGACTTGAGTTTATTTTGATTAAATTTGAGAGGGGCGCTTCTGAAGAAATCCGAATCCATTTGACAGTGAGATGATTTCACTCAAACCACGAGTGACGAACTGATCGCTACTTCAAAATCTGCAACAAATGACACGTGGAGATTTGCTGTGCATTTGTTCATTATAGGAGTATTGTTTTTGTCATATATGATTCTATTTAGTACAAACTTTGTAATGTTGATTAAATTTGGATTTTGGAGATTTTTTTTTTTTTTTTTATGACATTTATTACTCTTATATGGAAGCAATAAAAGAGATGCCTTGAGTATGTTTTGATTAAATTTGTTTCTTTAGTCCCAGCAGTATACATATTTATAAATTAATTAATAATTCAGAAAGTTTATTTGTTACCCTAACTTATATTTTTTTTAAAAAAAAATCATTTTCTCCCTATAATTTTGATTTGATTAAAATGTGATTATTAAACTTTAAATTAATACAACTCAGCTTTTATAGTTCTAGTTAGGGTAATCACATTATTAGTTCTTATAATTTGATCATATTTTGTGTTTGTCTTTATAGTTTCAAATTGTATGGACAAAAATCATTTTAATTGGCTGGTAAGAATGGTTAAATCTTAGATTTATTTAAATAACCATATTTAACTGGCCGGTAAGAATGATTATATCTTAAATGTAGTTAGTTCAGTCCATGCTCTATAGTGCCAATTTTTTTTTTTCACTCAAAGGCATTAAAAAGTTAAAAACGGTAAACTTCAAAAAAACATTGTAAATGCCATTGCTAAATTTGTAAATGGCGTTGCAGAATTTGTAAATTCCGTTGCAAGTTTTGTGATTGTGCCAATTTTTTGTTTTGTTTTTCACTCAGAAGCATTAAAGAGGTAAAAAAGGTAAACTTTAAAAAAACGTTGTAAGTGCGATAGTGCATTTTTTGTTTGTTTTTCACTTACATGCATTAAAGAGATTAAAAAAAAAAGTAAACTTTAAAAAAACGTAAATGCCATTGTCAAATTTGTAAATTCATTGAAAGTTTTGTAACTATCATTGAAAAAATGTTAAGAAGAATATATATATTTGTTAATGTATGTATATATTAAAAGAACCAAGTGATGTTGGGCCACTTGGCCCCATGGATGTGTGGGGGGTGGGGGTTTGAACCCCACCTCCCAGGCTCCCACACTTTCAATGTATTTTTTTTTTTAAAAAAAAAAAAAAACCCCCACCCCCCTGGTAGACGTCGGCCCTCCGGCGAGGGTATTTTTATTTTTTTGAATTTATTTAAAATTAATGGTAAAAGGGTAATTTCACTTGAATTTGTATATCCCTCATAGGTCCTTGTCACTTCTCAGTCTTTTTACAAATTGGGTGGGTTTCTGGGAGTTTTGCAAATTCATATGATATTTATTTATCATTTTCCCTAAAAATTTTGTGTAAGAACAATTCTTAGATTTTTAAAGAAATTAAGTCATTTTCTGGTTCTATATAAGCGACTTTTTATTTTTCATTATTCTTTCTTAAATAATCTAGAGAAGATTCTAACTTAACATAAGCAGTTTATTTTGAGATAGTTACATTTTTATGGGAAGAACGCAGAAAAATGATTTTGAAATTGTAAAATTTTAAAGAGAAAATTTCATTTAAATACCAAATAAAATTCTAAAACCCCAAATGTTTGTTAAAATTTATAAAAGATTTAAAAATGACAGGAATCAAATTCAGATTTAAAATGTTGGTGAATTTACCTTTTTGCCCTCAATTTTTTAAAAAAATAAAAAAATAAAAAAATGACCATCGCAGAGGGCTACCGCAGCCGACTTGGGCTCCGACAATGTTTTTTTTTGGTGGGTTGAATCATTTTTTTTAAAACATTGAATGAAAGTGGGAAAGAGGGGTTGAACTCACCCCACTTTCATAAAGACTAAATGGCATGTTCTGGTGTAGAACACAGATGTCCAGCCGCGTGTATGGGCTGGTGATTTGATATTGGATCTAGGGTCTCCACCTGGGTGCGTATGGGATGCACACAAGAGGAGATAGGATCACTGAACACAACCAGGCTCTTAGCCGAGGGAGTGGGGTGTGTGCTCAGTGTGACAGTAGGTAAATAGTCTAGGTTAGAGCGCGTGTACCTTAGGTTGTTGACCGGGTATTTATAGAACATACATGTAGCGGCTCTGGCGTGATTCCTGGACCATAATCCGAACTGCCTATCCTTATGCGGAGATGCTCCAATATTTCCGGGGCAGTTGAGATATTTCTGGATAACATATTTGACAGATCTGGCACACCTACCTGTGGTTGGGTCTTACTGCGGTTGGGCCTTATCTGGATCCGTAACAGTTTCCCCCAGCCCGGTAGTTCAAAGTTTTGGACTGCCGGGATGTATGCTGTCTTAGAAATGTCATCCGAGGTGTTACCCACCTCCTGACGTGCAGGTCGGGCTAGGATTTGTTGAACTCATTTCCCTGGGTACGTGGTAACGTCACAAGGTTCGATGAGCCGGGGCGGCGTCCTACGTCTCGTAAAGTGTCATGATGACGACCTATGGCTTGGGAACTGTCGTGGTGAATTCCGACGGCCAAGGAGAGCGACCGAGGTGATAACCTCCGGTCCTATGAGTGCCCGGTAAGAACCGACGACCTAAGGGTCCGAGGTGGTAACCTCCGGCCCTAGGAATGCCGCGGTGAGGACCGACGAGCTGAGAATCCGATATGGTGTGAGTGAAACCTGGTGCAATTTCGACCGAGGTAGGATGCCAGAGTCAAGGTTCGACGTTTGAAGGTCCAGGACGGGTATAATGACCATGGTGTGACTCTTGGAAAGCTTCTTCTGTTCCTGCCATGATTGCCCGTGACACCGGCTCTCTCGGATTGGGGAAGCGCTTCGATACTCGCGCCCGCCGCCCCCGAATTTCGTGCGCATTCAATGCTCTGGGGGTACGTTGCACGTCCCCTCAACTTTCGGGGTGAAAAGTCGTGGCTACCCCCGTCGGTTGGGTTGCTTTGTTTCGAATTTCCCTCCTTCTTTCCTCACTTTATAAACTGTTGGTACTTCTCATTTTACCACTTTTCCCATTTGCTCACTCTGTTCCCCTACGCACAAAACTCGTCTACGCAAAGCTCTTCTGGTACCGGGAAGTGTCTGTTCCTTCATTCCTGTATCTCAAACTCTCTGAAGAGTCAGGGATTCCTACTTATCCTGAACCCTTCGTCGACTTTCGTTGCGTTCATTTCTTGCAATCTTCAATTTTTCAGGTATTCGTCTTTCCTTCTGATCTTTTTATATCGTTCCAGTGTTTCAGTTTCCCCTCTTCCTTTTTCTTTTCTTTCTTTGGTGCGTTCCTGGATTTTGGGATTCCTGGGTGGAGTGTGTGTTAGTTGAGCTACCGAACCCGTAGGCTTTGGCTTTGTGAGTTTATGGTTTTCTTCATTTTGGTCTTAGTTTTTCCCCCTTCTCATTATCCTTATGTTGGTTGTATAGGTTTGAGCCCTTGATGGATAGGGGAAAACATCCTTCATCTTCACGTCAGCCTTTAGGTCCCAACGATGATCAGGTATTCTGCCTAGCTCTGATTTTGGTTTTATTTCTTTTTGTTGTAGGAAAATGGAGTCTACGTCTTCTCCTCGTCTTTCCGCGTCCTATCCGGAGGAGGACTTGGCGATCCTTCACCGGCCCTGAGATCCAAGTATCCCTGGGTGACAAGTGAACTGTTGACTATACGTTCGTTGATGACGGACACAGACGTGGCCAAAGTGGGGTCCTCGGGGTCATCGGGATGCTGTCTTGCCCCTCCCGAGGAGGATGAGCCGATTTGCGCCATTCGGGAGCCCGGATCTCCTAACTTCTTTCTCTTTTATCGGGAGTATATGTCCCGACTTGGTATTCACTTCCCGTTTACTGGGTTTCAAATGTTCGTGCTCCACTATCTTCATCTAGCTCCTTCTCAGCTCTACCCAAACGGGTGGGGTTATCTGGCGGCGTTTGCATATCTTTGCGGGTCGATGGATCCTGCCATCCCTTGTACCGCCGCCCTCTTTCTTCATTTCTTCTCTCCTTTCATCCCTCGTTCGGGTAACAAACCGCCCTCTCTAAAAGGACTGACTTCTCTTTGGGCCGAGGCGGACCGGAAACTTATGACCTCCTTCTCCGACTCCTTCAAGCTTTTCAAAAATGCTTTCTTCAAGGTGGTTGCAATAAGCGGGAAGCGCCTGGTTTTGAAGGGTGCCGAGGGCCCCGGTGTAGAATGGTTGTTCCCTCTCTATTGGACCTCCGATCATCATAACTTTTCTTCCTCCACCTATCAGTTTACTGCCAAGGACCTCTCCAATGAGGAGAGGGAGCATGCAGCTCGGCTGGCGTCGTACGTCGCCGAACGAGGTGTTAAGAGTGCGGCCTTCTATATCAAGAAGGCCGGCGTAGAGTCGGGATCGGCCTCCAGTATGGTTTTAATTATGTGAACTCTTGTCATACTACTTGATTTTTGTCGCCTAATTAGCTTCTGACATTTTGTTTTCCTTTCTGGAATTTCTTTTTAACAGATCAAGGTGCGATGGAGCTGAATCCGGACTACCTCGCGTATACCTTGCCGGCAGGCGGGAAACCAAAGGAGAAGGTTCCCAAGAAACGGCCCGCTGCCGAGCCCCTAAAAAAGAAAGCTCCTGCGGTGTCTATGGTCTCGAAGCCTTCCCCGGCAAAAAGGGCCAGGGTTGGGGATACCGCAGTAACTCCTTCGACCGCTCCCTCCTCGGCCGTCAATCCCGAGGTGGTGCCTTCATCCTCTCCACCCTCTGCCGAGATCGGGGCCTCTCCATCTGTCGACCCCCTCCATCCACTGATAAGGGGAAAGATGTGCTTGCTTCTGACTCGGTTCCTCCCTCGTCTCCATTCAAGGCCACGACGGCTGCTCCTCGCCCTAGTGGCCTCAAATGGGGCCAGGCTTGGGACGGGGGCGTCTCTGAAGAAATTGGCATGGCCTTCTTTCCGCCGCGTCGGTTTTTATCTCCCCAACCTCTTTCAGACGAGGACGTGTACGAAGTGCAGGACGTGTCCAGTCGTCTCTGTAAGGCCCTCGGATTATCCCAAGCCTACGTGCATCTCCACAATTACTATGTTCGAGCTACCGGTGAATCCCGAGCTCTGAAGCTGAGTCTGGAGGCGGCTGAAGAAAAGGCTAAGAGGCTCGAGGTGGAAAAGGAAAAGGCCGAGGTGGAAAAGGATGGCCTGAAGATGGAGCTTAAAACTTCCCAGGAAGCCACGGAAAAGGTCGGCGTGGATCTCCTGCTGACCCATCAGGCATTAACACAAGCCAATGCCGATCTGATACAAGCCAATGCCAACCTAGCCGAGGCCAACTCCAACCTGGCTAAGATGAAGTCGTCGCACTCCCAATCTATGAGTGCTGTGAAAAGGCTGACCCAACAGCGTAGCGAGTTATACGCACAGCTAGAGGGGACCCAGAGAGCCTTGGAAGAGGAAAAGGCCGCTCATCAGAGGGCGGCGGATGCGGTGCGAAAAGCCGCATCGGATTGTTTTAAGATGGCCCTCGCCCAGATTGAGCATTTGAATCCGGGGGTGAAGCTGAACCTTGCGGGCTATGGATGCCGCTCCTTCTTCAAGGGCGGTGATCTTGTTCCTCCCCCCGTCTCCTGAAGATGAGTCCGAGTCCAATGCCGAGGTTGCTTCTGAAGATGGTGGAGAGCACGTCGAAGAAGAGGCTGCTTCTTGGGCCGAGCCTGATGGTGGTGGGGCGCCTATGGACGAGGTGGCCCCTTAAGACTGAAGGAGTGTTATTTTTCTTTTTCTTTGTTTATTTTCGTCTTAGGATGCCGGTTTTTGTAATAGTTTGCACTTCAATTTTTCTTGTACTTTTGGAACGATTAACTTAATGAATGAGGATTCAAGTAAGTAGTTCGTTGTGTACTTTTAACTTTACGCATACCTTGCACATAGTTAATTTCGAGACCGGGCCAGGGTCTTTAAATAATTAGAGTCCGCTTAGTACTCTTCTGGTGTCAGAGACCAGGTGCCATTAGTAGGGGTGTCTAAGAATACCACGCTACGAGGTTCGGAGTCGTTATCCGGGATTTTAACCAGGGTAAGGGAAAACTGTCACATGCTCAGCCGTGGTCGTCAAGACACACTTTTGACCATTTGGACCTGATCAGGGTCGGGTATGACTATTCGCCTTCTTACTTAGGTGTCAATTTTGATGCATCAAAATATTTACCGGGTGCATGGGCCTCGGTGTCGGTTACCGGGCTTATGGACCTCGATGTCGGTCTGCTTATTTAGCGAATCATTTAAGCATTCTTGGAATTTAACTTCGGTTAACAAACCATTTATTAATTCAAGAGATGATTTGCCTTACAGAGCTGACAACTTGAAACAAAAATTTGCAAAGGGGAAATGACTGAAACCAAAATAAACTCGAAATAACAAAAGCAAAACTAACTCGGACATGAGGCGTTCGTTGCCAGAGTTCAACCGCGACTAGGTCTAGCTATAATAGACCCTTAGCTTGTCGCCATTCCATGTCCTCTTGATGGGTTTTCTTGCCAAGGTCTCGAGAACATAGGATCCTTTCGCTAGTTTCTCCTTGACTCAATATGGTCTCTCCCAATTTGCGGCCAGCTTGCCGTCTTTGGCATTTTTGTTGCCGACGTCCGCCCTTCGTAGGACTAGGTCGCCCCGGTCAAATGCCCTGGACTTAACCTTTCTGTTGCATTTGGCCACAATGAGTTGTTTGGCCGCCATGTCTCGGCGGTGGGGCGTGGTCCCGACCTCATCTACCAGCTCCATTTCTGTCGCCAAGGCCCTGGAATTTGATCCTTCTCCTTCTTCTAGGGTTCTGAGCCTTCTCCAGGATGGTTGACCTATCTCTACCGGAATCATGGCCTCGCATCCGTATGTCATGCGGAAAGGTGTTTCTTGGGTAGCCGACTGCATAATTGTACGAATTCCCCATAATACGTTATAAAGCCATGTCCTGGAAATTATTGTCGGTAAGCGGGTGCCGTTGTCCTGCATTACCAATTCGGCCGGAACTCCAAAGCGAGAAAAGATACTGTGTTGGACAAAGCGCCGGACCCTGGCCGACGTGATGGTGGCGAGGGGCTCGGTTTCAATCCATTTAGTAAAATAGTCTACCGCCACGATTAACCATCGAAGTTGTCCCGGGGCCGGTTTAAACGGTCCGAGTAGGTCCATGCCCCATTTATAGAAGGGCCATGGGGCCGAGATGTATTCCATGTCTGATGGAGGGGACCAAATGATTTTGACATGTTTTTGGCAACTGTCGCATGCCTTTACAAACTCCTTGGCGTCTGCTTGCATAGTCGGCCAGTAGTATCCGGCCCGCAGTGCCTTTCTTGCTAACGCTTTCGCACCCATGTGTTGTCCGTTGATTCCTCGATGGATCTCGGCAAGGACATATCTGCTTTCATTAGTACCCAAGCATCGTAGCATCGGTGTATGCAGGCCCTTTCGGTAGAGTTGATCATCTACTATTGTGTATATAGCGGCCTCCTGAATGAGTTTTTGGGCGTCGATTGTCTCAAGGGGGATAATTCCTCACTCGATGTAGTCCTCAAGCGGCTTCCTCCATTCAGCGGCGTCGGATATGGCCATTATGCAGGTCGGTTCTTCAACTTTTTGTTGTACGACGGTCCTATGGTTGGTCGTGCCTTTAGTGCTGGCGAGCTTAGAGAGAATATCCCCTCTTACATTTTCCCCCCTTGGGATATGTGTGACCGTTACCTCATCAAATTCAGCCTGGATTTCCTTGACTCTGTTGAGGTATTTTGCCATGAGTGGGCCTTTAGCTTGATATGCTCCGTCTACCAAGGCGGCGACGAGTTGCGAGTCGGTGAAGACCGAGACTCTTTGGGCGCCGAGGTCCTTGGCCTGTTGGAGTCCGGCCAGGAGCGCCTCGTATTCGGCCTGATTGTTTGATGTCGGGAAATTCAGCTGCAAGGAGTATTCAATTGTCACTCCTTCCAGGCTTTCTATGATTATTCCGGCTCCGCTTCCCTTGGAGTTCGATGAACCGTCGACGTATACTCTCAAGAGGTCGATGCTGTCGAGGTCATTGTTGATTGGAGTTAGCTCCCGGAGGAAGTCGGCGAGAGCTTGTGACTTAATGGCATGTCGGGCTTCGTATGTGATGTCGAACTCAGATAATTCAATGGCCCAATGGTCATTCTACCGCCGATCCGGCTTATGGAGTATCTGCTTGGATTGGTTGGCTGGTCCGAACCGTTATCTTGTGAGCTCGAAAATATGGGCGCGATCTTGGCCGTCATTATTATGGCGAAAGCCAATTTTTCCAGCTTCTGGTATCTTAATTCCGAGCTTTGTAACGCTTTGCTTACGAAGTATATGAGTTCTTGACCATTCTTTCCTTCTCGGACTAGAACCGAGCTCACTGCTTCCTCCCCGACCGATAGGTAGAGGAAGAGGGTTTCACCGGGTTGCGGTTTCGATAGGACCGGCGGAGTTGTCAGGCATTGCTTGATTTTCTCAAACGCGGCGCCACATCCGGGGTCTAGTTGCCTGATGTCTCCTTTTTGAGTAACCTGAAGAAGGGTAAGGCATTTTTTGCTGACTTGGGCAAGAATCTAGTCAATACGGCCAATCGACCTGTCAACTGCTGGACTTCCTTCTTGTTTCGGGGGGCCTGCATGTCTAACACGGCCTTACACTTATCCGGGTTGGCCTCAATTCCTCGGCTAGTGAGCAAGAAACCGAGGAATTTTCCCTTGATACTCGAACGTGCATTTTGTCGGGTTTAGCCGAATTCGATGCGCCCTTAGTTTACTGAATGTTTGCTCTAGATCTCGGATGTGATCATTGGGATCATACGATTTGACGATCATGTCGTCAATGTAGACCTCAATGTTGTGGCCGATCTGATTCTCAAAAACCTTATTCATCATCCTCTGGTACGTTGCCCCGGCGTTTTTCAGGCCGAACGGCATGACGTTATAGCAGTAATTTCCCTTCTCTGTGATGAATGAAGTGGCCTCTTGGTCATCTGGGTGCATGGCGATCTGGTTGTACCCTGAATAGGCGTCCATAAATGATAGCAGTTGGTAGCCGGACGAGTTATCTACAAGCTGGTCGATGTTCGGTATCGGATAGGCGTCTTTTGGGCATGCTTTGTTCAGGTCGGTGTAATCCGTGCATACTCTCCATTTTCCATTTGGTTTCAAGACCATTACCACGTTGGAAAGCCATGTGGTATATTGTACCTCCCTGACGAAGCCGGCCTCCAATAGCTCATCCACATGCTGGTTCAGTGCCACTTGCCTATCTAGGGCCCTCTTCCTTTTCTTCTGGGCTACCGGGGTTGACCCCGGCCGGATTGCAAATCTATGACAACAGAAATCAGGGTCAATCCCGGGTACTTCGGCCGTACTCCATGCAAAAACATCTCGATTTAGAGCCAAAAACTCTTCCATCCTCAATCGCAAGTCGGGGGTCAATGCCCTGCCTATTTTTGTATTATGGTCTGGATCATTCCCGAATACGAGATTTTCTACCTCTCCTTCTGGTTCTGGCCGAGGCTTCCCCTTTTCTTCTCGTAAGTCCAACGCGATCATAAAAACTGGATCGTGAGACTTTTCGTGCCCTCGTCTCGTCGGCTTGGGTTTATGGTTCCGGCCGGAATTGAGGGGTTGTTGCCTTCACGTTGATTGTCTCGACATAACATTTCTGGACTCTTTCTGTCGCCTTTGATGGTAATGACTCGATTGGCGTTACCTATCATTTTTATCTTCTGATGCTTGGTAGATACCAGCATGTCCCATTCGTGAATCGTTGGTCTTCCCAGTATGATGTTGTAAGGGGATGGAAAGTCGGCCACCATAAATCTAACTCACTCCGACTTAAAACCTTCCTTCGTTCCAAGGGTGAGTCGGACGTCAATATATCCCTTCGGGGGGATAACTCGCCATTGAAACCAACGAGGGTGGTTTTGCATGGCTTCAGGTCTTCTTGATTGAGGTTCATTCTTTTGAAGGCGTCCCAAATGATGATATCTGCCGAGCTCCCCGAGTCTATGAATATCCTTTTAACTCGGCAGTTGACCAGGGTTCCAGTGATTACCAGACCATCTTGGTGGCCGGGCAATACGTCGGTCATATCTTCTTTTGTGAACATGAGCTGCGATTGTTCCACTTTACCGGTCATTTCAGGGTCCCCCTTAAATTTAGGTCGGTCCCTCACTGAGAGGACCTCCTTTAAATACTTTTTTCGTTAGCTTGCCGTGTCTCCTCCTCCTCCGAAAGCTCCGCTAATCACGTTGCAATCGACTTCGGCCTCGGGAAACTCACTTTCCTCAGATGTCGGCTTCTGCCTTTTACCATCCTTTTTTCTCTCTGGGGCCGGGCTGTCCAATCGGTCATCTTGTTTTCGCTTTTCTCTTAATCGTCCCTCTGTTCGGATCACGTATTGACACAACTTTCCATCTCTGATGAATTTTTCGATGGCATCCCGCAGTTCATAGCATTGGTTCGTCGTGTGTCCCTTACTATCGTGAAAAGAGCAGAAGCGGGACTGATCCGTATTGGATCGTTTTCTGAGCGGCCGAGGTCTCTCGACCTTCTGCAACTCGGTCGATTCTACTCCCCTCAATAGCTGGGAGCGGGGAACATTTAATGGGGTATAACTATTGTATTTACCCTTTGACTCCGGCTTTGCGCTCGATGGCTTATTGTCCGGACCTTTCCCACGGCGATCTTGCTTGCGACCCTCGGAATGGCTTTTGTCCCTTGGCGGGGTGCTCCTGTCCGGGTCTCTTCTAGCATTTGCTTGTCGCATTTGCTCCACCTCAAGGTATTTCTTAGACCGAGTCATGAATAATTTATGCTTTTTGCCGGCTCTTTGAAAAATGATTCAGCTAGTCGGCTCGAACTATCTAGGCCGTCGGCCAAAAGGTGCACGTGCACTTCCTCCTTTAACCCCTGGACTTGCAGGGCCGCATGATTAAAGTGATCCAAATAACTTTGGAGTAATTCGTCGGGCCGCTGCCTGATTTTGGATAGGGTATATTGAGACTTCGGCTGCCGCTTACTAGTCACAAACTGGAGTTCGAAAGCCTCGGCAAGGTCATCAAACTTGTGAACCGGCCCCACAGGCAGAGTGTGGAGCCATTTTAAAGCCAGCCCTTTAAGGGTTGTGGCAAAGATCCGGGTCATGATGGGTTCTCCGATGCCTCTACACAGCATGATCATCTCAAAGTCTTCAAGGTGAGTCGTCGGATCTTGCGATCCGTCGTACTTGTTGAATTCGGTAATGTTTAGCTTCTCCGGGAAACGAGCGTTGTGGATGTCGTCTGAGAAAGGGTTGTTATCGACATTGCCGACGTATCTTTTCCGCTGAAATCCGTTAGGTGGAGGCCGGGGTGGTCTCTCAGCCCGGGTTGACTTCTCCCTTCTTGACTCTTTGGTGGAAGAAGCCGTCCTCCTGCTTCGGCCGGTCTCCGTCTCCTGTGTACTTCTCTGACGTCGGGAACTGTCGCTATTTTGGTCTTCTCTCCAGGTCTTATCGTGCTTGTCTCCATTTGAGGAGGCCGAATCCTTTGTCTTTGACCGCTCTTCCATTCGTTTAAAGTGGAGGGTGTGCTGTTTGTCCATGTTCTCCATCTGCCTTATCATCGCAGCTAATGCATTTTGGACAAGGAGCATATCAGGAGTTGGGGCCGGGATTTCAGCGTTAACCTCTGGATTAGGATTTTGGGGGTGACAGCCCTGATTGTGCGGGGCCGACGACTCCGTCTCGGACGGTTTGCCCTCCAAACGCTCCTTTCGGTTAGGAACGTCGTGTTCCTCAGGTTGTTCCTCCGGCTGTGATAACCGGTCTTCTCCATCCTGCTCGCCATTGCCGATGATTTTTTCTGGCTGCTCGGTATGCTGGGGCTGCCGAGGTGGCTTCCGCTGATCTCCTGGCCTAACCACCTCCGACTGCTTATGACTAAAGCTACGTGTGTTAATCCTCATTGGTCACGGGAATTGAAATTTATCGATCCCCACGGTCGGCGCCACTGTTCGGTGTAGAACACGGATGTCCGGCCGCGTGTATGGGCCAGTGATTTGATATTGGATCTAGGGTCTCCACCTGGGTGCGTATGTGATGCACACAAGAGGAGATAGGATCACTGAACACAACTAGGCTCTTAGCCGAGGGAGTGGGGTGTGTGCTCAGTGTGACAATAGGTAAACAGTCTAGGTTAGAGCGTGTGTACCTTAGGTTGTTGACCGGGTATTTATAGAACATACCTGTAGCGGCTCTGGCGTGATTCCTGGCCCATAATCCGAACTGTCTATCCTTATGCGGAGATGCTCCTATATTTCCGGGGCAGTTGAGATATTTCCGGATAGCAAATTTGACAAATCTGGCACGCCTACCTGTGGTTGGGCCTTATCTGAATCCGTAACATGGCCCAACCACTATGTCACTTAATTTCTTTGATATATATATATATATGGGGTTATCGTTTGTCATGTCACTTGACATAAGGTTATGTCAAGTCACTCCAAAACTACGTCGTTTTAGGGTTAGAGGAATTAATGAACTCTCAAAACAACGTAGTTTTGGGTCAGGGGAATTAATGAAGGATCTTATAGTAAAATTCATATAATAAATACTAAAACAAAAATACAAAAACACCCTTCATTAATTTCCTTAACTCCCAAAACGACGTAGTTTTGGGCTCACTTGACATAATCTTATGTCAAGTGACATGACAAACGATAAACCCTATATAGGGTTATCGTTTATCATGTCACTTGACATAAGGTTATGTCAAGCCACTCCAAAACTACGTCGTTTTGGGATTGGAGGAATTAATGAACTCTCAAAACGACGTAGTTTTGGGTCAGGGGAATTAATGAAGGATCTTTTAGTAAAACTCATATAATAAATTCTAAAACAAAAATACAAAAACACCATTCATTAATTTCCTTAACTCCCAAAACGACGTAGTTTTAGGCTCACTTGACATAATCTTATGTCAAGTAGATTATGTCAAGTGACACGACAAACGATAAACTATATATATATATCTGGGAAAAACACTTCTCATGTTGTAGGAGAATTAGTGAAAGGTGTTTTAGTATTTTTGTTTTTGTGTTTATTATATGAATTTGATCAAAACACCCTTTATTAATTCCCCTAACCCCAAAATGACGTAGTTTTAGACTGACTCCATAACTTTTTGTTAAGTGACATGACAAACAATAAACCCTATATTTATAAGACTTAACAAAATTGGAACACTTTGACTAAAATTTATAATGGGAATAATAAATTTATTAGTGGGATTTATAAATTCAGCAACAAGTTTTACAAGTTTTCAAAGGATAAAAACATGTGGAGTGATTGCTTTAATATTGTTCGTCGTTTGGACTATTTCGTTTTGAATGCGGCCGAAAAACCCATGTTTGTGAAAGATTAGTTCGGCTGAACGCCGAAGGAAAGGGGCGAGCGAGTAGTTCGCCGGCGATTAGCTGTTGTTGACTGTGATCCTCATGCCGGTGAAGTCGAAGGTTTGCACAGACTCCTTTATGGCGGCGTCGTTTAGGTGGATTTTGCAACTTCACAAGGACGTTCCCAAAACTGCTCGATTCTATGCGGAAGGCTTGGACTTCACCGTCGACGTCTGCACTCTTCGTTGGGCTGAACTTCGCTCCGGTTCCCTCAAGCTTGCCCTAATGCATTCTCCCAAGTATGTATATTTAATCACCCGTCTCTCTTATCTGATGCGCTCCACCTGTTTGATTAAATGTCGATTTATAGACTGCTAAGGGTCGTTTATACCGTGTTGTGTGTATGAACGTTACTTTATACTCGTTGTAAGATTACAATGCATAAGAACGATGAGGAATTTGTGAGATGAGCAGCTAATAGATGAAGCCATTAGTTTGGTGAAAGTTCGTTGCTGGTTTTATTCTCTATACTAAATTGAAGGGTGCCCAGACTGCGTTTACAATTTGCGTAGCAGATGTATAAGTGGGGTAACTCACAAGGATTGTACAAAGCAAATTCAACAATAAGATCGCCAATCACACTAACTACGCAAGTGGTCCCAAAACAAGAACCGGTTTAAAAGAACAAGTTTAAAAGGGCTTCATTAATTCAATCAAGTAAATGAGAGCAGCTTGATTGCCTCAGTCAGGACAGGAGGGTCTGTGTGAAGAAATTCCTGTATGGTTGAGGGAAACTCCAAGCCTCTGAAACCATTATGATGATCATTATCATCACCTTCAGAAACAAAAACACATTTGCCCAGAAGCAAATTTGCTAATCTCAATGGTTCTTTCTTCTCCTTTCGAAAGTACATGATCCACCCATCTAGCCTCTTCATCTCCTTTCTACACTTTGGCCCTTTCACTCCCACAATCTTTGAATAGAACCCACCCTCGCAATGACAAGAATTACAATCATTACCACCCTCTCCATCCTCCTCCTCCTCTGGTAACCCCAATAGCCCTATTAACTGTTCGATCTCGTCAATTTCATCGTCGTCAGCTTCAATTTCAGGTATGTGGCGATCTGGAGGGCTTGGGTGAGGAGGTGATTGTTGGTTGGGTAATGCGAAATCTTGGGACACAGATAGGAAAGCTTGAGGCGGTTCGCTACCACATAGATCGTTAGAAGAATTAGCGACGGATTGATCGAGGTGGAGGAACATTGGAGAGCTTAGTGACCCTAGCGAAGAATTTTCTCCGTCTTGTGTTTGTGAATTCGCCGGAGGCGGCGGCGGCGGTGGCGGATGTTCGAGTTTCAGTCTCTTCTCGACCTGATGATTGATGAATTAAGAATTAGAGTCAGGTTAATAGCAAAAGGAGAAAATAAACAAAAGAGAATACTGGCATTTCAAAGATTAACGCACCTGTCTTAGAGAGGCGAAGAAATTCGAGTGCAGAGACGGCGGCGACGGTGGTTGCATTCTCCCTCCTTCTTGTTTGATCCTTCGGTATAATACCAAAAGGTTTTTTTTTCCCTCATAAATATTTATATAATGTGACTGATAAATTTATTTAGGCCCCTTTTTTTTCGTATTTTGTACCATTTTCGTCAATATCGCGCAAGAAGAGCTGAAAAGCGCAAAGACGATTCAAAGAAACCGAAAGTAAATGCATTTTCCTTCGCTTAACTTCATAGCTCATCCACGATGGCCGATGATCTTTATTCCTCCGCCAAGGTTGGCTTTACTCACACTCTGTTTCTACGGAAATTCTGATTTTTTTCTCTTGTAATTGTTATCTTCGTTTTTGCTTTTTCATGGGCGGCATTTGGAATTGTCCGATCCAATTGTTAGAATATCTGAAGGAAAGTTTACAATTAGAAGCTCCGGTTACATGTGCGTTCTCTGATTGGATTGTGATTGGAAATTGGTTGCATAAATCAATTATGAGAGGAGATTAGGCAAAATGTAGGGTTCCGATTGAGGGATTTCAGAATGGGGATGGGTAGTTGCAGAATCAATTATTCTGTTGCTGGCCATGAGTCATGACTTTCTTGTTTTTTTTTAATATCAAATAGATTCTATTCAAATAATTTGTTTCAAATTCGTTCCTTCGTCATCGAAAGACTTGAAATGGCGTTTCCTTCTACCTGTTACTGCCAATCGTTAAGTTCACCTGAAATATGGCTTCCAAGCTTGGGGAAGGTTAACTAGCATCAAATTTCTTATAGGACTTAGGCTTGTTTGGAATCACATTTGGGCCCTTAAAAATATTTATTTATGGGAATCAAAATAAAACTTCTCTCATATACTTACTCGTATACTATAAATTATGATTGAAAAGCTACTTTTGAAAGCTCTAATAACTATTCTAAACAAAGGGGTTTTGTCTGTTTGGATTAGCGGTAGAAGTTGTTTTTCTAACATGATTTACAATATACGTGAACATGTTTTTCCAACGCCAACTCAAATAGGACCTGAATGAAAAAGTGGGATGTAAAGGATCAGATTTGTATGTTCACTTACATGTTAAGAATCAGAACATAGTCGTCTTTGTAATTGAATCCCAGCCATTTACCTTCTTTAATTGATTAGTTTCCAGAACCTGTTTGTTATGCAGAGCATTTTCACTTGAGTGTACTTACATACATACATATTTGTATCTGTTGAGTTTCTTACCCTCCTGACTTTTTATTGAGAATCTCATTATGCATAAGAATGGTGACAGGATCTCTTCCTTTCAATGGCTTCAAAGAGTTCCACTCAGATTGAAATTTTGGATATAAAAGTCGTCTGTGAGACTACATGGCCAGAACCCACCATTGAACCTTGGGAAATGCCCAAAACTTAAAAGCTTACAGCAGGTAAATTACTGCTTAAATTGAGAGTTGACTTTAGAATTCTGTTTAAATCTTAGTGATATATGTCTTCATTTTTGCCTCTCATTTTAGGGCTGAATGTGCTTGCAATCCTGTGAGGTATTTTACCCTCTTGTCAATGCAGAGATCTGGGAGTGGATGGTTTGAGACGTTGTTAAATAATCATACTAACATAAGTTCAAATGGGGAAATTTCCCCAGTCTCAACCATCACGGAGACCCTGGATAAAGTTTATAATCTAGACTGGTTAAGCAGAGGGAGAGGGTAGTCTCCATTGACTTGCCTCCCCAGAGGGAGAGGGTAGTCTCCATTAACTTTCCTCCCCATTTCATCTCCATTACTTATAGAGTTGAAGTATTTAGATGTAATTTTAATTGATTAAATATATTTATATGTGTTTTAGTATTTAATATTCGAATAATATTATTATAAAATGTTAAATCTCAAACCGTTGGAAGTTGATTCAGTGGTGGGAAAGTAAATGGAGAGGAAGTTCAAACTGTTATTAGGGCATTTACCGTCCAGAAATGAACGTACAGCTGCGATTGCTTCTTAGGAAAAAGAAACTTGAAGCGGAAGCTCAATCCGGTAATGTCTCGCTCTAGTTTATTTGGCAAAATCTTTTTTTTTTTTTTTTAAGTAAATCAATTAAATTGGCCCTACGAATATTCTTTGGATTGGTCAGAATGATTATACCTTACAAGATTTAATTAAAATCTTATTCTAAATTTGAGAAATTTTTAAGATAAATTGTTTATTAATATTTAAATTATTTGATAAATTTGTTAAAAAGTTCTTATGAATTTAATCAAGATGACTTGAATATCTTTTATTTTGATATAGTTTTGACTACTTAGATAATTTAAATATAATAAAATATAATATAAATCAATTAATTAATTTCTTTATAAGAAAAATCTCTTACTTGGCCGGTAATAATGATAAAATATGAGATTTATTCAAATAACCGTATTTCATTGGCCGGTAAAAATGATTACATCTTAAATCTAGTTAGTTCAGATCATGCTCTATAAATAACTTAGAGAAGCACTGAGCCTTCAACATGAGAATTGAAGAAACTTAGAGAAGTACTGAACCTTCAACATCATGAGGCAAGCTCCCTTCATCTGCCCCCTCCCCGTGCTGCAAAGATTTGATCGATATGCTAACATGTTCAATGATGCATATGCTATGCTGCTTGCTACCATCGATGATCATTTTCCTCTTCCTATGAATAAGGTATGAAAGTTGTTCTTGTTGTTAGAATCTTTGATACAAGTATCTGTTAAGGTTGTTTTGCTAAGAAAATAATTTAAGCATGCGTCGAGAGTCTAGAGGGAAGTATCTAGAGTTTTATAAGACGTTTTTTTTTTAAGATCACAGCACCTCGCTCTCGATATTATCCGCTTTGGGACCAATCAACCCTCACAACTTTAAAACGCGTCGAGAGGGGAGGTATTCAAACCCTTCATCTTTCTTCATTACTCTCCCCAATCAATGTGAGATATAATACTCTATCCACCTTAAAAAAAGATCATTTAGAAGGATCTGGATACCTCTCCCTCTTTACGGGTTTTAAAGCCGTGAGGGGGTGATGGGTCCTAAAGCAAACAATATTGAAAGCGAGGCGCTAGGATGTTACAATTGGTATTAGAGCTAGACTCAAGTCGATGTGGGTTGATGTACCAACGAGAACGCTGGGCCCAAAGGTGGATAGAGTGTTATGTCCCACATCGGCTAGAGAGGCGAAAGAAAGATTCTTTATAAAGGTCTGAATACCTCCCCTCTTGATGAGTTTTAAAGCCATGAGAGGGTGATGGACTCCAAAGCAAACAATATCAAAGGACTTCTCTAATACTCATGTTTCTTTATTATAGGGTATCGATGAAAGCGTACCTCCCTCTTCTCCTTTAGAGGGACACGTTACTGATAATGCAGAATCAATTACTGGTATGTCGACCAATCAAAATCATAAGGATTTGGATGCATCTTTTGAAATTGTCAAAGAAGAATCTGTTTATGATCATGATTCCATAGAATCTAGCAACCCCTCATTAAACGACAACAGACAAAAGACTAGCCTTGTATCTGGACAATACCTCTACTATTGGGGCCCTCAAGACTGGCTCATGCACCCAAGTTCATATGACAAATACATGAACAGATACTTGGACCTGCCATTTGAATTTGAAGTTGACTCTGCAACTAGCGTGCCATCTCTGGGGCCATTTTACGGAGGTACGTACATTCATACATGTGTAATTTAATTTTGGGAAAATCCTTTAAGGTCTCAAAGAACCAAAAACATGTTAAAAAAGTCTCAGAAAATTCTGGTATGAAAAAAATCTCATTAACAACTCCTTCAGTAGGTGATTAACAACTCCTTGTGATCTTTTTGATATCAGAATTTTCTGCATGATTTTTTTGACATTTTCTTGATCTCTTGGCACCTTAAAAAGATTTTCCCTTTAATTTTTCTAGCATCCATCACATAAGTGGTTTTGCATGATATTTACTTATATACTAATTCCAAGTACTATATATATATATATATATATATATATATATATATATATATATATATATATCAATTGCACATTATCCAGTGGTGAATGATGTAGCTCCAGATCTTGCTGAGATTGTAAAGCAGATTGAGTATTATTTCAGGTAATGTCTTTAATTTAAGCAGTTGCATACTTTCTGTCTTGTTTTTTCTTCAAATTTATCTTATTTTAACTGTTTTAAATTATGTGTCACTTGTAGCTTTGATAATTTGATTAGGGATGAAAACTTCCGAGATCATATGGTCGGTAAAGGATGGGTTCCCCTTCCGTTTATAGCCAGTCTTGCTGAGGTGACTTGCTTGTGATCATCCTCTCTATATATATTTATATTTATATTTATATTTGGATGCAACATTATTATGCAACTAATTATTATATAATATTATATTTTTGCAGGTGAGAAAATTGACAAGTAATATTAAAGTGATAGTGGAAGCTCTTAAAACTTCATTTGCGATAGAAATGGTAATTTCATTCTCTAACCCTAGCTTGATTCAGTGTTATATTATATATATATATATATATATATATATATATATATATATATATATATATATATATATATATATATATATATATATATATATATATATATATATATATATATGTTTTTATATATGGCTCACATAAATTAAATTATTTACCATATTGAATTGACAGGATGGTGGTAAATATATAAGGCACCGTCATATATACGTGACAGAGATACGGATTTCAACCAAACCATATCAAGTGATGAACTGATCGCCACTTCAAAATCTGCAACAAATGACACGTGGAGATGTGCTGTGCTCTAGTTTATTATAGGAGTATTGTTTTTGTCTTTTATGATGATTCTATCTAGTACAAACTTTGTAATGCTGATTAAATTTGTTAGAATATTAGGTGATATTAAATAGTTAGTTAGAGAATAGTTAGTTAGAAGGTTAGTTGGTTAGAGGATTAGTTAGGATCCCTAGTCTATATATAAAGGGTTCTCCTCACTATTACTCTCAATCAATATACATGGTAAGAGTATTATGCTCCTATTATCAATACATCATTTTCTTATTACCTTCTTTCTTCCTAATTATTCTCTCAGTTTAGTTTAGTTAACAAAATTTTTAGATCATTTTTTCGGAAAATTTATATGGGCCCAAATAATAAAGAAAAAAAAAATCTAAAAAAAGCCCAAAGATTCTGAAAATCCAAAAAAAAGTCGTAGGACATTTTCTGATATAAATTCATTAAAACGCTACGTTAACAACTATATCAGCCTCATTAACAATTTATGTTTTAATGAATTTATATCAGAAAAGGACCTAGGGCCTTTTTTGGGTTTTCAGAATCTTTAAACTTTTTTTGTTTTTCTTTATTATTTGGGCCCAATATGGATTTTCCCTTATTTTTTTAAGAGAATTTGTACTTTTATGGAAGCAATAAAAGAGATGCCTTGAGTTTGTTTTGATTAAATTTGTTTCTTTCTTAGCAGCTGTATATATATTTATAAATTAATTAATAATTCAGATAGTTTATTTGTTACCCTAACTTATATTTTTTTGTTAAAATCATTTTCTCCCTATAATTTTGATTTGATTAAAATGTGATTATTAAACTTTAAATTAATACAACTCAGCTTTTATAGTTCTAGTTAGGGTAATCACATTACTAATTTTTATAGTTTGATCAAATTTTGATTTTGTCTCTCCATATTAAATCTTTATAAGATTATAAAGTTAAAGATTAAACAATTTTTTTTCTTTTTTTTTAAAATCAAAATAACTAATAGTAAAAGCCGATAAAATTGATAGTACAAATCAATAAATGACTAGTTAAAGGTCATAAACAACTCCAAATACACAATTCAGTTATTATAGTTAGGCCTTGACAATTTGAAGATCTGCCCAAAAAACTTATCAATCCAGAATCTAATAGGTATAAACCATGATACGTAAGGAGGAGTCACACAATATTCCAAATCTTTTTCATTCTTTGTTTGGTTGTTTTGCATCGCCAATAAACTCTCTTCCCTTTTACGTTATAAATCTCTTCCTTAACCTTCTTATATCTTGGCATTGTACTCAGAGGCAGGGGCCGATTTAGGGGTAGGGGTGGCCCCTGCCCCCTAAAATTACATAATTGAATCAAATATTTTTAAAAATTATGCTTTAGTCTCTTAAAAATTTTAATCTTTTCAATTTAGTCCCTATTTAAAACTGTCATAAAGGAATTAAAATGAAAATATTGAAATATTTATAAGGTCAAAGCATAATTTCCTAATATTTTGGGTCCGATTCTGTAATTTTCGCCCCCTAATTTCAAATGCTAACTCCACCGGATTTTATTCTGTAATTTTCGCACCCCCTAATATTCATTCCTGGCTCCGCCCCTGCTTAGAGGTAAAGTCGTTTCATCATCTCATGGATCGAAGGGTGTCATCAAATCCTTCAATGACTCTAACTTTGGAGGAGAACTCATATTTGAATTTACTCAAACTCAAGTATGTTTCAAATCAAAGAATAAACAATTTGAAACAACAGAAACCAGAACTTGAAAATTTGATTAAACTAGAAAGATTAACAATAGTATCAATCCTTTTGGTTATTTATTTAGAATGAGTAATAGTAACTCACCTTCAAAAAAAAATTTTATTCTTATTTTTTTTAAATATGGAGATTAAACAATAAAGATTATTGGATTAAGTTATATGGAATCAAACTTCAAGAACTAAATTTTAACCTAATAAAAACTAAAAGAATTAAGTTGCATCAATTCCAGAGAACAGTAAAATGGATCACTTCGTAATATATTGAGATTTAGAATCACAAACATGCCCGTTCTCCAAATTATATTTCGAATAAAAATTCCGTCAGAAAATTCTTAGATTTTTAAAGAAATTAAGTCGTTTTCTGGTCCTATACAAGAGACTTTTTCTTTTTTCGTTATTCTTCCTTAAATAATCTAGAGAAGATTCTAGTTTAACATGCGCAGTTTATTTTGAAATAGTTGTATTTTGATTAGGGCATTTCCGTCATAATGATTATACCTTTCAAGATTTAATTAAAACTTATTCTCAATTTTTGAAATTTTTAAGATAAATTGTTTGTTAATATTTATTTGATAAATTTTTTTTAAAAATTTCTTATGAATTTAATTAAGATGACTTAAACCTGAATATCTTTTATTTTGATCTAGTTTTGACAACTTAGGTAGTTTAAATAAAATAAAATAAAATATAAAACAAATAATTTTTTATAAGAAAATTCTTTTAATTGGCTGGTAAGAATGATTAAATCTTAGATTTATTTAAATAACCATATTTAATTGGCCGGTAAGGATGATTACATCTTAAATCTAGTTAGTTCAGTCCATGCTCTATAAATACATTAACAGTCCATTGAACGCAAGAAGAAGAAAATTACAGTAACTTTGAAGAAGTACTGAACCTTCTACCATTTGTGACCCTACCCTTAGTAAGACAACACGGGCCCCACCCCCTTCATCGGCTACCTCCCCGCAATGCAAAGAACTGATCGATATGCGAAGATCTTCAGCGATTCGTGTGCTATGCAGCTTACTACCGATGGGGAAGATCACTGTTTTCTTCCTGTGAATAAGGTATGAAAGTTGTTCTTGTTGTTAGAATTTTATATACAAGTATCTGTTAAGGTTGTTTTGTTAAGAAAATAATTTAAGCATGTGCGGAAAGTTTAGGGGAAATCCAGACCTTTATAAGACGTCTTTTGTTCTCTTAACATTATTTATTTTGAGTCTTATAAGGGGTATTTTGTTCTTGCAAAATTGTCCACCTTAAGGTCTCATTACCTTTATAACTTTAAAACTCATCTAGATGAGAGGTGCCCATACTCTTATAAGACGCCTTTTATTTCCCTTCCCAAATTGTTTAATATAGAAATTCATCTTTACATTATATACCTTTAATCTTTTACATTATATACCTTTAATCTTTTGCTCGATTAGACAGTAGAGGACTTCTCTAACTAATACTTATATTTCTATATTATAGGGTATTGATGAAAACGTACCTCCCTCTTCTCCTTCAGAAGAACAAGTTACTGATAATACAAAATCAACCACTAGCATATCAACCAACCTAAATCATAAAGATTTGGATGCATCTTTTGAAACTATCAATGAAGAATCTATTTATGATTATGATTCCACAGAGTCTAGCAACTCCTCATTAAACCACAACACACAAAACACTAGCCTTGTATCTGGACCATACCTCACCTATTGGGGCCCTCAAGATTGGCTCATGCACCCAAGTTCATATTGCAAATACATGTACAGATACTTGGACATGCCATTTGAATTTGATGTTGACGCTGCAACTAACCTCCCTTCACAGGGGCCATCTTACGGAGGTAAGTACATGTGCACATGTGTCTTGGTGTGTAATTTAATTTTTGGGAAAATCCCTTTAAGGTCTTAAGGACGAACAAAATATCAAAAAAGTCCCAAAGAAAATTCTGATGTCAAAAAAATTTCAATAAGTTGTTAAAACCCGTTGATGATATTGTTAATCCCCTACTGAAGGAGTTGTCAACGAGACCTCATTAAAATTTTGTCTGTAAATTTTTTGACATTTTCTTAGTTCTTTGAAACCTTAAAAAGATTTTCCTTAATTTTTCTAGCATCCATAATATACGCTGGTTTTGCATGATATTTACTTATATAATAATTCTAAGTAATATATATATATATATATATATTTATATATATATATATATATATATATATATATATATATATATATATATATATATATATTCCATTTTGTATTATCCAGTGGTGAATGATGTAGCTCCAGATCTAGCTGAGATTGTAAAACAGATTGAGTCTTATTTTAGGTAATGTCTTCAATTTAAAGGCGGTGCTTACTTTCTGTCTCATTTTTTCTTCCGATTTATCTTATTTTAACTTTTTTTAAATTATGTAATTTGTCACTTGTAGCTTTAATAATTTGATTAATGATAAAAACTTCCGAGAACATATGGTCGGTTATGGATGGGTTCCTCTTCCTTTTGTAGCTAGCCTTCCTGAGGTGGGTTGCTTGTGATTATCCTCTATATATATTAAATTTATATTGGAATGTAACTAATTATATAATATTATATTTTTTTTTTTTTGCAGGTGAGAAAATTGACAACTAATATTAAAGTGATAGTGGAAGCTCTTAGAACCTCATTTGCCATAGAAATGGTAATTTAATTCTCTAGCCCTAGCTTGATTTTGTGCTATATGTGTGTGAACAATACAGTCTTAATATATATATATGTCGCTCACATAAATTAAATTATTTTCGATATTGAATTGACAGGATGGTGGTAAATATATAAGGCACCGGCATACTTGGCAGTGAGATGGATTTCACCCAAACCAGATTAATTGATGAACAGATGGCCACTTCAAAATCTGCAACAAATGACACGTGGAGATTTTATGTGCATTAGTTTATTATAGGAGTATTGTTTTTGTCTTATATGATTCTATCTAGTACAAACTTTGTAAGGCTGATTAAATTTGGAGAGTATTTTTTTTATGACATTTATTACTATTATATGGAAGCAATAAAAGAGTTGACTTGAGTTTATTTTGATTAAATTTGAGAGGGGCGCTTCTGAAGAAATCCGAATCCATTTGACAGTGAGATGATTTCACTCAAACCAATCGCTACTTCAAAATCTGCAACAAATGACACGTGGAGATTTGCTGTGCATTTGTTCATTATAGGAGTATTGTTTTTGTCATATATGATTCTATTTAGTACAAACTTTGTAATGTTGATTAAATTTGGATTTTGGAGAGTTTTTTTTTTATGACATTTATTACTCTTATATGGAAGCAATAAAAGAGATGCCTTGAGTATGTTTTGATTAAATTTGTTTCTTTAGTACCAGCAGTATACATATTTATAAATTAATTAATAATTCAGAAAGTTTATTTGTTACCCTAACTTATATTTTTTTTTTAAAAAAATCATTTTCTCCCTATAATTTTGATTTGATTAAAATGTGATTATTAAACTTTAAATTAATACAACTCAGCTTTTATAGTTCTAGTTAGGGTAATCACATTATTAGTTCTTATAATTTGATCAGATTTTGTGTTTGTCTTTATAGTTTCAAATTGTATGGACAAAAATCATTTTAATTGGCTGGTAAGAATGGTTAAATCTTAGATTTATTTAAATAACCATATTTAACTGGCCGGTAAGAATGATTATATCTTAAATGTAGTTAGTTCAGTCCATGCTCTATAGTGCCAATTTTTTTTTCACTCAAAGGCATTAAAAAGTTAAAAACGGTAAACTTCAAAAAAACATTGTAAATGCCATTGCTAAATTTGTAAATGGCGTTGCAGAATTTGTAAATTCCGTTGCAAGTTTTGTGATTGTGCCAATTTTTTGTTTTGTTTTTCACTCAGAAGCATTAAAGAGGTAAAAAAGGTAAACTTTAAAAAAACGTTGTAAGTGCGATAGTGCATTTTTTGTTTGTTTTTCACTTACATGCATTAAAGAGATTAAAAAAAAAAGTAAACTTTAAAAAAACGTAAATGCCATTGTCAAATTTGTAAATTCTGTTGAAAGTTTTGTAACTATCATTGAAAAAATGTTAAGAAGAATATATATATTTGTTAATGTATGTATATATTAAAAGAACCAAGTGATGTTGGGCCACTTGGCCCCATGGATGTGTGGGGGGTGGGGGTTTGAACCCCACCTCCCAGGCTCCCACACTTTCAATGTATTTTTTTTTTTAAAAAAAAAAAACCCCCACCCCCCTGGTAGACGTCGGCCCTCCGGCGAGGGTATTTTTATTTTTTTGAATTTATTTAAAATTAAGGGTAAAAGGGTAATTTCACTTGAATTTGTATATCCCTCATAGGTCCTTGTCACTTCTCAGTCTTTTTACAAATTGGGTGGGTTTCTGGGAGTTTTGCAAATTCATATGATATTTATTTATCATTTTCCCTAAAAATTTTGTGTAAGAACAATTCTTAGATTTTTAAAGAAATTAAGCTGTTTTCTGGTTCTATATAAGCGACTTTTTATTTTTCATTATTCTTTCTTAAATAATCTAGAGAAGATTCTAACTTAACATAAGCAGTTTATTTTGAGATAGTTACATTTTTATGGGAAGAACGCAGAAAAATGATTTTGAAATTGTAAAATTTTAAAGAGAAAATTTCATTTAAATACCAAATAAAATTCTAAAACCCCCAAATGTTTGTTAAAATTTATAAAAGATTTAAAAATGACAGGAATCAAATTCAGATTTAAAATGTTGGTGAATTTACCTTTTTGCCCTCAATTTTTTAAAAAAATAAAAAAATAAAAAAATGACCATCGCAGGAGGGCTACCGCAGCCGACTTGGGCTCCGACAATGTTTTTTTTTGGTGGGTTGAATCATTTTTTTTAAAACATTGAATGAAAGTGGGAAAGAGGGGTTGAACTCACCCCACTTTCATAAAGACTAAATGGCATGTTCTGGTGTAGAACACAGATGTCCAGCCGCGTGTATGGGCTGGTGATTTGATATTGGATCTAGGGTCTCCACCTGGGTGCGTATGGGATGCACACAAGAGGAGATAGGATCACTGAACACAACCAGGCTCTTAGCCGAGGGAGTGGGGTGTGTGCTCAGTGTGACATCCGAACTGCCTATCCTTATGCGGAGATGCTCCAATATTTCCGGGGCAGTTGAGATATTTCTGGATAACATATTTGACAGATCTGGCACACCTACCTGTGGTTGGGTCTTACTGCGGTTGGGCCTTATCTGGATCCGTGTGTTTCCCCGGCCGGTAGTTCAAAGTTTTGACTTTCGGGATGTATGCTGTCTTAGAAATGTCATCCGAGGTGTTACCCACCTCCTGACGTCTGGGTCGGGCTAGGATTTGTTGAACTCATTTCCCTGGGTACGTGGTAACGTCACAAGGTTCGATGAGCCGGGGCGGCGTCCTACGTCTCGTAAAGTGTCATGATGACGACCTATGGCTTGGAAACTGTCGTGGTGAATTCCGACGGCCAAGGAGAGCGACCGAGGTGATAACCTCCGGTCCTATGAGTGCCCGGTAAGAACCGACGACCTAAGGGTCCGAGGTGGTAACCTCCGGCCCTAGGAATGCCGCGGTGAGGACCGACGAGCTGAGAATCCGATATGGTGTGAGTGAAACCTGGTGCAATTTCGACCGAGGTAGGATGCCAGAGTCAAGGTTCGACGTTTGAAGGTCCAGGACGGGTATAATGACCATGGTGTGACTCTTGGAAAGCTTCTTCTGTTCCTGCCATGATTGCCCGTGACACCTGGCTCTCTCGGATTGGGGAAGCGCTTCGATACTCGCGCCCGCCGCCCCCGAATTTCGTGCGCATTCAATGCTCTGGGGGTACGTTGCACGTCCCCTCAACTTTCGGGGTGAAAAGTCGTGGCTACCCCCGTCGGTTGGGTTGCTTTGTTTCGAATTTCCCTCCTTCTTTCCTCACTTTATAAACTGTTGGTACTTCTCATTTTACCACTTTTCCCATTTGCTCACTCTGTTCCCCTACGCACAAAACTCGTCTACGCAAAGCTCTTCTGGTACCGGGAAGTGTCTGTTCCTTCATTCCTGTATCTCAAACTCTCGAAGAGTCGGGATTCCTACTTATCCTGAACCCTTCGTCGACTTTCGTTGCGTTCATTTCTTGCAATCTTCAATTTTTCAGGTATTCGTCTTTCCTTCTGATCTTTTTATATCGTTCCAGTGTTTCTTTACCACTTTTCCCATTTGCTCACTCTGTTCCCCTACGCACAAAACTCGTCTACGCAAAGCTCTTCTGGTACCAGGAAGTGTCTGTTCCTTCATTCCTGTATCTCAAACTCTCTGAAGAGTCAGGGATTCCTACTTATCCTGAACCCTTCGTCGACTTTCGTTGCGTTCATTTCTTGCAATCTTCAATTTTTCAGGTATTCGTCTTTCCTTCTGATCTTTTTATATCGTTCCAGTGTTTCAGTTTCCCCTCTTCCTTTTTCTTTTATTTGCTGGTGCGTTCCTGGATTTTGGGATTCCTGGGTGGAGTGTGTGTTAGTTGAGCTACCGAACCCGTAGGCTTTGGCTTTGTGAGTTTATGGTTTTCTTCATTTTGGTCTTAGTTTTTCCCCCTTCTCATTATCCTTGTGTTGGTTGTATAGGTTTGAGCCCTTGATGGATAGGGGAAAACATCATTCATCTTCACGTCAGCCTTTAGGTCCCAACGATGATCAGGTATTCTACCTAGTTCTGATTTTGGTTTTATTTCTTTTTGTTGTAGGAAAATGGAGTCTACGTCTTCTCCTCGTCTTTCCGCGTCCTATCCGGAGGAGGACTTCGGCAGTCCTTCACCGGCCCTGAGATCCAAGTATCCCTGGGTGACAAGTGAACTGTTGACTATACGTTCGTTGATGACGGACACAGACGTGGCCAAAGTGGGGTCCTCGGGGTCATCGGGATGCTGTCTTGCCCCTCCCGAGGAGGATGAGCCGATTTGCGCCATTCGGGAGCCCGGATCTCCTAACTTCTTTCTCTTTTATCGGGAGTATATGTCCCGACTTGGTATTCACTTCCCGTTTACTGGGTTTCAAATGTTCGTGCTCCACTATCTTCATCTAGCTCCTTCTCAGCTCCACCCAAACGGGTGGGGTTATCTGGCGGCGTTTGCATATCTTTGCGGGTCGATGGATCCTGCCATCCCTTGTACCGCCGCCCTCTTTCTTCATTTCTTCTCTCCTTTCATCCCTCGTTCGGGTAACAAACCACCCTCTCTAAAAGGACTGACTTCTCTTTGGGCCGAGGCGGACCGGAAACTTATGACCTCCTTCTCCGACTCCTTCAAGCTTTTCAAAAATGCTTTCTTCAAGGTGGTTGCAATAACTGGGGAAGCGCCCTGGTTTTTGAAGGGTGCCGAGGGCCCCGGTGTAGAATGGTTGTTCCCTCTCTATTGGACCTCCGATCATCATAACTTTTCTTCCTCCACCTATCAGTTTACTGCCAAGGACCTCTCCAATGAGGAGAGGGAGCATGCAGCTCGGGCCGGCGTCGTACGTCGCCGAACGAGGTGTTAAGAGTGCGACCTTCTATATCAAGAAGGCCGGCGTAGAGTCGGGATCGGCCTCCAGTATGGTTTTAATTATGTGAACTCTTGTCATACTACTTGATTTTTGTCGCCTAATTAGCTTCTGACATTTTGTTTTCCTTTCTGGAATTTCTTTTTAACGAGATCAAGGTGCTATGGAGCTGAATCCGGACTACCTCGCGTATACCTTGCCGGCAGGCGGAAACCAAAGGAGAAGGTTCCCAAGAAACGGCCCGCTGCCGAGCCCCTAAAAAGAAAGCTCCTGCGGTGTCTATGGTCTCGAAGCCTTCCCCGGCAAAAAGGGCCAGGGTTGGGGATACCGCAGTAACTCCTTCGACCGCTCCCTCCTCGGCCGTCAATCCCGAGGTGGTGCCTTCATCCTCTCCACCCTCTGCCGA
The DNA here is from genome assembly GCA_025563575.1 of Acacia pycnantha. Taxonomy (NCBI): domain Eukaryota; kingdom Viridiplantae; phylum Streptophyta; class Magnoliopsida; order Fabales; family Fabaceae; genus Acacia; species Acacia pycnantha. The sequence continues at coordinate 7,457,054 of JAMWYP010000003.1, read as the reverse complement.
GATCGGGGCCTCTCCATCTGTCGACCCCCTCCATCCACTGATAAGGGGAAAGATGTGCTTGCTTCTGACTCGGTTCCTCCCTCGTCTCCATTCAAGGCCACGACGGCTGCTCCTCGCCCTAGTGGCCTCAAATGGGGCCAGGCTTGGGACGGGGGCGTCTCGAAGAAATTGGCATGGCCTTCTTTCCGCCGCGTCGGTTTTTATCTCCCCAACCTCTTTCAGACGAGGACGTGTACGAAGTGCAGGACGTGTCCGGTCGTCTCGTAAGGCCCTCGGATTATCCCAAGCCTACGTGCATCTCCACAATTACTATGTTCGAGCTACCGGTGAATCCCGAGCTCAAGCTGAGTCTGGAGGCGGCTGAAGAAAAGGCTAAGAGGCTCGAGGTGGAAAAGGAAAAGGCCGAGGTGGAAAAGGATGGCCTGAAGATGGAGCTTAAAACTTCCCAGGAAGCCACGGAAAAGGTCGGCGTGGATCTCCTGCTGACCCATCAGGCATTAACACAAGCCAATGCCGATCTGATACAAGCCAATGCCAACCTAGCCGAGGCCAACTCCAACCTGGCTAAGATGAAGTCGTCGCACTCCCAATCTATGAGTGCTGTGAAAAGGCTGACCCAACAGCGTAGCGAGTTATACGCACAGCTAGAGGGGACCCAGAGAGCCTTGGAAGAGGAAAAGGCCGCTCATCAGAGGGCGGCGGATGCGGTGCGAAAAGCCGCATCGGATTGTTTTAAGATGGCCCTCGCCCAAATTGAGCATTTGAATCCGGGGGTGAAGCTGAACCTTGCGGGCTATGGATGCCGCTCCTTCTTCAAGGGCGGTGTTCTTGTTCCTCCCCCCGTCTCCTGAAGATGAGTCCGAGTCCAATGCCGAGGTTGCTTCTGAAGATGGTGGAGAGCACGTCGAAGAAGAGGCTGCTTCTTGGGCCGAGCCTGATGGTGGTGGGGCGCCTATGGACGAGGTGGCCCCTTAAGACTGAAGGAGTGTTATTTTTCTTTTTCTTTGTTTATTTTCGGCTTAGGATGCCGGTTTTTGTAATAGTTTGCACTTCAATTTTTCTTGTACTTTTGGAACGATTAACTTAATGAATGAGGATTCAAGTAAGTAGTTCGTTGTGTACTTTTAACTTTACGCATACCTTGCACATAGTTAATTTCGAGACCGGGCCAGGGTCTTTAAATAATTAGAGTCCGCTTAGTACTCTTCTGGTGTCAGAGACCAGGTGCCATTAGTAGGGGTGTCTAAGAATACCACGCTACGAGGTTCGGAGTCGTTATCCGGGATTTTAACCAGGGTAAGGGCAAACTGTCACATGCTCAGCCGTGGTCGTCAAGACACACTTTTGACCATTTGGACCTGATCAGGGTCGGGTATGACTATTCGCCTTCTTACTTAGGTGTCAATTTTGATGCATCAAAATATTTACCGGGTGCATGGGCCCCGGTGTCGGTTACCGGGCTTATGGACCTCGATGTCGGTCTGCTTATTTAGCGAATCATTTAAGCATTCTTGGAATTTAACTTCGGTTAACAAACCATTTATTAATTCAAGAGATTATTTGCCTTACAGAGCTGACAACTTGAAACAAAAATTTGCAAAGGGGAAATGACTGAAACCAAAATAAACTCGAAATAACAAAAGCAAAACTAACTCGGACATGAGGCGTTCGTTGCCAGAGTTCAACCGCGACTAGGTCTAGCTATAATAGACCCTTAGCTTGTCGCCATTCCATGTCCTCTTGATGGGTTTTCTTGCCAAGGTCTCGAGAACATAGGATCCTTTCACTAGTTTCTCCTTGACTCAATATGGTCTCTCCCAATTTGCGGCCAGCTTACCGTCTTTGGCATTTTTGTTGCCGACGTCCGCCCTTCGTAGGACTAGGTCGCCCCGGTCAAATGCCCTGGACTTAACCTTTCTGTTGCATTTGGCCACAATGAGTTGTTTGGCCGCCATGTCTCGGCAGTGGGCTGTGGTCCTGACCTCATCTACCAGCTCCATTTCTGTCGCCAAGGCCCTGGAATTTGATCCTTCTCCTTCTTCTAGGGTTCTGAGCCTTCTCCAGGATGGTTGACCTATCTCTACCGGAATCATGGCCTCGCATCCGTATGTCATGCGGAAAGGTGTTTCTTGGGTAGCCGACTGCATAATTGTACGAATTCCCCATAATACGTTATAAAGCTGTTCGACCCAGCAGGTGCCGGCCTCTTGCATCTTTTTCCTAAGGCCGTCCAAGATTACCTTATTTGCTGCCTCCGCTTGACCATTTGATTGAGGGTGTTCGACCGACGCAAATTGATGCGTGATACCAAGGTCAACCGTCATGTCCTGGAAATTATTGTCGGTAAACTGGGTGCCGTTGTCTGTTACCAATTCGGCCGGAACTCCAAAGCGAGAAAAGATACTGTGTTGGACAAAGCGCCGGACCCTGGCCGACGTGATGGTGGCGAGGGGCTCGGTTTCAATCCATTTAGTAAAATAGTCTACCGCCACGATTAACCATCGAAGTTGTCCCGGGGCCGGTTTAAACGGTCCGAGTAGGTCCATGCCCCATTTATAGAAGGGCCATGGGGCCGAGATGTATTCCATGTCTGATGGAGGGGACCAAATGATTTTGACATGTTTTTGGCAACTGTCGCATGCCTTTACAAACTCCTTGGCGTCTGCCTGCATGGTCGGCCAGTAGTATCCGGCCCGCAGTGCCTTTCTTGCTAACGCTTTCGCACCCATGTGTTGTCCGTTGATTCCTCCATGGATCTCGGCAAGGACATATCTGCTTTCATTAGTACCCAAGCATCGTAGCATCGGTGTATGCAGGCCCTTTCGGTAGAGTTGATCATCTACTATTGTGTATATAGCGGCCTCCTGAATGAGTTTTTGGGCGTCGATTGTCTCAAGGGGGATAATTCCTCACTCGATGTAGTCCTCAAGCGGCTTCCTCCATTCAGCGGCGTCGGATATGGCCATTATGCAGGTCGGTTCTTCAACTTTTTGTTGTACGACGGTCCTATGGTTGGTCGTGCCTTTAGTGCTGGCGAGCTTAGAGAGAATATCCCCTCTTACATTTTCCCCCTTGGGATATGTGTGGCCAGTTACCTCATCAAATTCAGCCTGGATTTCCTTGACTCTGTTGAGGTATTTTGCCATGAGTGGGCCTTTAGCTTGATATGCTCCGTCTACCAAGGCGGCGACGAGTTGCGAGTCGGTGAAGACCGAGACTCTTTGGGCGCCGAGGTCCTTGGCCTGTTGGAGTCCGGCCAGGAGCGCCTCGTATTCGGCCTGATTGTTTGATGTCGGGAAATTCAGCTGCAAGGAGTATTCAATTGTCACTCCTTCCAGGCTTTCTATGATTATTCCGGCTCCGCTTCCCTTGGAGTTCGATGAACCGTCGACGTATACTCTCAAGAGGTCGATGCTGTCGAGGTCATTGTTGATTGGAGTTAGCTCCCGGAGGAAGTCGGCGAGAGCTTGTGACTTAATGGCATGTCGGGCTTCGTATGTGATGTCGAACTCAGATAATTCAATGGCCCAACTGGTCATTCTACCGGCCAGATCCGGCTTATGGAGTATCTGCCGGATTGGTTGGCTGGTCCGAACCGTTATCTTGTGAGCCTGAAAATATGGGCGCAGTCTTCGCGCCGTCATTATTATGGCGAAAGCCAATTTTTCCAGCTTCTGGTATCTTAATTCCGAGCTTTGTAACGCTTTGCTTACGAAGTATATGAGTTCTTGACCATTCTTTCCTTCTCGGACTAGAACCGAGCTCACTGCTTCCTCCCCGACCGATAGGTAGAGGAAGAGGGTTTCACCGGGTTGCGGTTTCGATAGGACCGGCGGAGTTGTCAGGCATTGCTTGATTTTCTCAAACGCGGCGCCACATCCGGGGTCTAGTTGCCTGATGTCTCCTTTTTGAGTAACCTGAAGAAGGGTAAGGCATTTTTTGCTGACTTGGGCAAGAATCTAGTCAATACGGCCAATCGACCTGTCAACTGCTGGACTTCCTTCTTGTTTCGGGGGGCCTGCATGTCTAACACGGCCTTACACTTATCCGGGTTGGCCTCAATTCCTCGGCTAGTGAGCAAGAAACCGAGGAATTTTCCCGCCAGTACTCCGAACGTGCATTTTGTCGGGTTTAGCCGAATTCGATGCGCCCTTAGTTTACTGAATGTTTGCTCTAGATCTCGGATGTGATCATTGGGATCATACGATTTGACGATCATGTCGTCAATGTAGACCTCAATGTTGTGGCCGATCTGATTCTCAAAAACCTTATTCATCATCCTGCAGTACGTTGCCCGGCGTTTTCGGGCGAACGGCATGACGTTATAGCGATAATTTCCCTTCTCGTGATGAATGAAGTGGCCTCTTGGTCATCTGGGTGCATGGCGATCTGGTTGTACCCTGAATAGGCGTCCATAAATGATAGCAGTTGGTAGCCGGACGAGTTATCTACAAGCTGGTCGATGTTCGGTATCGGATAGGCGTCTTTTGGGCATGCTTTGTTCAGGTCGGTGTAATCCGTGCATACTCTCCATTTTCAATTTGGTTTCAAGACCATTACCACGTTGGAAAGCCATGTGGTATATTGTACCTCCCTCAAAAACTCTTCCATCCTCAATCGCAAGTCGGGGTCAATGCCCTGCCTATTTTTGTATTATGGTCTGGATCATTCCCGAATACGAGATTTTCTACCTCTCCTTCTGGTTCTGGCCGAGGCTTCCCCTTTTCTTCTCGTAAGTCCAACGCGATCATAAAAACTGGATCGTGAGACTTTTCGTGCCCTCGTCTCGTCAGCTTGGGTTTATGGTTCCGAAGCCGGAATTGAGGGGTTGTTGCCTTCACGTTGATTGTCTCGACATAACATTTCCTGGACTCTTTCTGGTCGCCTTTGATGGTAATGACTCGATTGGCGTTACCTATCATTTTTATCTTCTGATGCTTGGTAGATACCAGCATGTCCCATTCGTGAATCGTTGGTCTTCCCAGTATGATGTTGTAAGGGGATGGAAAGTCGGCCACCATAAATCTAACTCACTCCGACTTAAAACCTTCCTTCGTTCCAAGGGTGAGTCGGACGTCGATATATCCCTTCGGGGGGATAACTCGCCATTGAAACCAACGAGGGTGGTTTTGCATGGCTTCAGGTCTTCTTGATTGAGGTTCATTCTTTTGAAGGCGTCCCAAATGATGATATCTACCGAGCTCCCTGAGTCTATAAATATCCTTTTGACTCGGCAGTTGACTAGGGTTCCAGTGATTACCAAACCATCTTGGTGGCCGGGCAATACGTCGGTCATATCTTCTTTTGTGAACATGAGCTGCGATTGTTCCACTTTACCGGTCATTTCAGGGTCCCCCTTAAATTTAGGTCGGTCCCTCACTGAGAGGACCTCCTTTAAATACTTTTTTCGTTAGCTTGCTGTGTCTCCTCCTCCTCCGAAAGCTCCGCTAATCACGTTGCAATCGACTTCGGCCTCGGGAACTCACTTTCCTCGGATGTCGGCTTACGCCTTTACCATCCTTTTTTCTCTCTGGGGCCGGGCTGTCCAATCGGTCATCTTGTTTTCGCTTTTCTCTTAATCGTCCCTGTGTTCGGATCACGTATTGACACAACTTTCCATCTCTGATGAATTTTTCGATGGCATCCCGCAGTTCATAGCATTGGTTCGTCGTGTGTCCCTTACTATCGTGAAAAGAGCAGAAGCGGGACTGATCCGTATTGGATCGTTTTCTGAGCGGCCGAGGTCTCTCGACCTTCTGCAACTCGGTCGATTCTACTCCCCTCAATAGCTGGGAGCGGGGAACATTTAATGGGGTATAACTATTGTATTTACCCTTTGACTCCGGCTTTGCGCTCGATGGCTTATTGTCCGGACCTTTCCCACGGCGATCTTGCTTGCGACCCTCGGAATGGCTTTTGTCCCTTGGCGGGGTGCTCCTGTCCGGGTCTCTTCTAGCATTTGCTTGTCGCATTTGCTCCACCTCAAGGTATTTCTTAGGCCGAGTCATGAATAATTTATGCTTTTTGCGGCTCTTTGAAAAATGATTCAGCTAGTCGGCTCGAACTATCTAGGCCGTCGGCCAAAAGGTGCACGTGCACTTCCTCCTTTAACCCCTGGACTTGCAGGGCCGCATGATTAAAGTGATCCAAATAACTTTGGAGTAATTCGTCGGGCCGCTGCCTGATTTTGGATAGGGTATATTGAGACTTCGGCTGCCGCTTACTAGTCACAAACTAGAGTTCGAAAGCCTCGGCAAGGTCATCAAACTTGTGAACCGGCCCACAGGCAGAGTGTGGAGCCATTTTAAAGCCAGCCCTTTAAGGGTTGTGGCAAAGATCCGGGTCATGATGGGTTCTCCGATGCCTCTACACAGCATGATCATCTCAAAGTCTTCAAGGTGAGTCGTCGGATCTTGCGAGCCGTCGTACATGTTGAATTCGGTAATGTTTAGCTTCTCCGGGAAACGAGCGTTGAGGATGTCGTCTGAGAAAGGGTTGTTATCGACATTGCCGACGTATCTTTTCCGCTGAAATCCGTTAGGTGGAGGCCGGGGTGGTCTCTCAGCCCGGGTTGACTTCTCCCTTCTTGACTCTTTGGTGGAAGAAGCCGTCCTCCTGCTTCGCCGTCTCTGTGTACTTCTCGACGTCGGGAAGCTGTCGCTATTTTGGTCTTCTCTCCAGGTCTTATCGTGCTTGTCTCCATTTGAGGAGGCCGAATCCTTTGTCTTTGACCGCTCTTCCATTCGTTTAAAGTGGAGGGTGTGCTGTTTGTCCATGTTCTCCATCTGCCTTATCATCGCAGCTAATGCATTTTGGACAAGGAGCATATCAGGAGTTGGGGCCGGGATTTCAGCGTTAACCTCTGGATTAGGATTTTGGGGGTGACAGCCCTGATTGTGCGGGGCCGACGACTCCGTGTCGGACGGTTTGCCCTCCAAACGCTCCTTTCGGTTAGGAACGTCGTGTTCCTCAGGTTGTTCCTCCGGCTGTGATAACCGGTCTTCTCCATCCTGCTCGCCATTGCCGAGGAGTTTTTCTGGCTGCTCGGTATGCTGGGGCTGCCGAGGTGGCTTCCGCTGATCTCCTGGCCTAACCACCTCCGACTGCTTATGACTAAAGCTACGTGTGTTAATCCTCATTGGTCACGGGAATTGAAATTTATCGATCCCCACGGTCGGCGCCACTGTTCTGGTGTAGAACACAGATGTCCAGCCGCGTGTATGGGCTGGTGATTTGATATTGGATCTAGGGTCTCCACCTGGGTGCGTATGTGATGCACACAAGAGGAGATAGGATCACTGAACACAACTAGGCTCTTAGCCGAGGGAGTGGGGTGTGTGCTCAGTGTGACAATAGGTAAACAGTCTAGGTTAGAGCGTGTGTACCTTAGGTTGTTGACCGGGTATTTATAGAACATACCTGTAGCGGCTCTGGCGTGATTCCTGGCCCATAATCCGAACTGTCTATCCTTATGCGGAGATGCTCCTATATTTAAAGGCGAGTTGAGATATTTCCGGATAGCAAATTTGACAAATCTGGCACGCCTACCTGTGGTTGGGCCTTATCTGAATCCGTAACATGGCCCAACCACTATGTCACTTAATTTCTTTGATATATATATATATATGGGGTTATCGTTTGTCATGTCACTTGACATAAGGTTATGTCAAGTCACTCCAAAACTACGTCGTTTTAGGGTTAGAGGAATTAATGAACTCTCAAAACAACGTAGTTTTGGGTCGAAAATTAATGAAGGATCTTATAGTAAAATTCATATAATAAATACTAAAACAAAAATACAAAAACACCCTTCATTAATTTCCTTAACTCCCAAAACGACGTAGTTTTGGGCTCACTTGACATAATCTTATGTCAAGTGACATGACAACGATAAACCCTATATAGGGTTATCGTTTATCATGTCACTTGACATAAGGTTATGTCAAGCCACTCCAAAACTACGTCGTTTTGGGATTGGAGGAATTAATGAACTCTCAAAACGACGTAGTTTTGGGTCAGGGGAATTAATGAAGGATCTTTTAGTAAAACTCATATAATAAATTCTAAAACAAAAATACAAAAACACCATTCATTAATTTCCTTAACTCCCAAAACGACGTAGTTTTGGGCTCACTTGACATAATCTTATGTCAAGTAGATTATGTCAAGTGACACGACAAACGATAAACTATATATATATATCTGGGAAAAACACTTCTCATGTTGTAGGAGAATTAGTGAAAGGTGTTTTAGTATTTTTGTTTTTGTGTTTATTATATGAATTTGATCAAAACACCCTTTATTAATTCCCCTAACCCCAAAATGACGTAGTTTTAGACGACTCCATAACTTTTTGTTAAGTGACATGACAAACAATAAACCCTATATTTATAAGACTTAACAAAATTGGAACACTTTGACTAAAATTTATAATGGGAATAATAAATTTATTAGTGGGATTTATAAATTCAGCAACAAGTTTTACAAGTTTTCAAAGGATAAAAACATGTGGAGTGATTGCTTTAATATTGTTCGTCGTTTGGACTATTTCGTTTTGAATGCGGCCGAAAAACCCATGTTTGTGAAAGATTAGTTCGGCTGAACGCCGAAGGAAAGGGGCGAGCGAGTAGTTCGCGGCGATTAGCTGTTGTTGACTGTGATCCTCATGCCGGTGAAGTCGAAGGTTTGCACAGACTCCTTTATGGCGGCGTCGTTTAGGTGGATTTTGCAACTTCACAAGGACGTTCCCAAAACTGCTCGATTCTATGCGGAAGGCTTGGACTTCACCGTCGACGTCTGCACTCTTCGTTGGGCTGAACTTCGCTCCGGTTCCCTCAAGCTTGCCCTAATGCATTCTCCCAAGTATGTATATTTAATCACCCGTCTCTCTTATCTGATGCGCTCCACCTGTTTGATTAAATGTCGATTTATAGACTGCTAAGGGTCGTTTATACCGTGTTGTGTGTATGAACGTTACTTTATACTCGTTGTAAGATTACAATGCATAAGAACGATGAGGAATTTGTGAGATGAGCAGCTAATAGATGAAGCCATTAGTTTGGTGAAAGTTCGTTGCTGGTTTTATTCTCTATACTAAATTGAAGGGTGCCCAGACTGCGTTTACAATTTGCGTAGCAGATGTATAAGTGGGGTAACTCACAAGGATTGTACAAAGCAAATTCAACAATAAGATCGCCAATCACACTAACTACGCAAGTTGTCCCAAAACAAGAACCGGTTTAAAAGAACAAGTTTAAAAGGGCTTCATTAATTCAATCAAGTAAATGAGAGCAGCTTGATTGCCTCAGTCAGGACAGGAGGGTCTGTGTGAAGAAATTCCTGTATGGTTGAGGGAAACTCCAAGCCTCTGAAACCATTATGATGATCATTATCATCACCTTCAGAAACAAAAACACATTTGCCCAGAAGCAAATTTGCTAATCTCAATGGTTCTTTCTTCTCCTTTCGAAAGTACATGATCCACCCATCTAGCCTCTTCATCTCCTTTCTACACTTTGGCCCTTTCACTCCCACAATCTTTGAATAGAACCCACCCTCGCAATGACAAGAATTACAATCATTACCACCCTCTCCATCCTCCTCCTCCTCTGGTAACCCCAATAGCCCTATTAACTGTTCGATCTCGTCAATTTCATCGTCGTCAGCTTCAATTTCAGGTATGTGGCGATCTGGAGGGCTTGGGTGAGGAGGTGATTGTTGGTTGGGTAATGCGAAATCTTGGGACACAGATAGGAAAGCTTGAGGCGGTTCGCTACCACATAGATCGTTAGAAGAATTAGCGACGGATTGATCGAGGTGGAGGAACATTGGAGAGCTTAGTGACCCTAGCGAAGAATTTTCTCCGTCTTGTGTTTGTGAATTCGCCGGAGGCGGCGGCGGCGGTGGCGGATGTTCGAGTTTCAGTCTCTTCTCGACCTGATGATTGATGAATTAAGAATTAGAGTCAGGTTAATAGCAAAAGGAGAAAATAAACAAAAGAGAATACTGGCATTTCAAAGATTAACGCACCTGTCTTAGAGAGGCGAAGAAATTCGAGTGCAGAGACGGCGGCGACGGTGGTTGCATTCTCCCTCCTTCTTGTTTGATCCTTCGGTATAATACCAAAAGGTTTTTTTTTCCCTCATAAATATTTATATAATGTGACTGATAAATTTATTTAGGCCCCTTTTTTTTCGTATTTTGTACCATTTTCGTCAATATCGCGCAAGAAGAGCTGAAAAGCGCAAAGACGATTCAAAGAAACCGAAAGTAAATGCATTTTCCTTCGCTTAACTTCATAGCTCATCCACGATGGCCGATGATCTTTATTCCTCCGCCAAGGTTGGCTTTACTCACACTCTGTTTCTACGGAAATTCTGATTTTTTTCTCTTGTAATTGTTATCTTCGTTTTTGCTTTTTCATGGGCGGCATTTGGAATTGTCCGATCCAATTGTTAGAATATCTGAAGGAAAGTTTACAATTAGAAGCTCCGGTTACATGTGCGTTCTCTGATTGGATTGTGATTGGAAATTGGTTGCATAAATCAATTATGAGAGGAGATTAGGCAAAATGTAGGGTTCCGATTGAGGGATTTCAGAATGGGGATGGGTAGTTGCAGAATCAATTATTCTGTTGCTGGCCATGAGTCATGACTTTCTTGTTTTTTTTTAATATCAAATAGATTCTATTCAAATAATTTGTTTCAAATTCGTTCCTTCGTCATCGAAAGACTTGAAATGGCGTTTCCTTCTACCTGTTACTGCCAATCGTTAAGTTCACCTGAAATATGGCTTCCAAGCTTGGGGAAGGTTAACTAGCATCAAATTTCTTATAGGACTTAGGCTTGTTTGGAATCACATTTGGGCCCTTAAAAATATTTATTTATGGGAATCAAAATAAAACTTCTCTCATATACTTACCTGTATACTATAAATTATGATTGAAAAGCTACTTTTGAAAGCTCTAATAACTATTCTAAACAAAGGGGTTTTGTCTGTTTGGATTAGCGGTAGAAGTTGTTTTTCTAACATGATTTACAATATACGTGAACATGTTTTTCCAACGCCAACTCAAATAGGACCTGAATGAAAAAGTGGTATGTAAAGGATCAGATTTGTATGTTCACTTACATGTTAAGAATCAGAACATAGTCGTCTTTGTAATTGAATCCCAGCCATTTACCTTCTTTAATTGATTAGTTTCCAGAACCTGTTTGTTATGCAGAGCATTTTCACTTGAGTGTACATACATACATATTTGTATCTGTTGAGTTTCTTACCCTCCTGACTTTTTATTGAGAATCTCATTATGCATAAGAATGGTGACAGGATCTCTTCCTTTCAATGGCTTCAAAGAGTTCCACTCAGATTGAAATTTTGGATATAAAAGTCGTCTGTGAGACTACATGCCCAGAACCCACCATTGAACCTTGGGAAATGCCCAAAACTTAAAAGCTTACAGACCCTCTTGTCAATGCGAGAGATCTCGGGAGTGGATGGTTTGAGACGTTGTTAAATAATCATACTAACATAAGTTCAAATGGGGAAATTTCCCCTGTCTCAACCATCACGGAGACCCTGGATAAAGTTTATAATCTAGACTGGTTAAGCAGAGGGAGAGGGTAGTCTCCATTGACTTGCCTCCCCAGAGGGAGAGGGTAGTCTCGATTAACTTTCCTCCCCATTTCATCTCCATTACTTATAGAGTTGAAGTATTTAGATGTAATTTTAATTGATTAAATATATTTATATGTGTTTTAGTATTTAATATTCTAATAATATTATTATAAAATGTTAAATCTCAAACCGTTGGAAGTTGATTCAGTGGTGGGAAAGTAAATGGAGAGGAAGTTCAAACTGTTATTAGGGCATTTATCGTCCAGAAATGAACGTACAGCTGCGATTGCTTCTTAGGAAAAAGAAACTTGAAGCGGAAGCTCAATCCGGTAATGTCTCGCTCTAGTTTATTTGGCAAAATCTTTTTTTTTTTTTTGAAGTAAATCAATTAAATTGGCCCTACGAATATTCTTTGGATTGGTCAGAATGATTATACCTTACAAGATTTAATTAAAATCTTATTCTAAATTTGAGAAATTTTTAAGATAAATTGTTTATTAATATTTAAATTATTTGATAAATTTGTTAAAAAAGTTCTTATGAATTTAATCAAGATGACTTGAATATCTTTTATTTTGATATAGTTTTGACTACTTAGATAATTTAAATATAATAAAATATAATATAAATCAATTAATTAATTTCTTTATAAGAAAAATCTCTTACTTGGCCGGTAATAATGATAAAATATGAGATTTATTCAAATAACCGTATTTCATTGGCCGGTAAAAATGATTACATCTTAAATCTAGTTAGTTCAGATCATGCTCTATAAATAACTTAGAGAAGCATTGAGCCTTCAACATGAGAATTGAAGTAACTTGGAGAAGTACTGAACCTTCAACATCATGAGGCAAGCTCCCTTCATCTGCCCCCTCCCCGTGCTGCAAAGATTTGATCGATATGCTAACATGTTCAATGATGCATATGCTATGCTGCTTGCTACCATCGATGATCATTTTCCTCTTACTGTGAATAAGGTATGAAAGTTGTTCTTGTTGTTAGAATCTTAGATACAAGTATCTATTAAGGTTGTTTTGCTAAGAAAATAATTTAAGCATGCGTCGAGAGTCTAGAGGGAAGTATCTAGAGTTTTATAAGACGTTTTTTTTTTTAAGATCACAGCACCTCGCTCTCGATATTATCCGCTTTGGGACCAATCAACCCTCACAACTTTAAAACGCGTCGAGAGGGGAGGTATTCAAACCCTTCATCTTTCTTCATTACTCTCCCCAATCAATGTGAGATATAATACTCTATCCACCTTAAAAAAAGATCCTTTAGAAGGGTCTGGATACCTCTCCCTCTTTACGGGTTTTAAAGCCGTGAGGGGGTGATGGGTCCTAAAGCAAACAATATTGAAAGCGAGGCGCTAGGATGTTACAATTGGTATTAGAGCTAGACTCGAGTCGATGTGGGTTGATGTACCAACAAGAACGCTGGGCCCAAAGGTGGATAGAGTGTTATGTCCCACATCGGCTAGAGAAGAGAAAGAAAGATTCTTTATAAAGGTCTGAATACCTCCCCTCTTGATGAGTTTTAAAGCCATGAGAGGGTGATGGACTCCAAAGCAAACAATATCAAAGGACTTCTCTAATACTCATGTTTCTTTATTATAGGGTATCGATGAAAGCGTACCTCCCTCTTCTCCTTTAGAGGGACACGTTACTGATAATGCAGAATCAATTACTGGTATGTCGACCAATCAAAATCATAAGGATTTGGATGCATCTTTTGAAATTGTCAAAGAAGAATCTGTTTATGATCATGATTCCATAGAATCTAGCAACCCCTCATTAAACGACAACAGACAAAAGACTAGCCTTGTATCTGGACAATACCTCTACTATTGGGGCCCTCAAGACTGGCTCATGCACCCAAGTTCATATGACAAATACATGAACAGATACTTGGACCTGCCATTTGAATTTGAAGTTGACTCTGCAACTAGCGTGCCATCTCTGGGGCCATTTTACGGAGGTACGTACATTCATACATGTGTAATTTAATTTTGGGAAAATCCTTTAAGGTCTCAAAGAACCAAAAACATGTTAAAAAAGTCTCAGAAAATTCTGGTATGAAAAAAATCTCATTAACAACTCCTTCAGTAGGTGATTAACAACTCCTTGTGATCTTTTTAATATCAGAATTTTCTGCATGATTTTTTTGACATTTTCTTGATCTCTTGGCACCTTAAAAAGATTTTCCCTTTAATTTTCTAGCATCCATCACATAAGTGGTTTTGCATGATATTTACTTATATACTAATTCCAAGTACTATATATATATATATATATATATATATATATATATTCAATTGCACATTATCCAGTGGTGAATGATGTAGCTCCAGATCTTGCTGAGATTGTAAAACAGATTGAGTATTATTTCAGGTAATGTCTTTAATTTAAGCAGTTGCATACTTTTTTGTCTTGTTTTTTCTTCAAATTTATCTTATTTTAACTGTTTTAAATTATGTGTCACTTGTAGCTTTGATAATTTGATTAGGGATGAAAACTTCCGAGATCATATGGTCGGTAAAGGATGGGTTCCCCTTCCGTTTATAGCCAGTCTTGCTGAGGTGACTTGCTTGTGATCATCCTCTCTATATATATTTATATATATATTTATATTTGGATGCAACATTATTATGCAACTAATTATTATATAATATTATATTTTTGCAGGTGAGAAAATTGACAAGTAATATTAAAGTGATAGTGGAAGCTCTTAAAACTTCATTTGCGATAGAAATGGTAATTTGATTCTCTAACCCTAGCTTGATTCAGTGTTATATATATATATATGGCTCACAATTTGATTCTCTAACCCTAGCTTGATTCAGTGTTATATTTTATATATATATATATATATATATATATATATATATATATATATATGTTTTTATATATGGCTCACATAAATTAAATTATTTACCATATTGAATTGACAGGATGGTGGTAAATATATAAGGCACCGTCATATATACGTGACAGAGATACGGATTTCAACCAAACCATATCAAGTGATGAACTGATCGCCACTTCAAGATCTGCAACAAATGACACGTGGAGATGTGCTGTGCTCTAGTTTATTATAGGAGTATTGTTTTTGTCTTTTATGATGATTCTATCTAGTACAAACTTTGTAATGCTGATTAAATTTGTTAGAATATTAGGTGATATTAAATAGGTAGTTAGAGAATAGTTAGTTAGAAGGTTAGTTAGTTAGAGGGTTAGTTAGGATCCCTAGTCTATATATAAAGGGTTCTCCTCACTATTACCCTCAATCAATATACATGGTAAGAGTATTATGCTCCTATTATCAATACATCATTTTCTTATTACCTTCTTTCTTCCTAATTATTCTATCAGATTAGTTTAGTTAACAAAATTTTTAGATCGTTTTTTCGGAAAATTTATATGCGCCCAAATAATAAAGAAAAAAAAATCTAAAAAAGGTCCAAAGATTCTGAAAATCCAAAAAAAAATCCTAGGATATTTTCTGATATAAATTCATTAAAACGCGAGAGTTGTTAACGGGCTGATATAGTTGTTAATGGGTAGGTCATTAACAACTAAGTCAGTACCATAAACAACAATATCTTATATCAGTATCCGTTAGCAACTATATCAGCCTCATTAACAATTTATGTTTTAATTAATTTATATTAGAAAAGGACCTAGGGCCTTTTTTAGGTTTTCAGAATCTTTAAACTTTTTTTGTTTTTCTTTATTATTTGGGCGCAATATGGATTTTCCCTTATTTTTTTAAGACAATTTGTACTTTTATGGAAGCAATAAAAGAGATGCCTTGAGTTTGTTTTGATTAAATGTTTCTTTCTTAGCAGCTGTATATATATTTATAAATTAATTAATAATTCAGATAGTTTATCTGTTACCCTAACTTATATTTTTTTGTTAAAATCATTTTCTCCCTATAATTTTGATTTGATTAAAATGTGATTATTAAACTTTAAATTAATACAACTCAGCTTTTATAGTTCTAGTTAGGGTAATCACATTACTAATTTTTATAGTTTGATCAAATTTTGATTTTGTCTCTCCATATTAAATCTTTATAAGACTATAAAGTTAAAGATTAAACAATTTTTTTCTTTTTTTTAAAAAATCAAAATAACTAATAGTAAAAGCCGATAAAATTGATAGTACAAATCAATAAATGACTAGTTAAAGGTCATAAACAACTCCAAATACACAATTCAGTTATTATAGTTAGGCCTTGACAATTTGAAGATCTGCCCAAAAAACTTATCAATCCAGAATCTAATAGGTATAAACCATGATACGTAAGGAGGAGTCACACAATATTCCAAATCTTTTTCATTCTTTGTTTGGTTGTTTTGCATCGCCAATAAACTCTCTTCCCTTTTACGTTATAAATCTCTTCCTTAACCTTCTTATATCTTGGCATTGTACTCAGAGGCAGGGGCCGATTTAGGGGGTAGGGGTGGCCCCTGCCCCCTAAAATTACATAATTGGACTAAATATTTTTAGAAATTATGCTTTAGTCTCTTAAAAATTTTAATCTTTTCAATTTAGTCCCTATTTAAAACTGTCATAAAGGAATTAAAATGAAAATATTGAAATATTTATAAGGTCAAAGCATAATTTCCTAATATTTTGGGTCCAATTCTGTAATTTTCGCCCCCTAATTTCAAATACTAACTCCACCGGATTTTATTCTGTAATTTTCGCACCCCCTAATATTCATTACTGGCTCCGCCCCTGCTTAGAGGTAAAGTCGTTTCATCATCCCATGGATCGAAAGGTGTCATCAAATCCTTCAATGACTCTAACTTTGGAGGAGAACTCATATTTGAATTTACTCAAACTCAAGTATGTTTCAAATCAAAGAATAAACAATTTGAAACAACAGAAACCAGAACTTGAAAATTTGATTAAACTAGAAAGATTAACAATAGTATCAATCCTTTTGGTTATTTATTTAGAATGAGTAATAGTAGCTCACCTTCAAAAAAAAAAATTATTCTTATTTTTTTTAAATATGGAGATTAAACAATAAAGATTATTGGATTAAGTTATATGGAATCAAACTTCAAGAACTAAATTTTAACCTAATAAAAACTAAAAGAATTAAGTTGCATCAATTCCAGAGAACAGTAAAATGGATCACTTCGTAATATATTGAGATTTAGAATCACAAACATGCCCGTTCTCCAAATTATATTTCGAATAAAAATTCCGTCAGAAAATTCTTAGATTTTTAAAGAAATTAAGTCGTTTTCTGGTCCTATACAAGAGACTTTTTCTTTTTTCGTTATTCTTACTTAAATAATCTAGAGAAGATTCTAGTTTAACATGCGCAGTTTATTTTGAAATAGTTGTATTTTGATTAGGGCATTTCCGTCAGAATGATTATACCTTTCAAGATTTAATTAAAACTTATTCTCAATTTTTGAAATTTTTAAGATAAATTGTTTGTTAATATTTAAATTATTTGATAATTTTTTTTAAAAAAATTTCTTATGAATTTAATTAAGATGACTTAAACCTGAATATCTTTTATTTTGATCTAGTTTTGACTACTTAGGTAGTTTAAATATAATATAAATCAATTAATTTTTTATAAGAAAATTCTTTTAATTGGCTGGTAAGAATGATTAAATCTTAGATTTATTTAAAGGGTTAAGGAGCAATTTTATACACGAGCTTTACCCCAGGAGCGCCCAGCACCACGTGCTTTTCTTGGGAGCAAAAGTACACACGTGGTTACGTTTTGGGAGCGCCCAGCACCACGACAGTTAGTTGACCGTTAGTCAACCGTTAAGTTGAATGGAATGCTGACGTGGCGCTTATTTGGACTGACACGCTGACATGGATGCTGACGTGGACGCTGATGGTAAGAAAAAAAGAAAATTACCATTTTGCCCCTTAGTTTTAAATGAAAATTACCATTTTGTCCCTTAGTTTTAAATAAAAAAAACTAAAAATACCCCTCCCCGTGGGCCCCACCACCGGCCACCCCTCCGCCGGCGGCCGGCCACCGCCACTCCACCGCTGCCAGCCGCCGGCCACCACCGCCGGCGGTGGTCGGTCGCCGGCGTTGGGGAGGCCGGTGGTGGGGCCCACTGAGGTAGGGGGATTTTTAGTTTTTTTTATTTAAAACTAAGGGACAAAATTGCAATTTTCATTTAAAACTAAGGGGCAAAATTGTAATTTCACCCGAGTTACTGTTCATTTCCATCCAACTTAACGGTTGACTAACGGTCAACTAACTGCCGTGGTGCTGGGCGCTCCCAAAACGTAACCACGTGTGTACTTTTGCTCCCAAAAAAAGCACGTGGTGCTGGGCGCTCCCGGGGTAAAGCTCGTGTGTAAAATTACTCCTTAACCCTTTATTTAAATAGCCATATATAATTGGCCGATAAGGATTATTATATCTTAAATCTAGTTAGTTCATCAGTCCCTGCTCTATAAATACGTTAACAGTCCATTGAAAGCAAGAACAAGAAAATTACAGTAACTTTGAAGAAGTACTGAACCTTCTACCTTTTGTGACCCTACCCTTAGTAAGACAACACGGGCCCCACCCCCTTCGTCGGCTACCTCCCCGCAATGCAAAGAACTGATCGATATGCGAAGATCTCCAGCGATTCGTGTGCTATGCAGCTTACTACCGATGGGAAAGATCACTGTTTTAAATTATGTAATTTGTCACTTGTAGCTTTAATAATTTGATTAATGATAAAAACTTCCGAGAACATATGGTCGGTTATGGATGGGTTCCCCTTCCTTTTGTAGCTAGCCTTCCTGAGGTGGGTTGCTTGTGATTATCCTCTATATATTTATATTTATATTGGAATGTAACTAAGTATATAATATTATATATATTTTTTGCAGGTGAGAAAATTGACAACCAATATTAAAGTGATAGTGGAAGCTCTTAGAACCTCATTTGCCATAGAAATGGTAATTTAATTCTCTAGCCCTAGCTTGACTTAGTGTTATATGTGTGTGAACAATACAGTCTGAATATATATATAGTTATATGTTCAAATAGGGTTAAGGTTTGGTTATGATCATATAAAAACCATAAAATCAAGTTTTGGCTACGCCTCCAGTAGGAAACGAAGGAAGGCTGTGCTGAATGTGATCTGAAGGGGGAAGGTCTGTTGCAGTATCAACTGATCTGCTTCACGAGAAAGAGAAATCTTATTGTGTGTTTTATTTGTACAAGCTTTAGTTGTAATATAGTTGTAAGACGTAGTTGCAAAATGAACATAATTAAAAAGTTAGAACCTAGAATGTATGAAATAGAATATGAAAAGTTACCTAATAGTTCTTATTTATTGCAAGAAAAAGAAAAAGAAAATTGTAATTTTACCCCTTTTATTTTAGGAGGACAAGGAGAATATACATGTAATCAGATGAATTGGAATAATATGTATTTGATGAAACAATTAGGAAGTTATATAAATTTAAATATAGAAAATTTATTACAAATATTTAATTTGGATGAAATAATGGAACAATTACCGGAAGAAACTAGAGAAATTTTAGAAAAAGTAGATATTAAAAATCAAAAAGATAGATTAAGAGAATTAGCAAAACCTTTAGAACAAAAGATTTATGAAATAAAATCAGAAATAAAACAAAATACAAAAGATTTAAAAGAAGTAAAAATGATATTAAAGGAATAAAAAAGGCTTTAGGAATATATGAGAAATTAGAACCAATAAGTAATAATCCTCAAATAAATATGATGAGATCTTTATATGATTGGGAAAATTCAGATGTTACAGTGCTTAATATAAAAAACCAAAATGTAAATCAAAACGTAGAACAAACTAGAATAATTGCAGAAGAAATTAAAAAAGCCAAAATGTAATTAATAATAATTTATGGACAATTTATGAAAAAATGGATAAAAATACAATAGATGTTAAAGATGGATTAAGAAAATTAGAACAGTTTTATAAAAATAAAGAAAAAGAAAAAGAACATAATGAATATAAAGTGGAATATAAAAATAATTATATATAAAAAACATAGAAACAAAAGATAAATTAGGAGAATTAATAGCTATATTTAATAATGCTGAAACTAGAAAATTAAAAATGATGAAAAGTAGAAATGAGAATTCAGATTCAGAAGATGACATAGAAAGATTTATGAGTCAAGACGAAACAAATTTAGAAGAAATAACACAAGAATTACAAAATTTAAGAATAATAGATGAAAATCAAATTAATATGCAATTAGCAATCAGGAGTAGAACAAGAAAGGCAACAAGAAGAAACATCAAATAGAAATCATTTAGATACAACAGAAATTCAAAGAAGAGCAAGAGAACAAGAAATAAGAAGACAAAGAAATTTAGTAAGAGAAGATTTAAGCAATATCTCAAGAGCAGTTTTTGATATTAGTTATAAAAAACCCAAAACATATGGAAAAGAATTTATACCACCTCCACTAGAACAATATGAAACTAGACAAATCCCAAATTCTGGAATATGGTTAGATTTAGACCGTAATTTAGATAATGAAAGAATGATAGAAGAATGGAGAAAAGCTCAATTAATAGCACTTATAAACGAAGAATAGAACCGTAAGTCAGAAACATGATAATAGAAGCAAGCTTTTTGGAAATGTACTTCATTGGTGGGAAGGAAGAACATTAGATTTTAGAATGGAAGTTAGAAAATTAGAAGAATCACTTATGAAAGAAGAGAAGTTTTATATGCGGCAATATTAGCAAAATATCAAAATGTTTAAAAAATGAATTTGTAGGAACAAATGTAGAAAATATAGAATATACACAAATTCTAAAAGCTATAAGATATTTACATGAAATTGAAATATGTAGTTTAGATCCAACACATATAAATCAATATATTTGCGAATATAAAAAATATTATTATGAAGCAAAAATAGTAGAACCTGAAAAACAAAAATTTTATTTATACATGTTTTATAGAAAATTACCAAGATTAATCTCTGAAAACTTAGTAGAAGAATATACACAAGCAATGGAAAATTCAGATCCAAATTTTGTAAATATAATAGATACAATGGGAAGAAGAGAAGAATATTTAAGAAAATACTTATCGAAAGATGTAAAGAAGCATGGAGAAATATTAAATATTATAAACTGAATAAATTAATGGTAAATTGCTCAGAATTAGAAAAACCACATAAATGGGGATGTAATCAACACAAATGGTTATCTAAGAAAAGGAAGAAAAGAAAAATATACAAATTTAAGAAATATCCAAAAAAGAAGTTTTTTAGAAAATATAATACTAATAGAAGAAAGTTTAAACCAAACAAATATTTTAGAAGAAGAAGAAATAATAAAAATAATAAAAAACCTTATAAATGTAGATGTTATAATTGCGGAGACTTAGGACACATAGCAACAAATTGTGATAAACCAAAATCAAAAAGAAAAATGAATATCTTAGAAAAGCGGAAGAATTAGAATTAGAACCCTTAGACATAGATTTAATAGAATTTGAAGAACCTATAGAAAATGAATTAGAAATATACAAATTAACATATGAATATGAAATCGAAGAATCGAAGAAGAATTAGAAGAAGAATCAGAAAGTTCAGAAGATGAAGAAGATATAGAAAAAGAATATTTAGATCAAAATAAAAACTATATAAATATGATGAATGCACAAGAAATAGAAAATAATGAAATTACAAATAATGAAGAATTTGAAGAATATGAAGAATATGTAAATACTGAAGAAAGTTCAATAGAAAGAAGAATAACATTTAATAAAGAACAATATGATAAAATAAAAGAAAAAGATTTAGACATGACAATTAATAACATAAAAAATGAAAAATTTCTAGAGAAAGTAAGCAAAATGTTGAAAAATAAGAAAAAAGAAAAATCACACTGTGTAATATTAGAAAAGAAATTTCCGATAGAATCAACTTTAACAGAAGGAGTTTTGAGAATACCTCTAATAAGCAAAGCTTTAATAGAACATGAAATATCAAAAATACCTTTTAAAGATGAAATATCAGAAATATATATAGCAGAGTGCAAGTTATGGTAAAAGCTTATTTTCAGAGTGGAATAGATTCACCATTAGAATTATTAATAACAGATGGAAGAATAATTAGTAATGTGGAAGATAGTATTTTAGGAATGATTGCAGAAATTTAATATACCAAAAATTAAAATTTACTTTAAATACCAATTTTGCAATTAGTAGAGCAGAAGAAAACATGGATAAATCAATCTTAGTATATCATAATTTACATAATGTAAGATTGCAACCAGGATCTAGAAGCATAAGTATAACAGCAATGATAGGATTAGTATTTTCAAATAAACATAAAATATATAATAAAAATAAAGACAAGATAACAATAGATAAATATTTTATGCCTGTAATAAGAGAAATTAAAACTGACCCAAAAAGAATTACTATCCCAGAAATGTTGAAATTAGAACTAGATAATACTAGAGAATATTATGTACAAACTCCCAGAAGAATTATTACAAATGATACATTAGGACAAAGATCTTTAAGAATAAATACATTAGAAAATCCAACATTAAATATATATAATAGACCGTCACATAGCGAAGTTTAAGTCTTAGAACAATAAACACATCACAAGAAGTTTTAGATAATTTTAATAGAAGAAATTTATTAGCAGAAAGACCAATAAGTTCAAGTTTAAGAGAAATTAGACCACAAAATGAAATTTATATAAAATTAGAAGTAAAATCTGACATGTCATGGAAAGAAGTCATAGCAAAAATTGATGAACATTTAGAAAAAAGTGAAATAGACATAGGATTTACAGAAGATAATTTGATATTAGATGGAAATCAAACAAAATCTAATGTAGTATTAAGATTTAATAATAGAGATACAATTAATTTAAACCTATTAGTAAAAGAAAATTTAGGATTTAATTATAAGATGATATTAGGAAAAGACTTTTTAGACTTAGTAAGACCATATAGAATTCAAGATACAAGAATAATGATAAACTTAAATCATCAAACAATTATAATACCAAAGTTATCATGATTTACGAAGACATAAGTATTGAATGGGATGAAAATAGAAATAAAATGATATTTTTATATAAAAGATTTAATCAAACATTGGAAGTAGATGAAACTACAATAGTACAAGATGCGAGATGTAACTTTGATCGAATATTAATAAATAAATTAAGAACAAAAATTAAATTATATAAATCAAGATTAACAACTGAAAACTTTATTCATAGGCCAGTATATTTTGATATTAATAGAAGAAGAATGAATTCATGTAAAACTATAAAATACCACTTGAAAGAAAAACTAGAATTATTATCAAGAATATGAGTAGAATAACTATCAGAACCTATTGTATATATAATGGAAATAAAATATTAATACCAGAAGTAGATAAATGTCTTATGAGAAAAGTGTTAAAAGACCTAGATATATTAACAAGAAGGCGACAAATAATATTAAATAATATAGAACCAATACACTATTATAATAGAAGATTTTTAAGAAGGCATTATAAAAGAAAACTGGAATTATTGTCTAGGATATGAATAACTTTATAGTCCATAATAGACATAGAATACATATAATCAGATGGGAAGAAATTCATGAAAATTGAAAGATTATAAGGAGAGAAAGAATTTATAGTAAAAGAAAACCAGTACCAAGCGTAGAAACAAGTCATATAAGAAAATTAATAAGACAGATAGACAAACAAGTTAAAAATCAGCAAGAAAGATTAGAAACACAAAATCTAGACTCTGCAACAAAATGGAGAATAAAAGAATATATTTATGAAGAAAAAGTGAAAAAGAAGATACTTAAAAAGAAATTGGAAGTATTATCAAGAATATGAGTGAAAGACCATTATATTACATACTAATAAAATTTAACTATGAAAAATATAGAGCTAGAAAATATCATGCTTTAGTAGATACTGGAGCAAATTTAACAGTAGCAAAATATAATGTTTTACCACCTGAAATGTGGAAAAAGAAAAATAGAATTATTAGAATGGAATCAGCAGAAAGAGAAATACATATGATAGAATTAGAAGCAAGAAATGTAATGGTACAAATAGGAAATTATGAATTAAAAATTCAAGAATTAAATCAATATAATGAACCTCAATGTGATATAATTTTAGGATTAGATTTTTAGAAAAATATTACCCTTTTACTTTTATAGAAAAAGCTTTAGTATTAACGACACCTTGTAAACATCAAGCTATAGGAGTAAGAATAACAAGCCCTTATAAAAGAAAAGATGAAAAATTTCAAAAGAAGAAACATAAAGAAGAAGTGCAATTCTTACAAAATAATGAACCAAGTAGAATAGAACACATGTTAGCAACATTGACAATAAGAGAAGAAAAATCTATAGAACAAAGAATATTAGAGAATTTTAGTGAAAATCCATTAATACATTTGGAAAAATCTAAACCGATGGCAAAAATAGAATTGAAAGATTATAGTAAAGAAATAAATTGTAAACCTTATCCTTGGACAGCTGAAGATAAAGAAGAATTTGTAATGCATATAAATGAAATGAAAAAATATAATTTGATAAGAGAAAGTAGATCGAATATTCATCACCAAAGAATGATTGTTAGAAAACTTAGTGAAGAAAGAAGAGGAAAAAGTAGAATGGTTATAAATTATAAGAAATTGAATAGCATAGCTATTAGAAATAGATATCCAATACCTAAAATGGAATTATTATTTAATCTTATAAGAGGAAAGAAAATATTTAGCAAATTTGATTGTAAATCAGGATTTTTTCAAGTCAAATTAGAAGAAGATAGTAAGAAATACACAGCTTTCAGTACTTCTGAAGGTTTGTATGAATGGAATGTTTTACCTATGGGATATCATAACAGTCCCAGTATATTTCAAGAATTTGTATCCAAATTGTTATTACCTTTAAGAGATTTTGCTGTAATATATATTGATGATATATTAATATTCTCAAATAATGCAGAAGAACATGAAAAACATCTAAATCAGTTTGTAGATTTAATAGAAGAAAAAGGTTTGAATATATCACCTAAAAAATCAATATTAAGAAAACAAGAAATACCTTTCTTAGGACAGATAATAACCACAAATGGAATAGAATTACAAGATCATATAAGTAAAAAGTTTTAGAATTTGGTAAGATAACAAATAAGAAAGATTTACAAGCTTTTTTAGGATTAATCAATCAAGTTAAAAATTATGTTCCAAATTTATCAAAATTAACTTCAAAAATTTCTAAGTTAGCGGGAGAAAAAACAGAATGGAAATGGGATAATGAAACAATTAAAATAATTGAACAATTAAAGAAAATTTGTCAAAAATTACCTAAATTAACAATACCCTTACAAAAAGATGTAAAATGGATAATCTATACTGATCATTGCATGATTAACTTAGAATTTTAATTATGATTTGATTAGATCACTCATAATAAATTTAGAGTTTTAATTATATTTTGATTAGATCACTCATAATTAATTTAGATATTATATGAGGTACAATAGTGATTGCATTCATATAAGTAGAATTAATAGGATTAATTAAATTATACCCTCTAAATAAAATCTTAAGTCATAATGCCATCAATAAATGAATACTTGTCAAAACCTAGATCGCCCATTTGTATGTTCCACCAAAGTGGATGCATCCAAGTAATGGTGATACTCAATATTCATTAATTGTCTTGACTTAATTGAGATCATCAAAATGGTTTTGGATCTCAAGGCATTAGATGGGATTAAACGTGCTGGTCATATGATGATCGAATCCCATAAACATCTAAGAATTACATGTGATGTAATTGGCAAATGTTTGCCTACCTAAATAACTTAAATTTAAGCGTCCTGCCAAAGTGGACTTAATTTTAAGCCAAATATGGGTCTTAGCCCACTAATTATAATGAGGGTTGTTAATTCAGTGGGAGGTTACTACTTAAACTTTGCATATCTTTAGTTGTAGAATCATGTAGTCTAGTAACACTTCAACACCATCAATGCGATCACCCTTGAGAAGGACGAACTTGATGAGACAAACTTTCTTGACATGTTTGGGAACTTAAGCGTTGATCCTAAACACGAAAGAAAAGAATATCTCATCAATCAACCCATTCTGACGAGCTGCTGTTCTGCTGATCCAAGAGCTCTGACTAATGCTTATACGAAGCATAAGGATGACTTTGTGGATACAGGATGCCTGATGCTTGCCACTATGCTTCTAGACCTCAATAGAGATCTAGAACATGTGGAGGCCTCTGGGATGATTGTTCATCCTTCGGAAATGTTCCAGCCCCATGTCCCAGGAGTTAGCTACAGATGTGATCTTGAACTCACTCCCAGGAAGTTATGATAACTTTGTCATGGATTACAACATGAACAACATGGAGGAATCAATTTTTGAACTGCATGGGATGCTCAAAACTGCTAAGCTGAGCCTTAGAGAGGCCCAGTTCTGTTTTGTCCGTTCAAAAAAGGAAGGGGTATGAAACCGAAAGCCAAGAAGGCAAAACCTCTGAAGGATAGAGTCTCCGCTTCTTTTACAATGAAATTGGTCATTTGAAAGGAATTGCAAACTCTACCTCGAAGATCCGGAGAAGAACAAGAAGGATAGCGGGGTCATGCCGCTTGAAGTATCTATGTCATAGATATTCGCTTTTCTACTTCCTCAACATGGGTATTGGATACTACATGTGGATCTCACATTTGAATAAATGCAAGGGTCTCAAGGACAGTAGAAAATTGAATGGACGAATCTATGACATAACTACTAAGAGGATCAAGTCAAATGATTTGAATCCGACCTATCTATTGTTGGAAATTATGCCCTAGGGGCAAGTCATTGTACTTATCAACGATCCCCATATGAATTGGGTAGTCGCAATGTCTTGCTAGAGGCCGCTTGCGACTTGTGGGTTAGTACAGTATTGGCCCGCTGCCAATCTCATGTGGGCCTACAGGGTCGCACACAAGAATGGCCCAACACGAGCAAGAGTGTCAGATTCATTGAATCTTAAATGTGTTTAAGATTTAATGAATACTTATTTAATCTAGGATGTGTGTGTATATATATATATATATGCATATATAAATATATTAAATTCGAAAATAATAATGATATTATTTATTGACAATAATATTATTATATATATAGTATTTAATTTATTTGATAAATTAAATAACTATAATAAATTGAGATATTGTATCTCAGATTTAATTTTCGAATAAAGATATTGCATATCAGATTTAATTTGAATTGAGATATCGGATCTCATTTTAAATTAAATGTAATGATATCATATCTTGATTTAATATATATTAAATTTGAAAATAATAATGATATTATTTATTGATAATAATATTATTATATATAGTATTTAATTTATTTGATAAATTAAATAACTATAATAAATTGAGATATTGTATCTCAGATTTAATTTTCAAATAAAGATATTGCATATCAGATTTAATTTGAACAGAGATATCGGATCTCATTTTAAATTAAATATAACGATATCATATCTTGATTTAATTTATAAATATAAATTAAATCAAAGGGCTTTTAATTCAGATTAAATAAATAGATTTGATTAGATCTATCAGATAGATTTAATTAATATATTTTTTAATCTAGATTCAAAATTTGTTTTGAATATAATACGCCTGCAAGGTTTAGAAAAACCTACGGGACATTTTGTCGAGCGTATTAGAAAGCCGCGAAAAACCCTAGAAAGAAAAAGAGAGAGACGCAAGAATACTGAGGCGCTAGCACGCTGCCGTCAGTGTTGGAGGCCGTTCGTGTGGATACCGGTAGAGGAAGGCGATTCTAAAGAGTCGGCCTGGCGATCGAGAAGGTAGCCCACCGTTCAAATTGTTCTGCAAAGGTACGATTCGGAAACCCTAAACCTTGATTTAAACGCCGTTGAGCGATCCGCCTAAGGGATTCGTAATTTTTTTTCCGCTGCGTGTACGGATCCCAACAGTGGTATCAGAGCCAGCTCAACCGTGCGTTTAAATTAGGTTGCGTGTTTATATATATGATATATATGCTAAAATCGATCTTTGTATGCGTTTGAATTACAAAACTCGCGTTAGGGTTTCTACGGATAGCTAGTCAGATATTGCGGTAGTTCTCTGAATTGTTCAGATCGGACTGTGTAGCTGATTCGCGTGGATCTGAAACGTTCAGATCCGATGTCGATCAGTTCGTTAGGGTTTGAAATTTTCGAAAAAAAAATCACGTTTTTTTTTTGGAAATTATTTTCAAAAAAATCACGTTTTTTGGGAAATTATTTTCGAAAACATGAAGTTATTTTGATCATGTAGGGATCCCAGCTGATTGTCAGTAGCGCGAGATTTTAAATCATGAATATAAATTAGAGAATTTATATCATGATAACTTTAACCATAATATTTTATTGCATAACTGTATGAATTAAATATATGGTGTGATTTAACTTGTTTGGGTATGGTGAACAATATGGCTCTAGAATTTACAAGTGTTGTATTTTTTTAAATATGGCATGCTATGTTGAAACGAGGTTTCTCATGAAGTATTTTTCTTTAATTTTATCTAGAGAAGTCCTCTCATTAGCTTGAGAGGATTCTAGGTTATGTGAGCCATGTTGTGTCGCAGTCCTTGATTATGTTTTGGATTTGATCATTGCATAATTAATTTAGAATTTTAATTATGGTTTGATTAGATCACTCATAATTAATTTAGAGTTTTAATTATGTTTTGATTAAATCACTCATAATTAATTTAGATTTTTAATTATGGATTGATTAGATCACTCATAATTAATTTAAAATTTTAATTATATTTTGATTAGATCACTCATAATTAATTTAGAATTTTAATTATGATTTGATTAGATCACTCATAATCAATTTAGAGTTTTAATTATGTTTTGATTAGATCACTCATAATTAATTTAGATATTATATGAGATACAATAGTGATTGCATTCATATAAGTATAATTAATAGGATTAATCTAATTATACCCTCTAAATAAAATCTTAAGTCATAATGCCACCAATAAATGAATACTTGTCAAAACCTAGATCGCCCATTTGTATGTTCCACCAAAGTGGATGCATCCGAGTTATCTTGGTGAGACAAGAGTGAGTAATGGTGATACTCAATATTCATTATTGTCCCGACTTAATTGAGATTATCAAAACGGTTTTGGATCTCAAGGCATTAGATGGGATTAAACATGCTACGTCATATGATGATTGAATCCCATAAAGATCTAAGAGTTACATATGATGTAATTGGCAAGGGGTTTGCCTACCTAAATAACTTAATTTAAGCGTCCTGCTAAAGCGGACTTAAATTTAAGCCAAATATGGATCTTAGCCCACTAATTATAATGAGGGTTCTTAATTCAAATGGGAGGTTACTACTTAAACTTTGCATATCTTTAGTTGTAGAATCATGTAGTCTAGTAATACTTCAACACCATCAATGCGATCAGTCCTTAAGAAGGACGAACTCGATGAGACAAACTTTCTTGACATGTTTGGGAACTTAAGCGTTGATCCTAAACACGAAAGAAAAGAATATCTCATCAATCAACCCATTCTGACGAGCTGCAATGCTGATCCAAGAGCTCAGACTCATGCTTATACGAAGCATAAAGATGACTCTGTGGATACAGGATGCCTGATGCTTGCCACTATGCTTCTAGACCTCAATAGAGATCTAGAACATGTGGAGGCCTCAGGATGATTGTTCATCCTACGGAAATGTTCCAAGAATGTGCAAGGCAAGAGAGGTATGAGACCACAAAGGCCTTTCATTCCCGCAAGTGGCCGAGGTGCATCGCTTAGTCCTCATGTTTTGAAGATAAGGGCTACATTGATCACCTTGAGAGGCTTGGATTCCCATGTCCAAGGAGTTAGCTAAAGATGTGATCTTGAACTCACTCCCGTGAAGTTATGATAACTTTGTCATGGATTACAACATGAACAACATGGAGGAATCAATTTTCGAACTGCATGGGATGCTCAAAACTGCTAAGCTGAGCCTTAGAGAGGCCCAGTTCTGTTTTGTCCATTCAGAAAGGAAGGGGTATGAAACCGAAAGCCAAGAAGGCAAAACCTCCGAAGGATAGAGTCTGCTTCTTTTACAATGAACTTGGTCATTTGAAAAGAAATTGCAAACTCTACCTCGAAGATCTGGACAAGAACAAGAAGGATAGCGGGGCTATCGCTTCAAGTATCTATGTCATAGATATTCGCTTTTCTACTTCCTCAACATGGGTATTGGATACTACATGTGGATCTCACATTTGAATAAATGTAGGATCTCAAGGACAGTAGAAAATTGAATGGACATATCTATGACATAACTACTAAAAGGTTCAAGTCAAATGATTTGAATCCGACCTATCTATGGCATTGTCGTCTAGGCCATATAAATGAGAAACGCATTTCAGAACTCCATAAAGATGGATTTCTTAACTCATTTGATTTTGAATCAATTGATACATGCGAGTCTTGTTTATTGGGAAAGATGACAAAGGCACCTTTTACTGGACACAGTGAGAGAGCCACCAATTTATTGGGCCTCATACATACTGATGTGTGTGGACCAATGAATACATCTGCCAGAGGAGGTCATTTGTACTTCATTACATTTATAGACGATTTCAGTAGATATAGATATATCTATTTAATGAAACATAAGTCGGAATCTTTTGAAATGTTCAACATATTCCAAAATGAAGTGCAAAATCAACTTGGCAAAACAATTAAGACACTTCGATCCGATCGGGGTGGTGAATATTTGAGCCAAGAGTTCATTGACCATCTTAGGAGTTGTGGGATCGTCTCGCAACTTACTCCTCTAGAACACCTCAATGGAATGGTGTTTCTGAGCAGAGGAATCAAACTCTATTAGATATGGTTCGATCTATGATGAGTCAAACAGATCTTCCACCTTCCTTTTGAGGCCATGCCCTAGAAACAGTTGTGTTCACACTAAATCATGTTCCATCAAAGGCAGTTAAAAAGACACCATATGAGATATGGACTGGGAAGAAACCCAGTTTGTCATTTCTTAAAATTTGGGGATGTGAGGTTTATGTCAAACATCAAGCCTCTGATAAATTATCATCCAGATCCTCAAAATGCCTTTTTGTGGGGTATCCTAAGGAAACTAAAGGATACTATGTCTACAATCCCACCGATCACAAAATGTTTGTTATTCGGAATGGTGTCCTTTTGGAAAAAGAGTTTATCTCTAAAAGAACCAGTGGGAGTAAGGTGAACCTCGAAGAAGTTCAAGAGTCACAAGACAACATAGAACCACGAGATGGAAAACGGAGAAGACTCACAACAAGTTGTTGAGCCTACTCATGTAACACAAGACCCACGAAGGTCCGATAGAACACGGCTACGGCCTCGAGATATGGATTTCGATTCTTGGAAGCCGTGATGTTTTGCTCATTGAGCACAATGAGCCAACTACCTATCGCGAGGCCATGGTGGGACCCAACTCCGAAAGATGGCTTGGTGCCATGAAGTCTGAAATGCAATCCATGTACGACAATGAGGTATGGGCCTTAGTCGATCCACCTGAAGGTGTAAAAACCGTTGGGTGCAAGTGGGTTTTCAAAGAGAAAACTAACATGGAAGGCAAAGTAAATATCTTCAAGGCACGACTGGTTGCAAAAGGATTCACTCAAACTCATGGTGTGGACTATGATGAAACCTTTTCCCGCTTGCAATGGCCAAATCAATCGAATCCTTCTTGCCATTGCATCATATTATGACTATGAAATATGGCAGATGGACGTCAAAACAGCCTTCCTTAACGGAAAGCTCCTTGAGGATGTGTACATGACACAACCTGAGGGTTTTGTGCGTCCGGAGGACTCGTAAAGTTTGCAAGCTTCAAAGGTCCATTTATGGATTGAAGCAAGCATCTCGGAGATGGAATCATCGTTTTGATGAAGTAGTCAAAGAGTTTGGATTCATTCAAAACATAGATGAACCTTGTGTTTACAAGAAGGTTAGTGGGAGCACAGTTGTATTTCTAGTGCTTTATGTTGATGACATCCTACTCATTGGGAATGACATTCCTACCTTGCAGAGTGTCAAGTCTTGGTTAGGAAAGTCTTTCTCAATGAAAGATTTAGGCGAAGCCACTTACATCCTTGGGATTAGGATCTATAGAGATAGATCTAAGAGGCTGATAGGCCTAAGTCAGAGCACATACATAGACAAGATACTGCATAGATTCAGTATGCAGGATTCAAAAAGGGGTAATATGCCCATGTCTCATGGCATCCATCTCGGTAAGAATATGTGTCCTAGTACACAAGATCAAAGAGACCGCATGAGTAAGATTCCATATGCCTCCGCCATTGGATCTATCATGTATGCCATGTTATGTACTCGACCCGATGTGTCATTTGCCTTGAGTATGACCAGCAGATATCAACAAGATCCCGGTGAGGGTCACTGACTCTTGTCAAGAATATCCTTAAGTACTTGAGAAGGACTAAGGACTTATTCTTGGTATATGGTGGCTTGGAAGATGAGCTCTGTGTGACCGGTTACACGATGCGAGTTTCCAAACCGACCAAGATGATTCAAGATCGCAATCGGATATGTATTCATGTTGAATGGTGGTGCGGTGAGTGGAAGAGCTCTAAGCGAGAGCACCGTAGCTGATTCTCGCAATGAAGCCGAGTATATAGCAAAGATCGGATGCAGCTAAGGAAGCCTTTTGGATTAGTAAGTTCATTAATGAACTGGGGTGGTTCCTACCATCTCAAATCCAATAGACTTGCTCGTGACAATAGCGGCGTTATTGCGCGACCAAGGAGCCTAGGTCACATCAAAGGACCAACCATATACTCAAGCGATTTCATCTTATCGAGAAATCAATGATAGAGGTGATACAAAAAAAAATTATTATGCAAAGTACCGGAGAAAGCAAGTCATTGTACTTTAGACATTTATGTTATTTAAAGTATTCTCCTTTAGTTATCATTTCATTTGCATGTTTACATTGATAATCGTATCCTGGATATATCTTATAGATTATCCTAAATGTCCCTGGTCGGTCATCTCCGCGGGAGCGAAGATGAAATAAGACCAGTGTGACTTTGATGAGTATGGAGATACGAGTCAAAGTCATAGGCACTTGTAAGAGTACAAGGTGCTGGACCGACCCACTATGAGAAAGCTGCATGGAATTAGTCATAAGCTTTTCTCATGTATAACCGCGTCACAACGCCCTTTGACTGAGATCATCATGGATTCCTACATGATGAGTCGCTGGTCTTTGACCTAGTCAAAAGTCACCTTTGACCGGGTGATGACAAAGGCTAGGATCGGGATCGGTGGTTCTCATGCGGAGGAATGTGAGTGGTCAAGATGGGATTTGTCCCTCACATTTGTAGAGAGATAATATCGGGCCCTCGATGAGTGAGTCTAAGAAATGTATGGCCATACTACGATGGAAAGGAGTTTCCATCTCAATTGTTAGACTACTCAAGAATCGAGAAAGTAATGGTCAAGAACAGAAGTTGACATTTTCCATGCCTCATCCTTGACCAAATTATCGCGTGACAAAAGGGACGTGACATGGTTGTACGATAGGTTATATCGCATAAACAATGACGTTGATCCTCTTACTAAGCCGCTTGCACAAGTAAAACATGAGCGTCATGTTAGGGCAATGGGAATTAAGGTAATTAATGATTGCACCTAGTGCAAGTGGGAGTCTGTTGGAAATTATGCCCTAGGGGCAAGTCATTGTACTTATCAACGATCCCCATATGAATTGGGTAGTCGCAATGTCTTGCTAGAGGCCGCTTGCGACTTGTGGGTTAGTACAGTATTGGCCCGCTGCCAATCTCATGTGGGCCTACAGGGTCGCACACAAGAATGGCCCAACACGAGCAAGAGTGTCCAGATTCATTGAATCTTAAATGTGTTTAAGATTTAATGAATACTTATTTAATCTAGGATGTGTGTGTATATATATATATATATGCATATATAAATATATTAAATTCGAAAATAATAATGATATTATTTATTGACAATAATATTATTATATATAGTATTTAATTTATTTGATAAATTAAATAACTATAATAAATTGAGATATTGTATCTCAGATTTAATTTTCGAATAAAGATATTGCATATCAGATTTAATTTGAACTGAGATATCGGATCTCATTTTAAATTAAATATAACGATATCATATCTTGATTTAATATATATTAAATTTGAAAATAATAATGATATTATTTATTGATAATAATATTATTATATATAGTATTTAATTTATTTGATAAATTAAATAACTATAATAAATTGAGATATTGTATCTCCGATTTAATTTTCGAATAAAGATATTGCATATCGATTTAATTTGAACCGAGATATCGGATCTCATTTTAAATTAAATATAACGATATCATATCTTGATTTAATTTATAAATATAAATTAAATCGAGGGGCTTTTTAATTCGGATTAAATAAATAGATTTGATTAGATCTATCGATAGATTTAATTAATATATTTTTAATCCAGATTCAAAATTTGTTTTGAATATAATACGCCTGCTAGGTTTAGAAAAACCTACGGGACATTCTGTCGAGCGTATTAGAAAGCCGCGAAAAACCCTAGAAAGAAAAAGAGAGAGACGCAAGAATACTGAGGCGCTAGCACGCCTCGCCGTCGTGTTGGAGGCCGTTCGTGTGGATACCGGTAGAGGAAGGCGATTCTAAAGAGTCGGCTTCGCGATCGAGAAGGTAGCCCACCGCTCAAATTGTTCTCGCAAAGGTACGATTCGGAAACCCTAAACCTTGATTTAAACGCCGTTGAGCGATCCGCCTAAGGGATTCGTAATTTTTTTCACTCCGGATCCCAACATCTATGCGTGTACGGATCCCAACAGGGTGGTGAACATTTGAGCCCAGAGTTCATTGACCATCTTAGGAGTTGTGGGATCTTCTCACAACTTACTCCTCCAGGAACACCTTAAAGGAATGGTGTTTCTGAGCGGAGGAATCGAACTCTATTAGATATGGTTCGATCTATGATGAGTCAAACAGATCTTCCACATTCTTTTTGGGGCCATGCCCTAGAAACAGCTGCGTTCACACTAAATTGTGTTCTGTCAAAGGCAGTTGAAAAGACACCATATGAGATATGGACTGGGAAGAAACCCAGTTTGTCATTTCTTAAAATTTGGGGATGTGATGTTTATGTTAAACAACAAACCTCTGATAAATTATCATCCAGATCCTCAAAATGCCTTATTGTGGGGTATCCTAAGGAAACTAAAGGATACTATGTCTACAATCCCACCGATCACAAAGTGTTTGTTGTTCGGAATGGTGTCCTTTTGGAAAAAGAGTTTATCTCTAAAAGAACCAGTGGGAGTAAGGTGAACCTCGAAGAAGTTCGAGAGTCACAGGACAATGTAGAACCACAGATGGAAACCGGAGAAGACTCACAACAAGTTGTTGAGCCTACTCAAGTAACACAAGACACACGAAGGTCCGATAGAACACGGCTTCTGACCTCGAGAGATATGGATTTCGATTCTTGGAAGCCGTGATGTTTTGCTCATTGAGCACAATGAGCCAACTACCTATCGCGAGGCCATGGTAGGACCCAACTCCGAAAGATGGCTTAGTGCCATGAAGTACGAAATGCAATAAAAACCGTTGGGTGCAAGTGGGTTTTCAAGGAGAAAACTGACATGGATGGCAAAGTAAATATCTTCAAGGCACGACTGGTTGCAAAAGGATTCACTCAAACTCATGGTGTGGACTATGATGAAACCTTTTCCCCAGTTGCAATGGCCAAATCAATCGAATCCTTCTTGCCATTGCATCATATTATGACTATGAAATATGGCGAGATGGACGTCAAAATGGCCTTCCTTAACTGAAAGCTCCTTGAGGATGTGTACATGACACAACCCGAGGGTTTTGTGCGTCCGCAGGACTCAGTAAAGTTTGCAAGCTTCAAAGATCTATTTATGGATTGAAGCAAGCATCTCGGAGCTGGAATCATCGTTTTGATGAAGTAGTCAAAGAGTTTGGATTCATTCAAAACATCGATGAACCTTGTGTTTACAAGGTTAGTGGGAGCACAATTGTATTTCTAGTGCTTTATGTTGATGACATCCTACTCATTGGGAATGACATTCCTACCTTGCAGAGTGTCAAGTCTTGGTTAGGAAAGTCTTTCTCAATGAAAGATGTAGGCGAAGCCACTTACATCCTTGGGATTAGGATCTATAGAGATAGATCTAAGAGGCTGATAGGCCTAAGTCAGAGCACATACATAGATAAGATACTGCATAGATTCAGTATGTAGGATTCAAAAAGGGGTAATATGCCCATGTCTCATGGCATCCATCTCGGTAAGAATCTGTGTCCTAGTACACAGGATCAAAGAGACCGCATGAGTAAGATTCCATATGCCTCCGCCATTGGATCTATCATGTATGCCATGTTATGTACTCGACCAGATGTGTCATTTGCCTTGAGTATGACCAGCAGATATCAACAAGATCCCGGTGAGGGTCATTGGACTGCTGTCAAGAATATCCTTAAGTACTTAAGAAGGACTAAGGACTTATTCTTAGTATATGGTGGCTTGGAAGATGAGCTCTGTGTGACTGGTTACACAGATGCAAGTTTCCAAACTGACCAAGATGATTCAAGATTGCAATCTGGGTATATATTCCTGTTGAATGGTGGTGCGGTGAGCTGGAAGAGCTCTAAGCAGAGCACTGTAGATGATTTTGCAATAGAAGCTGAGTATATAGCAAAGATCGATGCACCGAGGAGGCCTTTGGATTAGTAAGTTCATTAATGAACTAGGGGTGGCTCCTACCATCTCAAATCCAATAGACTTGCTCTGTGACAATAGCAACACTATTGCGCAGACCAAGGAGCCTAGGTCACATCAAAGGACCAACCATATACTCAAGCGATTTCATCTTATCAGAGAAATCAACGATAGAGGTGATACAAAAAAATTATTATGCAAAGTATCAGGAGAAAGCAAGTCATTATACTTTAGACGATTAAAGTATTCTCCTTTGTTATCATTTTGCTCGCATGTTTACATTGATAACTGTATCCCTGGATATATCTAATAGATTATCCTAAATGTCCCTGGTCGGTCATCTACGTGGGAGCGAAGATGAGATAAGACCAGTGTGACTTTGATGAGTATGGGGATACGAGTCAAAGTCATGGGCACTTGTAAGAGTACAAGGTGCTAGACCGACCCACTATGAGAAAGCTGCATGGAATAAGTCATAAGCTTTTCTCATGTATAACCGCGTCACAATGCCCTTTGACCTGAGATCATCATGGATTTCTACATGATGAGTCGCTGGTCTTTGACCTAGTCAAAAGTCACCTTTGACCGGGTGATGATAAAGGCTATGATCGGGATCAGTGATTTTCATGTGGAGGAATGTGAATGGTCAAGATGGAATTTGTCCCTCACATTTGTAGAGAGATAATACTGGGCCCCTCGATGAGTGAGTCTGAGAAATGTATGGCCATACAACAATGGAAAGGAGTTTCCATCTCAATTGTTAGACTACTCAAGAATCGAGAAAGTAATGGTCAAGAACAGGAAGTTGACATTTTCCATGCCTCATCCTTGACCAAATTATCGCGTGACAAAAGGGACGTGACATGGTTGTACGATAGGTTATATTGCATAAACAATGACGTTGATCCTCTTACTAAGCCGCTTGCACAAGTGAAACATGAGCGTCATGTTAGGGCAATGGGAATTAAGGTAATTAATGATTGCACCTAGTACAAGTGGGAGTTTGTTGGAAATTATGCCCTAGGGGCAAGTCATTGTACTTATCAACGATCCTCATATGAATTGGGTAGTCGCAATGTCTTGCTAGAGGCCGCTTGCGACTTGTGGGTCGGGTACGATTGGCCCGCCGCCAATCTCATGTGGGCCGCAGGTCGCACACAAGAATGGCCCAACACGAGCAAGAGTGTCCAGATTCATTGAATCTTAAATGTGTTTAAGATTTAATGAATACTTATTTAATGTAGGATGTGTGTGTATATATATATACATACATATATAAATATATTATTCGAAAATAATAATGATATTATTTATTGATAATAATATTATTATATATAGTATGTAATTTATTTGATAAATTAAATAACTATAATAAATTGAAATATTGTATCTCAGATTTAATTTTCGAATAAAGATATTGCATATCAGATTTAATTTGAACTACGGGACTTTTAGTCGAGCGTATTAGAAAGCCGCGAAAACCCTAGAGCAAAAAATAGAGAGACGCAAGAATACCAGCGCTAGCCGCCGTCGCAGTGTTGAAGGCCGTTCGTGTGGATACCGGTAGAGGGAGAGGACACGCGTAGTCTGCTCCTGTCTGATCGAACAAGAAGGCGTTAGCCCACGTGATCAAGAAGTACGAGAAGGTAGCCCACCAGTTCAAATTGTTCGGTAAAGGTACGATTCGGAAACCCTAAACCTTGATTTAAACGCCGTTGAACGATCCGCCTAAAGGATCCGTAAAAGTTTTTTTTTTACTCCGTTGCGTGTACGGATCCCAACACCTTTACATTTTCTGTCATCCCATTCGTCTTTCTTTATACCTTTCCTCTCATCTCATCCCAACAAGTGTCTTTCTTTATGCTTTTGAGGGGCTTTTACAATATAAAAGATGCCCTTTACCTTCTCTCTCATCCCATCCTAATGTCTTCTTATTCTATAAGATATCTTGTATTTCTTCCTCTTTTATAGTATTTTACTCGTATATTATTTAGAGTAAAATTAGATTATGGTATTTCTCTTGTTATTATCTTATTGTCTTATTTATTATTTATTAATTGTTATTAGATATAGTAGTTGTAATAAATTAATAAATTACCTCTGGAAACTTTGTGCCGCTTCCGCAACCTGCACAACTTTCCTACAAAAGAAGAGGAAGAAGTTGTACAAACAGAAACTGGCAATTCCAATAATGACGAAACGGGAGGCTTGTACTCAACGGTGTTAGACTTCTGCATTGTTTATTGGTTTGTTTTCATCAATGTTGCATCTCTATGTTCACCTCTGTGCCACTTTGAATTCATTGTCAAGATATTATTGCAAGTATCACAAAGGTAGAACCAAAAGCAATATAAGATGAAGATCATGACAAAATTTTCCTATTTTTCAAAACTTGAGGGCAAAAAATTAAAGATATTTACAGCACAATTGTAAAACCCTAAAAATCTCAGTAATTAATGCCTAATAAAAATAGGTGAATATGAGGTCTCGAACACCTTCTATTGAATTTATCCTGTTATTAGGGTAATTTCTCTTGAAATTAGATAATGTGCAGTTAGGTCCCTAAAACGTTTGAAAGTTTGCAAATAGGTCCCTAAAATATTTACGGGTTATAAAATACCCTGTGAAAATTATAAAGAGGCAAGTAAATATTTATTTGAAATAGGGAAGAATATTGTCCCTAATTTAGGTAATTTATTAAATTATTACATTGGAAAAATTAAAGGAGAAAAATCAAAAAGTATTGTGGGGCCATAATTGACCCCATGATTTTTAATATTTTACATGGAGTGTAAAATACCAATATCAGTAAAAATTTTATGAGGAAATAATTATTTCTAAATAATAAAATTATCAAAAATTGGTGGGGGATTAATTAGGTAATTATTGGCTAATTACTTAAGCATGAACAAAGGAAAATCCATAGATAATTATGTAAAACCCTAAAAATAGTGATTTATGGCTAAAATTAGCATAAAATATATTTTCTAATTAATTGGAAAATATGAAGAAAAATTGATGAGATTAAGTAATTTTAAGCCTAAATGCAAGAATGGACCAATAAGGGAATTTTGTGAAATTTTAAGAAAATTGAAATAAATAAATAATTAAATAAATAAATTAAATTAAAAAATAAAACATTTACAAATCCAAAAAAAGAGGAGGTCCACCGAAATTGGACAAAAAAATGAGGATAGGGATGAGTTTAAAATATCATGATATTTTTGTAGCAAGTTGTAATATTAAATTAATATAATTTATGTAAAAAACAAATAGGATAAATGACCATGGATAGAAATAAAGTCCTATCTAGAAAACCATGAACAAGGTTTGTAAAGTCAGATAAGATTATTAATAAGTGAATTTTTATCTCGAAGTAGATTGTCTCAGAAGTCATTTCCGAGATCGGTAGAATACTTAGGTAATAAGACGAAATAGGGTAATCTGTGAAAAAGGCAGATAGTCACGAATTGGAGTTTGAAGAAAATAAATTGTAACTCAACATCTGGAAAATGAGTTGAGAATTTCCTGGACATATTTGGAATCAGTGAATTTTTGTCCAGATGTTGACGATTCCGAAAATTTCTTCCGTAACCGGCATGTTTTTCCGTAAAACTTCAGACTGACCGTTGAAACCCTGTATGGATTAAAAAATTAGGTTAACTTAGAAATTCCTAATGAGAAGGAAAAGGACTACAAAGTTGTGATTCTGAATCTCTGAGATTTTACGCGATTACGCGATTCGGACACCGATCGAGGAATTCTACCGGCTTAAGCTTCTGGAAGGTGTGATGTGGCACTTCCTAATTGGCTCTTCCCTTGAATTTTGGGGAGCCAAAAGGAAAACTGCCAAGTGGCATGGAGAGGATCTTGCCACCTAATCCAAGTGCGATCAGACGGTACAAAATCAAGCAGATGAAGTTTGAATTAACTACCGAAATGCCATCCCAAAATCCTATAAATACCCCCTTGCTCATTTGTAATCTTCACACCATTTTCACAAGCCAAGGCCGAAAATAGAGAGAGGGAAGAGAGAAGGAGGAGCCCGGGGAATTTTGCAGCGAAGCTCTTAGTAAGTTTTTCGGTACCGAGCCTTAAGCTTTCGTAGTTCTTTCGGTAGTTATAGTAGAAATGCTAGTATAGTCTTTAATCTTCCAAGTATGATTAGATATCATATGATAGGGGTATTTTAGTCATTATTTCGATAATCATGATGGGGTCGGAGTTATGGCGAAATTTTGGAAGATTAGAGTCAAAGTAACGAAGTGCTGGCGAAATTCCGCCGATTAGGGGGTCAGGGGTAAAATGGTCATTATGACTAAAAATGTCCATCGTAATGATAGATCCTTAAAAAGTACGTTGTTATATTGATAGGATATCTCTGATAAGGTTTTGACCTACTGACGTATCGTATTCCGCTAGAAATACCGACGACCGTCAACGAAGGTACGTTCGCGTACTGTAACACTAACTCTGGTGTTTATTGTATACGTATATGTGATATGTTATGTATGCCTATGTGTAATGGATGATGACTCTACTGTATGTTATGTACTGTTGATATGTTTACGTTTGCTAAGGGTCACACATCTTATGTGCTATTGGGGTACGTCTGCTAAGGGCCACACATTTTATGTGTTGTTAGAATACGTTGCTAGGGGCCACACATCTGCCTGGGGGCTTATGTGCTGTTGGGATGCGTTTGCTGTATGTGATACCTGTGATATGAATGTCTGTAATGCATATGTTGTGTATGTAAACATGAGGTTAACCGTTACCTAAGATCCGGTGCGGATCTCAGCTCTTGATATAGCGTCAGGGTCGGGAGAACCAAGGACCAAGAATAGAGGCAAGGAGTCCGCATAGAAGATCTGGCTGAAGACTTCCCTTTTGATGTTCCGGTGGAAGCCTTCCTTTTGTTGTTATACATCACTTTTGAAATACTCAGTTACTGTACCGCTGTTGTAATTAGCCTGTGGGCATTTTGAATATATATATCAGTTAAACTCTTGCTCCGATGCTCTACTCTAATGAAAAAAATTTATACTGCTTTTGAAAAACGGGATGTTACAACAATTATACGAGCGGCCTAGAAACTGAGAACCAAACCAATTTTACTCTTGTTAGTGCTGGTTTGTTTTAACTTTTTATAAGTGCTTTTAAGTCATTCAAGGTATATAAAAGGAATTTTGTCTTAGCTAACGGAAAAGTACTTAAAAATGCATGGATGACCATACATCAAGATAAAGTTCTAATAACTACCCCGGTAGTTACTTTTCTTGGACGACGTCCCTCAAGTATTGCTCCAAGTTTGGCCTTGCTGGGCCATTGCCTTCCAAAAAAAACTGCGCCCACACATCAAGACAGTAACGTGCGTGTTTGGACTTGAACTCATCCTTCACACCAGAATTTGGGAGCTGCAAAAGGAAGGGTTTCAGGTTACAAACAAAAACAAAAGCTTAACAAAGTGAAACTACAAAGATTACACAACAATTATACCTTCAACAAGGTGGGATGGTATTAAACCTTGATGGACCACACTAAAACTTAGAAAACAGAGAGTATTGGAAGGGGAAAGGGGTGCTTAGTCGATTAGGATTCCAAATGCCGCGATTGGGGTTTTTAAAAAAACCCTATGTATTGGTTTAGTCGACTAAGACTTACGTTTTAGTCGACTAAATCGCGGGGTTTTCAAAAAAAAAATTTGGCTCGCGTTTTAGTTGACTAAACCATGGATTAATCGACTAAACAGGGACAAATGTGTTAATAGTTTCCAGACATAGGATTTTGGTAAATAGTTATTTAATAAGGGGCAAATTGGTCAAAAAGCCCCAAATAGGCCCTATAAAAATAAAGATTAAACAATTTAAAACAACAGGAACCAAAACTTAAAAATTTCATAAACTAGAAAGATTTTTTTTCCTCAAGAACTAGAAAGATCAATAATAGTATCAATCCTTTTGGTTATTTAAAATAGAAGCGGCTCACCTTGAACAAAAAAAAAAAAAAAGTCTTTATTTTTAATAAATTATGGAGATTAAACAATAAATATTATTGGGATTAAGTTATATGGAATCAAACTTCAAGAACTAAATTTTTAACCTAATAAAAACTAAAAGAATGAAGTTGCAGCAATTTCGGAACATTAAAATGGATGACTTCGTAATATAGTGATATTTAGAATTTAAGAAAGACCATTAACATAAAGTTAAATACAAACAAACATGACCATTCTCCAAATTTCATTTGGAATAAAAATTTTACGTCAGAAATATTCTTAGATTTTTAAAGAAATTAAGCAGTTTTCTGATTCTATATATGAGACTTTTTCTTTTTCGTTATTCTTCCTTAAATAATCTAGAGAAGAATCTAGCTTAACACGCGCAGTTTATTTTGAAATAATTATATTTTTATGGGAAAAGGGCAGAAAAAAAAAAAAAGGAAAATCCATTTCAAGGCCCTTTTAACACTGACGATTTCAAAAAAGGCCTCAAGATTCAGACAATCTCAGAAAAGGACCCAAGGCCTTTTCTGGGATTTTCAGAATTTTTGGTGAGTTGCCAACGGAGCTAATATAGTTGTTAACGGGTAGGTTTTAACAACTAAATCAGCCTCGTTAACAACACTTTGCTAACAACTAAATCAGTACTTTTAACAACTATATTAGTACCACTTAACAACTATATCAGCTCTGTTGACAACTCACCCAAGATTCTTAAAATCCCAGAAAAGGCTCTGGGGCCTTTTTTGGGATTATCAGAATCTTGAGGCTTTTTTTGGAATTGTCAGTGTTAAAAGGGCTCTGAAAATGATTTTCCCAAAAAACAATTTGAATTTGTAAAATTTTAAATCATGAATTTAAAAAAATTAGTTTTGAATTGCTTATCAATTCATTGGGATTTTATAATTTTAAAGTTATTTTTCTGTATTTTTATCTTTTTTTTTTCATTTTCCCCAGAAACATTGTTTTTGTTTGAAGCCCACAGTGGTCTAATTTGGTGGTTTGAATTATTTCTTTTTACATGTGGTATCCTAGACGACCATGAAGGTGGGCATATTCCTGGATAATCGAGGAATTTATCAAGGGCTGAGGGATTTTAATGGTGGCATATTTTTCAGCAGTGATTGCTTGAAGGACAAACGTTGGTATAATTGGGTGGTTTGAACTTTTCTTTGGAATGTGGCAAAAAAAAAAAAAATTGTTTCTGAAAGATTAGTTCGCCTGAACGCCGAAGGAAAGGAGCGAGCGAGTGGTTAGCCGGCGATTACCTGTTGTTGACTGTGATCCTGCTGCCGCAGAAATCGAAGGCGTTCACAGACTCCTTTATGGCGGCATCGTTT
This sequence comes from Acacia pycnantha, assembly GCA_025563575.1. Taxonomy (NCBI): domain Eukaryota; kingdom Viridiplantae; phylum Streptophyta; class Magnoliopsida; order Fabales; family Fabaceae; genus Acacia; species Acacia pycnantha. Next base: position 7,413,230 of record JAMWYP010000003.1, on the reverse strand, counting down.
AGGTGGATTTTGCAACTTCACAAGGACGTTCCCAAAGCTGCTCGATTCTACGCGGAAGGCTTGGACTTCACCGTCGACGTCTGCACTCTTCGTTGGGCTGAACTTCGCTCCGGTTCCCTCAAGCTTGCCCTAATGCATTCTCCCAAGTATGTATATTTAATCGCGCGTCTCTCTTATCTAATGCGCTCTACCTGTTTGATTAAATGTCGATTTAATAGACTGCTAAGCAGAAATGGTAGTTTATACTTTATACTGTGTTGTGTGTATGAACGTTACTTTATGCTCGTTGTAAGATTACAATGCCATAAGAACGATGAGGAATTTGTGGGATGAACAGCTAATAGATGAAGCCATTAGTTTGGTGAAAGTTTGTTGCTGGTTTTATTCTCTATACTAAATTGAAGGGTGCCCAGACTTCGTTTACAAGATACTGCTATCCTAATTAGAAAGAATTTGCTTACTTATATCACAATAATTGACACGAAATATTTCACGGTTCATTGAGGATTTATATGCCGACAATTTAATGCTTTATGCCCCTTTTTCTCCTAGAAAGTTTGCTGAAGGCATCATGGCAGTTAATTTGATGTTTGATGTTTGTGCATTTCTCATTTTGAAATACAAAGAGGGCAACTCAGAAAAGTCGAGCTGATAAAACAGCAGAGCTTCCCTCTTTAGAGGAATTCTGGCTGCCACTGCTAATTAAGGATTTATGCTTCATCTTAGCTGCATTTCCTGGGCCAAGGAAAGAGCCTTGCTTATACTTCTTATAAGAAGTGTATCAAATAATGTCTGTTTTGAATGTTTTCTCTAAGATGGTAGAAGATGATCATGGTCTGGTTGGTCATCTCTGTCTTCATTTTTGCCCCATAACTATGCTTGATAATAGGGGTGGTGATGGAATTGAGCTATTCAACCACATTGCCACAGCAGGAAGATGAGTTTGATGCTCATTCAAATGCCATGGACTTTGGCTTTGGTTGTCTGGATGAATTTCTATTTGGTCATTAGCTTTCCTTTTTTATCATAGTTCATTTGCTTTGTTTGAATGCAGTGAGCATGCATGTGGAGATGAAATTGTTTTCCCCCATATGACCTTGCTTGAGATATGGAAAAAAATCTGTATTTTTAGGATTATTTATCTGATATGGAAGCTATTGTATTAATTTTACATGCAACTTGAATTAGGCATCAATTTATTGTTTTTGGCAATTGACTGATTATCAAACTCTGGCATTTACTTATTTTCGGTTAAAACTTTGTGTAAATAGTCCTATCTTTTATTTCTGTGGGGTTAGCTAAATTATTTGGTTTCTAACATGCTAATTTAGTTTCACAGTGATAATGTGCAGCAGGGGTACTCCTCGCTCCTATCATTCACAGTAACTGACATCAACAGCACAGTGACTAAATTGATGTCATTAGGAGCTGAGCTAGATGGACCTATAAAGCATGAGATCCATGGAAAGGTAAGATCATTTAATACACACACACACACACATAATGCTTTATATTTCATTAGGCTTAGAAGCAATGGTTGTCTGATATGATTTGCTTGTGAGCAGGTTGCCGCAATGAGGTGTATTGATGGGCATGTTTTGGGTCTGTATGAATCAGTATAAGATGGGACCTCTGTTAACACTAAAATTAGTAATGGTAGCTTGAGCTCATTTCGGGAGATCAAGAAAACTTGCAGCATATTATTCTCCATTTTTTGGGATTCTTTGCAGTAAGTGGTAGTGTTTTTTTTTTTTTTTTTTTGACATTTCAGAGGGTAAGAAGTGTTGGACTTGAGAGTAGGGCGTAAAAGAATAATCAAGAAGATTGCGAATTACTTTGTTATGTATATAGTGGAGTTTTTTTTGTAATCATCCGTATTCCTGATATCTGATAGGATATACTCTTCTGATATTATTTTGTCTGCTCATTGAGTTCTCATCTAGTCATCTTGTGCTTATTTCAACAATATCTAAAGCTGTTGGTTTCCTCATGTTAAGTCTCTAAAATGGCTTTAGGGCTGATCTGCATTTGTCATCGTACAACTCAAAGTATGCTACAAGAGATATGATGCATTTGGGATTTATGCTCATTGGTCATTTGAAAAATTAGAACTGTACAGGCTGAGATTCAAAAGACTAAAAATAGATGGGTAAATCTTGTATGTGATTTGAAAGGCTAACTGATAAATGTTTCATGTTTCAAATTTAATTGTCTGATCATGAACTTAGAAATAATGATAATTTCCGTAGGTAATAGAAGGTTTCATTCAACCAGAGGTAATAGAATTTAAATTCACACATATAAATTCAAATTTACCTTAGAATCGGATTTTGATACACGTCCTACTAGACCCTTCTTCTTATCATAAACCATTCTCATCAACACTGGTGAATTTTCTTTTCTATCCACAATGATAATTTAGCACATTTCTTGTTCACTTTCCGGGAACAAGGTTTTTGGCATAGGCCGAAGCATTGTTGTTCACTGGGTCAGCCAGGTGATCTGCGAGGTTTTCCAGTGGTCCCTTTCCAATCACAGTGGCTGATATAACTAGAAAAGGGAATAGACTAATTTCATTCACGAATAGCAAAGGAGTCCAGTACAGCATGTATATTCTCTCATTCTTGCCACGTCATGGACAATTTCTCTCTCATCTAACTGATTCCTGGGCTAATAAGCACTATTCTCTACCTTTATTTACTATAAAGCCCCTAGTGAAGTAAACATATATATCAGTGGCTTGAACAAAGAATCCAAACATTGAGAACATGGCCAATCTTCCATTCTTAATCTCCTTCACCTTCAACTCAGCAAAAGCCAAAGAGAGTTGGCATAGATAATAAGGGATTTGGTCAAGTTCCAAAGGGATGTGTGTTCGATCCCCACTGCCGTCGCTGGGACTCCTTTGGTAGGCAATTTCGTAAGTCCCCATTAAGTGCTCAAAGAGCCCGGGGCCGTGCCCTGGCCTTGGTGGGGACTGATGCCGAACCCCTCCAAAACCTTTTTATATCAAAAAAAAAAAAAAAACTCAGCGAAAGCCTCTGGGTCATCAGTCAGGCCCAATGGGTCAAAGCTTCCACCAAGTTAGAGTGGGTTGTCAACGCTCCAAGAGGCCCACCGGCAATACGGTATCCCTCCATAGCGCCCATCAACATCACTTGGCAGGCCCAGATGGTAAGGATGCTTTGTTCATGGATCACGCTTGGATTACCCAAGTAGTCAAGCCCACCCTCACTGAGAATCTGAGATCTGGCCTTCAATCACACGACCTCACCGAATTTTACACCATTGTGGGCCAAGAGCTTAGGGAAGACACATCCCAAAGCTCTGAGCACAGCCTAGCTGGCGTGGATGACTTCAAGGCCCCGTTTAGTATGCGGATTTGGTGGGAAGGGAAAGGAAAATTAACAAGTTTCTCTGTTTGGTACGCATTTTGGACAAATCTTTCTGGGAATCCAAGTTGCCGGGCCCACCAATCTTCCCTCATATGTGGGAAGATCAGATGCCACCAAAATTGGTGGGATCTCAAGTTCTCATATCACTGTTCGCATTTTTTGACAAATTTACCCCTCAAATTGAAACTTGGAGGGAAAGTTTGAATTTGGTGTGAAATTTTTTTACACAAGTTCAAACTTGACAAAAGCATATTTTTAAAAAATATATTTTAGCAAAAAAAAAAAATCTTTTTTATTTTAAATTAATTACTTTTGAGGGTAAAATAGACATTTCTTGATTCTTTACCAACTACTACCCCCTCATTTTCTTCCTATCAAACAAGTCATCTTTCTTCATCTTTCAAAATCTTCCCTTCCCTTCTTTTTCTTCCTCTAAGTTCCTTTCCCTCCTCAAATTTTTCCGGTGCCAAACAGTGCCCAAGTTCACGGTTCCTGACGAAGGTCTCTGGGTCAACAAAGAGCCCGACTGTGTCCTAGCCATAGTCACCGGGGAACTCACTAATCAAGTAGGATGGAGGCTCACTAGAGAATGGGCCCAAGTACTTGACACGGTCTGGGCCGTACCATGGGCTTCCAGAGGAAACAGGGTTGGCCACTGTTTTCGTGATTCGTCCAACTCCAACCTCAGAGGTGGAGGGCCCTGCCCAGCTAATGATGAAGAGGAGAAAGCCATTGTTGAAGCAGGCATTTTTAATAATAGTTCTAAAATGACACAATAATTCAATAAAAGAACTTTGAATTGAGTTTGAACAAATAGTTGTTCATGCAAACATTGGGGTTAAATGGGCTTTACGTTTCCAAGAAAAGAAGTTAACGATCTGTAGACCTTGTACCTCCAAACGACATTTCTTGATATCTTGATATCGAAAGAAGTTACTACCTCCAGCCTTAATTATAGGACTAAGTTTGTAGAACAATTTACACTATACTACAAACTTGATCCTATAATTAAGACTGGATGGAGTATCTTCTGATGAGATCCAATATCCAAAATTTCCATCGTTCTGTTTTGTTTTTGTTTTTGCTCGAAAACCATCGTTCTGTTTTGAAAGGCTGGATTTTCGTGGTCCACTTATCATATCCGGATTGTTTTCTCAGACCAAATATCTTGAGCAAGATTAAAAGTGCTTGGTCCATCCAATAAGACTTTGCCATTTGTTCATCTGGATGGAGGACTATATCTGCAACAACAGAGAAGGCAGCAAAAGCATAGTAAAAATATCGAGTTTAATAACAGCCTAGAAATACTCAAAGCCCTTTTGTCTTGTTGGCTACTCTACAAACCACACTTGTGGATGAGAACGCTCTATTCATATTGGACCACACGTAGTAACAACGGGAAACGAGGTCGGTAAAAATATATGGAAAAGCTCCATGCAAGGGCCCCACTGCTATATATATTAATCAAAAGAAAGGTTGATGTGCAAATTTATCTAAAAACTTTTCACCGACAACAAGTAATGTTGCCTTAAAGTTTTTTGAGGTTTAATATAATTTGAAAAGTTGTAAAACGATTTATCTCATATCGTTAAAAAACTAACATTGACCATTAAAAAAATGGCGTTGACCATTAATTTGTTAATGATAAGGGCCAACATTGCTCTATTTTAACACTTTCGATGTAACATTAAATTTAAAGAAACTTAGGGGCAACATCACTATTTAGTAAAAACATTCATCACAAATTTGTACCTTTACCATTTATTTATATCTTAAGAGTGATGAACACAAAATCTGATATGGTAAATAGTTAGAACTTTTAAGCATGTTGAGGTGTGTTTGGAAATACTTTTTCACAAATCAATTTTCATAATCTTTTATTAGGTCCCATCATCTGATTCCCAAGTTATTACCACGAACCCATTTCAATTGGAATGCACATTAGGTGCATATAATTAGGTTCTCAATTATATGCTCATACCTCTATTAGAGGTATGAGCATATTTTTTTTTTAATTTTTTTTAATATTGTATTTATTTAGATCTAAATTATATGCTGCTTTTTGGAATTTTTTTTTGCACCCAGTATCTCAAATTAATTAGTTTTCAGTTCTGCATTTATCTGTAACACCAGTATCATGGAAAATAATTAATTTTGAGATACTGGGTGAAAAAAAAAATTTCAGAAAGCAGTATATAATTTAAATCTAAATAAATACAATATATAAAAAAATTTAAAAAAAAATTTAAAAAAAAGCTCATACCTCTAATAGAGGTATGAGCACATAATTGGGCACCTAATTATGTGCACCTAATGTGCACCCATTTCAATTGAGACTTACAAATATGAAGAACATACTTCAAAACAAAATTATAATTTCTTTGACTTGAATAAGTGATTAGAAACTAAGCTTACACGTGGCCTGTTCTTATTGGATACCAGTTTTGGCCTTCGGGAGATGAAAGAGTGCCAGATCGGTTGAGAAATAAAATCTCAAAATCTTGTGACTACCAATCAGAGTGATGATTTTGATACCCCAGAGATAAGAAAGACAACCGCTTCATCACTATAAAAAGACCATCCAACTTCAATTATTCCACATTTCTCAACTAACATCACAAAAAAGCCCACAGTTCTCTCGAGTTAGATAAACATGGCTGCCTCTGCTATGGCTCTTTCTTCCTCATCTTTTGCCGGCAAGGCTGTTCCACTTCCTCCTGCCGCCAGTGAGACTGGCCGCTTCTCCATGAGGAAGATCACCATGAGGAAGACCACCGGCAGGCCCGGCAAGCCTGCCCCCTCTACAAGCCCGTGGTACGGCCCAGACCGTGTTAAGTACTTGGGCCCGTTCTCCGGCGAGTCCCCATCCTACTTGACTGGTGAATTCCCCGGTGACTATGGTTGGGACACCGCCGGGCTCTCTGCTGACCCAGAGACCTTTGCCAGGAACCGTGAGCTTGAGGTCATCCACTGTAGGTGGGCCATGCTCGGAGCTTTGGGTTGTGTCTTCCCTGAGCTCTTGGCCCGCAACGGCGTCAAATTCGGTGAGGCTGTGTGGTTCAAGGCCGGATCCCAAATCTTCAGCGAGGGTGGGCTTGACTACTTGGGCAACCCAAGCCTGATCCACGCTCAGAGCATCCTTGCCATCTGGGCCTGCCAAGTGATCTTGATGGGAGCTGTTGAGGGTTATCGTATTGCCGGTGGGCCTCTCGGTGAGGTTACCGACCCACTCTACCCCGGTGGAAGCTTTGACCCGTTGGGCTTGGCTGATGACCCAGAGGCTTTTGCCGAGTTGAAGGTGAAGGAGATCAAGAACGGTAGGTTGGCTATGTTCTCCATGTTTGGATTCTTTGTTCAAGCCATTGTGACCGGAAAGGGCCCATTGGAGAACCTTGCCGACCACATTGCTGACCCAGTCAACAACAATGCCTGGGCCTATGCCACAAACTTCGTCCCCGGAAAGTGAGTTTTCATTAGAGAAAAAACCGATGGGTGTTTCCCCCCCTCTTATATTTTGAATCTGTGAGGTGGTGATGTAAATTTGTTGAGAAACAGTGAAAGAATGACTTAGAATTTGTGTAATGATGTTCAATCTATAAAGTTGTTCGATTGTGTTATGTTCAATTTTTAAGTTTATTATTTATATTTGCTTGCTCTCCTGAAATTGATCCTTGACCATGTTTGAGAAATCTCAATTGAGTTCAGACTTTGATAAAATAAGCATAATTTTAAAGAAATGACAAGTGTGATGTGTGTGAGTATATATAAAATAAAAAAATATTCTATCAAAAAAAGAAAGAAAATCTAAATATTGATAATTCATAAATAACTTGACTTTTTTTTCAAAAGAAAATTGATTATATAATCCTGTAGTTTTAAACTCTATTTGTACATGGACAAATATCGAATTAGGTACAAATTGTTATATAAATATTAGTATAAATCTATATGTACAATATAGTTTTTTTAAAAAAAATTGTACATCAATGTAAAATTATTTAAATTTGTATATATCCTATATAATTGCAACAAATATTTTTTATCCAACCAATATATTATGTAATTATAAGAAAATAATGGGTGATTTAGAAAAGAAATTAGTTGTTCCTTCTTCTAAAGGGAATAAATGATGAAGTGCCTATTCCATTTTTGAAGCACATATTAAATCATAGAGTAAATTTCGTTGGTTTTAAATAGTACACTAATAATCATAGAAAGCAAAGCAGACAGAGGTGATTTGGGGAAAAAGGGATGACTTTAAGGGAAAATGTGATCATTTATAAATCCTTAATTAGGGCTCTCAACTTGATAAAGAATTTATTAAAAGTGAAGGCCTAAATTTGAATTTTGGTATTTAAGCTGGATTTATATAGGATTCTCTTTGATAATTTTGTTTTTAGTAAAATAATATTATTTGTAAAAATGTGTTCATATATATTGTTTTAATTTTAAAAGTTAACTAAATATAAAATAATAGAAATTTTTAATACCATTGTTACTTCTTATAATTTGATCAAATTTTATTCAAATAATTAGTTTTGGTCCATGCAGTTTTATAAGAATTTGGTTTGAATTTAATAAAGGTTTAAGGTGTAAATTTGCTCCTGGAGTTTTTGCTGATGAGCAACACTGAAATTTTTTTCAAGTTCATCATCTTCCAGAAGTTTTAAAACTTAGCAATGTTCCCCTTAAAAGACTTACGTTGACCATTACAAATTGACATTGACCATCAATTTTTAATAGAAAAAAGGCAAAATTGCTATTACACTTAAAAAAACTTATAGGGGTAACTGCTCCTAAGCAAAAAAAAAAAAAAAAAAGAGCAAATTTACACCTTAACCCTTGAAAAATAATCCTTACATCATTAACAAGTTTTGATTATTGTTTCTATATGTAAGCTCAGACTAAATCCTTATAAAATTAGGAAGACTAAAACCAACTAAAATTAAAGGGAAGAAACTATGGTTTCACAGTCTGGAAGGAATCACAAAGGGTTTTTGTCTTTGGGGGCTAATACAAAGTATTCATGTGGATGAGAAGGCTGTGTTCAGAATGTACCGCACAAAGTGACGTTGACAAAGATAAACTGTATGAGAAGTTATTTCTCAGGCACCCCATAAAATATATATATTTAGATATAAAAAAATTTAAACTCAAATATCTAGAAGATTAAAAAATATTGTATAAAAAGGAACGTGAGCTTTCATAATAATTTAACATATTAAGTTTATAAACATGGTCCTTAAGCACTTTCTCAAAATTTTCTACCATGATAATTTTCTCAAATTGGAAAAAAAAATTATGTCAATATCAATAAAACTGGATCATATTCAAATATGATACAATAATACCACCCACAATCCTTAATATAAGATCTTATTCATAGTATAAAGGGTAAATGAGTAAAAATACACATGTGCTTTATCTTCGGGAGCGCCCAGTACCATATGCTTTTTTTGGGAGCAAAAATACACATGTGGTTACATTTTAGGAGCAAAAATTACACCACCTTTAAAATCTAACTTAATGGTGCATTTGCAACAGAATATGTCATATTTACAACAGAAAATAAATGTCATATTTACAACAACATTTAAACACCTGGATTTTGAACATAGAAATGTCATTTGAAAACAAAAAAAAAAGTTATATTTACAACAGGAAGTGCTGTATTTACAACAAAATTTAAAATCTGGTCATATTTATAACAGAAAATGTCATATTTACAACAACATTTAAACACATGGATTTTGAACATAAAAATGTCATTTACAACAGAAAAATGCTAGATTTACAACAGGAAGTGCTGTATTTACAACAAAATTTAAAATTTGGCCATTTACAACAGAAAAAACCATATTTACAGTAGGTTAGATTTTAACAGTGGTGTGACTTTTGCTCCTAAAATGTAACCACATGTGTATTTTTGCTCCCAAAAAAATCATATGGTGGTGGGCGCTCCCGAGGATAAAGCACATGTGTATTTTTGCTCCTAAACCCTAATATAAATTATACTACGAAATCTTATATTAAAGATCGGAAGTAGTAGTGAGTATTGAATGATCGTATAAGGATATTTATTTGTTTAACTATCACTAGCTATCTCAGCCACAATAAACGTTTTTATTGGTGGTTTTAAACATATTTTGAAGAAACCTGACCTTCAATTTATGTTATGATAAATTGATAATGCCTGAGTCATGTATTAGAAAAATTTAAAAAGTAAAATAAATTGGACACCTCCATAATATTGCTTCTTGCACTATGGTTCACTCATAGGCTAAATATATACCATGTGGCAACTTCAAATGTGTAAAAGTTTGAAGGTGTGTTTCAAAGTGATGTCCTTCACAAATACAATTTTTGATTTTTGATTTTGGTCGCAATCATATATACTCTTAAGTTATTGCAACCACAATTATTGGATTTCAATTCATAAATAAAAATATTTGTCATTTCATTGCTGCAACCATCAATTAAGACTAGTTTGCTTCTTTTCACAAGTTGTTTTCAGATGTTAATATTTGATGACATGCTCATTTGTCTACTTCTCTCGCAAACACTGGAAATTAAAACTTTCTACCAACGAAGAATGTTACAGTTGGCTAAGGCGTTGACCTTCACCTCAAAAAGAAGGAAATTCGATATCCGGTGGTTGATGTGAGGGTCTTGTTGGTGACCGATCTGTAAGTACTTTTGTAACCGTTCTTTGAACCTGTAGGCATGCCCTAACCTTAATGAATTACTGATGTCTATTCCCACCTAAACTTATAAAAAGAAAGAACTTTCTATTCAACTTTGTTTATTGGAATTAATAACCCGTCAAATTTTGTTCTTCTCCAATTTGAGAGAGCATATATTTGTGTAAGTAACATAATTTTTTTACCATCTGATCTTCTTTATATTTTTTGACCCAGTTTTGTAAATGATAAATATATAGTTCTAGGACTTTATCACACGAGTGAATTGCACATTAAATTCATTTATTTAATCCTGAAAGATATAAAGATGATAATGGACAAACTGAATATTATCATTTCAATGACCAAAAAAAAACAATTCAGATTGCAGATAAAAGAGGAGAATCAACAATCCGGTGATCACAATCCAAACTTACACGTGGCTAGCTCACATTGGCTGAAACTATTTGCCTTTGGAGGATGAGAGAGTGCCAGATAGGACGAGAGATATATACCACAGGGGAATGTTGAACAGCCAATGAGAATGAAGATTTAGATAGCAAGGAGATAAGAAGCACACCTCTATATTCGATATAAAAGGCTACCCACCTCCTTCAATTCTTCCACCGTCTCAATCATCACCACATTTAAAAAGCCCACCTCAACAATTCTCTATAGTTCAAACATGGCTGCCTCCACTATGGCTCTTTCTTCCTCATCTTTTGCCGGCAAGGCCGTTCCACTTCCTCCCACCGCCATTGAGACTGGCCGCTTCTCTATGAGGAAGATCACCATGAGGAAGACCACAGGCAAGCCCGGGAAGCCTGCAGCCTCTACAAGCCCGTGGTACGGCCCAGACCGTGTTAAGTACTTGGGCCCGTTCTCCGGCGAGTCCCCATCCTACTTGACTGGTGAGTTCCCCGGTGACTATGGTTGGGACACCGCCGGGCTCTCTGCTGACCCAGAGACCTTTGCCAGGAACCGTGAGCTTGAGGTCATCCACTGTAGGTGGGCCATGCTCGGAGCTTTGGGTTGTGTCTTCCCTGAGCTCTTGGCCCGCAACGGCGTCAAATTCGGTGAGGCTGTGTGGTTCAAGGCCGGATCCCAAATCTTCAGTGAGGGTGGGCTTGACTACTTGGGCAACCCAAGCCTGATCCACGCTCAGAGCATCCTTGCCATTTGGGCCTGCCAAGTGATCTTGATGGGAGCCGTTGAGGGTTATCGTATTGCCGGTGGACCTCTCGGTGAGGTTACCGACCCACTCTACCCCGGTGGAAGCTTTGATCCACTGGGCTTGGCTGATGACCCAGAGGCTTTTGCCGAGTTGAAGGTGAAGGAGATCAAAAATGGTAGGTTGGCTATGTTCTCCATGTTTGGATTCTTTGTTCAAGCCATTGTGACCGGAAAGGGCCCATTGGAGAACCTTGCCGACCACATTGCTGACCCAGTCAACAAAAATGCCTGGGCTTATGCCACAAACTTTGTCCCCGGAAAGTGAGCTTAGAGAATAGGGATGTGGGCTTTTTTTATACTCTTGAGAAGTTTGAATGAATATGTGGGTCTTGATGTAAATTTGTTGGGAACGAGTGAAAGAATGAATTGAATTTTGTGTAATGATGCTCAATCTTATGTGTTGCCTTAAAAATTATTTTATTCAATTTGTTAGTTTGGTAATCTTTGTTTGCTTTCTGATTTTTTGGACCATTGTTTGCTATCCCTGAAATACTGAAGTGGTTTGAATTCGCTTTTTAACCTTTATGAAAATTCAATTGAAGAATAGCCAAATCTAGGATTCTTTTAATTTTTTGAGGAATGATAAAAATATTTAACAAACAAGTCTGCGATATGTAATTTATTATTTTTGGTGAATAGAGTTTGGTTAAATTCTGTTTTTGTTTATTATTATCTTTTAATTTAATATAAAATAATAAAAAGAAATAAATCTTAGATTTTAAAGCTAGCTTCATTTTCATGGCAAAAAAAGAAAAGGTTAAAAAAGTTGTCTGTTGACTACATTTCGATCTTCTTACTAGTTCTATAATTATATTGTACTCCACCATATATTTAAGGACTAAACTTAAGTTAAGTTAATTAGGTCGGTCTATTAGGTTTAAGTAGCCAATGAAATTCTGCCATTTAGATTAATTATACACATAAACACTAACCTCCCATCAAACCACCTTTACCTTATGTTTGAATGGAGAGAAAATTAATGGTGTGTTTGGTTTGAGGGGATGAGACCCTAAGGAGGATATTGACCAAATTGTCATTAATATATAAGAAGAATATTCATTTTTCTTGAAGGTGTATTTTTAGAATATTGAAAAAATTTTATGGGTTATTTAGTAAAGGTGAGAGAAATTTTTTTTTCTCTTCTCCCTCCCTGCCCTCAAACCAAAAAAATAGGGGAGAAGACTCCCAAAAATAGTAAATTTTTTTATTGTTTATAAAAGTTTCAAAATTTAGCATTCCCTTCCTCTTATTTTCTCTTCACTTTTCTTTCCATCCAAACATAGTAAATAATTCTCTTTCTTGTGTCATACCTTGTGGAATATGGGATTACCAAACGCAATTGAATCACTTTGAGAGGTTTATCTACTTCTTATATCAAGAAGATTTGTAACGGTATGTGGAGGAAATGTGAAGGGAAAGATGTGCTGCTTCGAACCACAAAAGTAGCCTTTTCTCTGAGTCTTGTATATTGAGCTCTAGTATTTCAGTGTTAACTGTATCTCTTCAGCAATGGAGTATCCATCACCTCAAACCCAGACATGGTAACAAAGCTTCTTATAATTGAAGCTTGATCCAATCTATCATACAAGGCTTAAGCTGCTTATACCTTTCCTGTAAAATCAGGAGTAGGTCTTTAATATAAGGGCGTATCCATATGTAGTCTTTAGGAATGAAGATATCCATAGCTGTCACTTGAATACAAAGAAGAACATGCTTTTGGGTACTACTAAATACTAGATTTAGAAAGCTTAATTAATCAGTATTTTGATGAATATTATTTGGTATAATATTTGTTATTTAATTTTATGTGTTGATTGTTGTGGTAAAAAAATAGTTCTTCTAAACCAGGTGCCAATAAGTTTCTTCATGGTTATTCATGGCAACATTTGTGTATGTGGTTGTGTGGTTTCTTGGTTTATTGTTCATAATAAAGGTATTTTATTCATTCTACATTTACTCATTTTCTTTCCTCTGTGTTTTTTCTCATCCATTCCAAGCAGTGATTATTTTCTTTCCAGTTTTCTCTTCTCTCCATTTCTTTTTCTTCTCATTTTCTTTCCTCCCATATTTTTTTTTGGAAAATTACATTTAGGTCCCAGCAACAGAAAAAAATAAAAAAAATGATCCCTAAAAATCTCAAAATTACATTTAAGTCCTGTGAGACTTTTTTACAATAAATTTGAATTGTTGACTTGTCAATGGACACTCATAGACTTATCAGTAGATACCCCTGAACTTGTTAGTGAACCGCACTTCGACTTGCCAGTGGATGTACCTGAACTTGTTAGCGGAATTGAAAATTTATTGCAAAAAAGTCTCACTGGATTTAAATGTAATTTTAGATTTGGGTTAAGGTGCGATTTTACCAACGAACTATTGGTTCAGGAGCGTCCAACACAATTAACTATTAAATGGACCAAAAATACCAACAAACTTTTTAAAAAGGAGCGCTCAGCACAACGCCATTAACACCATTAACAAAAAGTTAACCTCTGTTATCTAAGGTGCAGATTGGCCAACGAACTCTTATTCTAGGAGCGCCCAGCACAAAATTCTAAATTTTACTAAATTAAATAATTTTTTCTCAATTGTCATTATTCAAAACTACTTGTATAGATATCTATGGACAACAATTATTCATTCTTTAATTTTGTCAAAATTATAATTTGCTAAAATAAACAAAATTTTTAATTAAAAATATAATTATATGATTTAAATAAAACTCAAGGTGTTTTATAATTTATTATATATGTTAAAAAAATTTATTTTTATAATAAAAATCACATAAATTTCTTCTAAAATAAAATAATAATTTTTATGAGAAAAGTAAAATATGTAAAAGTGCACTTATTAATCAAATAAATTAGAGTAAATTTATGTATGTATTTTTACTCTATCATGATTTTTATTTTTATTTTATTTCTAAATATAAGTCTTATTAATATAAATTTATAAGTATAATTTGTTTCCCTCTTTAAATTATAGCAAGAAATTTAGGTTAGTAGTTCTTAAAGCTCAATTGTGTCAATTGCCATATAACTTATTCCGAACGATACATTATCTATCTTGAATATAATGATATTAAGTTAACGGAAAAATCGAAAGAAAATAATATAAAACATCTTGAATTTTATTTAAATCATATAATTATATTTTTAATTAAAAATTTTGTTTACTTTAGCAAATTATAATTTTGACAAAATTAAAGAATGAATAATTTTTGTCCATAGATATCTATACAAGTAGTTTTGAATAATGACAATTGAGAAAAAATTATTTAATTTAGTAAAATTTAGAATTTTGTCTTTGGGAACTCCTGGAATAAGAGTTTGTTGGCCAATCTGCACCTTAGATAACGGAGGTTAACTTTTTGTTAACGGTGTTAATGGCGTTGTGCTGAGCGCTCCTTTTTAAAAATTTTGTTGGTATTTTTAGTCCACTTAATAGTTAATTGTGCTGGACGCTCCTGAGCTAATAGTTCGTTGGTAAAATCACACCTTAACCCTTTAGATTTTTAGGGAGTGTTTTTCATTTTTTCTGTTGCTTGATACCTTAATGTAATTTTCCCTCTCTTTTTTTTCCAAATCCAAGCCGCGGGGGTAGGGCACAGAATTGACTTGAGAAGCTCACTCCCTTCCCTCTCAGCGAAGCTCAAGAGGTAACCTCAACTCTTTCATGGCCTTTTCATTCTTCCTGTTAACATAATTTCATCGCTTATGTCTTTCTCTTTTGTATTTTCTCTATGCTGCGAAAGTTTCTATATAATTTTAATCTAAATGTATTCACAGTCGCATGAAGTTTTGTTTGTCTTTTTCGGATGGAGGTAAGGGAAGGAGAATGGGGATTTCCTTTTCCGAAGCATAATTGGGACTTATTCCTTGGCCTATTATTCGGAAATCATCATTTATAGGATCGATGGACAAATTTTTTAAATTTCGTCTTCCTTGTTGTGTTCGTTTTTTCCTCCAGGCCTATATCCTTGTCTCTCAAATTTTTTATATTGTCTAGATGTAATTACTTGGTATTTTCATTGTTTATTGTCTGGATCATTTTGACTTTGGCTAATTTTCTCAGTGGCTTATAGTTATTTAACAATTATAACTTGACTTGCTTTTATCTTTTATGGACCCAAGACATCTGAGTATCTGGCTTTTAACTTCAAGCAGACGGTATATTATAACTATCTGTTTTTTTTTTTTCAATGGACCATTTCCCAGCTTGAAGTCTGAAGTTGAGCAATATTGTCTTTTTTGATTCCTCCTAGGTTCTTTCCCCTTGTAATGGTGCCTACTGAGTACTGACTAGTGACCATCTTGTTGCTTATTGGTGGAATTTGTGTTTCTTTACCATCATCCTATGTTAGGAAACTTATTTTCATTGCAATTGTATTTTTTTATGGCATTGAAAATTAAAGGTTAACATGTATGTCTCCATAGATTTTGAGAACATTAACTTCTGAGTTTCCATGGCCAACAACCCATCACAGCTTCTCCCATCAGGTTTGCACTCTTCTGATCACATGCTATCTTTGATTCTACTTTATATTTTTGTCCTAATAAAGCATTAAACTCTGTATATGTGATATTGATGTTGGAAACAGAGTTGATTGACCGCTGTATAGGGTCAAAACTATGGGTGATAATGAAAGGAGATAAGGAGCTTGTTGGTACTCTCAAAGGCTTTGACGTCTATGTCAACATGGTGCTTGAAGATGTTACTGAATAGTAAGAACTTCACTGAAACACTAAGTCTTTATATACATGCTTTTATGTCATTCCTATTGGATGTTCTGTTAATTGATTGTATGCATCTGGTTGTCTCCTTACCTGTGAGGATATTAATAAGTAACTGATATAATTTTAAATTTCAAGCTTTTCCTTGCATTTTCCCAGTGAGCCTATCGCTGTTTCAGTTATTTGAATGTCTGGTCAAAGTTTGTTTGTAACTTATTAGGTAACTTTTCTGCATTTCTGATTAACTGGATCTATATCAGAGTACTTTTAGAGAAACTTCTGATTTTACCAAGGGTTTATTTTAGCTGTACTTTTTCATTGATTTGTTTGTTTGTGCCTGCATGTGTTTGTGGATTCATGAGGCCTATAATAAACTGTTTTGGTAATTTATGACAGTGAGATCACTTCTGAGGGGAGACGGATAACAAAGCTGGATCAGATTTTACTCAATGGAAACAACATTGCCATTGTAAGTATTATGGAGCGAAAATGACATTCAAGGGCCCATAATGCAATAAATCATAATAATGACAGTTAAAGATTTTCATAATCAAAATCTCCTCTAACAACCATAAAAATAAGTTGCCACTATAGCTTTTTAGTTTTTACACCTGCAATTCATGCTCCTTTAAAATGAAAACATGGTTTTTTCCCTCAATGTAGTTAGAGCGTTCTGGGTTTGTTACTTACTGTGATATTTTGAAAGGCCCGTAATAAATTATACTTATTGTCCCGGGAAGAGATTCAAGGTCCTTAATTGTTATTATGAGGCATAGGCCCTTGAGTTTTATTTTTTGCTAACAAGTAATTGTAATTGTTTTTCATTTTCATAATTTTCTTTGAGTTCTAGTTAACAAGGCTTATGCTTTGTGTCATGCTTATTTACAGTTGGTTCCTGGTGGTTCACCTGATCCAGAATGAAGATCAATCACTTGGGTTATTGTTTTTAGTTTATATGCTCATGCTCAAGGCTCATTGTTCCTCTGTTTTAACTAGGATTCTGGGGCCACCTGTGTTCTGCTTCATCAGTTTAGGTCTGAAATGTTATTGTAGTCTTTTTCGAATTTTGTTAATGCCCTTGATATAAATTGTTAGCCACAATGTTCCTCAGAATCTTCCCATTTTATGTGAACTGATTGATCTAATTTCTTGGACTTGTCTACATTTAGTACTGTACGAATGAAAGCTAATTGATCCAAGCAATATACTGTACGAATCGGAACGAAGTTTTCCTCGCAAATCTTGACTGTTGTATTTACAATTGCCTCCATTGCTAATTTATTTAGTTAAATTATTATATTCTAAATGTTAGCTGCATATTCTTTCAGCACCCAGATTTTAATTTTCGGGAGCGTTAGGTTCAATATTGATACTGAACGCCAAAAAAGAATTCATATGACGCTAGTGCCACTAATATAAATCTCTGATTAAACATAAAACTGGTATCAGTGGTTGATGATATCTAAGTGGAAAAACAATTTTTTTAACAAAAATAATTGTACTTAATTATGATAGCATAGTAGGTAAGCGTTTGAGTTTGAACCCTATTATCATCTAAAAGTTAATATGATTCTTAATTTCAATTTATAGTTAAAATGTTATTTCTATAATAAACATTGAAATAAGAGTGGCTAAGTGGATAAGACTTTCACCATATGGGGTCTAAGAAGGGACAGATATATAGAACCTTATTTTCCACATGTAGAGGGATTGTTTTCATGATTTGAACTCTGTGACTTTCATGTCACATGACCGTTGCAACAAGGTTCACACTCGCTTCAATAATCATTGAAATCTGTAAAAAAAAAGAAAAAAAAAAAATTTAACTCAACTAAAAAAATAAGTAAAATTTTTAGAATTTAAACTATTCATTTTAAATTTAAACGGTATAAATTTTATTTCATAGAGAAACATGGAATTGCATAAAGAATGAGCAGATAATAATGATCAGTAGTGGTAATGGGAGAGAAATTGGCAGTAGAGAGAGAATCATCATCCACTAGCGGTATTAATATGTTATAAGCAGAAACTATTTTCTATTAATTTTGTTGTAAGGCTTTACAGTATGAATTTTATACACTTTCAAATGTTGAAAAACAAAAAGAAAGAATGGGAAAAAGAATGACTTCAAAATACAATCTACTACTCATCATGACGCATTCTATATTTACATTCTCAAGCTAACGTGTTCATCAAAGCCAAATATCTTCAACCAGATTGATCCTTCTCATTCTTTAGCAATCATCAAGCAGCTAAATCTGAGCTTTCATCATTGTATAGGGAAAAAAAAAATGGAAGCTTCAGTCAGATGTAGCATCAGAAGTGAGAATGTGAAGAGATTAGTTTAAGCTCCTTTTGCTGCTGCCCTAGCTCTAGCTACAGCCTTTGAGTAAAGCTCCTCATATAGAGCAGCTGAAGAATCCCAGCTGAAATCTATGTTCATGTCCTTCTGAACAAGCTTCTGCCAGCTCTCAGGATTGTTCCTGTAGAGGTTAAATGCGCGTTCCAATGCACCGTTTAATCCCTGTTACATTTGTCCCATTAGATGGTAACAAAACTGATGACAAATTAAGGTTTCTCAAGTGGACAATAATGCTGGAAGCATTGGAGGGTGAGGTATGCAAGGAAGAAGGTGGAACATGCCATGTTTGAATTGAGGAGAATCAAAGAGGATATATTTAATTTAATTTTTACCTCTAATTTTTAATACAAGAATAACCTTAATGAAAGAACCGGTGTGCCATAGCTTGTCATGACTGATTTTATGATGTAAGATAGTAGACGATAAAGGGAAGCTCTAATTATGAGACAAGTTATTTCACTAACATACCTGCTCATCAGCATTCAAAAATGTAAATCCATTTCGGAACTGGGAAGGTATTGTGTCATCATCAACATCAAAAACACTACAAGATCAAGAATTTAATTACTTTTTCATAAAAGAAGAATCACAATTTCATGTGGTGAAATCATGTGGAATGTACTAACCTGTCATTTAGACCACCAGTTTTTCTGGCAATGGGTATAGCACCATATCTCATCGATATCATCTGCAAATAAGAGGGTAATGGGTACAGGTTAAAAAATAGGAGACTTGGGCAAGGGATGCAGAAGCAAAAGTAAAAGATGTTTTATACTGAGATATGCTAACATGCATTTAGCAAAACATCTTGGTTATAGGAGGCACATTGTCTGCACACACATTAAGGCTTCAGTTTATAAATAAGGACATGATATATAACATCGTTATGGCCTTGGTCTTATTTTGGATCACAAAACAGAATCACTGAAGGAAAGTGAAATGTTATGAAAGAAATTATGCCAAAGTTGCAAATAAGTAAATTTTGACCCCTGGTTGCTATGCAGTCCACCTTCACTGAACTCATGCCCTGCTACCCTTGTTTTGCACTGCTAATAATATCATGTTAGTGTTAGTTATCACCATTGTTGCCTCCATTACACAGAGAATCATGTTCCATAATTTATCCCAAGAAAATAATACCCTTAGATAAACCCTTGAACCAATTAACCTCACTTTCATAGAGTTGAGGGTACAAATCAACTCCCACTACCACCTTTCATCCACAGCCTTTTCTTTCTGCATCTTATCTTGTTCTATTTAACACTTAAGATCCTGTTTACAAAATATGAATACAATTCTTTTTCTACACATTATCTGCATCCACAAACATCTCAAATCAAGTTGATCACCTTTATTTCGTCACATTATGTCAGGAAAGCACAAGAAATGAATTTTGCCACACATGCAGGTTGGATTGCATTAGATTACATGATCAGTTAAATTGAGTAAGTCAACGTACAACCCTCTATTATCTGGATAGTTTTCTTTTCATATATAGGTAAAAACAACATATTCCATGATAAAGGACATGAACAGAATGAAGCAAAAATCTGCCTGTGTCATATATATTCCAGAATGTGACAATAATGAAGCAAAAACACATTTTTCTCCAAATTGCAAGAACAATCATTTAGACTTTGACTGTGTTCTCCAAAAATCTGCCTGTCATATATATTCTGGAATGTGAAAATAATAAAGCAAAAACACATTTTTCTCCAAATTGCAAGAACAATCATTTAGACTTTACCTGTGTTAGCCCACAAGGTTCAAAGATTGATGGAATGATGAACATGTCAGATGCAGCAAAGATGGCATGTGAGAGAGGCTCATCATACTTCAATATCAACTGTATCTGATCATGATTCTGAAATTGGTTGGCAATGCCCTCAAACTCCCTCTAAGGAATAGAAAAATGTTAATCAGTTGACAAAAAATAGGAAAATGAATTGGCTTATAATTTTATTTTAACAGGGTGCAAAAGCTCCCACCAAGTGAGGTCTAGGAAGAGGGATAGATGTACACAGCTTTACCCCTGAATTGTTTGGGAAAAAATATATTGACACTAGACAGCGACACTCAAAAAAAGAAACAAAGATTCAGCTAATACAAAATAAATCTGCTTAAAAATGAGAATATTTCACCATATAATGAACATTAGCCAACTTCCAAAACAGAATATTTATTTAACGAGTTAAACTCAATTCTCTTTGAAAAACTAAATTTCATATCATTTTCCTAGAGCAATATGGAATGTAATTGAGATTATTATAATGATTTATGATGTGTTTGAAATTGAGTATTTATGGTTAGTTATTAGAAATTTAGGATTTTGTCGGTTAGGCTTGTGGATATCTGATCTCGTAGTAAAAATATTTTATATACAACTCTTCAGGACTACGACCTAGTTATTAATAAGCTTGGGTTTCTTGAGTCTTAAGCTTTTTGTTACTTGTTATAGAGGAATTAGGGTCATTTGAATTGCCTGTATAATTGAAAACACCTGTCTTACAAATATTGCCCTTTTATCTAAGTTATAATTGTAAATCTGCAATTAGAGTGATGGATACAATGCCTTGCCCTTGTGTCTAATCTTATATGGCAATTTTCTATGTTTGTTTTTTCATTTAAGAACTAAACCAAATACATGACTATATTAAAAATCATTTTTCTATGACATTCACCTCATTTTTAAGTTGATGTGACTGTTTTGATGTTTTTTTTTAAGTTCCTTTCCATGATATGTTCTGTGACTTTGCGTAAACTGAAATAGAATCCCACAATCCCACTAACTTCAGACAGAAGGGAAGCAACTAAAACCTGAATATGTGGGACTGGACTTGAACCAAGAAGAATAAACTGTCCTCTCAGCTCCAATGTTCGATATATTGCATGTCTAATTAGATGGACACCTTTCTGTGGCACCAATCTTGTTATGCAGCCAACCTATAAAATAGAACAATTTTAAAAAATAAGTATCAAAGCATCCTAATTCCTTTGTTCAGAATGAACAATTCATATCAGATAATGTAAACTTGTTTGACAATGGACATCACTATTGCATAGTTAGCACAAAATTAAAAATCAGCAATGCCACAGGCAATCAATATCAAAAAGAGATTGCATCATAAGTCAGAAATTGACAGAAATCAGAACAAAATGTTAATGACTGAGATATTCTAATTGATAGAAAATAGTATTTATTTCAAAAAGGAAACAGATAAACTATGATTGACTGCATCAAACAAAATTTCATCCAAAATTAAAATTTACCAATGGCCTCCGAGCATCTCCAGATGAAAGACCCAGTTTCCTTCTTATGACTTCCTTATTCTCTGCTTTCCCTTGAAGATCATTTGCGTTATATTGGATTTCAAGAAATGTGTCAGTGGCGGGATTCCATGCATCAGTGTCAATACCATTTAGAATACCAATGAACTTCTTGGAATGAAAATTAAGTGTTGAATGGAGATCTCGTCCTCCCTGCATTGCATAGAAGAATATCATCCTAAAGAACAACAAGCCTTATTATCCAAAAGAACATCTTAAAAAACTACATGATTCTTTAAAAACCATTCAAGCTTAAAAAACAGATATGAAAATTTATATGTTAGAAAGCAGGGACATACATACTTCCAGTAGTGTTGGCATGTCAGAAAATGACACTCCCAACACGTGTCAAAATTAAATACACACACACAAATAAAGACACTTTGAACACAGTTAGCCCCAACAAAATGATAGAATGAAGCTAGAAAACCATTGTAATAAAATAATAGTAGTTCTTTCCTGATGCCTTTTCTTATTCATGAATAAATTTGTTTGGGGTCCTTTACAGTATCTATGTTCTCCTTTTTGAAGCATTTGTTCACAAAATAAGACCTAGGCCTTTTCATTTACTTCAACCCACACTTGTCAGAGCTTGTGCCTGTCTCGCTATCTGCGTAAACAAAAATTGATATTTTGAAGGGGCAAAACTCCCACAAATGAGAGTACAAAACCATACCTCTGCAGTTCGCACCTCTTGGGCATAGGTAGGCGACACTGTTGTCACAATGTTAGAGAAAACAACTCCACCCTGACAATTGGAATGTAAAGCTGTCATTTATTCTAGAACATGGATAATGATTCTAGAAAAGTTCTTAATTGTTGTACCTTAACTGAATTGATTCTATCAGGCGCTGAGTTGTCCTGCATTCTATCTGGTCGGTTTAGATTGTCAACATCTAGACCACATGATGCCAATTCTGAAGCAGGTGCAGTGCCTTGATACTCAAAATTGTGGCATGTAAAACATATTCTGGCTGAATTTAATCCCTTATGGGCATAAAGATCCCAATATAAAGGAGCCTAGCAAAAAAATAAACAAAAATTTGATTATTGGAAATCCAGTGTCATATAAATAACCCAAAGAAAGAACAAGTTCACTCATAAAAGATGATAGCACATACAACAAAAGCCGTTTGCCAATCATGGCAATGAATAATGTCAGGTTTCTTGCCAGCGCGAAGGAGAAACTCTAGAGCTGCACGGCTAAAATATGAAAAGCGTTTAAAATCATCATGCTCTCCATAAAATGTTCCTCTCCAAAAGAACTTATTAGGATGATGGGGTTCAATGAAATAAACCGGAAGCCCTGCATAAACAGAGTTAGGTTACAACACAAGATTTAAAAAAGAATCAATTAAAATGGGAAATTTAATTGCAAACCTTCGATAGTGCCAACCCATATTTTATTTTTAAATAGTTGGCCATCAAAGTAGGACTCTATCTCTACATCTAAAGCCTGAAAAAGTATTCAAATTATCATGAGTAGTTCCAGAAATTTAGATTCTAGCAACTAGACAAATAATTTCTCACTAATAGAATATCATACCCTTAGTTCACGGATATGTTCATATTGCATACAATCGTATTTGGGAAGAACAATTTCAATTAGGTGTCCTTTCTTCTGCAAAGCTTTACTGAGACCACACACAACATCCCCCAACCCGCCAACCTGTGGCCAAAAAACCTAACATAATTATGGGTAAATGTGAAAAAAATATTGTAACTGAAAGCAGAGAATGACATCCTAGGATAAATTTAAAAGATCCAGTCTAAGAATCAGACAACAGAGGCCTCATGCATCCGTTACATCTGAGTTGAAGGGATATTTAATAACTTTTTCAGAGGAAAACTGTCGGAGAAAAATGAAACTTCCCTTCCAGAAGTCCTTGCAATAACAGAATCCATTAGCTTCTTCAACTGATTCTTCCAATAGATCAGCAGTCCTTTTTGGATAGGATTGATGGAATATCTTTTATAGCTTGACATGTTTTTTACTAACGGAAAATTCTATTTAGAAAAACAAAAAGGAAGATGATGAGTTCACCTTAGCTACTGGTGCCATCTCTACTGCAATCTGAATCACATATAATCCTGAACTAAAGAAGAAAAATAAGGTATGCATAAGACAAGGGAAGATGCATATACTACAATTTACTATTTAAAAATAATACCTTGTTGCAGAAGATGTAAGACTAAGAAATGCAGAAATGACCTCCTGTTCACTTTGCTCTTTGCAAGCCATGTAGGTATCCCGAATACCCCTATTTCTCTTCCACACCTTCTCTCTCAATAACATAGCATCATCTGTTGAAATTTTCTTTTCAAGTGACCAACCATCAATTTTAACCAATAACTGACTCCAAAATTCCAACGGCATATCTTCCACTGGTTCATCTAGTGCACTTCTCTTGCTTTCTTCTTTAAGAGTATTAACTGTGTCTTGAAATTCCATCACTGACTCATGATACAACTGAACATAAGACTGTAGCTCTTCGTCGGACTTTAGAATATGGTCTTCCAATAGCTTTATCTTTTGTTGCATTAAATCATTATATTTTTGTAATTTATCTGATGACAGCTTATAAATATTAGCTTCTTCAAGGGATTGTTCCAATTTATCAACCTTTCTTTGCAAGTCCTGATTTTCTTGCAAAACTATTGTGGCCTGATCAGCTTGTTTTGTTACCTTATCAAGTAACAATTGCAAATTTTCAACTTTTTCTGATAAATTCTTGCATTCCACTCTTAGGGTAGATAGTTCTGATACATCTTCCTGCGAAATTGACAATTTTGCTTCCAAGTCTTTTACAGCAAATTCCAAAGTTGTGCGCTCCTTTTCCAACATTACTAAACGTTCACCTGTATTTTTGACATCATTAAGCTCTGCTTTCAGTGATTCAATAGCATTCTTTAGGAAGGCATTTTCTGCTCTTAATGAGCTAAGCTCCTCAGTAAAGGAGTGAATTGTATCATTCTGAATCAGAGATAATTGTGAATCATGCAATTCAGTGCCTCTTCCTTCAGTAATTCCCTTGCGAGTCATCTCATTACGCAGCGCCTCTAAATGGTTCTCCAGGTATTCCACACGTATCTTCTCTTGGGTGGCAACTTTAATCCGTGCATCAGTTTCTACCAACCTCATCTCCAACAAGTTAATTTCTCCTTGCAATGCTTCCTTCTCGGATAGAACCTTTTCAAGGTCTCCAATTGCATGAACTCTGGCTTGATTTAAAAGATGGATGTCTGCCACAAGAACTTACGCTTCTCAACAAAAGGTAACAAGCCATTGAACTGTAAATATGGAGATGAGGGGAAAATTGTTAAGTGCTTCAGAAAGGCATCTTACTTCTTTCTGCACTTTTTATCAAGCCTAACAAATCCTTGACTTGACTACCTGGCAACTGCTGAGCCTGCTCTGCCACATCAATTTTGCCCTATTTCAAAATGAAGTAATCAAAATCATCAATATATTATGTAAAAGTAAAACGTGTGAGCACCACTATTTTACTATTTACTGACATGATCGTTGATCCTCTTTCTTTATTTTGGCATTTTTTGTTTTGGAAACCTTACATGATTCTTGAGAAACCTTGAATTATTCTTATGAAGTAAGAGAGACTGTTAGGAGTCTTATATTTGTTTGTTAGGATTATTCCCTAAATTTGTTCTAAAGATGAGAGTTAGTTATCTATAGGTAGCTTTGTAATGTTCCTTTATATTCTAGCTAAGCTCTTTATCATAATATTATAAAACAAAAGAAGGTACCGGGGCTGAAATGAGGTAAGGAGTTTATCTTCATCCCCACAATTTGTGAACCTCAAAATTCAACATGGATACAGACAGACAATACAAATAAATAGATTCTATTCAGTACAAGTCACTAAATATCAATTACAGATAAACCAATAAGTAGGAATGTAATTCATATGGTACTTTTCAATAGAAAATAAATTACATCTGCATATATAGCAACAGAAACCATTGATACATTAATCTGTTAGCTTCCTCTTTCTCACGACATTTCAAACATGATTTGGTTCTTTGCAAATGATGTGCTAACACATTTCCCCAACAAGTGATTCCCAAGAGAGTAAACATAGAACAGAGTCAAAGAAAACGTACAAAAAGAAGGCCAAAATATTATACATTCTGATATAGTTTTGCTATCGGGTATTAAGGATTTAGGAAAATTTTGTACATGAAGACAAGAGATACTTCTTGAGTATCTTGTTCAGAGGAGACAAATTAATGCCAGTCTTGTAAGAGAAAAGATATCCTTAGTGCAGGCAAAAGAAAAGGCATTAGGACCTTTGAACAGACATGGTATTAATTAGAGGTTGCAGGGTCACTTTTATGCACACGCCATTATTGAATTTTTCAATCATATATTGAGTTTGGTCTCTTACTCCTTTCCTCCGAACTTTCTGCTCTCCCAATTTTCGCAGTAAGATTGATAATCTATAGTCTTAACCATAAAATATCTAAATAGGTGGTCCATAGATATGCGTATGTGAAC
Source organism: Acacia pycnantha (assembly GCA_025563575.1). NCBI lineage: Eukaryota > Viridiplantae > Streptophyta > Magnoliopsida > Fabales > Fabaceae > Acacia > Acacia pycnantha. The sequence goes on along the minus strand of JAMWYP010000003.1, from coordinate 7,386,984 downwards.
AGACCAACATCCAAACAGAAAATAATTGAACAGAACAGACAGAATTCTACAGAAGAAAATAGAGATAAATCCACAATTTCAAGCTCTAGTTGAAGTATATACCAAAGGTGCTGGTTCAACTAGTACAGCAGAATTATTCAAATTCTCCACATCAATATACTCTATATGATCACTGCTATCACTGTCTGTATCAGTATTAGTGTCTAAGATTTCCTTGTTCAAGTCTGGTATGCCATCCAAGGAAACCTTTCTCAGCTCAGAGTCCTCATCTTCACTTGGATGGAGATCTCCTTCAGTAGGAGGGGGTCCATGAGAAGCTTTCTTGATCTGTTGCTTTTTGTGCTGGGAACTGTGAACAGTTATATGAGTTCGTGCATGCTAATTGCCAAATATACAAAATTACTAGCCAGCAAAGTATAGTAGCCACATTATGGAAGTAGAATCAAAACAAAATAAAGATAACTAGTCGTTCTTTCAAGTAGACTAACATTCAATTTTACTACTGCTAAATTACAATTACTCCAAGTGAGCAGGAACAGATGTTACATTTCATCAAAAGTACGTAGCATTACCTCAAAGAAACTCATTAACGCAATAAAATGAAGTGGTTTTATTTACTTTTAGATACATTAGACTCTCAAAATTAACAGATTAGATTTACAAACCCCTAATAGTTTACTCCCTAACCCATTTTGAATATGATTAAGAAACAACAAAAAGAGGCAAAGCATAAACAGCAACAAAGAATCGCGTTTTCTGGGTTCAACAACACCATGAATATTGAAAATGAAATGTTCATAAAAAACCACGCTTCAATCAACGGACGAAAGAATGACAACAAAAACATTATGCAAAAATCCATCAAAACCATGCCCCAATAAAAAAACCAACTCGTCCAACCAAATCAACTTGAACAAATTATTGGCGAACCAAAATTAATCAAATAAATCAACGCTTCCAAAACAATTAACATGTGGTAAAGTAAAGTAAACGGTGAGCACCTGACATTACGCTGTCGCATTCGACAAGAAGCGGTAAGAAACCGATGCGAGGGCAAGGGAAAGCAAACTGCATTAGAGTGATTGCAGCTGAGGTGAGTGAAGTTCCAGCAAAGAAAGCAAGTGGTCAGCTGCGTCGCCATATTTCTCCTCACGATTTGCTCTGTGATTGAGTACAAACTGCATCAGAAGAAGAAGAAGGCGGCTTGAAACAAAAGCTTCCAGGATTCCGTTGGCACAACGTCTTCGTCTCCGGGGTTGAAAAATGCCACATGGGTACTCTCAAAAAATGCGTATTGGGTAAGGAATAGCCAAAAAAGTATAACAATCAGAGACAGAGAGTGGCTGAAATTTGACTGAAGCGGAGTGAGATTAGGGAGCCGCCTTATCTAAAGATTGATGTGAAAGAACGAAATGGCTGCAACCACAGTCCCACGCAACGTCATACAAGGCTCCACCTCAGGTCGCCCGTTTTATCCGCTCAAGTCACATGCTAATGGGGAAAAACACCAATTATTAATCGTTACATACATAAACACAATTTTTGCGTAAAATAATAATTAATAATTTTTGCCCACAATAATTTTTTTTTTTGGGTCAAATAACTGGACATATATTCCATTACTCAAAGGTTTGCCCACAATAATTAGTCATTGGATATCAATAAATATGCAATTAGTTGATGTGGCTAAAATATGTCAATTCTAATAAGGATGTTACATGAGAAGAAGAAGATTCCTACACATATATGAAATGGTGGGACACACACACACACACACACACATATATATATATATGTGGGTCCCACATTTCATGTGTGTGTGACATGAAAAAACACTTCTCCTACAACATGAGAAGTGTTTTTCCCTTCTAATAAATATCTCATGTCTTTCTTAAATTGCCTTTATTTTTTCTAAGTCACTGTTGTAGCTTTTTATACCATTATAAGAAGTTACAATAAGCTGTCAACAAACTGTTGGTTAAAGTGATAAAAGGGCGTCACCCTATAAGAAGAAGATCACGAGTTCAAATCTCGGAAAGTGCGCATATTAGGAGATGTGAGAACCCTTTACCCTTTAAGCCTCGAAGAAAAAACATTTGATCAAATAAAAAAATAGAGTCTTACAATAAGCTTGATATGTAAATAAGAATAAAAGCACTCTTTTAGTCTCTAAATGAATGAAACATCATGTTCATTATTTTTGGCATTAATTATTGTTGTGTTTAATTATAGGGGTAATTGAGGGAAATAATAAATTTAGGAGATACGTCTTATCTTTAAAATTAAGATTAATTCCTCAATTATGTCCTATTTTAAATAACAGAAAAATGTTACATATGAATAACAAAAAATGTAATTGGTAAAATCATTAATTATTCCTTAGAATGTAATCATCTATCACAAAAAATGTTATTGGTAAAATCATTAATTATTCCTTAGAATGGAATCACCAAAAACTTTCTGAAGTACTTATTATTAAGAATTCTTTTGTTATTAAATTCCTTTCCATAAAATTTCCACATGAATTATGTAATTACTTAATGTCGCTACAATGTTAAAAATAGAGCCGGGAAATCGGGTCGACCCCATCGGACCGACCCTTTTAAGCCCTGGCCCTTCAAGGGTCGGGCTTGAAAACTAAAAGAGTTTAATGAAATAAGCCCTGCAGAGCCAGCCTTGTAGGGCCTCATCAGGTTTAAAAGAGTTGGCCCTGCAGGCCTTTTTAATTTATTATTATTATTTTTAGATGCATGGATTCATATAGGATGGTAATTTACTAAATTATATGTATTTTATACTTGTTATAGAGTTACTTATCCATTTAAGTACAAATACATAAATACATAATAACTATACTAGGATTTTATGGTTTGTTTTATTATTTGTTGCAGATAAAGATTATAGATGTATTCATGATGCGGGAGAAGAAATTCGTGAGATTCTTACTCATAAAACAGAGCCTACTACTCAACGTGAAGCACAATCAAATGATTTTGAAATTAATGATAGTGGCAAAGAAGATGACAATGATAGTCATCGTACTAATGTTGTGTAATAGTATGCTTCTTATGTTTTATGTGAGTTATTTATGGACAATAATTTGCTTTTGGTTACAAATTAGTGAATGTGTTTATTTGTTGGATGGTTCGTGTTTTTTGGATATTAATGTTGACAACATTTATTTAATAAATTAGAACTTTAATGGTTGTAATTTATTAATTATATTTCTTTGGAAAAAATGGAGAAAAAATAGTTAAAATTTGGAATAATAACTTTCGGGCCTTATAGGGCTGACCTTAGCCCTGGTTCTCTTAGGCTGGGCTTTGAAAAACATATGTTTTTCTTACCCCAGGCCCTGTAGGGCCGAGCCGGCTCTGATACCTAGCTCTGGTTAAAAATACAAAAAAAAAAAACTTTTCTAAAGGGAAATAAATCAAATTGATAAAATCAAGTAATTTTTTATTAACCAATGTGCAAATTTAACCTTTTAAATTCGCACAAAGTTTTATTTTGTTCATTTAATTTTATAAAAATGCCTTTCATTATTTCACCCTTTTCTAATATGACATTATCTCACCCTAATACTATTAAGGAAAATCCCTAATAAAGAACTTTAACAATTCTAAAAAATAAAAAGGTATTTCAGATATTCATAATCCCAGAAAGATGTTAGATTCAATTTGTCTTTTTTGAAATTCAAGAAAATGACCAAATTACCCTTACAAATTGTTACGGATTTATATAAGGCCCATTAGTGATGCGGCCCAATAACAGGTAGATCTATCATGATCGCCAACAGAACAGATAAGATCATAACTAACCTACAATCAAGGAGATAATCAAGGGAAATCTCTACACCAAATCAGGACCCCTAACCCTAAGGTAACCTCTATATATAGTTGGTTAACCTAACAGGTACACATCTTCTATCTCCTAAGCTCTCTCTGAATTGCATATACTGCACACAGAGCACACACCCCTTGGCTAAACGCCTCCAAGTATCATCGAACTACGTGGACTTTGATCCCTCTTCAGGGTACGTAAGCCCTAGGAATCGTTCCTAAGTCAAGTCCCAATCAACATCAACATCCTAGCCCCTCAGGGCTAGACATCTGTGTTCTACACCAGAACAGTGGCGCCAACCGTGGGGAATGATAAACTTCGATTCTCATGACCAACGATGGTTAACATCAAAAGCAATAATTTATTCCGGTTCTGGGACTCCGGGGAGTTAGCAATCTGTTATTCCGAAGGCCATATCCCAGTTTCTAGAAAAAGAGCTCAGGACATGGGCAGAAATTCAGGCACCCGCTTTGAAATAAATCTGGAGCCTTGTAATGCAACGATATCCGATTTCCAAAGATGGGAACACCGTGATTTGTTGAGGTTTGCGAGACCTGATTCATCGCGCCTCCAACCTGAAACACACGAAACACCCTTAAACTTCCAGCATAAGCATAGACTTTTTTAATTCCATCGAAAACCCAGACATGTACCAAATCTTGAACAGAATGAGATATAGACGAATCAAAAGGGGCATCTGCCCAAACTATTTTCGTTCGTGCGTTGAGATCGTCAGCCACAACAAAGTACTTCTTCCTTCTTGGTTTTTGATGGTGAGTCGGCGATCTGAGCTCCGTCTAGCGTGCCTATCGTCCGTCCGAATTCGTCGCCGTCGAGGTTTGCCGGAATCTGTATGCACTCTCTCCAAGACGACTCTTTGTGATTGCGCATGCGCCATCAACGGATTTAAGGTGAAGGAGTGCCGAGATTACTGTCTTGAGTTGTAATCCCAAATCCCTAATATGTGAAAACCAAGGAACCAGAGGTCGAATCTGGGAGTTCCTTCTGGGTTTTCGCGGCGGCATGAAGAAGCAATGAAGAAGCCAGACCTAAAAACGCAGGGACCTAAACGAAAATATCAAAAGGTTTCGTACAGGGACCTAAACGAAAATCTCAAAAGGTTTCGTACAGGGACCTAAGTGAAAATCTCCAAAGGTTTCCTACAGGGACCTAAACGAAAATCTCAAAAGGTTTCGTACAGGGACCTAAACGAAAATCTCAAAAGGTTTCGTACAGGGACCTAAGTGAAAATCTCAAAAGGTTTCTTACAGGGACCTAAACGAAAATCTCAAAAGGTTTCGTACAGGGACCTAAACGAAAATCTCAAAAGGTTTCGTACAGGGACGTAAGTGAAAATCTCAAAAGGTTTCGTACAGGGACCTAAGTGAAAATCTCCAAAGGTTTCATACAGGGACCTAAACGAAAATCTCAAAAGGTTTCGTACAGGGAACTAGGTGAAAATCTCAAAAGTTTCTCATAGGGACCTAAGTAGAACTCCTAAAAGGTTTTGCAGAGGGACTGAAATGCGAATTTTAATTCTGCAACGTCAAAAGGTTTGGAAGCAGAATGCGGACCCCGCTTACACCATATCTGGTTAAAACCCCGGCTCCGTATGAATTTTAAGGGGCGGACCCCGGCTACACCAAACCTGGGTAACATCTCGGCAGCTCAAAGACCTGAACTACCGATCTGGGGGGCAACAATTGGAAAAACGAGTCCAGGGTTACGACACCCATAATGGACAAACAAGTTCAGGGTTACGACACTCATACTGGATAAACGAATTCAGGGTTACGACACCCATATTGGACTAATGAATCTCGGGTTACAAAACCCAGAACGCATTAAACCCGGTTACGTTTGATACAGTTAAAGTCCGGCCCGTGCAAATTAAGATGGATGGACGAAATCCATCCCCAGTTCGTGGGAGCCAGGTGTCACAGACAATCATGGCAGAACCAGAGGGGTGTTCTCCAAGAGTCACGCGGGGGCCACCACAGCCACCCCGGATCCTCGTAGGGCGAGACACTAACCCGACACCATGATTCGTCCGAAATCATGATTGGCCCCATGTCTACCACCGCGGACCCTTAGGTCGTCGGTTCTTACCGCGGCACTTTTAGGACCGGAGGTTATTACCTCGGTCCCCCTTTTTTGGAAATCGGTATTCACCACCAGTCCTCAAGCCATAGGACGTCAACATGGCACTTCACGAGACGCAGGATGCCAGCCCGGCTCATCGGACCTGGCGACGTTACCACGTACCCAGGGAAATAAGCTCAGCAAATTCTAGCCCGACGTAGACGTCAGGGGACGGGCAACACCTCGGGTGACCTATCTAAGACATCATACACCCTGGCAGTCCAAAACTTTGAACTACCGGGCTGGGGGGCAACTGTTACGGATTTATATAAGGCCCATTAGTGATGCGGTCCAATAACAGGTAGATCTATCATGATCGCCAACAGAACAAATAAGATCATAACCAACCTACAATCAAGGAGATAATCAAGGGAAATCTCTACACCAAATCAGGACCCCTAACCCTAAGGTAACCTCTATATATAGTTGGTTAACCTAACAGGTACACATCTTCTATCTCCTAAGCTCTCTCACAATTGCATATACTGCACACAGAGCACATACCCCACTCCTCTTGGCTAAACGCCTCCAAGTATCATCGAACTACGTGGACTTTGATCCCTCTTCAGGGTACGTAGGCCCTAGGAATCGCTCCTAGGTCAAGTCCCAATCAACATCAACATCCTAGCCCCTTAGGGCTAGACATCTGTGTTCTACACCAGAACACATAAATTTTTTTTTAATAAAAAAAATATATTACTCCCACCGGTTATCACTGTCAGAGTTCTAGTGCTGTAATATTCCGTTGGGAATTAATACCCCTAAAGTTGTGACCCCCACCATTTAGTTTGCCTGAAAAGTTTGTGGCCATTAGGCCACCAATGGCTTTTAATATATTATATGCAAAACATTGGTGACCCCACCATTTAGTTTGCCTAAAAGGTTTGTGGCCGTTGGGCCTCCAATGGCTTTTAATATATTATATGCAAAACACACATATACCAACTCTGATCTTATTTATAAATTCATTTTAACTAAAAAAATTTAGTCCTTATTATAAGTTTAATTTCAAAGTAATAAATACATTTGTTACATTTTTGTCCCTATTAATCACAATAAACAAAAATAATTTATTCATGTTAACTTTTGGAACCAATCATAGATAAAAGAAAAATTGGAAATTTAGCCTATAATTAATGAGTTAACTAACTCTCATTGGTATGTGACAATCAGTTAATTTAGATTTATAAATAGCACCAAAATGATATAGTGATGTCTAGGTCAACACAGAGTGATTGACCAATTATTTCTTGTCCCTTATAGGAACTAGTGGTGGAGCCACATTGGCGCCCATGTGGGCAAGTGCAGACATAAAAAGTTTAGAATAAATATATTTATAAGGAATTTTGTTACAATTTGTTCAAATAGTGTAGTTGGTTATCACTCCACACACCTTGAGGTCTCCGGTTCGAACCCTTGCTGCACTCCTTTTCCATTAGATCCCTTTTTACATTTTCATTCTTCTCCAAACCCTCGCTACACCCTTTTTCCACTGGATCCCTTTTTTACATTTTTATTCTTCTCCAAACCCTCTTGCACCCACGACCTACCCTCGCTGCACCCACGACTTTTCCCTCTGTTCACCGTCGTCGCTCTCCGTTCCAAGTCCTCCGTCGCAATCCAATGGCTTCCTCGATTTCTTCCAAGCCATTCTTATCTGGTTCCATTTCTTCCTCCAATTTGGATGCCCGTTATCTTTCCTCTGTCGTCGTTCAAATCTCTGTTCGTCCGGTCGCTTGCAGGAGACTGCGTGAGCTCTCTCTCTCTTTTGCGTCTGGAATTTTCATTTGATTTTACGAATCTGTTTATTCCTATCGCATCATGTTTCTTTTTTAAAAGTGGAAGTAGCTGAATGAAGTGAGGATAGATTGGGTTTATTTGCCTGTTGCTTTGTCGTTAGTGACATTTTTCTAGTTCGTGATCACTTTATAGACTTTACATAGAAGTTAAAAAAGGTGCGTAAATTTGTTTATATGAATTTGAGCTTTCTAGTTTGTTAGATTTTGATTATTGACGAATCATGGAATCCTCAATGTTGGGTTAATCACAGAAGTTTAGCCGAGCATGGCTGGAAAAAAATGAAGAACAGACGAAGAACGCGAAGAACATTACAGAGAAAATGAAACTTCTGTGTTTAATCCAAAAATATGTAAAAACGTAATGACATAAGTGTTTGTGGCTGCTGCATAACTTAACCTAAAATGGAAAGACGAAATGGGGCTCCAATCCACAATTCAAGCCCAAACATAAATAAAATAAAAATGGGCTTTAATTACAAAATTCGAGCCCAAATAAAAATCCATAAATATACATCTGACTTCGGCTCCAAAATCGACCACCCTCTTGTCCGAATGTGCCCTTCATGTCTTCATAACAATTGTAGCCCTTTGAATCATCTGAAATATGAAAGAAGAATGGGGCAAATCCGATGTCTGGTTCAAGAGTTATGGTAAAAATAGTAAAACAATGTAAAACTGGAATTTTATCATTAAAATAACTAAAATCTAATGAAAGGCCTAAAGGCCAAATACGCATAAAAGTCATTATTTATTAACTAAAGAGTCCTAAATTATTAATCAAGAGTACTAAAGAAACGTATGAAATATTCAATTATCACCAGTCCTAAATCTATGGGAGGGCTTGGTTTGAAGTTGGTTGGGATTATGAATGATGCTTTCTTTATGAAGTGTGACTAGAGGTTCCAAAATGAGCGCAATGCTCTATGGGTTTGTTTTTTACTGGGAAAATACAAGGTTCAGCCAGGACATGTACCTATTCTTAAAGTTGGTTGTTCGAACTTCTGAAGTGCTTTATGTAATATTTTTAACAAAATGAAGGATGAGGTGGTGTGGAAATTGGTGATGGGGCTTCTATCTCCTTTTGGAAAGACAAAGGGGTTTCCCCTTCTCTCTGCCTTCAAAATTATGCTCTGAGTCCTATTTCAGAGGAATTACGAGAGTGCATGATTACTAGGTTTGTTAGACAAGATGGCCGGTGGGATGTGTCATTATTACAATGTTTCCTTCCTCAAAATGTGATTGGTTTAATTAGAGGTTTGCTTCCCCCCTCCATTGACGATGGACTAGATCGACCCTATTGGTTGCTTGGTGATTCGACTGGTGTTAGTGTCAAGAGTTGCTATATGTTCTTAGCTGAATTTGAATTTCAAGAGTCCGCTATTAATGGCGACATGTGGAGAAAGTTATGGAAATGGGAGGGGCTGCATAGAGTACAAATCTTTAGATGGAAGTTATTCCATAACAGACTTCCTTTGAAGACTTGATTCGGTCTTGGAATGCTAGTGAAGGACTATGTCCAATGTGTCATTAGGAAGAAGAAACTAGCTTGCATGTATTTAGGGACTGTCTTATAGTTCGACTTCTCTGGTTTGAGTTCTTACCTGATGCTCATTTACACTCATTTTTTCATTGTGACTGGAATGTGTTAGTTCTCTATGTTTGTTTTGATGATAACAAACAATTGTAAATGAAATAAAATTAATGATTCAAGTTAAAATGCTTTATCTTGAACAAAGTTGAATCAATAACTGACTTTAAGTATCTGTCAAATTGACTCAAGTTAAAGGTACAAAGACTTGAGTCAAGTGTTTAAAGCTTCAGTAAAAAATGAGTTTTAACTTTGACTAACTCAAGTTACTCTCTGGTGACTCAAGCTAAAAGCATTTGTGAAATGTTTTATGAAAAGCTTCGACTCGAGTCAATGTCTGTGTGACTCGAGTGGACCTCATGTGGACTTAGACTTATTCTTCAAAATACTAAGTCCCTCATTCAAAATATTTTTAACAATCAAAATATTGACTCGAGTGTTTCTTTAAAATATTTTCTCAAAACATATTTTGACAACTCAAGCCATCACTTAATGATTCGAGTGTACTCGATGTTCAAATCAATTTTCAATCTTCCATCACTTAATGACTCGAGTGTATTCGGTGTTCAAATCAATTTTCAATCTTGCTCGAAGACATTTGTGAAAAATGATATTTGACTCGAGTAAGAAATGTATGACTCGAGTCATCAACTTGAAGTGAACATTTTAGACTCGAGCTAAGTTCATACAGAGACATCTTCTCTTATGCTTTGAAACATATTTTCAAAGAAGATGTAACTATGACTCGAGTATGGTCAACTCAAGTCAGCAGCTCGAGCCAGTTAGAAATTAACTCGAGCTAGTCTTTCTGGTTTTGCAAATCACTGTGTCCGTAAAAATTAAATCTTTGCTTATGATTTGATTACTTCTTATCATCACTCATTGTTGTTCTTAACTATGTTTAATCATTTTATTAATGATTTTCAGATGATTAGATGAAAGATTAAATGCAGATTAATCAAAAAGCATTGATTACATCAAAAGCATTTAATGAGTTGTAGAAAACAAAGCATAAGTTGGTCAACCATTCTTTGAGCATTCTAAAGGTATTCCTGTTCTCTTTCCCTGATTAAATGCTACAACAATCAACGGGAAGAACAAAAAGAATGTCAAAGTGGCGAATGACAGTGATCATTTACAGAATCAAAGAATGTAAGTAACAGACGAGCTTCATTGACTAACGACTATATTTATTATTCACAACTGTTCATTGAAAGCTTCTCAATAATCATTAATTTGAAGGGTGAAATATCACCTAGAGGGGGGGTGAATATGTGATTTTAAAATTCTTTCGCTGATTGCTCAAGAACCTTTTGCTAAATGCTCAAGAACAAAGTCACCCATACAACAGATGTAAGTAAAGGCAAAGTAGAGATAGAGAGGAGAAGATTCACACAGAGAAGTTATACTGGTTCGGTCCAAATCTTGACCTACGTCCAGTCCTCGGAAACACTCCGAGATTTCACTAACTCACCTAGAAACTCTAGGATTTTACAATTGCCCAGAAGCTCTAAGTATCAAAGATACTGTACAGACAAAAAACTAAAGAATAATGAACTACTGAAGTGTATTTCGTTTCTGTGTGTTGTCTCTCTTGTTGAAGACTTGATTGCAGCTCTATATATAGCTAGAGGTCATTAAATGACCGTTGTAAATCATAATGTGACCGTTGGAAACATTGCATGTTGATTAGTTGGGGTTTTGGTCTTCTTCTCTCTCTTCTCTTTGGTTAATCCAGCTTTTGCAGAGGTTCAGACTTGATCTTCTGACTTTTAGTCCGTTGGAAGAGCAGCTTACTGGATGAGGAAGGAAACATTAACTCCTACAAAACGTGTGGAGAATGTTTATCCAGAAGTATGCAAGCTTTCTGCACTTTTCATTTAATGTGCTGACATACTTTTTGCTTTTTGCTCTATCTCCATTTAATCCTGTCTAAAATCATCTGAAACTCACCAACAAACTGATTAAACATAGTTAGGAATAGTTATGAGTGATGATATAGAGTATAGAGATCAAACACAAACATTTCACGAATTCGTTCAAATCGAAATTCAAATTTTGCGATGGAAACTCGAGTTAGTTCTTCGAAACTCGAGTTTTCATGTTTCAATGAACTTTTAACAAAAGACCGAAACTCGAGTTTTCAATCCAAACTCGAGTTTTCTCTTTACAGAGACAAACATCGCGATTTGGCATTTTGGACAAGTCTAGTGAATAGTGCAAAACTCGAGTCATTAAGTGATTAACTCGAGTTTTGGACTTTTAGATGAAAAATCATGTTTTAGTCCAAAAACTTAAAACTGGAGCTTCCAAAACATAACTCGATTTTTCAAAGGTTCAAAATTGGCAGAGCTCTCTGCCCGGCCAAAACTCGAGTTTTCAAAACCTAACTTGAGTTTTCACATTCGTTGAAAACTTTGAAAACTTCTCTGTAAAGCCGAAACTCGAGTTTCAAAACGGAAACTCGAGTTTTCTCTTGTATGAGAAAACTTTGAAATAGTTTGTTTGAATGATAAACGATGTTCTCACAAGGTCAGAGGCGAGCATTATTCTCAGGTGATGTAAACTCGAGTTTTCAATCTTTAACTCGAGTTTCCATAAAAACGTTGGAAACTTGGAGAACTCTCTGGATGACCTAAACTCGAGTTTCCAAATGGAAACTAGAGTTTTGGTATCTTTGAAAAACTTGGTTGCTCTCTGCCAATGGCAAACTCGAGTTTGCAAATGCAAACTCGAGTTTACATGATTTGTAAACTCTTGTAGATTTTCAACAAATAGCAAACTCTACTAAAAAATAAATACTGTAGAGTTTAAGAAATAGTTTCATTTTGAAAAGGCTTCCCACCAGAGGCAAACTCGAGTTTGCAACCGCAAACTCGAGTTTACACATTTGTAAACTCTTTGAACACATACTCTGGAGATTTTAGGCTGGAGTTTAAATATACAGGCTCGAGTTTAAAATGCAAAATAGCCTGTCTTGCTCTCTGTTAGTAGCAAACTCGAGTTCACACATCTAGGCTCGAGTTTGGCGCTGACAGAATGTTTTTGGCTTGAAATCAATTCATTTAACTTATCAAAAACATTCATACTTGTTTACAATTGTCAGTTATCATAAAAACACATTGAGAACTAACATAATTGCCTTCACTAAATATAAGCAGAAGCATTCAATCAATTGAAGTGATAGTGAAAATTCCAGAGAGTCTAGGGACTTAACATAGGTCAAGAGTTAAGACCGAACTAGTATAAATCTTCTGTGTTCATCTTTCTCCTTCTCTCTCTGTTAGTGTCTGTTTCTGTGCGTGAAGTTCAAGGGTATTCGAAAAGAATTTTTAAATCACCCAATTCATCCCCCCCCTTTGGTGAAATTCTGCCATTTACAGCTTTCACTACAAAAAAAACGATGATTAGTAGCGGTTAAAATGACCTATTTGTAACGGTTTTTGACGTGACAAACGACATTTGTAGCGGTTAGAGGAACCGTGACAAAAACGCATGTGGCAAGACGATTTGTAACGGTTAAAAAAAACCGATATTACATACATATAAACCGCTACAACCTCTGTTGCGGTTCAAAAAAACCGTCACTAAATGAGCGGGCCTGACGTGTGTTTCGAGACATTAGTCACGGTTGTTAACCGTTACAAATAAAATTGTAGCGGTTTTAGTAACGTTTTAATAACCGCTACAGAACAAATAAAATTGTAGCGGTTCTAGTAACGATTTCATAACCGCTACGAAATAATGTGTTGACAATTTTGCCACCATAAATTTTTATTATTTTGAATATTTGTCGCGGTTACAAACCGCTACAAATATTCCCGCCATTTTTTCCCCAAAAAAATCGAATATTTGTAGCGGTTTGAAACCGCTACAAATATTCCCGCCATCATGTGATTTTGAATATTTGTAGCGGTTTCAAACCGCTACTACAACCGCTACAAATAACCCGCCATTTTATTTGAAATTTTGTATCGGTTATTGTAACCGCTACAAATTCATTACGATTTTTTTTTAAAAAAAATCATTTATCGCGTAATTCAAGAATTATTATTAATATATTTTTTATTAAAAATAAAAGGTAGTAAATTATGAAATTTAAATATATAAGGTGCATGTATAGAAAAAAATAATAAGATTATGTAAGTAGAATAAGTACTAAGAAATGATGTGATTAAAACAATACTCAATATTTAAAAATTATATGTACAAATCAATTGAATAATGTATATGAAAGAATAGGGAAAGTTGAAAGATATATCCCGTTCAACCGCAAAATAACAAACTTTAATTAGTACAAGAACTATAAATTAGATATTTGAGAAACATTAGAATTGATCCGGCTACAGGTACTTACCCCTTTCAAAATCACGATGTTACAAACGAAAAAATATTTGAGATGACTGAGAGAAAACGTGGGTAGAAAAGAAGTTGAGGCATATTAAATGAGGTTGGGTGGGGGTATTTATGGTGGGGTCTGCGCATCATTTTGTAGCGGTTGGTTTCTCACTTTTTTTGTAGCGGTTATTGTATTTAGTAGCGGTTTTGAAGGTGTTTGTAGCGGTTACTGTAGCGGTTTAATTTGTCGCGGTTTTTAAGTGTTTGTAGCGGTTATATAACCGCTACAAAGTAATTTCGGAGTTTTTTTTTAAAAAAAAAACATAATATTAAAAAGATTTCATATTACAGCATAGGCATTAAGTGTTTCTCTCAATCTTCTTCACCATCCCTACAAGGAAAGTTTGCATAAAATGTTACGCGTGAGGTCAATATGTTTGAACACAATTAAAACTTTAATTAAATGTTACTATTTTATAAAGCATAAATTTAAAAACGTATCGAACTATAGGTAAATTGTCATCGCCGTCCGGGAAGAAGTCTTCGAAGCTGGCGGCTGGAACGGCTCACAATCGTATGCGACGTTATCACCATCGCCCATGTCGTAAAAGTCCCGAGGCTTTAAGTGAACCACCATATTCCAATCCTTGTGCCTCTCATCGGCCACATAATAAACTTGATGGGCCTCTGATGCAAGAATATACGGCTCGTCATCTTCAGACCGACCACCGTGAATAGGCGGGAGAAATTCACCGATGTGATCCCTAAGTCGTCGGTCGTGAGTCCCCGGACGTTGTGGTATTCGCCCACAAACACTTGAACAACGTCACGGTGAAAAGGCACGTGTAACTTATCCCGACCACATCAAGCGGCTTTCCATAATACGGGACGTCACCGAACCGCATGTTCCCGTCATTCTTGCCGCATAACTCCTCGTCCCAAACGTGCCATATACACCGAGTTTTGGGTCGGCAATCCACGATCTCGTGCGACGGTGCAAAACTTAAAACCATTGACATTGTATGCCGTATATCTTAGGGCGTGTTCAAGAGGGCCTAGCGCGAGAGCTCGAATTCTGGCCGAGTGCGGGTTGTGGTCGTTCATTATTCTCCTCCTAAACCAACTCGGAATTCTCTGTGGACCTTTCTATCAATTTCGAGGGATGTCCGTGTACGGATCCTCGCTTCACGCTTCACATGACTCCCGAATTCCTGCAATTAAACATGCAATGACATGTGAGTATGTATAAAATGTAAGGAAATATATAGTATGCAATGAAATCCTTATCAAGGTACGGTTCAACTTTGGTGCGCTTAATCAAGACATGTTGGTGTGCTTGAAACTTCTCAAGTGCCGTGAGTTTGAATTTCTCACTCCCGCCAACCGCTCTACCAACACGAGGGATTAACAACTCTGTTGCCTCCGGCTCCGGCTCGAGGCTCGAGCTCGGGACAATCGTCTATACGAGGCGGTCGGTTGAATGACGTCTCAATGTCATCGAAGTACACGGAACAAAAATACAAGACCTCATCCCCGATATAACCTTCTCGCTATTGAACCTTCGTGCCACGCCTTATTCCTCACGTAAGATTTAAGTTTCCCAAGAAACCTCGTAGAGTAGACAAGGAAAAATTTCGATATGATGCATCAATGGTTAAACATGCGAATAGGGAGTAATGCTAAAGTAATTATTTTTAAACAAGTACCTCTCAATAGGATACATCCATCGATCTTGAACCGGGCCAGCAAGCTTTGTCTCTTGAACAAGGTGTATTGTCGGGTGAACCATGACCGTGAAGAATGACGGAGGAAAGAGCATCTCCAAATGACAAAGCGTAAGAATGATTTTCTGCTGCAACTGGTCGAGCTCCTCCACTATCAAAACCTTGGAACACGGCTTTCGGAAGAAAGTACAAAGCTCGACCAAAACGAGAGACACATCGAGAGGCGCGTATTTTTCATGGCCGGCGAAGTAAGCGTTGCATAAGCACATGTGAGTCATGACTCTTCAGCCCTGTAACCTTTCGAGCCTGCAAGTCAATACATCGTGATATGTTGCTTGAATACCCGTCAGGAACTTTTATTTTCTTCAAGGTAGCGAGAAAGATTTCCTTATTCGGTTTTGTCAGGGTAAACCTTACCGGTTGAAATCTGTCATGCTCATCCGGCCACGCGTCTCCACGAACGCCCATCTCCCGTAGATCTTTCCTGGCCTGTAGATGATCTTTGGACTTGCACAGTTCGTTGAGAATCGTGTACAACACATTGTCGCACACATTCTTTTCAATGTGCATGACATCCAAACTGTATCGGAGCAAATTATCTTTCCAATACGGAAGAGTGAAGAAGACACTAACCTTTCGCCATTCTTGGGGCATAGAACCGAAGCCCCGGCGAGCTTTGTCCCGCCCTTGCCGGATCGTTTTTTCCCAAACTCAACATCAACATCCCGAAGTCGCTCTATGATTTCTTCACCGATAAATTTCGAGGGGGTCCTCTTTTTCCCGTTGCCCATTAAAACGATTGCGTTGCAACCTAAACTGTGCGTACCATCGAGAAACCTCCGATGACCCATGAAGCACCACTTACGACTGTGGGAAGGCGCACCGAGTCGAGTCAAAATTGCAAGCTGTGCACGCAAGGCCGGTATGCACATTCCACCCGGATAATGTCCTGAGGCCAGGAAATTCGCTTATCGTCCAAATCAAGGCCGCACGCAAGTTGAAAAGTGTCTTCTCGTGCGCGTCGTACGTCTCCACACCTACATTCCACAGCTCCACCAACTCCTTGATCAGCGGTTGGAGATACACATCAATGTCATTTCCGGTGCCTTTTTCCCCGGAATGATCATGGACATAATGAAGGAGCTTTGTTTCATGCACATCCACGGGGGCAAGTTGTAGGGTATCAACATAATCGCCATATACGTAGCTTGTGCTAAGATTCCCAAACGGATTAAAACCGTCGGTCGCCAAAGCAAGACGGACATTCCTAGGGCCCGCCGCGAAACTGGAAAGCCCGTGTCGAACGCTTTCCACGCTTCAAGATCACGTGGATGTCCGAGTTTGCCATCTTGATTCTTATCATCTTGATGCCACCTCATATGCTCACTGTCTTAGACGACATAAACAATCTTTGCAAACGAGGTTTTAAAGGAAAGTACCTTAGAATCTTTGCGGGTTTCTTCTTCGCTTCTTCCCTTTCCGAACCGTCCCGAACCTCGATGTGTGACACTTCTTACAAGTCTCCCTCCGATCGTCCTCTCCCCAATAAAGCATACGATCGTTTGGGCGGGCATCTATTTTTGGTAGTTCAAGCCTAATCATTGATTATCTTCTTCGCCTCGTAGAAGGATGGGGGAATGTCCGCGTCAGGGAATGCATCTCGAAGTAATTCCAGGAACATCGACATTGCCTTATCAGTGATCCCACACATGCACTTGATATGGTACAATTTGATCAGAAAAAATAACTTTGAGTATTTATGACAACCTTGATACAAAGGACGATCGCTCTCATCCATGAGGCTGAAAAATTCCCGAGCTAGCCCATATCCCATACCACGTTGCTCACCATGAACCTCCCGAATGTATATGCTTCGGGAAAGGCTTTAGAAGAAGATGTTCCAAAGCACAATCCCGTGTTTGCCACTTCTTAAACTTGCATCGTAAACAAGGACACACGATCTTGCCATTAATGCTAGCGTGAGAGAAGGCGAAATCTAAGAAAGTGTTCAATCCCGCTAAATACACGGGAGAACTACGCGGCATCTTGATCCATGACTTATCCATATGTAACAAACAAATTTAGGATAGAACATAAATGTGGACGACTCACTTTAATTACATCCGAAGCAAAAATTGGGATCTTTAAATGCATCGATTGGTTTGTAGCGGTTACATAACCGCTACAACAACCGTTGCAAACATCACCTTTGTCACGGTTTAAAAAATGAACCGCGACAATAACCGCTACACAATTTGTAGCGGTTTAAGGAATAAACCGTGACAACTCTTGGCGTCAAAATTCATCTTTGTTCTACGAACACAAAATTTGTAGCGGTTTAAGGAATAAACCGTGACAAAGCTACAAACACAAAATTTGTAGCAGTTGGAGGAAGAAACCGTGACAAATCTTGGCGCCAAAATTCAACTTTGTTACGGTTACATTCTACGGAACCGCGACAAGCTTTGGAAAAAAAAATTAGCGAAAAGCACGAAATTATAAGTTAATATAAAGCGATTAGTCATGGAATAATTTGCTTTTGCGCACAAAATTAGTAAAAAAGCACAAAGCTTTGATGCCAAAATTTGCTTTTGCTTAATTAATCATATGTGTCTCAACAAATCATTTGATTAATTGAGTTAATATATTACCGATTAGTCAATCATGAGTTAAATGGTATATCCAAACATTAGAAGTGCTTAACCCATAATTAAAGCACTTTTTAAAAAGCAATGGAAAAAAAGCCCATCAACAAGAAAAGAAACGTGATCAACAAGAAAACAATATAATTAAATATAGTTATCTCAATCAACTCTGTTTGGACATGAAAAGAGAAAAAAAAAGGTCTACATTTCAGGAGCATGATCATCAAGTCCTCTATGATGGGGGTTTGTCTCAGGGGGGTCTGTCTCAGGAGGGGGTGGTCCACGACCAGAGTTGACAGCGTCGTCGTCATCAGCAGCACGTGTGCTGGAATCATCAAAGAGGAACGGAGGGGGAGGCTCGGGAGCCTGGAAGGCGTGCGTCGGGACACGGCTTGTTCAAGACGCCACAAACAAGTCCAGTTCGAGTTATGACGGTCCCACCAACGGTCGATGGTCTCCCACTGCGCCTATTCTGGCCTCCTCGTCGGCCCTCCGTGCGGCCTCAATTACGGCAACCCGCTCGGCAACCTTCTCGGCAATGATCGCCTCGAAATCTCCCGCCGGTGGCCTCCTCGAGCCGGAGGGTCGGGAGCGGAGGAGGAGCCCTGTCTCGGGTACACCATGCTAGGCCCGGCGCCAAGGCCAAAACCCCTAACGCGGCCGGGATGCTCGGCCGGGCCCAGCAGCGGCTTTCAATGGGGCCGTAGGATTCACGGACCCTCGTGACTCGGTCCGCGACGCTCGTAGCTCGCCTCGGTATTCTCAATCCGGCCACGACCAACGAGTTCATGAACCATTAATAAAATAACGGACGATCAATTTAAATATACAACATTCATTATATAAATAATGTTTTTTAACTTACTATTATCTCCTCTGCTGCCTCAGAGGTCGGCGTCCCATCTGCGTGTCTATGGGTGCGTGTCCACAACTTCCCATAGTCCGTGTGTGTGTTCTCCTCCTAAACTCAATTTAAATTATCAATTAAGTGAAACAATTAATTAATTTAATAAAATGTATCTGCCCGTCAGCACCCCTCCTATATTGGACGAAAGCCGCCCACTAATTTGGATCCACGCCGTCTGGGACTCTCTCGATCAGCTGCAGAGGAATAGTGCCGTCTCCATTCATAATATTGTAGAGACGGTTCCTCCGCTCTTCCACCCTTCCCCACTTTCATCATAACGTACCTCTTGTGTTGTTCGCGCAGTTTAAACTTTTTCTATATCATAATTTCATTATTAATTATTAATGAATTAACAAACAAATAAGGAAAGAAATAAACTAAAACTTATAACTATTAACATGTACAATTTAATTAAAAAATATTGATTACTGCGAGAACATCTCGTAAAACGCCTTGTTCTTTGTCTCCTTCGTCACTTTCTTCCAATCCTTGAAATAAATTGGGAACCACCCCAATGGCCACCAAACTTAGACAGAATCGGTTCATCGGTGGCCGCCGTTGCCGATCGCACAGTGCTGTCTCGTCGTTCCACGGACTACGACCCGACACCCGCCATCTCCCGGTCCGTCTGAGTGAGAGCGGAAACATCCGGCGTCCTCCTGCTAATGTTCCGTGTCTATCTCGCAAGTTTACAAAAATTGAATTAAACGTATCGAAATTAAATTAATTTTTCACAAAATAACTAATTACATATACCTTCGACATCCACTACAAATCCGGTGGAACGCGAAGTCGCCGGTCGGGGGTTCCGTGCTCCCGCTGGTTTTCCCCGTCTATGAACCGCTCTACATCTGCTATGGGAATATTAAGATGGATGTCCTCATTCTCGTCGTCTAAATCGTCGAACGACAAACTTGCTTCTCTATCTCCCCCTACGGTCCCCGTGTTTGGAATTTCTTCATCGGCGAAGAGCGAGGCAAACTCGCCCGGTCCCAAAGAGGGCGGAGGTATATGTCGGGTCACACGCCCTCTCGTCTGGTCCCCTCTACTACTACCGCCCCTTAAACCCCTTCTCGGTGGGCCGCCACTTTTCCCTTTCCCTTACCTCGTCCAGAATCCATAATGTTGAAAGGTGTAAGTTTAACAGTAAGAACGGTGAAAACTCAAACCGTTGGGTAAAGGTAGAAACGGTGAAAACTCAAACCATTAAGGTAGAAACGGTGAAAACTCAAACCGTTACAAGTGACTTTGAAAATGGCGTGTTACGGCTTATAAAGTCGTACGATTTTGTAGCGGTTATACAAAGGAACCGTTACAAAGTTTACATAATTGTAACGGTTGTATAATAACCGCCACAACAACCGCTACAAAATAGCTGACCGTTGATATTTTGTAGCGGTTATGATGTAACCGCTACATAAACCGCTACAAAAAAGAAGACCCTTCAGATTCTGTAGCGGTTACTTTGTAACCGCTACAATTTGTCCACATATTGTCGCGGTTATTCTTATTAACCGCTACAAAATGAGTTTTTGCAAAAAAATTTCAAACCGATTAGTTTGATTCATAAACTTTAAGAATCAAACTAATTAGTTTGTTACAAATATTTAAAAACAAACCTTCAATTCATTTATTTTTTTCTTTATTTTTCTAAAAGTGTCCACACTAATAAATTACACATAATGACGTAACCGAAAATAATCCAACATGTCCGTGGGGATTCGGATTCGATATAGCCGCCGATCTCCCACGAAAAACTTGATGAGTCATTTTCATCAGAGATATTTTCGTGAGACAAAGGTGGCTATAATGGAACCCAATCTCCGGTCGCATGTTGGACTGTTCTCAGAAGAGTAGAAGTCTAAACGGCAAAGAAATGAGTAAACCTTCGCTTGTCACTGAACGAATTTCCTCGTAAGGAAGAGAGAGGCAAATATCTGTAGCTCTTATCACCCGAGATAGGAGATCAGAGCTGCTGATATGTGCATGTCTTCGACGACCAAGCGAGATAGTTCATTCAGTTACAAGCAGAGATTTAGTAATTTCTTTAATTTTTATAACTGATGTACGGTCCCTATACTTTATTTATAATGTAAAATTTGTAGCGATTAACTGTGGAACCGCTACAAAAATGTAGCTTGTGCCGCGGTTGACGTCGCTCTTCCTGGTGTCCGCGACAAAATTGTGTCTTTTCGTTTATTTGTAGCGGTTATGGTGAAAAAACCGCTACAAAATCACGGCAACAAAGTTGGCGCGAACCTTGCGCCAACTTTGTAGCGGTTAGACTCAAATAACCGCTACAAATTTATCGCCACAAACATTCCCGCCATTGCGCGCCAAGGTAGCGCCAAATTTGTTGCGGTTTTTTTCGAGTCAACCGCTACAAATATAGCCGAAGTCGTGTCGTCATGGCTTCCGTTACTATTTAGTGACGGTTTAGGGATAAAACCGCTACAAAGTGTAATTTAGTAACGGGTATTTTGGACCGCGACAAAAGAGGGTTTTTTTTGTAGTGTTTGTCTCATGTGGAGCTTCCTGATGGAATTCATCTATTAGATCCACCTCCTGGACTCTACTGGTTTCTCCTAGCTAACTTGGTGGCAGTGGAGCACTTTAGGCGTGGTTGGGGTTCTTAATTATCTATTTTATTTTTCTGGTTTTTTATTTCCCTATACCCAAAAAAAAAAGTAATCTAAATGTCTTTCAAATACAATAAAAATAAGGGGAAAATTAGTTTTGGATTTTTTAAATTAATAAACTAAAAGAGTAATGCATTTTAATTAAATGCTAAACTATTATTTTTGTTTTTTTGTTTTATAAAAATGGTGAATGAGTAAATGGAATGATATGGAATTGAAAATATGAATGATTGATGCTCTTAGTAATAAAGAAAATGACTATCCTTGCTCAAGAAGTATAGAAGTTAAAATTCATGAAGTCTTAAGAAAAACCTCAAGATAACACTTAAGTCTAATATTCCCAATTAATAGTAGCTCCTACAAATATAGTTAACTATTACCTCTTAAGATATTGTTTAAAACCACTTAATGTATAATTAAAATTGGAATAAAGCAACATGAGTCTTCTTAAAATTGAATAATAAACAGTCCCTCAAAGGAACATATAAACCACATTAACTAGAAATTAATACGCTAATTAATATAATCTCAATGCAACCACAAAGAAATTCAAACATATCTATTTTTCACAATATAAAATCCAATCTCAACTATAAATATAAAACCAACAGAGATAATTAACATCAATCTGTTCTAAAATCATATACAATAATTGCCAAAACTAAACAATCTAAATATGTGATTTTAGACTAATGAAATGATGGGAAAACCCTCCCATGTAATCCATTGAGTTGAAGCATAAATCTCCATCGCCAATAAACAATAAAATCAGCCTCTCATGGCTTCAAATCTCATTGAGTTAGAAGGCCATGGGCTTTTTGAGACGATATAAATAGATGGAACTATGATGGAAGGAGGTTACCGACGGTGGATGAAGTGATTTACGGCGACGGCGGTGAAGACGATGGTCTCGTCCCCCTCCTTCCTTTTCTCTGTTCTCAAACCGCGCCCAAGGTTTCCCGGCTCTTGTTTTGCAGCGCTATTAAAGTGGAGAATGGTCCGATCTGAATTCTCGTGGCGCTCTGGTTCTGCATCTGATGTGTGTCCGTTGCGGCTGTGGTGGAGGGTGAGGGAAGAAAGGAATGTCACCGGCAATATTGATGATGAAGATGGGAGTCACCGGAGACGGAAGTGGAGAAGGAAGGTGGATGTGGAATCTGAGATCTCCAAAGTCGGTTGTGTATCGCTCGCCTCTCCCTGTATTTGGGTCTATCTCCAACTGATGAAAAATCTGACCTATTTGTTGCTACAAAAACGCTGTCACTTTGATCGGATCATTCTGGCATTTTTCAAATTCGTGGAACTAAACCATCCTTTCTAAAATTCGATCCCCAAATTGCCATTTTCAAATTTAATCCAATTTTTCAAACATCTACAATGTAAGATTAAGCACAAGGTAAGGTAGTATAAAAGTCCAAGAAATCATTTAATTAAATGATTAATAAATTATGATCATTTTATTCCTAATTACACTTAATTCAATACAAATGTCTCTAACTTAAATTAGTGCTTAATCATATAATAATGTCATAAGAAATGCATAAAAAATCTCAAAATAATCATATAAATTATGGTTCAGTCATAGAGTTATGAGTTATCTAGGGAGTGTTTCACTCTTAGTTAGAATTACCTGGATAGTTGTATCATCCATATCTTCGTCGAAGACAAAGAGAGCGTGACAATTTCCTAGTCACTGCAAAAAATAGACAGCTCTGAGTTTGAGAGTTGACAATTGTATTAATTCAAATATGACAAATATACTCACATGATGATTTGTGCAGTAACTTAGATAGACTTTTGAATGATATATCAAGGAATAATAAGTATACTCCCTTTTTCAAAAAAGTACTTGAATAAAAGTAACTTATTGCCTAGGAAGGGAGTTCTAAAAGAATAATTAAATGAAAGAATTTGAACAATCAAATAGGGAGAAATTTTCCATAAATAAGAGAAAGGCATGGTGCAAGAGGTTGAGAGTAAAGAAAAGTACTAAAATGAGAAAAAGAGACTTAGAAGTTTATTTCACATTTTCACTCAAATGAATCTGTCTACACTCTACATATAAGGGAGAAATAATTTCCATGGATTAATTCAGCAAATGATATAATTAAATACTGAGGAACATTTTCCATGGAAGCATGTAATAATACTCCATTTGGTTCTTTTTATAAGCAACATTTTTTTTAAAAAATTTTTTTTGCCATATTTTATAAGCAACATTCTGTCACTTAGGTTTGGTACTATATAGAAGTAACAATGTGTTTGTCTAAAAATCTAATGCACTTTTTCTATTTTTACCCCCAATCATTCTCTCTCATTAACCATATTTATAAATAACGGTATATTAAAAAAAAAAAAACATTTCCGACACACTTATTATTATTAACTAATCTTAAACAACAATTTAATTTGGGTGATACCTTGGTATGTAGCTGTTGCTTATAAAAATGTACTGAAAGGGAGTATTAAACTAATAATTGGAATAAGGGATAATATAAGTGCTACCTTGAATGTCTTCGCCGCATTGTTCTAAGAGAAACCCATCATCACAAATGTGGAGCCTTTGTAGAGAAGGAGGCATAATCTGTCCTTCTATTTGTAGTTCTTGAGAGGTTAGATGTCGTGGACTTTTGCAATGCCATGTCACTGATGGAAAATAGATGCAAAGCTGAGTGATAGTTGGAAGGTGATGCAATTCTGTAAGCCATGATAAGAACTTGTCACACTCCCTTATCTCAAGTCGTTCTAAACTTGACGGTAAGGTTAATGAAAATGGCTCTAGTTCTGGACGTCCTTTTATAAATAGCTCTTTTAAAATTGGTAGAAGACGTTTCATATCATCAAACAAGGACCTCAGAAACTTGAGATTCTCACAATATACAATAGTTAGCCTTTTCACTGAATGTGGCATATGAATCGCTGGAAGTGGCACTGCATCAGGACAATCCCGAATAATTAAATGTTCAACATACATCCTTTCAAATAGAGGCACCGACATTTGAGTACCTGAAACTGTTAGATGGGATAGGAAAAGTGGCAATTCTTGTTCTTGAAACACTACATTTGGACTTTTAATTATAACTAACTTGTCTAAACATGAGTAGTTTGGGATAGAAGAAGCAAGCAGTGGACATCTTTCAATCTCCAGATTCATTAAAGAAAGAAGTGGGCGAGGTAAATTTCCAATTAGTTTGGGACAATCATGAAAGCGAAGTGTGTGGAGATTAGGGAAAGCATCCACATCTATTGAATTCCATTCTTCCCATGAGATCATATTTTCAAAATGAAGAGTTTCAAGGGATGGAAATGGTACAAGTGAAGCAGAATCATGTCCATGGAAAAACTCAGAACCGATAGCCACCACACTTTCTAATCCTTCAATAGTTAAGGTCCTCAGAGCAGGTAGTTGCCCAAGGGCAGGAATTCTCCAGTTTTTGCACTTAATTTGGTGCAATTCAATCAAGTTGTTGTAGGAATGACCATCAACTTTGAAAATTTCTAAATCCCAATAAGGTCGAAGCTTCTCCATAATATCTCTCTCTGTCCATGAAAATAGAAATAATGTTAAAAATATAGAACAAAACTCAAGTTTTGAAGGCCACAATTGTAGCAACATTAATTAATAGTAATAATAAACTAGAGTAAAATCTTCTAGAAGCCAAGCTATTAATTGATTTCGAGTTGTAAATTTTGATACTCTGTCCATTTCTTTTCATAAGATACAAATAACTAAATTATATAAATTAAAATATTGGTTAAAATTAGTTAAATATTTTTTTGCCATCTAAAATTAGTTATATATAATAAATATGCTAAGAATGAAAATTATTTTTCAAATATACATATATCTCTCTCATGTAGATAATGGGTTAGGTCCACTTGGATAGTTATTGGAGTTTGAATAACTTATATTGATATAGTAATTAATGAAAAATATGAAAAAAGAAAAAAAATTCAATAAGTTTTTGGAGCCTCTTAAAAATAAGAATATGTAATCTCCAAGAAATTCCCCTTAAAAAAGGGCTTTGACCGAAAGACTATTAGCTTATCAGAAAATTGACTAAATTTTCTTGGAAAAATCTAATCTAATATCATTTCCTAACAAAAAGATACGTGTGTGTGTAAGAAATAAATTATGCCATAAAAAATTTTGAAAATATATTGTTTGTATTTCATACATACATACATATGAGGATGTATATTAAAAGAAGTAATATTATGTTATGATAAAAGTATATATTGGTAAATATTACAAATAATATTAAAATAAGAAATTTTTCTATAAGAAGAGAGTGAAATATGCACAACTTAATTAGCATGAAGGAGTTTGGGGGGCCTAATATTATTATAATAATTCTCTCTTGTGTCCCATGTCAGCAATCATTAAATATAGGAAAGACCAGTCTTTAAGTTAGGAATTTAGTTTGACAACGTTTGCAAAAGGTCACAGAATGTGTGTCTGTGGTTTCATTTTATTATCAATCAAGTTCCTGTAGTTTCAAATGTCTGATAAAAGAAAAAAAAAAATTATATGGACCTAATAAAAAAATTATATCAACCTAATTAAAAATTATGTGAAACTACAGGGACTTTAGGACTCACATATTAATAATTTTGTCTTTCATATAGCTTCCTTTATATTTTCCTTTCCCTCTCTATTATAGTCATATTCTTTTAGTTCTTACAAAAAATAAGAATAAAATAAAACAAAATAGGAAAAAAAAAAGTCGATGATGAAATAATAAAGCCAAAGCAGTAAAATAAGAATATCAATGGTAACATAAAAAGGCAGCTGAAGGAAAAAAATACCTTGATAATACATGGGGTTGTCAAGTGACCCCACATATTTTGTTGAGTTTGAATCCAAATTCATATCTTCCTCGACATCTTTTATTTTTTGCAACAAGTTGGCAACAATAATGTATTTTCTAGGGTCCATGAATTGAATATTTTCTACGTTACTTTGTAGATTGTATACATGAACTCCAAAATAGATTTCCTTTGCTTCGCTCTCAAAGGAAATCTCCACTTGATTCCACTTATTTACAAAGGGGAGTTCAGTACTGAGAATTATGCTTTGCATATCACATATATATATGTGATCAGTCTTTATTATTGACAGTAAACGCCGCATAGAATCCACGTTGGTGCCATTGATGCGCACTGAGAATTTATAATTGAAGACATCAGGCCGGTGATCTTTAAAAAGAATCCAAAGAGAAGCCATTGGGAATACATTACGAACCCAAAATGATACAGAACTTCCTTGATTATAATGATGGAGCCCTTTTGGAAGTTCTTTTCCTGGCAAAATAAAGTTTCTTTTCCGAGGTTGAATGTTCGATACCTACCAATTGTGTATTGCCAAAATAGAAAAGTTAACTAAGATGTAAGGAATAAAAGAATATAATTATAGAAGGAGACCTAAGGGGAGGGGAGAGATAGATACCTTCTTGAATACATTTCTTTTGGATGACTTAGTCAATGATGTGCAACATATGGCACTAAATTCACCCAAGTTTAGTGGCATCCCTTCAATATGCTCAAGTTGAAAGCAATGATTCAACAAAAGATATTCCAAATTGTGACATTCTTTGATGCATTCTGGAAGAATTGTGAAATTATTAAAACTCAGATCTAAATGCATCACATTAACGAAGTGGGAAAGACAAAAGGCAAGAGAGTCATCTGATAAATTGCAATTTGAGAACCAAAGCCATTTCATTTTCGATGACATGGCTGACCAATACAAGCTTGCTTCATCACCACCTTCACCCTTCTTAAAATGACTCAGTCTTTCACAATAATTTGTTGTTAGTTCCAAAAGGTTTGGTAATGTACAAATGCTAGCTGGTAGCTGCTTAAGATTAGGACATTTCTCCAAGCTTAATCTTATAAGTCCAATAAGATTGCAAATTGAAGATGGTAATTCAGTAATTGCTGTCTTGTCTAGACGAAGTGTTCGCATTTCTTTCATCACGATTGGTATTTCTGGAAATGTCTGAAGACTTGAACAACCACAAAGGTTGAGATGCACAAGAGATGTCGAGCTAAGGCGATAAGGAAAAATCTTCAAGTTTTTGCATCGGACAACACTCAATTCCCTCAACTTATTTAAACATCCAACTGAATCATGGATTTCAATTAAATTTGTGCAATCATCAAGCCACAATTCTATTAGATTAGAAGCTCTAGATATTTCTGGAAATGTCTGAAGACTTGAACAACCATAAAGGTTGAGACGCTCAAGAGATGTCCAGATAAGGCGAGAAGGAAAAATCTTCAAGTTTTTGCATCCCACAACACCCAATTTTATCAACTTATTTAAACATCCAACTGAATCATGAACTTCAATTAAATTTGTGCAATTACTAAGGCACAATTCTGTTAGATTAGAAGCTCTAGATATTTCTGGAAATGTCTGAAGACTTGAGCAACCATAAAGGTTGAGATGCTCAAGAGATGTCAAGATAAGGCGAGAAGGAAAAATCCTCAAGTTTTTGCATCTAACAGCACTCAATTCCCTCAACTTATTTAAACATCCAACTGAGTCATGAATTTCTATTAAATTTGTGCAACCATCAAGCCACAATTCTTTTAGATTAGAAGCTCCAGATATTTCTGGAAATGTCTGAAGACTTGAACAACCACGAAGGTTGAGATGCTCGAGAGATGTCAAGCTAAGGCGAGAAGGAAAAATCCTCAAGTTATTGCATCCGATAGCACTCAATTTCCTCAACTTATTTAAACATCCAACTGAATCATGAATTCCAATTAAATTTGTGCAATCATCAAGCCACAATTCTATTAGATTAGAAGCTCTAGATATTTCTGGAAATGTCTGAAGACTTGAACAACCACGAAGGTTGAGATGCTCAAGAGATGTCAAGCTAAGGCGAGAAGGAAAAATCTTCAAGTTTTTGCATCCAATAGCACTCAATACTCTCATATTATTTAAACATCCAACTGAGTCATGAATTTCAATTAAATTTGTGCAACCATCAAGCCACAATTCTTTTAGATTAGAAGCTCCAGATAAGTCTAATATTTGCTGTAGAAATTTGCAATTTCTTAAATTCATACGACTTAAATTTGGAAACTTCTGCAAAACAAAAAATAAATTTACTTTTAAAATTAGGCAAAGAAACAAAAAGAAAAGTTCTATGATAATTGTATATATACTCACCTTATTAGATGTTTGGAGAAATTCACAAGAACTGTATGACAAGTCAAGGTAGACAAGTTGGGTTGGGCACACTGGAAAAAAATTGAAAGCATATCCTTTCCATTCGAACCACCTTAAGCTATTTGGTAGATATTTTGGACTTCCAGAAAAGCAAGCATTTCTTACCACAAGCATTTTGAGATTTTTCATCTTCAAGAGTTCCTCTCCACTCCATTGTACTTCTATACTTTTAGGCAAGTCTAGAATTATGGCTTCAACTTTATTAGTTCCCTTGCAAAATGAAAAGCACATAATAAATTTCAAAACTTAGATATTATAAATCGTTAGGAACTTTTTAGAAAAAACGAACATGCATGTTGAAGATCTTACTGTGTCTTCTTGTAAGACATGAAGAATGTCTTTACTGAACCACAATCTGCTACGTTCACCAGGCTCATATGATGATTCTTGTCGAACAATATCTTTACCTAAGTCTTCTATCAAGTCATGCATTGTTATACAATCTTGTACAATCTTTATAAGGGATTTATCAACAAGATTTCCAATAGCATATTCTGATTGGATTCCATGAATACATTGCAGCATATCATTGACATGTGTTGATTTCTTACCATTGAAAAAACAAGCCAAGTCAAGGAAAACTTGTTTCTCTACTTCTTCTAACATATCAAAGCTTAATTTCAAGGCATTCAAAACTGTTCTATCCGGTATGCTTTTAAATTGTTCCAATGCGGAATTCCATTGACTGACTTCTTTATCGTACAAGTGAGAACCAATAACTTCTAACACTAATGGAAAGCCACAACAATAGTGCATTGCACGTTTGCAAACCTCCATATAGTTGGAATCGACATTTTCTTTTTTAAAGGCATACCAAGTAAGCAGCTTTAGAGATTCCCAGCCATTTAATTCCTTGACATCATAAATGCTTTCAATACCATGACTTTCTAATAATTGCTTATTTCTAGTGGTGATGATGATTCTACTTCCATGACCAAACCAATCACAACTTCCAGCAAGTGCTTTTAATTGGTTTGATTCGTCAACATCATCAAGAATCAACAAAATCTTCCTTTGACTAAGCCTGTGTTCTATTATAGGTATTCCTTCATGATAATCATCCAATTTGAGATCTTTCTCCATGACTAATCTACCCAATAATTTTTCTTGAAGATGTGACAAACCAGTTGGCATTTCAGAATGTTTTCTTACCTCAAAAAGAAAACATACGCCTTCAAAATTATCGGCAATGGAATTATATACAGCTCTTGCAATAGTTGATTTACCTATTCCACCAGCTCCCCAAATTCCTATCATTTTAATTTCTTTAGTGGACCAAAGATCTAAACAAGAGATGACTTCCTTCACTCGAGACTCAAGTCCAACTGGAGAATTTGTAACATGTAAAGGCTTTAAGTTAATCCTAGCAGCAACATCACTAGTGATCCATGTAATACACTCTTGTTCATTTGCAATCCTGGCCAATTTGAAAGAAGAACATTTTTAGTTTCAAATTTCAATATTCCTCACATGGTAAATAATGAAAGATTTTAGCATTATTTAAAATTCAATCCCGCTTTTCTGAAAAATATAGCAACTTTATTATATAAATGATAAATACAATTTAAGAATTGTTCATCACCTGTATGGATTAATGGTGTTCTAGCTAGTTAATGGAAGTGAACCGCTCCGCATAATGGGGGGAATATGGCGTGCTTGGTTACTTTTTCTCTTTTTTAGGAAAATAAAATTAAAAACATGTTTTCCGATGAGTGTCCTAAGAAATAATCAGCATATTTCACCAAAATCATGTTAACCCGACAAAAATGGAACCACGGTGAGATGGAAAAATGATACTAGTAATAAAAAGAGCTAGAAGAAAGAAACATACTTAGGTATGAGATGATAGCCTTTGAGGTCAGCCACTTGAGACAGAACCTGCCTCCATTTTTCCACCTTATGTCTGTTGTCTTTGAATCTTTCCTCCTGTAGCTTCAGTGCTTGTGCATAGCTTCCTTTGGGACGTCGTAGTTCTGAGGGATCCACATGGTAAAATACTGGATATATCAACCGGCTCTTCTCCTTGAAGCAATCAACAACCTTTTCAAGTTCTAGCAAACAAAATGTTGATTTTGCATAGTTTTCTGAGAAAACTATGATGGCTATTCTTGATTCTTCAATAGCTTTGAAAAGTGCAGCTGTGATGTGTTCTCCGTTCCTGATTTTGTAATCAATAAAGGCATGAATTCCACTTCGATGCAGAGATTCATAGAGATGGCTGACGAAACCGTGGCGAGTATCATCACCATAAAAACTAAGGAACACATCATAACGCCACTTGTAAGTGATAGAAGAGGATGATGATTGATGTGCCATGGTTACCACCACGCGAAGAGTAAAGCAAGAAGAGAGAGATCGCTCACTCACAGGGACTTGCAAGAATGAAGAGTTGAATTTGTAGCGAATATGGCACCACGAAGCTTCGTGGGTATTTCCTTGAGACAAGCATCCGTGGGAGAAAGAGAAAAATATGTCACCTACGGGATCGAGGCTACCGTAGATGACAGCTGTTTAATAAAAGTTTATAGCTTTCAATCATATACAGTATCTTCTAACCATTTATGTTTTAGGTTGATGGCTCCGAAGTTATTTGAATTATTAGTATTATAAAAATAGTGTGAGCTGGTATACGAAATTACAAGCATGCGTTTTTATGATTTAAACGGTTTAGGTATACTTAATTCACCCAACTTAACAAAACTTTCAAAATAGCCATTCCCATTTAATTTCTTCATTTCATCGTCTCTTATCATCTTCGACTCATGTTTTGGCTAAATTTTATGAATATTCATGAGAATTAAGTGTACTTTTTTAAGATTTTAAAAACGTATTTATACAATAAAACTGTCATCCATACATCATTTTAATACGCTTTCTTTCTTCTTCTTCTTTTTCTTTTTTGGCCATTCAATAATGTATTTTAATTCGCTAAAATCAGGTGTGCACTTACCCTTCAATTTGTCTTTTTAACGACATAGGAGTATTATGATCTTTTAACTATATTTAAAAATCTCTTATAAGACTTCTTAGCTTGATTAAAAACTTGTTTAAAATGTAGGTCTAAAATTTTTTGGTATTCAAGTTGGATTTAATTGGAATTTTCCCTTTCCATTAATTAGTTATTATTTAATTATAGTGCTAAATTCCACAAACTCGAGTTGCTCTACTTATATAAACTAGCTAATTTATTAGTATAGCCAAGCATAAATGCCAACTCACCACCACCATGACCCCACCACTACGTATATTTCATACTATCTTATTTTAACTTTAATTAATCATTTTTAATTTACTTTCCCAAACATTGGGCTTGAACTGGCCCGGTGATACCTTAGGTTGTTTTAAATTCGAGCAATATGTTTCTACACACACATATATATACATACATATATATATATATATATATACACACACATACATACATATACGTGCGCGCAAATGTTGCCAGAAATTGTGGTTCTATATCATGTTCATCTCCCATGGATCATGACAAAAAAGTTTGTTGGTCCTTGCACTAGTGCCTTCCAAGTCAATGATGAGACAGGGTAGTTAAAATTGAGATTTTACGTAAAATCGAAAGAGGGATAAAAAATCATAAAACGTAAAATCGTAATGTAAAAAAAAAAAAACCGTAAAAAATCGTAAAATCATAAAAGTGTTTGAAAAATTAGTAAAATCGTTTTAATGAAAAAAAATCGTAAAAACTTAAAATCGCAGTAATAAATCGATATTTTAACTACCATAGATGGGATCACTAGTTTATACTTTATGCTTTTAAACTGACTTTTAAAAATTATATCATAGAGATGCTAAATGTCCTGCTAATCTTTCCATTAATTTAGTCTTTCATTAATTACACCGTTAAATTCCACAAACTCTTTACTTGTGTGAACCAAGCTAAGATATTATATAAACCAAGCCTATCCGCCGACACGCCAACTTCAGCGGCTGATTCTTTTTAGCTATCCCACCTTATATATCTTTTCTTGAGTCAACGATATTAATAATGTATTAAAAATAATAGTTATTTGGCCTTCCAGACAAATGCCCAAAGATTGAACAACATTTTGATGTGATGTTGTAACCTTTTTTTTTTTGGGTTTGAATTGGCCCGGTTATGCCTTAGCTTTTTTTGTGTGCCTATATATATATATATATATGATGCAGCAGTTGGAAGATTGTGGTTTCATACTATATTTATCCCTGTCAACGGATGATGATAAATAAAATAATTTCATGAAAGTGGTGAAAAATAGTTTCAGAAATTTTCAGGGATGATCGAAGAGATAAAAGACGAAAGATGAAATTTGAAAAAATTGGAGATCGAAAATGGTGGGCATTCATGAAAATAGTAGGAAGCGGGGGTGTGGAATTGTTGAATCCATCAATGTATTATTTTGGTGGGGTCTAATTCAATTAATATATATGCTAATTTTGATATTTAGAAATTAAAGTTGAAGAAATATTTTCAGGTATTATATTTAGGGAAAATTCCATTTAAATACCAAATGAATTTACAAACTCTCCAGAAGTCCTCTGAATTTGCAAAAAGACTGAGAGGTGATAAGGACTTTTGAGGGTTATGCAATTTCGTGTGAAAAGACCACATTACCCTTAACTATCTTAGTGATTAAAACAGGGCAGGCTCACTTTGTCTCATTCCATTCGATTAGCCATTTCCGTTTGAGCAAAAAAGATTAGCCATTTCCTGCCCTAGCCGAGCGTTCTTCTTGACCCACTGCCATCGCTGTCGTCTCTGTTGCCGTGGAAGCCATTTTTGCCGTCGCCGCCGAAGCCATTTTCGCCACCGCCGTCAGGTATCTCCCTCCTCCCATCATTAGTTCTGAGCCCTAAACGCGTTCTTCCTCTCTGTCTGGTTTTTTATTTTTGGTCTAAGTTCGAACCTAGTGACTGGAATGCTGATTTGGTTCTAATAGTAATAGTAATTGATAGCTGTTTTGGGATCCCTTAAGTCCATGGGCGGAGGGAGGGGGGCTATACTCTGTTTTGGTTAGAATGACTTGTTCAAACAATATAACCGTTGTTTTCCTTTTAAAAAAAAACCAGCTGCTTGGTGTGACGAAAATTGCGTGAATCAGTAGTCCGTTTTCATTTCTTTTTTTCATTATTCATACACCAAATAGTGGTTTGTGTAAGAATACCAAATGATGAGTACCAAGTGGTTGCTCCTCATTGGAGCATGCCCTAAAAATTAATGTTAGGGCTCAGTTTTGTAGTGTTTTCTTTTCCCTTTCTTATGTTTGTGTATGGGTTCTACCCAGGGTATCCTATTTTATTATATCAAAATGTATATTGGATATTATATGAAAAGAATGTATATTGGGGAACACATGCATTTCTTTTTTCTTTTTTGGTTCTGATGGTGCTTTGGTTCCTTATATGTATTCAATGTTTCTAATGTTAGTCTCGTAATTCTGATTCATCTCAAAATGCCTCCCATTTTTAGTAGAAGATTTACTTAATTAATTTAGGAGGATTTAGAAAATTAGTTAAATCTCCAAACTCGTGTAAAACATATGGGTTGATTTTTCTAAAATAGTCTATAAGATCGTTTATATTCACAATATCATTTGATGCAAATTCCTTTAACATATGCTATGATAAATATGGGAACAGAGACAATTAATGTCTTATATTCAACCCCTAGCTAGCTAACTCTTATGGCAAACGGCAATAACTCATTGTTTGCATCGAAGGCAGAAGCTGACAGCAGAGTCCCCTTATATGGTCCACTTAAGTGGCTTCCATCAATGTACAAAACAGGTATGGCACCAGCAATGAACCCCTCTATACAACAATCATACTGTAATACCCGGATATTTATCTGGAATATTATAAATAAAAGTTGGATATTTCTGGTAAGTGAAATTTCAATCTCCGGTCTTGTATAAATACAGTCTATTTTCTAAGTAGAATTTCTGCAAGAAATTAGGGAGTTTAAGGGCCAAAGTACCAAAATGACCAAAATGCCCCTAAGGGACATAAATAACTTAGAAAATTTATGAAAAATCCTAAAAGACAGTAAAATGACCAAGTGAGATAGGAGAGTATATAATCTCTAATTATTGTAATTTTATAAATTATGAAATTGGAGAAATTGTTGGAAAAATACTCAAAAGAAGTGAAATGACCATAATACCCTTGTAATTTCTAAAAATGCAAGAGGCATGAAAATACTAATGTTAATACAAGAGTATGAAGGTAATGAGGCTTTGTAATTAAGAAAATTATCAACAGGTGATAATGAAGTAATTAAGTAATATTGGGCTAATTACTTAAGCATAAGCAAAGGAAATTCAGTAATAATTATGTGAAGCTCAAAAATTATTGGAAATTAGTGGAATATTAGTAAAAATGTATTTACTAATTAATTGGAAATTTTATGAAAAATCATTGAGTTTAGGTATTTTTAGGCCTAAATACAAGAATGGACCAATTAGGGATTTTTGTGGAAATTTTGGGAAAAAGTAAAGAAATAAATGATTAAATAATTAATTAAATAATAAAAAATAAATATTTATTAAAATAAAAAGAAGGCCAGCCGAAATTCAAGGCAAAATAAAAAGAAAATAAAATGAAAAATGAGATAGAACACAAGTGGCCAAGTTGCAACATATTTTAATAATATAATTAAATTAAAGTAAAAAGTATGAATAGTAATTTTAAAATTAGGAAACGGATCCTATCTAGAGATCTAGGAATTGGAATCCCAAGGTCAAGGTAAAATATTGATCAGTGAGTTTTTACCTTCAAGTGACCTCTTAGGAAGTTAATTAGAAGCCGTTTGTGCTTTTTCCTAATAAAACAAAATAGGGAAAAATGCATATAGGCATATTTTTGGAAATAGGGAAAATAAATTCTAACTCAACATTTAGGAATGGGTTTGAATTTATTTAGACATATTTGGAGTCGAGTAAATTATTTCCAAGAGTTTGGTAGTCCGAAACGAATTCGACACGGACGCGTTCGGACACGTTTTCGAGAAAGACTCAATTGGAATACTGGAGGCCTATATGGAATCAAAATTTAGGTTAACTTGGACATTTCTACTAAGTGAGAACATGTCTTCAGAGTTGTAAATCCAGAATTTTGAGATTTCTCCGAAATCACGCGAATCGGGTACCGATCGGGGAAAACGGTTGGACTAGGGCATAAAGCAAGCCAAGTCACCATTTTGGACCAATGAGGGGCTGCCACATCACCATGAAGGACGATCAAGAGGGGAGAAATCAAGGGCAAAAATCATGTGTAATTATTGGACATAAAAATTCATATTTCTTCACACCATTCCCTTTCTTGCTCTTGGCGAAAAATCTAGAGAGAGAAAGAAGAGAGCAGTGCTCGGAAATCTTGCGTGAAGCCACTGTAGAATTGTCAGGAAATCTTCAACGGGTAAGTCTTTCGGGCTTTAGTTTTTAGTCTTTAGTTTTAGTTTAGTAGTTAGTAGAATTGTTAGTTAGATTTAGAAAGTAGGTGACAAGATTCCTACAAATGTTTTAGAGCCTTGTTTGCGTTGAAAAAATATGCGAGAGGTGTAAACATAGTAGGGATCGAGTCATTGAAAAGTTGAAGCTTTCACAGTTCTTTTAAAAGTAAGGGTAGAATTTGTTAGAATAGCCTTTAAATTTCAAGTATGATTTGGTATCATATGGGAGGGCTATTTTAGTCATTATTTTCGAAAATCATAGTTGCGTCGAAGTTCTGGCAAAATTTCGGGAAGAAAATTTGTCAGAGAAACGAAGTGCTGGCGAAATTCCCCCGATTAGGGGTAGAAGAACAAAATGGTAATTTTTACCTAAAATGCCGATATTGTGTCAAATCACTAATGGAAGTGATATTACTCTTATAGGATATTAGAATCTACGATTTCTGCCGTCATGTTGTTTGAAGTTCACGTTTTCCGTGAAAGTACGTTTCGCCGGTAGTACCTAACGTTGCCAACGAAGGTACGGACGCGTCTTGTAACACTAATCTTGTGCTTCTTAAATGCATATATGTCAAGGATATGTCGTAGACCGTTATACGAGAACAGTTTTAAACGGGTTATGTTTGGAATGCCGTTATGTTTTCCTAGCGCTGAGGACACGAGTGTTTATCGTGGCACTGGTGAATAGTGCAGGCTGTTGTTGTTATTTACCTTATGGGGCTTTACATATTGCTCTGTGCTTATGTTTTGTCGGCATAATGATCATGCATCTCTAGTATGCTTGTGATATACTGTTGTATTAGCTCTAGAATATCTGTTGTATCTTGTGTTGTTTGGGTATGAGGTTAATTGTTACACGAGATTCAATGCGTTGAATTGAATCTCATTTAGCTTCAGTCAGGAGGACCACGGATCGTGGATCGAGGCAAGTACCCGGAGTAGGCGTGCAGCTGAAGATTTATCTATCTTATCGCTTTCTGTTTCTTTACATTATTTCCTTTCTAAACCTTAGGATTACTGTAATCATTACAATGTTACACAATGGTTGATGTTTTGGCTAAGAATCCAATTACTCTTTCGCTCTATTGCTCTACTCTGATTGTTTGTTTGAAAAAAAAAATTTCCGCATTTCAAACATGGGATGTTACACATACGCTATAAATACACGCTCAAAGATGTTGCTCCCACTAGTGACCCATTAGTCTTCTCATCAGTTTCCTTCAACCTATCACATATCCATGGTATTAACATGTATGTCTGTTCCTTTCTACCGTGAATTTCCTCCATGGCCTTGTCCTTTGCCCGATATGCTTGCTTATATGTCAACTGCACACCATAATCTGTTGCCAAACTCTTCCTTATATTAGTCGGACGCCTGTCTGTTTGATTTCTGACCTCTTCAATAATAATTGTACTTGTCAAGGCAGCACTTTGAGCATGTGTCACCTCAAGATTGTCTTGTGCTGTGTGATGATGGTCTTCGGTGTATCTTGTCACACATAAGAAAGGATTGCTCTTCCCAATCGCCCTTGCAGTTATCCTCCATGGACAAGCTTCAACTTTACATTTAACATACACACAGTCCCTTGAATTCTTCACATATGTGTACTCAAATTTGTGGGCAATAGGAAGGCTCAAAAGATGCATTCCACTGCACTCATTGTTTGCATAATCATCACTCGCTCCGTATGACATCCGCTCCTCAATGTAAGTCATTTGATGTGTCTGACCTACAAATTGATCAACCCTGCATAGATAATGACAAAATTTATCAAGATATTACCCACAACCCTATATGAGATTATTATTGTTCTAACTAAGCTAACTACCACATACCTTTCTTGATCATCCATCTCCCTTGCTGCAATATCAGTACTTTTACATCCTACATATACATGTGCACTTCTTTCATTATAACTAAAAAGATTTTCCATTTCATAATCATCAACCATGTCTACTAAAATCTTTTTATCAAAGCTTAAAGTGTATTTAATGTCACACCCATTACCATCTAAACCAAACAATTGTCCTATCATTACCCTCAATTCTTCAACTTTCATCCCCTCCTTTATCGATTTTACCCTCACACTCCCACCATTATATTTAACTTCACCTTCACCATCGGCTACGAACTCCCCCCCCCCAACATGTAAAAAACAAATTAGTGACTTTGAAGAAGGTGTTGCCGCCATATTTGTTGTCATCTTGCATTCCAACCTACAACAAACAACGAATATTTCATCACTATATATATATATATATATATATATATATATATATATATATATATATATATATATATATATATATATATATATATATATATATATATATATATATATGTAGTAATAGTAATTACAAGGAATATAATTACTACTTCCTCCAATATTAATGGTTTTCACAAAGTCTGTAATGATTTTCACTGATTTTACAATGGTAATTACAAATTCATCAATGGTAATTACAAGTTCAAGAATGGCATTTACCAAACATCATACCAGTTAATGACAACTATAATAAATATGTTGTAAAGAAGAGAAGGAGAATTGTATTTGCATATTTCAGACAACATGTGTAGAATTCATATACACTTAGAAAGAGATTATACTCCTACGAGTATAATCTTAAACGGAAATATTGCAAGTCTAAATGACAGTTAATTGTTAAAGTAAAGTTAATGGTTATCTTTGCGTGGCGTAATGATCAATGCTAGTTAATTGTTAAACTAAAGCTAATGGTTACGACAGCATGTATCATTCTAGATATTAGCAATCATTAGGAACTATTGTTATTATCATTAGATAATGATTATTATCAAAACCCATATCAAAAGTTATGCAGCAATTATGCATATGGAGACAAAGAAGTAATAAAAAAGGTTCCAATGCAAAAACCCAAATGCAGAGAAAATGCAAGAAAATGTGTTCCAGAAGGACCGAATAATTACAATGAATGCACAGAGTTTAATTAATTTTAGTTGGTGCGTTGAGTTGAATTCTGGATGCAGCAGCCATAAATTATTGTACGTATCCAAGTTATTATGCACTGTACGCAAAAGATGCACTGTATCCAAGTTAATTATTCAACGCCCTAAAGATGCTTCACTTTTGTTTTTTTGTTTTTAATACAAATGAACCAAAGCCTCTCACCACTTTATTGATACCCCAAGAGCGAAGCATATGACTTAAATTCATATCTGTTTAGGAATAACTCTGGGAATAGAGAGCAAAGCAGAAAAACGGAGGGAGAAAGCATATGACTCAACTTTAACAATTTAAAACCCAGTTTTCATGATTTCAAACTTCAATTCATTCACACTTTCACATAATTTGATATTGGAGCCCTGTCATTAATTATTGCAAACTTAAAAATCAAAGGGAAGTTAATAAATTGGGAACAAAGATGGAATCGTGCCTCTTGTTTGTGCTTGATCTCCATGAAGGCGGTGGCGGCGGCGTCCACGACGACGGGTACGGCGTCAA
Source organism: Acacia pycnantha (assembly GCA_025563575.1). Lineage (NCBI taxonomy): Eukaryota > Viridiplantae > Streptophyta > Magnoliopsida > Fabales > Fabaceae > Acacia > Acacia pycnantha. The sequence goes on along the minus strand of JAMWYP010000003.1, from coordinate 7,347,184 downwards.
CGGCGGTGGGTCGGCGGTCCATGGCGGCGCGTCCAGACGACGCACGCAGCTCTGGCAGTGGGGGTCAATTTTCTAGTCTTGCAAATGGAAAATCACTGCCAATGAATTTGCATAACCTATCTCTTGACATATTAAGGGCAAGGGCAATGTGGTCTTTTCCCACGAAATTGCATAACCCTCAAAAGTCCTTATCACCTCTCAGTCTTTTTGCAAATTCGGAGGACTTCTGAGGGTTTTGCAAATTCAAATGGTATTTAAATGGAATTTTCCCTTATATTTATGATTTGTGTATATCCATGTCATGATGATGTGATGTTATTATTTTTAATTTGTTATTTTATTTTCCTAAACATTAGGTTTGAGCTGGCAGGGTTATGCCTTATTGATTGTGGATATTACCGCACCACGAAGCTTCCTGGACCACACATCCACTGTCTTGGAATCAAAAAATAAAACTTCTTATTGATAGTGTTTGTTGTTTAAACATTTTCTTATATTTAAATACATTATTACTCACCTGCTACCTTCCAATCAAAATATAAAATTAGGTGAAATATCGTTGATTTGTCTAAAAACATATTTTTATTAGGATATTTCTTTCGCAGATCTAAACGTATAGATTTGCAAGGGAAAAAATGACTTTTTATTCCCTAGCTATGACTTTTGGGATAAAAGTTAATTAACCTTAAGTGATTTAAATTGATTAATTTATGGAGATTTACTAAAAAACAAGACATTCGACCCGTGCGTTGCACGGATATTTTTAGTCTACAATGTATAAAAAAAAATTACATACAATTTCAGAGTTTGAGCAGGTAATTGAGTAAATGATACATTACAAATGACTTATTCTTTTTTTCTTAATATGTAGTAACTTATTTCTATGATTGTAGCACAAGGTTTTGAAAAACTTCTCTGTAATCAACATTTAATGTTGTGTTGCTGCATTCTTGAACTCATTCAGGTATTAGGATTTTCAAACCATTGAAATTCTTCACCTAGACAATGCAACATATAGTTGCCCATGGGAGAAAACCGGACTTGGTAGGTAAAGACCTACATTTGTCATCGATTGACCACGGCTTTTGTTTATTGTCATGGCAAAAGAAATAATTATAGGAAATTGCCTTCTTATCATATTGAAAGGCAATTTTGTTTGAATGGATTCATATCCATTCTATGTATCAAAATCTCTTCACCCATGCTTGTGCCATTCAATGCCTTTGCCTTAATCACATTCTTCCCAAGTTGTGATATTTGAAGCCTTGTTCCATTGCACATTCCTGCAGCTTGATCAATGTTCCTTATCAACATTACAGGTACACCAACCTTCAAAACCAATTTATGATGGGGGATACCAGAGCATTTAATTGCATTTAGGTATTCTACATCATACAAATCCTCAAAGCTTTCATTTGCATTGTCTATTCGATTTATAGAGTCTGAGCTAAAGTACTCAATTGCATCTCCCGGTAACAAAGAACAAATGTACTCATTCAATGTGTCGACGTTTTCCGTTGTTGGGGTAAGGATGGACCTATTGTTCAGGTAATCTTCGTCGAACAGACGCTCTATTAAATTTGGGTAAGTAGATTCAACTATACACTTAATTGGATCACAATCATCTTGAAGCAATAAATCTTCAGGAATTGGGATCTCTACAATGCCATCATGTGGTAATTCAACGGCTCCATCTCCTACAAGAAGCAACCAATCTGAAAATGATTTTATTTTACATTGTTCAATTAGACAGATTGGAAGAGTTTAGCCTCATATTATTTGTTAAACGCAGTAATTTGCATTCATTCCACGGGTAGGAAGCGTTGATAGATGCATCTACAATCTCGGCTCGCCCACATTTTGGAATGACTGGAAGGATTTGCCTAAAATCGCCACCCATGACAACACATTTTCCACCGAAGATGCAATTTCTCTTCATCAAGTCCCTCAAAACAATTCATTGGGTTAAGTTTGTTATTGGTAACGTATGAAAAATTACAAATCGAATTTTCGGTACCACTTTCTGAACATAACATTTTACCTACAAAAACAGATTGTTTAAAAATGATTACATACTGAAATTCGTTACAGTAAAAACTAAAGCGGATATTAACTAAAAACATAAGAATGAACAAAATATGACTGACCTCTTCCTTCATTCTCATCTCTTCCTTCATTCTTATTGCTTTTAATAAACTCAGACCGCTTCTTCCTCATATCTGTTTTTATTTTTTTTTTCAATCTTTACAGCTTTCCGATTGACCTCATCCATTTGAATTATTACTCTACATTTTATATATGTAACCTATCGTTATGAGTAGCTTGAATATCGTTGAGCTCATCATCTTCAGCGCATAGTCATAAATGTAGGAAATGGACTGCATTAATGTATTGACTTACCATGAAGTGACTGACAGATTAGACTTCAACATATATGGACGGATATATGACATTTTTTTGTTCAATTGATGACATGGATCGTCATCTAAGGAGGTTCCGTTTTATTTAATTGTCCACGACTATGTTCATTTGAGATACGAAGGAAAAATGTTCACATTTGTCATAAGCGGTTTTCATTGCGTATAGAAATTTGTGATTGAAAAATAGGTGTTATCTCAATTAATGATTCTGTTGAATTCATATGTAATTAATTATATTGCCTAATTAATTCATTGACCTCTCTATGCACAATTATTATTTCCACGCAAACACCTATTTGGCAAGAAGGATTGCGCGTATGTATCTGGCATGTGAAAAATAGGTGATTGGAAAAATTTGTCATAATCTGGTTTTCATTGCGTATAGAAAATTGTGATTGAAAAATAGGTGTTATCTTAATTACTGATTCTGTTTAACTCATATGTAATTAATTATATTGCCTAATTAATTCATTGACCTCTCTATTTGAAATTATTATTTCCACTTTTGTTTGTTATTCATATATCTTTCGTGCACACATTTATAGCGGTGAGATTTTTATATTCTTGGAACTATAACAACAATTTATAAAGTATATTGCACCAGTTATCCTAAAATATTGCTCTAATATACCATGGAAATTGTAGGTCATAAACGTTTTTAGGTGTCAATTTTATGCACAAATTAGCTCGCAATTCAATGTTGGGTTTTGATTTTACAACTTTGTAATTGAAAACATCAATCGATTTAACTTCATTATTTGGTTGGGTAAGTGTAATAAAACATAATAAGTGGAGTAAATGAGTTCAAAAAGGGTTGTTAAAAAAATGTGATATACAATTAGTCATAATGTCCAAAGGATTTTTTTATGAAATGAATAATTAAGAAACAAATTGCATGTATTTACTTCGCAGAATCAATGAGAGATCAAATGACTAAATGTGCAATCTATTAAATCATATAATTTCTATTCCATTTGATTTGATAAATCTATTACAAATTGGAAGTTGGGTTGAAAAAATAGTGACAAGTGCTTATGAAAATTTCAAAACCAAAGAATAAATATGGGTGTGCTAATTATATGGCATATTTTTGCGAAGTTTAGGGAGATCATTTGTAACTACCATTATTTGGTGTATAAAATTAATATAAAGACATAAGCGGTTGTCAAGATATATAATTCAGATCAGGGAGATCCCCTATTACGGATATCGTGGACAATTTAAAGGGTTTACCAAATATATATATATATACATTTAATAACAAAGTCTTCATGAATGATTGGTAAAATCAAATAATTAAGATTTAAAAAGGGGTATACAATTAATCATAATTTGTCATTACTGATATTCATTGCTTGTAGAAAATTGTGATTGAAAAATAGATCTCATCAAAATTAAATATTCTGTGGAAATCAGTTTGAATATTTACTATTCATAATAAATGCATTGACCTCTCCATACAGTTATTTTTCTACCTTTGATTGTTACTGAGTAATCTTTCGTTCACACCTTTATAACATTGTGCCTTTCGGATATTATTTGAACTATAACAACATTTTATATACGAAATTATGTAAAGTCATCCTTAAATATTGCTCCACTATACCATGGAAAATCTTCATCTAACATTTATAGAAAAATTTGTGTTATCTCAATTAATGATTCTGTTCAATTCATATGTAATTAATTATATTGCATAATTATTTCATTGACCTCTCTATGCACAATTATTATTTCCACGCAAACACCTATTTGGCAAGAAGGATCGCGCGTATGTATCTGGCATGTGGAAAATAGGTGATTGGGAAAAATTTGTCCTAACTGGTTTTCATTGCGTATAAAAATTTGTGATTGAAAAATAGGTGTTATCTCAATTAATGATTCTGTTGAATTCATATGTAATTAATTATATTGCCTAATTAATTCATTGACCTCTCTATGCACAATTATTATTTCCACGCAAACACCTATTTGGGAAGAAGGATCGCGCGTATGAATCTGGCATGTGAAAAATAGGTGATTGGAAAAAAATTGATAAATATATATTAAAGTAATATAGTATTATATAAAACATATATAGTATAATAAAGTGATAATATGGCAGACACGTATGTAATAAAATAATAGAATATAGCATATATAGTATTATAATAAAGTAATATAATAAAGTTAATATTTATTATATTAAAATATTCAATGTGGCAGACAACACGAAATAGGCGAGTGGTTCGATAAAAAAAAAAGAAAAAGGCGAGTTGGAGGAGGACTGTGTATGAGACCCAGATAATTCGTCTCACACTCTCATTTCCTTCTCTTCTTCTTCACAGGGTAACAGATCCGTATCCTTCTTCTCTTTTTGTTTTTGGTAGCGCCGCAGATCCGGATCCTTCTTGTCTTCTTCTTCTGGTAGCGCAGATCCGGATCGTTCTTCTCTTCTTCTTCACAGCTGCTAGAAGAGAACGGAACGGATCCTTCTTCTTCTTCACAGGAAACACCGATTACTTTTGTCCGTCTCCTTCAATCTGTAACAATAGAAGAGAACCTCGTTCTGCTCCAGAAGGCTTGTCGATCTTGACCGGTACAAGCACGCTCGACGATCTGTAACAAAGGTGACCGATTTTGGCTCTGAGAACCAGTGCGAACTGGTACTAACACTGCATAAAGGATAAATGAGTATATTTGGAGGAGGCTTGATGCAGACGAGGGGAAGAAGATGAAATCTAATTTTGGAAACGGAAAGAACGGAGCCAAAAAAAAAATAGTGAGAAAGGACTTTACAGAACATGAAGACAACGGGAAGAAGATTAAGATTTTGAGTGGGAGACGAAAGGGACGGCGAGCTTGAGCTGTGGTTTCTCAGTTTGAGGTGATTTTATAGGGAGAAAGTAAATTTTGAAATTTGAAATTTGAAAAAATGGAGAGGAAATGTGGGAGGGAATTGAGAAATGGATGGCTGGAATTTTGGGTTTGAAAAATGGGGGGGGGGGGAATGGTGAGAGATTGTTGGGATAAGAAAGGTTAATACGTGGCAGTGAGAATGGTGTTGCACGTGGACCAATAGGAATTTGAGATGGAGGTTTAGTGGTATATATTTGATATTTGATATATTTGATGGCAGAGGCCTTATCTAGGGCTCTGGAAATTTGCAATTATATCCAATTGAAATAATCAAAACTAAAATCAGGGGTGCCTTACCCTTCAATTTGTCATTTTAACTACAGAGGAGTATTACGATCTTTTAACTATATTTAGAAATCTTTAATAAGACTTGTTAGCTTGATTAACATTTGTTAAAAGTGTAGGTTTAAAAGATTTTGGTATTTGAGTTGGAATTAATTGGAATTTTCCCTTTCCATTAATTAGTTATTATTTAATTATGGTGTTAGATTCCACAAACTCTATTTGCTCTACTTTTATAAACTAGCTAATTTATTAGTATAGTCAACCATATACGCCAACTCATCATCACCATCAGTCCACCATTACGTTTATTTTATAACTTTTACGTAATCATTTTTAATTTATTTTTCCAAACGTATATAATTTTTTTTGCCAAATGAACTAGTCAGATGCAGCAAAGATGGCATGTGGGAGAGACAAATCATACTTCAATATCGACCGTATCTGATCATGATTCTGCAATTGGTTGGCAATGCCCTCAAACTCCCTCTAAGGAATAGAAAAAGGTTAATCCCTTGACAAAAAAATAGGAAAATGAATTGGCTTATACTTTTATTTAAAGGGGTGCACAAGACTACCATCAGGTAAAATCTAGAAAGGGATAGATGTATGCAACCTTAGCCACAAATTGTTTGGGAAAAAATATATTGACACTCAAAAAAAGAAACAAAGATTTAGCTAATACAAAATTAATCTGCTAAAAAACAAGAATATTTCACCATATCACAAACATCAGCCAACTTCCAAAACATAATATTTATTTAACCAGTTGAACTCAATTCTATTTGAAAAACTAAATTTCATATATATGATTTTCCAGAGCAATATGGAATGTAATTGGGATTATTATAATGATTTGTGATGTGTTTAAAATTGAGTATTTATGGTTAGTTACTGGAAATTTAGGATTTTGTTGGTTAGGCTTGTGGATATCTGATCTTGTAGTAAAAATATTCTATATATTATTCTTCAGAACTACATGTTGGATGTGGAAAGAGTCCCACATCGCTTAGCAGACAAGGGGGGAGGTGGAGAATTTAGTATAAATAGAGGCCCTCCTCCTCCCTTTTAACTCATCCCTCAATTGTCTCTTAAGACATTTGTATATCTTCTTCTCTTGTGGTATTTCACTTGTTAATTATTTGGAATGAATTTAGGATCTGATATTTCTCCTATATTTGTCTTATTTATTATTTATTAGTTGCAATTAGTTATAGTAGTAGTGGCTTATTATATTATTAAATTACGTCTAGAAACTTTATTTTCTAGTTAGGTAATTTTCTAGTATAATCGGTTACGCTCTATATATCCTGCTTTCGCAACAATTGGTATCAAAGCCTGGTTCTATCTGAGTATGCTCTGTGGTTGTAGCCTTGTCTCAATTTCTAGATATATCCCGCTTCCGCAACAATTGGTATCAAAGCCTGGTTCTGTCTGAGTATGCTCTGTGGTTGTAGCCTTGTCTCAACTTCTAGATCAGAAAAAGAATTAATTTTGGGCTTTCATTTGGCAGCTATTAAATAATTTTTGAAGCGAAATGGCGGACAAAAGGGTGATGCGGCCGCGATGAGGTGTCAGCAATTCGTCGTTGGGATCTTCGTATTTGACAAGAATAGTGTCCAATGCGAAGTTTGCAGTTGCAATTTTTGACGGATCTGGACATTTTGGGATGTGGCAAGGCGAGGTTTTGGATGTCCTTTTTCAGAAGGGACTAGACTTTACACTTGAAGAGAAAAAACTAGATAGCATGGAGGAAGAAGAATGGAGGGTGGTCAATCGTGTTGCTTATGGTACTATTAGATCGGACCTTTCAAGGGAGCAGAAATATCCACACACAAAGGAAACTTCTGCATATAGACTGTGGAAGGCACTGGAGGACAAGTTCTTGAAGAAAAAGCGTCGAGAATAAACTCTATATGAAGAAAAGACTGTTTCACTTCACTTATGTTCCCGGTATCACAATAAATGAGCATATCACTAACTTCAACAAGTTGGTGACGGTTTACGAATATGGACGAGACCTTTAAAGATGAAGATCTAGCCCTGATAATGTTGGGATCACTTCCTGATGACTACGAGCACCTGGAGACTACTCTTTTTCACGGTAAGGAGAAAGTTTCTCTTGAAGAAGTTTGTTCTGCTTTGTACAGCCATGAACAAAGAAGGAAAGAGAAACAAAAAGGTGGAGATGCAGAGGCTCTAGTGGTTAGAGGGCGTACTGAAGACAAGAAGAGATCAAAGAAAGGGCAATCCAAATCAAGGTCCAGACCCAGCAAAGATGAATGTGCCTTTTGTCGTGAAAAGGGCCACTGGAAGAAGGATTGTTCGAAGCTGAAGAACAAGGGAAAACCTGGCAATGAGAAGGCTGCTATGGACTCAAATGTAGCTGATTGTGATGATGAGGATTCAAATTTCTCACTAGCTACAATGACGTCGTCAAAACCGTCGGATGTATGGTTGTTGGACTCAGCTTATAGTCATCATATGTGTCCTAATAGAGACTGGTTCAGTGATTTTGAAGAAGCAGAGTGTGGAGTCGTTCACACAGCAGATAACTCTTCTCTTACCCCATATGGCATTGGTTCAATCAAATTAAGGAACCATGATGGACATTGAAAGATGTTCGATATGTACCGGATTTGAAGAAGAATCTCATTTCTGTGGGAACTCTAGATTCAAAAGGGTTCAAGATCACTGCAGAAAATGGAGTAATGAAGGTATTCTCCGGTGCACTTGTGGTAATGAAGGGTATTCGGAAGAACAATAACACATACCATTATCATGGTAGTACAGTTATTGGGACGGCAGCAGTGACATCCAGTAGTGAGAAGGATACAGAAGCAACCAGGTTGTGGCATATGCGCTTGGGACATGTTGGAGGAAAATCCTTGAAGGCTCTAGCAGATCAAGGATTGTTAAAAGGATTGAAGCATTACATCATGGATTTTTGTGAGCATTGCGTAAAGGGGAAACAGACAAGGGTGAAGTTCGATCTGACTATTCATAATACGGAAGGTATTTTGGATTATGTACACTCTGATGTTTGGGGTCCTTCCAAAACAACTTCATTGGGAGGAAAGCATTATTTTGTAACTTTTGTTGATGGTTTTTCCCGAAGAGTTTGGGTGTATACGATGAAGACCAAAAATGAAGTTTTGGGAATTTTTCTCAAATGGAAGACGATGATAGAAGCACAAACATGTAGGAGGATCAAATGTCTTCGCCCAGACAATGGTGGAGAATACAGCAATGATCCTTTCCAGAAGGTTTGTGAGGATGATGGCATCGTCAGACACTTCACCGTCAGAAATACACCACAATAGAATGGGGTGGCAGAACGCATGAACCGGACTTTACTGGAGAAGGTTCGGTGTATGTTGTCCAATGCTGGCTTGAGTAAAGAATTTTGGGTTGAGGCAATAACATATGCGAGTCATCTCATTAATCGTCTACCATATGCCGCTATTGGTGGTAAGACACCGTTGGAACAATAGTATGGAAAGCCTGCTAATGATTATGGTTCTTTACATGTATTTGGCTCAATTGCATACTATCATGTGAAAGAATCAAAATTGGATCCTAGAGCAAAGAAAGCTATCTTCTTAGGGGTCACTTCTGGAGTTAAAGGATATTGTTTATGGTGTCCAGAGACAGAGAAGGTTGTGTTTAGCAGGGATGTTACCTTTGACGAGACTGCTATGTTGAAAATGGTAGCATCTAAAGATACCAAACAGACCGATGGTGCTTCGAAGCAGGTGGAGTTTGAAGGAAAGATGATTTTCCCAGTACAGAGAAAAGACGGGGAAATAGAAGAATACTTTCTTGTAGAAGAAGAGCCAGTTGAGAATGAGGTTTCAACGCATGAACCTCAACAGCAACATGAATCAATCGCAACCGGCAAGCCAAAACGAACAATTAGAAAGCCTACTCGCTTCATGGATATGGTGGCTTGTGCAACTTCAATTGCAACTGATGGTGTTCCTTCAACTTATAAAGGAGCTATCCGGAGCTTAGAAGAAGATAAGTGGAGGAGTGCCATGAATGAAGAAATGCAGTCCCTTCATCAGAATGGTACGTGGAGGTTAGCCAAACTCCCAAAGGGTAAGAAGGCAATTGCTTGCAAATGGGTGTATGCGAAGAAAGAAGGATTTCCTAACCAAGGTGATGTGCGCTACAAAGCAAGACTGGTAGCTAAAGGCTATGCTCAGAAGGAAGGAATTGACTACAATGAGGTATTTTCTCCAGTTGTTAAACATTCCTCCATTAGAATTTTGTTGGCTTTGGTAGCACAGTTGGATTTGGAACTAGTTCAGATGGATGTAAAAACTGCATTTTTAAATGGAGACTTGGAGGAGGAAATCTACATGACTCAGCCAGAAGGATTCATTCTTTGAAAGGAGAATATGGTATGTAAACTTAAAAAATCTTTATACGGATTGAAGCAGTCTTCGAGGCAATGGTATAAACGATTTGACAAGTTTATGTTGCGGCATAAGTACAGGAGAAGCAAATACGATCATTGTGTGTATTTGCGGAAGCTTGAAGATGGATCCTTTATATATCTTCTTTTTTATGTTGATGATATGTTGATTGCTTCAAAAAATCAAGCAGAGATTGAGAAGCTAAAGGGTCAACTAAAGGAAGAATTTGAGATAAAGGACTTAGGCGAGGCAAGGAAAATACTTGGCATGGAGATAACAAGAGATAGACAATCGAAGAAGCTCTTTTTATCTCAAAAGGGGTATTTGAAGAAGGTGCTACATCGTTTTGGTACGAATGAAGAAACGAGATCGGTTAGCATTCCACTTGCCCCGCATTTTAAGCTTACTGCCGATATGTCGCTGAAGGATGAAGACGAACGAGCATATATGTCTAGAGTGCCATATGCAAACGTTGTTGGTAGCTTGATGTATGCTATGGTTTGTATGAGACCAAACATTTCACAAGCTGTTGGAGTTGTGAGTAGGTATATGCATGATCCCGGAGAAGAGCATTGGCAAGCTGTGAAATGGATTCTACGGTATATTCGTAATACTGTAGATGTTGGATTGGTCTTTCAGCAAGATGTAGATCAACGTCTAGTTGGGTATTGTGACTCAGATTTTGCAGGTGATTTGGACAAATGAAGATCAACTACTGGTTATGTGTTCACTCTGGAAAATGAACCAGTTAGTTGGAAGTCTAGTTTACAATCAACGGTAGCTTTGTCTACGACAGAGGCAGAGTACATGGCAATTACAGAGGCTGTAAAGGAGGCGATTTGGCTTCAGGGGTTGCTTGGAGAGCTTGGTATTGGTCAAGAAAGCATCACAATATTATGTGATAGCCAAAGTGCTATTCAGTTAGCAAAGAATCAAGTATACCATGCAAGGACAAAGCACATTGACGTCCGATATCATTTTGTAAGAGAAAATTTTGAAGAAGGAGGAGTCGCGATACGGAAGATACGAACAGAAGATAATCCTGCTGATATGCTGACAAAGGTGGTGACTTCTATTAAATTTCAACATTGTTTGGATTTGATCAACATTGTTGAACATTGTAGTTCGAATAGAAGTTGCAATTAGAATTTGTAAATAGGAAATCGTGAATGTGGGTATCTTTCCAAAGTGGAGATTTGTTGGATGTGGAAAGAGTCCCACATCGCTTAGCAGACAAGGGGGGAGGTGGAGAATTTAGTATAAATAGAGGCCCTCCTCCTCCCTTTTAACTCATCCCTCAATTGTCTCTTAAGGCATTTGTATATCTTCTTCTCTTGTGGTATTTCACTTGTTAATTATTTGGAGTGAATTTAGGATATGATATTTCTCCTATATTTGTCTTATTTATTATTTATTAGTTGCAATTAGTTATAGTAGTAGTGGCTTATTATATTATTAAGTTACGTCTAGAAACTTTGTTTTCTAGTTGGGTAATTTTCTAGTATAATCAATTACACTCTATATATCCCGCTTCCGCAACACTACAAACTAGTTATTAATAATCCACAAATGAGAACCATACCTCTGCAGATCGCACCTCTTGGGCATAGGTAGGCGACACTGTTGTCACAATGTTAAAGAAAACAACTCCACCCTGACAATTGGAATGTAAAGCTGTCATTTATCCTAGAACATGGATAATGATTCTAGAAAAGTTATTTCTTGTTGTACCTTAACTGCATTGATTCTATTAGGCGCTGAGTTGTCCTGACTCCTGCATTCTATCTAGTCAGTTTAGACTTTAGATTGTCAACATCTAGACCACATGATGCCAATTCTGAAGCAGGTGCAGTGCCTTGATACTCAAAATTGTCCATATAAAACATATTCTGGCTGAATTTAATCCCTTATGGGCATAAAGATCCCAATATAAAGGAGCCTAGCAAAAAAAAAAAAATTGATTATTGAAAATCCAGTGTCATATAAATAACCCAAAGAAAGAACAAGTTCACTCATAAAAGATGATAACGCATACTCCCTTCACTCCTAATTATAGGATAATATATTTGGGAGTTAGTTTTAGTTCACTTTTTTATTTGCGGTCTAAATTTTCCCGAATTTTTCCCTGTTCTGTTCTTCCTGATCATATATATACACAAATCCACCATCCAAAACAGCACATAAAAGTCGATATACTTTAAGCTACAAGCTATGAACATGAATAAATTGAATTTGGAAAAAGAATACAAATATTATCCACCATGAGTTATGTGGCCTCTTAAGTCTACAACAACTAAAGTAATTTATACAATAAGCTAAGATATAACTAATTACAATCACAATGAGTTACAAAACATGCGGGACGTAAATCAACATATATGTAGTCAATATAATATATTATTCACCATGCCTTCATCGATTCCCACCCAACAACGTAACATGCATCCTCTTTTATAACATGCCCCTTTGAATCGGATCACCCACAAAAACAAAACAAGAACAAATTCATATAGTCAATGATGACATTGTTTAATTAAGAACATAGAAGGAATATAATATAGTTAAAACCTTAAAGTTTTCTAAGAATTCTGCATATGAATATTACCTTATGATGAATTGACTCTTTTATAAAGTGATATCCTCCCATATCCCTTCTTGATGATCATTTCTTATGCCGGGTTCATTATCCGCTTCATCTTCTTCGTTCATGTCCGGTAGACCCGTTGTAAAAGGAGTACTCTCAGGAAGACCATAATTTGAATGACTTTCCTTATCAATATCAATGACCCTCTTTCCTTGGAGAGCTACAGACCACATTTTATTTTCTTGATCGGTGATATAGAACACTTATTTTGCATGATCTGCCATAATAAAAGGTTCATCTCCAAAACTTCTACTATTGACATCGACTAAAGTGAATCCTAGCCGATCGATCTGAACACCATTATTGACATTAACCCACTTGCATTTGAAGATGGGAAATCTAAATTTGACATAGTCCACCTCCCAAATCTCTTCAATAACCCCATAATATGGCATGACCGCCAATTTAGGCCTCTTGTCTTTCGAGGCGGAGAAGTGCATAGATTCGACCTCTAACATAACACCACTGTTCAGGTGTGCTCATATCATCTAGGGACTTCGTGTAAAATGTATAACCATTGATCACATACGAATTCCAACTTATGACATCAACCTCGGGACCACGTGCTAACCATTTCATTGTATCGAAACACATTCAGATCCCTCGACCTTTTGTTTGAACCGGTTTGCAAAAGTTACATTATGTTCCCTAATCAACCTTTGTTTGGTCATTCGATGGTTCTCTTTCCTTACTGACTTCTTTATGTGCGAGATATGCTGGCTTGAACTTCATCAACATTATTCAAGATGTATAAGTGGACTTGTGACAATTCATCAGGATCCACACTCTTTACCGAAGCCCTCGTCTACCCCCTTGACCACCGACGTTTTGGAAGCCCAATATGTCTTACTTTGGCCAAATATTTTGACAAAATTCCATGGCCTCTTGAAACATATTTCGAACAATTGATGCTTCGCGGCGATCACGCGTTCTTCACGTACCCTTTTAGGAATTTCATAGATCTTTCAATAGGGTACATCCACCGTAAATGGATAGGGCCGCACAACTTTGTCTCCCTCACTAGATGAACAATCAGATGAACCATGATGTCAAAAAATGTAGGAACAAATAGCTTATCAAGCTGGCACAGGATAAGATATCCTTCATTCACCAATTCATCCAACTTTTCAATCTTGAAGACTTTACTACAAACCGCATTGAAGAAGAAACAAAGTCTAGTCAAAACGACCCGAAGATCATATTCGACGATGCCTCGAATAGCTACTGGGAGTAGCTGTTGCATCAAGACATGACAATCATGAGACTTTTGGCCTACTAATTTCAAATCCTTCATGGAGACAAGCATCTTAAAATTTGAAGGATACCCCGAGGGAACTTTTGTGCCATGTAAACACTCACAAAAGCTTCGTTTCTCATCCTTAGACAAAGTATGAGAAGCCGGGGGACAATAAGTTCTCTTCCCATATGGCCTTGGATGCAAGTCTTCGCGTATTCCCATTGCTTGCAAATCCAATCTTGCCTTCACACCATCCTTCGAACTACCTTGTATGTTGAGAAGCGTGCCCACAATGCCTTCTCATACACTGATATTTTTAACCTTTTCATACACTTGCTCCCCAGTCAATACCACCGGAGCTTCTTCATACTCTTGGCCACCAAAAAATGCCTTCTTTAATCGACAATATGGGTGGCCCCGTCTAAGAAATCTCCTATGTCCAAGATACACTGTCTTTCATCCATGTTGAAGTTGATGGTAGCGTGTGCCTTCTTCACAAACTGGACATGCTTTATGGCCTTTTACACTATACCACGACAAGTTCCCATATCTTTGGGAAGTCGTTTATAGTACAAAATATCATGGCTCTCATTCTAAAGACCTCCTTCTTGAAAGAGTCAAAAACATCGACACCTTCTTCCCACAACTCCTTCAAGTCTTCGATCAAGGGCTCAAGGTAAACATCTATGTCATTTCCGGGTTGTTTTGGTCCCGAAATCAACATAGACAGAATGATGTACTTTCGTTTCATGCATAACATAGGAGATAAGTTGTAAACAATCGGAGTACGAGGCCATGAGCTATGTATCTTGCTAAGGCTTCCATATGGATTCATGCCATCCGTGCTAAGGGCAAGCTGAGGTTCCTAGGTTCTTCGCCGAAGTTCGGAAATAATTGATCGATTTTCTTCCATTGAGAAGAATCGGCCGGATGTCGAAGCTGTCCATCCGAAATCTTCTCATCTGCATGCCACCTCAGATTCTTTGCATCATTTACATTCGCAAACAACCGTTTGAACCTTGGTATGATTGGAAGATACCACAACACTTTTGCAGGCCCCTTATCTGACTTGTACCGTGGGGTTTCACATATCGGACAACTCTGCTTCTCTTCAAACTCTTTTCTATACGATGACGCAATCATTCGGGCATGCATGGATATTTTTGTACTCCATCCCGGTGGACAAAGTATTTTCTTAGCATCATAGTAGCGATGCGGCAACACATTACCATCCGGAAGCATGTCCTTCAAAGCCTCAAGCAATTCGAAAAACTCTTGTCGCTCCATCCATGACGTGCCTTCAAGCTTACCAATTTCAATACGGCGTTCAACAATTGGTATTTTTACACCAGTATAGCGGCTTCTGCATCACCGCACATATTACCATATGTGCGTGATCGCTCAAAAGCCTCTTCTCCTACATCACGGATAATGTCCTCTATGTGATCATCCATATCCGTGTCATTATCATCAAAGGCCACTTCCCATGTTGAGACCCGCTTGGCATTTTTTCACCATGCCATACCCATATTGTATAAGTCTTACAAAATCCGTGACAAATTAAATGTGTGTGTATAACTTCAGGACTTAGTCGACTCTCATTCAAACATTCTACACAAGGACAATAAAACTTCCCCCTATCATCATGGGCATTTTGTTTAGCAAATTCTATAAATTCTCTCACCCCATTCTGATATTCAACACTCGTTCGTAAAGCATTTATCCAACTGTGATCCATAGTAGAATTCCTATATATAGACGAAAATCATTGATCATTCATAATCCGAAAAAATTGAAACTTGCATATAAAATAAGCCAACATCCAAATGCAAATATATGTGCTCAAAGAATCACTTTTACGGAGGAACTTGCCCATTAAATGCATAACAAAGAATCACTTTTGGTCATAAATGCATCACGGTGAATCTAAGAACCAAAATAAATGCAAGACGAGGAAATTAAATGCATGGATGAAGGTCTTGTGGACTCACCTGTAGCATATAAATTCAAATGCGTTTGCTAAGTCTTACTTCTCCGACAACGAACGGTGATGTTGCAGACAAGATAGCAAGAGTAACCTAAAAACACTTGTTGGTCAGTTGGGTAGGTCTAAAGTGCAAATATAATCTTCAAAAAACAATATTCGTTAACAACAGAGAATACCCATAAGAACATTACATCGATTTCGTTAAACCCATGAAAAACCAAGAACGATAAGCTGGAAAATAATAAAGTTATATAATCGAAACACCTCTTACAGCTTCGTCTATAGACGTTTCGCTAAGGAACCAGATAGTGATTGTCGAGAGAGGAACGCGAAGAAGCAACGAAGCAACACACAAACACTGGAGTCGGAACCTGAGTATTGACTTTCGGCGCGGCAAGAGATATTCAGAGAGGGAAATTTAATTTTCCGCGTGACAAAGATACCTTATTTAGCTTTTTGGATTTTATTAATACCGGTTATCTATTAAATGTCTGGTCCTAAAGATACAAATAACATTTTAAGACCGGAGTTTTAAATGTATCCGGTCCTAACCTTTTATTAGTCATTTAAGTTTTAAGACCGGAGGTTTATCAAAGGTCCGGTCCTAAAATACAAAATACTCTTTAGTACCGTTATTATAAAATGTTCGGTCTTAATGGCATTGGTGATTGCATTAGAATGAATCAATAATATATAAAGGATATTTTTTTGGACAAAAAAATAAAGGAAAATTGGAGAATAAGCTTCTTTCATTAATTACTGGAGAACAGCCAAAAAAATCATACGGAGTTCTTATTGTCTTACATTACTTTCAGAATATGCATACACAAGAAAAAAACAAAAGAAAAAGAAGCTGAATATTATCATCCACAAGAATTTGGTGAACAACCTCGGCGATTTCGGCGTGAAGAGCATTAATTTCCCGCCGGAGATCGGCAACTTCTTGTCTTATTTGCTCCACCCGCAATATTAATGGATCATTACGGCAAAGCGGAGAGGGGTCGAGGTAGGCGCGCGGGGCCAACGGGTTGGGTAGGGGGAGCACGAACATCTGCATGTTGTGAAGGTTGGTGGGGAGCACGAACATCAGGGGGTGCGGCATGCGCAATCTCTTCATCATCCGAAGAAATAACAATGGGTCCAACGACCCGAGAGTCTTCGGAAACAATTGGGCGCACTCTCATTTGGAGGAGGCGCACCGTATAACGTTCTAACCATGGCACGAGCTTGAGGTGTGTATGCACCCCTACGAGCGGTTTGCTTGTATCTAACCATGGTTTGAGGCTTTGAGAGGTTGGGGCGAGAGAGATAGGTAGTGAGGAGTTAACAAGGACAAAGAGGTAGTGTGTGGAGTTAATAAGGACGAGAGGCGGGAGAGATAAACATCGATGATGATTAAGTCAATTGGTATAAATGATGTTTCTACTTTAAGAGCGTATTTGTTTAAATATCCGGTCCTAATAGTCAATTATTTTTAACAATTACTTTTAAGACCGACCTTTTATCTTGTATCCGGTCCTAAAACACTTTTAAGACCGTCTTTTTGTACTATATCCGGTCCTAAATCTCATTTATTTTATATTTTCAAATTTATTTTTTTCAAGTAAGAATTTTTGGCTAAAAAATATTACTTTTAGGAACGGATCTTTTACAGTATTTGGTATTAAAAGTTTATTCTTTTCAAAATCCTCAGATTGCGAGTCCCTTCCCTATGTTGAAATGAATGATTGAGTCTCTTCGGCTTCCACATAAACTTCCCAACTAGGCGTCTCCTCGTATTCTGAGTAACTATGCGTCTCCTCGTTAATGTTTCCGGCGTTTCACATTGTTCAGGATGGGTTCTCTATTTAAACCCGTTGTTACTTTACTTTCTTCACATTCATCTCCATCTCCTCCTACAACCTCCACCGTAATGGCTCCTCCACCACGACGAGGTCCTCCTTTGGGCGAAATCCCGAGGCACCTCCATATCCTCCTCCATTTCCTCTGAACCCGAACTTCTGGCAGATGCTGCAGCACCTGATAGCCCGCGTCGATCATATAGACCGACGCTTAGGCCAAGCAAGTTCAGTCTATCACGCCGTCAACAACAAGCTGAACGCGGTACTCGACGCCAATGACGTTGAGTACCATACCTCTGATGACGACGTCTCCGACCCTTCCCTCCCCTCCGACAACGATGGGGAGGATTAGAAATATGTATGCTTTTTTTTGTAGCAGCAAAAAAAATTAATAAATAAAATAAAAATTTTTAGATCCCAATCGCTTTCCTTATACTTCCTTTATGGTGATGTTCTTTTCTTTTTTCCGACAAAAAGGAAACAAACAAAACATTGTTCTCTTCGTGGTGATCAACATTAAAAATTTGCAGAATAAAGTTAACAGTTACGACCATACAAAACAGAAAAAAAACAATGTTTACCTTATTCGAACAAAAACAAACAGAGTGACGATTCTTCTCAAGTTTGGACCATCGTTTTCGTCCTCTTTACTTACCACGGTGTGAACATTTTCGGTGTCCTTTTCGTTATCTTCTTTCTTTTCCGACAAAAGAAAAGGGACACCGATGATGATCTTCACATCCGTGTTAAGTAAAACGAGGACAACGAAGCACAAAACTTGAGAAGAACGCCAAAACTTGGTTGTCTTGAACCCTAACGATTTGTCTGAAAACCGAGTCAGAACTCTATTTAAAGGAAGAATATTAGGACCGGACATATAACAATCCAAGGTCCTAAAAGTTAAGCCTTATTTTAAAAATTTGAAGTTAGGAGCGGACAAATAAAAAATATACGGTCCTAAAAGTCTACCCATACTTTTTAGAATTAGACGAAGACTTTTAGGACCGGATATTTGTTAAATATACGGTCTTAAAATGGACGAAGACCTTTAGGACCATGCTTTTAACAAATATACGGTCCTAAAAATTAAGCCTTATTTTAAAAATTTGAAGTTAGGAGCGGACAAATAAACAATATACGGTCCTAAAAGTCTACCCATACTTTTTAGAATTAGACGAAGACTTTTAGGACCGGATATTTGTTAAATATACGGTCTCAAAATGGACGAAGACCTTTAGGACCGTTCTTTTAACAAATGTACGGTCCTAAAAGTCGCGAAACTTTTCAGAAACTCTTATGGCTCATTTACAACATCCGCCTGTATCTCAAATTTCAAGCACTAATTAAATAGCTTTATCCACCAATCCATTCATTCAGAAACCCAAAATGGACACACACAAATTGTTCGAAAAAATAAACAAATTTATTATTGAATTGCATTGCGTTATATTTACAAAAGAATGAATTAGCTAGTCGAAAAAATAAACAAATGTATGTACTAAGGCTATTGTTGCTACAACATATATTATTTACAAATGAATTAATTTAGGACATTAATTATTGTCGACTTAGATTTTCTAAGACCGGTTTATACGAGATATTCACAAAACACATGGCGTATGTGCTCCACTTCATCATCATCAAAAAAAAAGAACAAGAAATATATAAGAGCATATATAGCTTACTGACCAAGTTCACAAGACAGTTATGCCATGTCCAAATATGTACTAACCTTTGGTTGGTACCATTTAGGGTTGAGATCAACCCCACGCCTTTTTTTTTACCGTTCTTTGGAAGGTCTTCATGCCACTATCATCAAAATCACAAATTTATCAGTAATGTTCACTGAAAATTCACAACAGGGATTTCAGACAAGACAATCAAAATGACATTCTTACTTGTTGATGATCTCGCTTCAACGTAGGCGATGGATCCATGTGAATGGAGCATAAGAAGATAACATAATGCGACTCCATGTTCATGACGACCAACCGATAGTGGTTGCTGAAATTTCAATACAAAGAATAAAGTACTCAATATGATATATATATATATATATATATATATATATATATATATATATATGTAGCGAGAATTAAGTGAATTGCGGACAAGAAATGTGATATATATATACCCGAGCCGGTTTGGAAACAAGTACACCTTTCTTGGCACTTCACACACCCTCTTTGATATGTACTCCTGTCTCAATTCCTTGGATGTTGTACTTGCATACACTGGGCACAAGAATCCAAAATCCTCGATTCTGCCCTGTTCAACAAGTTTCTCATGCATGCACCTACAAGAATGACATCGATCAGGGAATTAGTATATATGTATGTGTGTCTAAACGGTGCATTTAAATTATGTAATCAAGGAAGAAGATACTTACTTTATAAATACTTGAACACATGCACTAGTAACTTCGTTGTCCGGAAGCAGCATGGACTCTACATCTTCATTATCAACTAAAAGCGGTTGAGGATGATCGAGGCCTACTACTTCATTGACAGACCACGATTTATCTTTAAACCATTTGTTGGCTACCAAATCGGATATTTTTTCCTTGGCCGTCAAGTTAGCGTAGGGGATGGCACTTGATGAGGGATGAAACTTGAGGAGGGGGTGAAGCTTGATGAGGGGATGGAACTTGAGGAGGGGGTGAAGCTTGAGGGGGTGGATCTTGAGGAGGGGGTGGATCTTGAGGAGGGGATGAAGCTTGATGAGGGGGTGGAGCTTGAGGAGGGGATGGAGCTTGACGAGGGGATGGAGCTTGACGAGGAGTAGAGACATCTACAAGCTTCACTGGCCAAGAGATGAAGGTTCCCTTAACATCACTCACAAGCTTCAGCTCTTCAGTTGGGAGAGGGACAGTGCATCATTGATCACCTCTTCAACTGACACTCTGACTTCATCATCATCCATTTGTTCGTGGTGTACAGTTGATCCCAAGTTGTGGACAGTCCCTTTAGCAACCAATTGTCTAAGACTATCACGATCCTCCACATATAGATGACAAGGTTGCTCTGACTGTCCAACAATGCAGCTCCCTCTAGTGCTCTGCTGCTGCATAGGTGCAACTGAAGGTGTCAAGGGATCCACAATGGTCTCTGGTCGAGAGCTCAGGAGACACTGCATTTTCTGATCCATCTCCTCCTTCATCTGTTTCAACTGAGCTTGAAACATTTCTCTCAATGTAGCTTCTCTGGCCGCTGATTCCTCATTTAATTTGGCAACTGTCTGATCCATCTCCTCCCGGGTAATCATACTTTGTCTGTGGCGTTTGGATTTACCAAAGTATTGCTTTAGGCCTACCCGTCCTCCAATCCCCCTTACACGCCCCGAGTGATATGCTTTTCCGGTCGCAGCGGTCAGAACATTATTCCTCCCGTCCGACGCAAAAGATCCCTCGCCTCTTTCTTTTTAAGATCTTCCTGTAATATACAGATAACGAGAAGCTTAGTAATGAAACATGTTTAATTAGTAAGTAAAACGTCACAATATCGATACTTACAATTCGTTCAGCAACTACACGAGTTTGTTCACTCGTGTAGGCGCCGCTTGGCTTTTGCCGAATATACAACCACAACTCCTCGCGACGTATTGGAGATGGCGGCTGGTCAACTACCGCAGAAGGATTGGATTCAGCTTCATCTTCCAATCTCTTCCGCTTGGCTGCCATCAAATCTTTTTCGGTCTTTTCATATCCGCGCGAGAAGCCTGTGTGGGCAATCATTCTTTCTCCCGATCTCTTGGTATTTTTCCCTTCTTTTCTGTGAATCAAGATTGAAAACAACTATCAATTATGAATTCCAGACATGTCACTAACATAAATTAGAGAACTTCTGCTTGATATGAACGTCAAACATTAGTCAAATTCACTTCATCAAGTTTAAACATTTTACTTAAGGAAGATGTAGCATTGTAGAAGAAATTGGGAGAACAAAAGGAAAGGGAGTTGCAAAATTGCTGCCAACTCAGTCAATTCATTCATTCATCATAATTGGTTCCTACACACATATTAGAATAACTAACTAACTACTTGCACCGAAACCATTACACAGTTAACATACTAACAACTTACCATTACACAGTTTACATATCAGACTTGCATGGAATTAGGACATGCTCCTCTGATGCAGGACAAAGGCAGGAAATGTATACTTCTATTCACACACCAAACCATTTAACTAACAGGATTAGATGTACACAATAACATTCACATATCCGCACAGGTTAATAAGCAAACAAAAGTGCAAACACAACTAAATATAAACTCACCAGAGCTTCAGGAGTGGTCCGCAGCTGAACAAATTGTTGCCAAGTTTGTTCATCAAGAAATTTGTACTTGTGCCAGGGTTTATGGTCAGGCTTCACCTCGGCAAAAATATACGTGTTAGCAAGAAAGGTCTTAAACTTCCTGAACCGCTCAGCACAATAAGACAATGTTGAGTCTTTCAACTTCTCAGAGTCAGGGACGGTGCATGTAAGCCGGATAGTGTCCCAAATAGGATCCTTTATTGTGCTTTGGTCCACATTTTCCACTCATCAATCAAGATGCTAACCTTGCTGTGTACTAGAGCACCGACAAAACTAGTATATGTGGTTTTATTAGTACCGAAAGGTTGCAAATTTTCATCAAACTGAATCTCGAGCTTCGTCCCGGAATTACGACTAAGGAAACCTCCTCATTCGTGTGCCGCTTCTACCACGGCGTGCACGCCGCGAGGAGGCTCAATGTGAGATGAAGAGGTTCGTTCGACCGATCCACACCCGGTCAAAGCGGTATCTAGAGTTCCGGGAACACGAGTGGAATCGTTTTCACCGTTCATTTTCAAGAAAGTGATAGGAATGCACGAGCAAATGAGGGAGTAACAGAGGCTAACGGTACGTGGGGCGAGGAAGAGAGGTAATGCAACAGAAGGGTTTCGCAACGTGAACGGGGTTCGTTCTTCGGTGAGAGTGTCAAAAGCTTCCGCGAAGAAACTATATTTGGCGCTTCATTTTTAAGACCGGACAAATGAGTATATACGGTCTTAAAGGTTAACCTTTAAGACCGGACTTCCTAAAACTCCGGTCTTAAAATTAATTATTTTTTATTTAAACTTTAGTACCGGCCTGATTTTACGTCCGGTCTTAAAAGTCTAACTTTTAAGACCGGTCATTCTGTAACTTTGGTCTTAACATTAATTAATTTTTTATTCAAACTTTAGTACCGGCCGTGATTTATGTCCGGTCTTAAAGGTCTAACTTTTAAGACCGTCTTTTATAAATGTTCGGTCTTAAAACTTTAATACATTTATATTTTAATTTTTCCGTATTAATTTTGGAGTGTAGAAAATATAAGTCCGGGTTTGTATGAGATTTCTCCAAAAGTAATTGATATTTCAATTTTTTAATAACATTTTTTAAGACCGGTTGTTATTTTAACAGGTCTGGATAAGACCTATGAAAAAATGATCCAGTGTAAGAAGTTCTTTATATTTACAAATCTGCCACCGGTCATATTTTTAGGAGCGGTCCTTCTTTAGTTCGGTCTTAATAAGGCAACCTTAAAGCACTTTAGCGTATAAGAAGTTCTTTTTATTTACAAAACTGCCACCGGTCACACCTTTAAGAGCGGGGCGTCGATGATCCGCTCTAAATGAGCCGGTCTTAAATCCCTTTTTTGCACTAGTGAACCCTGATAAAAAATCCTAAGTGATGCTTTTATAGAATTTTATATTTGTTGTATTGTTTATAACTTATAAAATCGCATGTCTTTTTATAAATTTTATACTTTTATGGTTTTTAATGTATGATTTATTTATCTATTTCATAAATATTAATAAAGCTAAATAAATTATAACATATGTGATATTATCTCTCTAAAATACTTATGTGTAACATTATATAATAAATCACTTTATAAGCTAGACAAATTAGTTCAATAAAAAAAAAAGATAAATATGAGATATCAAATGGAAAAGAAAAAATATTTTACATTTAGGACCAAAATATTGACTAAAATTATACCCTACATTTAGGACTAGATGAGTATTGTATATTGATGTATAAAATTGAAACAATTTTCCTATTTGATAAATCAAAATACTAAATTAATCAGAATTACAAGAGCAACTGTTATAGGTTCCATTGAATATGAATATCACATCACATTTCGGCCTAAAATATGTGTTGCTCCCATTTGTATCACCATCCAATATAAAATGGCATTCATAACGCTTCGCTGTTTCTGTTCAGTCATAGAACATAAACCCTAACCCTAGGTGGGCTAGGATGTGGATGTAGGATCAAATAGCCCTCTCCCAAGTATCCATGGATTGGATACCTAAGAGAGTCTGAGATCACAAAGCACAAGGACTTGACCTAGGAGCAATTCCTAGGGCCTACGTACCCTGAAGAGGGATCAAAGTCCACGTAGTTCGATGACACGGGAGGCGTTTTGCCAAGGGGGATACTTCTTTGTTTGTGCAAATCGTTCAACGTGCTCATTTTGGATACTTGTCCGAGCTTGCATTAAACTTTCTAGTTTGCATTAATGGCGGTTATTGATAACTGCGCTTTTTCCGCTTAACAAATCGGTGTCCCGCTCTGTTGCCCCCGACACTGTTAGTTCGAGTCCTTGAGGCTTTTGCCCAGGATGTGTTGCTTTCCAAATCCGGACGAGGTGCTCACTACTGTTGGGTGTTCCGTGCGTGCCGACCCGAGATTCAGGGTTTATATACTTTCAACCGAGATTTCGGGTTTATAAACTGTAACCTGGAGATTCTGGGCTATATATTCTAACACCGAGATTCTGGTTTAGATACTTGAACTCCGAGATTCCGGGTTATATATTCTAACACCGAGATTCCGGTTTATTTACTCTAACACCGAGATTTCGGTTTATTTACTCTAACACCGAGATTTCGGTTTTACATACTTTAACACCGAGATTCCGGGTTAATATACTTTAATACCGAGATTCCGGTTTAGATACTTGAACTCCGAGATTCCGGTTTATTCTTCCTAATGCCGAGATTTTGAGTGTATTTACTTTAACAACCGAGATTCCGGGTTTATAGCGCAACTCAGAAGTTACTAAGGGTTATTTACTTTAACTCCGAGATTTAGGGCTATTTACTTGAGTAGCGAGATTAGGGTTTATATTTACTGAAAACAAGTTTGTTTACCCAAACTTCAATCAAATAAAATTGGCGGCATTGCCGTAGCAGAAATGATTCCAATAAGGGAACCTAAAATAGACTTGCCGCCTCGTGCGGGCCCCCAGTTTCAACTAGATTGGCAAAAGCGGGTCCGCCTTCTTAACTTTACACGGATCACGGATTAAAGCTAGATTCGGTTTAAATCGGGGATCGTCTTCTTAACTTTTACACGGACCTTTAGATTTTAAGCCCAGATTCAATTTAAATCGAGTGCTCCTCACGAAATTTTACACGGATCCCGGATTTTAACCAGATTCGGTATAACAGGGATCCGTCTTACATGTCTTTGTTTCTGTAAAACTTTAAAAAACGGAACTTATCTTGGCTTTCTACTTAGTGTTCCAAGGTAGCACGTTTAGCAAGTAGTTCTTACGAAGCCCGGATTTTAACTAAATTTAGTTAAGTGGGGGTCATGCCTTCATCCCTTTCGTAGGGGCGGACTCCACAATTTATCAGGGATCAAGTAAGGGACGCAGTTTAAGTGGCATAAAAGCAGGACTTGACTGTGATTCATGAAGCGGGTTTTGTAAGCACCAGTTCATAACTGTGTTTAATTTGTTAAACATGATTTTCGGAGCGGGGTTTATGTCCCTCAGGATTCCTACATGTTTAGTTTTGACATGATTTTCGAAGGCGGTTTCTTTACCATGACTTCATACATGTTTAAATTTGTACATGATTTTCGAAAAGCAGGGTTTCTTTACCACTGTCCTCACATGTTTAATTTGAACATAATGATTACGGAACAGAGTTGATTACTTTGCCCTCTACATATTTAACCTTACGCAGATTTTGGAAGACGAGTTTTGATTACCTGCCCTACATGTTTAACTTGAACATGATTTTCGGAACCGGGTTTTATGTACCTGATTCACACATGTTAATTTATCACGTGATTTTGGAAGACGAGGGTTTGATTACCACCTGCCCTCTACATGTTTAACTTGAACATGATTTGAACCCGGAGTTTTATGTACCTTAGATTCCTACATGTTGGCTTTGTCATGATTTTGAGAAAGCAGGTTTGTTTGCTGAGTAAAATGCGGCTAACAATACACTTAGATTTTCAGCAAATTTTCCTTATCCATTCTGGGATTCATACTGCTTTTTCCTTCGAGGTGATTTTTGGAAACGGGTTTATGTACCTCAGATTCCTGTTTATAAACACACGGATCCTTGATTTAAACTAGATTCAGTTAGCTGGGTAGGTGTATGACAAAGAAGATGGAACTTTTGATTTGGGTAGCCATTGCGCTAAAATTATTGACATTCAACGGATTTACAGAAGAGCTTTTCTTGTTGAGCCCTTGGTTTTTCATTCCAAGCTGACACAATGTGCTCATCCACTCTACATCCAGCCATATATTACTAGCGCCAAAAGTTCTAGTGACTTCAAATCAGTAACCTGCAATGGCAAGTAGCCTCCCGCATCCCGGTTTTTAACAATAGGATCACCAAGCTTCTCCAATTAATGCAGTATGTGATCTCACTTCCAAGAATGACTCCACAAGCCTTTAATTGGTGGGCCACTACCTATGTATCCTTGACAATGAGGTGAACCATAACAAAATATTTAGCGAGACTTTACTGTCGATGCCATACTCAAGGGTTTCACATATACGTAATACCTACTACGCTTATACGGAGACGCATCGATAATGTTTCAATGATCAAGAATTACCATCATTGCCACATTATGCTTGATTCTATCAAAATCGTGAAGTAGATGATGAACCTTTTTCCTCTAGATGCTGTACATCGTCATGTATTAGAAATGGTCTTTGAGTTATGCAGATGCTAAATCACTCAGTAATATCACAGCAATAAAAATAGCTACGATTATATGACCTCCAGATGCTAAATTGCTCAGTCAATATCACAGCCATAGAAATCGCTACAATTATATAACCTGCTTGCATTCATTGGATTCAATACCCATCCCTGATTAATCGTTAGAAACAGGGCAGGCATCTTTGAGCATATTGCTTGTATTAAAATACATACCTGCAAGAGAAATACCAGCACCATACTATGAATTCGCAGCTTCATAGGGGTCATTTCATGCATAAATTTCCTTTGGGAGTTTTATCAAACAAAGTTGCGGGCCCCGGTAGTTCATTTCTTTTGCTGCCTCGATGTGACAATGTGATTTAATCTCTCCCACCAACTGTTGATTCAAATCCGAAACTATTTCAACACGAATCCCACAGAAGAATTCTCTTCATTCTTGGGGCCGAAAATGAAGCTTCACAAGCAACAATTTAAAGAAGATCTCAGGAGATTGCATCTTAAACATAGACGCATTCCAGAACGCAAAAACAAGATATGTGAACGCCACATCTCACAAGCTGGACTTCAAATGAGTATTTCGGTCTACCGGCGCTGCCTGATGGTGGTGGCTGGTGAATCTCTGGCTTTGATAACTGGACCTACGTATAAAGTCTAAGTGCTGTCGCAGTAAAATAAACACGCAGATTGATCTCAGCACAAAGCACTTTCAGAAGCGCTGGAAAAAAGGCCACCTAGCAGCAATGCGAGATGTTCACCAAAGTGGATCAAACCACAAGTGGGTCCCGCTGGCCACGTGTTGTTCATATTTGTGAAATGTCGTTGTGATGTTCCACCGTCTCCTTGCCTCTGATGGAATCTTGAAGCAACTCTAACATCATTCTGACGTAGGAACGTGATAGCTTGGAGGCAATGAAGTTATCTCGGCGAAATCCTCCAGCATTTAACCTGAAGTCCGAGTTTCAAGAATAAATAGCATGTCGGCATACACTCGAGCTCCATGGTTTCTTGTTGATCTTTGATTTCAAAAAGGAACGTCTTCAGTATTTCGGCCTCCAACCAAAGCGACTTCAATTAATCAAGCTCGGGTTTCAACTACAATCCTGGGCATCAAATGTTGAATTCGAATATCAAGCAAGACGGCTTCCACTCACAATTCTGGATCTCAAATGAATACCAAATCGGCTTATAATCCCAGACCTCCAACTATGATCCCAACTTTCAATCAAGACCGACGTTGATTCTGGGAAGCTCAAAGGTATCATATACACTGTTTTCCAAGTGCATGGTCCTCTCACTAGATCCCGACATGAACCTCAGCATAACGGACGATATACTACTTCCCGGCATGCACCTCATAATCTTGGCATGAACCTCGGAGTAATAGACAATATACTTCTCCTCGGCCTCGGACAAGAGCAATCTTGATGCTCAGAATACAGTGGAGTCGGCATGATCAAAGCAAGTTTGGGGAATGATCTGGGGATCATCGCGGGGCCCAAGACCAGAGACGCTGGATATTCACATCACAGTAGAAGTCGGCCTCTTACTTTCAAACCTTCATCTTGGTTCTGAATCGAAGTCTGCTTTTCTGAACACAGAATTTTGAGGCATCTCGGCATTTATGATATTAAACTCAGCATCTATGCTTAAATCTTTGATATGAAAAATGAAGCATCCTGGATTTCCGAGATTGTATCTCAGTTCAAGCCGGTGAGCATTATGCCGACATTGCAAAGATAGTGATGATGGTCATTGTATCCCGTCATTGTATTTTGGCTTTTAATCAGGACCTTCAAATGGACTTCAAATTGTAATCCTGGCATTTAGATATTAATCCTGGCCTTGAACCAAGACAGCTTCAAATACTATCCCGGCATTCCGAATTAGAATCTCTGCATGTGGCATTCATGTGGCGTTGTAGTACCAGGATTATTAAATCTCGGCATTCACCCGATGTCCATAGACTTTTCGCCTCGGCACCCGAGTTGTTTTCGGTAATATTCTGGGGATCATATTCCATGTGGATATATTTATGTGATACCTCGCGAATAAATATATTCCACAAGAACTTGGCTCCCTCAGACATTTTCACCTCGGATGCCTGACAACAAGACATGAAAGAGACCGAGAAACCAAACTCCTCTCTAGTCCGCCTTGCCTCCAGGACATACGATCTGAATGAAGAACTAAATCAGTAGACTTCGCCAACGTTGAAGACTGCCGATCCTCGCGATGCGAACCAGGATTCCAAAATCAGGTTTCTAGAGACGTCTACCTCAGACTTGGAAACCATAGAAATACCATGCGCGCACTTGGGAATTTCTTGACGAACGAAGATGCAGAAACACGAACTCAGAATTGATGACAAAAACAAATATTCAGAGCTCGCAGACCTAATCGATTCGGTCAGATATGAAGAACCTTTTAGAGGCCGCTTGCCATACTCAGTAATATTTTTTGAGAGGCAAGACTCAAACTCCTCAATTTTTCTTGATTTTCTTCTAATTTCTGGTGAGCCCAGAATTGACATCATTGACCATCTTTGGTCACGGGAATCAGAAATTTACCGATTCCCCATGGACGGCGCCAATGTTCAGTCATAGAACATAAACCCTAACCCTAGGTGGGCTAGGATGTGGATGTAGGATCAAATAGCCCTCTCCCAAGTATCCATGGACTGGATACCTAAGAGAGTCTGAGATCACAAAGCACAAGGACTTGACCTAGGAGCAATTCCCTAGTGGGACCTCTACGTGACCTCGAAGAGTGTGATCAAAGTCCACGTAGTTCCGATGACACGGGAGGCGTTTTGCCAAGGGGGGTGGTGTGGTGTGCTGTTGTGTGCGGTATATGCAATTGAAAGAGAGCTTAGAAGATGTGTGTACCTCTTTAGGTTAACCAACTATATATAGAGGCTACCTTAGGGTTAGGGTTTGGACTTGCTGGGCCTTTGGTGCCTCCAAGCCCAAATGTATTAGAAGTCTCCTGATGGGCCTCACCTTGGATGGGCCTAGTATTTTATTCCATAACAGTTTCCTTCAACTTTTTTTTTCGCCCAAAACTGTTTCCTTCAACTTCAACAACTAATATCATTAGGACAATTAAGTAATAATTAAAAGCTTACTTCTATCAACTACCAGTTCTTTTAAGTAGCAGGTTGACATTCAATTTTATTATAATAATTGGTTGCTAAATTACAAATATTTTAAGTGAGGGAAAAAAGGATGTTACATTCCATAAAACGTATGGAGTATTGCCTAAAAGAAATTCGTTAACGCAATGTTATATGTTCGTTGGGTTAGGATTGTAAATATTGGGCCTCGTGTGCGGTGGCTAGCCCACAGATTATGCATAGTTGTGTGTGATTTGACACAAACGGGTCAAATCACAAGTTTTACTACCAATTAAAATGTAATATAGGTGCCGAGCGCTTAGTAGCGCACTGGCATCTGTGCCAGCTCTAGGCAGCTGGTCACCCCCTTGTACCGGGCTCGAGCCCACTCCCCTCCCCCTTCCCTACTTGGAGTATCAAAAAAAAATGTAATATAGGTAAATAACTCATGATCATTCTCTTATTTTGAAACCTTTTTTTTTTTTGCTCAAAAAAGATACCTTCATTACTAAATAGAGTCAGAAACAATACAGCATAAACAGGCTAACAAAAGCTACCCAATACAAGGAACAAGGGGAACAACCTAAGTCAAAGCGACAAACAAGAGAGAAGGAAGCACGCTGCACAAGAGGCAAGATACAGAAATGCCTAAAACAATACAAAGCACAAAAGAACACAGGAAACACTAAGCAAAGCAAACATAAGGAAATTAGCCAGCCACCAGATCCGAACTTGAGGCATGAGAAGCATCCTCCACACAATTGGCCTCCTAAGCATCCAAGGTTAGAAGAGAAGACAAAGAAGGTTATGGTTGTGAAACCCACCCGTCGGTGCCACACCTCCTTATAAGCATTCGCTGCAAGCAAGTCAGCTACTCTATTACCCCTTCGAGGGGTAAAGGATAAAGAAAACTCAACCCTGTCAGAAAAAAGGCCAATAATATCAAGAAGAATACATCTACACACTAGTGCAAAAAAGGGCTTTAAGACCGCCTCATTCGGAGCGGATCATTGACGCACCGGTCTTAAAGGTGTGACCGGTGGCAGTTTTGTAAATAAAAAGAACTTCTTATACAATGAAGGGCTATAAGACCGCCTCATTTAGAGCGGATAATCGAAGCACCGGTCTTAATGGTGTGACGGTGGCAGTTTTGTAAATAAAAAGAACTTCTTATACAATGAAAGACGCCCTTTGATTTTTAAGACCGAACTTAAAATTTGTCCTAAGTACTAAAGTTTAAATAAAAAAGTAATAAATGTTAAGACCATAGTTACAGAATGACCGGTCTTAAAAGTTAGACTTTTAAGAACGGACAAAAAATTTGGCCAGTACTAAAGTTTGAATAAAAAATTAATTAATTTTAAGACCGGACATATATAGAGATCGGTCTTAAAGGTTATCTTTTAAGACCGTATATGTGTATTTGTTCGACCCTCTTCATCTCACATTGAGCCTCTCGGCCAGTGCACAGGTGGTAGAAGCGGCACACGAATGATGGAAGTATCCCTTAGTCGGAATTACGGGACGAAGCTCGAGATTCTTTTTGATGAAAATTTGCAACCTTTCTGGTCCTAATAAAAGCACATATACTAGTTTTGTCGGCGCTCTAGTACGCAACAAGGTTAGCATTTTGACTGATGAGTGGAAAAATGTGGACCAAAAAACAATAAAGGATCCTATGTGGGACACTATCCGGCTTACATTCACCGTCCCTGAGTCTGAGAAGTTGAAAGACTCAACATTGTCTTATTGTGTAAACCTGTAATGGCCATGGTTAGACGTTCTTTGTTAGTTAGTTAGTTATTCTAATATGTGTAGGAACCATTTATGATGAATGAATGAATTGGCTGAGTTGGCGCATTTCGCAACTCCCTTTCCTTTGGTTTTCCCAATTTCTTCTACAATGCTACATCTTCCTTAAGTAAAATGTTGAAACTTGATGAAGTGAATTTGACTAATGTTTGACGTTCATATCAAGCGAAGTTCTCTAATTTACATTAGTGACATGGTGGAATTCATAATTGATATATAGTTGTTTTCAATCCCGATTCACGAGAAAATAAGGAAAAATATCGGAGATTGGGAGAAAGAATGATTGCCCACGAGGGCTTCTCGCGGCGGATATGAAAAGGCCGAAAAAGATTTGATGGCGGCCAAACGGAAGAGATTGGAAGATGAAGTGAATCCAATCCTTCTACGGTAGTTGACCGCCGCCATCTCCAATACGTCGCGGAGGCCGTGGTTGTATATTCGGCAGTGAAGCTTGTAGATGTCTCTACTCCTCCTCAAGCTCCACCCCCTCATCAAGCTTCACGGCCCCCTCCTCAAGCTCCACCCCCTCCTCAAGCTCCACCCCCTCCTCAAGCTCCATCCCCTACTGCTAACTTGACGGCCAAGGAAAAAATACAAGATTTGGTAGCCCAAAAATGGTTTAAAGATAAATCGTGGCCCATATATACTTATCTCGCAATTCACTTAATTATGCTACATATATATATATCTTGAGTACTTTCTTTTTGTGAATTTTCAGCAACCACTGGCGTTGGTCATCATGAACATGGAGTTGCATTATGTTATCTTCTTATGCTCCACTCACAGCGATCCATCGACTACGTTGAAGCGGATGATCACCAAGTAAGAATGTCATTTTGATTGTCTTGTCGAAATCTCTGTTGTGAATTTTCGGTGAACATTCTTGATAAATTTGTGATTTTGATGATAGTGCCATGAAGACCTTCCATGTTGAAGTAAAAAAGCGTGGTGCTCGGCTCACGAGATCCTAAATGGCACAAAATTAAGGTTAGTACATAATTGGACATGGCATAATTGCCTTCGAAGTTGGTCGATAAGCTATATATGCTCTTATATATATTTATTGTTATTTTTAGACCCGTCGGCAACCGGAAGGATCGAACTTATGTGGCCGTACGTCATGAAACACATATATGATATTGTGACGGAGGAAAGACTACATTCACTTTAAAGGTAAAATAATGTTATGGTGAATTCGATCATTGATGGCTTAATGTTACATATGAAATATGCACGTAATAATATGTTATTTACATTCTGTCTTTGATGTTACGAGAGGTTTTCTGTCCAACGCCATTTTCGATGATGAAGTGGAGCACATACGCGAATTGTTTTGTAAATATCTATATAAACTAGGTCTTAGAAAATCTAAGTCGGGACAATAATTAATGTCCTAATTAATTCATTTGTAAATAATATATGATCTTTGTAGCAACAATAGCCTTACGTACATTTGTTTATTTTTCGATTAGCTAATTCATTCATTTGTAAATATAGCAATGTAATTCAATAATAAATTTGTTTATTTTTTCGAACAATTTGTGTGTGTCCATTTTGGTTTCTGAATGAATGGGATGGTTGATAAAGCTATTTAGTGCTTGAAATTTGAGGTACAGGCGGATGTTGAAAATGAGCCAGAAGAGGCTCACGAAAAGTATTCGCGACTTTTAGGACCGTATATTTGTTAAAAATACGGTCCTAAAGGTCTTCGTCCATTTTAAGACCGTATATTTAACAAATATCGGTCCTAAAAGTCTTCGTCTAATTCTAAAAAATATGGGTAGAGACTTTTAGGACCGTATATTTGTTAAAAGTACGGTCCTAAAGGTCTTCGTCCATTTTAAGACCGTATATTTAACAAATATCCGGTCCTAAAAGTCTTCGTCTAATTCTAAAAAATATGGGTAGAGACTTTTAGGACCGTATGTATGTCAAATATCCGGTCCTAAAAGTATAGAAAATATACGGCTAAAATATTAGGACCGTATATTTGTTAGTTGTCAGGTCTTAAAAGTCTTCATTTTATTTAATAGATTGCCGAAACCTTTAGGACCGTATATTTGTTAGTTGTCCGCTCCTAACTTTAAATTTTAAAATAAGGCTTAATTTTTAGGGCCGAGGATTTATTATACGTCCGGTAAAATTTTCATCACATCTGGAAAAGTAGAGGGGAAGACAACGATGGTCCAAACTTGAGAATAGTCGTCACTCTGTTTGTTTTTATTCGAAAAAAGGTAAATAATGTTTTTTGTTTTGTTTTGTATGGTCGCAGCTGTTAACTTTATTACAAATTTTTAAGATTGATCACCACGAATAGGACAATGTTTTGTTTGTTCTTGTTGTCGGAGAAAAAGAACATAAAGTTAAAGACAAACAAGGAAGGCGATTGGGAAATAAAAATTTTATTTAATAATTTTTTTGCGCCTCGTAAAGCCGACGGTACAAAAAAAAAAAAAAAAAAACTTAAAATTTCTAATCCTCCCCATCGTTGTCGGAGGAGGGAAGGGTCGGAGACGTCATCAGAGATATGGTACTCAACGTCATTGGCGTCGATACCGCGTCCAGCTTGCTGTTGACGGCGTGATAGACCTGAAAAAGTTGGCCCAAGCGTCGGTCTATATGAGCGACGCGGGCTATCAGGTGCTCCATCATCTGCCAGAGGTTCGGGTTCGGAGGCAACGGAGGAGGATATGGAGGTGCCTGTCGCCCAGCACGTGGAGGAGCCATTACGGTGGAGGTTGTAGGAGGAGATGGAGATGAATGTGAAGAAAGTAAAGTAACAACGGGTTAAAATAGAGAACCCATCACGAACAATGTGAAATGCAGGAAACATTAACGAGGAGACGCATATTTGCTCGAGAATACGAGGAGACGCCTAGTTGGGAAGTTTATGTGGAAGCCGAAGAGACTCACAATTCATTTCAACAATGGGGAAGGGACTCTTGAAAAGAATGAACTTTTAATATCGGATCTTGTGTGAGATCCGTTCTTAAAAGTAATATTTTTAACCAAAGATTCTTACTTGAAAAAATAAATTGAAATATAAAAATAAATGAGTTTTAGGACCGGATACAAAGTAATATATCGGTCTTAAATGAGTTTTAGGACCGGATATTTGATAAAAGGACGGTCTTAAAAGTAATTGAATTAAAAATTAGTTTTAGGACCGGATACAAAGTAATATATCGGTCTTAAATGAGTTTTAGGACCGGATATGTGATAAAAGGACGGTCTTAAAAGTAATTGAATTAAAAGTAGGACCGGATATAAGATAAAAGTCCGGTCTTAAAAGTTTGTATAAAAGTAAAATGACGAATTCATCATCGATGTTTATCTCTCACTATCTCTGTCTTTATATACTCCACACACTACCTCTTTGTCCTTGTTAACTCCTCGCTTCCTAGCTCTCACCCTGAACTTCTCAAATCCTCAAACCATGGTTAGATACAAGCAAACTGCTCGTAGGGGTGCATACACGCCTCATGCTCGTTCCATGGTTAGATCATTATATGGTGCGCCTCCTCCAATGTAAGAAACATTAAGAACACTTGTATGAATTTTTGGCTCTTCTCCGGTAATTCATTAAAGAAACTTATTCTCCAATTTTGCTTTATTTTTGTCCAAAAATATCATTTATTTTATTGATTTAATATTGCAATCACGAAGGCCATTAAGACCGGACATTTTATTTTATAAGTAACGGATCTAAAGATAATTTGAATTTTAGGACCGGATGTTTTATAAACCTCAAGATCTAAAAACTTAAAAGTCTAATAAAATTTTAGGACCGGATAATTTTAAAACTCCGGTCTTAAAATGTTAGTTGTATCTTTAGGACCGGACATTTAATTAATAACAGGTATTAATAAAATCCAAAAGCTAAATAAGGTATCTTTGTCGCGCGGAAAAATTAAATTTCCCTCTCGAACTCTTGTCGCGCCGAAAGTGAATACTCGGGTTCCGACTCGAAATTTCCCTCTCGGCTTCGTGTGCTTCGCGTACCTTTCTCGACAATCACTCTCTGGTTCCTTAGCTAAACGTCTATAGACAAAGCTGTAAGAGATGTTTCGGTTAAAACTTTATTACTTTCCAGCTTATCGTTCTTGGTTTTCATGGGTTTAACGAAATCGGTGTAATGTTGTTATGGGTATTCTCTGTTGTTAACGAATATTGTTTTTGAAGATTATATTTGCACTTTAGACCTACCCAACTGACCAACAAGTGTTTTTAGGTTACTCTTGTTGTCTTGTGCACAACATCAACGTTCGTGAGCGGAGAAGTAAGACGACTCGGCAAACGCATATGCTACGGGTTAGTCCACAAGACCTTCATCCCTGCATTTAATTTCCTCGTCTTGCATTTATTTTGGTTCTTGGATTCACTTGTGATGCATTTATGACCAAAAGTAATTCTTAATTTGTCTAAATAATATATAGGAATTCTACTATGGATCACAGTTGGATAGATGCTTTACGAACGAGTATTGAATATCAGAATGGGGTTAGGGAATTTATAGAATTTGCTAAAAAAAATGCCCATGATGATGGGGTAAGTATTATTGCCCTTGTGTAAAATGTTTGAATGAGTGTCGACTATGTCACGAAGTTATACGCACACATTTAATTTGTCACGGATTTTGTAAGACTTATACGGTATGGGTATGGCATGGTGAACAAGTGCCATCAAGTGGGAAACAACATGGGGAAGTGGCCTTTGATGATAATGACACGGATATGGATGATCGCATAGAGGACATTATCCGTGATGTAGGAGAAGAGGCTTTTGAGCGATCACATGCATATGGTAATATGTGCAGTGATGCGAGACACCGCTATACCGTGGGTGTAAAAATACCAATTGTTGAACGTTGTATTGAAATTGGTAAGCTTGAAGGCACGTCATGGATGGAGCGACAAGAGTTTTTGAGAATTGCTTGAGGCTTTGAAGGACATGCTTCGGATGATAACGTGTTGCCGCATCGCTACTATGATGCTAAGAAGATACTTTGTCCACTGGGATGGAGTACAAAAAGATCCATGCATGCCCGAATGATTGTGTATTATATAGAAAAGAGTTTGAAGAGAAGCGAGTTGTCCGATATGTGAAACCCCACGGTACAAGTCGGATAAGGGGCACTGCAAAAGTGTTGTGGTATCTTCCAATCATACCAAGGTTCAAGCGGTTGTTTGCGAATGAAAATGATGCAAAAATCGAGGTGGCATGCGAGATGAGAGGATTTCGGATGGACGGCTTCGACATCGGCCGATTCTTCTCAATGGAAGAAGATCGATCAATTATTTCCGAACTTCGGCGAAGAACCTAGGAACCTCGGGCTTGCCCTTAGCACGGATGGAATGAATCCTATGGAAGCCTTAGCGGCATACATAGCTCATGGCCCGTAGTCACGATTGTTTACAACTTATCTCCTATGTTATGCATGAAACGAAAGTACATCATGCTTGTCTATGTTGATTTCGGGACCAAAACAACCCGGAAATGACATAGATGTTTACCTAGAGCCCTTGATCGAAGACTTGAAGGAGTTGTGGGAAGAAGGTGTCGATGTTTTTGACTCTTTCAAGAAGGAGGTCTTTAGAATGAGAGCCATGATATTTTGTACTATAAACGACTTCCCAGCATATGGGAACTTGTCAGGGTATAGTGTAAAAGGCCATAAAGCATGTCCGGTTTGTGAAGAAGGCACATGCTACCATCAACTTCAACATGGAAGAAAGACGGTGTATCTTGGACATAGGAGATTTCTTAGACGGGGCCACCCATATCGTCGATTAAAGAAGGCCTTTTTTGGTGGCCAAGAGTATGAAGAAGCTCCGGTGGCATTGGTAGGGAGCAAGTGTATGAAAAGGTTAAAAATATCGGTGTCATCTTCGGTAAGCTTTGGAAAGAGTAGAAAAGAAACAAATATATGGAAGAAGAGATCTGTATTCTTTGATCTTCCCTATTGGCGCAATCTTGATGTGAGACAACGTATTGATGTCATGCATGTGGAGAAGAACGTATGTGATAGTATTGTGGGCACGCTTCTCAACATACAAGGTAGTTCGAAGGATGGTGTGAAGGCAAGATTGGATTTGCAAGCAATGGGAATACGCGAAGACTTGCATCCAAGGCCATATGGGAAGAGAACTTATTGTCCCAGGCTTCTCATACTTTGTCTAAGGATGAGAAACGAAGCTTTGTGAGTGTTTACATGGCACAAAAGTTCCCTCGAGGTATTCTTCAAATTTTAAGAGGCTTGTCTCGATGAAGGACTTGAAATTAGTAGGCCAAAAGTCTCATGGCTGTCATGTCTTGATGCAACGGCTACTCCCGGTAGCTATTCGAGGATTGCCGAATATGATCTTGGGTCGTTTTGACTAGACTTTGTTTCTTCTTCAATGCGGTTTGTAGTAAAGTTTTCAAGATTGAAAAGTTGGATGAATTGGAGAATGAAGGATATCTTATCTTGTGCCACCTTGAGAAGCTTTTTGTTCCTTCATTTTTGACATCATGGTTCATCTCATTATTCATCTAGTGAGGAGATAAAGTTGTGCGGCCCTATCCATTTACGGTGGATGTACCCTATTGAAAGATCTATGAAATTCCTAAAAGGGTATGTGAAGAACGCGTACCGGCGGAAGCATCAATTGTTCGAAATATGTTTCGAAGAGGCCATGGAATTTTGTCAAAATTATTTGGCCAAAGTAAGACATATTGGGCTTCCAAAACGTCGGCATCTTTGAAGGGGGTAGACGTGGGGCTTCGGTAAAGAGTGTGGATCTGATGAATTGTCACAAGTCCACTTATACATCTTGAATAATGTTGATGAAGTTCAAGCCGGCATATCTGCACATAAAGAGGTATAAGGAAGAGAACCATCGAATGGCCAGAACAAAGGTTGATTAGGGAGCATAACAGAACTTTTGCAAAGCTGGTTCAAACAAAAGGTCGAGGGATCTGAATGTGTTTCGAGACAATGAAATGGTTAGCACGTGGTCCCGAGTTTGATGTCATAAGTTGGAATTCGTATGTGATCAATGGTTATACATTTTACACGAAGTCCCTAGATGATAGGAGCACGGTCCCGAACAGTGGTGTTATGTTAGAGGTGAATCTATGCACTTCTCCGAGTTCGAAAGACAAGAGGCCTAAATTGGCGGTCATGCCATATTATGGGGTTATTGAAGAGATTTGGGAGGTGGACTATGTCAAAGTTAGATTTCCCATCTTCAAATGCAAGTGGGTTAATGTCAATAATGGTGTTCGGATCGATCGACTAGGATTCACTTTAGTCGATGTCAATAGTAGAAGTTTTGGAGATGAACCTTTTATTATGGCGAGATCATGCAAAACAAGTGTTCTATATCACCGATCAAGAAAATAAAATGTGGTGCAGTAGCTCTCCAAGGAAAGAGGGTCATTGATATTGATGAGGAAAGTCATTCAAATTATGGTGATCTTCACGAGAGTACTCCTTTTACAAGGGGTCTAGGACATGAGCGAAGAAGATGAAGCGGATAATGAACCCGGCATAAGAAATGATCATCAAGAAGGGATATGGGAGGATATCACTTTATAAAAGTGTCAATTCATAAGGTAATTAATATTCATATGCAGAATTCTTAGAAAACTTTAAGGTTTTAACTATTATTATATTCCTTCTATGTTCTTAATTAAACAATGTCATCATTGAATATGAATTTGTTCTTGTTTTGTTTTTGTGGCGGGATCCGTTTCAAAGGGGCATGTTATAAAGAGGATGCATGTTACGTTGTTGGGTGGGAATCAAATGAAGGCATGGTGAATAATATATTGGACTACATTTGTATGTTGAATTACATGTTGCATGTATTGTAACTCATTGCCTTTGTAATTAGTTATATGTTAGCTTATTGTATAAATTACTTTAGTTGTTTTAGACTTAATTAAGAGGCCACATAACTCATGGTGGATAATATTTGTATTCTTTTTCCAATTCAATTTATTCATGTTCATAGCTTGTAGCTTAAAGTATATCGATTTTTATGTCTTGTTTTGGATGGTGGATTTGTGTATATATATTGATCGGGAAGAACAGACAGGGGAAAAAATACGGGAAAATTTAGACCGCAAATAAAAATACGCTCTTAAATGTTCAAATATTAAGACCGGATGTATATATAACACCGCTCTTAAAGGTGTTAAGCCGGTCTTAAAAGTTGGTCTTTTAAGACCGGTCCATTGAAAAAATTTGGTCTTGAAAGTCAGTCTTTTAAGACCGGGTAATTAGTCCTCCGGTCTTAGAGTCCTCTATCTTTAGGACCGGATTGATATTTGTACGGTCTTAATATTTGGATCTTTTAAGAGCGGTCGATATTTATTTAGTACGACTTTTAAGACCGAAGGTTTAAAATGTCCGGTCTTAAAGAAAATCTTTAAGACCGTGTAAAAGTCCGGTCTTAAAGGTCGACTTTTAATACCGCCTGGAACAAGACTGCTCGCGGTCCGGTCCTAATGTACCTTTTTTGTCCGGTCTTAAAAGCCTTTTTTCCACTAGTGACACCTCCAGTCATACAAATCAGGAGACTTAGCTTCAATACACAAAAGCAAGAAAAGACAATCAGTTTCAAAAACAACTTTGTCATGGCCCAAATCCACTGCTAACATGAGAGCCCTTTTTAAGGCAAGAGCTTCAGACATAAAGGCCGATAATGACTTGATTTTATCCACAAAGCCCCACTTAAAAGTACCAAGATGATCCCGACAAACCACACCAATTGCAGCGTGGCTACTACCTGGGGCAAAGGCACCATCAAGATTGAATTTAAAATATCCAGGAGCAGGAGGAGCCCAACGATCACACCTAGCAGTTGGATTACCGACGCCCTTGAACGCCGATTGCAGCTCATCGCAATGACTCCAAAACTCAGTAGTACTCATCCTAGCATATTCAATGACAGCAAAAGGGGTTGGGCTTCGCATGATTGAAGACTTTTTCATTCCTTTGTTTCCATATATACCATAGCAGCCAACAAAGTAATAAGATATCCTTGGTCGTAAGAGATTTCATACCAGATATCAATATCCACCAGGCATTGAAGTTGGTCACATTGGAACAGTCAAACCGAAATCCCAAACTACATCCAAGCCAAATACAACGTGTCAATGGCAATAGAAGAAAAGATGTTCGATGCTCTCCTCAAACTCTTCACAGATAGGGCATAACCTAACAGATGACCGCCTCCTAGCACATAAGGCAGCATTAGTAGCCACCGCATTATTAAGGATGCGCCACATGAAGTGTTGCACCTGCGGGGTGACTTTGATGCTCCAGATCGATTTCCAGCAAGATTTAGGGACAACACAAGAGGAACCCGCTTTGGGGGGCGGACTTAAAGCCTTCAATTTTTCAGTGTGATATCCAGCCTTAACCGTATATACACCATTTTTTGATCTAGTCCAGAAAAGTTTGTCCTGTAAACCATTGTTAGGGATTGGAATTGCGTAGATAGCATCCTTGACTTCTTCCGATAGAAAAACCGCTATAGGAGAAAGGTTCCAAACTCCATCATTAATAAGATCACAAACCCTACCATGTTTGACAAAAGCATCCTCACAATTCTGCGGTTTCTCAAGAAAGGAGACACCAGGAACCCAATTGTCACCCCAAATTCTGATATCCTGCCCATTACCCACACCCCATTGAAGATCCTACCGGAGGAAATCACGGCCCTCAAGAATACTGGACCAACACCATGAAGCCTTTGAGCCTTTGGTTGCGTCTATAAATTCTAACTTGGGAAAATACACACTTTTCATTACACGAGCCCACAAATCATCAGGGCGAGACAAGAGCTACCACGCAGTCTTAGCCAATAAGGCATCATTCATGGTGACCAAATCACGAAAGCCCATACCACCCTGCTGCTTCCCCAAAGTGAGGTAATTCCACGCCTTCCAGTGCGTTTTACTTCCGAAAGCGTTACCATCCCACCAAAAATTAGCTATAAGGCTGTGGATCTCTCTACAGGTTTTCAAAGGGAATTTAAAGCAATTCATAGGATAAATGGGTATAGCTTGAATAACTGCTTTATTCATGACTTCCCTACCTGCAAAGGAGAGGGAGCTGTGCTCCCACCCTTGGAGCTTGGTAGTGACATGCTCCCTAATGTAGGCCAAGGCCTGCTGCTTAGTCTTTCCCCAAATACTTGGAATGCCCAGATACCTCCCAGGATCACCTGATGCAGGGATATGGAGGAGATTACTCACCATCTCACGGATCTCGTCTGGGGTATTAGTGGAGAAAAATAAGCTAGATTTATCAAGATTTAAAGCTTGACCGGAGCCTCACAATACAGGTGAAGGATAGCGGCCAACTTACAACAATTTCTCCGATTAGCATTCATATAAACGAGGGCATCATTTGCGAAGAAACTATGAGAAAGAACTGGGAAACTTACACTCAACTTAATGCCCTGGAGTAAACCAGCCTCCTGGTTTTTGGTGATCATAATGGAAAGGACCTCGGCCACCAAGATGAAGAGATACGGAGACAAAGGATCCCCCTGCCGTAATCCCCTATCAGGTGATAAAGAGCAAACAACTTCGCCAGATAAACATAAGCTCATTTTGACTGAAGTCACACACTTCATGATGAGAGAGACCCATTCCTCACAGAATCCGAACCTGACAAGTACATTATTCAGGAAGGCCCATTCCACCCTATCATAAGCCTTGCTCATATCCATCTTGAGAGCAAATTCATAATTATCTCCATCCTTCTTCCTTCGAAGATAGTGGTAAACCTCATGGGCAATGATGATGTTGTTAGTTCTCTATGTGTTTTGATGATTAATAACAATTGTAAACAAGTATGAATGTTTTGATAAGCCAAATGAGTCAAATACATTTTGCCATCGCCAAACTCGAGCCTAGATAGGCAAGCTCGAGTTTGCTGCTAACAGATAGCATATCAGGCTATTTCAGCATGTCGAACTCGAGCCTGGATATTTGAACTCCAACCTAAATCTCCATAGTATGTTCTTAAGAGTTTATAAATGTGTAAACTCGAGCCTGTATAAACATGCTCGAGTTTGCCTCTGGCGGGAAATGTTTTCCAAATTGAAAACCATCTCTTTAAACTTCAGAGTTTATATTTTGAGTAGAGTTTGCTTATTTTCTATGGTTGTTAATTGATGAAAACTCGAGCCTAAGTATATGGTCTCGAGCCTAACATTCTTGTGTAGAGTTTACTCTGCGGTTTGACAAACAAAGAAGAGTTTACAAGACTTGTAAACTCGAGCCTGCTATTGCAAGCTCGAGTTTTCCCTTGGCAGAGAGCTTCCAAGTTTACTTCATCCACAAACTCCAGAGTTTATGCTCAAACCTCCAGTTCTCTCTGATAAACCCTGATATAAACAAAGTCGAACTCGAGATTGACATTTTGAACTCGAGCCCTGTCATTGAAAGAGAGTAAAACAAATGTACAAACTCCAGAGTTCATATTTAAGCTCCAGTCCACACTTTCGAATGACTAAATCTTTTAGGCATGAATAGTGTTAAACTCGAGCCTAATCACTAATGGACTCGAGCCTGCCAAGTTTGTGAAATATGATTTCAGGTGCTCGCCCGACAAATACTCAGCGATGCTTCAAACTCAAGAAATTTACAAACTCCAGAGTTTACATAAAACTCCAGAGTTTGCTCCTCACAGAAGATGAACCTGATACTCAAAGTGCCTTACGAACTCGAGCCTGACTTGGCGAACTCGAGTTTCAGTCGGCAAACACAAATGATCGTTACTGATTTCATCCTGATTAGTTTGAACTACAAATTTACCATTTCTATGCGAATTGATTACATTCATTTAAAGGATTCATATCTATATTTAACCACTCTAAATCCAGAAAGTTTCAGGTATTAGTTGGATCAACGAGCATTGATTTCACGCGACAATCAGAACCTCTACAATGAAGAAGAATTCACGCGTTTGGAATGAAGAATATGCAGAATTGAGAAGTAACGGTCATATAACAATTGGCCACTATATATGGAACAGATTACAAACTTCGAAGACACAAGAAATCAAGCAGAAACGAAAAGCAAGCTCAATAGTTACCTATATTGTCAGTTTTCTTTCTGTATTGTGTTTGTGATACTTAGAGCCTCAGTGCTTATCAATATCTACTCTGTGAGAGAGCCAATTCACCCCTATCTTGGTGATTTCCTTTCATTTTCATTTGGTATCGAGCCGGAGTTGTCTATTTGAAGGATTAACATCCTAGACAAAAGATCCAATGGAAGGAATTCTACCCGATAGAGCCTCAATCAACAGACCCCGAGTTTCAATGGAGAACACTACTCATTCGGAAGGCTAAGTTCGGGGTCTATGTAATGGCCTCTCGAGTTTGGTTTATGGAGGGTCTTTGAGAAAGGAAACTATGTTCCTTCCTCGGTAGTAGCTGATGTCGAACTCCCAAGAAAGAAGAAGAGTATGATGACAATGATAAAAAGCTAGTTACTCTCAACATGAAAGCAATCCACATGCTTGCAAAGTGCTCTTGGGCAAAAGGAGTATTTCAGAATCTGCATTTTGCCATCTGCTAAGCAAATGTGGGATGCTCTTGAGATAGCTCATGAAGGAACGGCTGCAATCAAAGAAAATCGTATTAATACCCTCATGACTGAATATGATTTACTACAAATGAAGCCTGGAGAGTCTATTGGCGAATTTCAACTCAGGTTCACTCATCTGATCAATCAACTCACTGCATTGGGAAAAGAATATGAACAACCTGCCCAAGTGAGGAAAATACTAAACATTCTCACCAAAGAATGGGAAGCCAAGGTCACCGCAATTGAAGAATCTCGAGGCGAATCAATGGCCTCTCGTAGCGATTATTTGGCGGCCTCTCGAGTATGAGGGAAGATCAAATTCAAGAAAGGGCTAAATGAGATCAATGTCAAGACCAAGGGAATGGCTCTTAAAACTGTCAAAGAGGTAAAATCAGATGACGATGAAGAAGATGAAGATGAAGATGGTGAGCTAGGAATGATGGTTCGAAGATTCAAGAAATTCTACAAAAAAGACCAATCACACAAGAAGTTTCACAAAGGAAATTTCAGCACTGAAACTAAGAAACCAATCATATGTTATGAGTGTGAGAAACCGGGCCACATCAAATCAGAATGCCCTCAGCTGAAAAACAAAGAAAAGAAATTCAATAAGTTCAAGAAAAGAGCTTATGTGTCAGCTATATGGGCAACAGTTCATCCGATGAAGATGAGGCGTAAGAAGAAGAAAGTGCCAATCTCTGTCTT
The DNA here is from genome assembly GCA_025563575.1 of Acacia pycnantha. Lineage (NCBI taxonomy): Eukaryota > Viridiplantae > Streptophyta > Magnoliopsida > Fabales > Fabaceae > Acacia > Acacia pycnantha. The sequence continues at coordinate 7,302,235 of JAMWYP010000003.1, read as the reverse complement.
GTGGCTCAAGAGGAATCAGATAACGAAGAGGTAAGTAATTCTGATTTACCTTATGATGAACTATCATCTACATATAATTCTCTTTTCACCGAATTTAAGAAAACTGCAAAAGAACTTCTATTCTCAAAAAGAAAAATCAAATTATTAGAAGAACATGGTCAAACGATTTCTACACCTGTTTCTGTTTGTGAAACAAATAAGGAAAACTCTACCTGTCCTAATCATGATACAAAACCAACTTATAATGAACTCTCTCATCGAATACAAACTTGTTCAAAATGAGTATGATGAACTTGCTGAAAAATATTTTGCTTTAAAAAGGAGGAATACAACACTTGAACATCAAGTAGAAAATCTTTCTTTTCCGAAAATATCATATGTGATGACAAAAAGAAAGGCAAAAAGAAACATGGACAAAGATCATACATGAATTACTTTCAAAAATCTGTCCATACTTCAAATCCTTTTGCACATTGCAACTATTGCAACAGAAAAGGTCATACCACTTCCTCATGTTTTCATAGAAAGGATAGAACAATTAAACCTATAGGAAACTACCAATGGGTGCCTAAGGGATCCTATATGATTCCTAAGACACAAACTAACCCAAAAGGACCCAAGGAAAATTGGGTACCTAAAAGATGATATCTCTTTTATGCAGATTTGTCTTAGAGCATCAAATCCCAATAAATGGTATATTGACAGTGGATGCTCAAGACACATGACAGGAGACCAATCCAAGTTTGCTTCAATCAAACATAAGGAAGGTGGCAAGGTAACATTTGGTGGAAATGAGTCCGGAAGAATTGCTGGTATTGGTAAAATTGGAAACAACAATGGACCACAAATCAATGATGTTTACCTTGTGGATGGATTATGTCACAACCTCCTCGGTGTGAGTCAAAGCACGTACAAAGGAAATCTAGTCATCTTTGACTCGGAAGAATGTTTGATTGTAAGTAAAGATGTTCTCTCCTTAGATTGCATTAAATCCAAAGCATTGTTCGAGCTCCAAGAGAAGGTAATTGCTATACTCTTAATCTGTTCGAAAACAATTTCGATTCGAAAAATGTTTTGTTGGTAACTTGGATGAAAGTTGGCTATGGCATAAAGTTTAGGACATGTTAATATGATTCAACTTGATAAACTACGAAAAAAGGAATTGGTTATTGGCTTACCTAAACTCTCTTTTAAGAATGACATGATCTCGTGATGCTTGTCAAAAAGGTAAACAAACCAAATCTTCCTTCAAATCAAAGACTGAAATATCAACTAATAGACCTCTTCAATTACTCCATATGGATTTAGTTGGACCTCGCTAGAGTAAAAGCTTTGGTGGCAATCTTTATACCTTGGTTATAGTGGATGATTTCTCAAGGTTTACTTGGGTCATTCTTTTGTCTTCAAAAGACAAAACATTTGATCAGTTTGTTGTGTTTGCCAAAAAGGTCCAAAACGAGAAAGGATTCTCTATTGCAGGCTCTACAAAGGATGAAAACCCAACTTAGCTCACTTGCACATCTTCGGATGTAAATGCTTCATCCACAATAATGGTAAGGACAGCTTGGGGAAATTTGATCCCAAAGCTGATGAAGGTATATTCTTGGGTTATTCAAGTAGAAGTAAAGCATATAGAGTTTATAATACTTGCAATCACATCGTTGAAGAATCTATGCATGTTGTTTTCTGTGAAACCAAATCTAACAAGTCCTTGGATGATGATGATTTTCCTATGACAAACCAACCAGACTCAAAATCAACTTCTGTTTCAACAAATACTGAAAAAGCAAAAGGATTCTGAAACTGGAAAACATTGTGAAAATGCTTGTGAAAACAGTGTTCAAACTCAACCAAAATCATGGAGATACAGTAGGAGTCATCCTCTGGATCAAGTGATAGGTGATGCAAATCAAGGAGTAAAAACCAGAAGAAGCACCTTGAATGAAGTTACTTTTTCAGCTTTCATTTCTAAAATTGAACCCTCTAAAATTGATGAAGCCCTTTCGACAATGATTGGGTTATAGCAATGCAAGAGGAGTTACATCAATTTGAAAGAAACCAAGTTTGGGACTTGGTACCTAGACCTAAAGACCATCCGGTCATTGGTACTAAATGGGTATTCAAGAACAAATGTGATGAATCCGCCATAATCATTCGTAATAAGGCAAGGCTAGTTGCAAAAGGCTATAATCAAGAAGAAGGAATTGATTATGAAGAAACTTATGCTCCAGTAGCTAGATTGGAAGCTATAAGAGTTCTTTTAGCTTTTGCCTGTGTTAAAGGATTCAAACTTTTCCAAATGGATGTGAAATCCGCTTTTCTAAATGGTTTTATACAAGAGGAAGTTTATGTTGAACAACCTCCAGGATTTCAAAATGAACATCATCTAGATCATGTTTATCACCTCAAGAAAGCCTTATATGGACTTAAGCAAGCTCCTAGAGCTTGGTATGAGCGATTAAGCAATTTCCTTCTTGATCAAGGATTTTTTAGAGGTAAAGCAAATACAACACTCTTTATAAAGAAAAATAAACTTGGTGATGTATTAATAGTTCAAATTTATGTTGATGACATTATTTTTGGTGCTACTAATGATACTATGTGTGAAGACTTTGCTAAGATAATGCAGGGAGAGTTTGAGATGTCCATGATGGGAGAACTCAATTACTTCCTTGGCCTTCAAATCAAGCAACGTCATGATGGAATTTTCATTTCCCGCACCAAGTATTTGAAAGATCTATTGAAAAAGTATGGTCTAGTTGACGTAATGGAGCAGATACTCCAATGAGCTCAACCGCAACTCGATGCCGATGAAAAGGGGACTGACTTCAACATCACTAAATATAGAGGAATGATTGGATCATTACTCTATCTTACAGCAAGACGTCCAGATATTCAATTCAGTGTTAGAATGTGTGCTAGATTCCAATCTGCCCCCATGGAGTCTCATGCTGAACATGTTAAAAGGATTTTCAGATATCTTGCTGATACAAAGACTCTTGGATTATGGTTTCCCAAAGATCAACATGAACACTTGGTAGCTTATACTGATTCAGATCATGCAGGTTACAAACCGACGTAAAAGCACCGTGGCCAATGTGAGTTCTTTGGAGGATCATTAGTATCTTGGTTCAAGAAGAAGCGGACCACGTAGCCGTGTCATCCACTTGGCCGAGTATGTTGCTGCCTCAAGTTGTTGTGCTCAAGTTCTTTGGCTAAAACAACAATTGTCCGATCGGGAGTCCATCTCAAAGAAATTCCAATTCTTTGTGACAACACAAGCACAATAAGCTTGGCAAAGAACCCTGTTCAACATACTAGAACCAAGCATATTGATGTTAGACATCACTTCATAAGAGACCATGTTCAAAAGAAAGATGTCAAAGTCATGTTCATCCCAACCCACCTGCAACTTGCTGATATCTTCACCAAACCATTAGCAAAAGAACAATTTGTGTTCATAAGAAGAGAATTGGGAATGGTAAATCCCAATGAGTTGTAAGTAATCTCCACTCAATTTAATGTTAGTTATGTTTTTGATGATTATTATTTACTAACTTAAGCATCGGAGTATGTAGATATGTTTTATGCAGGATGCTTAATGAGAATAATATTCCAAACCATCGACTGCAAGTTTGCTGTCAAGATATCCAAACTCGAGCCTACCAAAGCTAGACTCGAGCTCGAGAGAACCAGAGAAAATGCAATTGTCTCAGTCACCAAACTCGAGCCTATTAGTTGACTCGACTCGAGTTCGCGGAGACAGAGAGCAACCCGCCTGCAGAAGACTCGAGCCTAGCAAGAAATTTCAAGGGTTCACACATACACTCTTGAATTCCAGGTTAAGTACCGTTACACAAACTCGAGCCTACAATTATGAACTCGAGTTTGCGACACTAAATTTTGTTTTTTAAAAACCTGACTGCTCGTCTTCACTCCACCTCACCCTCGAGCCTAAACCTAAGTTTCTCCAAAATTCTCTCAATCCTCACGACGAAAACCAGAGAATATGGCTTCCAAACGATCTGCAACTGAAGATTCCCCAAGCTCTGATCATCAAGAACCCCAACCAAATCCACCAAACGTCTCTCAGCGTCCTCCCAGAGCGAAATCGTTTCCCAAACGATTCAAGCACGGAATTGACAAGCAAATTCCTGGTATCCCTTCGACTCAGGCTTCTCCAATATCCACAGTCAAGATGGACAATTCTAAGAATCCTCCAAATGCTGTTTCAGGAGAATTATGAGCCTAAAAGTTTTTGTCCCTCGGTTTATGTTGATTTGGACCAATTAAAAGAGGAATGTAGCCTTGATCTTACTCATTGGTTTAGACAATTTGAACCTCTCATATCCATTAGAGCCTCATACAGTCCATCTTTTGTCAAAGCTTTCTATTACTGCATGCAAAGTGACAATCTATTGGATAATGATAGAAATCTAATTGAGGAAAGGATTACCACCACCATTAGAGGGAAACAGATCACTATCACTCTGAATACCTTAATTCCCTCCTTCAAATACGTAATCCCCCTCTGTTGCATCCCCAAACTATACCGATAGCGATATACTCACTCTTCAAACCCGATGAGCTTTGTCCCCGATGGTTTAGAGATTCTAAATTTCACTCCAGTATCAATGCCCCCTAAGCAAAGAGCTGCTCGGTACATATATACTAGGAATCTCGTTCAAAAAGGAGGAAACTTCACCCATTTTGCAAAGAAGGATTTTCCTATCTTTACCTCTATCATTGATCAAGTTCCTCACAATATTGGAGATTGGATCTTCAAAGAGATGTTCAAATTTCGTTTCCATGGAAGGAAAACATCTCAGATACCCTATGCCAGCCTTATCTCAGTCATCATGTTCCATGAACAGGTGTGGTACCTCCACCCAATGAGAAACCTGAAAAACCTCCAAAGTTTGGTAAACATCCTGAACCTTATAAGGATAAGTTTTGATGAAGGTAGTAATCACTCCAGAGCTCAGTCAAGACCTGCAAGATCCAGAGCCAATCAGTCTAGAGTTCAAGAAGCTCAGAGTGCACCACCTCCACCACAGTCAATCCCTTCTGATTTGGATGACAAGATCAAGACTTTCATTGACAAAGTTGTTTCTGATCTTTCCTCCAAGATAGCTTCAGAATTCAAGCAATTCAAAGGAGAAGTGAAGAAAGGATATGAGGAGATGACAGATGCCCAAGGAGATCTAATCTTTGAGCATGAAATTCTCAAAGAAAAAGTTCAAGGCCTCAGTGAACAAATTGGAGATCACTCAGTCAGCATCTCCACCCTTTTGGTATCTATGGCTAGCCTCCATGACAAAATGGACAAAATCTTGCAAAATCAGTCCATGTCTGCATCTGATGTTGAGTTAAATACTGCTGGACCTAGCACCTCGGTTCCTCCACCTACCTCTGCACGTTCTATCACAATCCCAATCCTACCAACCACCTCCATAGCCCCTGAACCATCTGTACCCGATCACACATCTGATCCTGCTCTTCAGCCAACCTCTACCCCATCTGATCATCCCTTGTTTGCTGATGACAAAGGGGGAGAAGAGTTGAAGTGAAGAGGCAGTCACTGGCAATCACTTTCTTTTATGTTTTGATCATTTACTATCATTTTGTAATTTCCTGAATACTCTAATTTATGCAATATGACAATGTGGTTTATGCTTCTTATATCAATTGTGTACTGTGCTTATTGATTCATGTTATTTCTGCTGTTAACTCTGATCATGTTTCAAAATCAGAATCTGTCTCTAATGTCCATCTCTAATTCTGATACAATTTCTGATTCAAGTCCTGTTCTACACTCCCATTCTATTTCTAATCTTTAAAATGAAGTCATCAAGTGAATTGTCATGAAACATCTTCTTGTTTCTACACCTTGACAGAAACAACTCAGAAGCTTTCAAGGAAATTCAGTATTTTGCAAAATGATGTTGATCAAACTAACCTTCGTTGATTTCAAATGATCAAACATTGTATTTAAAAGAAGATAATTGTTTACAAGTGTTGTCATCATCAAAAAGGGGGAGAATGTTAGTTCTCTATGTGTTTTGATGATTAATAACAATTGTAAACAAGTATGAATGTTTTGATAAGCCAAATGAGTCAAATACATTTTGACATCGCCAAACTCGAGCCTAGATAGGCAAGCTCGAGTTTGCTGCTAACAGAGAGCATATCAGGCTATTTCAGCATGTCGAACTCGAGCCTGAATATTTGAACTCCAGCCTAAATCTCCATAGTATGTTCTTAAGAGTTTATAAATGTGTAAACTCGAGCCTGTATAAACATGCTCGAGTTTGCATCTGGAGGGAAATGTTTTCCAAATTGAAAACCATCTCTTTAAACTTCAGAGTTTATATTTTGAGTAGAGTTTGCTTATTTTCTATGGTTGTTAATTGATGAAAACTCGAGCCTAAGTATATGGTCTCGAGCCTAACATTCTTGTGTAGAGTTTACTCTACGGTTTGACAAACAAAGAAGAGTTTACAAGACTTGTAAACTCGAGCCTGCTATTGCAAGCTCGAGTTTTCCCTTGGCGAACTCGAGTTTCAGTCGACAGCACAAATGATCGTTACTGATTTCATCATGATTAGTTTGAACTACAAATTTACCATTTCTATGCGAAATGATTACATTCATTTAAAGGATTCATATCTATATTTAACCACTCTAAATCCAGAAAGTTTCAGGTATTAGTTGGATCAACGAGCATTGATTTCACGCGACAATCAGAACCTCTACAATGAAGAAGAATTCACGCGTCAGGAAATCAATCATCTGAAATTCAGAAAGATTGTGAACCCAACGGCTATAATCCTCAACAACTTGAATTTCAAATGAAGAATATGCAGAATTGAGAAGTAACGGTCATATAACAATTGGCCACTATATATGGAACAGATTACAAACTTCGAAGACACAAGAAATCAAGCAGAAACGAAAAGCAAGCTCAATAGTTACCTACACTAGTGGAAAAAAGGCTTTTCAGACCGGACAAAAAAGGTACATTAGGACCGGACCCTCGAGCAGTCTTGTTCCAGGCGGTATTAAAAGTCGACCTTTAAGACCGGACTTTTACACGGTCTTAAAGATTTTCTTTAAGACCAGACATTTTAAACCTTCGGTCTTAAAGTCGTACTAAATAAATATCGACCGCTCTTAAAAGATCCAAATATTAAGACCGGACAAATATCAATCCGGTCCTAAAGATAGAGGACTCTAAGACCGGAGGACTAATTACCCGGTCTTAAAAGACTGACTTTCAAGAACGAATTTTTTCAATGGGTCGGTCTTAAAAGACCAACTTTTAAGACCGGCTTAACACCTTTAAGAGCGGTGTTATATATACATCTGGTCTTAATATTTGAACATTTAAGAGCGTATTTTTTATTTGCGGTCTAAATTTTCCCATATTTTTTCCCTGTTGTGTTCTTCCTGATCAATATATATACACAAATCCACCATCCAAAACAGCACATAAAAATCGATATACTTTAAGCTACAAGCTATGAACATGAATAAATTGAATTGGGAAAAAGAATACAAATATTATCCACCATGAGTTATGTGGCCTCTTAATTAAGTCTAAAACAACTAAAGTAATTTATACAATAAGCTAACATTAACTAATTACAAAGGCAATGAGTTACAATACATGTAGCACGTAATTCAACATACAAATGTAGTCCAATATATTATTCACCATGCCTTCATTTGATTCCCACCCAACAACGTAACATGCATCCTCTTTTATAACATGCCCCTTTGAAACGGATCCTTACAAAAAACAAAACAAGAACAAATTCATATTCAATGATGACATTGTTTAATTAAGAACATAGAAGGAATATAATAATAGTTAAAACCTTAAAGTTTTCTAAGAATTCTGCATATGAATATTAATTACCTTATGAATTGACACTTTTAAAGTGATATCCTCCCATATCCCTTCTTGATGATCATTTCTTATGCCGGGTTCATTATCCGCTTCATCTTCTTCGTTCATGTCCGGTAGACCCCTTGTAAAAGGAGTACTCTCGGAAGATCACCATAATTTGAATGACTTTCCTCATCAATATCAATGACCCTCTTTCCTTGGAGAGCTACAGACCACATTTTATTTTCTTGATCGGTGATATAGAACACTTGTTTTGCATGATCTGCCATAATAAAAGGTTCATCTCCAAAACTTCTACTATTGACATCGACTAAAGTGAATCCTAGTCGATCGATCTGAACACCATTATTGACATTAACCCACTTGCATTTCAAGATGGGAAATCTAACTTTGACATAGTCCACCTCCCAAATCTCTTCAATAACCCCATAATATGGCATGACTGCCAATTTAGGCCTCTTGTCTTTCGAATCGGAGAAGTGCATAGATTCGGCCTCTAACATAACACCACATTACGATGTGCTGCTCTATCATCTAGGGACTTCGTGTAAAATGTATAACCATTGATCACATACGAATTCCAACTTATGACATCAAACTCGGGACCACGTGCTAACCATTTCATTGTCTCGAAACACATTCAGATCCCTCGACCTTTTGTTTGAACCAGTTTGCAAAAGTTGCTATTTATGCTCCTAATCAACCTTTGTTCGGTCATTCGATGGTTCTCTTTCCTTACAGCCTCTTTATGTGCGAGATATGCTGGCTTGAACTTCATCAACATTATTCAAGATGTATAAGTGGACTTGTGACAATTCATCGGGATCCACACTCTTTACCGAAGCCCCACGTCTACCCCTTCACATGCGACGGCGTTTTGGAAGCCCAATATGTCTTACTTTGGCCAAATAATTTTGACAAAATTCCATGGCCTCTTGAAACATATTTCGAACAATTGATGCTTCGCCGTACGCGTTCTTCACATACCCTTTTAGGAATTTCATAGATCTTTCAATAGGGTACATCCACCGTAAATGGATAGGGCCGCACAACTTTATCTCCCTCACTAGATGAATAATGAGATGAACCATGATGTCAAAAAATGAAGGAACAAAAAGCTTCTCAAGGTGGCACAAGATAAGATATCCTTCATTCTCCAATTCCTCCAACTTTTCAATCTTGAAAACTTTACTACAAAATGCATTGAAGAAGAAACAAAGTCTAGTCAAAACGACCCGAAGATCATATTCGGCAATCCCTCGAATAGCTACTGGGAGTAGCTGTTGCATCAAGACATGACAGTCATGAGACTTTTGGCCTACTAATTTCAAGTCCTTCATCGAGACAAGCCTCTTAAAATTTGAAGAATACCCCGAGGGAACTTTTGTGCCATGTAAACACTCACAAAAGCTTCGTTTCTCATCCTTAGACAAAGTATGAGAAGCCGGGGGACAATAAGTTCTCTTCCCATATGGCCTTGAATGCAAGTCTTCGCGTATAATACACAATCATTCGGGCATGCATGGATCTTTTTGTACTCCATCCCCAGTGGACAAAGTATCTTCTTAGCATCATAGTAGCGATGCGGCAACACGTTATCATCCGGAACCATGTCCTTCAAAGCCTCAAGCAATTCTGAAAAACTATTGTCGCTCCATCCATGACGTGCCTTCAAGCTTACCAATTTCAATACAGCGTTCAACAATTGGTATTTTTTACACCCATGGTATAGCGGTGTCTCTGCATCACTGCACATATTACCATATGCATGTGATCGCTCAAAAGCTCTTCTCCTACATCACGGATAATGTCCTCTATGCGATCATCCATATCCGTGTCATTATCATCAAAGGCCACTTCCCCATGTTGTTTCCCACTTGATGGCACTTGTTCACCATGCCATACCCATACTGTATAAGTCTTACAAAATCCGTGACAAATTAAATGTGTGCGTATAACTTCAGGACATAGTCGACACTCATTCAAACATTTTACACAAGGGCAATAATACTTCCCCCCATCATCATGGGCATTTTTTTTAGCAAATTCTATAAATTCCCTAACCCCATTCTGATATTCAATACTCGTTCGTAAAGCATCTATCCAACTGTGATCCATAGTAGAATTCCTATATATTATTTAGACGAATTAAGAATTACTTTTGGTCATAAATGCATCACAATGAATCCAAGAACCAAAATAAATGCAAGACGAGGAAATTAAATGCAGGGGATGAAGGTCTTGTGGACTAACCTGTAGCATATGCGTTTGTTGAGTCGTCTTACTTCTCTGCTCACGAACGTTGATGTTGCAGACAAGACAGCAAGAGTAACCTAAAAACACTTGTTGGTCAGTTGGGTAGGTCTAAAGTGCAAATATAATCTTCAAAAAACAATACACCGATTTCGTTAAACCCATGAAAACCAAGAACGATAAGCTGGAAAGTAATAAAGTTTTAACCGAAACATCTCTTACAGCTTCGTCTATAGACGTTTAGCTAAGGAACCAGAGAGTGATTGTCGAGAAAGGTACGTGAAGCAGCGACGAAGCTGAGAGGGAAATTTCGAGTCGGAACACAGTATTCACTTTCGGCGCGACAAGAGTTCGAGAGAGGGAAATTTAATTTTTCCGCTGCGACAAAGATACCTTATTTAGCTTTTTGGATTTTACTAATACTAGGTTATTAATTAAATGTCCGGTCCTAAAGATACAACTAACATTTTAAGACCGGAGTTTTAAAATTATCCGGTCCTAAAATTTTATTAGACTTTTAAGTTTTAAGACCGGAGGTTTATAAAACATCCGGTCCTAAAATGGACTTTTAAGTTTTAGACGAAGACTTTTAGGACCGGATATTTGTTAAATATACGGTCTTAAAATGGACGAAGACCTTTAGGACCGTACTTTTAACAAATATACGGTCCTAAAAGTCTCTACCCAAATTTTTTAGAACTAGACGAAGACTTTTAGGACCGTATATTTATTAAATATCCGGTCTCAAAATGGACGAAGACCTTTAGGACCGCACTTTTAACAAATATCCGGTCCTAAAAGTCGCGAAAATTTTTCAGAGCCTCATCTGGCTCATTTTCAACATCTGACTGTACCTCAAATTTCAAGCACTAAATAGCTTTATCCACCATCCCATTCATTCAGAAACCCAAAATGGACACACACAAATTGTTTGAAAAAATAAACAAATTTATTATTGAATTACATTGCTATATTTACAAATGAATGAATTAGCTAGTCGAAAAAATAAACAAATGTACGAAGGCTATTGTTGCTACAAAGATCATATATTATTTACAAATGAATTAATTTAGGACATTAATTATTGTCCCGACTTGGATTTTCTAAGACTAGTTTATACAGATATTCACAAAAACCTCGCGTATGTGCTCGATTTCATCATCATCAAATGGCTCTTCACAGCAAACCTCTCGTAACATCAAAGACGAAAAAGAAATAACATATTATGTGCATATTTCATATGTAACATTAAGCCATCAATGATCGAATTCAGCCAGAACATCTTACCCTTAAAGTGACTTTAGTGTTTCCCTCCGTCACAATATCATATAAGTGTTTCATGACGTACAGGCCACATAAGTTCGATCCTTCCGGTTGCTGACGGGTCTAAAAATAACAATAAATATATATAAGACCATATATAGCTTATCGACCAACTTCGAAGGCAATTATGCCATGTCCAATTATGTACTAACCTTAATTTTGTGCCATTTAGGATCTCGTGAGCTGAGCACCACGCTTTTTTACCTCAACACGGAAGGTCTTCATGGCACTATCATCAAAATCACAAATTTATCAAGTAATGTTCACCGAAAATTCACAACAGAGATTTCAGACAAGACAATCAAAATGACATTCTTACTTGGTGATCATCTGCCCAACGTAGTCGATGGATCGCCGTGAGTGGAGCATAAGAAGATAACATAATGCAACTCCATGTTCATGACGACCAACCGCCAGTGGTTGCTGAAAATTCACAAAGTAAAGTACTCAGTGATATATATATATGTAGCATAATTATATTAAGTGAATTGCGGACAAGTATATATGTACCCGAGCCAGTGTGGAAACAAGTACACCATTCTTTGCACTTTACACAACCTATTTGTTGAACCAGTTTCTCGTGCATGCACCTACAAGAATGACATCGATGAGGGAATTAGTATATATGTATATATGTGTGTCTAAACGATGCATTTCAATTATGTAATCAAGGAAGAAGATACTTACTTCATAAATATTTGAACACATGGACTAGTAACCTCCTTTCCAGGAAGCAAGATGGACTCTACATCTTCATTATCAATGTAAACCGGTCCAGATGAGGAGGCCTATTACTTCATCGACATGCCACGATTTATCTTTAAACCATTTTTGGGCTACCAAATCTTGTATTTTTTCCTTGGCCGTCAAGTTAGCAGTAGGGGTGGAGCTTGAGGAGGGGCGGAGCTTGAGGAGGGATGGAGATTGAGGAGGGTGAAGCTTGATGAGGGGGTGGAGCTTGAGGAGGAGTAGAGACATCTACAAGCTTCACCGGCCAAGAGATGAAGGTTCCCTTGACATCACTCACAACCTTCACTCATCGGTTGGGAGAGGGACAGTGCATCAAAGATCACCTCTTCAACCGACACTCGACTTCATCATCACCATTTGTTTGTGGTTTACGCTTGATCCCAAGTTGTGGATGAGTCCCTTTAGCAACCAATTGTCTATGACCATCACGATCCTCCACATACAGATGACAAGGTTGCTCGACTGATCGTCCAACAATGCAGCTCCCTCTAGTGCTCGCTGCCGCATAGGTGCAGTGAAGGTGTCAAGGGATCCACACCGGTCTCTCGGCCGAGAGCTCATCGGGGAGGAACTTCATTTTATCCATCTCCTCCTTCATCTTGCTCATCTCGATTGAAACATCCTCAATGTAGCATCTTTCGCCGCCGATTCCTCACTTAATTTGGCCTGCGTCGATCCATCTCCTCCCGGGTAACCATACTTTGTCCGTGGCGTTTGGATTTACCAAAGTATTGCTTTAGGCCTACCCGTCCTCCAATCCCCTTACACGCCCGAGTGATCTGGTTTTCCGGTCGCGAATGGCCGAACATCATTCCTCCCGTCCGACGCAAAAGATCCTCTCGCCTCTTTCTTTTTAAGATCTTCCCGTAAGATACGATAACGAGAAGCTTAGTGATGAAACATGTTTAGTAAGTAAAAATAACAATATCGATACTTACAATTCGTTCGAAGAACTACACGAGTTTTTCACTCGTGTAGGTGCCGCTTGGCTTTTGCCGAATATACAACCACAGCTCCTCGCGACGTATTGGAGATGGCGGCCGGTCAACTACCGTAGAAGGATTGGATTCACCTTCATCTTCCAATCTCTTCCGTTTGGTCGCCATCAAATCTTTTTCGGCCTTTTCATATCCGCCGCGAGAACCCCGTGTGGGCAATCATTCTTTCTCCCAATCTCCGATATTTTTCCCTTATTTTCTCGTGAATCGGGATTGAAAACAACTATATATCAATTATGAATTCCAGCCATGTCACTAACAGAAATTAGAGAACTTCTGCTTGATATGAACGTCAAACATTAGTCAAATTCACTTCATCAAGTTTCGACATTTTACTTAAGGAAGATGTAGCATTGTAGAAGAAATTGGGAAAACCAAAGGAAAGGGAGTTGCAGAAATGCTGCCAACTCTGTCAATTCATTCATTCATCATAAATGGTTCCTACACATATTAGAATAACTAACCAACTAATAGCAACGTCTAACCATGGCCATTACACAGTTTACATATCAAACTTGCATGGAACTAGGACATGCTCCTCTCATGCAGGACAAAGGCAGCAAATGTATACTTCTATTCACACACCAAACCATTTAACTAACCGGATTAGATGTACACAATAACATTCACATATCCTCACAAAGTTAATAAGCAAACAAAAGTGCAAACAAAACTAAATATAACTCACCGAGCTTCAGAGTGGTCCGCTTCGAACAAATTGTTGCCAAGTTTGTTCATCAAGAAATTTGTACTTGTCCTGTGGTTGATGGTCAAGCTTCTCCTCGGCAAAATATAAGTGTTAGCCGAAAGGTCTTAAACTTCCGAACCGCTCAAAGACAATAAGACAATGTTGAGTCTTTCAACTTCTCGGACTCGGGGACGGTGAATGTAAGCCGGATAGTGTCCCACATAGGATCCTTTATTGTTTTTGGTCCACATTTTTCCACTCATCAGTCAAAATGCTAACCTTGCTGCGTACTAGAGTGCCGACAAAACTAGTATATGTGCTTTTATTAGGACCGAAAGGTTGCAAATTTTCATCAAAAAGAATCTCGAGCTTCTTCCCAGAATTCCGACTAAGGGATACTTCCATCATTCGTGTGTCGCTTCTACCACGGCGTGCACGGCGCTGAGGAGGCTCAATGTGAGATGAAGAGGGTTCGTTTGTCCGACCCTCCCCATTTTCAAGACAGAAGAGAGGAATGCCTGAGAAAATGAGGGAGTAACAGAGGCTAACGGTGACGCGGGCGAGGAAGAGAGGTAATGGAACAGAAGGGTTTCGCAACGTGAACAGGGGTTCTTCGGAGAGTGTGAGAGTGACAAAAACTTCCGCGTGAAGTTAACTTTTGGCGCTTCATTTTTAAGACCGGACAAATACACATATACGGTCTTAAAAGATAACCTTTAAGACCGATCTCTATATATGTCCTGGTCTTAAAATTAATTAATTTTTATTCAAACTTTAGTACCGGCCAAATTTTTGTCCGTTCTTAAAAGTCTAACTTTTAAGACCTAGCCATTCTCAGAACTATGGTCTTAACATTTATTACTTTTTTATTTAAACTTTAGTACCAGACAAATTTTAAGTTCGGTCTTAAAAATCAAAGTTTTAAGACCGGCTTTTATATATGTTCGGTCTTAAAACTTTAATACCTTTATATTTATATTTTTCCGTATTATTTTGGAGTGTAGAAAATATAAGTCTCGCCTTGATGAGATTTCTCCATATAAGTATTTGATATTTCAATTTTTTTATTAACATTTTTAAGACCGGTTGTTATTTTAACAGGTCTGGATAAGATCTATGAAAAATTGATCAGAATAAGAAGTTCTTTATATTTACAAATATGCCACCGGTCATAGATTTAGGACCGGTCGATACTTAGTCCGGGTCTTAATGAGGCGTCCTTCATTGTGTAAGAAGTTCTTTTTATTTACAAAATCGCCACCGGTCACACCATTAAGACCGGTGCTTCGATTATCCGCTCTAAATGAGGCGGTCTTATAGCCCTTCATTGTTTATGAATTTCTTTTTATTTACAAAACTGCCACCGGTCACACCTTTAAGACCGGTGCGTCGATTATCCGCTCCAAATGAGGCAGTCTTAAAGCCCTTTTTTGCACTAGTGCTATATTGTCAGTTTTCTTTCTGTATTGTGTTTGTGATACTTAGAGCCTCAGTGCTTATCAATATCTACTCTGTGAGAGAGCTGTTATACATATTATTCAATCATTGTAATAATCTCAAGTCAAGGGGACTTGGAGATTGGGATTTCAGATTACAACTTGTAAGGGGGAGTGTATCCTAGAGAGAGGATAATCCTTGAGTACAGAGTCTGTATCTGAGTTAAGTGATAGTAGAAAAACCCGAGAGAGTCCGGGACCGGACGTAGGTCAAGAGTTAGGACCGAACCAGGATAAACTTTCTGTGTCAAGCTCTTCTTCCCTATCTCTTTACTTTCAGCTTCATCTTGGGTGCAAGGTTAATTCAAAAGATTTTAAAATCCCCAATTCACCCCCCTCTTGGTGATTTCCTTTCATTTTCAGATGTTATCCTTAATGCATCGACCGGGAACAAAGGCACCCTGGTCAGGAGAGATGCACTTATCAAGTAAAGGTCTCATACGATTAGCCAGGATCTTGGAAATAATCTTATAAGAGAAATTGCAAAGACCAATAAGGCAGAGATGAGAGACATGCTCAGGTTTAGCTACTTTAGGAATCAAAGTAATGTTGGTCTCGTTAATCAGGTCAAGAGAAGATTTTCCTGCCAAAAATTCTAGCACCATACCACACACAGAATCACCAACATGAGCCCAAGATTTTTGGTAGAAAGAACCAAAGAAGCCATCAGGGCCAGGTGCCTTTGAGCCCCCCAAACTAAATACCGCCCTCCTGATCTCTTCCTTAGTAACCGGTAACATCAAACGTTGGTTCATCTCCGCCGTAATTTTCACATCAATACACAAAAGAACAGGTTCCAAATTCACCGGCCCCGAAGAGGTAAACAGCTGCTGGAAAAAATTACAAATATTATTCACCACAGCGTTCTTCTCAAGCAACCACTGGCCATGATCATCTCTAATGCTAAGGATACTATTACGCTGTCTTCTCTTGACCGTAGACAAATGAAAAAATCTAGAGTTTCTATCACCTGCTATCAACCAATTAACCCGAGAACGTTGCCACCAGAATTTTTCTTCTAACGCATATAGACGATCCATAGCAGCTCTAACATCGCTCATAGCTTTGATGGATACATCGGTGAGACCCCCATGAAAGAGAGAGGCCAATTTAACTTTCAGCTGTTCCAGAACTCTAACATTATTTGGAAAGGCCTTCCTACTCCATTTATCAAGGACCCCCGTACATCTCTTCAATTTACCAGCAAAAACAGCGACAGCACTATGACACCCCTCAATAATGGAACCCCAACTATTATTCACGACCTGGGGGAACTCAGAATGATGGGCCCAAGTCTCTTCAAAATGGAAAGTCCTCTTTCTCTTGACCGGATCAGGACAACACTAAACATGTAGCATAAGATGATCAGACCCACCAGGCTCTACATGGAAAACCTGAAGGTTGGGAAATTGCTCCCTAAGAAGGTAGTTCCCCATAGCCCTATCAATACGTTCCCTAACTGTCGCCGGTTCTTCTCTGTTATTACACCAGGTAAATCGGTACCCGTTAAAACCCAAATCATCCAATTCACATCCAACCATAAAACATTTGAAATTCAGAATTTTCCTCCATGCTCTTGGCGGTCCACCCATTTTTTCGGATTGAGACAAGATATCATTAAAATCACCAAGGCACAACCAGGACGCACCAATGTTCCTACTAAGCCCAGTAATTTCCTGCCAACATAATCTTCTATCCTCTTCACAAGGAGGGCCATAGACAAAAGAAATATATGAAGGATAGTCCAGGTCATCAGAATCTATTCGTGCATGTATAATATTGGGAGAGGAGAAAAGAATATTGACCTTAATTATGTCGTTCCACCATACAGCTAGACCACCACTCCTCCCTACCGAGTCCACAAGCCATTCTTCACAAAAACCACAACGACGCCTCAGCTTTCTCAAGTAACTAGCCTTCTACTTTGTTTCCATTAAGAACACCAATTGGGGTTTTTTACGGAAGCACTCTTCCTTTAAATTCCTGGCTGTCAAGGCAACCCCAAGACCTTGACAGTTCCAGGCTATGATATTCATGGTGAACCGGTGGCTGGTCCCGTCCAACCACTGGCGTTTTGAGATGAAGAAGAAGTACAATTCTCATTAGGATTAGCAGAACCTTCAAGCCAACTAACTGGGAACTCAATTTCACCAGATGCCAGGAAGTTGCTCAAAGATGTAGGAGAGGGAGAGGCAAATTTACACCGAGCAAGGACCTTCAAAGTTCTATGAGTCTTTCGGCGCCCCTTTTGGACTGAGTCTTTCACCTTGTGAGCAGGTTGTGGGGGCACAGGTTCATCAAAACAAGCTGGCGTTGTCTCTTGGGCACAACCGACGACCAGGCATCCTCACAAGACCGTTTCAATTGTACTTGCTTCAGGGAGTAAGCCACCGCCGAGATTGGTGAAAGCTCACACATGGCAGGAGGGATGACTTGACTATCCTTAGAAACAGAAGAAACCTCGTTTAAAAGATTTTTCCCCGGAGAATCACAAGGGAATTCCACAAAATATTCTAATTTAGCATAAGAGAAAGGCCACCCCGCGTCTGGTCCACCAACAGAGGCTCGGTCAGGGGATAAGAGAGGGCTCATACGCTGGGCTGAATCAAAGTCAGGATTGTTGAGCATCTTCGGGCTAAGGCCCATAGTGAAAAAAGCGTGCCCCTTTGAATCTTCACAAGCAGCCGCCCGTGTTGACATCCAAACCAAACCTGCAGCTTGGGCTTGAGAGGAGCTGGGCCCAACAACGTGGAGCTGAGACACATTCAGGTTGGATTCTAATGGTACCGAAAGAGAAAGAATTTCCAACATTGAACCCTGTGCAGAGCTAGGACCGTTGGAAAGAGGAGCCTGCAGCCTTTCAAAATTCAACTAATCCTCGGCAAATGGGAGGGAACAGTCGACACGTCCCATCCTACCAACGTTGGGGCAGACACTTTCCATACTCAAACGTCTGAACATCTGACAATCTCCTACCTCAGCCGTTGACACTCCCTTACATGCCACCTTCTTCTCCTGCAAACTCTCCTTCAGAGCATTCTTCCCCGGCGACCAACTCCGACGAGGAGTGACAGATGTTAGTTCTCAAATTGGTTTTGATGATAACGAACAATTATAAACACAAGAGAAGTTTGTCTTTGTAAGTTGAAAACTTACTGTCAAAGGCAAACTCGAGTTTTGGTTGAAAACTTGAGTTTTGGCCTGACAGTGAAATACTCAAGTTTTTATAAAGAAAGACAAACTCGAGTTTTGGCCATACAGAGAGCATTAAAGATTTTCACTAAACAAAGCAAACTCGAGTTTCATTTGAAAACTCGAGTCTTGACAAGATAGAGAGCAACCAAGTTTTTCGATAAAACCAAAACTCCAGTTTCTATGGGAAACTCGAGTTTAAGATTCTCTGAGTATTTTCTAAGATTTTCAAGAGTTCATGAAAACTTGAGTTCAGTATTAAAACTCGAGTTTCCATCGCCCAAGAACAATACTCATCTCTGATCTTGCATAAACTCATTTGTGAAATAAATCAAAACATTTTTTCATAAAATGAGAAAACTCGAGTTTCGGTTGAAAACTCGAGTTTGGCTCTAACAGAGAGGTTCCCAAAGTTTTCAAAGAATATGAAAACTCGAGTTAAGATATGAAAACTCGAGTTTTGACCAGGCAGAGAGCACTACAAATTTAGAACGTTTTGAAAACTTCAGTTTTGCTTAAAAACTCCAGTTTTGAGATTTTGGACTAAAACATGATTTCTCGATAAAAGTCCAAAACTCGAGTTAGTCACTTAATGACTCGAGTTTTGCACTGTTCACAAGACTTGTCCAAAATGCCAAAACACGATGCTCGACACTGAGTTGAGAAAACTCGAGTTCCCGTTGAAAACTCGAGTTTCGGTCTTTGACAGAAAGAACTCTGGAGCATGAAAACTCGAGTTTGGATGAACTAACTCGAGTTTCCATCGCGAAGTTTGAATTTCAAAAAGAATGATTTAGCAAAACCTTCCTGTTTGATCTCAATACCTTACATCAACATTCTTTACTACTCCTAACTATGTTTAATCAGTTTGTTAGTGAGTTTCAGATGATTTAGACAGGATTAAATGATGATTTGAGCAAAAGCAAAAAGGCAAGTCAGAACATTAAATGCAAAACCCAGAAAAGTTGCATATTTCTGGTTAATCCGCCTGCACACGTTTGGAAAAACATAAAGGATGTTTTCCACTTCCAGCATTAACTACTCCAACGGATTAATTCGCAGAGAGTCAACTCTGAACATCTATACAGCTGGGTTAAGTGAAGATTAGAGAGAGAAGAAGACCCAAGCTTAATGTAATCAGCTCCCAACACCTCCAACGGTTATAATTGGGATTACAACGGTCAATTAATGATCTCTACCTATAAATAGAGATGCATTCAATTCTTCTCAACAACCAATCCAAGAAAACGAAAATCATTCAAGAGTCATTTATTCTTTGAGTTTTTCCGTGTAAAGTATCTTCTGATACATTCATACTTCAGTGTTTATCTTATCTACTCTAAAAGAGAGTTCATTGATTGTAAATCATTTATTGTGAGTTATCTCAAGTCAAGGGGACTTGGAGATTGGGTTATTGATTACAACTTGTAAGGGGGAGTAAGTTCTAGAGAGAGAATTACTCTTGAGTGCAGAGTGTGTAATCAAGTGATATAGTGAAAAATCCCAGAGAGTCTGGGGACTGGATGTAGGTCAACTTGTTGGACAGACAACCACCACATCCTCCGCTGTACGAATTCCAGGCGTTGAGAGCCCGTGTCCAAATAAGCTTTCCTTCCCATCCTCATCCTTCTGAGACACAGGCTCCTTGCATCCACGCCCCTCATGTCCGATCCTTCCACACGAATAGCAAAAGTATTGCAACCTCTCATACTTAACAGATACCCAGGCTGGTTCCTTATTGGTGCGCGGAATCCAAAGCCCAACAATGAGAGGGTCATTTATCTTCACCAACGACCGAACCCTGATAAAGCTCCGTTCCATTCTTCCTCCCACCATCGGGCTTTCGAACAACATGATTTCTCCTATGGCATCCTCAAGGATTCGAGCATTCCCGTCATCAAAAGCTTCCAGTGGAACCCCATGAAATTGAACCCAAAAGGGAGCCTCATGAAAATTGACATCCTGCAGGACCATATTATCTTCCCATACTTGAAGATTGAGTATAAAGCCGAGAACCGACCATGGCCTTCCTTTAAGAATCCGGCCATACTCCTTAGCATCATGAAACCGAAACAGAAAAATAAGTTGGCTGCTATCGAGCTCATGTACTTCCAGATCATCATCAAGCTTCCACCCTTTCTTAATCAATGAAATAACAGTGGGGATATTCAGCCTTTTCCCAGTAAGAATCTTTCCCACAAGAGTACCACCATACTTCTTCACCTCCTTGTTCAGACTAAGGACCACCTATTTAATACCTTACCTCCATTACTACTGATACTACCACTACCCACCTCCATACCTCCAAGCTTACCAAAAAAACGGCACACAATACACACACACACGAGGAAGCACTCAGGACAAAGGAAAAGAAAACAGGGGACCTAACGGTAGAAGACCGACGAGTGA
Organism: Acacia pycnantha; assembly: GCA_025563575.1. Lineage (NCBI taxonomy): Eukaryota > Viridiplantae > Streptophyta > Magnoliopsida > Fabales > Fabaceae > Acacia > Acacia pycnantha. Next base: position 7,281,214 of record JAMWYP010000003.1, on the reverse strand, counting down.
GCAGGCTCACCAAGAAACCACCCACACTCCCAAGGGAGAGAGAGGACACTCACGAGGAGAGAGGATTCATTCCTGGAGGCCTTTATCTATCAGTAATATGCTTAATCTTGAAACCTTTCATTTTGATTTTCCTATGTTAGACTTAGAGCCTTTTGGATAAGCTTTTAAAAAATGACTTTTTTATATTATTTTTTAAAAAAAAAATACTTTAATTAAAAGTTAAAGCTATTTTATGTTTTACTTTAATTAGAAGTTAAAGTTATTTTTACATAAAAAAGCTATTTAGATATTAAAATAGAGAGCAATTTTTTATCAGTAAAATTACTACTATGGGCTACATCGTCACCCATGCCTCACATGAAGGTTGAATTTTTCAGGGAAATAACAAGGGTGGTGAAAAACAGAACAGTCTCAGAGCAGGCCATAAAATCAGCCTTGCAGGTTCTCGTAGAAACGTGCCCATTAGGAAGAAACCGAATGAAAATCGGACAATCAGGAGCAGTCTTTGAATTAATTGATCTTGAGCTGGAAAAACCAACAAAGAAGATAAATCGCTGGAAACGCAGCTGCGAAAGCCTTCCAGAGCAACAATACTGCAAACAATACTTCATCTTCATTTGCAAGTCGAAGGAACCAAACCATAAGAACAAGAAAAATCAAAGCACCAAAAACAAAGCTGAAAACCAGAACCAAAGAAATTTAGATCGAGGGAAAAATAACAAAACGAACCTTAAACAGTAAACAATCTCTAATTGACCAAACTGAGTAGCTTCCGGTGAACACATCCTCGTCGACACCAAAGACCAGAGACCAGAGATCCAAATCGACAAAACCAAAGACCCAAATCGTTTCACCAAATCCAAGCCGCTAAGTAGTAATCGCCGTCATCGTTGCTAGTGGAAACAAGACGTCGCCATCGCCGTTGCTGGTGGAGAAGGGGCAATGAGCAATCCAAACGAGAATGTCTATAACGAAAGGAGATGAAGGAGAAGGGTCAGCCATTGCCGTCGCTTCATCATAACCACCAGAGGGTTCGTCGCCGTCACTACTGGTGGAGGACTATCACCGCCGTCGCTGAGGATGGCGCGAAGGAGAGGTACGGACACAGTACTGGAACAAAAAGGTATGAGTTGTCATTTTGTTGAAAAATTAGTGTTAAAATAAATCATTAAAGAAGAACTGCCATTTATTTTTTTCATTCTCCCTCTTCTCTAGCATTTTTTTTTTCTCTAAAGTTGTAAATTGGAGTTAAAAAAAAAAAAAAAAAAAGGAGATTTTTACTTTTTGCTTTTATTACTTTTGCTTTTTGTAAGCTCTCGTCTAAACATATAAATTAATTAAAAAATATTTTATTTTTGAAAAAAAGTACTTTTTTTATTAAAAAGTTCATCTAAATGAGCTCTAAGTATTAAAAATATAGTTAGAAAATGGATTTTAAAATTGATTTTCTCAAAATTAAAATTCATTAAAATAAACGCCTCACTGTTTCCTTCAACTTCAACAACTAATATTATTAGGACAACTGAGTTGTTCGAACCTATTTACATTTCACCTACCACAGTGATAATTAAAAGCTTATTTCTATCAACTACTAGTTCTTTTAATAGCAAGTTGACATTCAATTTTCTTATAATTGGCTGCTAACTTTAAGGACCCATTTGGATGGGTTTTTTAAAAAAGTGCTTTTTTTTGTAGTGCTTTTTTTTTTTAAAGCTCTAAATTGGAGCTTTTATAAAAAGCAGCATTTTCGTTTTTTTTTTGTGATTTTTGCTTTTTTTAAAAAAAATATTATCTAAACAAATAAATTATTTAAAAAGTATTTTTTTGCATTAAAAAAGTGTTTTTTTATTAAAAATAAACCATCCAAACGGGCCCTGAGTGAGGGAAAATTGATGTTACATTCGATGAAATGAAGGGAATATTATTGCCTAAAAGAAATTAATTAACACAATGTGTATACTTGTATATGTGTTGGGTTAGGATTGTATATAGGGTTAAGGACCAAAAATACCAACGAACTATTGGGCTAGGACCACCCAGCACAGCAAACTATTTTTTGGACCAAAAATACCAACAAACATTTTAAAGAGGAGCGCTCAGCACAACGTCATTAACACAGTTAACAAAAAGTTAAGATCCGTTATCTAAGGAGCAGATTGGCCAACAAACTCTTATTCCAGGAGCGCCCAGCACAAAATTCTAAATTTTACTAAATTAAATAATTTTTCTCAATTGTCATTATTCAAAACTACTTATATAGATATCTATGGACAAAAATTATTCATTCTTTAATTTTGTCAAAATTATAATTTGCTAAAATAAACAAAAAATTTAATTAAAAATATAATTATATGATTTAAATAAAACTCAAGATGTTTTATAATTTATTATATATGTTAAACAAAAAATTATATGATTTATTTTTATAATAAAACTCACATCAAGATCCAATAGAGACAGGACGACGAGATGCTTTGGCCGACCCAGATTGAGCCGTCGCGGGTAACGGGTTACCCGTACCCGTTTAAGTTATATGGGCAGGGCACGGGTTACCTGTTTATGCAATCTAAACATCTCTAACAGTTGTACAGTGTTTTCCCCTCCCCCTCATGATCGCGTTAGACCTTTAGACTTCAGCGAGTAGTGTGTATAAGCACTACTCACTAGGCAGAGCGGACTAGAGTGGAGATTTTTGGAGACTGGAGAGTGGAAATTCTGGAGAACACACTCGACTCAGTCTTAGGGTTTGGTCGCCGTCGCCACCCAAAGCTCAGCGGCTAAAGCCTCTCGCCATCCTCTACCCCTGTCTCTTTCGATCTTGATGTGAGTTTTATTATAAAAATAAATCATATAATTTTTTGTTTAACATATATAATAAATTATAAAACACCTTGAGTTTTATTTAAATCATATAATTATATTTTTAATTAAAATTTTGTTTATTTTAGCAAATTATAATTTTGACAAAATTAAAGAATGAATAATTTTTGTCCATAGATATCTATACAAGTAGTTTTGAATAATGACAATTGAGAAAAAAATTATTTAATTTAGTAAAATTTAGAATTTTGTGCTGTGCGCTCCTGGAATAAGAGTTCGTTGGCCAATCTGCTCCTTAGATAACGGAGGTTAACTTTTTGTTAACGGTGTTAATGGCGTTGTGCTGAGCGCTCCTCTTTAAAATGTTTGTTGATATTTTTTGTCCAAAAAATAGTTTGCTGTGCTGGGTGGTCCTGGCCCAATAGTTCGTTGGTATTTTTGGTCATTAACCCTTGTATATATTGGGCCTCGCGTACATGTGGCTAGCACACGGGTTAAGAATAGTTACGTATGATTTGACACAAACGGGTCAAATCACAAATTTTACCACGAATTAAAATACAATATAGTTATAATAACTCGAGATTGTTTTCTTATTATGAAACCTTTTATTTTGATTTCCCTATATTAGACTAAGTATTAAAATAAGGGTTAGAAAAAGGGCTTTGAAATTGATTTTCTCAAAATTAAAATTTATGAAAATAAAGCTATTTCTAATATTTTTTTGATATTTTTGGAAAACAATAAAGAAATGTTCGGATTAAAAATAATTATATGATGAAATGAGTTTTGGTAACAAAGTTAGTAGCTTTCCTAACTTTTTAAAATAATTTGGGAGTTAATTTTTCCTCAAGTCAAATTGAAAAACTCAAGCAATCACATTGAGTCCAATTAATTTAATTAATATATAATCCTACAATCACATTATAGTTATCTTTTAGACAAATTGTTAAAAAACATTTGATATGGGTTAGAAAATCATTTTAAAGCATTTGTTTTCTCTTCTTAAATGAGAGCACAATCGTGACACTCTTTATGAATTAACTCAGCTACACATCATAATAATCACATACAATGGACGATGACGCGAAGGCCACGAGGAGCCAGCTGCATCAGAGCATTGCATTCTCTGGACGTGTAGCGCCGGTCGATACTGAATGCCTTTAAGTTTTATTTCTCTGTTAGTCTTGTCGGACTACCAGTTCTTGTGTCTAGTTTAGTTTGCTCTTTTTCTTTAGCTCGTTCCAGACTTTCTTGTTTTCTTAGGGGCATGCACTGTCTTATAACGCAGATGTACTCCCCTGTTTGAAAGTAATGAATCCAATAGAATTGTTAAAATATATATATATATATAATCTAAGTGCTTCGAGAACAAAATTCAAAACGAGCAATCCATTATATATAAATAACCACTCATTTAAGTCTTGTACTCATGTACAAACACAAAATCATCATGAGCAGATCCAAATACCTGATAAAAGCTAATGAAAAACTAATAAACTTCTACCTAAACATTCAAGATCTAGCCACATTCTTCACTACCAAAACTCAAGACTCGAGATTTAGCTACTCATTAGCTTAATAGAGATCAAAGCTTCTTCAAACATCAAACAATCCATTGAAGAAAAGTGGAAAGATTCTAAAACCGAGATAAAATAAGCTTGCCAGAATCTGGAAAAGCTCACCCGAATCTGAAAAACAGCTTGCCAGAATCTGGAAACTGACTGGAAAATTCAAGAAAAGATGGCCGACAGTGGAGTTTTTAGTTCAGTCTTCTCCTTTCTGCCGGACGCTCGATCGTCCAAGCTTCTCCTAGAAAGATAAAGTAGGACAGAGACAAATAATCGTGCAAGAGGTGAATTCTACCTCTGGCCACTTGTAACACCCCAAAATCCAACACCCAAAATCTTGGCCAAAATACTTGAAATATTTCTAACAAGGATAATCAACATCCAAATCATTAAAATATGTAACTAATTCAATTCAAAATGTACTTTTGAGTCAACATAAATTCCCAAAACATTTAATAATAAAATACAAAGCGGAAGTCTTATAGTCATGGCAAATAGAATAACATAACATAAATTCTAGGAGTACAACCGAGCCTTCAAGACTCACTCCATAGGTTCTTTCCCTTGCTCCCTACTTGAACAATCACCTGAAGATTTTTAATATAGGGTGAGATTGACATCTCAGTAACTACTGAAAGTTTCTACCGTACACAAGTAAGTCATATATGACAAAAAGTAGGAGCTGATTACATATATATTTGTATATACCATAATTTTATACAACATAAATTATCATGATGTCAATGTGAAACGTACTATTATACAATATGCAGTATGCAACCTCCCTTATATCACCGTCCATCCTCAACCGCTGACTGGAGCCATAGGCTAACACATAGTCCAATAGGAACTCATCCATTTGACTGGATTGTCCCAAGCTCACCAAAACTTAAGATACACCCGGCCAAAGGTATAGAGCTTAAGCATGGACTATGGCTCCCCTCCTTAAAAGAATACAACTAAGGAGGTGTCACATGTCCCACACTCCATTGCAATCCCGGCCAAAGGAAAACATGGAAGAAGGGGCCCTGACAAGTGTCATCCACTGTGCACAGAATGATGACATACCACGTGGTAAAAGATCTCAACGTACAAATCCCTCCTTACTCCAACCCATCACAAATACAGCCGCCATGACAAACATGTTCAGTAACAATAAATCATGCTTCATTTCATATCAAATATCAATTTACAATACACACACCTATACATATGATTCAGTCCTTTAATTTTTAAATAAAAGATAGTTTCTCACAATCACATACAGTTTATAAGTGTATGGAAGAATATTCAGAGTTACCTGTTACTCTCTAATATACAGGTAACACACACAAGTGTCACTCCAAAGCTCTTAATGAGAGTCTACAAAATCACACACATAAATTTCTATTAACATATTACTCAAACTATTCTAAAACCTTAAACTACCCTTTATTATTTATTATTAATTCCCTTTTTAATTTATCACTTATTTCCTTTTCTAACAATAACAATAATTTTATTTATTTATTTTATTATTATTATTGTTGTTGTTGTTTTACTATTGTTGTTTTACTATCTATTGGTATTTCTCTATAACTATTTTAAACTCTCAGAGGCTATCCTAACTCTTTAAATTAGGAATTTAATAGATTCTCACACCACGTAAAATATGCTTCACTATATATATTATTTTTTAAATAATATTATAAGTGAAATAATATAAAAATTAGTTAGATGCTTCACTATATATATTATTTTGTAAATAATATTATAAGTGAAATAATATAAAAATTAGTTAGATTAGATCCTATTATATAGGAGTTTAAATAAATATTAACAACATAAAAGCATATTTTATTATGATTCATATATATGTATCCAATATAACATCAAGGCTTTGGGGTCACGTGTTATATATTTATACATACAAAATCCACAAAACCCAAGTGCCAGTACATATGCTTTCTAACCGCAACTTAATATATAAATATATATAAATAAATATTAACAACATAAAACCTGAACATAAAACCTGATGCAAGGCATGCAGTAGCGTTTTATGCGTTATAAAAACAATTAGCTTCTGGTTCATTATGCAGCCACGTATATATAAATATATATATTATTTTATTATTCTCCTTTTATTTTTGTGCATCTATACACACACACTTATACATAGCATCACAACAACCGGTTCCTTTTCTTCCAAAATCAGCGAATATATATATACATATAATCTGTATATAATAAAACCACACACAACAAGGTTTTCTTCCTTCTTTCTTTATGTATACACGCACAGATCGTTAGGCGCACACACACATCAACAAACTCTCTCCTTCACTTATATATATATAAGTAACGTGTATGCCTATATTTATATTGTGTGCAACGACACACATGAATCCTCATGACAGCAAGTTTCAGTTTTTGTTTTCTTTTTTTATAAAAAAAAAAAAATAGATATACTTAAAAACTTCCCCTGTTTAACTCCTACGCACAGAGACTCCCCAGTAGAATCATAACTACGCTCCAAACGGTTTAAAACTTGGAAACTTATGTTGGGATATGACAGCAACTAAAGGGAGTAAAGACCCGACCACTCACCTCATTTTCAAGCTTGAACGTAGTGGTTTCTGTCAACACCAAACTCCCCTGTTTCGGTTTATCTAAAACAGAGCTGTGTTTCTGTCTCCTTCTCTCCCTCGGGTTCCTTCTTTCCCGTGCTCACTATCGGTCTCTTTCTCTGTTTTCTGGTTCCTTGAACAGAGCATCCACAACTCACTCTCTCCCTCACTTTCTTTGCTTCTCGGTTTGCAGGGAAAACCAACTGGTTATAATGGGAAGGAGAGTGGTGTGAGTCTCAAGAAGTATGGAACTGTCGTTGTTGTGGGAAGCATGGCTGGTTTGCGTGATCTCATTCTGATGCTATGTTTGACCGAGATTATTTGGGATGCTGGGTTATTAACATGGTTTTGTGTTTTCCGTATTCGACGCTGTGGTTTTCTCTGCTCTGTGTGTTTTACTGATATAGGATTATGTAAGAGTTGTGATGTCATATTCCTCTTATTTAATATTTCTTTTATGCTCTCATATGTTGGGCCTACGAGATGAGAAGTTCATTGTTGTAGCAACCTATTAGGTTGAAACTCATCTGATGCTTTTTTGGTGTTTGGACTTGGGAATCCAAATGGGTTGAAGGTGTTAATAGGGACAATGGTTCTTGGGTTTTAAACGTATGGGCTTGGATTTTATTATTTATTTATTTACTTTTTTTTTCCTTCTTTTTTTTTTTTTTTTACAAGGAAAAATAATTTCCTAATCTTCCAAATAGTTAATTTAATTGCTTAGCCAAATTCAACCATTTAACTCTCATATTATTTCTAACATTTTTAGGCATAATTAACTCCTTATATGAATTATTCCTTTCCCAAAATAAATTAAGGAAAAATAAGCCTAAACTTCAAATAATTATTCCCATAATTATTTAAAGCCAAATTCCATAATTTCATTCCCATAAAATATTTCAAATTTCAAATCCCAAAACTTGGGATGTTACACCACTGTTCACTATTTATAATAAAAAGGGTATACCTGAATATTGTTACAAATGAATCCTGGCTCTACATGTGTCTCATTCTAGAGTGATCCTCTAATGTCTATTTACAATTACTAATCTTAACATTCCCCCTCAAATGTGAGGGTGTGGCACACACACCAAGTTTGTTTCGAAAATAAGAAAACTGAGAAAAGGATAATGCTTTAGTAAAACAATCAGCAACTTGGTGTGAAGAGGGTACGTATCTAACACCAACTGAACCAGATAAGACTTGATCCCTAATGAAATGCACATCAATCTCAATATGCTTGCTTTGAGCATGCTGAACTGGATTTGAAGCGAGTGCTTGGGCACTTAGATTGTCACACCAAATAATTGAGGGTTTTCGAGTGAAGAGTCCCAATTCTGATAGTAGTGAATTCAACCATTTAATCTCTGTTGCACCATCAGATAAGGAGCGGTATTCATATTCTGAGCTTGCTCTTGAGACAACCTTTTGTTTCTTTGAACACCAAGAGACAAGAGTACCACCCAAATACACACAATATCCTCCTATAGACTTTCTATCATCAATGTCAGTTGCCCAATCAGCATCTGTGAAGGCCATTAGGCGCAGTGATCTAACAGGTTTGATATGCAAGCCATATTGATAGGTGCCTTTTAGGTACCTTAGAATTCTTTTGACCCCTTGGAAATGAACATCAGTGGGATTGGTCAAGAATTGACTGAGTTTGCTCACAGAGTAGGCTATATCAGGCTTGGTGGTTGTGAGATATTGTAGAGATCCTATTGCTCTACGGTACAAGGAAGGATCTGACATGGGTGTGCCATCTTTAATAGAAAATGGACGTCCAGTGACCATTGGGGTTGAAACAGGAGCACAATCAAACATATTGAACCTCTTCAACAAATCAAGAACATATTTGGTTTGATTGATATATATTCCAGAACTGTCTCTGTGAGTTTCTAATCCCAAAAAATAATAAAGAGACCCTAAGTCTTCAAGAGAGAACACAGTATTCAGTTTCACAATTAAACGTTGAACAGCTTTAGAATTATTCCCAGTTATGAGAATATCATCAACATAAATAAGGACAAATACCAGAAGATTCTTGGTCCAAATGAAAAACAGAGAGATGTCACTCCAGGCGTTTGTAAAACCCTAGCTGAGTAGGGTATTCCGAAGACGCTCAAACCAAGCACGAGGGGCTTGTTTAAGCCCGTAGAGAGCTTTTGTCAGCTTGCAGATGGAATTAGGATTTGTAGAGTCATGAAACCCCGGAGGTTGACTCATATAGACTTCCTCCTTTAGGTAATCGTTGAGAAAGGCGTTGTTCACATCTAGTTGTCGGACATCCCAGTTGAATGTTACAGCAAGAGTGAGCACCAGACGAATCGTGGTTGGCTTCACTATAGGGCTGAGTGTTTCCCCATAATCGATGCCGGCAGATTGCTAAAACCCTTTGGCTACTAGGCGAGCTTTGTGTTTGAGAATAGACCCATCAGCTTTAAACTTGGTTTTGAAGATCCACTTGCAGTCCACAAGCTTCTGCCCACGATAAGGAACCAACACCCAGGTGCGATTCTGACGAAGAGCATTAAATTCGACTTTCATTGCAGCAAGCCAGTGAGGAGATGCTAGGGCCTCGTTAATTGATTGAGGTTCAGAAGCTTGGGAGAGAGTGGAGAGGGTTTCAGTGGTGAAGAGCCCGACAAAAGGATATTTTGGTTTGGAAATGCCGGACTTGGCTCGGGTTGTCATGGGGTGAAGATCACTTATTACTCATCTCTACAACAAAGAACCTGGCTTTGATACCAAGAAAGATAAAGTAGGACAGAGACAAAGATTTTGGGAATGGTAACTTTCTTGATTTCCCGAGCACAGGCTGCTTTTTTGCCTTTTTCCCTTTCGGTTACTCATTTTCGCTGCCAAAATGGCGTCTCCTTCCTCTGGCCCTCATCGCGCCGATGTGCTCCTTCCCTCCGGCGGTGCTAAAATCTACCCTCTCTTCCAGTCTTCCAGTCAAACATCTTCGATTAAGTTGGATCGAAGCAACTATTTGGTGTGGGAATCTGTTGTTCTCCCTTTGATCGAAGGCAATCGCCTTCAGCAACACATCGATGGTGATGCTTCCACACCGGCGTTTACCACAGTGTTGCCTGGCACCGAGACCGTCATCCCAAATCCGGAGTTTGAAGACTGGTACTCCGTTGACAGGATGCTTATGGGATGGCTTCGAAACACAATGACACAAGACGTCGCCACCCAACTTCTCCACTGCCAGACCTCGCTTCAGCTGTGGACAGAAGCTCACGCCCTGACCTCTGCTGTGTCGAAATCAAGGATTATGGTCTATCGCTCCGAACTTCACAACAACAAGAAAAGTGGTCTCTCGATGACTGAGTACCTCTCTCGCATGAAGCGAACCTCTGATCATCTCGCTTTAGCTGGAGCTCCAATCTCGGTAGATGAGCTTATCCTGTATACTCTAAATGGGCTTGATGGGGATTATAACCCTATTGTGGTGAAGTTAATCGATCAGGATAATCTCTCATGGGTAGATGCTCAATCTGCCCTTCTTGCCTTTTAAAATCGACTGGAGCAGTTGAATCAATTCTCTTCCCTATCGATTCAAGCTTCAGCAAACTTTGCTCACAAAGGTGGAGATTCCACTCCATTCTCGCCACACCTCCCTGATCGTTCCACAAATCCTTCCAATCGCGGTTCAGGAAGAGGAGGCAGAGGTGGTCGGCGTGGTACACGAGGCAGGTCCAACTGTGGCAACTCTGGATCTGGACGTCCATTTTGTGACCTCTGTGAACGTCCAGGCCACAAAGTCTCTAACTGCTTTAAGAGGTTCGATCGCACATTCAGACCTCCTTCCCACTCTCCTCCTCAGTCCTATTATGCAGACTCTGATGTTGTGGCAGACCCTGAGTGGTACATGGATAGTGGTGCTAATCACCATGTGGTTTCTGATTCCTCACAGCTCGACTCAGTAAAATCAGTTGGTAAGAAAAGTTTAATTTCTTGCACTGGCTCAAAAGCTTCCATTTTTGGTGTTGGTATTGCTTCAATACCCTGTTCTGACTCCAATATCTGTCTCAAAAATGTTTTGGTTGTTCCTCACATTGCTTAAAACTTACTCAGTGTTCATCAGCTTGTCTCACATAATCCTGTCTCAGTGTTGTTTACTAATGAAGAATGTGTTGTGAAGGACAACAAAACAGGGCACATACTGATGAAGGGCACTCCAAGGGAAGGACTCTACCCAATGAGTAAAATGGCATTCCAAGCCCATGCTGCTACAGCCTCTCTAAGTCATGAAGATTTTCTCTCCTGGCACTATAAGCATGGCCACCCAAGCAATAAAATACTACAGCAAATACTTAATAGTTGTAATATCAACATTTCCATTAGTGATAGTTTTGTTTGTGAGTCTTGTCAACTTGGGAAATCAAGAGAGTTACCATTCCCAAAATCTTTGTCTCATGCCACTTTCCCTTTTGAGCTTGTTCACACTGATTTATGGGGTCCTTCACCAACACAGTCTATTCATGGATATCGATACTATGTTCATTTTGTGGATGATTTTAGTAGATACACGTGGTTATATCCTCTCAAGCACAAAGGTGAAAAAGTTACAGCATTTAGAATTTTCCAACAAATGGTTGAAAATCAATTTCAAACCAAGATTAAGTCCATTCAATGTGATAATGGCACTGAATATAAACCCCTCATACCTATTGCTGAAAGTTGTGGTATACTAATGAGATTTACTTGCCCATATACATCACAACAAAATGGGAGAGCTGAACGTAAGCATAGACACATTGTAGAGATGAGATTAACACTTTTGGCTCAAGCTAAGCTTCCTCTAGCCTATTGGACTGAAGCATTCCAAACGGCAGTTTATTTAATCAACCGTCTTCCCACTCCCACTTTGGAAGGAAAATCACCTATTACTCATCTCTACAACAAAGAACCTAGCTTTGATACTAAGAAAGATAAAGTAGGACAGAGACAAATAATCGTGCAAGAGGTGAATTCTACCTCTGGCCACTGTTCACCATTTATAATAAAAAGGGTATACCTGAATATTGTTACAAATGAATCCTGGCTCTACATGTGTCTCATTCTAGAATGATCCTCTAATGTCTATTTACAATTACTAATCTTAACACTCCTCTCTCTCTCTCTCTCTCTCAGCTCTGAAGTGCACCAGCAAGGGCACTGTTAAAGCTGATGGGGTGGAATGAAAGTAGAGCCCACGGTGAGGGAGAGAAGTGAAGTTCCATTGTGGTTCAAGCGACTCTGAGCTAACTTCCTTCCATGTCCACGGTGCCTTCACTCTCAAACTCGCATCTCAGTCTCGACCCAAGAGAGTCGCCAGAAAATGGAGGTGTGGAGTGGAGAAGACGGCTGGCGGTGGTGAGATGCCGATGACGGAGGAGGAACACGTGGTCTCCTTCCCAAATCACTCTCTCTTTGGTTCTCCGAGCTTCTACTTCCTCTCAGGTTCGAGCTCCAAAAGGTGTGGCCAAGTTGGCCCGCGATGGTGGTAATGAAGCCCCGATGGTGATGCTGAATAGAGAGAACGATCTCTGTTCTCACTCTCTGTTTTCTGAATTCCATCGAAGGAGGAGGTCCGGTGGTGTGCGACCTCTGCCTTGCTAACATGCATTTAGAAGAAGGAGGCACATTGTCTGCACACACCTTAAGGCTTCAGTCTATAAGTTTTTTTTTTTGGCCGGAGGCTTCAGTTTATAAGTAAGGACATGATATGAAAGAAATGTTATGAAAGAAATTATGCCAAAGTGGCAAATAAGTAAATTTTGACCGCTTGTTGCTATGCAGTCCAACTTCACTGACCTATGCCCTGCTACCCTTGTTTTGCACTTCTAATAATATAATGTTACTGTTAGTTATAACTATTGTTTCATCCACTACACAGTGAATCATGTTCCATAATTTATCCCAAGAAAATAATACCCTTAGATAAACCTTGAACCAATTAACCTCACTTTCATAGACTTGAGGGTACAAATCAACTCCCACTCCCACCTTTCATCCACGGCCTTTTCTTTCTGCATCTTATCTTGTTCTATTTAACACTTAAGATCCTGTTTACTACATATGAATACAATTCTTCTTCTACACATTATCCGCCTCCACAACCATCTCAAATCAAGTTGGCCACCTTTCTTCCGTCACAATATGTCAGGAAAGCCCAAGAAATGAATTTTGCCACACATGCAGGTTGGATTGCATTTGATTACTTGATCAGTTAAATTGAGTAAGTCAACGTACAACCCTCTATTATCACGATAGTTTTATTTTTTCATACATAGGTAAAAACAATATTTTCCATGATAAAGGACATGAACAGAATGAAGCAAAAATCTGCCTGTGTCATATATATTCCAGAATGTGAAAATAATGAAGCAAAAACACATTTTTCTCCAAATTGCAAGAACAGTCATTTTGACTTTGCCTGTGTTCTCCAAAAATCTGCCTGTCATATGTATTCTAGAATGTGAAAATAATGAAGCAAAAGCATATTTTTCTCCAAATTGCAAGAACAATCATTTAGACTTTACCTGTGTTAGTCCACGAGGTTTAAAGATTGATGGAATGATGAACATGTTAGATGCAGCAAAGATGGCATGTGAGAGAGACTCATCATACTTCAACATCAACTGTATCTGATCATGATTCTGAAATTGGTTGGCAACGCCTTCAAACTCCCTCTAAGGAATAGAAAAATGTTAATCACTTGACAAAAAAGAGGAAAATGAATTGGCTTATAATTTTTTTTAACATGGTGCACAAGGCTCCCACCAGGTGGTCTAAAAAGGGATAGATGTACGCAGCCTTAACCCCAAATTGTTTGGGAAAAAATATATTGACACTAGACAGCAACACTCAGAAAAAGAAACAAAGCTTCAGCTAATACAAAATTAATCTGCTAAAAAAACGAGAATATTTTACCATATAATGAACATCAGCCAACTTGCAAAACAGAATATTTATTTAATGAGTTGAACTGAATTCTATTTGAAAAACTAAATTTCATATGATTTTCCCAGAGCAATATGGAATGTAATTGAGATTATTATAATGATTTATGATGTGTTTAAAATTGAGTATTTATGGTTAGTTATTGGAAATTTAGGATTTTGTCCGTTAGGCTCGTGGATATCGTAGTAAAAATATTCTATATACTACTTTTCAGAACTAGGAACTGGTTATTAATAATCCACAAATGCTAGTAAAAAACCATATATCTGCAGTTTGCACCACTTGGGCATAGGTAGGCGACACTGTTGTCACAATATTAGAGAAAACAAACCCCTCGTCCTTGGGTTCAACTGGCAAAGGGGTTGGACTTCCTCACCTCAAGGGAGGGGGTTCGATCCCTGCGTTGGTCAAGGCGCTGGGAGAGGCATCCTAGGGGTCTAGGAAGCAGTAGAAACGCTGGTAGAGATGGAAGCATGTGTACTCTCTGTCCAGTATGCCCTGTGGACTGGGCTCCAAGCGCCCTACCCTTGGATTGTGGGTGAGCCCAACCCCTTTCCTAAAATTTTCTTATAAAAAAATAAAAAATAAAATAAAATAAAATAAAATAAAATATATATATATATTAGAGAAAACAACTCCACCCTGACAATTGGAATGTAAAGCTGTCATTTATCCTAGAACATGGATAACGATTCTAGGAAAGTTCTTAATTGTTGTACCTTAACTGCATTGATTCTATCAGGCGCTGAGTTGTCCTGCATTCTATCTGGTCGGTTTCGATTGTCAACATATAGACCACATGATGCCAATTTTGAAGCAGGTGCAGTGCCTTGATACTCAAAATTGTAGCATGAAAAACATATTTTGGCTGAATTTAATCACTTATGGGCATAAAGATCCCAATATAAAGGAGCCTTGCAGAAAAAATAAATAAAAAATTGATTATTGAAAATCCAGTGTCATATAAATAACCCAAAGAAAGAACAAGTTCGCTCATAAAAGATGATAGCACATACAACAAAAAATCCGTTTGCCAATCATGGCAATGAATAATGTCAGGTTTCTTGCCAGCACGAAGGAGAAAGTCGAGAGCTTCACAGCTAAAATATTAAAAGAATTTGAAATCATCATGCTCTCCATAAAATGTTCCTCTCCAAAAGAACTTATTAGGATGATGGGGTTCAATGAAATAAATCGGAAGCCCTGCATAAACAAAGTTTGGTTACAACACATAAACAGAGTTAGATTACAACACAAGATTTTAAAAAAGATCAATTAAAATGGAAAATTTAATTGCGAACCTTCAATAGTGCCAACCCATATTTTATTTTTAAATAGTTGGTCATCAAAGTAGGACTCTATCTCTAAATCTAAAGCCTGAAAAAGTAATCAAATTATAATGAGTAGTTCAGGAAATTTAGATTCTAACTAGACAAAAAATTTCTTAAAAATAGAATATCATACCCTTAGTTCACGGATATGTTCATATTGCATACAAATGTATTTGGGAAGAACAATTTCAATTAGTTGTCCTTTCTTCTGCAAAGCTTTACTGAGACCACAGACAACATCCCCAAAACCACCAACCGGTGGCCAAAAAACCTAACATAATTATGGGTAAATGTGAAAAAAATATTGTAACTGAAAGCAGAGAATGACATCTAGGATAAATTTAAAAGATCCAGCCTAACATTCAGGCAACAGATACCTCATGCATCCCCTACATCTGAGTTGAAGGGATATTTAATAACTTTTTCAGAGGAAAACTGTCGGAGAAACATGAAACATCCCTTCCAAGAGTCCTTGCAATAACAGAATCCATTAGCTTCTTCAACTGATTCTTCCAATTGATCAGCAGTCCTTTTTGGATAGATTGATGGAATATATTTTATAGCTCGACATGTTTTTAACTAACGGAAAATTCTATTGAGAAAAACAGAAAGGAAGATGATGAGTTCACCTTAGCTATTGGTGCCATCTCTACTGCAATCTGAATCACATATAATCCTGAACTAAAGAAGAAAAATAAGGTATGCATAAGACAAGGGAAGATGCATGTACTACAATTTACTATTTAAAAAATAATACTCCCTCCGGTCCTAATTATAGGAGCTATTTAACCGATTTTGGAGGGATTAAAGAGGGGAGTTAAATTAGTTAATTTTACTTATTTTCCTAAAATGCTCTTATATAAATTTAAAATGACATAAGTAAAAGTGAATTACAATCCCACCACATACTCTTCAACCAATTTTCCTTTTCACACGCTTTCTAATTGAAATAATGTTCTTACTATATAAACATATATTTGTGTATATATGTGTACATACAGATTTATCTACACACATATATATATTCTACACACACACATATATATACACACATACATACATACATATGTACACACACATATATACATACATATATACACACACATGTATATAAATGCTCCTAATAATATGTATAGATAGGGGTATTATAGGAAAAAATTAACAAAAGTTAAAACTTGCTCTTATAATTAGAACCAAAACCAACTCCAAAATGTGCTCCTATAATTAGGACCGGAGGGAGTACCTTGTTGCAGAAAATGTGCTCCTATACCCATGATTATTTGTTTCCAAACCCACACATTATCTATGTATATACTTTGACAGTAAAGTTGTCTCTAAATGCTTCAAAAGTGTTTTCCTTTCTTTTCTTTATATATATATATATATATATATATATATATATATATATATATATATATATATATATATATATATAAGCTAGTAATGTTCTTAGTTTTCAAACCATATATATTTATATATTATGTGCAGCGTATAAAAACATGACAGCAAGCAAGGTTTCTCATTCCTCCTTATGCAGTAATATATATATGGTTCAGCTTCATTTTGTTTTGTTCTCTAAGGTTCATATGTAGCTTCAAATATATTTCAGCAAGGTTTCGTTCAGTTATATATATATATATATATATAACAGCAGATTTTTCTTCCCTGTCCATGCGCAGTAACATGTATATTTAAACACATGACAGCAACTTTTCAGGTTTTTGGCTGAACTTTGGAAAATTATTTCTCTCATTCTACACATCCGTTTTGTGTGTTCTTTGGCTCGTTGGAAAGGTTGATATGTCTAATATTTACTGTAAAAATTTCAAGGAAAAACACGGATGTTTGACTATGAAACCGAAGCACACAAAAGGGCTCTGTTTTTGAGTCCGAAAACAGAGTTATTTCGGTTTTCCAGCGTTTTCTTCCCTTAACCAACCAACCCATCGTGCATAAACCATGGAAACAAGAAGGGAAAGGTTTAAGGAACTCACCTTTGTCGTTCCTCAAGCTTGCAGGCACGTTTGGCTCCTCTTCCTTCTTTGGTTTTCTTCCATCGGTGTTCCTCCCCTCTTGCTTTTCTCTCTGTGCGGAGAATCCTCTCTTCCGTGGGTGGAAGTTGGGCTCGGCGGAAATGGAGAAGTATGGCTGTTGCGTGTACAGTGAAAAGCCGAAAGGGAGGTAGTTGAGGTTTCTGAGTTAACGTGTTCGGTTATGCTCTGTTGCTGCGTTTCTTTCTTTTCTTTTTATTTATGTTTTTATTTTAATTGTTTTCCTGCTGCGTCTTGGTGAGATTAAGGCTATAGTCTAATGGCTTGGGCATTCAATTGGGCTTTTTTTTTTTTTTTTGATAAAAAATAAGGCATAGAGCCTACAATTTTGCTGTGATGATCAATGCATTACGTTTTGGGCCAAGTAAGGAATATTAATTGGGGAGGTTGTGAGGCCCATAAAAATTATCATACTTGATTCCCTACAACCCTCTTATTTGTAATTCAGGGCCATCACTCATTTAATTGCAACTATGGAAAATAAATTAATCCTTAATTCCATATAAGGATTTTCCTTTCTCAATTAATTCCTCTAGGCCGTAGAATATTAATTCCAAAAAATTTAGACCTAAATTATTTCTTACTTGAATTTATTCTTTTTTTCAAAATAAATTAATTAAGGGAAAAATAAGCCTTAATTTCCAATAATTATTCTCATAATTATTTTAAGCCAAAATTTCATAATTAATTTCTATATATTATTCAAACTTTAAAATCCCAAAATTTGGGATGTTACACATGTCATTAAATATCAGTTACAGATAAACCAATAAGTAGGAATGGACTTCATATCGCACTTCTCAATAGAAAATAAATTACCTCTGCATATATAGCAACAGAAACCATTGATACATTAATCTTTTAGCTTCCTCTTCCTCACGACATTTCAAACAGAGATCCAAGAGATAGGATGGTTAATGGAATCAATTATAGCATGCTGAAACATGATTTGGTTCTTTGCAAATGACGTGCTAACACATTTCCCCAACAAGTGATTCCCAAGAGAGTAAACATAGAACAGAGTCAAAGAAAAAGTACAAAAAGAAGGCCAAAGTATTATACATTCTGATATAGTTTTGCTATCAGGTATTAAGGATTTAGGAAAATTTTGAACATGAAGACAAGAGTTACTTCTTGAGTATCTTGTTCAGAGGTGACAAGTTAAGGCCAGTCTTGTAAGAGAAAAGTTATCCATAGTGCAGCCAAAAGAAAAGGCATTAGGACCTTTGTACAGACATGGTATTAATTAGAGGTTGCAGGGTCACTTTTATGCAAACACCATTATTGAAATTTTCAATCATAGATTGAGTTTGGTCTCTTACTCCTTTCCTCCGAACTTTCTGCTCTCCCAATTTTCTTAGTAAGATTGATAATCTATAGTCTTAACCATGAAATATCTAAATAGGTGGTCCATAGATATGTGTATGCGAACAGACCAACATCCAAACAGAAAATAATTGAACAGAACAGACAGAATTCTACAGAAGAAAACAGAGAGATAAATCCACAATTTCAAGCTCTAGTTGAAGTATATACCAAAGGTGCTGGTTCAGCTAGTACAGCAGAATTATTCAAATTCTCCACATCAATATACTCTATATGATCACTGCTATCACTGTCTGTATCAGTATTAGTGTCTAAGATTTCCTTGTTCAAGTCTGGTATGCCATCCAAGGAAACCTTTCTCAACTCAGAGTCCTCATCTTCACTTGGATGGAGATCTCCTTCAGTAGGAGGGGGTCCATGAGAAGCTTTCTTGATATGTTGCTTTTTGTGCTGGGAACTGTGAACAGTTCTATGAGTTCGTGCATGCTAATCGCCAAATATACGAAATTACTAGCCAGCAAAGTATAGTAGCCACATTATGGAAGTAGAATCAAAAGAAAATTTAACAAAATAAAGATAACTAGTCATTCTTTCAAGTAGACTAACTTTCAATTTTACTCTAATTGACTGCTAAATTACAATTACTCCAAGTGAGAAGGAACAGATGTTACATTTCATGAAAAGTACGTAGCATTACCTCAAAGAAACTCATTAACGCAATAAAATGAAGTGGTTTTATGTACTTTTAGATGCATTAGACTCTCAAAATTAACAGATTAGATTTACAAACCCCGAATAGTTTACTCCCTAACCCATTTTGAATATGATTAAGAAACAACAAAAAGAGGCAAAGCATAAACAGGAACAAAGAATCGCGATTTCTGGGTTCAACAACACCATGAATATTGAAAATGAAATGTTCATAAAAAAACCACGCTTCAATCAACGGACGAAAGAATGACAACAAAAACATTATGCAAAAATCCATCTAAACCATGCCCCGATCAAAAAACCAACTCGTCCAACCAAATCAACTTGAACAAATTATTGGCGAACCAAATTAATCAAATAAATCAACGCTTCCAAAACAATATTAATACGTGGTAAAGTAAAGTAAACGGTGAGCACCTGAGATTACGCTGTCGCATTCTACAAGAAGTGGAAAGAAACCGATGCGAGGGCAAGGGAAAGCGAACTGCATTAGAATGATTACAGCTGAGGTGAGTGAAGTTCCAGCAAAGAAAGCAAGTGGTCAGCTGCGTCGCCATATTTCTCCTCACTATTTGCTCTGTGACTGAGTACAAACTGCATTAGAAGAAGAAGGCGGCTTGAAAGAAAAGCTTCCAGGATTCCGTTGGCACAATGTCTTCGTTTCCGGGGTTGAAAAATGCCACATGGGTACTCTCTAAAAATGCGTGTTGGGTAAGGAATAGCCAAAACATATAGCAAAAAGAGACGGAGAGTGGCTGAAATTTGACTGAAGCGGAGTGAGATTAGGGAGCCGCCTTATCTAAAGATTGATGTGAAAGAACTAAATGGCTGCATCCACAGTCCACACAGCGCTTACAAGGCTCCACCGCAGGTCGCCCGTTTTATCCGCGCAAGTCACATGCTAATGTGGGAAAAAGCACCAATTTTTAATCGTTACCCTACACAAACACAGTTTTTGCATAAATTAATAATTAGTCATTGGATATCAATAATTATGTAATTAGTTGATGTGGCTAATTAGTCCTTGGATATCAACAATCGTTACATGCCCTTATTTTTTCTAATTACTGTTTTAGCTTATCATACCATTATAAGAAGTTATAATAAATTACCAACAACTTGTTGATTGAGGTGGTAAGGGCTTAAGGGGCCTCACTCTATAAGAAGAAAGACATAAGTTCAAATATCAAAAAAACGTACTTGTTGGGAGAGTTGAGAACCATTTGCCTTAAGTCTCGAAAGAAAACCCTTGATTTTTTTTTTTTTTTTTTTAAAAGGCTTATAATAAGCTTAGTATGTAAATCAGCAAATAAGAATAAGAGCACTGTTTTAGCCTCTAAATGAATGAAACACCATGTTCATTATTGTTGGCATTAATTATTGTTGTGTTTAATTATTAGGGCAATTGGGGGAATGATAAATTTTGGAGATATGTCTTCTATTTAAAATTAAGATTAATTCCTCAGTTATGTCCTATTTTAAATAACAAAATAGTGTTACATATTAATCACAAAAAATGTAATTGGTAAAATCATTAATTATTCTTTAAAATGTAATCACTAAAAAATTTCACAAATGCTTATTGTTGAGATTCTTTTTGTTATTACATTCCTTTCCATAAAAATATCCACATGAATTTTGTAATTACTTAATGTCGCTACAATGTTAAAAAGGTTAAGGAGCAATTTGGCCAATGAATTTTTACCTTAGGAGCGCCCAACACAAATAACTTTTTAGTGGATCAAAAATACCAAAAAACTTCTAAAAATGTGCAGTTAGCACAAAAAAATTTAAAAAATGTAAAGTAAACACAACGTTGTTAGAAAAAGATAACGTCAATTATCTAATGTGCAGATTGGCCAATGAACTTTTACTTCAAGAGCGCCCAACACTAAAAAGTTTTACTCCAGGAGCGCCAAGCACAAAAAAATTCCGCGTGCAATCCACCCAAAATTCAACTGTTGCAAATCCTTACCCGAACCCCCAACCATGTGCATTGGGGGTTAGAAAGAGTGAATGCAACAAAAAAATCACAAATTACATTAATTATCTTATATTAATTATTATTATAAGTTATCTTATTCAATTATTGACTATAATATTGTATCATTTACTCCTTAAATTAAATTTTTGTTGTTGTAATTCTATACAATCTTTTAAAAATATCACATATTTACGTATGTATAATATGCGTAAAAATAGATATGCGGCTGATGAGTTTTTTAGTTATTGATATAAGTGCTTATAATATGAGTAATTTTTTAGTTTTATTTATTATGAATTTAGAATAGTTAATGTGATGGGATCTTTCCGTTGCCCAAAAAATTCAAAGGCTTTTGTCAATTTTTTAAAAGTAATACTCCTAGAAACAGTCGGATTTTAGGTGGATTGTACATAGACTTTTTTGTGTTGGGCGCTCCTAGAGCAAAACTTTTTTGTGCTGGGCACTCTTGGGGTAAAAGCTCGTTGGTCAATCCGCACCTTAGATAATTGACGTTATTTTTTTTTCTAACGGCTTTGTGCTAACTGCACATTTTTAAAAGTTTTTTGATATTTTTAGTCCATTTAAAAGATATTTGTGCTGAACGCTCTTGAGGTAAAAGTTCGTTGGTCAAATTGCTCACTAACCCATGTTAAAATTACAAAAAACTTTTCTAAAGGGAAATAAATCAAATTAATGAAATCACGTAATTTTTTATTAACCAATGTGCACATTTAACCATTTAAATTCGCACAAAGTTTTATTTTGTTGATTTAATTTTATAAAATGGCTTTCATTATCTCACTCTTTTCTGATTTGATATTATCTCACCCTAATACTATTAAAGGAAAATCCTTAATAAAGAACTTTAAAAATCCTAAAAGACGTTTTTTGAATATTCATAATTTCAGAAAGATGTTCGGCTCAATTTATCTTTTTTGAAATTTAAAGGAAATGACTAAATATTCCATATATATATATATACACACATTATATGGGTTTATCGTTTGTCATGTCACTTGATATAAGATTATGTCAAGTCACCCCAAAACTACGTCGTTTTGGTAGTTCATTAATTCTTCTATCCCCAAAATGACGTCGTTTTGGGAATTAGGATAATTAATTAAGGGTGTTTTGGTAAAATTGATGTAATAAATACAAAAACAAAAATATCAAAATACCCTTTATTAATTCCCCTAACTCACAAAACGATGTCGTTTTGGGGTGACTTGACATAACCTTATGTCAAGTGACATGACAAACGATAAACTATATATATATATATATATATATATATATTACCCCATCGGTCGGAGCTGTGGTGCTGGAAAATTCCGTTCGAAATTAATATCCCCAAAGTGATGACCCCACAACTTGGTTATTGAGCCACCAATAGCTTTCAATATATTTTAGGCTAAAATAAACTTTTAGTCCTTTAAGTTTACATGGGGTATACTTTTGGTCTCTTAACTTTATAAAGTATACTTTTGGTCCTCTTAATTCTAACACCGTTAAGTTTACTAACGGAAAATGCAAACTCAAGTGATAACTGTATAAATTTAAGTGATGACTATGTAATTAAATGCTATTAAACTTAAATTTAAAATATGAGTAAATTGAAGAATGTATAAAATTTGTGTAATTACATGTCATTAGTCATCATTTGAGTTCGTTGAGTCAGCATTTTCCGTTAGGAATATTAACGGTGTTAGAATTTTAGGACCAAAAGTATACTTTATAAAGTTAAGGGACTAAAAGTATGTCTTACGTAAAACTTAAAGGACTAAAAGTATACTTCAGCCTATATTTTATACAAACAAATATATATATAGTGATGTCCAGATCAACACTGAGTGCTTGACCAATTATTTATTGTCCCTTAGTGGAATTGTCATATATTAAAATCTCTACAAATAACCAATAATATTATATCATTGAATACACTTACTTGAACCAATCACCTCAAGTTATTTATTTCCTTAAATGATTTATAGTGTACGAAGTGAGTATGCGAAAAGAGTTTTGTCTCGACTTACATGTGATTCTACAACGCTAATTCAAACAAGCCCGTAGAAGGCTTGAAACAAAAACTTCCACGGTTCCGTTGGATCAACATCTTCGTCTCTAGGATTGGTGAATGCCACATGGGTTCCCTCTAAATGTGTATTGGGCAAGGAATGACAAACGAGAGAGAGGGACGGGGAGGGGGGAGAGAGGTTGAAATTTGATTGAAGAAGAGTGTGTGATTAACAGAAGAGGATTATCTCCTCGTTTTTTTTTTCCCTCATTTTCTTTTATCAGTCCATTTGGACTGTTGATTGAGAAAATGAGAGAAATATTAAAGTAGTATTGTAATTAATATGACGGATATGATTTAAAGATGATGATGGATAATGAGAAATTGATTATAAGAAAAACCCAACTCATGATTAACTGATTATGGAGGCACCTTATCTAAAGATTGACGTGTATGAAAGAACAAAATGGGTGCGTCCACACATAATTATGTAATTACATCATGTCGCTATAAATGTAGGAAAAACTAGTTCATTCGTTACAATTTATTTATTTATTTTTATGAAAAATATAATTAATATATTTTAATTGTAACTTTATGATTTAATTTATTATAGATAAGGTTGTCAAACTCGCGAATTTAAGTAAACTCGTGACAATGATGAAAACTCGAATCACAAACTCATAAGAGTTTACTTTTACTATTAAATATATATTAATAGTGTATAATAAATAATTAAAATATAGAAAATGACAACAATTTGATTTAAATATATTTTAAATCCACATAATTGAAATTAAATCCATCAACATTCAAAATTTACCATATTTAATAAAGAAATTTCTATAAAATTATATATAAAGCCGCTAAGTATGATCAAATAAAAAAAGTTAAGACGAGTTTAATGATAAATTAACATGGTTTTGTACATTAGAAATGTAAAAATGGTAAATTTAGTATATAAACTCGTAAGTTTGACAACAATGATTATAGACATTCATTTTTTAACTACAAAACACCATTAACTTTAATTTATAAAATTGTATGGACTTTATGCCCCGAAGTTTCCGCAAATGGGCCTTGGCACCTGAATTTTTTTTGAGGGGGCTATGTGACATCCATCTCATATTTTTTTTTTTTCAAATTAGATTTTTTGGTAGGAGAGAATTTTTAAAAAAAATGCTTCTCCTCAAGCTCTCTCTGACAACCACATTCCTCTTAGTCCTCCAGCTACTAAAACCAAAATTATTAAAAAAACATCATATCCTTTAACTCAGTAAATCAAACCCAGAATTAAGCACTCCTAAAAAAACCCTTAAATATTTTCAATCAGCGAATTCATCAAGATCCATAGGCATACAAATACAAATGCAGATTCAGTCACCAAATCAATTGGAAGAATACTATATACAAACTATTGAGAAAAACATAAGCTTTATGGAGAGAAGGCAAAGGAGAAGCAGTGAGATCTGAACAACCCAGATCTGAAAGGTCAAGAAACTAATGTGGGTTGTTCTATATCCCATTAACCTTAAACCCATGAAATCCTTCAGCATGCTTCTCAGATTTCTTCGAGTTTCCATAGTAGCAACAACAAAAGAAGAAGAAGATTTACATTCACTAGCAACGACTTGCACCGCCTCAACCCCACCCTCTTCACTCAAATCTAGTCACCAAGATAGAAGATTGAAGAGATTGTGAGGTTGAAGAGGAGAAGCTTCATCGATTCAGCTTCACCATATCAATCTGTTGCTCGCGACTAGCTCCACCAAATGGCTACATCGCTGGTGTAACATTCTAATTTTATTTTTAGGATTTAGTTGTAATTATGAAATAATTATATATGATTATTGTAATTTTAGAAAAAAAAAATATATTAATATAAAAATAAAGTTGGACCCCTTGAGGCAATTTGGGCCATTTCAAAAAAAAAACAAAGAAAAAAAACAAGAAGAAGAAGGTGGAGAGTCACTGCGTATAGAAGAAGGAAAAATAAAAAAAATAAAAAATAAATATAATAATTACATCTCCGCCTCATTAATTGAGGCGGTGACTCATTGTTGTGGCAATAAATAAATAAATAAATAAATATATATATATATATATATATATATATTGCCTGGTGATGACAACAGATGACTGTCTATATGTTTAGAATGATTAATAACTAGTTTTAATCGGTTCAGAATTTTTGATTGATTATTGTAGGAATTTAAATTAATTTTTCTATTTCAAAAGTTTAGAATTTATATCATACCGAATATTTCTACCGATTAAAAGTGGTATAAATTTTATTTTGGGCTAATAGAGGAATTACATAGATTTTAATCGGTTATTTTTGGAATTTGAAGGATTAAACTGTTATTTTTAGTTTTTATTATGATAATATATATTTATTTGAATTTGTGTAATTTAAGGTATATGAAATTATAATTGTGATGATGTAGAGTTTATTTGTGACGAGTGATTGTTCGCGTCTTACTCTTCGAGATAAGGTTTAGCATGGAGTTGAGATAACTGGGGTTAATTTATTTTATATGCTCGTTTTGGACTGTAAGGTGTTTTCTAAACTTTACTTTTGTATATACTACTGACATGTGTTTTGAAAAATTAAGCGTATATTTTAATAACTTTATTTTAGTGGAGCAGAGTATTTTCTATTCTGTATGTGTATATGAGATTGTTATTGTAGTGGTTGCTATAATGTTTGTTGTGGGTTGTTGTATATGCAACAATAAATTTTGTTAGATATTGTTGTTATAGTGTTTGTTATGAGATGTTGTATAAGGAACAATATGTTGTACGATGTTTTTGGGTAATTGCAGTATCGTACTGTTTATCTGTTATGGGATATGTTGGGTTGTGTGGAAGAGATTTATTGTGAAATTGTGCACATCGGCTCTCTCATTCCTGGCCCGGAATTCGAGTTAAGTGTTTTGGGCGGACACCTCCTTGTTACGGTATATTGGTGGTAGCATGGGAGGGGTCAGTAATCTTGAAGTGACTAGCTAACCTTGTCCAGGTATGCTAGCACTGATAGACTGTACTACATCTAGACGATATAAGGAGGAGCAGGATGGATGAGTGAGGATGGTTCTACTTATTGTTGATTATTATGGATTAAATAATTATTTGTTGTTGATTTTATAAATATGTTAGTGAACCTGCTTCTCTGACTTGCATTCCTTTCTTGCATATTTGATAAATTAATTTTGGTTACTGGGACTTTAAGTCTCACCCCGTCATATACAATATTTTCAGGCGAAACTTCTAATTCTCCTAGTAGTAAAGGGAAGCAACCGGAGGCATAGTAGTTGTGAACTTTGTAAGCCTCTTTTGGTACTGGTGTTGTATGAGTTTATATATTGTCATTTTAGGGCCTACATGTTTTGAGAATACTACTTTAACTGTTTTGGGATAACTGTTGTTCACTGTTGAACTAAAGGTTTTATTTTATACGCTATAATATTTTAGTGGATCCACATTCAAAACCTGTGAGAAAATGTTTTGGTGTAGACCCTTGTTGTGAAATTGGTGTTGAAAGACTCGTGGGCTGTATATTCCTTTGATTAATATCTGTGCCCAGAGTTTTAATCTTCTGTAGTGAGTTTGTGGGCAGAGTTTGTGCCCTAGACTCCGATGTATTTATTTTTGAAAGGAAAACGGATTTTCCTTAATCACTTGTTAATCCGGTTTTGTGAAGTCATTATGGTTAATTAATGATTTGTGAGGAATGGTCTTTTCAGCTGGTCTTATGCTTGCGATTGCCATAACCTGATTCTCCTTGAACTGAAACCTCACCTGATTCTGAAGTTGGTCGTAGATTTTGACGACGCGGTGAAAAGAGAGGGTCTTATGGGGAGGGAAGATAAAGGCTTTCATAGAGGAGGAAAGATGAAGACTATCGGAAAAGGAAAGATAGGGAGGAGACTAACGACTTGTTTGGTTTGAGGGGAAGGGATGAGAGGGAAGAAAGAGCCCCTAAGGAGGATATTAACCAAATTGTCATTAATGAGAAAAATATTTCTTTTTGTTGAGAATGTATTTTTGGAAAATTGAAAATTTTCCATGGATTATTTAGTAAAGATGTGTGAAAAAACTTCTCCTTCCTCCCTCTCTCCCCCTCCCTCACCTCAACCAAACATGCCCTAAGGCCTCGTTTGTTTGACGGAACTTGAGTGATGTAAAGGGAACATTAGAAGGTTCCCTCCAAAAAAACTCGTTTGGAGCGCGCATCTTTCGTCGACCAACCTTTCGGCGAGTCTGGATGTTCCATCAACTATGGAAAGTGACTTTCCCTCCGAAAGAGGCGGGAAGGTTGAAATCTTCCAGGGAGAGTGAAAATTTGAGACAAAAAAGCCCCTTGAAAAAAGTGAACCTCTTCAAAAGGACAAGGAAGGTGCGAGCTGGACAAAATTGTTGGTGATGAAGCTTGGAGCTACAGTGGGCGTTGGAGGCGAAGGAGAAGTGAACCAAGGGGGAACTGAGAGCTGTAATTGAGGTTAGTATTCATTTAAAATCAATTTATGTGTGATTTACCGATATGTGTCTGAGCTTGGGGAAGCCCTGCTGCTTCGAGCTTGGTATTTTTGTGTGTTCACCGATTGTGAGTCTGTGCTGTGGTTTTCTATTCAATTTCTTCCACCTGGGGACAAAGGCACAGAGAACATAACTTGAGGCACTGTTAGTTTTTGTGTTTGAATGCAAGCGCTTACTGTAACGCCCCTAATTCCTACGTCTATTATGATGTCCATTTATATCCTAAATCTCTTATTAGACTAATTGGTGTGAAATTATCAGAGTGAAGGCGTTAACAGATCAGAGTAAGTCACAACAGAAAACGTGCATAACGTTTGGACGAATGAGTGACTCATAACATATGCCCAGGAATATGCTGGTTAATTTAAATCCCCGAAGGAATATAAGTGTGATACAACTTAAAATTCTTTGCGGTGTATCCGGTCGGCACATTAGTGGTACAATTATCCGACTCTTCAAAAATTATACATAATACTATCCCCAAAATAAAACTCCGGCTGAGTCCTCAAACGTGCTGCTTACCCTTTAATTTTCTCCGGCTCCCGATCCTCCCAATCCTGAAGCTAGGGTAAATTCTGAGATTCAATACCCATTAAATATCAGGTAACAGTTAACCTCATGCTCAAGTATAAACAATATATATAACAGATATTCATTACATTTCAGCATTAACCATACATAGCACACAGCCCATGTAAAGTTCACAACACAGTAACACATAGCACACAACAAATGTAATGTTCACAACATTTGCACTCATCAGTGCCACGCCTCCGCGTGTCCTCAACGCTAGGAAAACATACATACGGCATTATCAT
Organism: Acacia pycnantha; assembly: GCA_025563575.1. NCBI lineage: Eukaryota > Viridiplantae > Streptophyta > Magnoliopsida > Fabales > Fabaceae > Acacia > Acacia pycnantha. The sequence continues at coordinate 7,252,486 of JAMWYP010000003.1, read as the reverse complement.
GACTATAACCCGCGCAAAGCTGAATGTATATAAATAGGTGACCTAAGACCGAGTCTTAGCCACAATACATGACCCAAGACCTAGTCTTGTCCATGACTATGAATCATCTAATCACATATAAGCATACAAGACAATATAAGAGTTAGAGTTACAGTACGCGTCCGTACCTTAGTCTGCATAACTAGTGGTACTTTCACCTTTTGGTACTGATTCCTGACTTTGCCGGATATCCTATAATAGTATCACCGCATTATTTCCCTTATAAATAATATCCTAAGAGATGTCTTTGCCATTATTGACCTTTCTACCCCTGGTGGATTTGTTACTCCCTTTATACCCTTTTTAATTATTATTAATTAATAATAACACTCTTTTATTTATTATTAATTAATAACTCCCTTTATTATTTATTCCCTTTTTACTAACAATAACAACAATATTTATCTATGTTATTATTATTATTATTTTACTATCTATTGGTATTTTTCTACAACTATTTTTAAACTCTCAGGGACTATCCCATCATTTTAAATTAGAAGTTTAATAAATACTAGTCATCATATAAAATATGATTTAATGCACAAATTTAATGTTTCTCATGGTTTTCTAATATCTACAGAAATGGATGACTGTAGGTGTTCCACTTATTTCTATCTTCCAAATGTAAAGCCACGGTTTTCATTATTTATGTGTATATACTTATATAATCAAAATTCTATACGACAGTACATCCTCATGCCGCCACCATATAAGCAAACCACACTTCCTTTTTCTTTATATAGCCTTAAGGTATTTATTTATATATATGTGCACAGCTTGGAATGAGAAACACATGCAACGAACACCTATATATATGTAACAGATACCCTGATTTAATATGTATACACTAAGCTTTCGTCTCTACTTCAATATCCATGAACAGAGGCATATATCCATGCATGAAATATAGCAACGTTTATTTATAAGATGATAGGTCAGCAACCTTTATATATATATATATATAGCACTAATATTTATCATGATTGCAACTTCTTTTTATATAAAAGAAAAACAACAGCTAAGCTTCTCTTCTATGTTCAACGACATCTTTACCTATATATATAAGTATTCTTTGACACATTAAGTTTCTATACATACGTTGCAACGCTACACCAGTAGCACACATCAGTATAAATATATATATTAATCAGCACACTACCACTACTCTTTCAACGCGATATGTACATATATGTTCTCCTATTATTTTCCTTCCCTCTGTTTTATATATATGCAGCAACCTTTCTATATTCATAATAGCAAAGTTTTTCATATTTTCCTTTCTCCTTTCTCATGCACCGACAAACATACACATATATAAGATAGTATGTTTCCCTCTTGATTCTCTAAACCTTATATATTTATATACTATGTGCATTGAAGAAAGCTCACCTCTGTTTTCAGAAACTAGATGCAGAGAAGATGAAATAACTAAGCTCACTCTTGCCTTTGTTTTTGATATTTAGAATAGAGGAAAAACAACAGTGGAGCTCTCCCTCTCTCTCGTTCTCTCACTTTCACGCCTCACTCTCGGTCTCTCCTCTACGCGGGTCTTCCTGTTATGACAGCTGGGGGACGGATGGGAACCAAGGAATCAATATATAAAGGCCTAGGGGAATGGTCGACCGAGAAGCAAGTGGGTATGAAGTATGGTGCTGCTGCCATGCTTAAGATAAAGAGGAGCAGAGGGTATGGTGTTACTGTCGCTGGCTCAAAAATCACTGTTGCGTGTCTCCCCTGCTCTGCATTTTCGACGCTGACCTCTGCTAAGATTAGGAGCGTGCATATTTTACTGTAGTTGAGATTTCTTCCTGCTGCATATTGACGTGGTACTGTTGCGTGTTTAGGATAATAGTTTAACAATTGGTTGGGTTTTTAGTTGAACCGAAATGGGGCTTTGGGTTAATATTCATTAAAAGGATCCTGGTTCATTTAGTTGTCACGTGGGGTTGGATAGGTATATTGCTGGATGAGGGGTATTGGGCTGATTTGCTATCCCCTTTACTTCCTTTTTTCATGTCTACACGTTGGGTCCATGAAGGGATTTTTTTTTTTTTTTGATAAGAAAAAAGTTTTGGAGGGGTTCGGCATCAGTCCCCCACCAAGGCCAGGGCACGGCCCCGGGCTCTATGAGCACTTACTGGGGACTTACGAGATCGCCTACCAAAGGAGTCCCAGCGACGGTAGAGGGGATCGAACCCACGACCTAAGGGTCTAATCCTGGATCCCTTACCATCTAAGCCAACTCACATTGGTTCCATGAAGGGAATTGATTATTCTGCATTGAGATATTATATGGCATGGCCCATAGTTATGGTTATGTGTTGCATAGGACCACGTGGCTTAAATGTAGTTGGGAGGGGAAGGTGATCTGACACACACACACACTAATTAATTATTCACTTGCTTCTTCTTTTTTTTATTGCTTAATTACCAAATAAATGCTAGTAACGAATCCTTGACGTTTTATGTAATACCCTAAAATCTGACTTAGGGTAACTTCTCTTGAAAATAGGTGAATATGAGGTTTCAAACACCTTGTATTGAATTTACCTTGTTGTTAAGGTAATTTCTCTTGAAATTAGATAATTTGCAATTAGGTCCCTAAAACGTTTGGGAATTTGCAAATAGGTCCCTAAACACATTGTGGGTTATAAATAACCTGTGAAAGCTATAAAAGAAGCAAGTAAAAATCTATTTGAAATAGGGAAGGATATTGTCCCTAATTTAGGTAATTTATTAAGTTACAAACTTGGGGGAATTGTAGAAGAATACTCAAAAAATAAGGAAATGACCGAAATACCCCCGTAAATGCTAAGATAATGCAGGAGACATGAAAGCAAAAATGTCAATACAAAAATTATGAGTTAATGATTAATACTAAATAAGAAAATTGTCAACAGTTAGAAAGGGATTAATAAAGTAATTAATGGCTAATTATTTAGACATGAATGAAGAAGATATCCAAAGTTAATTAAATAAAACCTCTAATATGAGATTAAATTACTAATGATGCTTTAATAGCTAGATTATGGGGTAGACTAATTAATCAATGAGAGGTGCAATACTAGAACAATTAATCATTTGATTAGGAGGTTAATTAAGCTTTGCTAATCACTTTGAAAAGTCAACAAGGCAACCCTTGAACCACAAGAGGCCACATCACTTGATTGGTGGAAGATGTGGAGCTTAAATGGCCAACAAGGAAAGGTAAATTTTGGAGAAAATAGAAGAGGAAAGAGAGAGGGAGAGAGGGGACGGAATTGAAGGAAGAGGAGGGAGCCAAGAAGACCAAAATTCTACTACACAAATAAAGTAAAAGTTGTGGGGAATTAAAAGGCCAACAAGGCAAGGAGAAGGAAGCAAAAAGAGATGACATCAACCCCTTTTGAGCCATGCATTTCGAATGGCTAAGGAGGAAGTTGGGAAATTCTAATGCCATTTGGGTCCTTGAAGTTTTGCTATAAATAGAGAGCTCTTCTCTTCATTCTTCACACCAACTCATACCAAATAGGTGAGTTTTAGAGAAGCAAGAGTAGAGAGAAGTGAGAGCTAGTGAGAAGCAAGAAAGATGAAGGAGTGTTCTTCAAGGGTAAGTGTTCTAGCTAGTCTTTTAGCTTTTGTAGTTTTTGTGGCCATAATTAGTTTATGCTTTGATCTTAAAGATTCAAGAGTAGTGTTGTTATCATGTTTTTATGGTTAGAAATGTTATTATTTCGAAAATATGATAGAAAATATGGTAGAGCAAAGTTCTTGAAGATTGAAGATCAAAGTAGCGAAATTCTGACAAAATTTACGGTTGAAAGTTTTGAAGGCAGCGTTATTTAAGATATTATTTTATATATCACCTGATCTTCAAAAATCATAAAATTTTACATGAGTAAATTAGACATGTGGGGCTGTCCAAATATATAAAATATGTATCATTTGGAGTTCTACAGAAGGAGATATAAATCCTTGAAGTTAGGCCATTTTTTTCAGACGAAATTCTGGGCAGAATTTAGAAACCTTAAACCTGGGAATGACTCAGGAAATCCGGGCGAAAATTAATATTTTTCTTTGAAACTAGACATCCTAAGGATTTCGAGGAATTTTACGGATCCTCGTTTCGATTTTTGTAGAATTAATTATGATTTTTCAAAGTTGTTGGAAAATCTGCCCAGAAATTCAGTATTTCGTTTTTGAGAAAATGTAAGGGCAAAATTGTAATAATGAATACCCCAAGGGTAGAAATGTCAAAGTGGGTGAAAATAACATTTTTGATATTATTCTAAGAGATAGAATATTAGTTGTGATATTATGGGAAAAATGAATAATCCGACGATAACGTATAGGATATCCGAGAGGTCCGGAGTCGGGTTTAGAAGGCCGGACGTTTGGCCATTACACGGTGAAAGGTACGTTCGCGTCTTGTAACACTAATCGATGTTTATGGTATGCATGTATGTGCTAGGTGTATTGTATGTGATAGCTTATAGCTCGTGGTATGTCTATGTCTTTGTTTATATGTTCATGTTTGCTATGGGCGATATATCTGCATGCTTTTGGGCGATATATGTATACATGCTATTGGGCGATATATGTATGCATCTTTGTTGGGCGATGAGTGCACATATACTTGTTGTTGATATGATTGTCTGTAGTCCATACGCTGTGTATGTAAATATGAGGTTAACCGTTACCTGAGGTCCGATTGCAATGGACCTCAGCTCTTAACATAGCATCCGGATCGGGAGGACCAAGGACCGAGGAGAGAGGCAAGCAGTTCGCGTAGAAGTTCCGGCTGACAATTTCCTTTTGTTGTTCCGGGAGAAGCTTTCCTTTGTGTTGTATCTCACTTTTGAACCACGCGGTTACTGTACCGCTGTTGTAATTAGCCAGACTTACGGCATTCTAAATACAAGTATCAGTTACTCAATCGCTCCGGTGCTCTACTCTGATGATTTTAAAAAAAAAATTATTATACTGCTTTTGAAAAGTTGGGATGTTACATTTTATAAGGATTTTCTTCCTCAATTAACTTCTTTAACCCTTAAAGTCATTCCTCTAAAAATTTTGGACTATAAATCAACCTCTAACTATTTTCTTTGAATTTCCTAAGAAAATAGGTCCTTAAATTTCAATAATTATTTTAGGCTAAATTTTCATCATAAATTTCCATACAATATTTCTAATTCCAAATCCCAAAATTTGGGATGTTACACTTATTAGTAGCATATTACGTTCGAACTTATGTTTTTTGTTTGAGCCAACCAAGGGCATTGTGGGAATTTTACCTAACCTTCCTACTTAACCAACACTCAATTCTTTATACCAAACATTTCATTTTCCCTCAACTAACTTCCATTCCTTAGTATACCAAACAACTCACATTTTTAACGTTTCTCCTAATCTTCCTTTCCTTTCTTTTCACTTCCATTCCTTTCCTTTCCTTCCTTAAATCTCTGCGTAACAAACAGGGCCTAAGGGTTGGGGGGGGGGGGGGGTGAGCTGGATGATGAGGTGGTTTGTACTTGGTGCCACATGTATAGTTGTAATGACCCTAAAATTTGAGAATTCTTAAAAATCAACCCGAATTAATTAATTGATTAAGGGGAGAAGAAATAATGAGTATTTCACTCAAAATAAAAGAAATAATATGTACAACTGAAGGTAGTAGGAGTAATAATAATTATATATTATAATTAGATTGGTATATTCTATAATTAAAATTTTGGATTGACTTAAAATGAGAAGTAGGTAAAAAAAGGTGAAAATGTATTTTAAAGTCCCTACAGAAAATAAATAAATAAAAGCTAATATAATATATATGTATAACCTAAACTAATTGGTATTAATAAAAATAAAAATATATTAAAACCATTAGATTTCTTTTCCCTACACGCCCTCATTTCCCTCTTCCGTCAAATAAAGAGCCGAGAGGGTACAAAGAAAAAAGAATGGAGATTTTAGAGTTTTCTAAAACAACCTTGGCCTTCTTTAATTCAAGGGTGCTGTTGTGCTACTCTCATGGCAGCGGTGTGGTTTTGGGTGGGGGTGCGGGATTGAATCATTCCTCTTCCTTTGTAACGATGGTGTGGCTTTGGTATGTGAAATCTTCTTACTCTTCTATTTTGTGCTGTGTATCAAAGATTTGAACCTATTCTTCAATGCTAAGATTTTGTATGTATGTTCAACTCCCTCTTCATTTTACATTCTGCACCTTGCTGTTATGTATGTGTTTGTCTTTGTTATTCTTTGCTATGTTGATTTATATGCGTGCTCAGGAGCCCCGATCCCTCTTCTCTTTCTGGTTGTCGTGATATGTGGAGTAAAGAATTGAAATTCTTTTATTTCTCTGTTGCTGGATATTTAAAATAAGAGTGGAATTTGAGAGTGTATTATTTGTTGGTAGATATGGACTGTAGCCTTTGTTTCACGAGTTGGTCTTGATTGCCTATAAGGTGTTTGATAAAATGTTAAAAGTGGGAAAAGACATACTAAGATGTACTTCTAAAGTATTTTTGATGGTGGAGAAGGATTTAGATTTTAGGGTGAAAGAACAATTTTACATATGAACTTTGCCTTAGGGAGCGCCCACCCAGCACCACGAGCTGCAGGTGGTGGGGCCCACCGGGGGGGGGTATTGTAGTTTTTTTTTAAACTAAGGGCAAAAGGGTAATTTCATCTGCGTTACTGTTTACTCTATCTAAGGTAACGGTCAACGTCTGGTCAACTAACGGCCCGTGGTATTTTTGCTCCCAAAACGTAACCACGTGTGTACTTTTGCTCTAGAAAAAAGCTCGTGGTGCCTGGCACTCCTTAAGGCAAAGCTCATATGTAAAATTGCTCCTTCACCCTAGATTTTATTTTGGGTTGATTTTTATTTATATTCTACTTAATGATAAAATTTGAAAGTCTTACTATAAAATGACCTTGGAAAGAAGGTTGTTGGAAAACTATAGTGTCCTTTTCATTTGGTGTTTGGGGTTACTGTTTCACATTTATTGTTTAGATATAAATTGATTTATGATGAATGTGTGATGATTTGGTGGTTTTGATTGTAGATGAAAACTATTGAAGCTTGCTAGATTGTTTGCACATAAAGTGTTTGATAAAAAGGTCACAAGAAGGAAGAGTTAAAAGTAGGTGTTAAGGGAATTTATGATTATGTTGGAAAGAGAATTAAATTGAATTATAATTCAAACCCTAAGCTTGCTTGTTTTTATGCTAGCCTTTAGGATGTTTGTGAAATTTTTGGTTGTGTAGCGAGGGATTATTGGTTACTGATTTAAAGACCATAAGGTGAAGTTGGAATATGAATATATTGGTTAGGGTAGTAATGGATATGAATGAAGTAGATGAAATTGTATACAAAAGACTTTGGGTTTATGAATCTAGTAAAAAACCGACAAGAATTTTGCTTTGGGCTAAATTGGATTGCAAGTGAAGTAGATAATGATAGAATGAAGAATCTTGTTAAGTGAGATATTATGAAAAGCTTATATAAATTGTAAGTGAAGTAACAATATTTTGTTTGGGACATTAAAGGAGTAAGGAGTGAATAAGCTAAAAGCTGATAAATTGGACGAATTGTATATTTGACAGAGCAACAGGTAAGTGAATAACATCTTATTAAATTTTTTTATAAATGATATTTTTACAACTTGCCATTCTTTCATGCTAATTAACATCTTTATAAGTATGATTTTGCCAATGAAAATTTATCGGATTTGTTTCATGTTATTATTAATATTGAAATGAGTATATATTGATGGTTTTATTTATTGTTATTTATTTTTCTCCTATTACTTCATAGGTAATTCATGATTATGTACGAAAATGCTAAAGAAACTTTCTATTTTCTCACAGAAATTTTTATGTTAAGATAGTCTTGTATTTTGAAATATTTATACGCAAGTTTTATTATTTGGTAACTGTTTTTGTCGTCAAAATAGTCTTGTATTTTGAAATATTTATACGCAAGTTTTATTATTTGGTAACTGTTTTTGTCGTCAAATTGAATTTAATGAACGTTTTGAGATATTGTTGGTGAACTTTTATAAAAGCCCATATAAAAAGGTCAAAAAAAACAAACAAAGGAAAAGTAAATAAAAAAAATATAATAGCCAAAATTAATAGGACCATTTTTTTCCTTCTATTTCCCACCGACTTCAACACTATGAGAGGAAGATTTCAGCCATGAGAAATCCCTACCCCAGTCGCTCTTCTTCGTCTCTCTATTTTCCTTTGCTTGTCCGTCGCTTCCCCACTTGTGTTGCCGGTGTCCACCTGACCACCGTCGACGACTCCGCCCTCTGCCCAAATCGTCACTTTTCTCTCTGATTTGAATACTTGTTCGTTTTTCCCCCTTAATTTGTGCGTGGCTGAGAGTGTTTGGGAATATTTTGTTTTGATTCCTCTCCTCTTCCTTGCTGGACTTGTTGTGGGGATGGTTGAAGCTTGATTTGGCTAGGGTAAGTTTTTATTAATGGTTTCGGCTGACATGTTATGAAGAAGAAAAGTTTCAGATATGATTTTTATGGATTTAGACTGATTATTAGCATAGATTCGAGGCTGGAAAGCATAGTAAGCATATATATTGATGCTTGGAAGTGTTTGGCAAGAGGTTTGTAAAGTAATAAGTTTGATAACATAGTTTGAGCTTGATTGCATACAAGGTATTTGATAAAATGTCTAAGAGAAGAAATTAATTGGAATGTTGTTAAAAGTTGATAGATAGCTATAAAGCTTATGCTATAAGAAGAATGTAAGGAACTTGAATGATACGTTATTTTGAGCATAGGCTTGTTGAGAAATTAGAATTATAAGGCCTTGAGATAAAAGTTGATGTTTGAAGTTATTTAGGTAATATTATGTAGTAATGATGTTGTTTTGTATGTTGATATGTGTAACGCACATAAGGTGTTCGATGAAATATTAAAGGAGTAAGGATATTTATTCCTATAAGTGTTTCCTTAATATTTTGGTGGTGGAAAGAAATTTACATGCTATTTTGAAGTGGCTCAACAATTTAAATTTAAGAGACTTATGGATGCTTAAGCATGTATCTTTGTTGGGAATTATTATGGGGAGTTTGTAAAGAAGAAAATTCTAGATGAACCAAAGTTGCTCAAGCTTTATGTGGAAATTGAAAGGAAAGGGTAAAGGATTGCTTGAATGTGTGAACACACACACACACATTACATATACATATATATATAAATATATGTATATATAAACACACACACACATGTATATATAGTTATCGTGGTGGTTAAGTCATGGTTATTAAATTGAAGGGTTAAGGTGCAATTTTACACATGAAGTTTACCCCCGGAAGCGCCCAGCATCACGAAGTTTTTTTAGGAGTAAAAGTACACACGACGTTACGTTTTGGGAGCAAAAATACCACGGGCCGTTAAAAAACTAATGGTCAACCAAAGGTCAACTGACGGTCAACTAACGGCCCGTGGTATTTTTGCTCCCAAAACGTAACGTCGTGTGTACTTTTGCTCCTGAAAAAACTTCGTGGTGCTGGGCGCTCCTGGGAGTAAACTTCATGTGTAAAATTGCACCTTAACTCATTTTTAAACTTTGAGGCATGTTAAAAAAAGGGGGAAAGTAGAGAATGTTCTCTTAATGAGTTTAACATCTAAGAGTGGTGAAGTTTGACTATTATTTGAGTTTGTATTTTATTATACACAAAAGGGATTAAAATTTAAGTTTTCGTCTATTTTAAATCCTTGCGATTTAAGATTTTTGTTGATTGTCGTACAAACTTAGATGGGATTGATAGGAAGAATTTGTATCGAATGAGAAATTAAAAAGTTTTATGAAAAGTCATAATTGATGGATTTGCTTGGATTCTAGGAGGAGAAGAGATTAATTTGGAAGTTGGTAAGTTGGAGAAAGAAGTATAAATGTAAGAATTACAGTTGAGTGAATAACATCCCATTATGAATTTTAAATGATATTTTTGTTAACTTATCTCAATTTTCATCGATGTTGAAATGAGTATAGATTAATGATTTTATTTATTATTATTTATGCTTCTTCTATTATTTAATAGTATAATTCATGATTATGTATGAAAATTTATAAGAAACTTTCGATTTTCTCTCATAAATGTTCATGATAAGATAGTCTTGTATTTTGGAATGTTTGCATGTGAGTTTTATTATTTGGGAAAGGTTTTGTCGACAGATTGAATTTGCAGGAAAGTTTTGAAATATTGTTTGTAAATTTTCATGCTGGGGTATTCTATTATGTTGTATTTGACAGGAGCCATCATGGTAATGAAAGAAGAACTTTTTATTGCTTTGATAAATTGGCCCTAACCATACTTGAAAACATTTTTGAGATGACTGAATACAAAACACTGGTTATTATTAGCATTATTGTTAGTTCTTGGTATACCATGGTTAACTCAAGCTTGCTTGATATTCATGGGTATAGTACTCACAGTTAATATTCGTGGGATTCATTCTCACGCTTGTTATTCGTGGGTCTTGTACTTGCGCTTGTTTTGTGGCTTGAAGCCGCGCTTGGTTACTTACCATCATGGACTGTGTGTCCATGTTTGTTTTCGTGGCTTCCGCTCGTCCTTGGTTACTTACCCTCGTGGGCTGTGTGTTATGAAGCACCAATACTGACACGGCTTTTCCGATATGTTACTTCAAAAATACTAATATTTCGATGCGTTTCGATACGTCGTAGCAGTAAATAATATTTGTAATATAAAGAATGTATTTCACATTAACAAATTAACAAAATATAATAAAAGGAAAATCATTAGCATAATTAAATTGTATCTCCACTAATAATTAAAACAATCAAGTAAAATGCCCTCTAGCTTTAATCATCTCTCTCAACTCTCAATCGTAGGGCTGCAAACACGGAAATAGTCACATTTACTTTTCATCATCTCTCTCAACTCTCAACCCTCAGCTTTAGCTTTACTATTTCAAGTCTCAATGCCAACTTATTGGAACTAGCCAATCAGGTCGGAACAAAACAAACCCACCATAGCTATTTATATATGGGAGGAAGAATCAAAGAACAAAGAACACACTCACAGTCGATTTGGGAGGAAGAAGTAGAAACGAAGAACAACGACGGCGTCGAGTCGATTTGGGAGAGAGGCATCGTTGATTTTGGAGGAAGAAGTAGAATTGAAGAACAATGACGGCGTCGAGTCCATTTGGGAGAGAAGGAGGCGACTGTCGAGTCGGGAGAGACGAATCATGTTGGGACATTCTATTATGTTGTATTTGATACGAGTTATCATGTTATTGAAAGAAGGATTTTTCATTGTTTTGATAAATTGGTTCGAAGCATGCTTGAAAACATTTTTGAGAAAATTGAATACATAATGCTGGTTACTAACATCTGTATTGTTAGTCCTTGGCGCGCTATGGTTGATCTCGAGCTCGCTTGACATTCGTGAGCACAGTGCTCATGCTTGATATTCGTGGGATTTGTTCTCGCGCTTGTTACTTGTGTGTCTTGTACCTGCACTTTTTTCATAGCCTTGTGCTGCGCTTGCTTGGTTACTTACTCTCGTGGTTTGTGTGTCCACGCTTGTGGTCGTAGCCTCGAGCTATGTTTGGTTAGTTATCCTCGTGAACTATGTATCAACGTTTGTTATCCATTCTATAGAAGTCCTGCGAATAAATGAGATTTGATGTTTCAAACTAATTTTGCAAAAAACAATATTGTTCCATCACATGGTTTTATTTTATTGAAAATATTTTATACTACTTCGTTTATAGTTATAATTGTATAATTTAGAAGTTGATATTTAGTACCATGTTTTATTTTTTCAAAGTTAATTTCGTTTTAAATTATTCTCTTAGTGTTTCATTAAATTCTATTAATGAGACGTTATTCACTAGAAAATTTATTTTTGACTTCAGATGACATAGCTGTCCAGTGGATAAGTTAGGTTATCATTGTGGGGTCAAGATTTGCTGATTCATGGTGAATAAATTGTAAATGTATATGTAAACCTTTATATGTACTTTTGCAATTTAGGTGCTTCCCGTAAGTTATAGACAAAATTCTCACCCTAGTTATGTTTTGTATACATATATCCAATTTGCTTTTGTTGTGGCGATGTTGTTATAGTAGAGTTTTGAGAGGTCTTATTTATAGGGTAGACTTTGTCAAAATTTAATGGAAAACTTGTAATTATTGTTAGAACAATCATCTAGGAAAAAAACGAGCTTTATCAAAGGAATTTACATTCTATATAATATGTATGCCGATTGGTAGATGCAAGATATTTTATATTTTTTAGGCTAAAAGAATGTGAGTTAACTTTTATCTCAGGCTAGTCACTCCTGAATTTTCTGCGCGTGACAATAACTCAGTCAACTCTAATTTGTCAAAGGTTGCAGCTTGAGTTGTCATTGGTGGCATATTGATTTGTCAATTGAGGCGTCTTGACTTGCCAATGGTAGTACCGTGAATAGATGACATAAAAGTCCCTAAATGTATGCATCAAAGAAAAAAAATCACATATGTTAACTTCAAATTTCATCATTATTTTAATTCAAACAACATCATATATTTATAACAAATGCCCTCACAACCCAAGAAAAAAGAGAATATATTAGTAAAAGTCTTACAAATACAAAACGAAGAAAACATTAAAAATATAATGCATAAAAAAGAAAGAAAGAAAAACATCTTAAGTAAAGCCTTATTCAACTTTTTTTAATCAGACCCAGGCCAAATGGCTACCACCAGCTGACAATCGAAGCTCTGGCGTCGACCACCAGAAATTAAATCTGTTGTTCATAGAAGGATTTTACTTATTTATAAAGAGTTGCCCACTTGTTCATGAACAGTAGGACATTTGCAAATGCGGCTTGCTCAATTTGTGTTGTTCATATGTATAATTCACTTGTTCATGACGAGCTGAACACTTGCAAATGAGACTTGTTGAATTTGTGTCGTTCATTTGCAAGTGTCAAGCTCGTCGTGATGAAGTGTAAAAGGCATATGAACAACACAAATTAATAGGTTAATAAGAAAACATAGGATCATGAACAAGTTCATTTGCAATCGTCCATCTCTTTATGAACAAGTGGATTATACATATGAACAACACAAATTGAAAAAAAATCACATTTGCAAATGTTATACTTTTCATGAACAAGTGGAATCTTCCTGTGGACAACACATTAATTTCTGGTGGTCGAAGCTCTAGCTAGTCGGTGCCATAGGTTCGATGGGCGACGCTCTCAGTGGCCGCTCCGACCTGGCAACAGCTGGTCCTTACTCTTGCAGTGAAATTTTATAATGCTTGATTGAAATAAATTTTGCCGTCATGTGGTCTTTTAATGAAATTTTCTCAAAATTAATATCTTGCCAGAAGCCCTTTTGTCCGTTCTTTTCTCCATACCTTTTGTTAGTAAGTTTTGAACAAAGAAAGGAGGAGATGTAAGATCTTCAAGTAACCCTCCAAATCCTCCCTTGTTTACCATTGTTCGCACCTCAAGTACAAGGGGCTTAGTAAATTCAATTAATTTAAGCTAAATCAAAGTTTTAATGTGAAATGGGAAATGATTCTTTAATTTTAAGGATTAAATGAAAGCAAATGATTCTTTCTCGCCTTTTGCACTTCAAAAGACTTGATGAAATCTCTCTAATAGTATCTCATTGAATATATGTATTAGTCTAAGGCTAAAAAGTACTTGACAAACATGGAACGATGGCATGAAATGGGTCTTTTAGAAGGGCTGGGGATTGCAAATGGGTACCCAGAACTAACACAATATCTATTTGTTAATGACTCTATGTTTTTTCTTATGGGCTGTTTTTTTTTTTTTGATAAAATAGGCAAGCCTAAGCTTGAAGAGTTAATATGGAGACCAAACCCTAAAGATTTAGTCCATAATTTCTTATGGGCTGTTTGGTATGAGGGGAGGGGAGGGAAAGTAAGCCAAGGGAAAATTTTCTAAGTCAGATTTAAGAAAATCAGAAGAGTGAGGTTTAAAGTTTTTAATTAATTTTTCTTACTCTATTATTCTACATCTTCTCTTTATTGAAATTTAAAGGTCAAAGGTGTAAAAATGACTGCAATATTTTGCTAAAAGAGCATTTGGCACCATAAACAAATTTTGGGTTCAAAGATACTTATGAATTTTTTCAAACGGAGAAAAAAATGCCATCTTCATTAAATATCTCAAACACCATTACTTTTCTTCACACCTATAATGTCCAAGTGTCCATTATACCTATAATGTTAAAGTATGTGTTGTTTTTTAATTGGTCAGGGGTGAAGTGAGTTGGCATATAATAAACACCTGGGCATTATAGGTGAGACCCACAAAAAGAAAAGTAATGGTGTTTGAGATATTTAATGGAGATGACATTTTTGCTTCGTTTGGAAACGTTTATGAGTACTTTTGAACTCAAAAATTGTTTATAGTGTCAGAAGCTCTTTTAGAAAAAAATCATGGGCATTTTTGCACCTTTGCCTTTTTTAAAATTTAACTCAAAATTTTTTTCCTTTCCCTCCCTTCCCCTTCAAATCCCTCGTACCAAACAGGTGCAGAACTGTAGAAATTTGCAATATCCTTAATCAGTGTTGCCAGGCTTCTGGACAGATGATTAATGTCAAGAAGTCTTGTATTTATTTCTCACCAAGTGTTAATCAGCTAATCAGAGAAGAAATTAGCCATGTTTTTCAAATTGCAACTGTTGATGTCCCTGGCAACTAGTTACCTTGGCTTGCCTATTTTTTTTGACAAATCTAAGGTAACATCGAAAGGATGCTGGGCTGGTAGAAGAAGTTCTTATCTGAAGAAGGAAGAGAGGCATTGATCAAAGTAGTTGTAAATTCAATTCCTATGTATCCTATTTCCTGTTTTCTTTTCCCAAAATCAGTACTTAAAAGGCTGGATAGTATTATAACTTCATTATGGTGGAAAGGAACTGATATTGAAAGGAAAATTCACCGGGTTTCCCAAAAGAATTTGAAGACTGCTAAGGCGAATGGAGGTTTGGGTTTTAAGGATTTTGAGGCCTTTAATTTATCCTTGTCAGCTAAATTGGGTTGGAATATTTTGCAGGGACCTCAACAGTTGTGGGTGAAGGTACTAAAAAGTAGATACTTCCTAAGAAGTAATTTTCTGGAGGCAGGTTCCAGTAGCTTAGCTTCCTGGCTATGGAAGAATATTATTGTTGGGTGAGAATTGTTGAAAGAAAATGTGGCAATCAGTGTTGGTAATGGAAGCAACACACCAATCTGGGGTGACCGGTGGGCTAAGGATCTACCAGGTAAATAAACTATACTCTGAATGTCCTTTTCCTTCAATGATCAATATGAAAGTATCTGAGTTAAGAGCTGGATAATAATGGAATATTTCTTTAATTAGAGACTATATTACCAGTGATGAGACTCAGGTTATTTTAAATACACCAGTCGTGTTGTCGAATAGAGATGATAGATGGGTTTGGTTGAGAGGAAGGAAGAATTTCTATAAATGGTTCAAGGCAAATTAGGGGAGGGGAGGTGAAGGGGTCAGCGGCTCATCCTCTTCTAGACCTTTCAGTATATGAAGTCATATTTGGAAAGAGTCCGGATCTGTTCATCCCATCTGTTTTGGATGTGATTGATTGGGCTAAAAGAGTCTGGCATGGGAGTATGGTCTCCCTTTTACCGCAGGATCAATAAAGTTTGGATCTAAAAACATGGGTAACCTATCTGTACTCTAGTACACTAAATGTTGGCAGAGAGCCACAGGTAATGCACTAAAAGTTAATACAGACTGATCTTCGAAAAATTTGATCATCGCCATTAAATTTGTCAGTGACTATGATTGTACCTAAAGTGTCGAAGGACATTTTTAGCAAGGAATGCTTGTAACCACTGACCTTAATTATAATGAGTTATGTCCGAAAAAAAAAAAGGGGGATTTCAAGCTAGAATTACCTGAATTGTTGCATTGTCTCCAAAGAATTCGGCAGCTCCCAAGCCTCTGTAAAAAAATAGATAGCTCTGAGTTTGAGAGTTGACAGTTGTATTAATTTAAATATGATAAATGTAATCACATGATGATTTGTGTGGTAACTTGGATAGACTTTTGAATGATGTATCTGGAAATAATAAGTATACTCCCTTTTCAAAAAAGCTACTTGAATAAAAGTAACTTATTGGCTTGGAAGGGATTTCTAAACGAACAATAAAATGAAAGCATTTGAAGTAAATAATCGAACAATTAAATAGGGAGAAATTTTTCAGAAATAAGAGAAAGGCATGCATCCAGAGGTTGAGAGTAACGAAAGTACTAAAAATAAGAAAAAGAGACTTAGAAGTTTATTTCACATTTTCACTCAAATGAATCTGTCTACAGTCTACACCTAAGGAAGAAATAATTTCCGTGGATTAATTTAGCAAATCATATAATTAAATACTGAGGAACATTAAAGTAATAATACTCCATGTTCTTTTTATAAGCAACATTTTTTCATTTTTTGCTATATTTTATAAGCAACATTACGTCACTTAGGCTTGGAACTATATATAAGCAACAATTTGTAATTGCCAAAACATCTAATGCACTTTTTCCATTTTTACCCACCAATCGTTCTCTCTCATTTTCTCCCACCCATTCTCTCTCAATCACCATCTTTATAAATAGAGGTATATTTGAAGGGGGGGGGGGGGGAATGTATTTTCGACATATTTATTATTTTTTAACTAATATTAAATGGCATTTTAATTTAGGTGTCCTTAGTAGCTGGTTCTTATTACGCACCTTTTTTTGGTCAAAACATTATTACTCACCGTCACCGACCTTCCAATAAAAAATATAAAATGAGATGAAATACCATTCATTTGTCTAAAAACTTCTTTTTATTAGAATATTTCTTTTGCAGATCTAAACGTATAGATTAGCAAGGCAAAAAAATGACTTCTACTCCCTATGACTTTTTGGGATAAAATTCAATGGGAAAAGTTTGATATCAAAAAGATTTTAAATAGTTGTTAAAATCTATAGATAAAGTTGTTAATCCCCTATTGGTGGAGTTGTAAATACAACTTTTTTAATATCAGACTTTTCTGTGGGATTTTTTTTATAGTATTTTTTTGTTCCTTGGTATTTTAGTGGGATTTTCCTAAATTTAATTAACGTTAATCCCCTATTGATAGTATTACTCACCAACATTCCAATCAAAATATAAAATTAGGTGAAATATCATTCATATGTCTAAAAACATCTTTTAATTAGAATATTTCTTTTGCAGATCTAAACGTATAGATTAGCAAGGGGAAAAATGACTTTTATTCCCTATGACTTTTGGGATAAAAGTTAATTAACGTTATGTGAAATTTTTTTTAAAAAAAAGTTAGTTTGACCAAAAAATATTTAAATAATATATTAAAAAGTCTTTAAAATATTTAAATATGAAGAAAAAGGTAAAAGAAAAGAAATTAGAGAAAGTTGCTTTTAATTGTATAACTTGACCTTTGACTTTGAACAATAAGCATTTACTAAAGACTTGTATGCATTTATGTTTTCCTTGTGTCTCCATACCTTTTTCTGAATTTCACCTTTCCTCTTTTCTCTCTCCCATCATTCAAGGAACTTTCTCTCTTTATTTCTCCTCATTTTCAATTATTTACTACTTTTCCCTTGCCTCTTTCGCATACCACCTCAGTCCTCTCGCTATTTTCACCCTTTTTTCATACATAGGGCGTATTTTGGGAAAAAAAAATTAATAATTTAAATAAATTTGGAGTTATAGATCTGAAACCTTAACTACAGAGAGTATGTGATTTAAAAGACTATAAACTTTTATAAAAAAAACTCCATCAAAATCCCGAGACCTCAAAATGAAAAGTATGCATCTTATTTGTCCAAAAAAAAGAAAAGTATCCATCTCTTCTTTCCTTTCTCCAATCAAAGTTATTTGTCCAAATAAGATGGATACTTTTCTCCAGTTCCCACCCAGCGAAAATCACGCTTGTTAAAATCAAATCTGTTAAAATATTTTTAAAAAAATTATTTACTTTTTTTTTTCAGATAGAATAATTTTTTTAAAGATAGGATAATTACTTTTTTTAGATTGAGTAATTAACTTTTCTTTTAGCATGGAGTAATTAACAGGTCAGTCTGACAGCCTAATAGACTTCTTAATAAACCTAATCTTGACATGTTAATCAAAACAGATTTTTAAATAGGCATTGACCTGATTTTTTTACTAACAAGAAGGCTTGATTAGGCCCTTAACATGCCAAGCCATAGGGCGCTTGGCTTGTTTCCACTTTAGAAGTCATGATCTCCTATTTTTTTTTCCCTATGATATGTGTTATATAAAACCATAAGGAGTAAATAATATCCTATTATATTCTAATAATTATTTAATATCAATATTAAGAGGCGTGTAACATAAGTTCATTTACTAACTAAGTTTTGTTAAGCTGGGTGAGTTAAGTGTATCTGAACTATCAAAATTTGATGATTTTTTAAATAAAACTCATTTTTTAGAAAATATAATAAAATTTCAAAATTACATTTATTTTAGATTTCATACGTATTAAATTTTTTTTTTTTTTTTTTTACAAAACTAAATACTTTTTGAAACAAAAATCTAATCAAGCCTCTTGATAAAGACTTGTATGGTCAAAAATCTAACCAGATCTACCCCACCATTTTCCGAATTTCACCTTTCCTCTTTTCTCTCTCCCATCATTTAAGGATATTATATGCCTCTTTCGTAGAGCTGGGAAATCGGGCCAAGCCCATCGGGCCGGCCCGTTTAAGCCCTGGCCCTGGAGGGCTCGGGCTTGAAAAATAGGGCAGAAATTTGAAATTGGCCCTGCAGGGCCGGCCCTGTAGGCCTCGAACTGTCGGGTCGGCCTGCAGGGCCTCAGGCGGCCCTGCAGGCCCGTTTAACTGTAGCTTTAAAAAAAATTACTTAGACTTCCACTTAATGAATGTGTTTATTTGTAATTACTTAGATTTTTTTATGTTTATTATTATTCTGTATTAAAACACATAATTAGTTATTATAAATTTTAAGGAAGGGATGTTTTTATATTAAATAAACACATACTTTGGTATTACAATATTATAGAAGTAATAAATTATAAATATATTTTGTGTAAAATAAATATAATTATTTTTACTGTCGGTAAAATCATGCATGAACCAGAAGGAATCTGCAGACACACACAAAATTACGAGGGAAAGGCATTTTGTCATGGGTATACATAAAGCAATATCTTTGTTTAATATTTTTTGAAAAAAAAGGAAAAAACATATTCTTTGTGTTTATTTGTTTTTTACTACGAATTAATGAATGTGTTTATTTGTTGAATGATTTATATTGTTTAGATATTAATGTTGATGACATTTATTTGATAGATTAGAACTTTAATGGTTGCAATTTACTAATTATATTTCTTTGAAAAAAATTGAAGGAAAGATAGTTAAAATTTGGAATAGTAATTTTCAGGCCCTGTAGGGCCGGCCCTGGCCCTGGTACTATCGGGCCGGGCTTTGAAAAACATATGTTTTCCTTACTCCAGGCCCTGTAGGGCCGGCCCTGATTCCCAGCTCTACTCTTTCGTATACCACCTCACACCATTTTCATACATAGGGTGATATAACAATATTAATAATTCAAATAATTTCGGAGGTACCACGAGATGTTCGCTGGGTCGGCATGCCCTGCTCATTGCATCTAGAACACAGTATGACCATTCCAAATCTTGATTTATTTTTTTTAAAACCAGTTATTTTTAATTGAAATAGTGTTGGTTAAGATATTATCATTATTTTAAATTCTCTACCCATTAAAATAATATTTTTAAAAAAGTAAGAAATAAAAAAATTAAATCTAAATGATCAAGGTGAGTTCTCCCTGCCTATGGTAAGAAAACTGGTTCTTAAGAAAGGTTAGTAGAGATAGTCTTTTCCCTTCCCTCTCCCACTCCAATTCCAACTTTTCTGCTTCCCCCTATTCAAATGCATCCCTTTATTTAGGATTTTTTTTTTTTATTTTTATTTATATATATTCATTCTTTATTCTAATTTCTGTGAATAAAATCTTCCCTTAACTCCCTCAACTAAGGAATTTTTTCCGTTATTTTTTTTTTTTTTTCAAACAGAAATACCAACTCAATTTTTAACTTAAAATTTCTTAACAAAAAAAGTTAACACCCCTTATTTAGTTTTTTTATTAATTAGTCATATGTGTGTGTATATATAATTCCCTTTTTGTTATAATTTCTTTGACTAATATTCTCTCTTAACGATCTTTATTTGGGATGTTTCTTTTTCTCCTTACCTGTATATAGACTCCCTGGCATGAATTATTTCCAAAGTAATGTCACGAAAATACCCTTATATTCCTTTTAACATGCATTTTCCCCATGAAAACAATATTGGATATCCTCTAAAATTATTTCACTGTGTATTATTCTATAATATAATATTATAATATGTTCTACATGGAATCGTTTATGTTGGACGTAACCGGTATGTATGTATATAGAATAATTTAATTAATTTTGAAAGGAATAATTGTTGTCCTATAATGTGTGATGTTCATTTTAGACAGAAATACGAGAGAAGAGTGCGCCATTAAAGAGTTGTTCAACGTAGAAAAGGAAGGAGCTATACAATCTCCTTCGAAAATGTGTAGTGCAATTTATCACTCGCACGTTGATGTGAAATGTCACTCCTCTTTGTATATATGCACATGTTACTACTTCCCTCTCCCTGTTTGGAAGTAACGAATAAGACATTCCAACTGATGGATTAATGAATTGAGTGCATATGTGTAATATCCCGCAAAAAGTCTTCAACTTATCAATGAGGAAAATCTTAAAATAGTTATTAAGAATTATTTTGGACCTCAAAAAAATTTGGAGAAAAATTATGAAATGTTATTTTAAGGATCTAGAATTATTATGAGGGCATTAATTATGAAAAAATTGGCATAAATAATTTTAAAGCTATCATTTAGAATTTAGAGCATATTTTACCCAAAATTCAAGAAAAAACAGGTTGAGGATAATATTTGGCATAGGAATTTTAGGATCAATATTTTATGGCTTAGAGAAGCTACTTAAGAAAGAAAAATCTTTATATAAGATTAAAAATTAATTTCTAACATCTATCGCAAACAAAACCCTTCTAGGGTCAAAAAGTATTAAATGAGATTATTTTGAATTGGGTCCCACATTCTTTTTTTTTTTTTTTTTTTGCTTAGAGCATCCGATATCCTAGGGCACGCCATCTTTCAGGCACATCAACGGCCCCAGACTAATCCGGATCGAGACCGGGTGGCCCCTTTCGGGGGGAAGCCTCTACCACCCACGCATGCTACATTCCCACGTCTCGAACTCAAAACCCGTGACATGACAGCGCACACCCACTCAACTCCCATTTAGGCCAGCATAGAGTCCCACATATCAGGCAGGATGAGGAAGATTTTTGGGGCTTATATAAAATGTGGTGCGTCTCTACTATCAGCTCGAGCTTTTTGCATGATGGTTAATGTCTCTAAAAGTTAAACGTGCTCAAGCCAGAAAAATCTTAGGATAGGTGACATATAGATCTAATTTCCTTTCCACACGCTTTCTAATTGAAATAATGGTCTTGCTATATAGATATATATGTGTGTATATATATGTGTATACATATAGATCTATCTACATACATAGAAATACACACACCCATATATCTACACACATACATACATAGACACACACACACACACATATATATATCCATAGGCGGACCCACACTGGTGTCAGTGTGGGCAAGTGCACACACTAAATTTTTGATAAGATATATATATAATGAAGGAATACTACAATAAATGACCGTAGCCTAGTGGTTAAGAGTATTCAAACATTACTTACATGACCAGAGTTCGATTCCTTCAGGTGCATTTCTTTCAATTTTTTTTTTTTAAACAGTGAAAGAGGCAAATCTTTTAAAGTCAAAACCACACCATGAGAATTCGAACCCATGACGTGTAGGTGTGCTGCACCTTAAGAGGGTGCAGTCTACCAGATCAGCTATGCAACCTTTCATTAAGAGGAGACACAAAAAAATATAAAAAGACACCTTTATTTAGTTTACTTACCCATAATTTATTGATTACAAATACAGTATTTTCATCTTTTGGATGTTAATTTAGTTGACTCTTGATTATTATTTTTTTATGTTAAGTTGAAGTTTTTTTTTCTTTTATTGTTTCTATTCTTTTGTTTTTTAATGCGTTTAAAACTTTCCTTAAAAAAAAAATTCGGGGGCAGTATCTCACCACTAATTATGCACCCACAAACTTAAAATCCTGGGTCCGCCACTGTATATATCTACACATATATATATTGACATACATAAACACAAGATATACATATATATATGTACACACATATATATAAATGCTTATAATAATAAGTATAAATAGGGGTATTGTAGGAAAAAATTGACAAAAGTTAAAACTTGCTCTTATAATTAGGATCAAAACCAACTCCAAAATTTGCTCCTATAATTAGGACCGGAGGGAGTATTTTTTTTTTTTAAATTTCCACTTTAAAGAAAAATACTTTTCTTTTGTTTTGTGTAATGTTTTTTAAACTTTACAATAGAACCACAATCTACGACAACAGCTGCGCGCCCTTTTATATATATATATATACATATATATATATATATATATATAGTGCTCGAATTTAAAACAATCTAAGGCATTACGGGCCATTTCAAGCCTAATGTTTAGAAAAATAAATTAAAAATGATTATGTAAAGCTAAGATAGGATAGTACTCCATCTTATTCTTATTATAAGGCACCAACTAACAAGTTTATTTGGTTCTTTTTATAAGTCACTTGCTTGTTTCCAAAGAGCATTAATTATTTGTTTCCATGTCTGCCCATAATTAATGAGGGTAATAGGTGAGAGTAATAATTAATATAATATTAGAGTTTAATGTAATTAGTAGGGATAATATTGGAAGTTACTTAAATTGTAGGGAAACTTTATTGACTTTAACTGTTTTTATTGGTTTGTAAGATTTGTTAGTTGATATACTACCTCCGGTCCTAATTACTCCCTCTGGTCCTTATTATAAGGCACCAACTACCATTTTCTCGCGGACCAAGGAATGAAGGTTAAGTCATTAATTAGGTCTAAAAGTAATAAATGTTTCCAACTTTAACCCTACTTTAATGATGTAGGTTTAAATGAGTTAGTTAAAAATGAGGGCATAATGTGAAAATAGTAATAAATGAGTTAGTTAAAGTAAGTTGGTGCCTTATAATAAGGACCAAAAAATGTTGGTGGTTGGTGCCTTATAATAAGGACCAGAGGGAGTATAAGACACAGTTGACTTCCTTTGGAGAGATTAAGGAAGCTAAATAAGTTACTTAATCATTTTATAAATTGTGTATCTTTAGATTATATATTAGTTTATTAGTCAAACTAATTACTTTGAAGAAAAAAATAAAAATAAAAATAATCTAAAGTAATTTAATTAGCTTCCTTAATTTCTCCAAAAAAGTCAACTGTGTCTTATAATTAGGACCGGAGGAGTACCTTATAGTAAGGACCAAAGAGAGTATAAAATATATGTAGCGGTGGATTGGGGTTGGTGGTGAGTTGGCCTATGTGCTTGGCTATACCCATAAATTAGCTGGCAAATCGTGTCTGTGGATTTAACACTTTAATTTAACTAGGTGAGCTGAGTATATCTGAACCTTTCAAATTTGATTTGGATTGTTTAGATTTGAATTTTTTAAATAATGATTTTTTAAATAAAAATCATTTTTTAAAAATATAACAATAACAAATTTTTATTTATTTTATATTTTATACCCACTAAAATAAGTTTTCTTAACATATTCTATACTTTTTCCGAAGAAATATATATATATATTTTTTTTTGCTCAGTAGAAGAAATATAATTTATACCTTCCAAATTAAATTTACACAGATCATGATCATTAGCCCTCCGAGAGCTTGACAGCAAATTGGCTCCAAAAAAGTTAGTGTTTTCAAATATAATTAATTAAGTAATTAATAAAGACTTATATGATCAAATAGTCAAGCTAACGTGGCATGAGTGGCAATATAATTATGAGTTCTGTTCCAAGCAATTAAATTATAGGGAAAATCATTTTCAGGGCACTTTTAACACTGACAACTTCAAAAAATGGCTACAAGATTCTGGCAATCCCAAAAAAGGTCGTAGGGCTTTTTCTGGGATTTTCAGAAATTTGGGTGAGTTGTTAACGGGGCTGATATAGTTATTAACGGGGGTACTAATATAATTGTTAAATATACTGATTTAGTTGTTAAAGACCTTCAATTAACAACTATATCAGCCCCGTTAACAACTCACCCAAAATTCTGAAAAATCTCAGAAAAGGTCTTGGGGTTTTTTTTGGGATTGTTAGAATCTTAGGGTCTTTTTTAGAATTGTCAGTGTTAAATAGACCCTGAAATGGATTTTTCCTAAATTATACGTACTGCGGCCATCCTTTTTCTGAATTTCTGTCTCCATACCTTTTTCTGAATTCCATCTTTCCTCTTTCCGGAATTTTCTCTCATTATTTCTCCTCATTTTCAATTATTTACTATTATCTCTCTTGGCTCTTTCGTATACCACTTCACACTCTTTTCACCCTTGATTTATACACAGGGCGCATTTTGCAAAAAAATAAATTAATAATTCAAATAATTTCGGAGTTCTTGATCTGAAACCTTAATTATTGAGAGGTATGTGATTAAAGAGAGTATAAAATTTTATAAAAAATCTCAAGAAAAATCACGAGACCGCAAAATGAAAAGTACTCCCATGCATCTCTTCATTTCTTTCACCTATTGTCGAGGTTTACATTATGTGCTTGTCTTAATGTACTTTTTAAGCACATTTTATTTTATTATATATTTTATTTATTTAAATTAAATTATATGGTGCTTTTTTTAAAAAAAAAAATTGCACTCAGTATCTTAAATTAATTAATTTTCAGGATACTGATATTACAGGATAAATATTTCTGTATGTAGAACTAGAAACTAATTAATTTGAAATACTAGGTAAAAAAAAATTTCAGTAAACAGAATATAATGTAATAAAAAAAAATTGTTTTTCCCTCTAATTAGAGGGACAAGCATATAAGAAGCACATAAGGGACAAACCCTATCAGGCATCTTCAGCTTTATTTGTTTTTTGTCTTCTTTCTCTCTCTCTCTGTCGGCATTTGTTTCCATTACAGCTGTACTGTAGCCTCGATCCAGTAGATGTCATATGTTTCTCTTTCCACCCACGCATGCTTGTCTCAAGGAAATAACCACGAAGCTTCGTGGTGGGACGCCAATCCTTATGATGCCTTTATTTATCAGAATTATAGCATAAATGCATTAAAATAGTTTGGGCGACTTAATTATGAAAGAAAACTTTCTTAAAATAACTTAGTTGAAAACATAAGGATAATTTTTTGCGATTCGAATCTATCCCATAGTGGGATGTTAATACAATATTCCAAAATAGATGAATGATAAACGAATTAATATAGTCCATCTACTCATATTTTTCCAAAAAGCTCCTTCCGTTGTAATCCTTACAGCTGCATCTTTTCTCTTGATCCCGATCCACTACCTGTCTCTTTCATGTGATATGGAGTTCAAATGAATGAAACCTAAAGATAACAGGTAATCTTATATGCAGATATGAAGTATAAATGACAACATAATACAATTTAACACAGAATAATTTACAGTAAACAAATCGCATCGTAACCGGAGTTATTGGCCAAGGACCGCAATCCTTTAGGACACATAGCCCTATGTGACACGCATACCCAATCCATAGCTAGGATACACATATGCAAATTATCTAGCAAATATAGTTAGTCATACATGAATACATATATACAAGCTAATAAGATAACAGTTACCCACCTCAAGCTTGGATCCTTAATTCGTTCGAAAGTGCTGAGATCAGTAGAGGTGTCAAGGTATGCCTATAAACATTTATCATTATCGTTAGTTATTTCTTGAGCCGCAAAGTAACTAACTACGCGAATTATTTTTAGAGGATTAAAAGTGGTTATTAATCCCTAAAAATTCCCTTAATAATAATACCCTTTTTAATAAATAATAATAATATTTATTTATCTATTTTATTACTCATTCCCTTTCCTAATAATAATAATAATAATTATTATTATTATTATTATTATTTCTCTACAATTATTTTAAACTCTCCTAACACTTTAAATTAGGAGTTTATAAACATCAATCATCATGTAAATTATGCTTTAATGCATTATATTTAATGTTTCTCATGGTTTTCTAAATTATAATGTTTCTCGTGGTTTTCCAAAGCCTTTGATAAATACTAATACTTTGCAAAATATGCTTGATGAAATTTTGAGTTAAATATTAACACCAATTAAAAATAGAGTAAAATACTCTAATCAGCCCTCTGTTTTGCCTTATTTACACAGATATTCCCTCTATTTTAAAAACATATACTTTAATCCAAATCATTAACACCGTTAAAGAATATTCTAAAAATATTCTTCAATTATGTTTTTAAATTGAAAACCATATTAAAATAAATGTTGTTTACTAATTTACCCCTCATTATACCCATTCCCTAATTTATGTTTTAATATTAATGTTCATTAATGATCTATTTAATATTTTTAATAAATTGAATTTATAATAAGTTTTAGTATTTTGTTTTTGTGGTAAATATTAATAACTTGTTCAAAATCTGAGTAATTATTTTTTCAGAATCTAGTTTAATGAAATATTCTTAAAAATTTTAAATTATAAATATTAATATGCGAATCTCATAATAATATCATTTTATAATTATATAACTTAATTGAGTATATGTATTTATTATTGCAAAACATCATCATACGTATTTAAAAATTACATGATAAGTTTAATAAATAAAAGAGATTAAACATTTAAATTTATCAAAAAAAATTAAAATTTATAATGATAAAATTAATTAACTTTATAATATGATAAATTTAAAAGTAGGACAAAAATATTAAAATATATACTAATTTTTTTACTCTTTGAATAAAGATATGTGATTAAATGATTATTTTCTTGCTAAAGATTACATGATTTTTTGGCCCGCGCGGGTTGTTTAACATGCGGGCTTTTTGGCCAAAGCCCGCGTAGGTTAGGGCTTAACGGGTCGGTGGTCCATTTTGACAGCTCTACCTACATCATATAATTTCTGCGATGTTAAAAATATGGCTGTTGAGTATTTGATATCATATAATATTGAGTTAAGGAGCAGAAATACACATTGGCTTTTTCCCCAGGAACGCCCAGCACCACGTGCTTTTTTCTGGAGCAATAATACACATGAACTTTCAAAAGTGGAGCGAATATACCATCACAATTAACTTTTATTAACAGACGTTAAGTGTCTTACAAAAATACCAAAATGCCCCTAACTGCATCTCTCTCCCAACCTTCATCTTCTGCAACTCTCTCCTTTCTATTGAAGAACAAGAACACTGACCTCCATTCATATCGCTCACATTATCAGATAAATCAAAACTCAACCTTCAAGAACACATCATAATCAAAATGTAAAGAGACAAATCAAACCCAAAACCATCCGTGGAAGAAGACGAGAATCAATCGATGTTTACACAAACTTATATAATCAAAGAAAAAATGATATCTACCCAAAGTGTTGAATATAATGAAAACCGTTAACTGGGAAGAGTTTTAATATAATGATATCTACCTCAGCTCATGTTGCTTTACTCAAGGCAATGAGGAATCATATTATGAAGCTTGGGAAAGATTCAAGGAGTTGCTTAGGAAGTGCCCACAACATGAGCTGCAAGACTATGATCAGGTGAGAATATTCTTCAATGGGATGCTTAGTCCTCTAGGATGATGATTAATGTTGCGGCATGTGGTACGCTAAAAATAAAACTCCGATGAATCATTGGAGTTGTTTGAGGCTATGGGGTCCTTTGAGAATGAAATTGTTACTCCACAACCAAAGAGGGAGTTCTTCACTAGACTCTTACAATACAATGTTGGCTCACAATGAGAATATTGCCCAACAAAACAAGGTGATCCAACAGCAGTTAGCTTCCATCACTCAACAGCTTGCCTGGTATCATCTATCACTTCTCAGCCTCCTTTGCTTTGTGATTTTTGCAAAGGGGAACACGCTAATGGAGATTGTGCAGCATTCATTATTAGAGAAACAGCTGAGGTTAATTACATGGGTAATCCTCCTAAGAATCAGTTTAATCCGTATAGCAACACAGACAATCCTGGATGGAATTCTCACCCAAACTTTTCCTATAAACCCCAAGCAAGACCCTCAGCAGTTCCACCAAACCACCACTACTGATCTGGAAAAGGCTTTGATACAGTTGACTCTCACCACTACTGATCTGGAAAAGACTTTGACACAGTTGACTCTTACCACTACTGAATTCATACAAGGGTCAGAAGCTTTCCGGAATGAAACAAAGTCTACTCTCAAAAATCAGGAGGCTTCGATCCGGAATTTGGAGAATCTGATTGGTCGCTTATCAAAGCAAATAGCAGAGAGAAGCCAAGGGTCCTTCCCTAGTGATACTGTGGTCAATCCAAAGGAGCATTGTAAGGCCATAACTACAAGGAGTGGTATAGTGGTTCACCTAGGTTGAGAAATCTGTTAGATGAAGGACAAGTCCGAGAAAGGGGAGGAAGAGGTTGAGAAATGTAATGTGCGGAGGTTCCAAAGGAGATAGCTGCAAAGAAGTCTCCCACTCCTTCTTATGCAAAACCTCCTTATCCCCAAAGGTTGAAGCAGAGATTCGAAGCAACAAGATGCGAGGTTCTTGGATATTTTTAAGAAATTGCAGATTAACATTCCTTTTGCGAAGCTCTTGAAAATATGCCTAATTATGCAAAGTTCATGAAAGATTTGCTTTCCAAGAAGCATAAGTTGCAAGAGGCGAAATAGTAGCATTGACTCAAGCGTGTAGTGCCATCATTCAAACTAAGTTGCCACCAAAGCTTAAAGATCCTGGCAGCTTTAGCATTCCTTGTGCAATAGGGAATGTCAATATGGGCAGAGCACTTTGTGATCTGGGAGCTAGTATTAATTTAATGCCCTTATCTGTTTCAAAAGCTCTCGGAATTAAAGAGATAAAGCCTACTATGATGTCATTACAGTTGGCGGATAGGTCCATTAAGAAGCCAGAAGGTGTCATTGAGGATGTGCTTGTGAAAGTGGAAAAATTCATCTTCCCGGTGGATTTTGTGGTTCTTAACATGGAGGAAGATGCTGAAATTTCTTTACTTTTGGGAAGACCCTTCTTGGCTACTGCTAGACCGGTAGAAAGTCACTTACTCTGTGTTTCAACGCATGAAATACCCAGCTGATAATAGTGACTGCTTCAAAATTGACGTGGTTGATGAGGCCATTCAAGAAGTTTTTCAAGAAGGTTCAGATAAGCCTATGGAGGATGATCTTGCTCAATTGTTACAAGTGGAAGAAGAGGTTTCTGCAACAAAGAATTCTGATTTACAGGTTGAGGAGCTGAGGAAGAAAGATTATGATGCGCCACCTGTTACTCCTAAGGTGGAACTAAAGGAGCTCCCTTCTAATCTGAAGTATGTTTTTCTAGGGAAGGATGACACTTATCTCGTTATTGTTAGCGCTGAGTTGTCCCCTACTGACGAAGAGAAGTTCTTGAAAGTTTTGACTACCCACAAGGTCGCCATATGGTGGTCTATATCGATTTAAAGGGGATTAGTCCTTCATTTTGCACTCATAAAATTCTTATGGAGGACCATGTGAAACCAAGAAGGCAGCCACAGAGGAGACTTAACCCGACTATGAAGGAAGTGGTGAGAAAGGAGGTGGTGAAACTGTTAGATGCAGGCTGGAGAATGTGTGTGGATTGTAGGAGGTTGAATGATGCCACTCGCAAGGACCACTTTCATTTGCCATTCAAGAAAAAAACCAAGAGATGGCATAACAGGAGGATTCTTCCAAAAGAGTTTCATCCGGGACAACAGGTATTACTTTATAACTCTCGTTTAAAACTTTTTCCAGGGAAATTGAAGTCTAGGTGGTCAGGACCGTTTGTAGTCAAAGAGGTTACACCTTTTGGTGCAATTGCCATTGCATCAATAGGTTTAGATGACGCTTTCAAAGTAAATGGGCAGAGATTGAAGCCTTACCATGGTGGAGACATTGACAGAGGAAGACCCTCCGTGGCAACTGGAAGCTGAGAATTAAGGTGATATCCGTCAGGTTCAAGACGTTAAACAAGCGCTGATTGGGAGGCAACCCAATAAGTTTTCTTTTTCATTTTTATTTAGTCTTATTAGTTATTGATAGGATAGGAAGGATGTGAAAAGTGTGGATCAAATTATAAGTTCCATGCTAAAAAATATATATATATATATATTTCCAGAAAGTTGGCGCCCAAGGCGCCAACTCTCAGCCAAAAAAAAAAAGTTGCAAAAAAAAAGGGTCAAAGAGCACAATGGGCAAGGGGAAGGACAAGGACAAGGCTATTCAACCATATGCCCCTCCGGTTGCAGAATAGTGACCCAACTAGTTGTCAACCAGCTGAGGACGACAATGATTCCGACGATGCGGTCATACCAGAGGACGACGATGATCACTCCGATGACTTTTGACGGAGCACCCCATCTCAGAGTTAGAGCCCTACCCCAGGGGAGTACTCGTTCCTTTCCTTTTATTGATTGTTCCGACGTTGAGGACACTGTCTGATTTATGTGTGGGGTAGGTATATGATTTCTTTGGTGTTGCTTGTTCTTATTCAATTGAAAAGAATTCCCTTGAAATTTTTTTTGAGTTTTTGTTCAGATTGACCTTAACTTTGAGCATCCCCATCTCAGAGAGTATTATCAATTAAAACAATAAAAAGAAAAAGAATGTTTCAATTAAGCCCCTGAGCATTGAATTTTTGTAGCAATCTGGAGATGGACTATGGGAATAGGGATTAGTTTGGAATATGATCAACAAATTATTAGTTTTTTTTCTGAATATTTTGATACCTGATTCCTCTAGGAGATGAGATTATGCCCTTTGTTTGCCAAGTAAAACTTTTGTTTAGGGAAAGGACTCAAGTGAGTTATTTAAAAAAAAAAACAGAAAAAAGAGAAACACAACTCCAATGACTTCTCTAGACCTACTTAGTAACCGGTGCTGCATCACCCATGTGCAGGGTCGCGTCAAACGGTAAGGTCAAAGAGGGTTATGAGTTGAGCTAAAAGCCTCTTGTGGTGCCTGTTGGAGTAACCGAGTAACCGGTGCTGCATCACCCATGTGCAGGGTCGCGTCAAAAGGGGACCTACAACGGCTCAAGAAAAGTATAAAAAAAAGGAGTTATTTCTTACATGAGGATCCCTATGAAATTAACTGCAAAGCTTGGTTTAGTGGGGGCATTTGAATTTTTCTGGAGGAATTAAGTAGGATAATATTCTTCTACTAATCTTATTGTTGTGCTTATTACTAGCTAAGCCTTTGATCATGGGATGTTAAGAGATTGTTATGATTGTTTAAGGCTATTGGCTTAGTAACCCAGTCTTATAAGACATTAACTGAATAAATTTTGATAACATGATCTGAGTGTGGTGGTAAACTGCTCGCTGTTTGGGGAGTTCAAAAACAATGTCATTCTCATTTAGATAATGAATTCTCTTTCTTTTGCTTGAGGACAAGCAAAGATTTAAGTGTGGGAGAGTTTGATAAGTGCATATTTTATAATTAAATGAGTATCAATTCTGAGATATATATTGGATTAAATTTATTACTATTGTATACTTATTTAATTATCTTTTATATACTTTTCCATCATTGAATCAAACAATCAATCAACATACAATCTACTTATTTCCTATCATATCTTGCAGGAGTTATTA
The DNA here is from genome assembly GCA_025563575.1 of Acacia pycnantha. Classification (NCBI taxonomy): domain Eukaryota; kingdom Viridiplantae; phylum Streptophyta; class Magnoliopsida; order Fabales; family Fabaceae; genus Acacia; species Acacia pycnantha. The sequence continues at coordinate 7,220,543 of JAMWYP010000003.1, read as the reverse complement.
GCCATATCTTGTAGGAGTTATTAGCTGATTGAGAAAGGAGCAGAAAAAGGAAATCAATTTGAATATGATTGATGACATGAGGGCCACAGATATTGGAGAAGTCATGAGGATAGAGAAAAACAGATTTTTTGAGAGACACACTACAAAAAGACGCACAAGGAAGAAAAGAGAGACGACGGCTGAAAGAAAACAAAAGCACGAGACGGCTGAAGGAAAGAAAAGGACGCAAGAACAATTCTGATTTTCATCTCTCTTCTTCTATTTTGTTAACCTAGCCATGCTTGGCTAGTCTTCTTTAGTAGTTAGGGCGAGGATGAACCCTATGCGAATTTGAGTATTTGTTTGAATTCTCTATTGAACGTTATTTACCATGATTGAATGAATTATCTTTGCTTAAAGCTTTCTTAAAGATTGATCACCTTTTAGATTGTTCATAGGTTGGTGTATGACAATAGAGATGTTGGTGCATTTAACTAGAACTGTTAATTCGTCATAGAGTTGCATGACCTAGACATAGGCTTACGAGTTTATGCGATCTCATAATTCTGGTTTATATAATCTTTCCAAACAATACTAAGACATTAGGTTGTTTCCAAAGATAACGGACTAAGGTAGCGTCAAGACATTGGGACTTAGTCTAATTTTAGAGAATTGATCGTCAATCATGGGAATAATAATCAATTAGGGATTTAATTCAAATACTTAGAGGAACATAGGGGAATTCTATGCCCTAGCTGCGTTTTTCTCTATTGATTATCTTTTCTAAACAATCGTTCTTGAGATTCTTAATCTTGAATGCTTGTTCTTGATTAAATTCCTTAAAATTCTGTTTGGTTACAACTCACCCCCTATTACTCATTGATCCAACTAAAGCTGAAATAACGAATTAGTGGCTGGAGTACTATTCCTCGTGGGACGATCTTTTTCTCACTACTTTATTACTTGTAACGATCGGTACACTTGCCGAAGTTGCTATCAAATATCGACCCAAATTATGCTATACATTTAGGACTAGAGGAATATTGTATATTGATGTATAAAATTGAAATAATTTTCCTATTTGAAAAATCAAAATACTAATTTAATCAAAATTGAATGTGTTGATTATAACTAGTGGTGATGATTGTCGAATGAAGTTTACCAGAGCAACTGTGCTATAGAAGGTTCCGGCCACTTTTGTATGTGTACCTATGAATATGACATCACATTTCGGCCTAAAATATGTGTTGCTCCCATTTGTATCACCAGCCAATATAAAATGGCCTTCATGGCACCTCATTGTTTACCTCAACTTCAACAAATAATATTATTAGGACAATTGAGTTATTCAATTTGAATTAACGTCAACAACTTCAAAACGTATAATTAGCAAGGGGAAATATGACTTTTATTCCCAATGACTTCTGGGATAAAAGTTAATTAACGTTATGTGATTTAAATTTGATTTTTTTCTTTAAAAAAGTTAGTTTGACCAAAAAAATATTTAAATAATATATTAAAAAGTCTTTAAAAGATTTAAATATGAGAAAAAGCTAAAAGGGGGGGGGGGGGAACAGAGAAAGTTGATTTTAACTGTAACTTGACCTTGGAACAATAAGCATTTAAATATAAAAAAAAGCTATCTTAAACGTCATATTCTTGAATCTAGAATATCTCATTTAAAAATGAAAGCAACAAGCAATTATGAAATTTAATTTAATTATTAAAGTTGAGTAAAGATTAAAAAGCTATCAACACCGTTACTTTTTTTCATGATTAATTTTCCAAGCTTCTTTTTCTTAGTGGTAGACATGACTTTTAAAATGGACGGGACTTGTGTTTTTGGACGGGACTTGTTAGAATGCACCATATTCTCTCTTTCTACAAATTAAATAAACCCAATAATTAATTTATTTTAACTCCAATGATTAGCTCTCCCAACGATAAAAGATGAAATGAAGAAATTAAATGGGGGAATGACTATTGTGAAAGGAAGAACTAACAAAAGTTTTGTTAAGCTAGTTGAGTTAAGTATATTAATGGTTTAGATTTGATTTTTTTAAAAAAATAGATTTTTAAATAAAAATTATTTTTAAAAATATAATAATAATAATTAAAAATTATATTTATTCTAGATTCTATATCCATTAAAATAATTTTTTTTTTTTTAAAATGTATGCTATTTTTAAAAAATCAAATCTTTACCTTCCAAATTAAATTGAGACAAGATCATGATTAGCTCTCTGAGAGCTTGGCAGGAAATTGGTTCCAAAAAAGTTAGTGTTTTGAATATAATTAATGGGATAGGATATTGTTACTATCAATTTTATGTCATTACCAAGTCACTACCACTTTTTCACCGTTAGATCAAAATCTCAATATGAGAGAGAAATAATAAAGGTAAATGAAATTCTGATCTAACGGTGAAAAAGTGGTAGTGCCATAAAATTGGTAGTTATAATATCCTATCCCATAATTAATTAAGTAATTAATAAAGACTTGTATGGTTAAATAGTCAAGCTAAAGCGGCATGGGTGGGTCCTATATTCTAACTCTCCGTCAACATCTTTATAAGAGATTGCTACATTGATTATCTGCTTAGAGACATCATTGGAGAGATTAGAGACCTTCTTTTTCAAGATTGGAACGTGGAAATTCGCTATATTCCAAGAGACAACATCTCATGTATCGATTATATAGCCAAACAAGGTCATGATGCTCCCGATGATGCTGACGTGGTTCTAATCCCAACAATTCTCAGAAGATACTTATATATGGCTTTGAAGGACCAACTAACTTACTTCTACTAGTTTATTTTTAGTTTGATGTATTAAAGACTAGACTTTTATGGTTTAGTCTTTCTCTTACCTTTTCAAGCTTTTAACTTACCTGGGTGCGAATATAATGATTAGGGCAGAGTAATGGGCGGGTTGGACAACCCGATGCTAAACCCATAGCCCGCCCATTTAATTTTAAATGGGTATGGGTTAGCCCATACCTGTACCTCAACCCATTTAAACACGTGTAAATGAGCTAGCACATAAATGGGCGGGCTAACCGGGTTTTGGATAACCCATTTACATTTGACTTGTTTATTTTTTTAATAAAAAAAATATATAAGCATTAAGCATCCATCCAAATTCATCATTCCAATTTCTGAAATCTAAATCTTCAAAGTTCCATGATTACAATTCACACAAAATAACATAAATTTAGATAAGTACCATCGTTACATGATCTTGATGTTTAAACTCCAACTTTTGAATTAAAACATTACAACCACAAGTTCATAGATTAACAAAATGGTATGCTTCCATTGAATCTACATGCTTCAGTCTTCATCATTTTCAAATTCACTTAAAAGAATCTTGTATCTGACCCAGTACTAGAAGCTAATTTTGAAGATACTATAGATACTAGTATACCCAACAAATTACATGCTATAACAAATTTATAACTCAATACTTAGAAGCATTCGCTCTCCACCATGCTAAAATATCAAATTTTGGATCACCAAAGCCAACTAATTTAATTTGAAGATATTCATCAACTTCTAAAATATTCTCTACATTACATGTAGAGTCAATAGCAACTCACTAGTTCGAATAGATAGAGCCATAAGGAGAGAAAGTCAGTCAGATTGAGAGTTGATGGCCATTATGGTTATAGATTGGAGGTGGCTGGATACTCGAATAAGAAGGGATTCAGAGAATGCTTTACGTGGAATGCAGAATGAGATGAGTAGTTAGTAAAAAAAATTGCACTAAATGGGCGGGTATGGGCAGCCCATAGGTGTGCCTATAGCCCGCCCATTTAAATCCTAAATGGGCGGGTTCTCATCCAACCCATTATAAAGTCTTTTTGGGCAGGCTCAATATGACCCAATTACGTTGGGTTTTGGGCGGGCTCATGGGTTATGGGTTTCATGCTCAACCCTAATAATGATGAGTTATTTTCCAAGCAATTAAATTAGACAAACCTCCCCCCCCCCCACAACCCCACCTTTTTCTGAATTTCTGTCTTCATACCTTTTTCTGAATTTCCACTTTCTTCTTTTCTCTCTCCCATTATTCAAGGAAATTTCTCTCACTATTTCTCCTCATTTTCAATTACTCATTTTATCCTAAATATAAGATATATTCCTTCTAATTTTTATTATAATACACCAATTAACAAGTTTATTTAGTCCTTTTTATAAGGCACTTGCTTGTTTCCAATAAGCATTAATTATTTGTTTTCACATATGCCCCTAATTAATAAGGATAGTCGTGCGAGTAATAATTATGTAATATTAGAGTTTAGTACAATTACTAAAGGTAATATTGGAAGTTATTTAAATTGTAGGACAACTTTATTGACTTTAATTGTTTTTATTGGTTTGTGAGAATTATTAGTTGGTACCTATAATAAGGACCAGAGAGAGTAATTGGTATTTTTAAAAAGATTAAATAAATTAATTAGATTACTTTAAAGTATTTTTACTTTTCTCCAAACTAATTAATTTGACTAAAAAATGATATATAATTTAAGGATACACAACATATGATATGATTAAGTAACTTATTTAAAGTCTTTAATCTCCAAAAAAAAAAAAATCAACTCTATCTTATATTTAACATCGGAAGAATTATTTACTAGTTTCTCTCTTGGCTCTTTCGTATACCACCTCACACTATTTTCACCCTTTTTTCATACATAGGGAGCATTTTGATAAAAAAAATAAAATAATAATTCAATTAGTTTTGGAGTTACTGATCTGAAGTCTCAATTATGATATTTTTTGTTTTTTGTTCGAAATTGTTAAGAGATATACTTTTTCTTGTCTTTATTATAAGGTACCAATTAATTTTTTTCACAAATCAATAAAAACAATTAAAATTAATAAATTTGTCTTATAATTTAAGTAATTTTCAATATTACCCTTACTAATTGCACTAAACTCTAATATTATATTAAATATTACTCTCACCCACTACCTTTATTAATTATAGGCATATATAGAAAAAAATAATTAGTACAACTTGGGAACAAATAAATGTCTTATAAAAATGATTAAATAAATTTATTAATTAGTATTTTATAATAAGGACTAGAGAAGGAGGCTACCAAATTTTACAAAGAAATGAAACACGAGCCACGTATGCTTGTCTCATGGAAATACCCACGAAGCTTCGTCGTGACATCTTCGCTACAACTTCAACCCTTCATTCTTTCAAGTCCCTCTGAATGTACGATCTCTCTCTCCTTGCTTTACTCTTCGCGTGGTGTTAACCATGGCACTTCGATCATCATCCTCTTCTATCACTTACAAATGGACTTATGATGTGTTCCTTAGTTTTTATGGTGATGATACTCGCCTAGGTTTCATCAGCCATCTCTATGAATCTCTCCATCGAAGTGGAATTCATGCCTTTATTGATTATAAAATCAGGAACGGTGAACACATCACACCTGCACTTTTTAGAGCTATTGAAAACTCAAGAATAGCCATCATAGTTTTCTCACAAAATTATGCAAACTCAACATTTTGTTTGCAAGAACTTGAAAAGATTGTTGATTGCTTCAAGGAGGAGAGCCGGTTGATATATCCAGTATTTTACTATGTGGATCCGTCAGAACTACGACGTCCCAGAGGAAGCTATGCACAAGCACTAGCTCTACTGGAGGAAAGATTCGAAGACAACATACACAGGGTGGAAAAATGGAGGCAGGTTCTGTCTCAAGCTGCTGACCTCAAAGGCTGTCATCTCAAACATAAGTATATATCTTCTAGCTCTTTTTATTACTAGTATTATTTTTCCATCTAATTGTAGGAAATCCACCAGAAACGCGGAAGCGAATCTTACCGACACGATAGAGGAAAAGTATAACCTTCATCGTTTTGATTACCTGGAAGGATGCAGCGATCTGATAGACTCTTGCAGCGATCTCTGATGAAAAGCCTCCTATGTTTTGTCTGCCTTTCACAAGGAGGAGAAAGTATGTTTATATACTACTACATCCAAGACCTAACCCTAATGCACATGGGCCATAGGGTTCTTGGGCTTGTAGTCTCACTTAAGCCTTATTGGGCTTAAGTGACCAAAGAGCATATTAACCCAACAATCTCCCACTTGCTCTTTAAGGTACAAGCTTGGGATTGGGCTTAAGTGACTAAAGAGCACATTAACCCAACAATCTCCCACTTGCTCTTTAAGGTACAAACTTGAGTTCGTAAACCCAAGACCATGTAGCTCATAAGCCATCATCATCGATAATATACCCCATCCCTTATCTCGAGCTAGCACTGGGATCTACCATTTGTCATTTATCAAGGCTCATGATAATCTACAGAAGATCATCTAGTTCGGTGTTACTCCACTAAAAGCCCGAATGTGAACTCCAAGAATAATGACACTTATAACACGAATATGCATTACCCCTTTATAGAATGTCTATAATTTGATTGACCAGTTTTCTGTAACCCAATCAATTATTTATTCCCTTGACTGTGATAGTTTCTCTAATGGATTACATGCACTGAACAGTGTCTTCAATATCCAAGTACCGAAACATATCAAGGGGACATTTCCTATAAATTCAATGTTGTTTATCTCATAAACACCGATAACCAGATAGTCTCAATCCCAAAATACCGAGTTATTGGCCGTCATATAGATCAAACCTCACCCTTTGGTAAATCAAAGAATGAAAACTATTCGACTACCTATTTAAAATAAACTCAGGATTAAGAGCAACTACATGACTATAGTTAGTGGAGATTTGATTCCTTATGACAGAAAGAACAACCTTAATCAAATCTCTCCTTGATCCATTCAATGTAAGTATTAACTTACACCAATATTTTATAATGATTCGGACAAAACCATTTCATAAAATATTGCAGCCTAAATAAAGTGCCCAACTTAATTTAATAGCTATGAACCTATTCATCAATTGTGAGAACCTATGACCATGTCCTCTATGAACGTATCCATATGATCATATACTCCACAATTTATCCGGACCTTTGTGTTTGTAAATAGTGTGCGAAATAAATGAAAATAAACCTCATTTATTAACATTCAGAAAAAAAAATGCAATGTCATAATGTCTTGCTCAAAAGGCACAAAATAACAAATGAAATAACAACTACCTAAAGCTATAGCAAATCTGGAATCCTCCTAAGACCCATAGATGAAACATGTCTCTCGAACGCACGTTCAGGCAAACTCTTAGCAAAAGGGTCAGCAAGGTTCTCGTCTGATGCTATCTTTGCTACCTCGATGTGACTACATACTCAGCCTCTGTGGCAGAGTCAGCCACACATGATTGTTCTACACTTCCCAACAAATGGCACCGCCATTAAGGGTGTACACATATCCCGAGGTGGACTTACTTGAGTCAATATCTCCTTGGAAATCTGAGTCCGTATAACCAACGGTTTCAAGACTCCCACTAGAATAAACCAACATATAATCTCTCGTTCTCCGTAGGTACTTGAGTATATGTTTAACCGCTACCCAGTGTTCCTCTCTGGATCGATTGGTACCGGCTTACTACTCCCACTGCATAGCATATATCTGGTCTGGTACAAAGCATAGCATACATGAGACTACCTACTGCTGAAGCATAAGGTATCCTACTCATGCGTTCTCTCTTCTCAGGAGTTTTAGAAAATTGCTCTTTAGAGAGATTACCTTGGATCCTTTTATACACACACGGCTCATCAGGACTTTTCTCAAAACCATAAGACTCAATGGCTTGATCAAATCGATGTTCCATGATCTCGGATGCTTGCTTAAGTCCATAAATGGACCTTTGCAACTTGCATACCATTTCTTCTTGCCCTTTGGCTATAAACCCTTTTGGTTGCTGCATATAGATCTCCTCTTCCAAATTTCCATTTAGAAAAGCGTTTTGACATCCATTTGCCAAATCTCATAATCAAGATTTCTTTGCAATGACTAAGAGAATCCGGATGGACTTGAGCATGGCAACCGGCGAAAAGGTTTCGTCATAATCCACACCTTCTTTTTGGGAGTACCCTTTCGCCACCAATCTAGCTTTGAAGGTTTCAACCTTCCGTCCGATCCTCTCTTTCTCTTGTAAATCCACTTACACCCAATGGGTCTTACCCCTTTAGGTGTATCTACAAGAGACCAAACTGAGTTAGAATTCATAGAATCCATTTCACGATTCATAGCCTCAAGCCATTCCTGAGCATCAACATCTCCTAGTGTTTCGTCATAACTCGTGGGATCATCATCTTCATCAATGATGACATCCTGATTTGACTCACCCAACAAAAGATATCTTGCAGGTTTACGAATCAATCTCCCACTACGACTTTGTCGCACTTGATGTTGTGCATCTACAGGGGGTCCATATTATGTGGGTTAACAATTTCTAGATGTGGACCCTCATTAAGTGGATTAACTAATTCATCATTTTGTTCTTCCATAAGTTCATCATTATGCTGAACTTCAGCATGAACTTCATCATCATGCTGAACTCCTAGTACCTGAACTTCTGGTACTAACTCTGGTTCCTGTGTATGTTCAGTTATATTTTCCCCTCTTTGAACAAACACAGGATTAAAAGCTGGAACCGCCTGAGAAAGTCGCGTGAGTGCTCACTATGACCTTCTTTTCTTTTGGACTATAAAACAACCAACCTCTGGTTCCTTTAGGATAGCCTATAAACATGCATACTTGATCGCGAGTCCATTTTATCTGGTTTCTGATGCAAGACATGTGCCGGAGCACCCCAAATCCGAATATGGTTCATGGTGGGCTTACACCCTTTCCACAATTCTATTGGTGTCTTTGAAACCGACTTGGACGGAGCTAAGTTCAATAGATACATAGCAGTTTCTAAGGCATATCCCCGAAATGAGTTAGAAAGAGATGAATAATCGAGCATAGATCTTGTCATTTCTAAAAGGTTCTATTTATCCTTTCAACAACTCCATTCTGCTGGGGTGTCCTTGGAGAAGATAATTGTGAAACTATCCCCTCTTTTGTCAGGTAAGACCTGAACTCTCCGATAGGTATTCACCCCTCGATCGGATCGAAGAGTCTTAATTTGAACACCAAGATGCTTTTACGCCTCGGCCTTGAACTCTTGGAATTTTCCAAAAGCTTCGGACTTATGACGCATCAAGTACACATGTCCAAATCTAGAGTAATCATCAAAAATGTGATGAAATACGATACCCACCTCGGCTTGGACATTTATTGGTCCACATACATCAGTATGTACCAATTCCAGCTGAAGTGTGGCACGTTTTCCCTTGGCCTTGAAAGATCTCTTGGTCATTTTACCCTCTAAACAAGATTCACATACGGGTATCGGTTCAAAGTTCAGGGATTTTAAAATCCCACTTTTGGCCAAAACTTGTATCCTGTTAGAGTTAATATGACCCAACCTCAAATGCCAAAGATAAGTTTCATTTGAAACTTTTCTTTTCTTTGATGAATTAATATGCTCAACATCTCTTAATTCAACATGATTAACTTCACAGGGAACAGGATTAAGGAAATAAAGACCATTAAATTTTACACCAGAACAAATAAAAGAAGATGAACTTCTTATTGAAACTGAGGAATCAAACTGAACTGTCAAACCATGTTTATACAAACAACTAACAGAAATTAAATTCCTCTTAAAATCTGGAATAAATAAACAGTCTTCTAAAACCAAAGTTCTGCAATTATCAAAAGATAAAACAACTTGTCCCACTGCTGTTGCAGAGACAAGTTCCCCAGTTCCAAGCTTCAAATCTCTTTGTCCTTTACTCACAGGCAAGCTATGTTTGAACCACTGCAAAGAGTAACAAACATGGTTAGTGGCTCCTGAATCAACGATCCATTTTTCATCGTGATTCTCCACTAAACAAGCCTCAATCACATGTAAATTACCCATACCTGGTTTATTCAAACGTGGGCAATTTTTCTTCCAATGCCCTGTCTGTCCGCACTTGAAGCACTTGCCTTTCGGCTGCTTCATTGCAACTGTTTTGGCAACTGGAATACCTGATTTCTTCTTTTTCTTGTTCTTGTTCTTTCCCTTAGGTTTCACAGAACTTTCACCAACAAACAATGCACTTCCCTGCTTGACTAGAGACTGTTCAGCACTCTCAAGCTCGTGCATCAGTTGAGTGAGGTCAAGATGCATCTTATTCATATTATAATTCATCTTGAATTGATTGAAGTATTCAGGCAGTGATTGTAAAAGAAGGTCAACTTTTACTTCTTGGTCAAACTTGACCCCATGGTCATCAGCCTTCTTGAAGTTTGCTATCATTGTTAGACAATGATCCCGCACACTTCCTCCAGACATCACTGTCTTAGTGACTAAATTCAGCGCATTTTGCCTAGCCGAGCTGCTAGACGTAGCAAACATGCCATCAAGAGTCTGGAGCATTGTTGCTCCACTCTCAATCGTGCTTACTTGCTCTGAAGGTGATCGCGAGACTGGCCAAAATATAGCAGCGAACTGACACATTCGCCTTCTCCCATCTTTCCTTCTCCTACTGAAAACGAGTCCGAATTGCATCAGACGCATTTTCAGCAGGCTGCGCTGGCATAGGGGTAGTTAGAACAAAGTTGAGCTTTTCATATTGAAGAACAATATCCAAATTAGTTTTCCATTGTTTGTAGTTTGTACCATCCATAGGTTTTTGGCTCAAGATTGTAGCTAAAGGATTGAATGAAGACATTTTTCTGAAATTAAGGAAAAAACCACACTAATTACAAACTATAATTAACAACAAACAGATGTAGCGCTAGTAGATTCTAATAACTACTATTCGTTTATCGTTTAACAATCCATTAGTTATCTTTACAAGGCTTACGATGGGCAAGATACTTGTAAAACTAATATTGTTATTTTTGGGCCTTCAGTTCCATTGCCAGGGCCTCGATGGGAGGGTTAACAATTTCACCAAAGTTGAATGTAATTAACCATTGTTTACTTTCAAAAATTATCTTTAGTGTCTAAGTGTTGCCGACGATGGGCCGTGCAAAACTTTACTAAAATTTTGAAAGTATTGGGGTTTAATCTAGCGAAATCCGATTATCCTTATCCGATGGGGCTTCAGCGATAACCATTTCACTAATAAACCCACAATTGGGGCCCATAGGTTTTAAAATTAAATGATTAATTTAAAACCTTCACCCATTCAATATTTTAAAATTTAGAATTTTCAATTTCCAAGAATTTGTTCAATTTTGAGTAATAACTATAATTTGAGTGAGATCAACCCATAAATTATTAGGTATCTAAAATCTAGTCATGATTGGCGAGTGTGCTTCTCATGACCATTTTAAATAACATAAATTACTCTAAAAATACATTCTCTTAGGAAATTTCCGACATGTGATTATGCAACAATATGGCATCTTCCTATTCTATATGGCATGTTATTTCAAACATCATGTTAATCGCTCATATAATTCATACAATTCAATAAAGAAAATCATTAAACAATTAAAAAAATAACTTTAATAACTTTAATCCATGGCTTTCCTATTTTAAAAAATAAAATAAAAATTACAATTTTGGAATTACTCTTTCGTCCAGCCCATAGTATCTGTCTCAAGCCTCTTTAGGGTATTCATGGGCCCAAAAGCCCAAAGACCCAATTCCTGGCTAGAAACCCTAGAACACGAAAGAGGAACCCTAGCCTTTACTTCTGCCACGCCGTCAGCCAAAGTAATCTCAACACGAAATTCCAGGGGAAGGACCACCATGAAGAGACGACCTCACGGCCGCCGGAACCACCCAAAAAGGGTGGTCCACGCGCCCTCACGCGCGTCTCCTTTGTGGGAGCGTGACGCCCACTCTCAGTCACTTCTGTAGGAGCGTGTAGGCGCGTGGGATCTCGTATGGTGTCGTTCCACCTCTCATTTTGTTCGTCTTTCCGTCCTCTTTCCAACGACATATGGTTCGTCCAAATCGGAGGTCAAGAGGTCCACGAAAAGTGTCCGACAGTGTTGATTGCTCATCTTCTTGCAATTTCTTGATCTCCAACTTTTACATAAATTCGAAAATTACATAGAAATTCTAAAAGAAAATAGAAAACAGCAAGGAGGAAACCTAATCATATGGGATTAGCCTCCTTGTTACAAATCAAGAAATACAGAGAGAATCTGACCATGGATTAAAGCGATTAACCGAATAATCTTTTTATCTATGAATTATAAACGTATTGACACCATGAAACTAATAACAAATATAGAAATAGATGCCATATTTTTCAAAAAAATTTGAAAAATTAATCACATGAGAATAAAATCAAAACTGGTTCTTTTCCTCATCGCGATACGGCTCTGATGCCAATTGTAGGAAATCCACCGAAACGCGGAAGCGAATCTTACCGACACGATAGAGGAAAAGTATAACCTTCATCGTTTTGATTACCTGGAAGGATGCAGCGATCTGATAGACTCTTGCAGCGATCTGATAGACTCTCCAAGAACACACGAAAGGAGGTGATGAAACTGTTAGATGCAGGTATGATTTATCCTATCTCTGATTCAAAGTGGGTTAGTCCAGTACATGTAGTACCGAAGAAGGGTGGAATCACTGTAGTACAGAATGAGAACAATGAATTGATACCCACTAGAACCTGTCACGGGCTGGAGAATGTGTGTGGATTATAGAATATTGAACGATGCCACTCGTAAGGACTTCTTCCCTTTACCATTCATGGACCAAATGCTTGAAAGGCTTGCAGGCTTAGACGGCTATTCAGGTTACAATCAAATAGCAGTGGATCCAAAGGATCAAGAGAAAACAGCTTTCACTTGCCCCTTTGGTATTTTTGCTTATAGACGGATGCCCTTCGGTCTTTGCAATGCCCCAACTACTTTTCAGAGGTGCATGTTGTCTATCTTCTCTGACATGACTGAGAGATTTATTGAGGTATTTATGGATGATTTCTCTGTTTTTGGCACTTCGTATGATACTTGCTTGACTAATTTGTCTCGTGTACTCCAAAGATGTCAAGAGAGTAATTTGGTGCTTAATTGGGAAAAATGCCACTTTATGGTGAAAGATGGGATAGTCTTGGGTCATAGAATATCTGATAAAGGGATAGAAGTGGATAGAGCCAAGATTATAATTATCAAAGACTTGCCCTCCCACCAATGTACGTAGTGTTCGCAGTTTTCTTGGTCATGCAGGTTTTTACCGAAGGTTTATCAAAGATTTTTCCAAGATAGCCAAACCGCTTAGTCAGTTGTTGGTCAAAGATGAAGACTTTAACTTCAACAAAGAGTGTCTGATTGCATTCAAATTGTTGAAAGAAAGATTAACAACTGCACCTATTCTGAGAGCACCTGATTGGGATCTACCGTTTGAGCCGATGTGTGATGCCGGTGACTACGCCATAGGAGCTGTTTTGGGGCAAAGGAAGAATAAGTTGTTACATGTTATATATTATGCAAGTAAAGTTCGAATGAGGCACGGTTGAACTATGCAACAACCGAGAAGGAGATGCTTGCGATTATTTATGCATTAGATAAATTTATACAGTATTTGATTGGTTCCAAAGTTATTATTTTTACGAGATCATGCTGCTCTAAAATATCTCTTGACTAAGCTAGACGCTAAGCCAAGGCTTCTCCGTTGGATGCTGCTACTCCAAGAGTTTAAGATTGAAATCAAAGACAAGAAAGGGGTAGAGAATGTGGTAGCTGATCACTTGTCTAGGATTCGAGTTAAGGAGCCGCAAGATGATTCGAAATGGAGATTCATGATGAATTTCCGGATGAGTATGTCTTAGGAATTAGCAAAGTGTTCCTTGGTTTGCTGATTTTGCTAATTATAAGGCCATTGGGATGATACCGGAGGGACTAACATGGCAGCAGAGGAAGAAGTTCATGCATGATGTTCAGCGGTATATCTGGGATGAGCCCTTCTTATTTTTCAGGTGTGCGAGATGGAATGCTCCTACGCCGTATCCCGAGGAGGAAACTCATAAGATCCTCTGGCATTGTCATGGTTCGATTATGGTGGACATTTATTTGGAGAACGCACCTTTGCTAAGGTACTACAAAGCGGTTTTTATTGGCCTACATTGTATAAGGATGCTAGGAAGTATGTTGAGCAATGTGATCGTTGCCGAGAACAGGGAATATCTCTAGGAGACATGAGATGCCACTCAACAACATTCTTGTTATTGAGATTTTTGATGTGTGGGAATTGATTTTATGGGGCCATTCCCAAGCTCTTTTAACAACAAGTACATCCTTGTAGTTTGTGGACTATGTTTCAAAGTGGGTAGAGGCAATTGCTCTTCCCACTAATGAAGCTAAGGTGGTGATATCCTTTCTCAAAAAGAATATATTCAGCAGGTTCGGGTACCGAGGGCCATTATCGGTGACGGAGGCACTCATTTTTGTAACCGACGTTTCAATCATTGCTTAGCAAATATGGTGTCACTCATCGTGTCACTACTCCATATCACCCACAAACTAGTGGGCAAGTGGAGATTTCTAACAGGGAATTGAAGCAAATTCTGGAAAAGACTGTTGGGAAGTCAAGGAAGGATTGGTCCCAGAAGCTTGATGATGCTTTGTGGGCATACCGAACGGCATTCAAGACTCCTATCGGCATGTCACCGTTTCAGCTGTTATATGGTAAATCTTGCCACCTCCCAGTGGAGCTTGAACATAAGGCGCTTTGGGCAACTAAGTTGCTGAACTTTGATGTTAAATCTGGCGATGAAAAAGGCTACTTCGATTGAATGAGCTTGATGAATTCAGAGTTTTTGCATATGAGAGTGCTAGCCTCTACAAGGAGAGAACCAAGAGATGGCATGACAAGAGGATTCTTCCAAAAGAGTTTCATCCGGGACAGCAGGTATTACTTTATAACTCTCGTTTAAAACTTTTTCCGGGGAAATTGAAGTCTAGGTGGTCAGGACCGTTCATAGTCAAGGAGGTTACACCTTTTGGTGCAATTGTCATTGCACTAATAGGTTCAGATGACGCTTTTAAGGTAAATGGGCAGAGATTGAAGCCTTACCATGGTGGAGACATTGACAGAGGAAGAACCTCCGTGGCACTAGAAGCTGAGAATTAAGAAACTATCCGTCAGGCTCAGGACGTTAAACAAGCGCTGATTGGGAGGCAACCCAATAAGTTTTCTTTTTCATTCTTAGTTAGTTTTAGCGGTTATTCTAGGATAGGAAGGTTGTGAAAAGTATGGAGCAAACTATAAGCTCCATACCAAAAAAAAAAAAAAAAAAAAAAAAAAAAAAAAAAAAAAAAGGGGTTTCAAACAGAAAGTTGGCGCCCAGGGCGCCAAATTTGGCGCCCCCGGCGCCAACTCTCGGTGCTCAAGACCAAAAAAAAAAAAAAAAAAAAACCTTTTTGAAAACCCCCCTTTTTTTTCGTTTTCTCCCTTCCTCCCCCACCATCTCTCTCTCTCTCCCCACCGTCCAGCCACCGCCGACCCCCATCCCCTCCCCGTCTTCGTCCTCCTCCATTCTTCCCAAACCTCCGCCGACCCCCATCCCCTCCCCGTCTTCGTCCTCCTCCATTCTTCCCAAACCTCCGCCGACCCCCATCCCCTCCCCGTCTTCGTCCTCCTCCATTCTTCCCAAACCTCCGCCGACCCCCACCCCCTCTTCGTCCTCCTCCATTCTTCCCCCTCTCCGCCGACACCCTCCACCTCCCGGATCCCCTCCCTCCGTCGAAACCCCCTCCTTTTTTTTTTTTTTATTTTCTTTTTCTTTTTCTTTTAATTATTATTTCAGGTCCAAAGGCACAATGAGCAAGGGTAAGGACATAGACAAGGCTATTCCACCATATGCCCCTCCTAGGTTCTTTGGTTCAAAAGAGCTCGAGCTTCTTCCTCCTCTCACACCACTCCTAGAGGTTCCAAGTTTCTATCACAAGCAAGTAGGGAGCGGTACCGGTCCTGGTTTCTTCCCAAGAGCTTTGTCCCTGAGAGGGTGATTGATCTATTCCTACCTAGTATACCACCAATAGAAGAAATCATCCGGCGTCGCCAATGGAAGACATTGGTAACTTTCCCAACTGATAGCTCTAGTACACTCTGCCGAGAATTTTTTGCAAATGCTGATGTTGTACAGATAGGGGATACTCGTATATCTTGGGTTAGGGGTATATCTGTTCCATTTGATGCTGCCACTATTGAGAGTTTTCTGGGTACTAGTTATGATCCGTGCAGCCCTTGTGCTTTCCAAGATCATATGAAATTATTTGCCCCCATCCGTCCCAAACAATTTAGACTCGATATTGTTGATTCCACTGAATCTCTGCGAGTGCGCATTGCCCATCCTCTTCGATCTGGTGTGATAGACACAAATTACCCGCATCCCCGAAAAATTGGTCGGGGATCGATCTGACTGCGGAGGCCCGTCCCTGGTTTTACTTCATCAATAGCAACATCCTTCCATCTACTAACCATGGTGATGTCAACTTGGAGCGGGTTGTGCTCATTTATGAAATCTTGGGCAATCGAAATATCGATATAGCGTCGATCCTTTCCGATAGAATTACCCAAACAATCACCTCGGGAAGGAAGGAGAGCAAATTGGGACATTGCTCACTTATCATGCAACTTTGTCTACGAGCGGGTGTCACAATTCCAGCTAATGAAGCTATGGATGTTCAGTTGGCTTCCCTGATTCAGTGGTCCACCATCGATAGCTGGAACTCCGATGCCTCCCGGCATGCCAGGATGCGAACCCCGATACAGACACAGCCCCCCACCCATCCTGGCCCATCCACTACTCAGGAACCTACTGGTGTCAGTGACGAGACCTCAGCTGATCCCACTACTCTTAGGCAACTAAAACGCCAAGTGCGTTATCGACCGGATGGTCGAGGCCCTATGCATCAAGCAGAATATTGACCCCACTAGTTGTCAACCAGCTGAGGACGACAATGATTCCGACGATGCGGTCACACATGAGGACGTCGATGACCACTCCGATGACTTTTGACAGGAGCACTCCACATCAGAGTTAGAGACCTAAACCAGGGGAGTACTAGTTCCTTTCCTTTTATTGATTGTTCAAACATTGAGGACACTGTCTGATTTATGTGTGGGGTAGGGATATGATTTCTTTGTTGTTGCTTGTTCTTATTCAATTGAAAAGAATTCCCTTGAAAATTTTTTTGAGTTTGTTTAAAGTGACCTTAACTTGGAGTTTTCCCCATCTTAGTGAATATTATCAAGTCAAAAATTAAAATAGAAAAGAATGTTTCAATTAAGTCTCTAAGCCTTGAATTTTTGTAGCAGTCTTGAGATGGACTATGAGAATAGGGAATAGTTTGTAATAGGATCAACAGATTATTAGTTTTTGAATATTTTGCTACATGATTTCTTTAGAAAATTAGATGATGACCTTGCTAGCTAAGTAAACATTTTGTTCAGGAAAAAAAAAAAAAAAAAAAAACTCCGCTGACATCTCTAGACTTGACTTAGTAACCGGTGAAATTAAGTAGCATAATATTCGTCTACTAATCTTATTGTTGATCTTATTATTCACTGATCCTTTGATTATGAGATGTTAAGAGATTACTATAATTGTTCAAGGCTATTGACTTAGTGACCTATTCTTATAAGACATTAACTTAAATAAGATTTGATGATATGATCTAAGTGTGGTGGTTTATCGCTCTCGTTTAGGAATTCCATATACAATGTTCCTTTCAGATAATTAATTCTCTTTCTTTTGCTTGAGGACAAGCAAAGATCTAAGTGTGGGAGAGTTTGATAAGTAGATATTTTATAATTAAATAAGGCTAGATTCTGGGATATATTGAATTGAATTTATTGATATTTAGTACTTATTTAATTATCTTTATGTACTTATCTATCTTTTAATTAAATATAGGATAAAATGAGATTATAACAGAAAATCTATTGATATCCTACTTATTTGTGCAGGAGATATTATGGGATGCAACAAATTAAATTAAAAAGATATATTATAATACTATTATATCATATATAATATACTATTATAATATATTAGAAAGGAAAACATCCTGCGCAAGGAAAAAAAGAAAAGAAGACAAAAACCGTGGGCCCACAACACATAACCTAATATATATATTAGAAGGAGGCTGGAACGAAAAGAGAAGGAACACTGCGGAAAAACGAGAATTGAAGAACGACGCCGCGAAGCAGAATTCGGAAGACACGAAAGAAGCACAGCGCAATTAAAGAAAAGAGACGGAGTCGGAGCACGCAGAAGAACTGGACAACGCAGGAGTAGTTTGATTTTCCATCTTATCTTATTAATTTTTACCTAGCCATGCTTGACTAATTTCCTTTTAGTAGTTAGGGCGAGGATGAACCCTATGTTAATCTGAGGATTTATTTGAATTCTATATTGAATGTTATTTACCATGATTGAATGAGTTATATTTACTTAAAGCCTTCTAAAAAGACTGATCACCTTTTAGATTGCCCATAGGTTAGTGCATGACAATAGAGATGTTGTTGCACTTAACCAGAACCTTTAACTCATCATAAAATTGCATGACCTAGACATAGGCTTACAAATTTGTGTGATCTTATAATTCCTGTTTACATAATCTTTCTACATAACACTGAGACATTAGGTTATTTTGAAAGATAACGACTAAGGTAGCATCAAGACATTGGGACTTAGTTAAATATTAGAGAATTGATCGTCGCTTATGGGAATAATGACCAATTAGGAATTTAATTAGAATACTTAGAGGAACATAGGGAATTCTATGCCCTAGCTGCGTTTTTCTCTATAAATCATCTTTTCTAAAACATTCTTGAAATTCTTGAGATTCTTGATTCTTAATTTTTTATTTAATTATTCAAAACCTTTTTAGCTACAATTCACCCCTATTACTCTATTTCATCCAACTAAAGCTTAAATAACTAATTAGTGGCTGTAATACTATTCCTCGTGGGACGATATCTTTTCTCACACACTTTATTACTTGTAACGATCGGTGCACTTGCCGAAGTCGCAACAAATATGCTATTGGAACCCTTGTTGATAAATCCCTTATAAAGATTGAACAAAATTGTATAACAATGCATGACTTGATAGAAGACTTAGGTAAAGAGATCGTTCGACAAGAATCATCATATGAGCCTGGTGAACGTAGCAGATTGTGGTTCTATAAAGACATTCTTCAAGTCTTACAGCAAGATACAGTAAGATCACCAACATGCATGTTCATTTTCTCTAAAAAGTTCCTAATGATTTATAATATCTATGTTTCAAAATTTATTTGTGTGATTTTCATTTTTGGAAGGGAACAAATAAAGTTAAAGCCATAATTCTAGACTTACCAAAGGGTATAGAAGTACAATGGAGTGGAGAGGCATTCGAGAAGATGAGAAGTCTCAAAATGCTTGTGATAAAGAAAGCATGCTTTTCTGAATGTCCCAAATATCTTCCAAATAGTTTAAAGTGGTTGGAATGGAAAGGGTATCCATTCAAAATTTTACCATTTCGTATGCGCCTGACTGAACTAGTCTATCTTGACTTGTCCTACAGTTATTGTGAATGTCTCCAGCCATTTGATAAGGTGAGTATGTAAGTACCCTAATACTTTTTTTTTTTTTTGCCTATTTCTGAAAGTAAATTCTTATTTGTTTTGCAGAATTTTTTCAATTTAAGCCATATGAATTTAAGAAATTGCAAATTTTTAAAGCAAATACCGGACTTATCTGGAGCTTCTAATTTAAGAGAGTTGTGGCTTGATGGTTGCACAAATTTAATTGAAGTTCATGATTCAGTTGGATGTTTAAATAAACTGACAGTATTGAGTGCTATGCGATGCAAAAAATTGAAGATTTTGCCATCTTGCCTTAGGCTGTCATTTCTTAAACATCTCAACCTTATCGGTTGTTCAAGTCTTCAAAGATTTCCTGAAATATCAGTCATGATGGAAGAAATTCGAATACTTGATTTAGACAAGACAGCAATTATTGAATTGCCTTCTTCAATTTGCAATCTTATTGGACTTGAAATGATAAATGTGGAAGAATGTCGGAATCTTAAGCAGCTGCCATCTAGCATTTGTAAATTACGGAAGCTTTGGAAACTAACAGTAGATTCTTGTGAAGAAATGAGTCATTTTAAGATGTGTGAAGGTGGAGATGAAGCCAGCTTAGATTGCTCAAAAATGACACATCTTCATTTCTCAAACTGCAAGTTATCAGATAACTCTCTTGTCTTCTGCCTTTCTCACTTCACTAAAATAGAACATTTAGATCTAAGTTTCAACAATTTCACAATTCTTCCAGAATGCATCAAAGAACATTGCAATTTGAAATATCTTTTGTTGGATAATTGCAATCAACTTCAACATATTGGAGGGATGCCACCAAACTTGGAAAAATTTAGTGCCATATGTTGCACATCATTGACAAAGTTATCCAAAAGCAAAGTATTGAAGCAGGTATCTCCCCCCGTCCTCTTTCTATAACTGTATTCTTTTATTACTTGTGTTAGTCGTTAACTTTTCTTTTCTTGGCAATATGAAATTGGCAGGCATTCAACTTTCAACCTGTGAAAAGATATTTTATTTTTTGCCCGGAAGAAAATTACCAAAAAGGCTCCATTATTGTAGGCAGGGGAGTTTTGTGTCTTTTTGGGTTCGCAACGTGTTCCCAAGGATATTTCTTTGGATTCTTGTCAAAGATGACCAGGATTATATCCACAATTGTCAATTCTCGGCGCACACCAATGAGTACACCAAGCTGGATATTTCTTCTATGTGGCATTCTCTGTCAACAATAAAGACTAATCATATATATATATGTGATATGCAAAGCATGATTCAAAGTGAACTCCCTCTTGGAAATGAATGGAATGAAGTGAATCTTTCCATTGAGAGCAAAACTCAGGAAATAGAGCTCATAAAAGAAATTTATTTTGGAGTTTATGCAGACAATCTACAAAGTAGCTTTGAAAATATTCAATTCGTGGACCCTATACGCTGCATTATTGATATCAGCTTGTTGCAAAATATACAAGGACAACAAGATTTGGAAGAACTAGAGGAAGACATGAATTTGGATTTAAACTCAACAAAATCCGCAGAGTTAATAGAGAACCCCATGCACGATCGAGGTATTTTTTTTTTCCTTCCCCGTCTTTTTATGTTGCCATTGATATTCTTATTTTTTACAGCTTGTAACTTTAATTCATCATTGACTTATTTCTTTATATTTCTTTTTCTCATTTTTGGAAGAACTAAACAAGAATATAGTTATAATAAAAAGAGAGGAAAACATAAGGGAAGTTCGATGATTTTTTAACAAGGGAAAAATGTGAATTTACTTTGTATATGTTTCTCTTTACTCTCTCATTTTTCTCGGTCTTCTTCCTCTTTTCATTTTTTCCCGTCTCTGTCAATAGATCCCTCCCCCTCCCCAAACACACTTCCTTAGTTCCTTTTCCCTGGTATAATAAAAATGTTTATGTTATTTTTACTCTCCTAATCTTGTTTCTCAATATTTATCTGTTTTGATTGACAGACAGAGAGATTATGAACAAGCTTCAACCTTGGGATTTAAGATTTTTGGAAGTTGCAGGCTATAGGGGCACAACATTTCCAACTTGGTTAGGAAGTCGTTCCTACAATGACTTGACTGAGTTGCGCCTGATTAACTGCCAAAACTGTAGGAGAATTCCTGCCCTAGGGCAACTACCTGCTCTGAGGGACTTAACTATTGAAGGATTACAAAGTGTGGTGGCTGTTGGTTCTGAGTTTTTCAAGGGACATGATTGTGCCTCACTCATACCGTTTCCATCCCTTGAATCTCTTAAATTTGCAAATATGATCTCCTGGGAAGAATGGCATTCTGTTGATATGGAAGCTTTTCCTAAACTCCACACACTTCGCTTTGATTGCTGTCCCAAATTAATTGGAAATTTGCCTCTTCAACTTGTTTCTTTAGAGTGTCTGGAAATTGCAACATGTCCACTGCTTGCTTCTTCTATTCCAAAATATCCAAGAATTCACATTTTACGTATAATCAAAAGTCAAAATGTAGTGCTGCAAGAGCAAGCATTACCACCTTCCCTACACTTTCTAGAATTTTCGGATGCAAGAATGTTGGAGCCTCTGTCTGAAAAGTTGCATATTGAACATTTAGTTATCCGAAATTTTTCTGATGCGGCGCCACTTCCAGTAATTCATATGCCCCCGTCAGCTGTGGAAAATCTAGATTTAATTGATTGTGAAAATCTCAAGTTTGTTTTGATTTCAAAGGCACCTCTTGTTCATCTGGAAATTATTTTCATTTACAAATGCAAGTTTCTGAAGTCCTTGTTGGCTGACATGGAACGTCTTCTCCCAAATTTAAGACAACTACGCATAGTAAGATGTCCAGAAATGGAGCCATTTTGTGCAGGGTCGTTGCCATCCAGTCTAAAACAACTTGAGATAAGAGGGTGTAACAAGTTATTATCAAGTCATACAGAATGGCATCATCTTCCAACTATCACTAAGCTTCTCATCTCTACTCCATCTGACACATTACATTGCAGGGGGCTTCAACATCTAACCTCTCTTCAAGAACTGCGAATTTTGGATTCTCCCAAGCTCAAGACAATAAAAGGAGGAATGATATAACCTCCTTCTCTACTGTAGAAATCAGAGAGAGAAAGATAGAGAAAATATACTCTCAAATTAATGTGTTTATTCATATGCTCAATAGGGTATTTATACATAAGAGAGAAGACAATAGAGTAATGACTCATTATGATGATTGATTCCCTAATCACTCATAATTCCTATAATCCCTGATTATATGCGATACTAATTAATTATAATATATTTGCACTGATATATTTCCTAACACTCCCCCTCAAGTTGGAGCATAGATGTTAATCATGCTCAACTTGTTACAAGAAAACATAATATAAATAAATCCAAACAAAATAATTTTCTTCCTAAGAACCTCTTCACCCAATTTTCACACACTCCCCCTCAAGCTAAAAGCAGTTTGAATGTGAGCAGCCATTAATCATCAATAATTTGCTTCTTCATGAGATCTTGAAGTAAACAACAAACGGTACTAAATAATACTCCAAACGTCTCACTAGAAACCAAACATCAAACGGTCTCACCAGGGACCAAACGATACTCCAAATGTCTCCAAATGTCTCACCAGAGACCAACAATCCTCCAAACGTCTCACCAGAGACCAAACGCCTCATCGGAGGCAAGACAACGAACGGGTTACACAAGGACCACCAAACTGTCTCACCTGAGACAAACACCTCACTAGAGGCCAAGCAACGAACGGGCCACATAGGGACCACCAAAACTGTCTCACCTGAGACAAACACCTCATCGGAGGCAAAGCAACGAACGGGTCACATAGGGACCACCAAACTGTCTCACCTGAGACAAACACCTCACCGGAGACAAAGCAATGAACAGGCCACATAGGGACCACCAAATTGTCTCACCTGAGACAAACACGTCATCGGAGGCAAAGCAACAAACGGGCCACATAGGGACCACCAAATTGTCTCATCTGAGACAAACACCTCACTGGAGGCAAAGCAACGAACATGTCTCAGAAGGACCACCAAACTCCTCACCAGAGGACGCAAAGCATAGAAGATGCCAACGAAATTAGCCAACCACAAGCACGGCATTCAAAACAAAAGAACACTTCACGAACGTACTGGAAAACATAACGAATGAAGAATCCAGCCACTAGAAACAAGTGAACGTGCATGAAACAAAATATTGACTGTGCTAAAACAACTGAACTGAGTCTCACAACGCAACCTTCGAAGCAAAGAACCGGCCTACACACACCGGGAATGAAGGCTTGACATCGGAGAACACCCAAAGAAGCAGAACCAAACAACAAAGGAATCAACAAACACTTTTTCTCTCCCCCAGTGAACAGTGACGAGTAACGTCACTATTCACGAACCAGCAACACAGATAGAACCAAAAAACAGCAAATCAACTTAAACTGAGGAAGTGCAAAACACCGAAACCCAGCAAAACAATGAAACTCAATCGCCAAACATAGTCTTCTAAACACGAAACCAGCCTAGTCTTACCGGAAAAGAAGATCTGACACCGGTTAAGGAGCCAAACCAGAAACAGAGATGATACGAACACACACTGGAAATTCACAAGTTCGCCAGAATCTGGAAACGTGCACCAAAAACTGAAAATCTTGCATGAAGTGAGAACCTCACAGAAAAGCAACCTCACCGACACACACACTTAGTCTGGCCACTGTCACTGTTCACGCGACAATACCGTTCACGCTACCTGATAGCGGCCACCGGTAAACTCAAATTGGCCAAGAACTAACCAAGCTCTGATACCATGTAGAAATCAGAGAGAGAAAGATAGAGAAAATATACTCTCAAATTAATGTGTTTATTCATATGCTCAATAGGGTATTTATACATAAGAGAGAAGACAATAGAGTAATGACTCATTATGATGATTGATTCCCTAATCACTCATAATTCCTATAATCCCTGATTATATGCGATACTAATTAATTATAATATATTTGCACTGATATATTTCCTAACATCTACGAAGGCTCATGATTTCTGGTTGCTGTCTTCTCAAAGAACGATGCCTCAACAAGGATGAGGAAATTTGGCTCAAAATCTTCCACATTCCGCACATCAGTTTAGATGGCAGGGATTTAAGGTGCACTGATATGATCCCTCATTCCAATTGCTAGTTTAATACTCCCTCCATCCTTAAATATAAGTTTTAAACTTGATAATACATCCATCCCAAAACATAAGCTTCATTTTAGATTGGCGAAAACATTTATTGCGTTTTTTCCAACTTTACCCCTTAATTGTATTTGTTGCATTTCTTGCCTCACCCTTATCCTCTTTACAAATAAGGCATAGTTGAAAAAAAAAAACATATTTAATCTTGTCACACCCAGAAAATTCAGGAGTAACCAGCCCAAAATATGTCAAAACTCACATTCCTTTATCCTAAAATATAAAAAAATATCTTGCACTTGCCAATCGACACACATATTATGCAGAATATGAAGTCCTTAGGTATAGCTTCTTTTTTTCTATATGATTGTTCTAACAATAAGTACAACTTATCTATTAAATTTTGAAAAAGTCCACCCTGAAAATGAGACCTCCTAAAACTCTACTACAATGTCGCTACAACAAAAGCAAATTGGAGCTCCGCTCCATATCGATATACACACAAAACATAGGTAAGGTGAGGATCTTGCCTATAACTTATGTGGAGCATCTAAATTGCAAAAGTACATATAAAGGTTTACATAAACATTAACTAGAATTTGTTCACCAAGAATCAGCAAACCTTGACTCAAACAATGATACCCTCATTGATCCACTAGACATACAGAGTTAGCTATGGAATCTGAAGTCAAAAATAAATTTTCCAAAGTTTCCTTACCATTTCAGTGCATAATCATGAATGATACTGTGAAGCAATTAGAAAAGGATAAATAACAATGAATAAGATAATCAATAATAAGAAAATGAAACAAATCTGATAAACTTTCATTCATGAAATCATGCTTATAAATATGGTATTTAACATAAAAATATAACAGGTAGTAACAATATCATTCATAAGAATTTTAATGGGATGCTATTCACTTATCTATTGCGCTCTCATATATACAATTCCTCCAATTTATCAGTTTCTGGCTTATTCACTCCTTACTCCTTTAATGTCCAAGAACAAAATATTGTTACTTCAGTTATAATTTATATAAACTTTTCATAATATGTCAAATAATAAGATCCTTCATTCTATCATTATCTACTTTACTTGCAATCCAATTTCGCCCAAACCCAAACTATAGTCAGTTCTTTACCAAATTCATAAAACCAAAGTCTTTTATGTAAAAGTTCGTCAACTTAATTCACATCCATTACTACCCTAACCAATATCTTCATGTTGCAATTTAACCTTGAGGTCTTTAAATCAGTAACCCATAATCTCTCGCAACACAACCAAAAATTTCTCAACGTCCTAAAGGCTAGCATAGAAACAAGCAAGCTTAGTGTTTGAATTATAATTTAATTTAATTCTCTTTCCAACATAATCATAAAGTCCCTTAACACCTACTTTTAACACTTCCTTCTTGTGAGTTTTTTTATCAAACACTTTATGTGTAAACAATCTAGCAAGCTTCAAGAACGTTCATCAACAATCACAACCACCAAATCATCACACATTAATCATAAATCAATTTATATCTAAACATTAAATGTGAAACAGTAACCCCAAACACCAAATGAAAAGAACACTATAGTTTCTCAACAACCTTCTTCCCAAGATCATTTTATAGCAAGACTTTTAAATTTTATCATTAAGTAGAATATAAATCAAAATCAACCCAAAATAAAATCAAAATCCTTCTCCACCATCACTTTACATATAACTTCCAAATCTTTACCAAGTTTTAATATTTAAAATAAATAAATAACTCTTATACTATAATTTGTCCAAACCAGCGACAACCTTCGTTTCTCAATTCTGCAAATTTTATTTACAAACATTTAATCAAACACCTTATAGGCATCCAAAGTGTAACACAAAATTAGTGATGAGGCCCTTTTTCGTCTTTAGTCTTGGGGTCCACAATCAAAAATAACCAAGGATTGCGTATAGGCAAACCTAGGATCGTTCTCTCTCTCGAGGAACGTTCTGTTGAATCCTAAGTAATCTAAATGCCATGCAAATGCAATTAAAACAAGGGAAAAATAGGTTTTGGCTTTTTCAATTAACAAACTAAAATAAGAATAGGAATGCAATTTAACTAAATCCTAACTATTATTTTTGGTATTTTCTTTATAAAATGGAATGGAGAATGAAAATGAGTATGAATGCTCTTGGAAATGGAATAGTGATGAAAAATGCATATTTTATAATTAAATGACTATCAATTCTGAGATATATATTGGATTAAATTTATTACTATTGCATACTTATTTAATTATCTTTTATATACTTTTTCATCATTGAATCAAACAATCAATCAACATACAATCTACCTATTTCCTATCATATCTTGCAGGAGTTACTAGCCATATCTTGCAGGAGTTATTAGCCATATCTTGCAGGAGTTATTGGCTGATTGAGAAAGGAGCAGAAAAAGGAAATCAATTTGAATATGATTGATGACGTGAGGGCCAGAGATATTGGAGAAGTTATGAAGATAGTTATTAGCTGATAGAGAAAGGAGCAGAAAAAAGAAATCAATTTGAATATGATTGATGACGTGAGGGCCACAGATATTGGAGAAGTCATGAGGATAGAGAAAAACAGATTTTTTGAGAGACACACTACAAAATGACGCACAAGGAAGAAAAGAAGAACGACGGCTGAAAGAAAACAAAAGCACGAGACGGCTGAAGGAAGAAAGAGGACGCAAGAACAATTCTGATTTTCATCTCTCTTCTTCTATTTTGTTAACCTAGCCATGCTTGGCTAGTCTTCTTTAGTAGTTAGGCGAGGATGAACCCTATGCGAATTTGAGTATTTGTTTGAATTCTCGATTGAACGTTATTTACCATGATTGAATGAATTATCTTTGCTTAAAGCTTTCTTAAAGATTGATCACCTTTTAGATTGTTCATAGGTTGGTGTATGACAATAGAGATGTTGGTGCATTTAACTAGAACCGTTAATTCATCATAGAGTTGCATGACCTAGACATAGACTTACGAGTTTATGCGATCTCATAATTCTGGTTTAAATACATTGATCTTTCCAAACAATACTAAGACATTAGGTTGTTTTCAAAGATAATGGACTAAGGTAGCGTCAAGACATTGGGACTTAGTCTAAATTTAGAGAATTGATCGTCAATCATGGGAATAATAGTCAATTAGGGATTTAATTCAAATACTTGGAGGAACATAGGGGGATTTCTATGCCCTAGCTGCGTTTTTCTCTATTGATTATCTTTTCTAAACAATCGTTCTTGAGATTCTTAATCTTGAATGCGTGTTTTTGATTAAATTCCTTAAAAATTCTGTTTGGTTGCAACTCACCTCCTATTACTCATTGATCCAACTAAAGCTGAAATAACGAATTAGTGGCTGGAATACTAGTCCTCGTGGGACGATCTTTTTCTAACTACTTTATTACTTGTAATGATCGGTGCACTTGCCGAAGTCGCTGTCAAGTTTTTGGCGCCGTTGCCGGGGACTAGTTTTATTTCAACACTAAGAGTAGTTATCGAAACTCTAGATTGGATTTTTCTTGTTCTTTTGTCATCCTACTCTGTTTATGTGAGGTACCACTGACAGAAATTCGCTGCAGTTTGATCCTGAAATTGAAAAGACAGCAAGGAGAAACCAGAAACTTGCTAAGCAGAGAAAAGGAGAGGTTAATAGTTCTAGTACTGAGACTAAACCAGTTTTATTAATGGCAGAAATTGGTGCAGATCCTCCTCCTCCTCCAAAAAAGACCATGGGCGACTACATGACACTTAATCCTGCCAGGGCTGCAACTAGCATTGTCATCAAACCATATTTTTATATGATTCTTCATGATTAAATTGGGATTTTTAATGCATTTTCGGGGACATTATTGCATGATTAAGCACTAATTTGAGTTAAGGACATTTGTATTGAATTAAGTGAAATTAGGGGCAAAATGGTCATTATTTATTAATTATTCATGCAAATGATTTCTTGGACTTTTGATACTACATTGTGTTTAATCTTGCATTGTAGGTGTTTAAGAAGGAAATTTGAGATTTTTGAGGACCAGAATTAATGTCAGAAAAGGCCCTAAATTGCTGTCAGAAAAGGGCCCAAAATCAGGATATTGACAGAGAGGGCCCAAACATGCTGTCAGAGAGGGCCCAAACATGCTGTTAGAGAGGGCCCAAAAACGGAATCTCTGCCCGAGAAGGCCCAAAGACGAAAACTCTGCGTTTTCATTAATTCATCAATTAGGTCTTCTTCTTTGGGGCAGAAGGGACAAGCGGCGGGGGACAGAGGAACAGAACGAAAAAGAGCGGACGAGAGGGAGCTGAAAGGGATCTTCGGACCTTCACCACCGGAGACATTCTTCTTCTTCCTCATCCACCACCGTCACCTTCCTCTCATACCACCATCTTCGACTTTCCTTCAACTCCGGCGGAAGAACCAGAATCTCGATATATCAGAACCAGAGAGCTGCGAGAACGGAGGGAGTTTTTCTTTGGATTCGAACCTTCTTCTTTCCTTCACCATCGTTTTCCCCTTTCAACCACCGTCCTCCTCCAGTTCCGAGCTTGAGTTTGGGAGTTCTTGAATTTTCCGGCGAGTTCGAATTTTCCGGCGAGTTCTTGAATTTTCCGGCAAGTATTTTGAATTTTCCGACGTGAATTTTCCAGATTCCGGCGAGTGTTCAGAATAATGAGTGGCTGATTCCCTTGCACCTTGGTGATGAAGATTAATGCTTGAGCTCACATGTGTTTACATAGGGGAGTTTTCTCTATCATTCTATTTGTCTAGAATCATGTATTTGAACTTGTTAAATTTTTATATATGATTCTGGGACTGAGATTAATGGTAATTATCTCTGTTAGTTTGATATTTGTAGTTGAGATTGGATATTGTGATTTGGAAATTATATATGTATGAATTTCTTTGTGGTTGCAATTAAGCTATGTTGATTAGCGTGGTATTGTCTAGTTAATGTTCTTTGAATTGTATCCTTGAGGGCTGGTTAGCACTCAAATTAAGGAGACTCATATTGCATTATTCCAATTTCAATTGCACATCAAGTGGTTTCTAACAATATCTCAAGAGGTGGTAGTTAGCTACGGTAGTAGGAGCTACTATTAATTGGGAATATTGGACTCAAGTGGTATCTTGAGGTTTTTCTTATTAAGACTTGATGAAGCGTTGACTCTCATATTTTTGAGCGATGATAGCTATTTTCTTCATTACCAAGAGCATTCATCATTAATCCCTTTTAATCCAAAGCATTTTTCACTATTTTCCAAAAATACCAAAAAGAATAGAATTAGTTTCTTTATATTTTTATGAATTTTAGTTTAGAGAAAATCAATTTCAAAACCCCTTTTCTAACCATGATTTTAACACTTAGTTTAACCTAGGGAATTCAAAATAAAAGGCTCCTTGATAAGAGAACGATCCTGAGTTATTTGCACTGTATTGCATTTTAATTTGTGGTAAATTGTGATTTGACCCTGAGGCGACTAAGGTTTTTCCGTCAAATCAATGGCGCACATCATACATACTCACATACACTTCTTCTCCTTCCATCTTGCACATTTTCTTGCTTGAATTTGTGTGAAAGACAGTTTTGGTACTCCATTGTTTCATTGCTTGTTTGACAGCTTTATATGTCCGACCTATTTGAGGGGGATCGATCATTCTTTTAATCTTGATTTTTCATTGACTTAAGTGATTGTGCTTCACAAGGTACAGTTATGGAAGGTGGCAACAATGATCAACCAAGGAGGAGAACTATTAGGGATGTAACAAGATCGGATGTCACTCATGATCCTTTCAACATTGCTTGCCCTAACCTTGAAGTCAATTTTGAGGTTAAAGATCCTTTGCTTAATTCACTACCTCGTTTCCATGGACTTGAAAAGGAAAATCCTTATAGCCATCTCAATGCTTTTCACGTGGCTTGCTCAAATATGAAGCCTGTTGGAGCTGGCTTAGATGATGTGAAATTAAAGGTGTCCTATTTCACCTTGGAGGGGAAAGCTAAAGAGTGGTATATGATGCTACCGAGGCATGTCACTGATGCTCTACATTCATGGGTAAATTTGAAGAAAGCTTTCTTGGAAAAGTACTTTCCTGATTCA
Source organism: Acacia pycnantha (assembly GCA_025563575.1). Taxonomy (NCBI): domain Eukaryota; kingdom Viridiplantae; phylum Streptophyta; class Magnoliopsida; order Fabales; family Fabaceae; genus Acacia; species Acacia pycnantha. The sequence goes on along the minus strand of JAMWYP010000003.1, from coordinate 7,189,748 downwards.
AGGATTGGGGAGCTTAAAAGGAGATTTACTCGATCGGACAAGACCCTTCTGAGTCCTTCTATGAATACTGGAGTCGCTTTCAGAGCTTTTAGATAAGTGTCCACATCATCAAATCATTGATGAACAGTTGATTACATATTTTCGTGAAGGACTTCGCCTAATGAGAAAGGGATTCTAGATGCTTGCACTGGAGGTTCTCTCGGAAGATTGCACTTCGAAGAGGCATGGGCTCAAATCCGGATAAGAGCTAGAAATACTCAACAAGATAATGTGAGGGAGATAAGAGGAGTTTGTGATATTGGTTCCAACCACAGGATGGTCTCACTTGAATCAAAGATGGATACAGTCACTTCACAACTTTCTTTAATCACATCTGAGCTTCATAATTTGAGTATTCATCAACAAGCACCTCATTCTCCTACTTCACAAGCTCTTGTTGCACCTAGTTGTGATGGTTGTGGATCGATGATGCACGTTACAAGTCTATGCCCTACTCACCATGAGGAGGTTAATGCCATGTATCAGGGAAGGTCTAATCAACAACAACAAAGATGGGATTCTAACACTACCACTTACAATGAAGGTAGAAGACCTAATTCTAATTATGGTTGGAGAAATCAAGAAGGTTAATCATATCAAGTCCAACCATATGGGTCAAACCGGGGGCAAATGATGCCTATTCAAGAGTCTAAGGGAGATGAGCACACTCAATTGTTGAAGAGTATGGTTTCTCAACTTACTAGTATGAACAACAGGATGATGGAAGATAAAGCTGTGAATGAGAGTCAATTCTCTTTTGTTTCCACTACCCTTCAAAAGCTACAAGGTGATAGGGCAAATGATAGTAATCAAATGGCTTATGTGTGCAAGAAGTTGGAAGAATTGGAGTTGAAGAATAACACTGTGCAATCTCACTTAACTCAACTCTCTAATTCAGTGAGTGATGTGCATGCTAAGACAAGTGGTTCTATTCCTTCAAATACTGTCATCAATCCTAAATCACTCAATGCTATTGAGTTAAGGAGTGGTAAGAAGGTGCATTTCCCTGAAGAGGTTGACAATGAGGTGGATGGAGAAATAGAGGTTGAAAGTCCACCATTGAGCCCAATAAAGCTACCTCATTCTGAGAGCTTGAAAGAGAAGGCTATCCTTGAGCAGAAGAATGGCAAAGCAATTGAGCAACCTCAAGTGGAACAACAACCACTTCTGAGAGAGGTTGGCTCCAAGGAAAGAAGCACTAATGAGAAGGGTGAGACAAGCGAGCAAGACATCTTACCTAGTACTAATGGTAAGCAGGTAAAAATTTCTCAACTCCCTTTTCCTAAGGCTTACTTTCAAGGGAAGAAAATGCATGATGAACAAAATGAGAAGGAAATGTATCATTTGTTTAGCAAGCTACATATCAATGTTCCTTTCTTTCAACTTGTTAAGTCTATGCCTAGTTATTGCAAATTCTTGAAAGAGCTTTGTACTAACAAGAGGAAATTTAGGCCTAATGAGAGAGTGCAAATTAGCTCTAATGTGTCCGCCCTTTTCAAGCCCCAACTCCCGCTTAAGTGCAAGGATCCCGGCTCATTCATTATACCTTGTACCATAGGTAATGTGAATGTAGCTCAAGCCTTGTTAGATTTAGGTGCAGCCATTAATGTCATGCCCAGTGCCATTTTTAAATCTCTTGGTGTCAAGGACCTTAAGAGGACTAGTGTGGTTCTCCAATTAGCTGATAGGAGCATTAGGCACCCACTAGGCATCATTGAGGATTTGCTTGTTAAAGTCAAAGACTTCGTTTTCCCCGCTGACTTCTGTTGGGATCCGTACACGCAGCGGAGTAAAACTTTTACGAATCCCTTAGGCGGATCGCTCAACGGCGTTTAAATCAAGGTTTAGGGTTTCCGAATCGTACCTTTGCCAAACGCTTTAAACTGGTGGGCTACCTTCTCGATCAGCAGAAGCCGACTCTTTAGAATCGCCTTCCTCTACCGGTATCCACACGAATGCCTTCGAAACACGAACGGAAGCGTGCTAGCGCCTCGAACCGTGCGTCTCTATTTTCTGTCTAGGGTTTCTCGCGGCTTTCTAATACGCTCGACAAAATGTCCCGTCAGTTTTCTAAACCTGGCAAAGTATTATATTCAAAACAAATTTTGAATCTGGATTAAAAATATATTAATTAAATCTATCGATAGATCTAATCAAATCTATTTATTTAATCCGAATTAAAGCCCTCTCGATTTAATTTATATTTATAAATTAAATCAAGATATGATATCGTTATATTTAATTTCAAATGAGATCCGATATCTCAGTTCAAATTAAATCTGATATGCAATATCTTTATTCGAAAATTAAATCTGAGATACAATATCTCAATTTATTATAGTTATTTCATTTATCAAATAAATTAAATACTATATATAATAATATTATTGTCAATAAATAATATCATTATTATTTTCGAATTTAATGTATATATTAAATCAAGATATGATATCATTATATTTAATTTAAAATGAGATCCGATATCTCAGTTTAAATTAAATCTGATATGCAATATCTTTATTCGAAAATTAAATCTGAGATACAATATCTCAATTTATTATAGTTATTTAATTTATCAAATAAATTAAATACTATATAAAATAATATTATTTTCAATAAATAATATCATTATTATTTTCGAATTTGATATATTTATATATGCATATATATATACACACAAACATCCTAGATTAAATAAGTATTCATTAAATCTTAAACACATTTAAGATTCAATGAATCTGGACACTCTTGCTCGTGTTGGGCCATTCTTGTGTGCGACCCTGCAGGCCCACATGAGATTGGCGGCGGGCCAATACTGTATCGGCCCACAAGTCGCAAGCGGCCTCTAGCAAGACATTGCGACTACCCAATTCATATGGGGATCGTTGATAAGTACAATGACTTGCCCCTAGGGCATAATTTCCAACAGACTCCCACTTGCACTAGGTGCAATCATTAATTACCTTAATTCTCATTGCCCTAACATGACGCTCATGTTTTACTTGTGCAAGCGGCTTAGTAAGAGGATCAACGTCATTGTTTATGCGATATAACCTATCGTACAACCATGTCACGTCCCTTTTGTCACGCGATAATTTGGTCAAGGATGAGGCATGGAAAATGTCAACTTCTGTTCTTGACCATTACTTTCTCGATTTTTGAGTAGTCTAACAATTGAGATGGAAACTCCTTTCCATCGTAGTATGGCCATACATTTCTCATATCATCACTCGGTCAAAGGTGACTTTTGACTAGGTCAAAGACCAGCGACTCATCATGTAGGAATCCATGATGATCTCAGGTCAAAGGGCGTTGTGACGCGGTTATACATGAGAAAAGCTTATGACTTATTCCATGCAGCTTTCTCATAGTGGGTCGGTCTAGCACCTTGTACTCTTACAAGTGCCTATGACTTTGACTCGTATCCCCATACTCATCAAAGTCACACTGGTCTTATTTCATCTTTGCTCCCGCGGAGATGACCGACCAGGGGACATTTAGGATAATCTATTAGATATATCCAGGATACGATTATCACTATAAACATGCAAATGAAATGATAACTAAAGGAGAATTCTTTAAATAACATTAACGTTTAAAGTATAATGACTTGCTTTCTCCTGGTACTTTGCATAATATTTTTTTTTTTTGTATCACCTCTATCATTGATTTCTCTGATAAGATGAAATCGCTTGAGTATATGGTTGGTCCTTTGATGTGACCTAGGCTCCTTGGTCTGCGCAATAGTGCCGCTATTGTCACGACAACAAGTCTATTGGATTTGAGATGGTAGGAACCACCCCTAGTTCATTAATGAACTTACTAATCCAAAAGGCCTTCTCACCGCATCCTATCTTTGCTATATACTCGGCTTCATTGTAGAATCAGCTATAGTGCTCGCTTAGAGCTCTTCCACTTACCGCACCACCATTCAACAGAATACATATCCCGATTGCGATCTTGAATGATCTTGGTCAGTTTGGAAACTCGCATCTGTGTAACCTGTCACACAGAGCTCATCTTCCAATCCACCATATACCAAGAATAAGTCCTTAGTCCTTCTTAAGTACTTAAGGATATTCTTGACAGTAGTCCAGTGACCCTCACCGGGATCTTGTTGATATCTGCTGGTCATACTCAAGGCAAATGACACATCAGGTCGAGTACATAACATGACATACATGATAGATCCAATGGCGGAGGCATATGGAATCTTACTCATGTGGTCTCTTTGATCTTGTGTACTAGGACACAGATTCTTACGAAGATGGATGCCATGAGACATGTGCATATTACCCCTTTTTGAATCCTACATACTGAATCTATGCAGCCATCTACCATATTTCATAGTCATAATATGATGCAATGGCAAGAAGGATTCGATTGATTTGGCCATTGCAACCGGGAAAAGGTTTCATCATAGTCCACACCATGAGTTTGAGTGAATCCTTTTGCAACCGTCGTGCCTTGAAGATATTTACTTTGATATCCATGTCGGTTTTCTCTTTGAAAACCCACTTGCACCCAACGGTTTTTATACCTTCAGTGGATCGACTAAGGCCCATACCTCATTGTCGTACATGGATTGCATTTCGAGACTTCATGGCACTAAGCCATCTTTCGGAGTTGGGTCCCACCATGGCCTCGCGATAGGTAGTTGGCTCATTGTGCTCAATGAGCAAAACATCACGGCTTCCGAATCGAAATCCATATCTCGAGGTTGTAGCCGTGTTCTATCGACCTTCGTGGGTCTTGTGTTACGTGAGTAGGCTCAACAACTTGTTGTGAGTCTTCTCCGGTTTCCATCTCGTGGTTCTACATTGTCTGTGACTCTCGAACTTCTTCGAGGTTCACCTTACTCCCACTGATTCCTTTAGAGATAAACTCTTTTTCCAAAAAGATATCATTCCGAATAACAAACACTTTGTGATCGGTGGGATTGTAGACATAGTATCCTTTAGTTTCCTTAGGATACCCCACAAAAAGGCATTTTGAGGATTTGCATGATAATTTATCAGAGGCTTGTTGTTTAACATAAACCTCACATCCCCAAATTTTTATGAAATGACAAACTGGGCTTCTTCCCAGTCCATATCTCATATGGTGTCTTTTCAACCTATCCCACATCTCCTAAGATGGTCAATGAACTCTTGGCTCAAATATTCACCACCCCGATCAGATCGAAGTGTCTTAATTGTTTTTCCAAGTTGATTTTGCACTTCATTTTGGAATATTTTGAACATTTCAAAAGATTCCGGCTTATATTTCATTAAATAGATATATCCATATCTACTGAAATCGTCTATAAATGTAATGAAGTACAAATGACCTCCTCGCGAGATGTATTCATTGGTCCACACACATCGGTATGTATGAGGCCCAATAAATTGGTGGCTCTCTCACCGTGTCCAAGAAAGGTGCATTTGTCATCTTTCCCAATAAACAAGACTCGCATGTATCAATTGATTCAAAATCAAATGAGTTAAGAAATCCATCTTTATGGAGTTTCGAAATGCGTTTCTCATTTATATGGCCTAGACGACAATGCCATAGATAGGTCGGATTCAAATCATTTGACTTGAACCTTTTAGTAGTTATGTCATAGATTCGTCCATTCAATTTTCTACTGTCCTTGAGACCCTACATTTATTCAAATGTGAGATCCACATATAGTATCCAATACCCATGTTGAGGAAGTATAAAAGCGATTATCTATGACATAGATACTTGAAGCGACAGCCCCGCTATCCTTCTTGTTCTTCTCCAGATCTTCGAGGTAGAGTTTGCAATTCCTTTTCAAATGACCAAGTTCATTGTAAAAGAAACAGACTCTATCCTTCGGAGGTTTTTCCTTCTTGGCTTTCCGTTTCATTCCCTTCCTTTCGAACGGTCAAAACAGTATTGGGCCTCTTCGTATGGCTTAGCTCAGCAGTTTTGAGCATTTCATGCAGTTCAGAAATTGATTCCTCCATGTTGTTCATGTTGTAATCCATGACAAAGTTATCATAACTTCCTGGGAGTGAGTTGAAGATCACATCTGTAGCTAACTCCTGGGACATGGGGAATTCAAGCCTCTCAAGGTGATCAATGTAGCCCTTATCTTCAAAACATGAGGACTAACGATGCACCTCGGCCGCTTTGCGGAATGAAAGGCCTTTGTGGTCTCATACCTCTCTTGCCTTGCACATTCTTGGAACATTTCCGTAGGATGAACAATCATCCCGAGGCCTCCACATGTTCTAGATCTCTATTGAGGTCTAGAATCATAGTGGCAAGCATCGAGCATCTGTATCCACAGAGTCATCCTTATGCTTCGTATAAGCATTAGTCAGAGCTCTTGGATCAGCAGCTACAGGCTCGTCAGGAATGGGTTAATTGATGAGATATTCTTTTCTTTCGTGTTTAGGATCAACGCTTAAGTTCCCAAACATGTCAAGAAATTTTCTCTCATCAAGTTCGTCCTTCTTAAGGACTGATCGCATTGATGGTGTTGAAGTATTACTAGACTACATGATTCTACAACTAAAGATATGCAAAGTTTAAGTAATAATCTCCCACTGAATTAAGAACCCTCATTATAATTAGTGGGCTAAGATCCATATTTGGCTTAAATTTAAGTCCGCTTTGGCAGGACGCTTAAATTAAGTTATTTAGGTAGGCAAACCCCTTGCCAATTACATCATATGTAACTCTTAGATCTTTATGGGATTCAATCATCATATGACGTGTCATGTTTAATCCCATCTAATGCCTTGAGATCCAAAACCGTTTTGATAATCTCAATTAAGTCAGGACAATAATGAATATTGAGTATCACCATTACTCACTCTTGTCTCACCAAGATAACTCAGATGCATCCACTTTGGTGGAACATACAAATGGGCGATCTAGGTTTTGACAAGTATTCATTTATTGGTGGCATTATGACTTAAGATTTTATTTAGAGGGTATAATTAGATTAATCCTATTAATTATACTTATATGAATGCAATCACTATTGTATCTCATATAATATCTAAATTAATTATGAGTGATCTAGTCAAAACATAATTAAAACTCTAAATTGATTATGGGTGATCTAATCAAATCATAATTAAAATTCTAAATTAATTATGAGTGATCTAATCAAAACATAATTAAAATTCTAAATTAATTATGCAATGATCAAATCAAGACATAATTAAAATTGTGACACAACATGGCTCAACCTTAACCTAAAATCCTCTCAAGCCAATGAGAGGACTTCTCTAAAACAAAAAGAAGTACATCAAGAGTATTTAGAGAGAGAGAGAGGCATGACTCACAGGCCATATTTAAAATTTACAACAATTGTAAAACTCTAGAGCCATGTTGTTCACCATACCCAAACAACATTTGAAAGGTAAATCACAACATATATTAAGTCATACAATTATGAAATAAAATATTATGATTAATCTTATCATGATTTAAATTTTCTAATTTATATTATATTATAAATATAATATAATATCATGATTTAAATTCTCTAATTTAAATTATATTATATACTATATATAATATAATATCATGATTTAATTCTCTAATTTATATTATATTATAAATACAATATAATATCATGATTTAGATTATCTAATTTATATTATATTATATACTATATATAATATAATATCATGATTTAAATTGTAATTTACATTATATTATATACAATATATAATATAATATCATGATTTAAATTCTCGCGGACAATCAGTCGGGATCCCTACGGCGGTCTCGTTAGAAATTTCAAAATAAAATATTATTTTTGAAAATAATTTCTCAAAATAAAAAATGATTTTTTTCTCTCGAAAATTTCAAACCATAACGAACTGATCGACATCGGATCTGAACGTTTCAGATCCACGCGAATCGGCTACACAACCGATCCGAACAATTCAGAGAACTGACGCAATATCCGACTAGCTATCCGTAGAAACCCTAACGCGAGTTTTGTAATTCAAACGCATACAAAGATCGGTTTTAGCATATATATCATATATATAAACACGCGTAAAACCTAATTTAAACGCACGGTTGAGTTGGCTCTGATGCCACTGTTGGGATCCGTACACGCAGCGGAGTAAAACTTTTACGAATCCCTTAGGCGGATCGCTCAACGGCGTTTAAATCAAGGTTTAGGGTTTCCGAATCGTACCTTTGCCAAACGCTTTAAACTGGTGGGCTACCTTCTCGATCAGCAGAAGCCGACTCTTTAGAATCGCCTTCCTCTACCGGTGTCCACACGCCTTCAGAAACACGAACGGAAGCGTGCTAGCGCCTCTGAACTGTGCGTCTCTCTATTTTCTGTCTAGGGTTTCTCGCGGCTTTCTAATACGCTCGACAAAATGTCCCGTCAGTTTTCTAAACCTGGCAGGCGTATTATATTCAAAACAAATTTTGAATCTGATTAAAAATATATTAATTAAATCTATCGATAGATCTAATCAAATCTATTTATTTAATCTGAATTAAAAGCCTTCTGATTTAATTTATATTTATAAATTAAATCAAGATATGATATCGTTATATTTAATTTCAAATGAGATCCGATATCTCAGTTCAAATTAAATCGATATGCAATATCTTTATTCGAAAATTAAATCTGAGATACAATATCTCAATTTATTATAGTTATTTAATTTATCAAATAAATTAAATACTATATATAATAATATTATTGTCAATAAATAATATCATTATTATTTTCGAATTTAATGTATATATTAAATCAAGATATGATATCATTATATTTAATTTAAAATGAGATCCGATATCTCAGTTTAAATTAAATCTGATATGCAATATCTTTATTCGAAAATTAAATCTGAGATACAATATCTCAATTTATTATAGTTATTTAATTTATCAAATAAATTAAATACTATATAAAATAATATTATTTTCAATAAATAATATCATTATTATTTTCGAATTTGATATATTTATATATGCATATATATATACACACACACATCCTAGATTAAATAAGTATTCATTAAATCTTAAACACATTTAAGATTCAATGAATCTGGACACTCTTGCTCGTGTTGGGCCATTCTTGTGTGCGACCTGCAGGCCCACATGAGATTGGCAGCGGGCCAATACTGTATCAGCCCACAAGTCGCAAGCGGCCTCTAGCAAGACATTGCGACTACCCAATTCATATGGGGATCGTTGATAAGTACAATGACTTGCCCCTAGGGCATAATTTCCAACAACTTCTATGTGTTAGACATGTCTCATGAGTCTAGTGAATCCACCCTTATCTTAGGGAGACCCTTTATGAGAACAGCTAGTACCTTGATAGACATGATAGATGGTTCAATTACTATGGAAGTGGGTAGCAATAAGCTAAGTTTTAATATGTATGAAGCCATGAAACATCCTTTCGAAGATTACTCTTTATTAGGTTTGAACTCAATTGATTTAGCCATTGATGATGTGGTTGATGAATATGAGCTTAATTTGCACACCCTTGATGATTTTTCTCTTACTTCCCTTAGTTCATTTGAGCTTAACTCTTCCAATGATTCACTATCTAGTGATGATGCTTGTGAGGGAGGTGTTTTTCTCAATGTTTCAGGTCACAAACTGGTGGAGGAAGCTGAGTTTGAGGTCGGTAGCCAAGACTTGGATGATTTGTTTTCCAAGGGGATAGCCCTTACACCGACGAAGACATCCTCTCATGTGACTTACTTTGGACCTAAACACAATGTGGTTAAAGGGCCACTTTCTAACTCATTACTTAATCATAGAACTAAAATCACTCCTCATACCTTGAGATTTTTGAATGAGCTAATCACTCCTTGTGAAGTAGGTATGAAGGAGACTACTTTCCCCAAGCCTGTTGCTGCTATAAGCCAACCTAGTGTTGGTTCAACACTTGGGAAGACCAATGAACAAGTGGTAGAGTCCATGGAGCTGAGCACAACTCATGCATCTCCTAAGCTTGCAAAGGGGAGTATTCCTACTACCCTTGATCTTCCTAGACTAATTCCCTCTATTATCCAACCTCCTGATTTAGAGCTTAAACCTCTCCCCTCTAATTTAAAATATGCTTTCCTTACTGCTGATGAAAAATTGCCTGTTATTATTTCAAATTCTTTGTCTGTGAGTGAGGATGAGAGATTGCTTGATGTTTTGAGTAGAAATAGAAAGGCTCTAGGTTGGACTTTAGCTGACATTCCTGGGATTAGTCTAGCTATTTGTACCCATAAGATCCTTTTACATGAGGAATCCAAACCTCTTAGGCAACCCCAAAGGAGACTCAACCCCCTAATTTTAGATGTGGTTAAGAAAGAAGTAACCAAGCTATTGAGTGCGGGTATCATTTACCCAATTTCTGATAGTGAGTGGGTTAGTCCTAGGTGCATGTGGTGCCTAAGAAGAGTGGGATAACTGTGGTAAAGAATGAAAATGATGAGTTGATACCTACTAGGGTGCAAAATGCTTGGAGAGTGTGCATAGACTATAGGAAATTGAATGAAGCATCTAGGAAAGATCATTTTCCCTTACCTTTCATAGATCAGATGCTTGAAAGGTTAGCAGGTAAGAGCCATTATTGTTTCCTAGATGGTTATTCAGGATATTTTCAAATCCCACTTGCTCCTGAAGATTAGGAAAAGACCACTTTTACTTATCCATTTGGTACCTATGCATATAGGAGAATGCCGTTCGGATTGTGCAATGCACCTAGCACTTTCCAACGTTGCATGATGTCACTGTTCTTTGATTTTCTTGAAAATTGCATGGAAGTTTTTAGGGATGATTTTACAAAGGTATGGCAACTCATTTGATGCTTGTTTAGATAGTTTGGACAATGTTCTTGCTAGATGCATTGAGAAAAATTTGGTTTTAAATTATGAGAAGTGTCATTTCATGGTTAATCATGGAATAGTACTTGGTTCAACAACGCTCAATCCTGCTGTGAATGCAAATAATTTTGAAATCAAGCCATCCCTCATCAGCTTGGTTCAACAACGCTCTTTTAGTGGGAGTGATTTAGAGGATCCTAATCAGCATATCGAGACTTTTCTGCAGATTTGTGATACCATCAAGATGAATGGGGTTTCTGGAGAAGCTATTCGTGTGAGACTGTTTCCTTTCTCTTTAACGGGGAAAGCAGGAGCTTGGCTTCGTTCTTGTCCTAATGGAAGTCTCTCCACTTGGGACATTATTACCACAAAGTTCCTTGAGAAATTTTTTCCTTCTTCTAAGTATGCAAAGTCTTTGGACATCAATTGCTTTACTCAAGGCAATGGGGAATCATATTGTGAAGCGTGGGCTTCAAGGAGTTGCTTAGGAAGTGCCCACAACATGAGCTGCAAGACTATGATCAGGTGAGAATATTCTTCAATGGGATGCTTCCGTCCTCTAGGATGATGATTAATGCCTGCGGCGGTGGTACACTAAAAAATAAAACTCCCGAAGAATCATTGGAGTTGTTTGAAGCTATGGGGTCCTTTGAGAATGAAACTGTTACTCCACAACCAAAGAGGGGAGTTCTTCAGCTAGACTCTTACAATACAATATTGGCCCACAATGAGAACATTGCCCAACAAAACAAGGTGATCCAACAAAGAATTAGCTTCCATCACTAAACAGCTTGCCTCTTCTCAAGTATCATCTATCACTTCTCAGCCTCCTTTGCTTTGTGATTTTTGCCAAGGGGAACACGCTAATGGAGAGTGTGCAACATTCATTACTGAAGAAACAGTTGAGGTAAAATACATGGGTAATCCTCCGAGAAATCAGTTTAATCCATATAGCAACACATACAATCCTGGCTGGAAATCTCACCCAAACTTCTCCTATAAACCCCAAGCAGCACCTCAGCAGTTCCACCAAACCACCACTACTGATCTGGAAAAGGCTTTAACACAGTTGACTCTTACCACTACTGAATACATACAGGGGTCAGAGGCTTTCCGGAATGAAACAAATTCTTCTCTAAAAAATCAGGGGGCTTCGATCCGGAATTTGGAGTATCAGATTAGTTAGTTATCAAAGCAAATAGCAGAGAGAAGCCAAGGGTCCTTCCCTAGTGATACTGTGGTCAATCCAAAGGAGCATTGTAACGCCATAACTACAAGGAGTGGTATAGTGGTTCAGCCGGTTGAGAAATCTGTTCCAATGAAGGACAAGTCTGAGAAAGGGGAGGAAGAGGTTGAGCAATGTAATGTGCAGCAGTTCCAAAGGAGATAGCTACAAAGAAGTCTCCCACTCCTTCTTATGCAAAACCTCCTTATCCCCAAAGGTTGAAGCAAAGCAGATTCAAACAACAAGATGCCAAGTTCTTGGATATTTTTAAGAAATTGCGATTAACATTCCTTTTGTAGAAGCTCTTGAAAATATGCCTAATTATGCAAAGTTCATGAAAGATTTGCTTTCCAAGAAGCATAAGTTGCAAGAGGCGTAAATAAATGGCTTTGACTCAGCAGTGTAGTGCCATCATTCAAACTAAGTTGCCACCAAAGCTCAAAGATCCGGGCAGTTTTAGCATTCCTTGTGCAATAGGGAATGTCAATATGGGCAAAGCACTTTGTGATCTGGGAGCTAGTATCAATTTAATGCCCTTATCTGTTTCAAAAGCTCTCGGCATTAAAGAGATGAAGCCTACTATGATGTCATTACAGTTGGTGGATAGGTCCATTAAGAAGCCAGAAGGTGTCATTGAGGATGTGCTTGTGAAAGTGGACAAATTCATCTTCCCGGTGGATTTTGTGGTTCTTAACATGGAGGAGGATGCTGAACTTCCTTTGCTTTTTGGAAGACCCTTCTTGGATACTGCTAGAGCGGTAATTGATGTAGCTGCTGGAAAAATGGAATTCCAAATGAATGACGAGAAAGTCACTTACAATGTGTTTCAATCCATGAAATACTCAGCTGATAATAGTGACTGCTTCAAAATTGACGTGGTTGATGAGGCAATTCAAGAAGTTTTTCAAGAAGGTTCAGATGAGCCTATAGAGGATGATCTTGCTCAATTGGTACAAGTGGAAGAAGAGGTTTCTGCAAAGGAGAATTCTGATTTACAGGTTGAGGAGCATTCTTCCAAAAGAGTTTCATCCGGACAACAGATTGAAGCCTTACCATGGTGGAGACATTGACAGAGGAGGAACCTCCGTGGCACTGGAAGCTGAGAATTAAGGTGATATCGTCAGGCTCAAGACGTTAAACAAGCGCTGATTGGGAGACAACCCAATAAGTTTTCTTTTTCATTTTTATTTAGTCTTAGTAGTTATTCGTAGGATAGGAAGGATGTCAAAAGTGTGGATCAAATTATAAGTTCCATCCAAATAAAAAAAAATAAATAAAAAAAAAAGAATTAAAAAAAAAATTTGGGCAGAAAGTTGGCGCCCCAGGCGCCAACTTTCGGCCAAGAGGCCAAAAAAAAAAATCCAAAAAAAAATAAAATTTTTTTTACCTAACTTTCAACCACCCCCTTCCTCCTTCTTCTTTCTCTTTCTCTCTCACTTATCTGACCTGGATGGTCGAGGCCCTTTGCATCAAGCAGAATATAGACCCAACTAGTTGTCAACCAGCTAAGGACGACAACGATTCCAACGATGCGGTCACACATGAGGACACCGATGACCACTCCGATGACTTTTGACAGGAGCACTCTACATCAGAGTTAGAGGCTTAAACCAGGGGAGTACTAGTTCCTTTCCTTTTATTTATTGTTCCGACATTGAGGACACTGTCTGATTTAAGTGTGGGAGAGTTAAGGAATATGAATTCTTTGGTGTTGCTTGTTCTTATTCAATTGAAAAGAATTCCCTTGAAAAAAATTCTTGAGTTTTTGTTCAGATTGACCTTAACTTTGAGCATCCCCATCTTAGAGAGTATTATCAAGTAAAACAATAAAAAGGAAAAGAATGTGTCAACTAAGCCCCTGAGCATTGAATTTTTGTAGCAATCTGGAGATGTTTTGAATATTTTGATACCTGATTCCTCTAGGAGATGAGATTATGCCCTTTGTTGGCCAAGAAAAACTTTTGTTTAGGGAAAGGACTCAAGTGAAAAAAAAAACAACTCCAATGACTTCTCTAGACCTACTTAGTAACCGGTGCTGCATCACCCATGTGCAGGGTCGCGTCAAACGGTAAGGTCAAAGAGGGTTATGAGTTGAGCTAAAAGCCTCTTGAGGTGCCTGTTGGAGTAACCGAGTAACCGGTGCTGCATCACCCATGTGCAGGGTCGCGTCAAAAGGGGACCTACAACGGCTCAAGATTGAGGTGCCTGTTGGAATAACCTGGTAACCGGTGCTGCATCACCCATGTGCAGGGTCGCGTAAAAAGGGGACCTACAACGGCTCATGAAAAAAAAAGAAAAAAAAAAGAAAACAAAGTTATTTCTTACATGAGGATCCCTATGAAATTAACTGCAACGCTTGGTTTAGTGGGGGCATTTGAATTTTTCTGGAGGAATTAAGTAGGATAATATTCTTCTACTAATCTTATTGTTGTGCTTATTATCGGCTAAGCCTTTGATCATGGGATGTTAAGAGATTATTATGATTGTTTAAGGCTATTGGCTTAGTGACCCATCTTATAAGACATTAACCGAATATTTAGGGAATTCAAAAACAATGTCATTCTCATTTAGATAATGAATTCTCTTTCTTTTGCTTGAGGACAAGCAAAGATTTAAGTGTGGGAGAGTTTGATAAATGCATATTTCATAATTAAATGAGTATCAATTCTGAGATATATATTGGATTAAATTTATTACTATTGTATACTTATTTAATTATCTTTTATATACTTTTCCATCATTGAATCAAACAATCAAACATACAATCTACTTATTTCCTATCATATCTTGCAGGAGTTATTAGCCATATCTTGCAGGAGTTATTGGCTGATTGAGAAAGGAGCAGAAAAAGGAAATCAATTTGAATATGATTGATGACGTGAGGGCCAGAGATATTGGAGAAGTTATGAAGATAGTTATTAGCTGATTGAGAAAGGAGCAGAAAAAGGAAATCAATTTGAATATGATTGATGACGTGAGGGCCACAGATATTGGAGAAGTCATGAGGATAGAGAAAAACAGATTTTTTGAGAGACACACTACAAAATGACGCACAAGGAAGAAAAGAAGAACGACGGCCTTAAAGAAAACAAAAGCACGAGACTATCAAGGAAGAAAGAGGACGCAAGAACAATTCTGATTTTCATCTCTCTTCTTCTATTTTGTTAACCTAGCCATGCTTGGCTAGTCTTCTTTAGTAGTTAGGCGAGGATGAACCCTATGCGAATTTGAGTATTTGTTTGAATTCTCGATTGAACGTTATTTACCATGATTGAATGAATTATCTTTGCTTAAAGCTTTCTTAAAGATTGATCACCTTTTAGATTGTTCATAGGTTGGTGTATGACAATAGAGATGTTGGTGGATTTAACTAGAACCGTTAATTCATCATAGAGTTGCATGACCTAGACATAGACTTACGAGTTTATGCGATCTCATAATTCTGGTTTAAATACATTGATCTTTCCAAACAATACTAAGACATTAGGTTGTTTTCAAAGATAACGGACTAAGGTAGCGTCAAGACATTGGGACTTAGTCTAAATTTAGAGAATTGATCGTCAATCATGGGAATAATAGTCAATTAGGAATTTAATTCAAATACTTGGAGGAACATAGGGGGATTTCTATGCCCTAGCTTCGTTTTTCTCTATTGATTATCTTTTCTAAACAATCGTTCTTGAGATTCTTAATCTTGAATGCGTGTTTTTGATTAAATTCCTTAAAAATTCTGTTTGGTTACAACTCACCTCCTATTACTCATTGATCCAACTAAAGCTGAAATAACGAATTAGTGGATGGAATACTACTCCTCGTGGGACGATCTTTTTCTCACTACTTTATTACTTGTAATGATCGGTGCACTTGCCGAAGTCGCTGTCAAGTGACTATCATAGTTAAATTAAATATGGGAGTAAATTTTCACTAAGTCTAGATGAAAAACCCCAAGATACCACTTGAGTCCAATATTCCCAATTAATAGTAGCTCCTACTACCGTAGCAATCTACTATCTCTTGAGATATTGTTTAAAACCACTTAGTGTGTGATTAGGATTAAATTAATGCAACTTGGTTACTCTTCATATGAATGCGATACCACACCACTCAATTAATCCAATTCAATCATATTATCTAACAATACCACGTAGATAACACAATATCATTGAATCAATAAGGAAATACATATATCTAAATCCAACAAGCTACAAAATTCAATCCAATCACAATTGTCAAACTAACAAAGACAATAAACATTAATCTCAGTTCCAGAATTTATACATAATAATTCCTAAAACTAGGCAATCTAAATATATAAATCTGGACAAATAGATTGAACAAAATACTCCCCTAAATTAAATTAGCTCTGAAACTCCAGTCAAAATCTCCACCACCAAGAATTAGAAGCTAGCCAATCATGAATTAAATTTGCAACAGAAGCTAGCAGGATCGATGGTGCAAGGTCCGAATGTGAGAGGGAAGAAGAAGGTCTCTTCAGGTTTGAAGGTCTGCTTCCTCCATTCTGGTTCGTTCCCTGGTTCCCAAAATTCCCCCCTTTCCGTTTTCGCGACCTGCTCCCTCTGGTCTCTCCTTTTCGCGGTGAAGGGTGTGAAGCTCGCCGGTGATGGAGGAACAGACGTCCAGGAGGAAGAAAGTGATGCGTTGTTCAAAAATCTGGATCCCCCCTGGTTCGTTCTTGCGTCGCTGGATTCTGTCTCTCAGCTCTGTTCGTTCGCCCCTCCAATCTGTCGGGTCTGAGTTTGGTGGTCGGATGGTTGCTCGCCGGCGATAGAAGGAGGTGGATGCCGCCGGCGAGAGGGAGAATCCTGAGAGGAAGGAAGAAGAAGAAGGTCGATGATCCACAAGGTCCAGCTCTCAATCTCGTTTTTCTCCAAGCTCTCCGTTTTTCCGCGCTGTTTCTGTTCCTCCTCTCTAAATATTCATTCCCCATTTAATTCCCCCAGCTCCAGCTGCTCTCGGTCAGCCAAACCCTTGGTCAAAACGCAGAGTTTTGACCAGGGACTAAAGTGAGAAGAAATAAAAGTTCTGGAGAGGGACCTAAGTGATAATTATCAAAACCTTTTTGGGGCAGAAATGAGATTTCCTAAAACAACTGGGTCCTTTTCTGTAATTTGTCTCTGGCCCTTTTCTTCATTGATTTCCAATTTTGACAAATTGTTGGGGCCTTTCTTGTAATTTTCCCCAGTACTCAAAACATTAATTCTAGCCCTCAAAAATCTTCATTTTCTTCTTAAACACCTACAATGCAAAATTAAACACAATGTAGCATCAAAAGTCCAAGGAATCAATTGCATGAATAATTAACAAGTTATGGCCATTTTACCCCTAATTACATTTAATTCAATACAAATGTCCCTAATTCAAATTAGTGCTTAATCATGCAATAATGTCCCAAAAAATGCATTAAAAATCCCAATTTAATCATGAAAAATCATATAAAAATATGGTTCGATCAATTCCCCCACACTTAGACCTTTGTACTTCTGAACAAAGGCAATTGAGTACAAAATTCCAAGTTCAAAACACTAATGCATTAAAAAGATGAACAATTTCATAACTAGAAGACAATAGATTAATCAATCAAATTCATCAAGTCAACACTAGTCATAATCAAGTGATGCAAAGAAATTAGCTGACCATACAATCCAAAATATTAAAATGAAGCATAGGAGAACTCTCAAGATATTATAACTGTTTCACTCATCTCACCTTATTGGAATAATTTCACTCTAGCTCACTTAATCAACACCTTACCATAGGCTTGTAACAACTCTAATATCTCCACTGTTAATAGCAATTAATGAAATGAATCAAGAGGACTTTAAAGGCTTGTAATGATGGATGATGGCTAAATGGAATGAATTAATGAGAAAAAGAAAATAGTTTATATGCAAGTCACAGTTAATAACCAAGTTCATAGCATCTAAATAACTTTACAAACTTTTGCCAATTCTTTTGAAAATTCATGAACAAATGCTTTCTTCATTTATTATTATTATTTTTTTCTTTTATTTTTATCTACCAAATACTTTTTCTTTTCAAACTATACTCACCCTTTTTTTTCTTTTTCTTTGTTTTTTTATATACATGGCATTTCAAATTTTTATTGGCAATTCTCTTTTGGTTTTTAGAATACTATGAACACTATGAGTAATGACATGCATATAAGATAAGAATGGCTCAAAAAGGGGTAAGCAAAGGGTAGGTGAATGTAGGTTTGTGTTTGGGGAAAAATGGATTAGAATTGAATGCCTCTTTCATTTTAATCACAATAACACAAATACCGTTTTGAAAAAGAGTTGAAACAAGTTCTAGAAGGTGAAAACCCAAGTGAACATGCACACATGAAAAGACTTTAAGGCTCAAATATCCTTCCAACAAGGTTTTTCTCCAAAGCTCACTCTAACAAAATCAAATGTATAGTAAGCTAACCACAAAGCATCTACTTAACTATTCCAAGTGCTAACTTTACAAACTCAACCAATCAAAACATTGCAATCAGCTATAATCATGGTTAGCTCTTAAATGCACAAGTGATATATAAACTTTCTTTTTCAAAATGAGGAGTAAGCAAAAATTCAATTGTGGGTTCCTTTCTCTTCCCATTCACTTAAAAAGCAAAATATGGTTTTAAAAGGTTGCCAAAACACTAGATCTCATGAAAGCTTAAAGAATTTCCCACAAATTATACACTTCCAAAGTGACAAATGCGACCCTTTACCACTTAGGACGTGCATTAAGCAAGTCATTCTACAAAAAAAAAAAATTGAAATTTTTTCTAGTTTGAAGCATTTTCTCATTTAAAAACAACCATTTAATTGGGATTCAAAATGTATTTCTCTCCCCCACACTTAATCAACACATTGTCCTCAATGTTTGTAAAGCAATTCTATTATTCTAACTTGTTCCTCAATGAAGTGGAAAGTTGTGAAGTCCAATTGCAATTGGAGCACAACACGTCAACATCATTTAAAGAGAGAAGAAACAAGAAACAAGTCATAATAACAGGGAGAATTAGAGTGAAGAGGCACAATGGAAATTAAGTAAGGTAGTGGCCAAAATGCAAAGCATACATTGGGAGTTCTTATTCTACTTACTCAACTACATTATTTCTACTTTTCTACTGGATTGTGTCCCTCCCCCACACTTATCTTCCTCATACAACAATTAAGCCCAAATAATCATAGGAAATAGGAAGAAAATAAGTGAGGAAAGAGACAACCTGTGTTAAAGTATCTTGAGTCGCTTGAAGGAGAAGTTCTCATCCCCGATGAGAATCATGTATTTGTCTTTGAAAACATCTTCTCCTGCATTGAATTTCCTTGGTGGAGGTGGTTCAGGATCAATTGGAAGAGGCTCAAGAATGTACGATGGATGTTGGTTCCATCGATGACCTTTCCAAGAATGTGCCTGCAAAGAAGACAAGCAACTAGCAGTATCCCATCCAAAAATAGAAACATGGAGAGATTTTAAGTGAATTAAAGACATTTTAGGAATCAAACTCTCCAAGTAACTATCACATCCAAGGAAATCAATGCTACTCCCATCAGTAGGAGTCATACAAACAGTTATATTCTGAAAATTCTCTTGTGCTTGCAAAATGGAAGGTGCGGAATCCAACTTAGTGTTGGGGCACATCACATCATCATTACAATCACAAGAGATGGAAGGCAAAAGTGGAAGAAGGAAGAGAATTTTTCAAATTGTTACCACCTGGAGCTTTTAAAGATTCAAACAATTATTTTTCTTTTCTAAGTCAGGTGGTAAGTCACAAGAAAGCACTTGTTGGAAAGATTCATTAACATCCAGAATTTTATGAATCAAAATTTCAGAATCTTTGTCACCAACAAGGCTACAATGAAGTAATCCAATGGGAATTTTATGCATTTGGCATTCTAGGCTATGATCTTTTTCACTAAAATCAACCATATTATCATCGATGCAAGAGTCAACATGTTCGCAATTGTCATGCTTAGAATCATCAATAGTACAAGAGGGTGCATTATGATTAATGGTAGAATCAACCACTTCACTAAATGCTTTCTTTCGAAACTCAACAAGTAAGTGGCATTTTTCATGATAACAATCTACACATATTCGATCTTCCGCACAAGAACATGAAAATATTTCATTCAATTGTTCACAATCATCTCTAGTACTATGAAGAGAAGCATTTTCAACAGTTAAAGCATCACATAAAGAAGTAGGAGCACACTCATCAACAAGTACAATTGAATCGCT
Organism: Acacia pycnantha; assembly: GCA_025563575.1. Lineage (NCBI taxonomy): Eukaryota > Viridiplantae > Streptophyta > Magnoliopsida > Fabales > Fabaceae > Acacia > Acacia pycnantha. Next base: position 7,169,393 of record JAMWYP010000003.1, on the reverse strand, counting down.
ACTATTAGAACTAATGGGTTGAGCAATTACATTTTCAAACATTTGAGGGAAATCTACAATGATTTCCTCATCCACCTCATTATCACTCGAATCATGAATTGCTTCATTAGTTAAAGTAGTAGGAGAGTCTACTTCTATTAGGATAGGATCATTACCAAATGGTAAAGAAGACTCTTCAATGCTCTTTTGTACTTGTTTCACTTCTTGTGCTTGTGTGGGAATAGGTATCGAAGGATTGGAAACTTCCACTTGTGAAGTGGCATTTAGGTGTTGCTCTTCGGTTTTCCCATGATCATTTGAGGTACATGACCATGGAGCTCCTTCTTCTCCTTCGGTTTTAATCCATAGCACATGGTGAACAAATGCTTTGTTGAATTTTTCAATGTTCTCCATTTCCTCAGAGAATCCACGAGGAAGTACCTCTTTGAGATTGAATAAATGTAGATGCCGAACCTTTAGTTGGTCATACATTCTTCTTTGAATAAATGTAGATGCTGAACCTTTAGTTGGTCATACATTCTTCTTAGAGTAAGGGTTTGAGCATCAATATATGGCAAGGTGAGGAAAGCATCAAGTTCAGAAGGTAGAAGAGTAGAAGGTTGGGATGGATGTTCGGGGCATGGTGGAGTGGGTGGCTCATGTGGAAGTGTATGTGATGGTCAAGCCTCTTGTGGAGTATGACACATAGAAGGCACTTGTGTAGGCCACTTCATTCCTTTCTCCAACTCCTCATTTTCTTTCTTCAATTGCTCCGCTTCTTGTGTATGTGTGAACATGGGAAGAGGATTTTCTTGGAAATTAGTCTTCAACACTTGTGATTGCTGAGTGAGACGCTCAATTTCCTTTTCCATTCTCTCATTCTCTTTCTCTTGATGTTCCATTCGTCTCATTATAGAGTCCATTTGATTGTCAAAGTTGGCCTTGTATGACTGCTCCTCGTCTACCGTTTGAGTCACTTGATTTTGAAATTTTCTAAAGACTTCACTAGTGGTAGGTTCTTGGTTTGGCACATAAGGTTGAGAATGGGGTCCATAAGGTGGCTCAAATGGATATGGGGATTCATGAGATGGATGACATGGTCGGGAAGTGGTATGGAATGAAGGAAGAGGCTCATGGTATGATCTATAGGGTAGGTGTAGTGAGTGATTTGGTTGAAATGAAGGTTGGTGGTAAGGTTCATGGTATGGGTGGTGGAATGGACCATGACATTCTTGACCAATTGGACTCTTATCTTGAATTCCCAAGTTAGCTTGAAGAGCCCGTATTGTTTGTAGCATGGAATCGATGCTTTGAGAGATAGACTCTTCCCTTCGAATCAAATCTCCTACAAAAGAGTGGGATTGAATAGGTGAATCTTGATTACCATTAAACCAAGCCATAAAAGTTAAATACAATTAATTCCCAAATGAATTACAAGTATCTATCTAACTAAGAAAAGGATTCTAAAAAAAATTAATTTAATAAAATCAAAATGACAAAAGATGAAAGTATCTATGAATTAACTTGGAGACATGGTGAATTCAAACAATTAAACTCAACATCATATCAAATTTAATGCAAACACACCACACAGAAGCTACCAAGTCAAGACAATGCAATAATGCAATGAATGTTATGCAAACTATCTAAATGCAAAAATCCTAAACTATATGCAATGAAAAATCAAAAATGCAAAACTAACAAGCTTCACACGAGAAACCCCTTGTCAAAAGTGAATTTGACAATTAGATTACCTAAGGAGCCAATTACTTAGCTCCCCGGCAACGGCGCCATTTGATGAGGCCCTTTTTCGTCTTTAGCCATGGGGTCCACAATCAAAAATAAACCAAGGATTGCGTATAGGCAAACCTAGGATCGTTCTCTCTCTCGAGGAGCCTTTTATTGAATCCTAAGTAATCTACATAACATGCAAATGCAATTAAAACAAGGGGAAAAATAGTTTTGGATTTTTGAATTGAAGAACTAAAATAAGAATGCAAATTAAATTAAATGCTAAACTACCATTTTTTTGTATTTTCTTTATAAAATGGAATTGGAATGGATGAAGTGAAAATATGAATGCTCTTAGAAATGGAATATGACTATCATAGTTCAATTAAATATAGGAGTAAATTTTCACTAAGTCTAGATGAAAAACCCCAAGATACCACTTGAGTCCAATATTCCCAATTAATAGTAGCTCCTACTACCGTAGCTAACTACTATCTCTTGAGATATTGTTTAAAACCACTTAGTGTGTGATTAGGATTAAATTAATGCAACTTGGTTCCTCTTCATATGAATGCGATACCACGCCACTCAATTAATTCAATTCAATCATATTACTAACAATACCACGTAGACAACACAATATCATTGAATCAATAAGGAAATACATATATATAAATCCAACAAGCCACAAAATTCAATCCAATCACAATTGTCAAACTAACAAAGACAATAAACATTAATCTCGGCCAGAATTTATACACAATAATCCCTAAAACTAGGCAATCTAAATATATAAATCTGGACTAATAGAATGAACAAAATACTCCCCTAAATTAGCTCTGAAACTCCAGTCAATATCCATGTCCAAGAAGCATGAATCAGCCACACATTGACTCAAACTCAAGAAAACAGATCCGCAGAAGAGGGAAAGAAAGTCGCACGCCAAATCTGGATTTGCTTCTGATCTGTCTCAGCGCTGAGGTTCTGGCTGGGGAAGAAAGTCGGGTGAAGGTTGAGAGGAAGGGAAGAAGAAGAAGGTCCGGTGTCTCCCTCGTTCTAGCTCTCTCTCTCATTTTTCTGCTCCCTCTCGTGTTCCCAGCTGGTTCTGTTTCAGGTTCGCCGGCGGCGGTGGAGAAGAACAGGAGGTTGCCGGCGAGGATGATGGAAGAAGGGAAGAAGAAGAAGTCGAAAGTGATGATCGATGGACAGAGGAAGAAGAAGATCCGCTCTCTCTCGTTCTGTTTCTCGCGGCTGCTCCCCCAAAACCCGTCGGGTCTCCTTCGTTCAGGTCCGATCGTGGAAGAAGGAAGATGAGGGTGAAGGATGATCGAAGGTGCACGGTCTCTCCCCTCTCTCGTTCGTTTTCCGCTCTCTGGTTTGCGGCTCTCTGTCACGAATCAATGTGAATGCAAGATATTTTGTGTTCAAGACACTCCCAGAGGTTTCTAGATACTTCCACATTAGTGTAGATCTTTGTACATAGTACTAGACTTGTATAGAGAATTCTAGAAACTCTCTTGTAAAGGGCAAATATCTAGATATTTCTAGGGAAGGTTCTGAGAGCTATTCTCCACCGTAGGATCCTTTTGATCTCAACCGTCCATTGAGGAGGTGGATGCCTATAAATAGGAGGTGCCACCCTCATTTGTAACCATCCAAGAGCCATACAAGTTCTTGTGTTCTAGAGCTTCTCTCTAAGAGTTCACTTCTCTCTCTAAAAGTTCTCTTAGTCTTTGTGCTCTTTGCCTACTTGTGAGGGTTCGGCTGACTTAGCCAAGATCAAGGGAGTGATCAAGCTAAGGCCGGCACGGTTTTGGGAGGGAATTCGTCTAAGACCGTGACAACGTGGTATCAGAGCCTTGGTTCGAAGCTTTGAGCGTGGTTCGTGGGAGCCATTGTGTAGGCGAGGATGTCGGGCACAACTGAGGACATTGTGATTGGTGGAGAAGAGAGGGGTAGGGAGACTCAACCTCCTCACCAAACAAAGAAGGTTCGAAGTACGAGCAAGTCTCGCCAAAGCCACGATGTAGCCACCTTGACGGTAAAGGTGGAGGCTTTGGAGGAGGCATTGCAAGAGGTGGTTACTAGCTGGGACCAGTGGAGCAAGGGAGGTGAGGCTGGACCTCCCTAAGCCGAAGGAATTCAAGGGCGTCCGTGATGCCAAGGAAGTTGATAACTTCTTGTGGCAAATGGAGCGATATGCTGAGAGCTTGAACTTGGCCAACGACACGGACAAGGTACGCACTGCTTCCTTATTCCTTACTGATAATGCTATGTTATGGTGGCGTAGGAAGCATGCAGACATGGAAAAAGGCCTTTGCACTATTACAACATGGGAAGACTTTAAGAAGGAATTGAAGAAGCAGTTCTACCCTGAGAATGTGGTCTATGAGGCTCGAAAGAAGTTAAGGGAACTCAAGCACAAGACCACAATCACTGACTACGTAAGGGACTTCACTACCCTCATATTGCAAATCCCCAACCTGACCGGTGAAGAATCATTGTTCTACTTCATAGACGGTCTTCAAACTTGGGCCAAACATGAGCTTCAACGGCGTGGTGTGACGGATGTGGATGAAGCCATTGCCATCGCCGAAAGCCTTACCGAGTATCAAAGGGGAGAAAAAGGTGAGTTTTCCAAGCCTAAGTCTTTCAAACCTAATCAAGGAAAAGGTGGGGGAGACAAAGGCAAGGGGACCACCAAGGGAGGAGCTGGCAAGTCCTTCAACAAGAACCAATATGAGGAAAAGAAGAAGAACAAGAACTATACGATAAGCTGCTTCGTGTGCAAGGGGCCACATCGCATGAGTAACTGTCCGAAGCTTGGTACCTTGTCGCCCATTGTTGAAGGGCAAGATGTACCCAACGAGGAAGGGCCTAGTTCACGATAGGGTCCCTCGAGACTCGAATGCTCTCAAGGCTAAGCCTATGCAACCTGCTCCAAGAAGCAACTGACTCGATGTATGTGGAGGCGAAATTGAACGGGATGCCCGTGAAGGTGATGGTAGACACCGGGCAACCCACAATGTCATTACTCCAGAAGAGGCTAAGAGGGTTGGCCTCTCGATTACTCAACCACGAGGAGGATGGCTGAAGACGGTGAATGCTCCTGCCAAACCCCTTAATGGCGTAGCAACTGGAGTAGAACTATGCCTTGGCACGTGGAAAGGGACCGTGGATCTATCAGTAGCCCCTATGGACGATTTCAAAGTGGTATTTGGGATGGACTTCTTGCGCAAAGCAAAAGCCTTCCTCATGCCATGTTATAACTCGGTGTGCATCATGGAAAAGGGGCTCGCTTGTACAGTACCTGCAACAAGCAATGATCGGATTGCTCACTTGTCAGCCATGCAAGTAGAAAAGGGAATTAAGAGAGGGGAAGTCACCTACCTTGCGGCTTTGAAGGAGGTAAGTCCTGATGTAGAGGATAGTAAGAGTCTTCCCCCTATCATCCGTAATGTCCTCAAAGAGAACGAGGACATTATGCCGCCGTAACTTCCTAAGAGGTTGCCACCTAGACGGGAGGTGGACCATAAGATCGAGTTGGAGCCGGAGCACGACCGCCGCCATGGCACCTTATCGCATGGCACCGCCCGAGTTGGAAGAGCCGAGGAAACAACTAAAAGGGTTGCTCGACGCCGGGCATATACGGCCTTCCAAGGCACCTTATGGGCACCTGTCTTGTTCCAACGGAAGCACGATGGATCATTGCGACTTTGCATCGACTATCGGGTCCTCAATAAGGTAACTATTAAGAACAAGTATCCAATTCCTTTAATAGCAGATTTGTTTGATAGGCTTGGCAAGGCAAAGTACTTCTCCAAGCTAGACTTGAGGTCGGGGAACCCAAGACCGCTTGTGTTACAAGGTACGGGTCCTTTGAGTGGTTGGTGATGCCTTTCGGACTAACCAACGCACCGGCGACATTCTCGCACCTTGATGAATGAGATCTTTCATCCTTTCCTTGATCGGTTCGTGGTGGTCTATCTGGATGACATTGTAATCTATAGTGACACCTTGGAGTCCCATGTAGAACATTTACGGCCGTGTTCCAGACTTTGCGTGAGAACGAGTTGTACGTCAAAAAGGAGAAATGTTCTTTTGCCAAGGAGGAGGTGCACTTCCTTGGACACGTAATTCGCCAGGGACCCTTATGATGGACAAAGAGAAGATCCGCGCTATTGAGGAATGGGAACCACCTACCCGAGTGTCCGAGTTACGATCTTTCCTTGGGTTGGTGAACTACTACAGGCGGTTCATCAAGAGCTACTCTGCCAGGGCAGCTCCTTTGACAGATTTGTTGAAGAAGAACAAGTCCTGGGAATGGACTAAGGAATGTCAAGATGCCTTTGAGGACTTGAAGGCGGCGGTAATGGAGGAACCTGTACTTGCTCTCCCGGACTTCTCCAAAACTTTTGAAGTTCACACGGATGCTTCTGACTTTGCTATTGGAGGGGTGCTAATGCAAGGAAGGCATCCAATAGCATTCGAGAGTCGCAAGCTCAATGATGCCGAGCGGCGTTACACAGTCCAAGAGAAGGAGATGACTGCTGTAGTGCATTGCTTGCGAACTTGGAGGCATTATCTGCCGGGATCCAGTGTTTGTGATCAAGACCGATAATGTGGCTACAAGGTACTTCCAATCTCAGAAGAAGTTAACGCCTAAGCAAGCCCGCTGGCAAGACTTTCTAGCCGAGTTTGACTATGTGATGGAGTACAAACCCGGCACGGCTAATGTAGTGGCGGATGCATTAAGCCGAAAAGCAGAGCTGGCATCAATGAGTCAAGCCAGGGGAGACTTGATCACAAAAATCATTGAAAGTATAAACCATGATCCCGTTGCTCGACAACTAGTAGAGATGGCCAAGGAAGGGAAAACCAAGAGGTTTTGGTTAGAGGATGGCCTTCTCTATACTATTGGGAGGCGAGTCTTTGTTCCGAAATGGGAGAACTTACGAAAAGAGCTCATTAAGGAGTGCCACGACTCCAAGTGGGCCGGTCATCCGGGACAGAGACGCACACTTGCCTTGTTGGAAGCAACCTATTACTGGCCGCAGATGAGGGATGAGGTGGAGCTTTATGTGAAGACTTGTCTTGTGTGCCAACAAGACAAGATAGTGAATCAACCACCTGCAGGATTGTTGGAGCCTCTCCCTATAGCAGGCAACCATGGGAAAGTGTTTCCATGGACTTCATCTCGGCTTTACCAAAGTCCGAAGGGTGCGGCTCTATCATGGTGGTAGTAGACCGATTCTCAAAGTATGCAACATTCATAGCTGCCCCTACGGATTGTACAGCAGAAGAAGCGGCCAGGCTATTCTTCAAGAATGTAGTGAAGTATTGGGGGCTACCCAAGACAATCATCGATGATGAGATCCCCGCTTCACCGGGAAATTGTGGACCGAGTTGTTCAAGCTACCGGGCACCGAGCTGCACTTTTCCACAAGTTTTCACCCACAAACCGATGGACAAACGAAAGGGTGAATTCTTTGCTTGGAGTGTTACTTACGGCACTTTGTGAGTGCCAACCAAAAGGATTGGGCCAAGCTTCTCGATGTGGCTCAATTCTCTTATAACTTGCGTAAGAGTGAGGCAACAGGGAAGAGTCCCTTTGAAGTGATAATGGGACAACAACCACTCACTCCTCATGCCCTTGCCACCACCTACAAGGGCAAGAGTCCAGGGGCCTACCACATGGCCAAATCTTGGCAAGAACAAGCTGAGGTAACGAGATCCTTCCTTGTCAAGGCGGCCAAGCGAATGAAGAAGTTTGCGAGATAGGAAGAGGCGTGCTTCTGAATACCAAGTGGGAGACATGGTTATGGTGAAGCTTCTTCCTCAACAATTCAAAGTGTTCAGAAAGGTGCACAAGGGCCTCATCCGCAAGTACGAAGGCCCATACAAGATCGTGGGGAAGGTAGGAAAGGTCTCCTACAAGTTAGACTTACCCCCGAACTTAAAGATTCATCCCGTCTTCCATGTTAGCATGCTCAAACCGTTTCATGAAGATGTGGATAATCCTGATCGAGCCATCTCGACGAGAGCGCCTCCAACCATGACCAAGTCATATGATCGAGAGGTAGAAGAGGTGCTAGCTGATCGAGTAGTACGGTGACGAGGGGTACCACCGAGTACCCAATACTTAATCAAATGGAAAGGATTTCCAAAAAGCGAGGCCACATGGGAACCTCAGGAGGATCTTTGGCAATTCGAAGACCACCTACACCGGTACAAGTCAGTGACGAGGACGTCACCGGATTAGGTGGGGGAGAGTGTCACGAATCAATGTGAATGCAAGATATTTTGTGTTCAAGACACTCCCAGAGGTTTCTAGATACTTCCACATTAGTGTAGATCTTTGTACATAGTACTAGACTTGTATAGAGAATTCTAGAAACTCTCTTGTAAAGGGCAAATATCTAGATATTTCTAGGGAAGGTTCGGAGAGCTATTCTCCACCGTAGGATCCTTTTGATCTCAACCGTCCATTGAGGAGGTGGATGCCTATAAATAGGAGGTGCCACCCTCATTTGTAACCATCCAAGAGCAATACAAGTTCTTGTGTTCTAGAGCTTCTCTCTCTAAGAGTTCACTTCTCTCTCTAAAAGTTCTCTTAGTCTTTGTGCTCTTTGCCTACTTGTGAGGGTTCGGCTGACTTAGCCAAGATCAAGGGAGTGATCAAGCTAAGGCCGGCACGGTTTTGGGAGGGAATTCGTCTAAGACCGTGACATCTCGCTCAAAAAAAATTCTGGTTCAGCGTCTCCCTCCCTTCGTTCGCGTTCTGTTTCTTTTATTCAATCCATAATTCCCCAATCTCCAGCTGACCTAATTTAATGCCCAAAACGCATAGTTTTGCTGCAGGGACCTAATTGAAACTTTTAAAAAGTTTCGCAGAGGGACTAAACTGAAAATTTTATAACTTGTGCTCAAACTTCCATTTTCAAATTTGATCCAATTTCTTCAACCACCTACAATTTAAACCAATCAAGCCAACATCAAATCTTCCCAAAAAAATATTGAATAAGAGTAATTACAATAATTATGACAATTTTACCCTTTTTAACACAAATTTAATGTATTTACTCTTAATCTCCATTTATCACGATAAAAGCATTTTAAGATTAATAACTATGACAAAGTGCATTAAGAATCTCAATTTTATTATGAAAAATCATATAAAAATATGGTTAGATCAATTCCCCCACACTTAGACCTTTGTACTCCTGAACAAAGGTAATTGAGTACACAATTCCAAATCGAAATCACTAATGCATTTAAAAAAAATGAGCAATTTCATAACTAGAAAACAATGTATTAATTAATCAAATTCATCAAGCCAATACTAGTCACAATCAAGTGATGCAAATAAATTAGCTGACCATACAGTCCAAAATATTAAAATGAAGCACATGAGAACTCTCAAGGTATTAGTGTTTCACTCATCTCACCTCATTGGAATAATTCACTCTAGTTCACTTAATCAATACCTTACCATAGGCTTGTAACAACTCTAGCATCTCCACTATTAATAGCAATTAATGTAATGAATCAAGAGGACTTTAAAGGCTTGTAATGATGGATGAAGGCTAAATGGAATGAATTAATGAGAAAAAGAAAATAGTTTATATGCAAGTCAAAGTTAACAACCAAGTTCATAGCATCTAAATAACTTTACAAACTTTTGCCAATTCTTTTGAAAATTCATAAACACATGCCTTCTTGATTTTTTTTTCTTTCATTCTTTTTTTTTCATTTTTTTTTTTGTTTTTTTATCTACAAAACATTTTCCATTTTTCTCTTTCCTTTTTCAATATATATATTTTTTTCTATACATGACATTTCAAATTTTTATTGGCAATTCTCTTTGATTTTTAGAATACTATGAACACTATGAGTAATGACATGCATACAACATAGGAAAGGCTCAAAGGGGGTAAGCAAATGGTAGATGAATGTAGGTTTGTGTTTGGTGACAATGGTTTAGAATTAAATGCCTCTTTCATTTTCATCACAATAACGCAAATACCGCTTTGAAAAAGAGTTGAAACAAGTTCTAGAAGGTGAAAAACTAAGTGAACATGCACACATGGAAAGAATTTAAGGCTCAAATATCCTTCCAACAAGGTTTTTCTCCATTGCTCACTTCAACATAATCAATTGCATGGTAAACTAACCACAAAACATCTACTTAATTATTCCAAGTGCTAACCTTACAAACACAACCAATCAAAACATTGCAATCAGTTAAAATAATGCTCAACTCTTAAATGCACAAATGATATATAAACTATCTTTTCAAAGTGAGGAGTAAGCAAAAATCAATTGTGAGTTCATTTCTCTTCCCATTCACTTGAAAAACAAAACATGGTTTTTATAAAGTTGCCAAAACACTAGATCTCATGAAAGCTCAAAGAATTTTTTTTCCCTCTAGTTTTAGGCATTTTCTCATTTAAAAACAACCATTTAATTGGGATTCAAAATGTATTTCTCTCCTCCACACTTAATCAACACATTGTCCTCAATGTTTGTAAAGCAATTCTATTATTCTAACTTGTTGCTCAATGAAGTGGAAAGTATTGAAGTCCAATTGCAATTGGGGCACAACACGTCAACATCATTTAAAGAGAGAAGAAACAAGAAACAAGTCATAATAACAGGGAGAATTAGAGTGAAGAGGCACAATGGCAATTAAGTAAGGTAGTGGCCAAAATGCAAGGAATCAATTGCATGAATAATTAACAAGTTATGGCCATTTTACCCCTAATTACATTTAATTCAATACAAATGTCCCTAATTCAAATTAGTGCTTAATCATGCAATAATGTCCCAGAAAATGCATTAAAAATCCCAATTTAATCTTGAAAAATCATATAAAAATATGGTTCGATCAATTAGTAAGTTAATAACCCTTGAAATTTCCAATCAAACATCTTTCATCCTTCTAATTCCATGCCAAATGCCAAATTGAAAAGGAATATAAAAGCCTAATTCCTCACATGGGATATATCATTCAATTTAATCAAGAATATATGTCATAGCCACTTGGCAATTTCAACAAATTATGATCCATATCATTTTATACACTTTTCAACTCTATTTAATAATGCAAGCTCTCTCTCTCTCTGTGTATATATATATATATATATTCCAGCAATTTCTATACCCGTTTAGTCCAACATAGGATCGAACAATCTTACCAAACTAATTTCTTCTTCTACACATTTTGACAAACACCTTGTGTGCAATAATATTCAAACAATATTATCAAACTATTCACTTTTCATATCTCTTGCTCACAATTTCCAAATATCAATATATAAATTTATTATGTTTCCCAAATCCCATCCTTTATTAATAATCAATTTAAAACCCAAGAAAATACAAATTTCAGCATATCTCCTTCCTCTTAAAACAACTAAAGAACAATTACCTAAGGTAGGCTCTTTAGCTATAATTTCAGCTTGATTTGAAGCTCAACCTTCCTCCTACTTTCAGGTACACCAACTGGAATAAAGTGGAAGAATTAAGTTTCATCCGCCCATACAGGACACACGAACAAAAGAAGAGAAAACGGGGCAGCTTCAATCCATGACATGTACATCAGCAAGGGAAAAAGATTCAGATGTACTCACTCTCCTAAAGAACAGCAACGAACAGCAACTAGACGAGGGAGCAACAATGACGAAAAAGAAAACGGCGTCGACGTGGCCGAAAACTACTCACTCTACCCAAATTGAGCTCCAAACTTCACTTTCAATACGGCTTCAGATTCCATCCCTTTTCCTGCACGCCAGAAACACACAGCGTAGAGAAAGGAGAAGAGGATCGCATGAAGAGCTCGAGCCAGAGCCACGACACATCATCACGCACACGCCGGTGACGGAAAAGGGAGAAGATGACACCTAAAGCAGCGGCGAACGGAGGCAGACACGCACACACACCACCGGCCAAACACAGAGAGACAGAGAAGGGCGACGGAAGGGTGATTAGGGATCTCCAATTTTTTTCCAGATTCACGAAGCTTCTGCTCTTCTGCTCTGCTAGGAAGTCAGGAAGAGAAGGGAAAAATATGTAAGGTTTTAATATATTATTATTATTATTACCTGTTAAGGCTTGTTATACATGTATATTGCATTAGCTTTTATTTATTTATTTTCTTTAGGACTTTGCAATACATTTTTGGGAGAATTACACTCAGGTCCCAAGGAAGGAAAAAAATTACAAAAAAGTCCATTGAAATCATAAAATTACAAAAAAGTCCCAAGAGAATTTTTGTTGTAAATACATACATTTCGTGTTGTAAATACATACAAATATTTACAACAGGAAAAATATATATTTACAACAACACGAAAAGTAAATTTCATTCCGTACAAATAATATCAAAAAGGTCCCAAACCATTTACAACAGGAAAAGTATATATTTACAACAATATTTAAACACCTGACCATTTACAACAGAAAAAATATGTATTTACAATAGAAAAAGTATGTATTTACAACAACATTTAAAAAATTCTGTACAAATAATATCAAAAAAGTCCCAAACCATTTACAACAGAAAATGTATGTATTTACAACAGGAAATGTATGTATTTATAACAAAAATTTCCTTGGGACTTCTGGGTAATTTTGTGATTTTAAGGGATTTTTTTGTAATTTTTTTCCTTCCTTGGGACCTGAATGTAATTCTCCCTACATTTTTTAGCTTGTTATACCTACTTCTCTTTCGAAGTCAATCCCAAAATTTTAATGATAGAATTTACAAATCTAATTATAATATATTATTAAATTACTCCTACTACTTTCAGCTATACACATTATTTCTTTTATTTTAGGTGAAATCCTCATTATTTTTTCTCCCCTTCATCAATTAATTAATTCTGGTTGATTTTTAGGAATTCCCAAATTCTAGGGTCATTATATATACTCTTGACTAATTTGAACTGTTTTCTTGATATCACATAAATCAATTATTTGAAATTTATATTTAGAGACGGAGAGAGTATTCAGTATTACTATTATTCCATGCAAGTAGACAAGGTTCTAGTGCTTCCATGTCAAATGTTCCTCAGTGTCTAATACGGAGTAATATGATTAGCTGAATCCACAGAAGTTATTGATAGATCCTCAAGCATAGACTGATTCATTCGAGTGAAATTAACTTCTTAGACTAGTACTCTCTTTTCTTATTTTTAGTACTTTCTTTACTTTCAACCTCTTGAAGCATACATGCCTTTCCTTTGCTGGAAATTTTCTAGCTATTTAATTCTTCCTTGACTTCTTCAAATCCGATGACTTTCATTTAATTGTTCTTATATATGCTCCCTTCCAAGTCAATAAGTTACTACGATTTATTCAGGTTCTTTTAAAAAAGGATTATATTTATTGTTCCCAGATACATATCATTCAAACTTCTCTGTCCAATTTTGGCAGGGACTTGTAGCTAGCCAGACATAAATGCAGGCCAAATCATGCATTGTCGTCTTGGCTTGTTGGTATATTTCCTACTTTTAAATATTTGTCCATGCCTTTTCTTTATTATCAGTTTTTTTTTTGGGGTCATATTTTTAATGTTTTCTCTGTTTCTTTTTTGTATTTGTAAGACTTTTTCTGTTATACAAGTTTGTTTTCCTTGGGTCGTGATGTCTTGGCATTAGGAGCTTAACTAGCTAGGTCTTAGAAAGTCTTTTGCAGTAATCTTTGGTGTAGCCACGGTATTCATCCGCGCCATAAGAGGGCTATTAATAAAATTTGGAGGGGCCGTCCTCTATTCTATTTTTCTAAAACAAATCTTAATGGTTTTTTTTATTATTTTATTATGATTCCTTGATGGCTTGGAGATATTAGAAATGTACTTGTTATAAATTCGAGTTCTCCGTTAGTGGAGCTTTTCTCTGAACTACTTTTCATCTCAGTGGCTTTCCCTCTCATCTTCTCCCAGTTTTTATGAATCTGTTTAGCAAGTTAAAACCTCTTTCACAGATTCTTCAATTTCCACTCTTTTTGTAGTGCTGCTAAACAAGTGTTATCGTTCAACTGTGAAGAAAGTAGTGAGTCAGCCAATTAGAGCATCGCTCATGGGTTTCCCACTTAAGTTTGAAGACAGGCCAGGTCAGGCGTCTACTTGGGTTGGGTGCAATTTCAGTATGAAAGAATTTTCAGAATCTGATGTGCTTTTATAAGTAGATATTTTATAATTAAATAAGGATAGATTCTGGAATATATTGGATTGAATTTATTGATATTTTGTACTTATTTAATTATCTTTATGTACTTATCTATCTTTTAACAAAATATAGGATAAAATGATATTATAACAGAAAATCTATTGATATACTACTTATTTGTGCAGGAGAATTATGTGATCTAAGGGATGCAACAAATTGAAAAGATATATTATAATATTATTATATTATATATTATAATATAATATAATATATTAGAATGAAAAGGATATAATATATCCTTTATTCAAAAAAGAAGAAGCAGATCACGTGAACATCTTATATATTAGAAAAGGATACACATCACGCAGGGAGCAAAAGAAAAACCAAAAAGATATGATATATCATATCTTTAATCAATTAAGATTGGGATGCGTGGGACCCAAAAGCAAAAGGGTTATATATATATGTTAGCGCACAGCAAGGAGGGAAACAGAACGAAAAGACGGAGAACGACACGAAGCAGAGACGCAAGCGGAGAATAGGAAGAAGGAAAATTCGTACGACGCAGAAGAAAAATTCGGACGACGCAGGAGTAGTTGTGATTTTCATCTTTTCTTTTATTTTATTAACCTAGCCATGCTTGGCTAGTTTCCTTTGGTAGTTAGGGCGAGGATGAACCCTATGTAAATTTAAAGTATTTATTTGGAATCTTATTTGATTATTGTTTTCTTGACTGAATGGATTACCTGTGCTTAACGCTTTCTTAAAAGAGTGACCGCCTTTTAGATTGTTTATAGGTTAGTGTATGACAATAGAGATGTTGATACATTTAACTAGAACCGTTAATTCATCGTAGAATTGCATGATGGGGGGTTGTTAAGTAGTAAATTTATCCACGAAGTTTTTACTAAGGAGTAATGTTGCTTTGAAAGTTTTTTTTATCGGGATAAATATCAATTTTGCCATAGAAGTTTTGGTTAAAGAGCATTAGGTACCTGGAAGTTTTTTTCAGCAAAATTGCCTCGGAAATTAACATAATATAGCAATTTTGCCCCTTTATTAATTTTGACCATTAAGTTTAACTGATATGCATACGTGGAACCAATGCTTGCCACCTCAACAGTCAAAATATGGTTAAGTATCATTTTTTCCCTGAAAGCTTTAGATGAGGAGTAATGGGTATCCAGAATTTTTTTTTTTTTTAAAAGCAATTTTGCTCCAGAAGTTTACAAAATGTAGCAATTCCAGCAATTTATGAGAGGGTGACCTAGATCAATCTATACAAAGGTATATCACTATTGATTTATCTTACTGAACAAATTTGGGACAATTCATATCTCATTTTATGTTTCATTTGCTTAGATCATAAGTAATGCTTCATCTAGGTTTTGCGACAAACCTTTCAGTCCCTTTGACCAGTTCGACTTCATAAATTCTGGTCTCATTGCACTCAACGTCTCAAAGATCTCCCTCTCCGACTCTAAGTTCAACCTCACGAAAAAGAAATATTGAGTATAATTGTGATTGAACTTCGAAAAGCCATCTTAAAGATGTGGGGCAAGAATTTTAATTATTGATTTTGTCGTGTTTATTTAATATATTGAAATATCAAAAGAATGTAAATGTACTTATCAAGTAAAAAAATTAATAGGGGAAATTGGGGAAAAGCCCCCCATACAAATTTTATTGCTAACAAGGACTTAAGTTAGAGCAACATTGTTTTCTGTAGGGGGGGGGGGGGAATCCCTTAGGGCCCAAGTTACTAAAATATTATCAAAAAATGCCCAAAGAAAAGTCATATGTCAGAAAGGTCCTTTACTAGTATTATTTCAGAAAATGTTGTACTGATCTAACCACATTTTTATATGATTTTTCTTGATTAAATTGGGATTCTTAATGCATTTTCTGGGACATTATTGCATAATTAAGCACTAACTTGAGTTAGGGACATTTGTATTGAATTAAGCGAAATTAGGGGCAAATTGGTCATAATTAATTAATTATTTATACAAATGATTTCTTGGAATTTTGATGCTACATTGTGTTTAATCTTGCATTGTAGGTGTTTTGGAAGAAAATTGAAGAATTCCGAAAATGTCAATTGGGTCAAAATTAATGTTTTGAGGATTGGAGAAAATTACAAGGAAGGCCCCAACAATTTCTGAAAAATGGAAATCAATGAAGAAAAGGCCAGAGACAAATTACAGAAAAGAACCCAGATGTTTCAGAAATTTCAGTTATGCCCCAAAAAGATTTTGCAACTTCTCACTTTAGTCCCTCCAGAAACGTTTCAGACTTTCCATTTAGGTCCCTGGTCAAAACTCTGCGTTTTGACCAGGGACATTTTTTGAAACCCTGGAGCACGATTATCAGACGAGGGAGGCGGACATTTAGGACCCGTTTGTTATAAAGAAAGTTTGGGGAGGGAAAGGAAAGGAAAGGAAGATTTGAAAGATGAGGGAAGATGACTTGAGTTGTTTGGTAGAAAGAAAATGAAGAGGGAAAGTTGGTAAAAAATAAGAAAATGTCTATTTTACCCTCAAAAGAAATTAATTCAAAATAAATTTTTTTTTTTTTCTAAAATATATTTTAAAAAAATATATTATTGTTAAGTTCGAACTTTTGAAGAAAAAAATTTCGCCAAATTTGAACTTTCCCGCCAAATTTGAACTTTCCCGCCAAGTTCGAACTTCCCGCCAAATTTGAATTTCGGGGTAAATCAGCAAAAACCATATTCAGGAAGATGGCGGCTTTCCTTCCATTTTCGGATGGAAAGCACTTTCCTCAAATGAGGGAAGATGGACCCTCACTGGAAGATGCTGACTGGACTTTCTGTGTAACAAACAACCAAAATCCATGGGAAGATTGAGATCTTCCCTTTCCCTCCCCAAGCTTTCTTTGTAACAAACGGGTCCTTAGGAGTGAGGGGAAGGAAAAACGAAGAGGAAGAGAGGAGTGGGGATTCGGAGAAAAGGAGGGAGACGAGCCGCGAATCAGAGGAGACAGAGAGCTTGGGAGCGCTGTGCAAACCATTGGAGAGAGGCCGACATTTTTTTTCTGGGAGAGGAACCAAAAACCAGAGACCTTTCTTCCTTCCACCACCTCTGTCGCCGGCGATCTCTCTTTCTCCTCTGTCGCCGGCGACCGTCGGCCCTCCTTCACCGTGAGAGAGAGATCCGAGAGCTGCAAGAGAAAGCTGGGACCGAGATTGAGAAGGAGAACGGACAGAGAGGAAGAAAAACGAAGGAGAACCAGGAAAACGAGACCTTCACGCTTCAGACCTTCGATCTCTTCCTTTCTTCACCTTTCTCGCCGGCGACTCCTCTTCCACCACCAAGTTCGCCGGCGATCGACCATCTACCACCAGCGTCATCACCGATTTCCTTCTCTTCCACCGGAACCCCTTCCTGGGTTTCGACTTCTTCCCTCCTCATCACTGTTCAACCACCATCTGAATCAAATTCACTACCTTCTTTGATTTTTCCCACTGAATCGACATTGCCATTAGCTCCAGGGGAAATTTTGGTCGGGCAACTGATTTTGGTGGTAATGTGTGGCTGAGGTTTCCAACTCTTGAAATTGGGAAAGATGAACTTGAGTTCCAAAGCTTCAAATAGGGGAGTTTATTTGTTCAATTTATTTTCTCTGATTGAATGTGAATTTCCTTGTTTTAGGAATATTGTTTTGTACTGTTGAGACATAGTTTACCCGGTTGGATAACTTTGTGGATTGAACCTTTGTGATTGGATTGGACTTTTATAGCTTGTTGGATTTATATATACATGTATTTTCCTTATTGATTCAATGAAATTGTGCTTTCTACGTGGTATTGTTAGATAGTATGATTGAATCAGATCAATTGAGTGACGTGGTATCGCATTCATAATGAAAGGAAGCAAGTTGCATTAATATAATCCTAATCACACACTAAGTGGTTTTAAACAATATCTCAAGATATAGTAGTTTGCTACGGTAGTAGGAGCTACTATTAATTGGGAATATTGGACTCAAGTGGTATCTTGGGGTTTTTCATTTAGACTTAGTGAAAATTTACTCCTATATTCAATTGAACTATGATAGTCACTATTCCATCTCCAAGAGCATTCATACCCATTTTCATACTCCATTCCATTTTGTAAAGAAAATACCAAAAATAATAGTTAGGATTTAATTTAATTACATTCTTATTTAGTTCATCCATGCAAAAATCCAAACCAATTTTCCCCCTTGTTTTAATTGCATCTTCATGGCATTTAGATTACTTAGGATTCAATAAAAGGCTCCTCGAGAGAGAGAACGATCCTAGGTTTGCCTATATGCAATCCTTGGTTATTTTTTATTGTGGACCCCAAGGCTAAAGACGAAAAAGGGCCTCATCATGTACTGATATAGTTGTTAACGTGTACTAATTTAGTTGTTAAGATATAGTTGTTTACGTATACTAATTCAGTTGTTAATGTTATACTGATATAATTGTTAAATAATACCAGAAAAGAATCTCGGACTTTTTTTAATATGTGACTTTCCTTTGAGCTGTTTTTGACAATACTTTAGTTACTTAGGCCTTGAGGGGAATTTTCAGTAGATTTGCTTTGAATATACTTATCGTTTGTTCGATGTTGCTCAATGAAACTTTAAAGAATTCTTGAACCTGAGTTAGCATCACATTGAGAATTTGCATATTGTTTTTTAAGATATTTCTAGATAAAGTTAATTTACAGATATATATCCAATAAGAATTCTATTACATCTAGCTTTATATATTTGTGTCTAAAGGGCGCCCAACACACAAAGGCTCCCACCAAGTGATGTTTGGAAAGAATAAATATGCAGCCTTATTCTTGAAGGGCGGAGAGGCTTTTTCAAGATTTGACTCTGTGACCTCCAAATCACATGGTAGTTAATTTATCATTGTGCTAAGACTCACCCTCTCTTCATGTATACATGGTATTAGACTCCTAGAGTCGAAGTGACCTGTTTCTACTCGCCCAGATATTCCATTTTGTGAGTCTCTGGATAAAGAATCATTGTTTGTGTGCTGAAGAGTCTTGGAATTGGTCTCATCCAAATACTGCTGGTAGATGTATGACAAAAAGCCCCAAAGAGCAAGTAACAGAGATATTACCTTCAACCCATTCATCTTGTCATGGAAGATTACTATAGCCAAAATAGGTATAATTGGCACGCCCAAAACACTTGTCACATTTGAGAACAAAAAACTAATAGCAGTAAAGCTCAGATTAAGCACATAACTTGCCTTTCCCATTCCATACTCCTTCATTTCTACCTTCAAACTTCTAAATTCACCACTAGCAAACAGCCCCACTAGTATAACCATTGTTGACACAAGTGATTGGTATATTATCAAGTCCAGAATCACCTTGAAACTTTCCTTCTTGAAGACTTTCTTGAATGCAAGTTGTGTAAGAGAAAGCACCAGTCCATACCCAGCTGAAGCAGCAACTGTGCATATGAACCCGATCATATACTTGTGCTTTGAAGCTTGTGTAGATCCTGAAGAAGGATCAGTATGAAAGACGAGAAGGACGGAGGAGATTGTTAAAAGGACCAATGAGTTTATGATGTTTGGTGTGAATATGAGTGAATTAAGGAAGAAGGAGAAGAAGGCATTGAAGGCTAGTTGTGAGGAGCAAATTAGAGAATATGTAGAAACAGGGAGGTAAGAGAGACCAACTGAGTATAAGTAACTGTTTAATGCAACAAGAAGGCCAAGGACGACATAAACAATTGCTCGCTTTGACATAGAGGATTGTTCATGATTGTTAATGGTGTTTGTTACAGAGGGGTGTATGGATGCAGGGATAAAGTACAACGGGAGGAGAATAGGGAAACCCACAAGTTGGACAAGTGTTCCCAACCATTTGCTGTTGCCACCCTCTTGGTAGTACAGTCTTCCCAAGAGTGTTGCAGCTGACTGGCCCAGCAAGACAGAGACAACATACAAGAATATTCTTAACCAACGTTGATGTCTCTTTTTGTTTTTGATTGTGTTGCTTTGTTCATTTGGGAAATCTTCGGCATCTCCGTTGGGATTTGTGTTCTTGGCTGCATCAGACTCTGTATCACCATTTGGATTCTTGTCTTTGGCTACATTACATTCTGAGAAAACAATTCAAATAATCAATCCATTAGCAATACATACACAGGTGGTCATATTCTATATTCTAAAATTCGCAGGATTTTGTCTTGTGTTAACCTGTAGAGACAAATGAGATGCAATAAAGCCGAAATTCAACATAGATATGTCCGGTGGTTTTAGATTTATCAAAGTTTGCCTTTGTTTCAAGTTGATGTACTCTTAAAAGTCATCGAACTTTATATTGGAACTGTGTTTCCTCTGTTTGCTTCCTTCTCATCAACTTTTCATGAATAGAAGTTAGAAAGCTTTGAACATCCATTTTAAGTTGCTATTATGTGATTGAAGCATCTAATTCTGAGCAATATATACACGTATGTGTGAATGTGTGTGAGGTGAGATCATCTGTACATATTTGTGCAGCAAATTTCTGCAGAGTGATTTGTGATGTATGAACATGCATAAAAGGGGTTTTGCACAATATACTATGAATGTCCTTTTCCTTCAATGTGAAGTATTCTAATCCGAGTTAAGAGCTGGATCATCATGGAATATTTCTTTAATAATTAGAGACTATATTACCTGTGATGAGATTCAGGCTTTTCTAAATCCACCCGTGGTGTTGTAGAATAGAGATGATAGATGCTTTTGGAGGAAGAGGAAATGCCAATGGTTCAACCACTCGCCTATACTGAGTCCCTGAATAGAAACAGTGGGTGGCCTCATTTTTCCTCGTAGCTAGAACTTCCTGATGTGCAGAACTCATAACTTCGTCTTCAGGGTGTCTGCAAAAGTAGACAGCTAAATTTGCTAATTAATTCAAATATGATAAATGTGGACATGATGATTTGTGCAGTAACTTGGATAGGCTTTTGAATGATGTATCTGGGAATATTAAGTATACTCCCTTTTCAAAAAAAGTACTTGAATAAAAGTAACTTATTGGCTTGGAAGGGACTTCTAAAAGAACAATTAAATAAAACACTACTACAAAAATTGGATATTACTACCCTAAAAAACGTCCTCATTTAGAAATAGGACGTCCAAAGTGAAGGCGGTGGCATTCTTGTAATTATATTTAAGGAAGTTGAGCCTTCAGCGTCCTAAATAAGAAATCAGGACTCATTAAATTGATTTTTGGCGTCCTGAAATTTTTTCAGGACGTCTAAAATTGATTCGCGACATAAAAAATATGAGAAATATTTGTTTGGCGCCATGGAATTTAATTTTTTTCAATAAAATTCATTTATGGCGACCTACATATATTTCAGGACGTCTTTAATGTGTCAATTCTTCGCTCCCTGAATTTTTTGTTTGGCGCCAAGGATTTTCTTTTAATATTAATTAGAAAATTGACTATAGGCGACCTGAATCAGAATCAGGTCGCCATTTATAAAATATAGGCGACCTGATTCTCATTCAGGTCGCCAAAAATTGGAATATAGGCGACCTGAAAGATGATTCAGGTCGCCTATAGTCAATTTTTTAGGTTAATAAACTCGCGCCTCTTCATTTTCCCTCACACACTCATACTCCGACAGAGGCCGCGAAATCCTCTCAGACTCACTCTCGTTCCGCTCTTCGTCGCTTTCCTTGCCGTACGTCTCCGCCGTCGTCTCCTTCGTCTCCGCCGTCGTCACTGATCGATCACAGTACTCTCTTGCTCACTCTGTCTTTTTCGCCGATCGAAGAGACCCACCAAACCTAAGTAAGCTTGTTCGTATGTTACTCTTAAGTTCTTTGATTCCTAATAACCCATTTTAATCGTTAATGCTTCTTGCTTATGTATTGGATTTTTGCTTCTGATTAGGATTCCTGCCTCTCACTCGCTCACTCCATCTCCTTCCCGATCAAAACCTGCGAAACCAAGTAAGCTTGTTCGTTCTTCTTGTTCTTTGATTCCAAACCCCATTTAATTGGTAATGTACTTCTTGCTAATTAAAAAGAATACAATTTGGAACTGCTCTTATTTGTAGATTTTTATTGAGTAAATACCCTTTTTGGTCCCTGGAAAAAACACGGATGCCCTTTTTGGTCCCTGAAAAAAAAAAGTCACTTTTAGTCCCTAAAATGGAAAAATAAGGTCCCTTTTAGTCCTTTTGATCATTTTTTTTTTCACATTTTAATCCCTCAGAAATTCCCAAAAAGGTCATTTTTAGTCCCTAAAAAGGACCAAAATGACATTTCTTTTACTCAGGGACGAAAAAGAGTCAAATGTGTTTTTCCAGGGACCAAAAAGGGTATTTACTCATTTTTATTCAAGTAAATTTGGTGGCCAACTAAATTGTCTAAAGCTTCATTAAATTGGTCATGTCACACTGATTGGTTGTAGTAGTTGATTTTGAAGGATTATAGGAGTATTTTGTGATTAGATAGTGGTTTAGTTTTGGTTGTTCTTATGCCTCCGGTCATTCATTGATTCTCTCGTTAGATGTGCTTTGTGTTACGTAACTTGTTCTTTTACATTCTCTTCTATTTGATGATATTTTGGTTGGGAAAGAAGCAAGTAAAGTTGTAAATAGTGGGGTTTTTTTACTTTTATTTATTTATTTATAAAAGAACAAAAGTAGTTTATAAATTGATTGATATTGCTGCATTGAGATGATTCAGTCGCCTATAAAATGGGAATATAGGCGACCAAGACTGAAATATGATTCGGTCGCTTATAGTCAATTTTTTAGGTTAAAAACAGTAATAGGAATTACTTTGTTTTCTTTCTTATTGCTTTTGTTCGTTACTCTTCCCTATCGAACTTCTATATTCATCGTAATCTCTTGGAGTCTGCTTTATGATTAAGGCCCCAATGTCCTTAAAGGTAATACTTTGATAGCAATTAATTCAATGCAAAACACTTCTAGCTTTAAGCTGTTGTAGAAAGCACGTTTACTTTAAGTAAACATTGACTCTATGGCTCTATGGTTTCTTTATCTTACATAATTGATAAATTGTTTAGCTGAAATTGGTTTAGTTAGTAAGTTTAGGGTTATTAAGTGAAATTGGTTGTTATTGAAATTTTGGGATGTCTTACTTTTAAGGGAAATCTTTGAAATTTACTTAAAAGAAAACATGTCGTTCTTGAAATTGACATGAACTTGACTGTTGTTGGAAATGTTAGATGGTAATAAAATGGGTCATAGTTGGATGAATGCATTGAGAACTAGTGAAGAATATGAGAATGGGGTGGAAGAGTTTATTGAATTTGCTAGAAGGAATGTGGCCACAAAAAATGAGATGTATTATTGTCCATGTGTTAATTGTTTAAATGGGAGTCGAAGGGTTATTGCTGATATAAGGGACCACCTACTTTGTGATGGAATACACCTTCGATACACAACGTGGATATGGCATGGTGAGGAAGTAAGTACCGGTGCGTCCCATGCAAATGAAGTTGAGGTAGATGATGATGATGGAATGGAGAAAATGATTAATGATGTTGAGGAGGCAACTTGTGGGTGGACCGATAGCGATTTCACGTCATTGCTTGAATTGTTGTGTGATATGTTGCAGTTGATAATGTACTTCCAAATCATATGTATGAGGCCAAGAAAATCTTGTCTACGATGGGTATGGAGTATAAAAAGATACACAGTTGCCCTAATGACCGCATATTGTACGAAACGAGTACGAAGGCCTCGGTAATTGTCCGAAGTGTAAAACTTCACGATACAAAGTGAAGAAAGTTAGTGTTTACGGAGAGGAGACAACAAAAGGCAACATTTGAAGGCATTGTGGTATCTTCCAATAATTCCACGGTTTAAGCGTCATTTTACTAGTGAAGCAACGGCGAAGAAGTTGAGATGGCATTCGATGAGAGAATATCCGATGGAAAATATCTTCGACACCGGTGACTCTCCGCAATGGAAGAAAATAGACGAAATGTTCCCTCAATTTGGCAGTGAGCCAAGAAACCTTCGGCTGGGGCTTTGTACAGATGGCTTCAATCCGTATCGAACTCTTAGCAGCACCCATAGTGCATGGCCGGTTCTCCAATTTACAGTTTTTGGGTTGTTAATTATTTCCTTCACTTAATTGGTTTATCTTATAGCTTGTTTCCCCAATTTACAGTTTTTGGGTACTAAGGATCCGTACTCGCAGGATGAGATCGATTCGGTTCGAGACATGATATCTAGATATCTTCTTCAACACATAGCGCCTAGTTAGTAGTGAGAATGATTAATATGTTATTGTGTTAGTGATTCTTTAATTTGCTATTGTTCATTTGTATCTATTTGGTGTTGTCTGTACAAAATATGCAATTTTGATGTTATATATATATTCATTTTATGTATTGTGTTAGTGTGATTGTGTTGCTTGGTGGTTTTAAGGTGATGCAGATTAAAAACTTGGTAGATGTTCATATTTTGTAGTTTACTTTTTTTTAAAAAAAAAATTTCAACAAAGGCGACACGATTTTTAAATCAGTCGCCTTTATTACAATAAGGCGACGATTAGAATATCGAGTCGCCTTAAGTTCAACAAAGGCGACTGATTTAAAAATCAGTCGCCTTTGTTGAAATTAAGCGACTGATATTCTAATCGAGTCGCCTTAAACGAACTCTATCTTCTTAGGGCGACGATTTGAAATCGTCGCCTTATTTACCTATATAAGGCGACTGATTTGAAATCGTGTCGCCTTATATAGGTAAATAAGCGACGATTTCAAATCAGTCGCTTATAAGCGACACGATCTAATATCAGGTCGCCTTAATAAGACGGCCTAATTTTGGATCAGGTCGCCATTTTGGAAATTTTCCTCTACCCCCTCCAAGAATATAGAAATAATCCTTCAATAGTTAAGGTCCTCAGAGCAGGTAGTTGCCCAAGGGCAGCAATTCTCCAACAGTTTTTGAAATCATTTTGGTGCAATTCAATCAAGTTGTTGTAGGAATGGCCATCAACTTTCAAAATTTCTAAATCCCAGTAAGGTCGAAGCTTCTCCATAAAATCTCTCTCTATCCATGAATATAGAAATAATGTTAAAAATATAGAACAAAACTCAAGTTTTGAAGGCCACAATTGTAGCAACATTAATTGATAGTAATAATAAACTATAGAGTAAAATCCTCTAGTCTCTCACGCTAGCAATATATGATGATGAATAAAAATGTGTTTTCGATAAATGTGATGAAAAATAAAATTATGAAATTTTATTATAATAATCATCAAAATTAATTAATTTTATAACATATTAGAAAGATTGAAAATATATGTATAATAAATATTATGTTAAATAAGAACATATCTCTCCACCTTCGTTTGTTTCCATGGTCTCACGCACGCTGCTGAAAATTAGTGGTGATATCCCTTTTTCCTACGATTCGGTTGATACTTTTACTTGGCCGGCGGTTTGGTTGATGCTTTATATGGAGTTTTTATGTTTTGTGTATGATGTGTGTTGATGTCCTTGTGGTTATCTTTACGGACTTACCTTCTTTATGAAAATGTTAAAAGAATGGTGTTTCGGCCAAAACAAAAGTTTTAGAGTCAAATTTAATGGTTAATTAATGGGTTGGGAGGATGAAAATGAAATATCAAATTTACATTTTAGTGGTTTGATGCTATTAATTGATTTCTAGAGTTGTCAATTTTGGTACTCTATCCATTTCTTTTCATAAGATACAAATAACTAAATTATATAAATTAAAATATTGGTTAAAATTAGTTAAATATTTGAAAATTATTTTTCAAATATATCTCTCTCATGTCGATAATGGATTGGGCCCACTTGAATAGCAATTGGAGTTTGAATAAATAAGAACAAGTAATCTCCCAATTAGACTTAATTTATCAGAAAAGTGACTAAAGTTTCTCATTACAAAAAGATGTATGTGCGTGTATACGAAATAAATTATTCCATAAATTTTTTTGAAATATAGTGTGTGTGTAAGAAAAGTGACTATTAGCTTATCAGAAAAGTGACTAAATTTTCTTGGAAAAATCTAATCTAATATCATTTCCTAACAAAAAGATACGTGTGTGTGTAAGAAATAAATTATGCCATAAAAAATTTTGAAAATATATTGTTTGTATTTCATACATACATACATATGAGGATGTATATTAAAAGAAGTAATATTATGTTATTATAAAAATATAGATTGGTAAATATTACAAATAGTATCAAAATAAGAAATTTTTCTATAAGAGAGTGAAATATGCACAACTTAATTAGCATGAAGGAGTTTGGGGAATTGGGGGACCTAATATTATTATAATAATTCTCTCTTGTGCTCCAAGTCAGCAATCATTATATACCGGAAAGACAAATCCTTAAGTTAGGAATTTAGTTTTACAACGTATATAAAAGCTCAAAGAATGCGTGTCTATAGTTTCATTATATTTTTAATAAAGTTCCTGTAGTTTCGAATCTCTGATAAAAGGAAAAAAAAGTATATGGATCTAATAAAAATAAATAAATCAACCTAATTAAAAGTTATGTGAAACTACAGGGACTTAAGAAAAGATCAATAACCACATAAACTTTATTAACAAAATCAAGTGAAACTATAGGACTTACATATTAATAATTTTCTCTTTCATATAGCTTCCTTTATGTTTCCCTTTCCCTCTCTATTATAGTTATATTCTTTTAGTTGTTCCAAAAAAATCAGAATAAAAGAAAAGAAAATAGAAAAAAAAAAAAGTCGATGATGAAGTAATAAAGTCACAAGCGGTAAAAATAAGAATATCAATGGTAGCATAAAAAGGCTGATGAAGGAAAAAAAACATACCTCGATAATTGTTGTATCTTCTAGGGTCTTTGAATTGAACACCATAATGTTGTAGATTGTATAAATGAACTCCAAAATAGATTTCCTTTGCTTCGCTCTCAAAGGAAATCTCCACTTGATTCCACTTATTTTTAAGGGGGATTTCAGCATTGAGAATTATGCTTTGCATATCACATATATATATGTGATCAGTCACTATTCTTGACAGTGACAGCCACATAGAAGAAAAAATATCCACCTTGGTGTCATTGATGCGCACCGAGAATTCATAATTGGAGACATGATGCCGGTGATCTTTAAAAAGAATCCAAAGAGAAGCCATTGGGAATACATAACGAACCCAAAACGATACAGAACTTCCTTGATTATAATAATGGAGCCCTTTTGGAAGTTGATTTCCGGGCAAAATAAAGTTTCTTTTCCCAGGTTGAATGTTTGATGCCTGCCAATTGATGTATATTGCCAAAACAGAAAAGATCTCTAAGATGTAAGGAATAAAAGAATATAATTATAGAAGGAGAGCTAAGGGGAGGGGGGAGAGAGATACCGTCTTCAATACCCGATTTGGAAGTTGTTTTCCTGGAAAAATAAAGTTTCTTTCCCTACGTTGAATATTTAATGCCTGCCAATTGTGTATTGCCAAAACAAAAAAGTTAACTAAGATGTAAGGAATAAAAGAATATAATTATGGAAGGAGAGCTAAGGGGAGGGGGGAGAGAGATACCTCATTGAATACTTTTCTTTTGGATGACTCAGTCAATGATGTGCAACATATGGCACTAAATTGATCCAAGTTTGGTGGCATCCCTCCAATATACTTAAGTTTAATGCAATGATCCAACAAAAGATATTTCAAATTGTGACATTTTTCAATGCATTTTGGAAGAGTTGTGAAATTATTAAAACTCAGATCTAAATGTATCATATTAGTGAAGTGGGAAAGACAAAAGGCAAGAAAGTCATCTGATAAATTGCAATTTGAGAAACAAAGCAGTTCCATTTTCAATGACATGGCTGAGCAATACAAGCTCGCTTCATCCCCACCTTCACGCATCTTAAAATGACTTAGTCCTTCACAACCTTTTGTCCTTAGCATCCAAAGGCTTGGTAATGTACAAATGCTAGCTGGTAGCTGCTTAAGATTAGGACATTCCTCAACGCTTAAGGTTTCAAGTCCAATAAGATTACGAACTGAAGATGGTAATTCAATAATTTTTGTCTTGTCCAAATCAAGTGTTTGCATTGCTTTCATCACGATTGATACTTCTGGAAATGTCTGAAGACTTAAACAACCAAAAAGGTTGAGATGCTCAAGAGATGTCAACCTAAGGCGAGAAGGCAAAATCTTCAAGTTTTTGCATCGCATAGCACTCAATTCTCTCAACTTATTTAAACATCCAACTGAATCATGAATTTCAGTTAAATTTGTACAACCATCAAGCCACAATTCTGTTAGATTGGAAGCTCCAGATAAGTTTGGTATGTGCTGTAGAAATTTGCAATTTCTTAAATTCATACGACTTAAATTCGGAAATTTCTGCAAAACATACAAAAATCAATTTACTTTTAGAATTAGGCAAAGAAACAAAAATAAAATTTCTACGATGCTTGTATATATACTCACCTTATCAGATGGTTGGAGAAATTTACAAGAACTGTTGGACAAGTCAAGGTAGACAAGTTGGGTTGGGTGCACTGGAAAAAATTTGAAAGAATATCATTTCCATTCCAACCACCTTAAGCTATTTGGTAGATATTTTGGCCTTTCAGAAAAGCAAGCATTTCTTATCACAAGCATTTTGAGATTGTTCATCTTCCTAAGTTCCTCTCCGCTCCATTGTACTTCTTCACCTTCAAGCAAGTCTAGAATTATGGCTTCAACTTTATTAGTTCCCTTGCAAAATGAAAAGCACATAATAATTTTCAAAACTTAATTATTATAAATCATTAGGAAATTTTAGAAAAAGTGAACATGCATCTTGAAAATCTTACTGTGTCTTGTTGTAAGACCTGAAGAATATCTTGATAAAACCATAATCTGCTCTGTTTGCCAGGTGAATCTTGTCGAACAATCTCTTTACCTACATCTTCTATCAAATCATGCATTGTTACACGCTCTTGTTCAATCTTTATAAGAGATTTATCGATCAACGTATCAATAGCATATTTTGGTTCGATTGCACGAACGCATAGCAAGATATCGATGATATTTGCTAATTTCTCTCCATTGAAAAAACAAGCCAAGTCAAGGAAAACTTGTTTCTGTTCTTGTTCTAACATATGGTAGCTTAATTTCAAGGTATTAAAAATAGTTCTTTCCTGTCTCCTTTTGAATTGATCCAATGCAGAACTCCAGAGATTAACTCCTTTACCACGCAAGTTAGAACCCATCACTTCTAAAGCTAATGGGAAGCCACACGAATAATCTGTTGCACGATTGCAAACCGCCACGTAGTTGGAATCCACATTTTCTTTTTTAAAGGCATACCAACTAAGCAACTCTAGAGATTCCGCACTATTTAATCCCTTAACATCATAAATGCTTTCAATACCATGACTTTTTAATAATTGCTTATCTTTGGTGGTGATGATGATTCTACTTCCACTACCAAACCAATTACAACTTCCAGCAAGTGCTTTTAGTTGGTTTGATTCATCAACATCATCAAGAATCAAAAGAATCTTCTTTTGACTAAGCCTACGTTGTATTATTGGTATCCCTTCATGATAATCACCAAAATTGAGATCTTTTGCCATGATGACTAATTTAGCCAATAATGTCTCTTGAAGATGTGACAAACCATTTGGCTCTTTAGATCGTTTTCTTACATGGGAAAGAAAACATAAGCCTTCAAAATTATCAGCAATAGAATTATATAAAGCTCTTGCAATGGTTGATTTTCCTATTCCACCAGCTCCCCAAATTCCTATCATTTTAATTTTCTTTGTGGACCAAAGATCTAAATAAGAGATAACTTCCTTCACTCGAGGTACAAGTCCAACGGGATAATTTGTGACATGTAAAGGCTCCTGGTTAATCCTTGTAGCAACTTCATTAGTGATCCTTGTAATACACTCTTGTTCATTAGCAATCCTGACGAATTTGTAAGAAGTTTTCATTTTTAGTCAACTAAACATTAAGATATGTCAATTTTAGGTATAAAAACTTGGTTGCATTCCCTACTCCTCCCAATAAGATGTAGTGTCATTCCTCACATAGTAAAAGATGGAATATGGGAGCGTTGTGGCATTATTTTACATTCAATCCTAATTATTAGAATACTACTAAGTTTACAATCTAAAAAATAAATAAAAGTATTTTTGTACACTTATAAGTGTGTACTAATGGTGTTCCAGCTTGTTAGTGCTGTTCAGCCGCTCTGCATATAAGGAGGAATACATCATGCATGGTTACTGTTTCTCTCTTTTATGAAAATAAAATTAAATACATGTTTCTCAATGAGTTTTCAAAGAAATACTTAGCATATTTCTCAAAAACATTGTTACCCCAACTAAAAAGGAACCAAACTAGCCAAGGCGTCATAGAGTATGCGCATGTTCGTTGTTCCGGATTTAATTATCTGGAATATTATGAATAAAGTTGGTATTTCTGATAAGTGAAATTAATGTCTCCAGTCTTGTATAATTATAGTCTATTTTCTAAGTAGAATTTCTGCAAGAAATTAGGGAGTTTAAAGGCCAAAATGCCAAAATGACCAAAATGCCCCTGTAAAGGGAAATAAACTTAGAAAATTCATGAAAAATCCTAAAAGGCAGTAAAATGACCAAGTGAATTAGGAGAGTATATTATCTCTAATTATGTTAATTTAATAAATTATGAAATTGGAGAAATTGTACAAGAATGTGCCAAAAGTAATAAAAGACCAAAATACCCTTACAAATTATAGAGTAATTTAAGAGGCATGGAAATACTAAGGGTAATGCAAGAATATGAAGTTAATGAGGTACTTTAATTAAGAAAATTATCAACATGTGATAAAAGAGTAATTAGGTAATATTGAGCTAATTACTTAGGCATAAGCAAAAGAAAATTCAGTAATAATTATGGAAAGCTCAAAAATTAGTGGAAAATGGTTGAAAATTAGTAAAAATATATTTACTAATTAATTGGAAATTTTTGTGAAAAATAGTTGAGTTTAGGTATTTTTAAGCCTAAATACAAGAATTGACCAATTAGGTAATTTTGGTGGAATTTTTGGGAAAAAGTAAATAAATAAATGATTAAATAATTAATTAAATAAAAAATAAATATTTATTAAATAATTAAAGAGGCCAACCGAAATTTTGGGCTAGGGAAAAAGAAAAAGAAAATAAAAATGAAATAGGAACAACTTGTGCAACTTGACATTAAAATAGTAATATAATTAAATTAAAGTAAAAAGGGTGAATAGTGATTTATAAATTAGGAAACGGATCCTATCTAGAGATCTAGGAATAGGAATTCCATGGTCAAGGTAAAATATTGATCAGTGAGTTTTTACCTTCAAGTGACCTCTTCCGGAAGTTAATTCCGAGGCCGTTTGTGCATTTTCCTAATAAAACAAAATAGGGAAAAATGCCTATAGGCATATTTTTGGAAATAAGGAAAATAAATTCTAACTCAACGTTTAGGAATGGGTTTGAATTTATTTAGACATATTTGGAATCGGTGAATTATTTCCAAGAGATTGGTAGTCCCGAAACGAATTCTTTTTCGAGAAAACTTCAACTGGACTGTTGGAGGCCTATATGGAATCAAAATTTAGGTTAATTTGGACATTTCTAGTAAGTGAGGAAATGGTTTCAAAGTTGTAAATCCAGAATTTTGAGATTTCTCCTAAATCACGCGAATCGGGTACCGATCAGGGAAAACGGTTAGACCAGAGCATAAAGCAAGCCAAGTCACCATTTTGGACCAATGGGGGGCTGCCACATCACCTAGGGAGGTCGGCCAAGAGGGGAAAATGAAGGGCAAAAATCATGTGTAAAAGTTGGACATATAAAGTGAAAACAACTTGGAAAATTCCCAATGTGTCCTTTCAAAAAAACTATAAATACCCCCCCCACCATCACATTTCTTCACACCATTTTCTTTCCCTTTGGCCGAAAATTAGAGAGAGAAAGAAGTAGAGAGAGAAGCTCTGGGGAAGTTCTGCAGAAGTCTTCAACGGGTAAGTCTTTCGGGCTTTAGTCTTTAGTTCGGTAGTTAGTAGAATTATTAGATAGTTCTAGTAAGTAGGGAATGAGATTCCTACTATTGTTTTTAGGCCTCATTGCATTGAAAAATGCCTGACGAGGTAAAAACTTGGTAGGGATCGAGTACCTGAAAAGTTGAAGTTTTTATAGCTCTTTCAAAATGAGGGGTAGTAATGTTAGAATAGCCTTTAAATTTCGAGTATGATTGGGTATCATATGGGAGGGCTATTTTAGTCATTATTTTCGAAAATCATAGTTGCGTCGAAGTTCTGGCAAAATTTCGGGAAGAAAATTTGTCAGAGTAACGAAATGTTTTCCGCCGGTAGTACCTAACGTTGCCAACGAAGGTACGGACGCGTACTGTAACACTAATCTTATGCTGCTTAAATGCATATATATATGATAGATAGTTCGTAGACCGTTATACATCGTGGCACTGGAGATTAGTGCAGGCCATTGTTTTACATTGTGGGGCTTGCATATTGCTTATTGCTTATGTTTTTCGGCATAATGATCATGCATCTATTGTATGCTTATGATATATTGTTGTATTAGCTCTAGAATATCTGTTGGCTGTATACTGTGTTGTTTGCATATGAGGTTAACCGTTACCTGAGATTCAATACGTTGAATTGAATCTCAGCTGTAGCTTCAGGGTTAGGAGGACCACTGATCAGGGATCGAGGCAAGTACCCGGAATAGGCGTGCAGCTGAAGACTATCTTTATCTTATCGCTTTCTGTTTCTTTCGGTAGTTTACCTTTGAACAATAGGAATACTGTAATCAATACTTAATTACACTATGGTCTATGTTATGTTATGCTATGATCAGTTACTCTTACGCTCCATTGCTCGAATCTGATTTAGAAAAAAAAAAAATTTCCGCGTTTCAAAATAGGATGTTATATTTTTGGTATCAGAGCAATTTTTCTGGCAAGTGTTTAACTATGTTACCACGAACGGTTTGGTGCCGAAGGCAAGGCTAGTCTACGTGGGTGTGCCATAAGTCACTGCTAATCCGGTGAGGCCCCCATGGTAGACACTTACCTGGCCATTCTGTTCGGATAACGGAGTTAGGTTCTTAAGCCTTATAACTTTGAGCATTTTTTTCGAAAATGAGTACTGATAAGACCATTGGTGTAATGTGTAGAGATGAACAGGGACGAAGAGCCCGCCTTAGATCCATTTTACAGTTATCACGGATTCTGGAGGCGTCCTGCCAGGAGATCCATTCCTCCGTCAACACTCGAACCCACGAATAACCCATCCCCACTGACTACGGAAGAAGATCACATCGAGGAAGAGTCAGATTCCTACAACGCACAACTGGATGAGCCTGAGTTCGAAAACCATTCTGAACCTGTTATACCCTGGAGTCCAGATCACGAGGAAACCGACCCCATAACTCCTAGCCACTACTATAGTGAGTATAATGAGTCTGGCCCATCGTACCATCCTGCATCTTGGTATTCTGACCCAGAACCCCTTAGTCAAAGTCTGAACAACCTGGAGATTGAGGGCCACCCTGAACCAGAAAGCCCTACCAACTCAACCCACTCCTCTGTAGGAGATAATTTTGAATACCCCGACATTCAACTACTTGAAGATGAGGTAGCTGAACCAGAAGATTTCTACTATCTCCTGGACGATAATGACACGTTAGTCATTCTGCTGGAGAACTTTCTTGTTGAAGCTATGAATCTCACTAACACCATCCAAAGAAGATATCTTGTGTTTTTAACCCTGATCTCAAACTACCAAGCCAATAATAGCCAACATTCGCCCGCAGATTGGGTTAGGACCACACTGTACTTCTTTCCCTATACCCGCTTTTGGGCAAGGATCAGTAATGAGCTACTGGATGACGGACCTATCTTGGGTGTTAGCATACACCTTCGCTACCTGAAGTGCTTGGTTCGCCTTTACATGTAGAGGGAGAGCATCGGTACAAGGAAGCTGTGGATTGTAGAAACTAGGGAGTTTAGTGTGTATCTCCAAGTACTTTGGAAGATTGTAAATACGTTTGAATAAGGAGATTGTACAGTAAGACTTGTATTAGGATTAGAACGACTAATATGTATTAACCTTATGAAATGAATATATGTGAGTATATGTTTGGTGTGAAAATTGTTGTGCCATTTCTAATGTTTACATATTCTGTCATAATCATTTAAAGGAAAAAGAATAAAACATGGCGATACTAAGAGGTGCCGGTACACCAAGAGGCCGAGGCCGTGGACGAGGCCGAGGTCGAGGTAGAGGCAGACAGCCCTCAAGATAGAGCAATACCTGAAGTTGGACGACACCAAGAAAACCAACATGCACAAAATCAACTCCTGAACCAATAAAACGACATACAGGAGATGCAACGAACTTTGCAAGAGCAGAAAGCTCTTATCGACGCATTAATGGCAGAAAGGCAGGAAAGACAAAGACAAGATGAAGAGCGCAACAATGAAGAACATGAAGAAGATGACCACAATGATAACGAAGAAGAGTATGATGACAACGACAATGATGAAGAGCCTGAAGGGTCTGAAAGATCCCAATCACCACCTAGGCAAAATCAAAAAGAGAGAACCACTGAGAGCTGGGTCAACCAGTTCTGCAAGCTGAAGCCACCCGGTTTTCCGGGGAAAGAATGAACTAGCTGAGGATTGGCTGCTAAGCCTAAAAAGGATTTTTGAAGTTATCGAGTGCCCGGGAAATCGGAAGGCACTGCTGGCTATCTACAAGTTAGAGGGCGATGCCCACAAATGGTGGGAGAGAGTTTCCACAACCCTGCCAAGCCCTGTTACGTGGGAGATGTTCTTGGAGCAGTTCAACGAACAATACTTTCCTCCCTCGATTCAGGTGATTAAGGAGGAGGAATTTTTGCAGATACAGCAAGGGAATGAGGAGTCATTTGACGACTACTTCGCACGTTTCACCAACCTGTCTCGATACTCTTCATATCTGAAGAGCAATGTGAACGAGAGCTGGAAAGCGAACCGATTGGTGAACGGGTTGAGGTACGACATAAGATCGAGGCTAGTATCTCACCAATTCTCTAGGATGGCCCAAGCCGTGGGATCATGCAGATTGACATAGCGCAACTTGAAAGAACTGCGCAAGTCCCGAAGCCAGGAAGGCAACAATGCTGGTCGCGGTGGATCTAACCGCGGAGGATCCTCATAGAAGAGGAAAGCGCCTTGGATCGACAACCGAGGCGGGAACAAGAGACCTCACCAGCAGTATAATCTCAAACAGCAGGGATCCCAGACGTGTCAGAAATGTAAGAAGCACCATCTAGGAGCCAACTCTGATGGGAAGCAGGTCTGCTTCAGATGCCAGAGGCCTGGACACATTAGCCGGGATTGCCCCGAGAAGACTGCAGAGGCGAGACCTCAGAACACTGGCCGGATTTTTGCATTGACAAACTCAGAGGCCAAGAAGTCCCCAGAGATGGTTCAAGGTACCATCTATCTCAATGGAAATCTACTTGAAGCATTGTATGACTCGAGTACTAGTCACTCGTTTATTTCCTATGATTGTGCAAGTCGTTTAGGATTGCATGCCTGTAGATTACCATTTGATCTTGTTGTATCTACACCGCTAGGTGTAAAGTCTTTAGCTTCTGAGGCATGTATGAATTGTACTGCTGACGTGGATGGACGAGTTTCTAAAGTGGATCTTATCCGTCTACCTCTTCACGGCATCGACGTCATACTCGGTTTGAATTGGCTAACGGCCAATGGCGCAATGATTGATTGCCGCAAGAAGGAGATATCATTTGCCGGAGACAAGGTTGAAGTGAGCCTGAACTTTCTCTCCGCTACAGAAGCAGATCGGTGCGTGAAGCAAGGATGCCATGCTTTCATGGTAGTCTTTTCAGTCAAAGCTGAAGCTGACCTTTCACTTCAGGACATTCCTGTGGTGAATGACTTTCCTGATGTATTTCCGGAGGATCTTACCGAGTTACCTCCTATCCGAGAAGTGGAGTTCAACATTGATCTGATACCTGGCACCGGGTCAATATCGAAGGCGCCGTATCGAATGGCTCCTAACGAGATGCAGGAGTTGAAGAAGCAGTTGGAAGAGCTTTTGAAGAAGGGGTTTATTCGACCCAGTGTATCACCATGGGGAGCCCCAAGATTTTTGTAAAGAAGAAAGATGGAAGTTTCCGACTCGCATCGACACGCGAACTCAACAAAGTGATCATAAAAACAAGTACCCACTTCCCGGATTGATGATCTTTGGATCGGTTGTCCAGTTCCACGCCTTTTCAAAAATTGATCGGCGTTCGGGATACCATCGCTTGCGAGTTAAGGATGGCGATGTTCCCAAGACAGCTTTCGAACCGTGATATGGGCATTATGAATTCCTTGTGATGCCCTTCGGATTAACAAATGCACCTGCGGTATTCATGGATTACATGAACCGTATCTTCCGACAACACTTAGACCAATTTGTGGTGGTGTTCATCGACGACATTCTTATATATTCTAAGAGCAAAGAAGAGCACGAAGAACATCTACGAAAGGTGTTAGGCATACTCAGGGAGAAGCAACTTTATGCTAAGCTGAGCAAATGCGAATTTTGGTCACCAAGTGAAATTTCGGGCCATGTTATATCTAGCGGCGGAGTTGCAGTTGATCCAAGCAAAATAGAAGCGCTTCGGATCGAAACGGCAGAGAGCGTGACGGAGATCCGTAGTTTTCTTGGTCTGGCGGGATACTACCGCAGATTTATACGGGATTTCTCGCGTCTTGCCCTACCATTGACAAAGCTTACGAGGAAGAATCAACCCTTTATATGGGGAGATGATTGTGAGGAGAGCTTTTAGAATCTGAGGGAGAGGTTAACTGCAGCACCGGTTTTGATTATCCCCGATCCTGGTGAGACCTATGTTGTCTACATGATGCCAGTGGGCAAGGATTGGGATGTGTCCTAATGCAGCAGGCAGGCGGTGGTGGCCTATGCCTCTCGTCACCGAAACCTCACGAGCTAAACTATCCTACACACGATCTAGAGCTGGCGGCTATCGTGTTCGCTTTGAAGATATGGAGGCATTACCTGTACGGTGTAACCGTAGAAGTGTATAGTGACCACAAGAGTCTGAAATACTTGTTCGATCAACGAGAACTCAACATGAGACAACGTCGTTGGATGGAGCTGATTAAGGATTACACCCTGGAGATCAAGTACCATCCGGTAAAGCAAACGTTGTTGCTGATGCTCTTAGTAGAAAGACAAGCAAGGGTATCATACATGATGATACAAGAACAAACCGCTGGAAGATTTCGAGACTCGAATCTATCCAACCAAATCTGCATCTGATGCCTATCTTGCTACACTTCTTGCGAGTCAACGGGAGTATGATCTGAGAGATGAAGTGGAGAAAGCTCAGAAGCAAGATGATTGGGCTATCGAGATTCGTGAGAAGATCACTCGAGGTGAGACCCAAGACTATGACCTATCACTTAGTGGTTTGGTCAGGTATAAGCAGCGAATCTATATACCGCCAGTTGATGAATTGAAGCGGACAATAATGGATGAGGCTCATAAGAGTAAGTACACTCTACATCCAGGCATGGTCAAGATGTACCAGAGTATGAAGTCTGAACTTTGGTGGCCCGGAATGAAGAAAGATGTAGCAGAATACGTGGCCAAGTGCTTGACCAGTTGTTGACAGATTAACCAAGTCGCACACTTCATACCCATCAGTATCCACTACTCTCCGGAACGATTGGCGGAGATTTATATCAAAGAGATAGTGAGATTACATGGTGTCCCTACGAGCATTGTCTCTGATCGGGATACGCGGTTCAAATCCCGTTTCTGGCAATCATTACATGAAGGTATGGGAACCAAGTTGAAGTTTAGTTCGGCTTATCACCCACAAACAGACGGTCAATCTGAAAGAACCATACAGACGTTGGAGGATATGCTGCGAGCATGTGCCCTAGATTTCAAAGGAAGTTGGGATCAACACCTTTCGCTAGCTGAATTTGCATATAACAACAGTTATCATGCTAGTATACAAATGGCCCCGTTCGAGGCATTGTATGGGCGGAAGTGTCAATCACCGTTATCAGATAGCCTTACCCCCGAACCTGAGTAATCTCCACGACGTTTTCCATGTGTCGCAGTTGAAGAAATATCAATCAGACCGTGATCATGTCATCGAGTACGAGGACGTTGAAGTACGGCATGATAATAGCTTCATAGTCGAGCCGGAGTAGATCATAGATCACAAAGAGAAACGGCTCAGAAACAAGACTATTTTAATTGTGAAGGTGGTCTGGAAGGGTTTGTCACCCGAAGAAGCGACTTGGGAAACCGAGAAAGACATGGAAGAGAAGTACCCAGAGTTCATGGCCCGAAGTTTAGTTAGGATAGATTAAATTTCGAGGGCGAAATTTTGTGTAAGGGGGGGAGAAATGTAATACCCGGATTTAATTATCTGGAATATTATGAATAAAGTTGGTATTTCTGATAAGTGAAATTAATGTCTCTAGTCTTGTATAATTATAGTCTATTTTCTAAGTAGAATTTCTGCAAGAAATTAGGGAGTTTAAGGGTGTGTTTGGTTTGAGGGGAGGGAGTGGGAGGGGAGGGAGTGGAAGGGTAGTGAATTGACCAAATTGCCATTAATGAAGGGAATATTCCTTTTGTTGAGAGTATATTTTGGAATATTGCAAAGTTTCCATGGGCTTTTTGGTAAAGATGGGACAAAAGATCTCCCCCTCCCCCTCTCCCTCCCTCCCCCTCCCTCAAACCAAACACACCCTAAAGGCCAAAATGCAAAAATGACCACAATGCCCCTGTAAAGGGAAATAAACTTAGAAAATTCATGAAAAATCCTAAAAGGCAATAAAATAACCAAGTGAATTAGGAGAGTATATTATCTCTAATTATGGTAATTTAATAAATTATGAAATTGGAGAAATTGTACAAGAATGTGCCAAAAGTAATAAAAGACCAAAATACCCTTACAAATTATAGAGTAATTTAAGAGGCATGGAAATACTAAGGGTAATGCAAGAATATGAAGTTAATGAGGTACTTTAATTAAGAAAATTATCAACATGTGATAAAAGAGTAATTAGGTAATATTGAGCTAATTACTTAGGCATAAGCAAAAGAAAATTCAGTAATAATTATGGAAAGCTCAAAAATTAGTGGAAAATGGTTGAAAATTAGTAAAAATATATTTACTAATTAATTGGAAATTTTTGTGAAAAATAGTTGAGTTTAGGTATTTTTAAGCCTAAATACAAGAATTGACCAATTAGGTAATTTTGGTGGAATTTTGGGAAAAAGTAAATAAATAAATGATTAAATAATTAATTAAATAAAAAATAAATATTTATTAAATAATTAAAGAGGCCAACCGAAATTTTGGGCTAGGGAAAAAGAAAAAGAAAATAAAAATGAAATAGGAACAACTTGTGCAACTTGACATTAAAATAGTAATATAATTAAATTAAAGTAAAAAGGGTGAATAGTGATTTATAAATTAGGAAACGGATCCTATCTAGAGATCTAGGAATATGAATTCCATGGTCAAGGTAAAATATTGATCAGTGAGTTTTTACCTTCAAGTGACCTCTTCCGGAAGTTAATTAGAGGCCGTTTGTGCATTTTCCTAATAAAACAAAATAGGGAAAAATGCCTATAGGCATATTTTGGAAATAAGGAAAATAAATTCTAACTCAACGTTTAGGAATGGGTTTGAATTTATTTAGACATATTTGGAATCAGTGAATTATTTCCAAGAGATTGGTAGTCCCGAAAACGAATTCCGACACCGGACACGTTCAGACACGTTTTTCGAGAAAACTTCAACTGGACTGTTGGAGGCCTATATGGAATCAAAATTTAGGTTAATTTGGACATTTCTAGTAAGTGAGGAAATGGTTTCAAAGTTGTAAATCCAGAATTTTGAGAATTCTCCTAAATCACGCGAATCGGGTACCGATCAGGGAAAACGGTTAGACCAGAGCATAAAGCAAGCCAAGTCACCATTTTGGACCAATGGGGGGCTGCCACATCACCTAGGGAGGTCGGCCAAGAGGGGAAAATGAAGGGCAAAAATCATGTGTAAAAGTTGGACATATAAAGTGAAAACAACTTGGAAAATTCCCAATGTGTCCTTTCAAAAAAACTATAAATACCCCCCCCACCATCACATTTCTTCACACCATTTTCTTGCCCTTTGGCCGAAAATTAGAGAGAGAAAGAAGTAGAGAGAGAAGCTCTGGGGGAAGTTCTGCAGAAGTCTTCAACGGGTAAGTCTTTCGGGCTTTAGTCTTTAGTTCGGTAGTTAGTAGAATTATTAGATAGTTCTAGTAAGTAGGGAATGAGATTCCTACTATTGTTTTTAGGCCTCATTGCATTGAAAAATGCCTGACGAGGTAAAAACTTGGTAGGGATCGAGTACCTGAAAAGTTGAAGTTTTTATAGCTCTTTCAAAATTAGGGGTAGTAATGTTAGAATAGCCTTTAAATTTCGAGTATGATTGGGTATCATATGGGAGGGCTATTTTAGTCATTATTTTCGAAAATCATAGTTGCGTCGAAGTTCTGGCAAAATTTCGGGAATAAAATTTATCAGAGTAACGAAGTGC
This sequence comes from Acacia pycnantha, assembly GCA_025563575.1. NCBI lineage: Eukaryota > Viridiplantae > Streptophyta > Magnoliopsida > Fabales > Fabaceae > Acacia > Acacia pycnantha. Next base: position 7,128,879 of record JAMWYP010000003.1, on the reverse strand, counting down.
TGGCGAAATTCCGCCGATTAGGGGTAGAGGGGCAAAATGATATTTTTTACCTAAAATGCCAATTATAGTGTCAAATCACTAATAAAGGTGATATTATTCTTATAGGATATCAGAATCTCTGATTTCTTTGCCGTCCACGCCCGACGAGCCGCTTGAAGTTCACGTTTTAGTGAAAGTACGTTTTCCGCCGGTAGTACCTAACGTTGCCAACGAAGGTACGGACGCGTACTGTAACACTAATCTTATGCTGCTTAAATGCATATATATATGATAGATAGTTCGTAGACCGTTATACAGACAATTATACGGGTTATGTTTTGTAATACCGTTTTGTTTTCCTAGCGCTGAGGACACGAGTGAGTATCGTGGCACTGGAGATTAGTGCAGGCCATTGTTTTACATTGTGGGGCTTGCATATTGCTTATTGCTTATGTTTGTCGGCATAATGATCATGCATCTATTGTATGCTTATGATATACTGTTGTATTAGCTCTAGAATATCTGTTGGCTGTATACTGTGTTGTTTGCATATGAGGTTAACCGTTACCTGATATTCAATACGTTGAATTGAATCTCAGCTGTAGCTTCAGGGTCAGGAGGACCACGGATCGGGGATCGAGGCAAGTACCCGGAATAGGCGTGCAGCTGAAGACTATCTTTATCTTATCGCTTTCTGTTTCTTTCGGTAGTTTACCTTTGAACAATAGGAATACTGTAATCAATACTTAATTACACTATGATCTATGTTATGTTATGCTATGATCAGTTACTCTTACGCTCCATTGCTCGACTCTGATTTAGAAAAAAAAAAAAATTTTCCGCGTTTCAAAATGTGATGTTACACCAATAAAAGTAGTTAAAGTCAATAAAGTTATTCTAGAATCTAAATAATTTCTAATATTATCTCTACTAATTACACTAAGCTCTAATATTATATTAATTATTACTCTCACCTATTACTTTTATTAAGTAGGGGCAGATATGGAAAAAAATAATCAATACTTATTGGGATCAAGCAAGTGTCTTATAAAAAGGATCAAATAAACTTACTAGTTGGTGTCTTATAATAAGGACCAGAGGGAGTATTCACTACCTCTCATGCCTCTTTCGTATACCACTTGGTACACTATTTTCACCATTTTTTCATACATGGGGCGCATTTTATTAAAAATATTAATAATTCATATAATTTCAGTTATCAATCTGAAACCTTAATTATTGAGAGATAATAAATTAAAAAGGTTATAAACTTTTATAAAAAACCCCTATCAAAAAGCACGAGACCTCAAAATGAAAAGTGAGCATCTCTTTTTTCCTTTCACCTGATCGGGGCATCTTCAGCTTTACTTTTTTCCTTTGGTCTTCTTTTCTCCCTCTTCGTCGGCATATGCTTCCAAAACAGCTGTACTGTAGCCTCAATCAGTAGAGGACATATTTTTCTCTTTCTACCCACGTATGCTTGTCTCAAGGAAATACCCACGAAGCTTCGGGTGCCATATTCGATCATGTAATGGCGCATAGCTTAATGGGCAAAACAGAAAATAGTAACATACTGATATAATGATCTTAATTATATAAAACACTAAAAAAAAACTTTGTAGCTATTAAAATGTCGTATTTGTAGCGGTTTAAAAAGCTATAAACAACATTAGTAGCTCGCTACAAAACACAGCGTTACAAGTAACTTTGTAGTGGTTCTAAAAACCCACTACTATATATAAATTAACTGCTACTGTAACTATAGCGGTTTCTCAATACCACTATAATATAAGATTGGGATGATGTCGTGTGTGAAAAATTTGTAGCGGTTTGGCAACTACTACAATATGAAATTAACCATATTGGTAGCAGTTATATAACCGCTACTAAATACATCACAAAAAATTTTAAAAATGGCGGCAACAATTTGTAGCGGTTCATTGACCGTTACAAAATTGGATGAAATTTCAAAAAAGGCATCAAAAGTTTCAAATTATTATGTAGTGATTAGGTAACCGCTGCAAAATTTTATTGCCATTTTTTGGAAAAAAAAATTACCTCCTTTTAAAAAATTTATCCAAATTTTCTTGTGGTTGTAGGACCGCTACAACGGAAAAATTTATATGTCAGAATCTGTAGCGGTTAGGGATCGGAAAGACTACAGATGAATAACATTTTAAAAAAAATCAAATAGTCGTTTTAGATTATTTTATTAATTAAATAATAATTTCAATATAAATGATTTATATTAATGTGAGAAATAATTGATATTAATATATGATATTTGATTATATAAAGCTTTTATATTGGTGTATAAAAATGAGAATTATGATTTCATTTAAATAATATTTAATTATGAAAATAATAATATGAAAGTAGAAGGAATGTTGAAAAAGGTCCTTAAAATTGTGAATAAAAAAATTAGTATCATAAAGTTTGAAGAAAAAGAAATATTTGTAAACAGATAATCATCATATTTAATTCGCATGAACAACACTTAACCTCTTCAAAAAATGTTGACAGATGAGAGAAAATGTATGTAGGAAGAGATGATGAAGCATATAAAATGAAGTGTGGTTGAGGTATTTATATGGATATCTGCGTAACACTTGTAGCGGTTGATATAACGTTTTTTATAGCGATTTGTGTTAATAGCGGTTGAAGCAGCTGTGTTTATAGCGGTTTTTATATTTGTATTGCTACAAATGCTATTATGGTTTTCCTATTCTTTGATAATGTACAAATGCTAGCTGGTAGTTGCATAAGATTAGGACATTCCTCCATGTTTAAGGTTTCAAGTCCAATAAGATTGCAAATTGAAGATGGTAATTCGGTAATTGCTGTCTTGTCTAAATCAAGTGTTTGCATTTTTTTCATCACGATTGCTATTTCTGGAAATGTCTGAACACTTGAACAACCAAAAAGGTTGAGACACTCAAGAGATGTCAACCTAAGGCGAGAAGGAAAAATCTTCAAGTTCTTGCATCGCATAGCACTCAATTCTCTCAACTTATTTAAACATCCAACTGAATCATGAATTTCAGCTAAATTTGTGCAACCATCAAGCCACAATTCTGTTAGATTACAAGCTCCAGATAAGTCTGGTATTTGCTGTAGAAATTTGCAATTTCTTAAATTCATACGACTTAAATTCAGAAACTTCTGCAAAACAAAAATCAATTTACTTTTAGAACTAGGCAAAGAAACAAAAAAGAAAAGTACCATGGTACTTGTATATAAACTCACCTTATTAAATGGTTGGAGACATTCACAATAACTGTTGGACAAGTCAAGATAGTCTAGTTCAGTTGGGCACATCTGATATGGTAAAAATTTGAATGGGTACCCTTTCCATTCCAACCACTTTAAACTATTTGGAAGATATTTGGGACATTCAGAAAAGCATGCTTTCCTTATCACAAGCATTTTAAGACTTTTCATATTCATGAATGCCTCTCCACTCCATTGTACTTCTATACCTTCTGGTAAGTCTAGAATTATGGCTTTAACTTTATTCATTCCCTTCCAAAAATGAAAATCACACGATAAATTTTGAAACATTGATATTATAAATCATTAGGAACTTTTTAGAGAAAATGAACATCATGTTGGTGATCTTACCGTATCTTGTTGTATGACATGAAGAATGTCTTGATAGAACCACAATCTACTACGTTCACCAAGCTCATATGATGACTCTTGTCGAACGATCTCTTTACCTAAGTCTTCTATCAAGTCATGCATTGTTATACAATTTTGTTCAATCTTTATAAAGGATTTATCAACAAGATTTCTAATAGCATATTCTGGTTGGATTCCATGAATGCATAGCAACATATCATTGACATTTGTTGATATCTCCCCATTGAAAAAACAAGCCAAGTCAAGGAAAACTTGTTTCTCTACTTCTTCTAACATATCAAAGCTTAATTTCAAGGCATTCAAAACTGTTCTATCTGGTATCCTTTTAAATTGATCCAATGTGGAACTCCACTGACTGACTTCTTTATCGTACAAGTTAGAACCAATAACTTCTAAAACTAATGGAAAGCCACAAGAGTAGTGTGTTGCACGTTTGCAAACCTCCATATAGTTGGAATCCACATTTCCTTTTTTAAAGGCATACCAAGTAAGCATCTTTAGAGATTCCTCGCCATTTAATTCCTTGACATCATAAATACTTTTAATACCCTGACTTTTTAATAATTGCTTATTTCTAGTGGTGATGATGATTCTACTTCCATGACCGAACCAATCACAACTTCCAGCAAGTGCTTTTAATTGGTTTGATTCGTCAACATCATCAAGAATCAACAGAATCCCTCTTTTGACTTACCCTGTTTTCTATTATAGGTATTCCTTCATGATAATCACCCAATTTGAGATCTTTCTCCATGACTAATCTACCCAATAATTTTTCTTGAAGATGTGACAAACCATTTGGCATTTTAGATTGTTTTCTTACCTCAAAAAGAAAACATATGCCTTCAATATTATTGGCAATAGAATTGTATAGAGCTATTGCTATAGTTGATTTACCTATTCCACCAGCTCTCCAAATTCCTATCATTTTAATTTCCTTAGTGGACCAAAGATCTAAACAAGAGATGACTTCCTTCACTCGAGACTCAAGTCCAACTGGATAATCTGTAACATATAAAGGCTTTAAGTTAATCCTAGCAGCAACTTCACTAGTGATCCTTGTAATACACTCTTGTTCATTTGCAATCCTGGCCAATTTGTAAGAAGCACAGTTTTAGTTCCAATAAGATATAGTTTAAATATTCCTCAGTTAATGGAATATGAAAGTTTTTGTAGCATTATTTTAAATTCAATCCCAGTTATCTGAAAAATATAGCAAGTTTATTATATAAATGGTAAATATAATTTAAGTATTGTTACCCACCTGTATGTATTGGTGTTCTAGCTAGTTAATGGAAGTAAACCGCTCTGCGTAATGGGGGGAATATGGCGTGCATGGTTACTGTTTCCTTTTTTAAGGTAAATAAAATTAAAAACATGTTTTTAAATGAGTTTTCTGAGAAATAATTAACATATTTCGCCAAAATCGTGTTAGGCTGACAAAAAAGGAACCACACTGACCGAGCCTTCATTTTCTTGTTGGACATCATATAGTATGTGTATGTTGTTGTCTGATTGAAAAATAATAATAATAAGAGCGAGGAGATATATACTTGGATTTGAGATGACAGCCTTTGAGGTTAGCAGCTTGAGACAGAGCCTGCCTCCATTTTTCCACCTTGTGACTCTCATCTTTGAATCTTTCCTCAAGTCGAGCCAACGCTTCTGCATAGCTTCCTCTAGGACGTCGTAGTTCTGAGGGATCCACATAGTAAAATACTGGATATATCAATCGACTCTCTTCCATGAAGCACTCAACAATCTTTTCAAGTTCTTGCAAACAAAATGTTGAGTTTGCATAGTTTTCTGAGAAAACTATGAGGGCTATTCTTGATTCTTCAATAGCTTTGAAAAGTGCACGTGGGATGCTTTCTCCGTCCCTGATTTTATAATCAATAAAGGCGTGAATTCCACTTCGACGTAGAGATCCATAGAGATGGCTAATGAAACCTAAGCGAGTATCAGCACCATGAAAACTAAGGAATACATTATAAGGCCATTTGTAAGTGATAGAAGAAGATGGTGCTCGCTGTGCCATGATTAAGCGAAGAGTAAGAAAGATCTTACAGAACTGATGAAAGGAACGAAGGGTTGAAGTTGTAGCGAATATTCTTGATGACTTCCTATTTTTAATAGATTTGAGACATATTTTGATATATTTAAAAAAGTCATCAATACTAAATTAAAGAGATTTTATTGAGATTTTAAGAGAAATCAATTGGGATGCATCATTTATGAGATTTCAATTTAAAATAAAAGTTTTTGAGTTTAGGAAATAAATAATGATAATTAGAAGTTTTAAATAAATTTAGTTTTATTTTTATTATTATTATTATTATTATTATTATTATTATATCATTTCATTTCCTTTTCTTCTTTCAGTTTTGGACGTCATCTGTTGAATTGAATTAATGAATTCAAATGGTTAGGTGCACAGCGTTTTGGGGCCCACAAAGGAATTGGAGGATTGAATCAATTAAACCTAAAGGGGGCATTTAAGAACTGAGGGAGGCAGCGGGAATGGAGTGGTAAAAACACGGAAAGAGAAAAAGGAGAACGAGAGAGGGGAATCGAAAAAAAAAAAAAAAAAAGAGAACAGAGGAATAGCGCCGTGAACGAGAATAGAGAGCGGGAGGCAGCGCTGGAGAAAAAGGAGAGAACAAAGCAGAGCACTGAATGAACGAAGAGAACGAGAAACAGAAATAGCACACCTGGAAGAGGGAGCACTTGTGTTCTTAACTCTACTCTATTTTGTTCCCCTTCCCTTTGATTTTTATTCGCCTTTAACTCTGATTTTATGCTTGCTGTGGTGATTTTTGTTAAAGTCATGATTGGCTAATTTCTCTTTTATTCTAGGGTTCTTTTGACCCTTTGTATGGATTAAGACTTGAATATTCCTCTCTTTTGGTAGATTAATATATGTATGTGTTGATTTTAATCTTGTCTTAATGCTTCTAAATGATTGGCCTCCATTTAGATGATTTGTTCCCTTAGGTTTTGACTTGAGAGAGCTAATCTAGGTGTAGAACTTGATTAAAATCATGCTTGTCTTGAAGTTTACTTGATAAATGGATGGTTTGTTGGTAAAATAGAGATATGTTTACTAGCCTTGCATTGTCACATTAGGGTTGTTGCTTAAATATTGATTGTCATTAATTGTAGCAAGAGATTGTGCATTTTAATGAGAAGAGAAACTTGATTTTGACTTGAGAGAGCGGGTCAAGTGTTTTAGAACCTTAGACTAACACATATATGTATTGAAATGCTACTAGAGAGGAAATTAACCAAGTTTTATGAAATGCAAAAAAAGGGAAAAAGAGCCCTAGGCTCAATTATCCTTGAATTTAAAGAATCAATTGCCTTTGTCAATTTTATGTTTTAGAAATAGACTTTAAAAATTCACATTCCAAATCAAAACTTTGTTTTAGCTCAACTTGATGAAATTCACAAAGCCTCTTGTTTGACCAATTTGTTAAACAAATCCTCGTGGGAACGATACTTTATTTATCACTTTATTACTTGCGAAACTCGTACACTTGCGAGGCGAATAAGTTTTTGGCGCCGTTGCCGGGGATTTGTGTAAACAAATCCTTTGGTCAACCTTGGGCTTGTGTTAGTAAACTTTGCTTGAGCTTTTAGTTAGGTTTACAATTTTTCTTTCTTTTCCTTTATTGATTTTTGTTTTAGTTTGATACTCGCTCTTGCTTGTTTCTCTTGTAGGTACCATTTCGGTATATGCAAAACTTGCATCCGGACGAATTGGTAGTGGAACTTAACGGAGTACCTCTCATTGAAGAAGAGACTGAATCGCATCTCGAAACCATGGCGGACGATGAATATGATAGAGCTACCGTCAATGATTTTGCTAGTCGGAATATGCAAGGTCCTCAATCTTGCATTCGGATGCCGGAAATGCAAGCACGTACCTTTGAGATCAAGCCGGTTATGATAACATTGCTCCAAATGCATGGGATGTTCCATGGTCTTTACAATGAAGATGCCAACAAGCACTTGTTGTACTTCTTGGAAGTGTGTGATTCTTTCAAGCAAAATGGAGTTCCCCAGGATGTATTGAAGCTATGGTTATTCCCTCTTTCTCTACAAGGCAAGGCTAGAGATTGGTTCAACAATCTTCCGGAAGGGTCTATCACTTCTTGGGCCGATCTTGAGGCTAAGTTTAGAGCTCGATTCTTTTCTGATGACAAATCTGTGGAAGCTAGGGATGAATTTCTAAGCTTTAAACAACATCCTGATGAGCATCTTTATACCGCTTGGGAGAGATACAAGATGTTAATGAAGCAATGCCCTAATCATGGGGTGGACAAATGGGTTGTAGTCCAAATTTTTGTACTCGACTTAATCCTCAATCTAAAGCAATGGTTGATTCTATGACCAATGGAGGATACCGGAATGTTCCCGTGAATGAGTTGATTCGATTGTTGGATCGGTTGTCGCAAACAATACTCAAGGCAATGATAGGAGGACTAACCAAGCTGTGCCTAATGCAAAAGAAGACTCTTCCTCACAAATTGCAACTCTCTTAACCGCTTTGAATAAGCGTTTTGATGTGCTAGAGTCTCAAGTGCAAAGAGCACTTCTCAAGGTGTGCATTCTGTTCATGCCACACCAATTGTATGTGATCAATGCCATGATGTCCATATGCCTAATTATTGTCTTCTTTATATGGCCACCGAATCACAACTACATGGGCAAGTTCCAAAATCCTCAAGGCAACCCTTATTCACAAACCTACAATAGTGCTTGGAGAACTCACCCAAATTTCTCGTGGAGTCAAGGTAATAGTTTGAATCAAGCACAGGGGTCTACATCTGGCACTAAGCCTATTCCCCCTGGTTTTCAAATGCAATCAAGGCAGCTTCCTATTAAGGAAGGCAATGATAGGAGGACTAACCAAGCTGTGCCTAATGCAAAAGAAGACTCTTCCTCACAAATTGCAACTCTCTTAACCGCTTTGAATAAGCGTTTTGATGTGCTAGAGTCTCAAGTGCAAAAGAGCACTTCTCAAGGTGTGCATTCTGTTCATGCCACACCAATTGTATGTGATCAATGATGTCCATATGCCTAATTATTGTCCTCTTTATATGGCCACTGAATCTGTCAACTACATGGGCAAGTTCCAAAATCCTCAAGGCAACCCTTATTCACAAACTTACAATAGTGCTTGGAGAACTCACCCAAATTTCTCGTGGAGTCAAGGTAATAGTTTGAATCAAGCACAGGGGTCTACATCGGCACTAAGCCTATTCCCCCGGTTTTCAAATGCAATCAAGGCAGCTTCCTATTAAGGAAGAGGAATCTAAAACCGACAAGATGCTAGCTCGAATCTTGTCTGAGGTGGAATCTTCAAGGGTTGAAACTAAGGCTACTTTTTCTCTCCATGAAACTGCTATTAAAAATCTTGAAGTGCAAATGGGGCAATTAGCATCACAAGTGAATGTTATGTCAAGAAGCAATCTTCCGAGTGACACCATTCCTAATCCAAAACGAGTTGGAAAAGAGGAATGCAATGCCATAAACTTGAGAAGTGGAAAAGTACTACCAGATGTGCCTAGCTCAAGTACTCCTCAACCAAAACAAGATGATCAAGTGATTGACGATGTTGACGAAGAAAGTGTGGGGGAGGAAGATGAAACTAACAAGAGAAAGCAACTTGAAGAAAGTTTGAATGATGTTGGCAAGGACAAGAAGGTGGAGCAAGAGATGAATGATGAGAAAAAGAAAAAGGCCACCACTCCTACTTTTATGCCACCACTACCTTTTCCTCAAAGATTCAAGAAGAAAGAGGAAGATGCCCAGTTCAAAAGTTTGTGAACATGTTCAAACAACTCCATGTGAACATTCTTTTGCTGAAGCTTTGGAGAGCATGCCTAAATATGCTAAGTTCCTTAAAGATGTTTTGTCCAAGAAGCGGCGATTCAATGAATTTGAGACCGTTGCATTGACCGAAGAGTGTAGTGCAGTCATTCAAAGGAAGTTACCAGCTAAGCTCAAAGATCCAGGAAGCTTCTATATTTCTTGCAACATTGGGACCAACTTTAATGGTAAGGCTCTTTGTGATTTGGGAGCAAGTATTAACTTGATGCCTCTAGCTGTTTTCAACCAATTGGGCTTGGGAGAACCAAGACCCACTACGGTGACTCTTCTCTTGGCCGATCGTAGCATTTCTAGACCTAGAGGATTTTGTAGTGCTTGATTGTGAAGTTGATTGGAAAATTCCTCTAATCCTTGGGCGTCCATTCTTAGCCACTGCAAGGACTCTCATTGATGTAGAGAAGGGTGAGGTCACTTTGCGGGTTGATAACGAGCAGGTGATATTCAACATGCAAAAGCTTTGAAGTTTCATGATGATTCTGCTCAGTGCTCGTTTGTGGATGTATTAGATGCAGTTATTCCTCAGGAATCATATGCCTCCATGATTAAGGACCCTTTAGAGGCATTCTTGATTGGTGAGAAGAGTTTTGAAGAGTTGGATGAAGATGTTGTTGAAGAGCTCTTCCGTTATGACTCATTTCCTCATTCTAGACCGAGGACTCTTGAGCCACTTGAGGTGTCTGATGCCTTAAGTACTCCATTGAAGCCGTCTATTGAAGTTCCTCCGGTTTTAGAGTTGAAGCCACTTGCCTTCTCATCTCAAATATACTTACCTTGGGGATTCTAACACTCTACCGGTAATTATCTCTTCTACCCTCTCTAATTTGCAAGAAGAGAAGCTACTAAGAGTTTTGAGAGAACATAAGCATGCTATTGGGTGGACTATTGCCGATATCAAGGGAATAAGCCCTTCTATTTGTATGCACAAGATTCTATTGGAGGATGATCACAAAACTTCCATTGAGCATCAAAGGCGCTTGAATCCGATTATGAAAGAAGTGGTCAAGAAGGAAATTCTTAAATGGCTTTCAGCTGGAATAGTATATCCCATATCTGATAGTTCATGGGTGAGCCCACCCAATGTGTCCCTAAGAAGGGTGGCATGACCGTAGTGGCTAACACCCAAAATGAATTGATTCCCACTCGCACGGTGACTGGATGGCGAGTATGTATGGACTACCTAAAGCTTAATACTTGCTACAAGGAAGGATCACTTCCCTTTGCCATTCATTGATCAGATGCTTGACAAGCTAGCCGGCCAAGAGTTCTTTTGTTTTCTAGATGGTTATTCGAGGCTACAATCAGATTGCCATAACCCCGAAGATCAAGAGAAACTACTTTTACTTGTCCCTATGGCACATTCGCTTTAAGAATGCCATTTGGACTTTGCAATGCTCTGCCACATTTCAAAGGTGCATGATGTCCATTTTTGCTGATATGATTGAGAAGACCATTGAAGTATTTATGGATGATTTCTCTGTATTCGGTCCATCTTTTGATTCGTGCTTGGATAATTTGGATGCGGTGCTTCAACGGTGTGAAGAAACAAATTTGATTCTCAATTGGGAGAAATGTCACTTCATGGTGCAAGAAGGCATTGTTCTTGGCCATCGGGTGTCCAAGAAGGGTTTGGAAGTGGACAAAGCCAAAATTGCTATCATTGAGCAATTGCCTCCTCCTACTAGTGTAAAGGGTATTCAAGCTTCCTTGGTCATCTTTGGGTTCTATAGGAGATTTATCAAGGATTTTTCTAAGAATGCCAAGCCACTTTCCAAGTTATTGGAAAAGATGTAGAATTCAAGTTTGATGAGGAGTGCTTAAAAGCTTTTGAAGAGTGAAACAATGTCTAATTTCTTCTCCTATCTTGATAGCTCCAGTTGGGCTCTACCTTTCATTATCATGGCCGATGCTAGTGATTATGCGGTTGGTCTTGTTCTTGGGCAAAAGGCGGAAAAGCTATTTCATCCCATTTACTATGCTAGCAAGACTCTTGATTGTGCCCAACTTAATTATACCACTACCGAGAAGGAATTACTTGCCATAGTCTATGCTTGTGAGAAGTTTCGGTCTTACATTGTGGGTACTAAAGTCATCATCTACACCGATCATTCACTCTGAAATATCTACTTATGAAGAAGGACTCTAAGGCAAGACTAATTCGATGGGTGCTTCTACTTCAAGAGTTTGACTCGAACATCCTTGATAGGAAAGGCACCGAGAATCAAGTGGCCGACCATCTCTCACGGTTGAGCAATGAGGCTCAACTTGATGATTCGGATGTGATTCATGCATCATTCCCGGATGAGCAGCTTGTTCTTTGTTGATAGCTTATCCACACCATGGTTTGCTGATTTTGTCAATTACTTAGTTTGTGGAGTGTTACCTCCGGTTTCAATTCTCACCAAAAGCGTAAGTTCTTACATGAAGTGAAGAAATACTTTTGGGATGAACCATATTTATTCAAGAGGTGTCCCGATCAACTCATTCGGAGATGTGTACCGGAAAATGAACAAGAGTGTATTCGCATTGTTGCCACTCTTCCGAATATGGTGGCCATTTTGGAGGAGAGAAAACTGCCGCAAAGGTCTTCCAAAGTGGATTCTATTGGCCCACTCTATTCAAGGATGCATATGCCTTTGCTCTCCAATGTGATAGATGCCAAAGAGTAGGGAACATATCCAGGAGGAATGAGATGCCTTTGACTAGCATGCTTGAAGTTGAACTTTTTGATGTTTGGGGAATTGACTTCATGGGCCCTTTTCCTAAGTCATTTAACAATGAGTACATCTTAGTTGGAGTTGACTATGTCTCCAAGTGGGTTGAGGCCATTGCATGTGTCTCAAATGATGCCAAGACAGTGTTGAAATTTCTCAAGAAGAACATTTTCACTCGATTTGGGACACCTAGAGCAATTATAAGTGATGGTGGTTCTCACTTTTGCAATCACCAATTTCAAGCCTTGATGAAAAATATGGTGTCAAGCACAAGGTATCATTGCCATACCATCCTCAAAGTAATGGGCAAGCAGAAATTTCCAATCGTGAGATCAAGAACATTCTTGAGAAGGTGGTGGGAACTACGAGGAAGGATTGGTCTACCAAGTTGGATGATGCTCTATGGGCATACCGAACAGCTTTCAAAACGCCTATTGGTATGTCCTCCTATCACTTGGTGTTTGGGAAAGCATGCCACTTACCGTTGGAATTGGAGCATGGAGCTTTTTGGGCCATCAAAAAGCTAAATTTTGATACCCAAGCTGTGGGGAAGAAGAGGTTACTTCAAATCAATGAGTTAGATGAAATCCGCCTAAATGCCTATGAGAATGCAAGGATATATAAGGAGAAGACCAAGCGGGATCATGACAGCAAAATTATTCCCAAGAGTTTTGAACCCGGTCAAAGTGTCCTCCTTTATAACTCCAAGTTGAGGTTATTTCCGGGGAAGCTAAAGTCTCGATGGTCCGGTCCATTCCAGGTGGTTTGAGCATCGAAGTTTGGTGATGTGGAACTGGAGAATGAAAAGGGTGAAAGATTCAAGGCTAATGGTCAACGATTGAAGCATTATTGGGGTGGAGATGTGGATAGGCTTGTGTCCACTATCTACTTGGTTAATGAGGAGTGACCATCATGAAGAGTCTGGCTGAAGACTTTAAACTTAGCGCTTCTTGGGAGGCAACCCAAGGTATTACTTGATGCTTTGTTTGATTTTGTAGGACGGTGAAAGCCCTTGATGATGTGTTCCAGTTTGGTAGCAAGGATTGAAAGCGCAAGTCACGGAAGAATAGGGGAGTGTTCTTCTACTTTTCTTTGATTTGTTCTATTTGATTGTTGATGATATATTGCGTCGAAATGAGTGCTGGTCTTAGTTGGATGTGCATGTGAATATGTTTGTGATGATCATTAAGAGACTGTTAGCATTTGAGCTGTTTCATTGGTGGAAAGTTGAAATCTCTGAAATTAGTGTTGCCCTTGCACTTAGATATGGTTGCTCTTCACTTTCACTACTTTTTTTCACATTGAGGACAATGTGACATTTAAGTGTGGGGGTGAGGGTATCCTTGATTTTAACTTGCTTTGTCCTCAATTTTTTAAAATATATATCATGGAAGTGTGAATAGTATTTGTGAGCATTATTGCAATTGGTTTGATTTGAACATGAAGAGGAGTCAATTTGATTAGGAATTGATTCCATGTTCTTTGAATGTAGTAAAGAGGTAAAGATTTGGTTTGGGTACTTTACTTTAGGATGTCAAAGAACTTGTGAGGAATTTGAGCCCTAAGTTTCATTTCTTTCAAGAGGAGTACACCTATTGTAATTCCATCTCTAGAACTTGTCTTGAATCTCTTTTGAAATTTGAAATCCTATTGCATGCACAAAGAGGATTTAGGCATTCATTTCATAGCTAGTTTGGCCAAATGTCCATCCTTATCACAAGAAAATCCTTTGTTTACCCCATTTGAGCCTTTATTTTATTTTTTTTAATTTTCAAAAAGACAAAAAAATTGCATAGTATAAATAGCCATTTGTTTGAGATATGCAATTTTTATATCTTTTTCTTCCCATTCATTTTTATTACTTTAGTAAGTGCTAAGTAAATCAATTTAAAGAGTGAAGGAGTTAGAAAGTATGTGTATATAGTTTTTTTTATTAAAAAAAAAGAAGAAAAAAAAAGAAAAGAAAAGAAAAAGTAGATAGAAACAAAGGAATATATGAAAAGAAAAAAAAATAGAGATCCAAGAAAGAAAGAAAAAGATTATTGAGAAAAAAAAAAGTTGTTTATGTCCAGTGTTAGTAAGTTTGTTTTTGTTTTTGTTTTTTTTTGTTTTTTTTTTTATAGGTATTCCTTCATTCTTCATCATGAATTTCATTAAATTGCTTGGCACTAACTAAAGTATTTTCCCATACCATTTGATCATTTTCATTTCATTATCCTACCTTGATCATTACAACCTTGAGAAAGTCCTTTTGATTTGAGTGTGCAATGGGATAATGTATAAAGTGGAGATTGAGATGATAAACAAGCTTATGGTAGATAAGTTGCAATAGGTGGAATTGAGTGAAACACAAGCCCTTGAATATCTTGAGAGATGAGTGTAAACACTTGACTTGTGAGGGACATTCTATTGTGGTTTATCTTTGCCAAATTGATTCCTTGCTATTTGCATTTTTGGAATTTGGAAAAGATTTCTGAGATAGTTTGTTTCTTGAAAGTTTGAATTGACTTCAATTTTGTAGTGCTTGCACAAAAAAAAAAAAAAAAATCTTGCTTCCATGGTTTCCTTGAATTTAGTTGTTTTAGAATTTAAAATCTTGAGGACAAGATTTGATGCAAGTGTGGGGGTGTGATGACTTCCTATTTTTAATAGATTTGAGACATATTTTGATATATTTAGGAAGTCATCAATACTAAATTAAAGAGATTTTATTGAGATTTTAAGAGAAATCAATTGGGATGCATCATTTATGAGATTTCAATTTAAAATAAAAGTTTTTGAGTTTAGGAAATAAATAATGATAATTAGAAGTTTTAAATAAATTTAGTATTATTATTATTATTATTATTATTATTATTATTATATCATTTCATTTCCTTTTCTTCTTTCAGTTTTGGACGTCATCTGTTGAATTGAATTAATGAATTCAAATGGTTAGGTGCACAGCGTTTTGGGGCCCACAAAGGAATTGGAGGATTGAATCAATTAAACCTAAAGGGGGCATTTAAGAACTGAGGGAGGCAGCGGGAATGGAGTGGTAAAAACACGGAAAGAGAAAAAGGAGAACGAGAGAGGGGAATCGAAAAAAAAAAAAAAAAAAGAACAGAGGAATAGCGCCGTGAACGAGAATAGAGAGCGGGAGGCAGCGCTGGAGAAAAAGGAGAGAACAGCAGAGCCGCTGGAACAGAACGAAGAGAACGAGAAACAGAAATAGCACACTGGAAGAGGGAGCACTTGTGTTCTTAACTCTACTCTATTTTGTTCCCCTTCCCTTTGATTTTTATTCTGCCTTTAACTCTGATTTTATGCTTGCTGTGGTGATTTTTGTTAAAGCCATGATTGGCTAATTTCTCTTTTATTCTAGGGTTCTTTTGACCCTTTGTATGGATTAAGACTTGAATATTCCTCTCTTTTGGTAGATTAATATATGTATGTGTTGATTTTAATCTTGGCTTAATGCTTCTAAATGATTGGCCTCCATTTAGATGATTTGTTCCCTTAGGTTTTGACTTGAGAGAGCTAATCTAGGTGTAGAACTTGATTAAAATCATGCTTGTCTTGAAGTTTACTTGATAAATGGATGGTTTGTTGGTAAAATAGAGATATGTTTACTAGCCTTGCATTGTCACATTAGGGTTGTTGCTTAAATATTGATTCTCATTAATTGTAGCAAGAGATTGTGCATTTTAATGAGAAGAGAAACTTGATTTTGACTTGAGAGAGCGGGTCAAGTGTTTTAGAACCTTAGACTAACACATATATGTATTGAAATGCTACTAGAGAGGAAATTAACCAAGTTTTATGAAATGCAAAAAGGGAAAAAGAGCCCTAGGCTCAATTATCCTTGAATTTAAAGAATCAATTGCCTTTGTCAATTTTATGTTTTAGAAATAGACTTTAAAAATTCACATTCCAAATCAAAACTTTGTTTTAGCTCAACTTGATGAAATTCACAAAGCCTCTTGTTTGACCAATTTGTTAAACAAATTCTCGTGGGAACGATACTTTATTTATCACTTTATTACTTGCGAAACTCGTACACTTGCGAGGCGAACAATTCTACCAAGTCTTATCAAGGGATAAAAGGAACATCCCTCCACGAAGCTTCGTCCTTAATTCAAAATGGGTTATTATCTTTATTGGAATTACAAAATGAACCTTCATATTAGGAGTGTTTGTTAGTGTTTTCACATTTTCTTATTTTAAATTCATTACTCTACCGTCCACTCTTAAAATTGAAAAATATCTTATCTAATTATATCTGAAATGTCATTAATTTGTCTGAAAATAATATTTTGTTAAATATTTCTTTTGCAGATCTAACAATGCTTTACTATTTTTTATGAAACTATTTCTTTGTTATTTTCTTTTTCTATTTATATGATTTTGTTATATATTTGTCTTTATATAATTCCTTTTTATTTTACAACAACTTGCTTTTAATTTTGAGTTCACTCTGTAATTTTAGAGGGCGGGGCCACCCCTAACCCCCTAGTTCCACCCTTGTGTGTGTGTGTCCGTCCCTATATATATATATATGTATGTATATATATATATATATATATATATATATATATATATATATATATATATATATATATATATATATATGATGCAGTAGTTGCCGGAAGATTGTGGTTTCATACTATATTTATCCCCGTCAAAGGATGATGACAAATAAAATAATTTCATGAAGTGTTGAGAAATAGTTTCATAAATTTCCAGGTATGACCGAAGAGAAAAAAGACGAAAGATGAAATGTAAGAAGATTGGAGATGGAAAATGACGGGCATTCATGAAGATGGTAGGAAGCGGGGTGTGGAATTGTTGAATCCATTAATGTATTATTATGGTGGGGTCTAATTCAATTAACACTACAAAAATCTTTGTATTAGCCACGTAATTACCCACGGAAAAAATTCCATGGAAAATTACTCACGGAATTCCGTGGATAATTTCTGTGGCTAACAATTTCATACTGAAATTACCCACGGAATTCCGTGGGTAACGACATTACCCACGAAATTCAATTACCCACAGAAAATTTCCGTCTCAAAAAAATATTTGGCAAAAAAATAAGCCACGCTTTTTTTTTAGACGAAAATTTTCCCTTACCCACGGAATTCCGTAGGTAATGTCGTTACCCACGGAATTCCATGGGTAATTTCCATGTGAATTTTTTAGCCATGAAAATTATCCACGGAGTTTTTTCCGTGGCTAATACAAAGTTTTTTTGTAGTGTAATATATATATGCTAATTTAATCTTTAGAAAATAAAGTTGAAGAAACATCTTTTAGGTATTATATTTATGATTTGTGTATGTCCATGTCATTAGCTACAACTAGCACATACCTCGTGCGATGCACGGGTCCAAGTCTAATAAAACAGCAATCTATATTGCTTTGCTGCAGTGTTACTTAAGGATATATCAATTGTATTTGTAATTGTTTTATATGATAGCAAAAATAATTGTTTTTATCACCATATTATCATGTCAAAAGTAGTAGTACGAATGAGTGCTCCGGACGTGTCGGATCTGAGTGAGAAGGAGTCATCTCCTCCCGTCGGAGGATAACCTCCGGTCGACGAAGAAAGTCAGGATTCGTCAGGAAGAGGATGGAGGGATGGAAGGCAGTACGAGGAAGTCTGATGTAGGATTGGCAGAGGAAGGGGTTGCAGGGAACAATTCATACCGCAGTAAATTGATGAACCTTGATCAAGCCGGGGCGGACAACAGGTTCTTGAAGGATGTTGTGATATCTGAGGCGGATTACAGAGTTGGCCAGGATGGTGATACACCTTCCATTGATTTCTCCAGTAGGATAAGGGAGGTGCTGGTGAGGGGTATGGAGCGGACGGTGATCATGAAGCTACTAGGGAAGACGATAAATTACAGGGACTTGCTTGCTAGAACGCAGTTCCTCTGGCAGCTCCGGGGTTCATATCAGTTGGTTGACATGGAAGGGGGCTTCTACTTCGCAACGTTTGATCGGGAGGAGGACTATCTTAAGGCCCTAACCGGTGGACCCTGGATGATCTTTGGGGCATATCTCACTATTCAACCATGGTCATTGGATTTTGACTCCTGTGCTTCTGCCATATAAAAAGTGGTGGTCTGGGTTCGGCTCCCTGGTCTCTCTTTCAGGTATTACCACAAGAGTACGTTGAGATTGATTGGGGCACTGTTGGGTAAAGTGATAACTCTCCTTATTTTTTATATTTAAAGTGCATTTTGAAGATATTTGGAGAGTTATCTAAACAATTTTAAGAGATTTAAATGAGATCACATTATTATAAGATCAGATCAAATTGATATATTATTTAGGGGATTTCATTGTAAATATCATAGTTTTCAAATTTAAATAGAAATACTTTAGTTTAAATAAATAAAAAAGAAAAGAAAAGAAAAAGAAAAAGGTATGGTTTTATTATTATTATTATTATTATTATTATTATTATTATTATTATTATTATTATTATTATTATTATTATTATTATTATTATTATATAATATAATGTTACTTTGTTTTTCGTAATGGACCATATGCTGTTTTGTCATTGAATAGACAATTGGGCTCAACAATGAATGGACCGGAAAGACCAAAAATTGAGGGTTGGAATACTGGACAAAAAAAGGGAAATGGAGACCAAAGAAAAAAAGAAGAAGAAGCATGGAACGCATAGGGGCAGGCGGAATTGAGAAAAGAATTGAAGGATTGGGCCCATAAATCAATTGAAGACCTAAATTAATAGAAAAAGAAAGAGAACAGCGGAGAGAAGGGAATTCGGCTGGAATTAAAAAAGGAAAAAGGAAGAGAGATCGTGAGAACAGAGAGCGAGAAAAGGAAAACGGAGCTGCGGCTGGATAAAAGGATTGGGGGTATTATTTCGAACGAAGAAGCTGAACAGAGGACGCTGGGAGTGCTTCAATTGTATCATCCTCTTTCCTGTTACTTTTCTCATGCCTCTGAACGTTGATTTAATTTCCTGTGTTGTTTTGGCTTTGATTAAAGCCATGTTTGGCTAATTTCTCTCTTATCCTAGGGTTCTTTTGACCCTTTGTATGGATTAATACTTGAATATTCCTCTCTTTTGGTAGATTAATATATGTATGTGTTGATTTTAACCTTTACCTAATGCTTCTAAATGATTGGCCTCCATTTAGATGATTTATTCACTTAGGTTTTGACTTGAGAAAGCTAATCTAGGTGTATAATTTGATTGAAATCATGCTTGTCTTGAAGTTTACTTGATAAATGGATAGTTTGTTGGTAAAATAGAGATATATTTACTAACCTTGCATTGTCACATTAGGGTTGTTGCTTAAATATTGATTCTTATTAATTGTAGCAAGAGATTGTGCATTTTAATGAGAAGATAAACTTGATTTTGACTTGAGAGAGAAGGTCAAGTGTTTTAGAATCTTAGACTAACACATATATGTATTGAAATGCTACTAGAGAGGAAATTAACCAAGTTTTATGAAATGCAAAAAAAAAAGGGGAAAAAGAGCCCTAGGCTCAATTATCCTTGAAGTTAAAGAATCAATTGCCTTTATCAATTTTATGTTTTAGAAATAGTCTTTTAAAAATTCTCATTCCAAATCAAAACTTTGTTTTAGCTCAACTTGACGAAATTCACTAAGCCTCTTGCTTGACCAATTTGTTAAACAAATCCTCGTGGGAACGATACTTTATTTATCACTTTATTACTTGCGAAACTCGTACACTTGCGAGGCGAACAAGTTTTTGGCGCCGTTGTTAGGGATTTGTGTAAACAAATCCTTTGGTCAACCTTGGGCTTGTGTTAGTAAACTTTGCTTGAGCTTTTAGTTAGGTTTACAATTTTTCTTTCGTTTTCCTTTATTGATTTTGTTTTAGTTTGATACTCGCTCTTGCTTGTTTCTCTTATAGGTACCATTTCAGTATATGCAAAACTTGCATCCGGACGAATTGGTAGTGGAACTTGACGGAGTACCTCTCACTGAAGAAGAGACTGAATCCGCATCTGAAACCATGGCAGATTTATGAATATGATAGAGCTACCGTCAATGATTTTGCTAGTCGGAATATGCAAGGTCCTCAATCTTGCATTCGGATGCCGGAAATGCAAGCACGTACCTTTGAGATCAAGCCGGTTATGATAACATTGCTTCAAATGCATGGGATGTTCCATGGTCTTTACAATGAAGATGCCAACAAGCACTTGTTGTACTTCTTGGAAGTGTGTGATTCTTTCAAGCAAAATGGAGTTCCCCAAGATGTATTGAAGCTACAGTTATTCCCTCTTTCTCTACAAGGCAAGGCTAGAGATTGGTTCAACAATCTTCCGGAAGGGTCTATCACTTCTTGGGTCGATCTTGAGGCTAAGTTTAGAGCTCGATTCTTTTCTGATGACAAATCTGTGGAAGCTAGGGATGAATTTCTAAGCTTTAAACAACATCCTGATGAGCATCTTTATACCGCTTGGGAGAGATACAAGATGTTAATGAAGCAATGCCCTAATCATGGGGTGGACAAATGGGTTGTAGTCCAAATTTTTGTACTCGACTTAATCCTCAATCTAAAGCAATGGTTGATTCTATGACCAATGGAGGATACCGGAATGTTCCCGTGAATGAGGTGATTCGATTGTTGGATCAGTTGTCTGCAAACAATACTCAAGGCAATGATAGGAGGACTAACCAAGCTGTGCCTAATGCAAAAGAAGACTCTTCCTCACAAATTGCAACTCTCTTAACCGCTTTGAATAAGCGTTTTGATGTGCTAGAGTCTCAAGTGCAAAAGAGCACTTCTCAAGGTGTGCATTCTGTTCATGCCACACCAATTGTATGTGATCAATGCCATGATGTCCATATGCCTAATTATTGTCCTCTTTATATGGCCACTGAATCATCAACTACATGGGCAAGTTCCAAAATCCTCAAGGCAACCCTTATTCACAAACTTACAATAGTGCTTGGAGAACTCACCCAAATTTCTCGTGGAGTCAAGGTAATAGTTTGAATCAAGCACAGGGGTCTACATCTGGCACTAAGCCTATTCCACCTGGTTTTCAAATGCAATCAAGGCAGCTTCCTATTAAGGAAGAGGAATCTAAAACCGACAAGATGCTAGCTCGAATCTTGTCTGAGGTGGAATCTTCAAGGGTTGAAACTAAGGCTACTTTTTCTCTCCATGAAACTGCTATTAAAAATCTTGAAGTGCAAATGGGGCAATTAGCATCACAAGTGAATGTTATGTCAAGAAGCAATCTTCCTAGTGACACTATTCCTAATCCAAAACGAGTTGGAAAAGAGGAATGCAATGCCATAAACTTGAGAAGTGGCAAAGTACTACCGGATGTGCCTAGCTCAAGTACTCCTCAACCAAAGCAAGATGATCAGGTGATTTTTGATGTTGATGGAGAAAGTGTAGGGGAGGAAGATGAAACTGAGAAGAGAGAGCAAAAAGAAGAAATTTTGCATGATGTTAGCAAGGACAAGAAGGTGGAGCAAGAGATGAATGATAAGAAAAAGAAAAAGCCCACCACTCCTACTTTTATGCCACCACTACCTTTCCCTCAAAGATTCAAGAAGAAAGAGGAAGATGCCCAGTTCAAAAAGTTTGTGAACATGTTCAAACAACTCCATGTGAACATTCCTTTTGCTGAAGCTTTGGAGAGCATGCCTAAATATGCTAAGTTCCTTAAAGATGTTTTGTCCAAGAAGCGGCGATTCAATGAATTTGAGACCGTTGCATTGACCGAAGAGTGTAGTGCAGTCATTCAAAGGAAGTTACCAGCTAAGCTCAAAGATCCAGGAAGCTTCTATATTTCTTGCAACATTGGGACCAACTTTAATGGTAAGGCTCTTTGTGATTTGAGAGCAAGTATTAACTTGATGCCTCTAGCTGTTTTCAATCAATTGGGTTAGGGAGAGCCAAGACCCACTACGGTGACTCTTCTCTTGGCCGATCTTAGCATTTCTAGACCTAGAGGAATCATTGAGGATGTCCTAGTTAAAGTTGACAAGTTTATCTTCCCCGCGGATTTTATAGTGCTTGATTGTGAAGTTGATTGGAAAATTCCTCTAATCCTTGGGCGTCCATTCTTAGCCACTGCAAGGACTCTCATTGATGTAGAGAAGGGTGAGGTCACTTTGCGGGTTGATAACGAGCAGGTGATATTCAACATGCAAAAAGCCTTGAAGTTTCATGATGATTCTGCTCAATGCTTGTTTGTAGATATATTAGATGCGGTTATTCCTCAAGAATCATATGCCTCCATGATTAAGGACCCTTTAGAGGCATTCTTGATTGGTGAGAAGAGTTTTGAAGAGTTGGATGAAGATGTTGTTGAAGAGCTATTCCGTTATGACTCATTTCCTCATTCTAGACCGAGGACTCTTGAGCCACTTGAGGTGTCTGATGCCTTAAGTACTCCATTGAAGCCGTCTATTGAAGTTCCTCCGGTTTTAGAGTTGAAGCCACTGCCTTCTCATCTCAAATATGCTTACCTTGGGAATTCTAACACTCTACCGGTAATTGTCTCGTCTACCCTCTCTAATTTGCAAGAAGAGAAGCTACTAAGAGTTTTGAGAGAGCATAAGCATGCTATTGGGTGGACTATTGCTGATATCAAGGGAATAAGCCCTTCTATTTGTATGCACAAGATTCTATTGGAGGATGATCACAAAACTTCCATTGAGCATCAAAGGCGCTTGAATCCGATTATGAAAGAAGTGGTCAAGAAGGAAATTCTTAAATGGCTTCCAGTTGGAATAGTATATCCCATATCTGATAGTTCATGGGTGAGCCCAGTCCAATGTGTCCCTAAGAAGGGTGGCATGACAAATAGTGGCTAACACCCAAAATGAATTGATTCCCACTCGCACGGTGACTGGATGGCGAGTATGTATGGACTACCGGAAGCTTAATGCTGCTACAAGGAAGGATCACTTCCCTTTGCCATTCATTGATCAGATGCTTGACAAGCTAGCTGGCCAAGAGTTCTTTTGTTTTCTAGATGGTTATTCAGGCTACAATCAGATTGCTATAACCCCGGAAGATCAAGAGAAAACTACTTTTACTTGTCCTTATGGCACATTCGCTTTCAGAAGAATGCCATTTGGACTTTGCAATGCGCCTGCCACATTTCAAAGGTGCATGATGTCCATATTTGCTGATATGATTGAGAAGACCATTGAAGTATTTATGGACGATTTCTCTGTATTCGGTCCATCTTTTGATTCGTGCTTGGATAATTTGGATGCGGTGCTTCAACGGTGTGAAGAAACAAATTTGATTCTCAATTGGGAGAAATGTCACTTCATGGTGCAAGAAGGCATTGTTCTTGGCCATCGGGTGTCCAAGAAGGGTTTGGAAGTGGACAAAGCCAAAATTGCTATCATTGAGCAATTGCCTCCTCCTACTAGTGTAAAGGGTATTCAAGCTTCCTTGGTCATGCTGGGTTCTATAGGAGATTTATCAAGGATTTTTCTATGATTGCCAAGCCACTTTCCAAGTTATTGGAAAAAGATGTAGAATTCAAGTTTGATGAGGAGTGCTTAAAAGCTTTTGAAGAGCTGAAACAATGTCTAATTTCTTCTCCTATCTTGATAGCTCCAGATTGGGCTCTACCTTTCATTATCATGGCCGATGCTAGTGATTATGCAGTTGGTGCTGTTCTTGGGTAAAAGGCGGAACAGCTATTTCATCCCATTTACTATGCTAGCAAGACTCTTGATTGTGCCCAACTTAATTATACCACTACCGAGAAGGAATTACTTGCCATAGTCTATGCTTGTGAGAAGTTTCGGTCTAACATTGTGGGTACTAAAGTCATCATCTACACCGATCATTCAGCTCTGAAATACCTGCTTATGAAGAAGGACTCTAAGGAAAGACTAATTTGATGGGTGCTTCTACTTCAAGAGTTTGACGTGAACATCATTGATAGGAAAGGCACCGAGAATCAAGTGGCCGACCATCTCTCACGGTTGAGCAAGGAGGCTCAACTTGATGATTCGGATGTGATTCAGGCATCATTCCCAGATGAGCAGTTGTTCCTTGTTGATAGCTTATCCACACCATGGTATGCTGATTTTGTCAATTACTTAGTTTGTGGAGTGTTACCTCCGGATTTCAATTCTCACCAAAAGCGTAAGTTCTTACATGAAGTGAAGAAATACTTTTGGGATGAACCGTATTTATTCAAGAGGTATCCTGATCAACTCATTCAGAGATGTGTACCAGAAAATGAACAAGAGTGTATTCTGCATTGTTGCCACTCTTCTGAATATGGTGGCCATTTTGGAGGAGAGAAAACTGCTGCAAAGGTCTTCCAAAGTGGATTCTATTGGCCCACTCTATTCAAGGATGCATATGCCTTTGCTCTCCAATGTGATAGATGCCAAAGAGTAGGGAACATATCCGGGAGGAATGAGATGCCTTTGACTAGCATGCTTGAAGTTGAACTTTTTGATGTTTGGGGAATTGACTTCATGGGCCCTTTTCCTAAGTCATTTAACAATGAGTACATCTTAGTTGGAGTTGACTATGTCTCCAAGTGGGTTGAGGCCATTGCATGTGTCTCAAATGATGCCAAGACAGTGTTGAAATTTCTCAAGAAGAACATTTTCACTCGATTTGGGACACCTAGAGCAATTATAAGTGATGGTGGTTCTCACTTTTGCAATCACCAATTTCAAGCCTTGATGAAGAAATATGGTGTGAAGCACAAGGTATCATTGCCATACCATCCTCAAAGTAATGGGCAAGCAGAAATTTCCAATCGTGAGATCAAGAACATTCTTGAGAAGGTGGTGGGAACTACGAGGAAGGATTGGTCTACCAAGTTAGATGATGCTCTATGGGCATACCGAACAGCTTTCAAAACGCCTATTGGCATGTCTCCCTATCACTTGGTGTTTGGAAAAGCATGCCATTTACCGCTGGAATTGGAGCATGGAGCTTATTGGGCCATCAAAAAGCTAAATTTTGATACCCAGGCTGTGGGGAAGAAGAGGCTACTTCAACTCAATGAGTTAGATGAAATCCACCTAAATGCCTATGAGAATGCAAGGATATATAAGGAGAAGACCAAGCGGGATCATGACAGCAAAATTATTCCCAAGAGTTTTGAACCCGGTCAAAGTGTCCTCCTTTATAACTCCAAGTTGAGGTTATTTCCAGGAAGCTAAAGTCTCGATGGTCCGGTCCATTCCGGTGGTTTGAGCATCAAGTTTGGTGATGTGGAACTGGAGAATGAAAAGGGTGAAAGATTCAAGGCTAATGGTCAACGATTGAAGCATTATTGGGGTGGAGATGTGGATAGGCTTGTGTCCACTATCTACTTAGTTAATGAGGAGTGACCATCATGAAGAGTCCGTCAAGACTTTAAACTTAGCGCTTCTTGGGGGCAACCCAAGGTATTACTTGATGCTTTGTTTGATTTTGTAGGACAAAGGTGAAAGCCCTTGATGATGTGTTCCAGTTTGGTAGCAAGGATTGAAAGCGCAAGTCACGGAAGAATAGGGAGTGTTCTTCTACTTTTCTTTGATTTGTTCTATTTGATTGTTGATGATATATTGCGTCGAAATGAGTGCTGGTCTTAGTTGGATGTGCATGTGAATATGTTTGTGATGATCATTAAGAGACTGTTAGCATTTGAGCTGTTTCATTGGTGGAAAGTTGAAATCTCTGAAATTAGTGTTGCCCTTGCACTTAGATATGGTTGCTCTTCACTTTCACTACTTTTTGTTACTTGTTCACATTGAGGACAATGTGACATTTAAGTGTGGGGGTGAGGGTATCCTTGATTTTTAACTTGCTTTGTCCTCAATTTTTTTCATGGAAGTGTGAATAGTATTTGTGAGCATTATTACAATTGGGTTGATTTGAACATGAAAAGGAGTGAATTTGATTAGGAATTGATTCTATGTTCTTTGAATGTTAGTAAAGAGGTAAAGATTTGGTTTGGGTACTTTACTTTAGGATGTCAAAGAACCCGTGAGGAAATTGAGCCTAAGTTTCATTTCTTTCAAGAGGAGTACACCTATTGTGATTCCATCTCTAGAACTTGTCTTGAATCTCTTTTGAAATTTGAAATCCTATTGCATGCACAAAGAGGATTTAGGCATTCATTTCATAGCTAGTTTGGCCAAATGTCCATCCTTATCACAAGAAAATCCTTTGTTTACCCCATTTGAGCCTTTATCTTTATTTTATTTTATCTAAAAAAAAAATTGCTTAGAATAAATAGCCATTTGTTTGAGATATGCAATTTTTATATCTTTGTCTTCCCATTCATTTTTATTACTTTAGTAAGTGCTAAGTAAATCAATTTAAAAGAGTGAAGGAGTTAGGAAGTATGGGGTGCACATTATGTGCACATAATTAGGTGCCCAATTATGTGCTCATACCTCTATTAGAGGTATGAGCATATTTTTTTTTTTAATTTTTTTTAATTTTTTTATATATTGTATTTATTTTTATTTAGATTATATGATGCTTTCTGGAATTTTTTTGCACCCAAAGATCTCAAATTAATTAGCTTCTAGTTCTACAAGATCTCGTAACACCAAGATCATGGAAATTAATTAATTTTGAGATACTGGGTGCAAAAAAAATTCCAGAAAGCATCATATAATCTAAATCTAAATAAATACAATATATAAAAAAATTAAAAAAAACCTCTAATAGAGGTATGAGCACATAATTGGGCACCTAATTATGTGCACATAATGTGCATTCGGAAGTATGTGTATATAGTTTTGAAAAAAAAAAAAAATTAATTTTAAAAAAAAAAAAAATATATAGTTGTTTATATATAGCGTTAGTGAGTTTGTTTGTTTTCCTTGGTAGGTATTCCTTCACTCTTCATCATGAATTTCATTAAATTACTTGGCACTAATTAGAGTATTTATCCATACCATTTGATCATTTTCATTTCATTATCCTACCTTGATCATTACAACATTGAGAAAGTCCTTTTGATTTGAGTGTGCAATGGGATAATGTATAAAGTGGAGATTGAGATGATAAACAAGCTTATGGTAGATAAGTTGCAATAGGTGGAATGGAGTGAAACACAAGCCCTTAAATATCTTGAGAGATGAGTGTAAACACTTGACTTGTGAGAGACATTCTAGTGTGATTTATCTTTGCCAAATTAATTGCCTTGCTACTTGCATTTTTGGAAGGTGGAAAAGATTTTTGAGTAAATTTGTTTCTTGAAAATTTGAATTAACATCAATTTTGTAGTGCTTACTTTAAAAATCTTGCTTCCATGGTTTTCCTGAATTTAGTTGTCTAGAATTTAAAATCTTGAGGACAATATTTGATGCAAGTGTGGGGGTGTGATAACTCTCCTTATTTTTTATATTTAAAGTGCATTTTGAAGATATTTGGAGAGTTATCTAAACAATTTTAAGAGATTTAAATGAGATCACATTATTATAAGATCAGATCAAATTGATATATTATTTAGGGGATTTCATTGTAAATATCATAGTTTTCAAATTTAAATAGAAATACTTTAGTTTAAATAAAAAAAAAGAAAAGAAAAGAAAAAGAAAAAGGTATGGTTTTATTATTATTATTATATAATATAATGTTACTTTGTTTTTCGTAATGGACCATATGCTGTTTTGTCATTGAATAGACAATTGGGCTCAACAATGAATGGACCGGAAAGACCAAAAATTGAGGGTTGGAATACTGGACAAAAAAAGGGAAATGGAGACCAAAGAAAAAAGAAGAAGAAGCATGGAACGATAGGGGCAAAGCGGAATTGAGAAAAGAATTGAAGGATTGGGCCCATAAATCAATTGAAGACCTAAATTAATAGAAAAGAAAGAGAACAATGGAGAGAAGGGAATTCGGCTGAATTAAAAAGGAAAAAGGAAGAGAGATCGTGAGAACAGAGAGCGAGAAAAGGAAAACGGAGTCGCGGCCGGATAAAAGGATTGGGGTATTATTTCGAACGAAGAAGCTGAACAGAGGACGCCGGGAGTGCTTCAATTGTATCATCCTCTTTCCCTGTTACTTTTCTCATGCCTCTGAACGTTGATTTAATTTCCTGTGTTGTTTTGGCTTTGATTAAAGCCATGTTTGGCTAATTTCTCTCTTATCCTAGGGTTCTTTTGACCCTTTGTATGGATTAATACTTGAATATTCCTCTCTTTTGGTAGATTAATATATGTATGTGTTGATTTTAACATTTACCTAATGCTTCTAAATGATTGGCCTCCATTTAGATGATTTATTCACTTAGGTTTTGACTTGAGAAAGCTAATCTAGGTGTATAATTTGATTGAAATCATGCTTGTCTTGAAGTTTACTTGATAAATGGATAGTTTGTTGGTAAAATAGAGATATATTTACTAACCTTGCATTGTCACATTAGGTTGTTGCTTAAATATTGATTCTTATTAATTGTAGCAAGAGATTGTGCATTTTAATGAGAAGATAAACTTGATTTTGACTTGAGAGAGAAGGTCAAGTGTTTTAGAATCTTAGACTAACACATATATGTATTGAAATGCTACTAGAGAGGAAATTAAACAAGTTTTATGAAATGCAAAAAAAAAAAAGGGGAAAAAGAGCCCTAGGCTCGATTATCCTTGAAGTTAAAGAATCAATTGTCTTTATCAATTTGGATGGGAGAAACGTAGGGGAACTTGGCGGGATTGTAGGAGCTGATGGTGCAAGATTGGACGTGGGAAAGGATTCGGATATCTCCAAGTTTAATAGTGTTGACCCAAAGATTCCTCTAAGCCACGTGGGGGCGCCGCCTACACACACGAATAAACCTTGAACCAAGAAAGGAGGGCCCAAGCCGACCCAGGAGTATAGGAAGAAGGCCTCAAATGAAATTTTATGTCCCTCTCGGGATGGGGCCAGCGCTGATCCTAATAAGGGACCGAGTATCCTTTCCACATGTCGAATAGAAAGTGTAAATCCTGATGTTGGAATTAGCCCACTTAAAGTCCCAGTTGAGCAGACACAAGTGCAAGAATCTGAGGATGTTGCAGGTTTCCTTAAGTCGGCATTTAAGGCGATAGAGGCTAGCTCGTCCCTGGACAACACCAAGCATACAGTAGTCACTCTCCAAAGCAACAGGCAAGCCGTAGAAGACGCTAATTTAATGATCTTGGATGGAGAGAAGGAGAAGGGCTCTACAAGCATTGGGGTTGATTTAGGCAAGAAGAACTCTAAACCTAAAGGCATAGGGCGGGTGCAGGATCACCATGGTGTCGGTCTTCGCTCAGCTAATGTGCGTAATCTTAAAGTTAAAAAATAACAAGGCAGTCTCACATCTCTAAGGATGCGTTAGCTTGTATTAAGGAAGAAGTTGCTATGCCAAAGGGAATGGACGTTAGCTCAGGATCTGGTGAGATGCTCGCCCAGCCAATGCCTAATCCGGATGGCAGTCCTGAAGGGGATGCTAGGTGACCTGATCTCACCATATGTTTTAATGGTTGTCAAGATCTTCGTCTGGAACTGTCAGGGAGCAGCTAGCAAAAGCTTTTCCCAAACTTTTCGTCACTTGATGTCTGATAAGAGACCGGATATGGTAGTCTTGGTGGAGCCTCGGATCTCGGGACTCTCAGCTGATAGGTTCATCGGCCGCTCTGGTTTTGAGAATTCTTACAGATTGGAGGCCCGGGGGTTCTCCGAAGGTATTTGGTTACTTTGGAGAGATAGCGTGGGAGTCTCTGTGGAGCTATGCCATGCACAATTTCTTCATACAAGGGTTGTACATAAGAATTCTGATGTTTCTTTTCTCTTTACAGCAGTGTACGGCAGTCCCAACAATACTCTGCGTAAGGATCTTTGGCATTCTTTAAATTTATTTGTAGAGTATGTGACCGAACCTTGGATGCTCGCTGGCGATTTCAACGCCATCGTAGATGCAGGTGACCGTGTTGGAGGGTCGAAAAGGCGTGGTAGAGGTTGTGACCTCTTTCACAATTTCATGTTCAATTGTGGTTTAACGGACCTTGGATTTTCTGGGCCTAAGTTTACATGGAGACGAGGTACCCTGCTCCAACGTCTGGATCGTGCTCTGGTTAACTCATGTTGGATGACTGGGGGATTTGCAGCTTCTGTTCTCCATCTCCCCAAACTCAGTTCAGATCACCGCCCTATTTTTATTCAATTTGGCATCAGTGCCTCTCCTATGCAACAGCAGAAACCATTCCGTTATCTAGCGGCTTGGGCAACGTCAGCTTCCTTTGAGAAGGTGGTCCAAGACTCGTGGAATACATTGGACCCGATTATGGCTAATGTTAAACGCTTTTCCAAAGCAGCATCCGAGTGGATCAGGGAGGTATTTGGTAGCATTTTGTATCGGAAGAAGAAAATCTTAGCTCGCCTTGGGGGCATCCAAAAAGCTCAAGAAACTCATTTATCTCCGTATCTAGAGCTTCTGGAAAGGGACTTACGGAAGGAATTTGAATCGATTTGTGATCAGGAGAGCATGACGTGGTCTCAGCGGGCCCGGTGTGACTGGGTTAAGTTTGGTGATAGGAATACGGCTTATTTCCATGCGAAAGCAGTTCGGCGAGGCCATAAAAACCAAATTAGAGCTTTAAAGAATGAGGATGGATCCTGGTGTACCGATGAAGTCTATCTCCGCACGCAGGCTACCCAGTTTTTCACTGACTTATATACTTGTGAGGGGGACTTTGCTCCGCGGTACTCTACTAGGGGAATGTTCCCCAATTTCGGCATTGCCATGCCCCATGAGCTCTCCACTGCTATCTCGGTTGGAGAAGCTCATAAAGCCTTGTTTCAAATGGAACCCCTCAAAGCTCTGGGAATTGATGGCCTTCATGCTGCCTTCTTTCAATCCAACTGGAAAAGTGTGGGGCCTTCCATTGTTCAGCTGGTCTCCAGGTGCTTTGAGGATGGATATATTGAACCGGAGATTAATGAAACTCTCATCGCCCTGATTCCGAAAATTCCAGCTCCTGAACGTCTTAAGGATTTGCGCCCCATTAGTCTGTGCACTGTTTTGTATAAGATAATCACGAAAGTGCTTGCAAATCGTCTTACGGAATGGCTTCCCCGGCTTGTTCTTCCTGCTCAATCGAGCTTTGTGGCAGGGAGGCAGATTAGTGATAATGTTATTATTGCTCAAGAAGTGATACACTCTATGCGTTATAAGAAAGGGGGGAACGGGTGGATGGCTATTAAGGTTGACCTGGAGAAAGCCTACGATCGCTTAAGATGGGATTTTATTGAGGAGACTCTCTACGATGCAGGTTGTCCTCTGAAGTTTGTTAAAGCTACAATGGCCTGCGTATCTTCTGCTAGCATGAGGGTGGTATGGAACGGGTGTCAATCGGAGAAATTTTACCCATCAAGAGGAATTCGACAAGGAGATCCACTTTCACCGTATATCTTTGTATTGTGCATGGAAAGGTTGTCCCAAACCATTGACAGGCGTGTAGCGGAGCATCTTTGGCAACCTATCCGGGTTAGTTGTGATGGTCCCTCTCTCTCTCACCTCTTTTTTGCAGATGATCTTCTTCTACTCAGCTCCACAGATTCCTCCCAGATTCATCTCACCCATAGAGTTTTAGAGGACTTCTGCTCTAGTTCGGGGCACAAGGTTAGTTGCTCAAAGACGGCCATCTTTTTCTCCCCTAATGTCCCCCAGTTGACTAAAGATCAGATTTGTGATGAGCTTGGCTTTCGGTGTACTGAGGACCTTGGCAAGTACCTAGGTGTTCCGTTGCTCCATAGTCGGGTCCGAGTTGGCACCTATGAATATCTGGAAGGAAAAATTGTGAGCAAACTGTCAGGATGGGCTGCGAAGACCCTGTCTCTGGCTGGATGCATGACCCTAGCCAAGGTTGTTCTCTCAACCATTCCGACTTATACCATGCAAACAACTAAGTTGCCCTTTAGCTTATGCCTTCGCCTTGAACGTCATATCCGTAATTTTGTGTGGGGCCGCTGGATAATGCGCACCGCCCGAGCTTAGTTAAATGGGAGGAGATGTGTGCTGCAAAGGAATCTGGTGGCGCAGGTTTTAAAAGGATGGACCAGCAAAACCGGGCTTTCCTAATGAAAATCGCTTTTTTCATAAGATCACGACCAGATCTCTTATGAGTCCAGGTATTGCGGACCAAATATGGTTGGGATGAGTTTGAGGGACCTCCGATGAAGAACCAACGATGTTCCTATTTGTGGCGCCACCTGTTGAAAGTATGGCCGGATGTGGAGTTGGGGTCACGATGGGAGCTTGGGGACGGATCTAGGATAAGGTTTTGGTCGGATAGCTGGGTCCCTGAGGTGGGCCCTTTGAAACTTGTCTCCTTCCGGGTCCTGTCATCACATGATCTGGAGCTACCTATTCGTCACTTCGTTACCGAAGGGGGTGAGTGAAATTGGGGCCTCCTCCGAAGCGGCCTTCCTGATTCTATACTAAGAAGCATTGCTGGCTGCCCTGTTCCTGCTCCTGGGGATGGGGAGGCGTCTTGTTTTTGGGATAGAGAGGCTGATGGAGGCTTCACAGTAGCATCAGCTTACGATATGCTGGGGGAAGCAGAAGTGACGGACAAAAACCCTCTCTGGGGAAAGATATGGAAGTGGGAGGGGGCTCAACGAGTTCGCGTTTTCTTGTGGTTGGCAGCAAGGCAGTGCCTTCTTACCAATGGTGAGCGCCGCCGGAGGCATATGTCAACAAGTTCCCTTTGTTCACGTTGTGGCAGGGCTGAGGAAGACACTGATCATGTTCTGCGGCACTGTACCTATGCGAAAGCAGTTTGGCGGTTGCTAGTTCCTCCCGACCAGTGGAGTTTTTTCTTCCAAAATGATTTCATCTGTTGGATACAACGCAACCTGGATGGTATTGTGGCCGGTCGAGTAAGTTCAGGGAAGTGGGCAAGCACTTTCGGATTGACGTGCTGGAAGTTGTGGGGGGCAAGGAACTTGGCTGTGTTCCAAGATAAACACTCTCAGCCAACATCTATAGTTCAGGAAGTACAGCGTCTGGTGGAGATTAATGAACAAATGAAATCACATCAGGGTGGGGCTCATGTCCCAATCCAAAGACAAATGGTGACTGTTGCCTGGATCAAGCCGCCAATGGGGGTGGTCGCCCTCAACTGTGATGGAGCACTGAAAAAGGATGAGAGGGGTGCGGGAGCTGGGTGCTTGGTCCGTGATGAGGAGGGAAGGTGGCTAGTAGGTTGCTGCCGTAACATAGGCCTCTGTTCATCCCTCCAGTCGGAGCTGTGGGGGATCTTGGATGGTCTTGAATTGGTGTGGGACAATGGTTTTCGGAAGGTGATGGTGCAGCTTGATTGTTTGGTAGCCCTGCAGTTAGTGAGGCAGGAGAGGAAAGGTTCGTGTGCCAACACTAGTTTGATCAGAAGAATCCGTCAGCTTCTGGAGAGGGACTGGCAGGTCGCATGGCATCACGTCTTTCGTGAAGGGAACCGCGGTGCTGATTTTCTGGCATCCTGGACTGTGACGCAAGGTAGGGGAATTCATAGATTCATCTCACCTCCAGAGGGTCTGCTGCGCATACTTAAGGAAGACGCTGATGGTATGGGATTGTCTAGGCTTGGCCTTAGTACTAGCTGATTCGTGGTGATTAGCTCTTTGTCAACAAAAAAAAAAAAAATTATAAATTCTTGTAAAGACTGAAAAAATTCATTAATTCATTACTTTTCTAGAGAACTTCAAAATATAAAAATTTTCAATATAATGGAATATGGAAATATAAGTTCATATATAATGATTACAAATTTCATTGTAGATACTATCGATGTCGACTTCTTTAAATTTTGTAAGGATAAAACTTCACATTTTAGGCTGATTTTGAAATTATTTTTATTTGCCAATATTTAATTATCTTTAATTTTAAGTCCACATCCACATGTTTCAATTATAATTTTTGAATCTATGATACTTGTAATTATTTCTAATGAAATAAACCACTTGCCCATATGATCCATCCACTACTACAAAATACACTTTTAACGTCCGTTTTTAATATACTTAGACGACTGTTTTCAAAGGGTCGTAAATGTGATGGTCGTTAAAAGTTTAACTTACAACCACTGTTTTTTAAAAACAGTCGTTGTATCTTCAACCACTGTTTTTAAAATAACAGTCTTTAAATCGTTGTATCTTCAACCACTGTTTTTAAAATAACAGTCTTTGAATGTTTTTTTTTTCCAAATTGATGAGCAGTGGCAGAAAAGCATTCCAGCAGGAAAATTGAAAAAGCCAAAGATAAAAACAACACAATGGGTAGGACCAAGATAGAAGAAAGGAAGAAATTATGGTCATTAATTTTTGCAAAACACACACACACCCACTTTTATGGCTTCTGTGATGTTTCCAATCACAATATCCACGAATTGGTGCTTGGAGTAACGTTGAAGAACACTGATATTTGAGACAAAACATGCTCCATAGTCATTGGACCCAACGCTGAATAGGTTCATTGATCTCGGACAAAGAATGATTTGGCTTCTTTATTCCTAGTTTCTTCTTCCTCGTAACATCTCATCACATTTTTGTAATATCTTCCAGTAGACTGAAACATTCACAAAGAAATGGGTTTTCCGTAGGTAGTATATCAAATCAAAGAGGAATAATAACATTAGGAATGAATCAAAAAATGAGTACCAGCAGCTTTAGGGAGAGAACGCCAAGAGCCTTCACCATGGAGGCGAATATAACGATAAGGCGTTGGTCTTCCTTTTTGGTCCAAGCACCTTTGTTTGTATCTAGCACAGGAAGAGAAGTTCAGAGCGAAATTCAATTTTCGGAGTGGGAAAAGAGAAGATTCATCTTTTAGACTTTTTAGACTATACTTTTTAAGACTGTTTTTCTTGAAATGCATCTTTAAATGTTAAGACAAAATTTCAAAAATGCCACCGCCTCCCAAATAATAAAAAACAATGGCGGGAGAATCAAAATGTATTTACGCGGGCGATGTTCCTTGGAATTTTTAATAAATTTAACCACCGTTTCTTAGAAACAGTCGTTGTAATCTCTTTCTTTTTTAAGACTGTTTTTCTTGAAACAGTCTTTAAATCTTAAGACAAAATTTCAAAAATGCCACCGCCTCCCAAATAATAAAAAACAATGCGGGAGAATCAAAATATATTTATGCGGGCGATGTTCCTTGGCATTTTTAATAAATTTAACCACCGTTTCCTAGAAACAGTCATGTAATATCTTTTTTTTTAAGACTGTTTTTCTTGAAACAGTCTTTAAATCTTAAGACAAAATTTCAAAAATGCCACCGCCTCCCAAATAATAAAAAACAATGGCGGGAGAATCAAAATGTATTTACGCGGGCGGTGTTCCTTGGCATTTTGAATACATT
The DNA here is from genome assembly GCA_025563575.1 of Acacia pycnantha. Lineage (NCBI taxonomy): Eukaryota > Viridiplantae > Streptophyta > Magnoliopsida > Fabales > Fabaceae > Acacia > Acacia pycnantha. The sequence goes on along the minus strand of JAMWYP010000003.1, from coordinate 7,093,311 downwards.
TAACCACTGTTTCTGAGAAACACCATGTAATCTCTATTTTTTAAGACTGTTTTGCTTAAAACAGTCGTTAAATGTTAAGACAAAATTTCAAAAATGCCACCGCCTCCCTTTTAACCTCTGTTTTTAGAAAAACGGACGTTAATTGGGGGTCGTTAAATTTACTTTTTGTAGTAGTGATCATGGGCTAAAAATGTTATCTCCTATCAGTGGCTCACTACATATTCATGTTCACCATATTGGTTATCATAGAATCCCGTTGACATAATCTTATGTCAAGTGACATGACAAACGATAAACCCATATATATATATATATTGGTGTTTTGAACTTATTATTTTGCTAATGTGTCGGCCAGAGAGATTTGCTAATTATTTATTCACAAAGTAATTAAAATATTAAGAAAATGCATTTAATATTTGAAATCAATTAGGGAGACATCAAAATTTATTTATTCACAAAATAGTTCATATATAAAGAGGAAGAATGATGGTTAGTTAAAAAAAAAAATTTAAAAATATGTAATTCAAAAGGTAGAAGATAAAAAAAAGATATAATTAAAACATTGACAAAAAAAAAGACCCGATACAAGGAGAGGTAAAAGGAAAGTTGTTACCAAATATTTTAAAATATTAATGTAACATCCCAATTTCAGAGCCAATTTTTTTTTTCTTTTACGGAGTAGAGCATCGGAATAAAAGCGTTGAGTAACAGATTACAACCATAATAGTGGCATAACCACCTATTCATAAAGATCAATACATTATCTGTTCAAATACTAGTCGTCCTTGATCGGGTCTCCACGTGGTCTTCATATATGCTGTCCGCTCCGCTTACTCTTGTCCTCCGTCCTTGGTCTCTCTGGACCTTGATGTGATGCTATAGTAAAAGCTGAGATCCAATACCCATCGGATCTCAGGTAACGGTTAACCTCATGCTTATATAACAATATATGATCAACAGATATTTCTAGAAATACAGCAATGATCCATACAATTTATTATATGATCATTTAATAACAACTACCCTACGAGCAAAGTTATATGCCTGCACTATTCACCAGTGCCACGATGATCGGTCGTGTCCTCAGCGCTAGGAAAACATAACGGTATTATTATGACTATAACCCGTAAAGCTGTAATAGTGATTATCTAAGTTTATTACCTCAGTCACTGTGCATGACCCGAACAGCAGTCCCGTCCATGGCTTACGAAACTATCCATATCATATATAAGCGTACTATAAGCATCGAGTTAGTATTACAAGATGCCGCGAACGTACCTTCGTTTGACGGCATTTCGGTACTTTTGACGAAATGGCACGTGTTACGGAAAACAATAAACGTCCAACAATGCACGCCGGACAGTGTAACGGCAACAAATCAGAGTTTCTGATGTCCTATAAGAGTAATATCACTTTTATTAGTGATTTGACATTATAAATGGCATTTTAGGTAAAAATTACCATTTTTCCCCTATACCCCTAATTGGCGGAATTTTGCCAGCACTTCGTTACTTTGGCTCCGTTTTTCTAGAATTTTGCCAGAACTTCGACCCAATTATAATTTTCAAAATTCTAGACTAAAATAGCCCTATCATATGATATCTAATCATACTTGAAAAAGTTAAACACTACTCTAGCATTACTACTTTAACTATTGAAAGAAATACGAAAGCTTAAAGCTCGGTACTGAAAAACTTACCTAGAGCTTCGCTAGAAATTTCCCCGACTTCTCCTTCTCTCTTCTTTCCCTCTCTAGATTTGGCTAGGCTCTCCAAGTTGTGAGAAAACCAAAGGGAGGGGGTATTAATAAATTAGGAGGAAGGATTTCGGCCGTCGGATCAACTATATGAGAAGCTATCTGGACCATCCAATCTTCACTTAGGGAACAAGTTTTTCTCCTTCTCTTCTCTTCTTGGCCGACCTCAACATGCCCCAAAATTCAAGGGATTGGCCAATGGGAGAAGGACAAGTGTCTCCTTCCAGAAGCCTTCCGGTCCGAAACGAATTTCCGGAATCATCAACCTCTGGACAAAAATTCACTGATTCCAAATATGTCCAGGAAATCCTAAACTCATCTCCGGATGTTGAGTTAGAATTTATTCTCTTCAAATAAAAAATGTGACTATCTGCATTTTCCCCTATTTCGTCTTATTAGGAAAATGCTCTAACGGCTTCGGAATTAACTTACGGAAAAGTCTAACGGAAGATAACAACTCACTGATCAATATTTTACCTTGACTTTGGAAATCCTATTCCTGGTTCTCTAGACAGGATCAGTTTTCTATTTATTGTGTTACTTTTCACTATAATTAATTATATAATATAATAATACAACTTTTATAAAAATATCTAGTTATTATGTTTTCATTCTTATCTTCATTTTGCTCCAAAAATTTCGGCTGGTCCTTCATTATTTTTAATAAATATTTATTTTTAATTAATTATTTAATGATTTATTTATTTTAATTTTCACAAAAATTCCACAAAATTACCTAATTGGTCCATTCTTGTATTTAGGCTTAAAAATATCTAAACTCATCTATTTTTCTCAAAAATTTCCAATTAATTAGCCAATACATTTATGCTAATTTTTAGCCATTTACCACTAATTATGGGGCTTTACATAATTATCTCTAAATTTCCTTTGCTTAAGCTTAAGTGATTAGCCAAAAAATTACTTAATCACTTTATTATCATTAGTTGACAATTTTCTTAATTAGAATGTCTCATTACCTTCAAACTTTTGCATTAACACTTGTGTTTTTATGTCTCATTCATTCATTATACTAGAATTTACAAGGGTGTTTTGGTCATTTTAATACTTTTAGAACATTCCTTCTCAATTTCTCCAAGTTTATAATTTATTAAATTACCACCATTAGAGATAATATACTCTCTTAATTTTAATAATTATTTCCTTGCCTTTTATGATTTTTCACAATTTTCCTAAGTTTTTTATACATTCCAAGGGTATTTCGGTCATTTTGACCCCATAGTTCTTTTTCCTAATTTTCCCTAAGAGATTTTCCCTTGGAAAATAAGCTAATTTTCACTTAATATTTGACACCTCATATTCACCTACTTTCTATAGGTATAATTTTTACTAAATTATGATACAGGTTTTTAGGGTATTACATTTCTTCCCCCCTTAAACAAAATTTCGTCCTCGAAATTTGTACTAAATCAGCTAATCTTTGTACTAACTAAACTTCGTCTCACTCGGACTTTGGACTATACGCGTCGGATCTTTACCTTGTCTGCCAGCCGCCTTTCAAGGTGATCAGGAATTCGCCTTGGTTTGTCCACAAAGATCTTGTCACTTCGTACTTCGATATATGATGTTTCCCCGTGGTTCCCATACACCGCGGTTAACACCACAGATATCAAAATGGATACCAAAAAGGTCTCCATGGTTCCCATACACCATGGCAACTTAAGATACCTCCTACCACGGTCGAATGTAACTTAAGAACTATGGAAATCGTTATGGAAGTTTATCCATGTTTGGGAATAAGACTATCTAAAAGCGACTGGTTTGTTTTCAACGAATACTTGAATGATCTCACGAAATGTGAACTACATGTTCGTCTTTGAGGTGTTCTTTTGACACCGGCATCTAGGGATGTACGATCATCTCATTCACCAAAAGATTCTCACGATCTTTTGTGACTTGTACAAACTATTTTAGAGACGTGATCAATCAAATCCCGTATAAGAAAATTTCTGCTCCAACAATTCCATTGAGCACTATAAGTGATTTACACTTCTGCCCGTACATGGCGTCAATTTGTGCCATCTCGATTGTAAGAAAACTTGGAAGATCGGCTTCATCGAGTGTATTTATAGTTTCGCGGGGAATTTCCTTTGTCAAGATTAAGCTTTCATACTCATGCAACTTTCGTTTCCTCGAATCGTCATGAGATACCGGCAAGAATTTTCTATAGAGAGTACCTACTCGATATTTTCTCAATCCGATTGCTACTTATTTTCTACATTGTAGCCTCATAGTAACTATATCTGACGAACGTTCTCTTGACTCTGCGGAATTATCCCACTAGACTCAAAACTACACATTACGTTTACTATCTTTAGTTATTCTCATTCCAGAATTGCTCCTTCTTTGTCTAGAACAGTTAACAGCATCGTTGTGTCATGGAACATGGCCCAGAAAGTTTATCTCTTACAGCCAACACTCACTATTGATCGTCATTATTCTTGACGTTTAATTTCTTATTTATGAACAGATGAGGACGTCGTCAATTTACGCCTCTATTAACCTACCTATGTGTCCGAGAGAATTTTGGTCTAAGTACCCCATGAACAAGGTAGGTGCATTTTGTTTGGAAGAAATCTCAAAGATTTCAAAATGTTCATACTTAGTCCTGAGAACTATTCTCAGAACCACGCTAGTTTTGATTTACAGCTGGGAATGCTTTGATCATCAATTGATCCTAAACATACTATTTAGATGATGGATTGTCAAAGAAAGTGGTACTGGTTTCTGACAATTGCTTCGTCATACTGACGGTAGTGGATACAAGATTACAAACTCTTGCTTCCTTAAATATAATCAGAAGTTTCTATAGTGGTACGTTGGATTGCGATAAGCCTTCCTTTTCGGTTGTCCTTCAAGTTGCTTCCTCAGCTTTTATATTCCGTTCAACGACATTTTGTACGGCTATTTTGATATTGAACTTATGCTAGGCATTAGTCAATAGTAAATTTCTGAACTTCTTCTCCTGGAGGTAAGTTTATCAGGGAATTAATTCGTGTCTGAGTTGTGTTTGAACAAAGATTCAGCTTCCGCATTAGTTCTATCTCTGTTTGTGAGAATCATATATTCTCTTTGTCACCATTTTTTTAACACTATTGAGAACGTCGTTGACGCTATGAAGTAGTAGAAAGATTTATATTATACCCGCAACTTGGTTTCAAATACGCTTTACAAGTTAAGGGCTCACACCTAATGGTGTAGCTACTATTACTTTGTAAAGAAAATATATGTATGTATCCCAAAAGGATCCGTACAAGCATCAAAAGGATGTGATCGATTTAGCACTCGGATCAGACTATATTTGAAATAGGTTTCACTAAGTGATAGTATCCGGAACCATCTATGAGGATTCTTCGGCTTCTACTTTGAGCAATGCTAACATCTGGTCTATACTCTGTGGCTCAAACTCCGTAACTACCTGGGGACAGTCCTTGCCAATATGCCCTGGTTCTCGGCATTTAGAGCAAATTGGTCTCATACTACAGGCAATACCGGGATGGTAGTTCCCGCATTTCCAGCATGGATGGAGTTCCTGCTTCTGTTGTCCAGTCTGGACTGACTTCTGGCTTAGGTTCTGTGGCCCTTTCTTTGCAGCTTTCAAAGGACAATTCCTGCAGATGTGTCCAGGCTTCTGGCACTTGTAGCATAACTGTTTCTCATCGCAGTCTGTACCTTGATGGTACTTTTTGCATATCGGACATTGTTGGAACCTTGGCACTTTCTGAGGGCTCTGCTGCTCGATCTGAACTATGTTCTTGCCCTTTTTCCTGATTGTTGTCCGCAGGAAACTTTCTTTTTAACGAAGGGTTTCCCTGGCTAAGTCCGTCATGACTTACTTCGCTATTGCTGGTTTCCCCTGCTTTACGCAGCTTTTCTAAGTTGTACTCCATCATACGGCAGAATTTCCATACCTCAATCTGTATCTCTTGTCTTTCAGCCAGGAGGGTATCAACAACAGTTTGCTGCTCCTTTAGCTTTTCCTTCAGAGTCCTTCGCTCCTTCAGTTTTTCCTTCCGAGTCTTTTGCTTGCTCAATTTTTCCATCCGAGTTATCTGCTCCTTCAGTTGTTCCCTCAGTTCTTGCAACTCACTTTGGTGTTCTAGACGTTGTGTTGGGACTGGTATCACTTGTGGTAGTCCTCCTCCATACCCATCTAGACCTTGACCTTGGCTTCCACAGACTCCGACTCCTTGCAAGTTTTCCATCCTATCCCTCTATGATAATTTTTAAGGAATAATTTAACCAACATATATTACACAAAGACGTTATAAGAAAGACATCGACTAGTATATCGCAGATTTTTACTTCACTAGTATCAATACCGCACATAGACTCTATCGCATGTAGTGTTTACACTACAATCGAACAGACACCCGCAATATCTCCTTAGTTCTAACGTTCGTGGAATCTTTATGTTCAAAATAGGTATGGAGAAAATAACGAAAAGTGGATCAAATCCAGTTTTCAGAAGAGTACGGAAATTCGAAATGGAAGTTCCCTTGATAGAAATTCTCAACATGGGTCGAATACCGCATGTACATACCCTTATTGGTTCCAGAGTTTCGTCCGGCGTGGCTTAGCTCCACATACAAGCTTTGTGCTAGGATAAAATCATTGTCCAGTACAAACTGGCGACTATCAGAGTTATCAGAGTGATTTATCAGAATTCGTGTCAGAACTGATTTTTCAAGGTCTATGATCTCCCGGGTAGTCAAAATTGTCGTCGGTGGGCGACATTATCAGGGTTATCAGAGGCTGATATCAGCATTATCAGAGCTACCAGAGACTGATATCAGAGTTATCGGAGACTGATATCGAGACTATCGGAATTATCCGGGATTGATAACAGGGTTATCGGGACTTTCAAATGCTGATATCGGGGTTATCAGAGGTATCGGAGACTGATATCAGAGTTATCAGATACTGATCTCAGGGTTGTCAGGGGTATCTGGGTTATCAACGATATCAGTGGTATCTAATACTGGCATGGGTCCAGGCGGTGGACACACTGACTCTGGGTTCGGTTTTAACCCTAACATATTGAAAACTACGGAGATACGCGCGGTACGTTTTCTTCGTCCTAAATATTTTATGTAAAGGACCTCATTTCTGTCCATCTCTAGAACATAACGCTAGAGTTATATCAGTTCTCATTTTCAAAAATATGCTCTGAGTTTAAAAGGCTTAAGAACCTAACTCCGTTATCCGAACAGAATGGTCATGTAAGTGTCTACCATGGGGGCCTCACCGAGTTCACAGCGACTTATGGCATACCCACGTAGACTAGCCTTGCCTTAGGCACCAAACTGTTCATGGTAACATAGTTAAATTCATGCCAGGAAATCTGCTCTGATACCAAAAATGTAACATCCCAATTTCAGAGCCATTTTTTTTTTTAAGGAGTAGAGCATCGGAATAAAAGCGTTGAGTAACTGATTACAACCATAACAGTGGCGTAACCGCCTATTCATAAAGATCAATACATTATCTGTTCAAATACTAGTCGTCCTTGATCGGGTCTCCACGTGGTCTTCATATATGCTGTCCGCTCCGCTTACTCTTGTCCTTCGTCCTTGGTCTCTCTGGACCTTGATGTGATGCTATAGTAAAAGCTGAGATCCAATACCCATCGGATCTCAGGTAACGGTTAACCTCATGCTTATATAACAATATATGATCAACAGATATTTCTAGAAATACAGCAATGATCCATACAGTTTATTATATGATCATTTAATAACAACTACCCTACGAGCAAAGTTATATGCCTGCACTATTCACCGTGCCACGATGATCGGTCGTGTCCTCGCCGCTAGGAAAACATAACGGTATTATTATGACTATAACCCGTAAAGCTGTAATAGTGATTATCTAAGTTTATTACCTCAGTCACTGTGCATGACCCGGAACAGAGTCCCGTCCATGGCTTACGAAACTATCCATATCATATATAAGCAGACTATAAGCATCAGAGTTAGTATTACAGTATGCCGCGAACGTACCTTCGTTTGACGGTACTTCGGTACTTTTTGACGGAAATGGCACGTGTTACGGAAAACAACGAAACGTCCAACAGCGGCACGCCGGACAGTGTAACGGCAACAAATCAGAGTTTCTGATGTCCTATAAGAGTAATATCACTTTTATTAGTGATTTGACATTATAACTGGCATTTTAGGTAAAAATTACCATTTTGCCCCTAGACCCCTAATTGGCGGAATTTTGCCAGCACTTCGTTACTTTGGCTCCGTTTTTCCAGAATTTTGCCAGAACTTCGACCCAATGATAATTTTCGAAATTCTAGACTAAAATAGCCCTATCATATGATATCTAATCATACTTGAAAAAGTTAAACACTACTCTAGCATTACTACTGTAACTATTGAAAGAAATACGAAAGCTTAAAGCTCGGTACTGAAAAACTTACCTAGAGCTTCGCTAGAAATTTCCCCGACTTCTCCTTCTCTCTTCTTTCCCTCTCTAGATTTGGCTAGGCTCTCCAAGTTGTGAGAAAACCAAAGGGAGGGGGTATTAATAAATTAGGAGGAAGGATTTCGGCCGTCGGATCAATTTTATGAGAAGCTATCTGGACCATCCAATCTTGACTTAGGGAACAAGTTTTTCTCCTTCTCTTCTCTTCTTGGCCGACCTCAACATGCCCCAAAATTCAAGGGATTGGCCAATGGGAGAAGGACAAGTGTCTCCTTCCAGAGAAGCCTTCCGGTCCAATTTCTTCGATCGGTATCCGATTCGCGTAATTTCGGAGAAATCTCAAAATTCTGGATTAGACAATTCCTAGACATTTCATTACTCATTAGAAATGTCTAATTTAACTAACTTTTTAACTCTGTCTAGGCCTTCTCCGGTCTGACGGAAGTTTTACGGAAAAACGTGTCGGTTGCTAAACGAATTTCCGGAATCATCAACCTCTGAACAAAAATTCACTGATTCCATATGTCCAGGAAATCCTAAACTCATCTCCGGATGTTTAGTTAGATTTTATTCTCTTCAAATAAAAAATGTGACTATCTGCATTTTTCCCTATTTCGTCTTATTAGGAAAATGCTCTAACGGCTTCGGAATTAACTTACGGAAAAGTCTAACGGAAGATAAAAACTCACTGATCAATATTTTACCTTGACTTTGGAAATCCTATTCCTGGTTCTCTAGACAGGATCAGTTTTCTAATTATTGTGTTACTTTTCACTATAATTAATTATATAATATAATAATACAACTTTTATAAAAATATCTAGATATTATGTTTTCATTCTTATCTTCATTTTGCTCCAAAAATTTCGGCTGGTCCTTAATTATTTTTAATAAATATTTATTTTTTATTTAATTAATTATTTAATGATTTATTTATTTTAATTGTCCCAAAAATTCCACAAAATTACCTAATTGGTCCATTCTTGTATTTAGGCTTAAAAATATCTAAACTCATCTATTTTTCTCAAAAATTTCTAATTAATTATCCAATACATTTATGCTAATTTTTAGCCATTTACCACTAATTATGGGGCTTTACATAATTATCTCTAAATTTCCTTTGCTTAAGCTTAAGTGATTAGCCAAAAAATTACTTAATCACTTTATTATCATTAGTTGACAATTTTCTTAATTAGAATGTCTCATTACCTTCAAACTTTTGCATTAACACTTGTGTTTTTATGTCTCATTCATTCATTATACTAGAATTTACAAGGGTGTTTTGGTCATTTTAATACTTTTAGAACATTCCTTCTCAATTTTTCCAAGTTTATAATTTATTAAATTACCACCATTAGAGATAATATACTCTCTTAATTTTAATAATTATTTCCTTGCCTTTTATGATTTTTCACAATTTTCCTAAGTTTTTTATACATTCCAAGGGTATTTCGGTCATTTTGACCCCATAGTTCTTTTTCCTAATTTTCCCTAAGAGATTTTCCCTTGGAAAATAAGCTAATTTTCACTTAATATTTGACACCTCATATTCACCTACTTTCTATAGGTATAATTTTTACCAAATTATGATACAGGTTTTTAGGGTATTACAATTAAAACGAAAATGTGAAAATCAAATGAAGAGACCTTATCAGTTAATCTAACAAAGAGGATAATTAAGGGATTTAATAGATATTTATTTTAAGAAATTGTATGCATAAATTAAAAATTAAGAATTAAAAATAAATAAATAGTGTTACTTTGACAGATAGTAAAACAAAGAAGACATGTGTCAAGTGCAAAGAAATTGTAGACATGAATTATAAATGATAAATTTAAAATAATAAGTAAAGGGAGTTATTTTGGTAGTTGGTAGAATAAAAAGGACGAGTGTCAAGCAGAAAGCCGCTTACTGCTCTGCTTTTATATAGGTAAGATAAGACTATATATCTTGAATATGTCATCTACATACACAAATTTTGTAACTCATAGCTAGGCTTAATTTTTCATATTAGTGCAATTATATATAAATAAAGAAATTAATTGATTGATATGGTATAGAGGTTTTTCTTTAAAGAAGTTGTTAAGAGGACACGAAAATGAGTAACAGTAGTATAAATAGATATTAATTACCTTGTTTATTAGGGACCTCCTCACTTATTTCTTACAACAAAACTTCTTTCCCATTAGTGCAAAAAAGGGCTTTAAGACCGCCTCATTTAGACCGGACTATCGACGCCCCGGTCTTAAAGGTATAACTGGTGGTAGTTTTGTAAATATAAAGAACTTCTTATACCAGATCATTTTTTCTTAAGTCTTAAATATATTATCCAGACCTGTTAAAAAAACAACCGGTTTTAAAAATTTTATTAAAAAATTGAAATATCAATTACTTTATGGAGAAATCTCATACAGCCAAACTTATATTTTCTACACTCCAAAATAATACGGAAAAATTTAAATATAAAGGTATTAAAGTTTTAAGATTGAACATATATAATAGCCGGTCTTAAAAGTTAGACTTTTAAGACCGGACATAAAATGCAGCCGGTACCAAAAGTTTAAATAAAAAAATTAATTAATTTTAAGACCGGAGTTATAGAAAGACCGGTCTTAAAGGTTAACTTTTAAGACCGTCTACTAATTTGTCCGGTCTTAAAAATAAGACGCCAAATATATGTTTCTTCACGTGGAAGCTTTTGTTACTCTCACTGAAGAACCTCTGTTCACGTTGCGAAACCCTTCCTGTTGCATTACCTCTCTTCCTCGCCCATGTACCATTAGCCTCTGTTACTCCCTCATTTGCTCAGGCATTCCTCTCTTACTGTCTCGAAAATGAATGGTGAAAACGATTCCAGTCGTGTTCTTGGAACGCCAGTTACTGGTTGTAATACCCCGAAATTTGAATTTGGGAATTTAAGGGCCAAAGTGCCAAAATGACCAAAATACCCCTGGGAGGAGTAAATAACTTAGGAAAATGGTGAAAAATCCTAAAGGGAAATGAAATAATTATTTAAATTGAGAGAGAGTATATCTCTAATTTTGGTAATTTAATAAATTACAAACTTGGAGAAATTGAAGAAGAATGCTCAAAAAGTATGGTAATGACCATAATGCCCTCACAAATTCTAAAATAAAGCGAAACACATGGAAACGAAATGTTAATGCAAGAGTATAAAGGAAATAAGGTGTTCTAAGTAAGAAAATTATCAACTTGTGATAATTAAGTAATTAAGTAATATTGGGCTAATTACTTAAGCATAAGTAAAGGAAATTCATGAATAATTATGTAAAGCTCAAAAATTAGTGGAAAATAGTTGAAAATTAGTAAGAATATATTTACTAATTGATTGGAGATTTTTGAGAAAAATAAGTGAGTTTAGGTATTTTTAAGCCTAAATGCAAGAATGGACCAATAGGAAAATCTTGTAAAAAAGTTATGTAAAAATAATTATTTAATTAATTAAATAATTAATTTTAATTTTAATTTTAAAAAAAAAAAACGAAATAAAGAAAAAAAAATGCAGAAAAAAAAATGAAAATGAGAATGAAAAGGGAAAAAAAAAATATATATATATATATATATGTGCAAGTTGACATATAATAAGAATATAATTAATTAAAGTAAAAAGTGATGAATAGTAATTTTAAAATTAGGAAACGGATCCTATCTAGAGATCTAGGAATGAGAATTCCAAAGTCGGGGTAGAATATTGATCGGTGGAATTTTATCTTCCGTTAAACTCTTGCGGAAGTTAATTCAAGCCGTTTGTGCTTTTTCCTAATAAGACGAAATAGGGAAATTCGAGAAAAGGCCGATAGCCAAAAGGACGAAAAGGTTATGTTGTGACATTTGGAAAAGAATTGGGAATTTTCATGAACATATTTGGATTCGGTGAATTTTTCGAAGAGATGGGTGTTTAGAAAACAAGTTTCGACACCGGACGCGTTTGGACACGTTTTTCGAGAAAGACTCAACTGGACTGTTGGAGCCCTATATGGAATCAAAATATAGGTTAACTTGGACATTTCAACTAAGTGAGGAAATGGTTTCAAAGTTGTAAATCCGGAATTTTGAGATTTCTCCGAAATTACGCGAATCGGGTACCGATCGGGGAAATCGGCTCCAGAAGCTTCTAGAAGGGCCACATGGGCACTTCCCATTGGCCAAGACACTTGGATTTTCGGCCAAGTGTGAATGCAAAAGGGGAAGGAAAGGGTTTTTTGAAAAGTTGCTTTGGACGGTCCAGATCGATTCTCACAAAGTTGATCCGACGGTAGGGAGAGAAAGTAGAGAGAGAAGCTCTGGGGGAATTGTGCAGCGAAGCCCTGTAGAATTGTCCGGAAAGTCTTCAACGGGTAAGTCTTTCGGTCTTTAGTCTTTAGTTCAATAGTTAGTAAGGCTAGAGTAGTCTTTATTTTTATGATTTGGGTATCATATGGGAGGGCTATTTTAGTCTTTATTTTCAAGAATCATAAATGCGTCGAAGTTCTGGCGAAATTTTGGGAAGAAAATAGCCTATGTAGCGGAAGCGCTGGCGAAATTCCGCCAAGTAGGGGTATAGGGGCAAAATGGTAATTTTTACCTAAAATGCCAGTTATAATGCCAAATCACTAATGAAAGTGATATTACTCCTATAGGACGTCAGAAATCCTAATCTGCTGCCGTTATGCTGCCGAAGTGCCGCTATTGGACGTTTTTCACGTTTTTCCGTAGAAAAGTACGATTTCCGACGGAAGTGCCGTCTCACCGTCAACGAAGGTACGTTCGCGTCTTGTAACACTAATCGATGGATATAGTATCTGGGAGCGATATAGTTGCAAGGCTGGGAGCGATACATTTATAATGCTGGGAGCGATACATCTATAAAAGCTGTGAGCGATATATCTGCATGCTGGGAGCATTACATGTGCATTGGTTGGGTGTGGTTTATATGTTATTGTTGTGTAACCATATGTGTAACTGTATACATGAGGTTAACCGTTACACGAGATCGGTGCGGATCTCGGCTCTCAATATAGCGTCAGGGTCGGAAGGACCGAGGAACGAGGAGAGAGGGAAGCAGCAGGTTCGAGGATCCGGCTGAAGACTTTCCATTATTATCCTTTACTTTTTGGAACTCTCGGTTACTATACCGTTTATGTAATTAACCAGTGGGCATTTTGAATATAATATATATATTAGTTACTTTTCCGCTCAAATGCTCTACTCTGATGATTTTGAAATGATGTTTGACAAAAAAAAAAATTTTACTGCTTTTGAAAAGTCGGGTTGTTACACTGGTGTAACTGATGTGTGTCAGAACGAACCCTCTTCATCTCACAATGAGCCTTTTAACCACCGTGCTCGCCGTAGTAGAAGCGGCACACAAATGATGGATGTATCCCAAAGTTGGACTTCTGGGACAAAGCTCGAGATTTAGTTTGATGAAAATTTGCAACCTGTCGGTTCTAATAAAAGTAAATATACTAGTTTTGTCGGTTGTGTAGCACGCAGCAAGGTTAGCATCTTAACAGTTGAGTGGAAAAATGTGGACCTTTGCACAGTAAAGGATCCTATTTGGGACACTATCCGGCTTACATACACCATCCCTTACTGTCAGAAGTTGAAAGACTCAACATTGTCTTATTGTGCTAATCGGTGGAGGAAGTTTAAGACATTTCTAGCTAACAAGTATATTTTTGCCAAGGTTTAGCCTGATCATAATCCCTGGGACAAGTACACATTTATTGATGAACAAACTTAGCAACAATTTGTTCAGCTGCGGACCACTCTTAAAGCTCTGGTGAGTTTATATTTAGTTTTGTTTTCCCTGTGATAATTGAATATTTTATACACTTCTTTTTATCTCTTGATTAATAATTTAGGACTCTTTAGTTAATAAATAATGGCTTTTATATTCATTTGGGCTTTGGGCCTTTGATTATGTTTTAGCCATTTTTAATAATAAAATTCCAGTTTTACATTGCTTCACTATTTTTACCATAACTCTTGAACCAGACATCGGATTTGCCTCATTTTTGTCTCTTATTTCAGATGATTCAGAGATCTACAATTGTTATGAAGACATAAAGAGCAAATTCGGACAAGAGGGCGGTCAATTTTGGAGCTGAAGTCAGATGTACAATTCTGGATTTTATTTGGGCTCGAATTTTGTAATTTAAAGCTCACTTTTATTTTATTTTAGTATTGGGCTGAACCATTAGACCCATTTCCATTTTAGGTTAACTTTAAGTTAAATGGCAGCCACAAACAAACATTCATTCACGTTTTTGTTATTTGGTGGATCAAAATATAAGTTTTCAAATTCTCTCAACTGTTCTTCATCTGTTCTTCGTGTTCTTCGTGTTCATGATGAACTTCTTCATTTCTGTTCCATTTTCATTCTGCATAACCATGATGGGCTAAGCTTCGATGATTAGCCTACGGATTGAGGATTCCACTATCTAGAGGACTCGTTCTTAATGGTAACAAATTCGTTTATGTTTTGTAATTTCAGATTCGATTTACTTTCGGACTGGGTGTTAGATTTAACGCCCAGATTGAGATATCCCAATGATCGAGTTTGAACTAGGTTTAAGTGCTTGCTGTACGATCGCACAGTGACACGCCAATGTTCGGATAAACGCTAGGCGATCGTCTAGTTGAGGGATTTTCTGGACGAACGCAGAGATTTCGGTTCGTCCAGAATCAATCACGAGTTCGTTTCAATTCTGTTTTCGTCCGAGGAAGGAAAGTGGTGGAATTCGAAATCCTGGGTTAATCTTCTGTTTATCTGTTTAATCTGTGTTTATTTCATTCTGTTTCTGTTATTTCGTTTTTAATCTTTTGAACCAAAACCCCCCATTTTTACTGTTTCTGTTTCACTGTTATTCCAATCAAACCCGCTGTAAGTTCGTTGGGAAAACGATCCAGGTTCCCTATTACTGCAAATCTTTTACTGAATCTGGTTATTTTGAGGGATACGGCAATTCTCTTTCACCCTGTTGTTTGCTTATTAACCTGTGCGAATATGTGAATGTTTTTTTTTTGTTCATATAATCCTGTTAGTTAAATGGTTTGGTGTGTGAATAGAAGTATACATTTCCTGCCTTTGTCCTGCATCAGAGGAGCATGTCCTAGTTCCATGCAAGTCTGATATGTAAACTGTGTAATGGTTAGACATTGTTGTTAGGTAGTTAGTATGTTAACTATGTAATGGTTTCGGTGCAAGGCGTTATTGGGCCTTAAGAGTCAAGCCCCTAACTATATATAAGAGGTTAGTCTAATATGTATAGGAACTAGTTATGATGAATGAATGAATTGACTAAGTTGGCAGCAATTCTGCAACTCCCTTTCCTTTGTTTCTCCCAATTTATTCTACAATGCTACATCTTCCTTAAATAAAATGTTGAAACTTGATGAAGTAAATTTGACTAATGTTTGAAATTCATATCAAGCAGAAGTTCTCTAATTTCTGTTAGTGACATGGCCGGAATTCATAATTGATAGTTGTTTTCAATCCTGATTCACAGAGAAGAAGGGAACAAGCACAGGAGATCGGGAGAAAGAATGATTTCTTAGACGGGGCCACCCATATCGTCAATTAAAGAAGACCTTTTTTGGTGGCCAAGAGTATGAAGATTCTCCGGTGGCATTGACTGGGGAGCAAGTGTATGAAAAAGTTAAAAATATCAGTGTCATCTTCGGTAAGACTGGAAAGATTCGAAAAGAAACAAATATATGGAAAAAGAGATCTGTATTCTTCGATCTTCCATATTGGTGCAATCATGATGTGAGACACTATATTGATGTCATGCATGTAGAGAAAAACATATGTGATAGTATTGTTGGCACGCTTCTCAACATACAAGGTAGTTCCAAGGATGGTGTGAAGGCAAGATTGGATTTGCAAGCAATGGGAATACGCGAAGACTTACATCCAAGGCCATATGGGAAGATAACTTATTGTCCCCCGGCTTCTCATACTTTGTATAAGGATGAGAAACGAAGTTTTTGTGAGTGTTTACATGTCACAAAAGTTCCCTCGGGGTACTCTTCAAATTTTAAGAGGTTTGTTTCGATGAAGGACTTGAAATGAGTAGGCCAAAAGTCTCATGATTGTCATGTCTTGATGCAACAGCTACTCCTAGTAGCTATTCGAGGCATCGCCGAATATGATCTTCGGGTCGTTTTGACTAAACTTTGTTTCTTCTTCAATGCGGTTTGTAGTAAAGTTTTTGAGATTGAAAAGTTGGATGAATTGGAGAATGAAGGATATCTTATCTTGTGCCACCTTGAGAAGCTTTTTGTTCCTACATTTTTTGACATCATGGTTCATCTAATTGTTCGTCTAGTGAGGGAGATAAAGTTGTGCGGCCTTATCCATTTACGGTGGATGTACCCTATTGAAAGATCTATGAAATTCTTAAAAGGGTATGTGAAGAACGCATAACGGCCAGAAGCATCAATTGTTCAAAAATATGTTTCTGAAGAAGCCATGGAATTCAGTCATAATTATTTGACCAAAGTAAGACATATTGAGCTTCCAAAACGTCAGCATGCTGAAGGGGGTAGACGAGGGGCTTCGGTAAAGAGTGTGGATCCTGATGAATTGTCACAAGTCCACTTATACATCTTGAATAATGTTGATGAAGTTCAAGCCAGCATATATATCTGCACATAAAGAAGCTGTAAGGAAAGAAAACCATCGAATGACCGAAAAAAGGTTGATTAGGGAGCATAACAGAACTTTTGCAAACTGGTTCAAACAAAAGGTCGAGGGATCTGAATGTGTTTCTGATACAGTAAAATGGTTAGCACGTGGTCTTGAGGTTGATGTCATAAATTGGAATTCGTATGTGATCAATGGTTATACATTTTACACGAAGTCCCTAGATGATAGGAGCATAGTCCAGAACAGTGGTGTTATGTTAGGCTGAATCTATGCACTTCTCCAGTTCGAAAGACAAGAGGCCTAAATTGGCAGTCATGCCATATTATGGGGTTATTAAAGAGATTTGGGAGGTGGACTACGTCAAAATTAGATTTTCCATCTTCAAATGCAAGTGGGTTAATGTCAATAATGGTGTTTAGATTGATCGGCTAGGATTTACTTTAGTCGATGTCAATAGTAGAAGTTTTGGAGATGAACCTTTTATTATGACAGACAATGCGAAACAAGTGTTCTATATCACCGATCAAGAAAATAAAATGTGGTCTGTAGCTCTTCAAGGAAAAAGGGTCATTGATATTGATGAGGAAAGTCATTCAAATTATGGTCTTCCTGAGAGTACTCCTTTTTCAAGGGGTCTACCGGACATGAACGAAGAAGATGAAGCAGATAATGAACCCGGCATAAGAAATGATCATCAAGAAGGGATATAAGAGAATATCACTTTATAAAAGAGTCAATTCATAACGTAATATTCATATGCACAATTCTTTGAAAACTTTAAGGTTTTAACTATATTATATTCCTTCTATGTTCTTAAACAATGTCACGCTGACTATGAATTTGTTCTTGTTTTATTTTTGTGACAGGATCCGATCCAAAGGGGCATGTTATAAAAGAGGATGTTACGTTGTTGGGTGGGAATCAGATGAAGGCATGGTGAATAATATATTGGGCATGTATGTTGATTTACGTGTTGTATTTGTAACTCATTGTGATTGTAAGTTATCTTATTGTATAAATTAATTTAGCTGTTGTAGTCATAGTATAATCATTAATTAAGAAGCCACATAACTCATGGTGAATAATATTTATATTCTTTTTCCCAATTCAATTTATTCATAATTGTTCATAGCTTGTAGCTTAAAGTATCAACTTTTATGTGCTATTTTGGGGTGGTGGATTTGTGTAAATATTTATGATCAGGAAGAAAAAAAACAGGGAAAAAATTCGGGAAAATTTAGACCGAAAATAAATAAGCCAGTTTTAAATGTTCAACTATTAAGACCGGATGTATTTCTATGTCCGGTCTTAAAGGTAAGGTGTACATATTTGATATTAAGCCGGTCTTAAAAATTGGTCTTTTAAGACCGGTCTATTTATAAGTCCGATCTACAATTTCAATTTTTAAGACCGGATGTATATATCATCCGGTCTTGAAAGTCAGTCTTTTAAGACCGGGTAATTAGTCTTCTGGTCTTAGAAACCGCTATTTTTTGGACCGGATTTATCTTTGTCCGGTCTTAATATTTGGATCTTTTAAGAGCGGTCTAGTTTTTGTCCGGTCTTAAAGGTTGAGTTTTAGGACCGAATAAAAAATATTTCAGATCTATTTAGTATGACTTTTAAGACTTAATGTTTAAAATGTCCGGTCTAAAAAAAAACTCTTTAAGACCGGTTCGAGTCCGGTCTTAAAATTGAGACTTTTAATACCGCCTGGAACAAGACCTGACGCGGGTCCGATTTTAGGATACCTCTTTTGTCCGGTCTTAAAGACCTTTTTTTCCACCCGTGTCCGTTACCCAAAGTTACTTAGTCTATTGGTGAATAAATTAGATCACAATGTGAGAGGATTGGGGTTCAATTCCCACCTTGTGTTTTAGGGGAAAATGGGGTAGAGGTGGTGAATAATATATATATATATATATATATATATATATATATATATATATATATATATATATATATATATATATATATATATATATCTATATCCTTCTAATGTTGCTAATGCTTTGCCTTCTGTTGATATTTTCTGTAGGCGTCATCTCAATGTCTCTGGCTTATGCTTGTTTGGCTGTCATGAAGAAGAAACCATTGACCACCTATTCTTCACTTGTCCCTTCACAAAAGCCGTTTGGTTTGAATGTTTCAACTTTAAGGACCCGTTTGTTACAAAGAAAGCTTGGGGAGGGAAAGGGAAGATCCCAATCTTCCCATGGATTTTGGGTGTTTGTTAGAAAGAAAGTCCAGTCAGCAACTCACTGGAAGTACTCATCTTCCCTTATTTGAGGGAAGATGCTTTCCATCCGAAAATGGAAGGAAAGCTGTCATCTTCCCAGGAAAATGGTTTTTTGACAGATTTACCTCTGAAATTCAAATTTGGCGGGAAGTTCGAACTTGGCGGGAAAGTTCAAATTTGGCGAAAACTTTTTTTTCACAAGTTCGAACTTAACAATAATATATTTTAGCAAAAAAATATTTTTTTTATTTTGAATTAATTCCTTTTGAGGGTAAAATATACATTTCCTAATTCTTTACCAACTACCACCTCTTCATTTTCTTCCTACCAAACAACTCAAGCCATCTTCCCTCATCTTTCAAATCTTCATTTCCCTTCCTTTCCCTCCTCTAAAGTTCCTTTCCCTCCCCACCAATTCTTTATAACAAATGGGTCCTAAATGAAACTTCAAGAAAGAGAATATAAAATGGTTTTCGTCTTTTCCTGAAAGCCCCACGCACACACACGTATATGTCTCAAGCTGTTGACCTAAAAAATGGAGGCAGGTTCTGTCTCAAGTTTTAAATGGTTTTCGGCTTTTTCTTTTGAAAGCCACATATCCACTGTCTTTGAATTATAAAACGAAACTTCATATCCATGGCGTTTGACTTTTGCAGATCTACCTACGGCAACGCTTTACTCTTAAACATAAAATATGAGGAATAAGCTGCAATAGTACATATAGCTAGGTATGGGATATAAGGTATATCGATTAAACGTATATATATCTGCCCAATCTTCATTGAAATTTTCAACAAATGTACAATTTTTAGATTTATTCCCTCCAGTCCTTTTAATAAGGGTCTTATAAAAAAGTCTGCTTGATTCCTTATATAAGTTGAACAAAAAATTGTCTGAATTATTAAAAAAAAAAATAACTCAAAATTAAATGGTTTATGTCTGTAAAAATAAAAATAAAAATTACTCAAAATTAAATGGTTTATGTCTGTAAAAAAGGTGAAAGTACATAAATTAATTAATTAATAACCTGGATACAGACAGTTCATATTTCTATCAGGATGAAGATGGAGGAAGCTTTAGTAAGTAGCATCACAAGACAACGCATTGATCTGAATGAGATTGGATGATGGCTGACTTAATTATCATGTGTATGTTTCAAGGGGAATTCATATCATCATACTTTTTCATACTTTATGCTTTTAAACTAACTTTTAAAAATTATATTATGGAGATGTTAAATTAAATTACTTTAGAGTATTTTTTTCTAAGCTAATTAATTAAACTAATAAACTAATATATAATCTAAGAATACACAACATATGATATGATCAAGTAACTTATTTAGTTTTCTTAATCTCTCTAAAAAAAGGTCAACTCTGCTAATCTTTCCATTAATTAGTCTTTCATTAATTACAGTGTTAAATTCCACAAACTCTTTACTTGTGTAAACCAAGCTAAGATATTTTATAAACCAAGCTTATCCGCCAACACGCCAACTCCAGAAGCTGATTCTTTTTAGCTAACCCACCTTATATATCTTTGGGAAAATTACATGCAGGTCCCAAGGAATAAAAATAATTATAAAAAAGTCCCTTGAAATCATCAAATTACACAGAAGTCCTAAGGGACTTTTTTGATATTATTTGTATGGAAATAAAATCCAGGTTTTTAAATGTTGTTGTAAATATATGCATTTCCTGTTGTAAATATGACTTTTTTTGTTATAAATGGCCATATTTTAAATTTTGTTGTAAATACAGAACTTTTTGTTGTGAATCTACCCTTTTTCTGTTGTAAATAACCTCTCTATGTTCAAAATTCAGGTATTTAAATGTTGTTGTAAATATATACATTTCTTGTTATAAATATGACTTTTTCTGTTATAATTGGTACCGTAAGCTCCCAAGAAGTGGGAGGAGCCCGGGGCTTCGACCACGTGCCTGTTGAAGAATGAGCCGTCGACTCATAGGCAGTGGCTTGGTTAAGGGAACCCACCGGGGCCGTAGCGAAAGCGAGTCTTCATAGGGCAATTGTCACTGCTTATGGACCCAAACTTGGGTGATCTATCCATGACTAGGGTGAAGCTTGGGTGAAACTAAGTGGAGGTCCGAACCGACTGATGTTGAAGAATCAGCGGATGAGTTGTGGTTAGGGGTGAAATGCCACTCGAACCCAGAGCTAGCTGGTTCTCCCCGAAATGCGTTAAGTGTTTAAATGTTGTTGTAAATATAGACATTTCCTGTTGTAAATATGACATTTCCTATTGTTAATATAAATAATATCAAAAAAGTTCCTTGGGACTTCTGTGTAATTTTGTGATTTCAATGGACTTTTTTGTAATTATTTTTATTCCTTGGGACCTGCTCGTAATTTTCCCTATATCTTTTCTTGAGTCAACGATATTATTGTAATAAAAATAATAGTTATTTGGCCTTCCAGACAAATGCCCGAGATTGGACAACATTTTGATGTGATGTTCTACCTATTTTTGTTGGTTTGAACACGCCAATTTCCAGGAATGATGGAAGAGAAAAAAAGAAAAAAGATGAAATTTGAAAAGATTGGAGATGGAAAATGGTAGGAAGTGGGGGTGTGGAATTGTTGAATCCATCAATATATTATTTTGGTGGGGTCTAATTCAATTAATATATTTGCTAATTTAGTGTTTAGAAAATTAAGTTGAAGAAATATTTCTCAGGTATTATATTTACGATTTGTGTATATCCATCTCATGATGCGATGTTATTTTTATTTTTTGTATAATGATGTGATGTTATTATTTTTAATTTGTTTTCCTAAACATTAGGTTTGAACTGGCAGGGTTACGCTTAGCTTTTAATTTTTTGAAGCATTATTTTTAAATGATCGATGAGGATGGTGCTCGATGTGCCATGGCTGATAAAGACGAGGCGCAGGGCATAGAAACTGCTTAAGAGAGATCTCACAGCACTGCAAAAAATCACAAGTGTTGAATTTCTAACAATATGAGTTTTGAGGTGATTGTGGATATTTCCATACCACAGCTTCCTGGATATTTCCGCACCACCCATCCACTGTCTTGGAATTACAAAATAAAACTTCATATTCATAGTGTTTTTTGTTGTTTAAACATTTTCTTATATTTAAATGCCTTATTACTCACCTACCTTCGAATCAAAATATAAAATTAGGTGAAATATCTTTCATTTGTCTAAGGAAGAATCCCATATAAAGACAATTGAAATAGGAAAATTCTATATGAGGTTAGTGAACTCAACTAATCTTAAATTGGGTCAATGACCCAATTTAGGATATTCAAATGTTGGTTATTTTCCAATAATAACCCTAACCCATAAATCCAAGATCTCTCATTTGACCTGATAGAAAGCAGGCTTCTTATGCGAAAAACTCCAAACTCAGTAGTTCATCTTCATGTCCTGGCCCCCATTTCTGGATTTCGCTCTTTTCAATTCTGAAATCAGAAGCAGAAGAGATGCACAGACCAAATCTTTGTTCCTTCAAAACCATAACAACAATCTCTTTTGTTAATATCTTACCTCTAAGAAAACACACATGGATCCTTTGCTTCTCCTCACTGCCTCATCAATTTTAGAGCCCAATTCAACACCAGAAGCATCAATTAGATTTCGATTGCTCCAATCCAAATGGTTCAAATTCATCAATTAGGTCTCATACCAGATACAAAGTCATACAATATTTTGATGCGGGCATTCTGTTTAAATGGGGATATTATGTATTGCATACTCACTATTCAACAAAATGTTCAAGAGAGATCTCGTTCTAGATATAGATTCTTAAAGAATTTTGATGCAGGGGTTGTGTAGAAAGAGTCAAGTCAATGGGGCTGTTGATTTGCTAGAGGATATGCTAAACAAAGGGTTTGTGCCAGATACTCTAATTTGGTTTTTCTAGGGAAGAAAAGAGGATCAATGAGCTTGAAAAAAGGGGGGGGGGGGAAGAGAGGGAGCATATGGTGGAGTGTTGCAATGAAGTCGATTAAGGAATAAAGATTAAATTCGAGCCTCTAATAAATTTCTTGTCCTTAGGTTTTTACATAGAGTAAACAATATTATTCTATCTTCAATTTTTCTTTTTTTGTTTTGTTTTGTTTTGATAACTTAGGGATATAGAGGTAATTTGGCCCAAATTTTAAATCCTTAATTGTGTCACATAACCTAATTAATAATTTTTTAAGTTTAACAAACCAAATCAAAAAATTTCTATTTTAACCGTCTTTATATGATATTCTCCCTTTGTCTAACAACATCTTTTTATTACGATATTTCTTTCGTAGATCTAAACGTATTAGCAAGGGAAAAAATGACTCTTATCCCCTATGACTTTTAGGATAAAGTTAATTAACGTTGTGATTTAAATTTGAATAAAATTTTATAAAATCGTCAGTTTGACAAATAAAACATTCAAATAATACATTGAAAAGTATTCGGGAAATTCAAATATGAGAAAAAACCTATCAGCAAAAAAAAAAAAAAAGAAAGAAAAAAAAAAAGAAAAGGGAAAGTTGCTTCAACCGTAACATAACCTTTGAACCATAAGCATTTAAATATAAAAGCTATAATGAACATCATTCTTGAATCAAACGTATAGAATCTTTTTCGCCAAATGAAAAAGTCAGTTTGAGTCATATTACCTGGATCCCAAACATACCCTTACTGTTTTTTTTTTTTTTTTAATAAAAGTAGTTTTCATGAGAAATAATCATTGTGGCTTCTTCAACGAAAGTGTTGAGCTATTTTAACCATGGTGAATCATATTCTTATGATATGATCAATGCGATCAACGAGTTATAACTTTGCTATAAAAAAACGAAAAAAAAAAGAAGACGACGAAAACCATATAAAAACTTGAGACAGAGCCTGCCTCCAATAATAAAACTTAATTGGTTGGCAATGCCCTCAAACTCCCTCTAAGGAATAGAAAAATGTTAATCACTTGACAATAAATAGGAAAATGAATTGGGCTTTTTTTTTTTTTTAACAGGGTGCAAGAGACTCCCACCAGATGAAATCTAGAAAGAGATAAATGAACACAGCCTTACCCCTGAATTGTTTGAGAAAAAATATATTGATTCAGCTAATACAAAATTAATCTACTAAAAAATGAGAATATTTCACCATATAACAAATATCGGCCAACTTCCAAAACAAAATATTTATTTAACGAGTTGAACTCAATTCTATTTGAAAAATTAAATCTCATGATTTTCCAGAGCAATATGGAATGTAATTGAGATTATTCTAATGATTTATGATGTGTTTAAAATTGAGTACTTATGGTTCGTTATTGGAAATTTAGGATTTTGTGGGTTAGGCTTGTGGATATCTGATCTCTGAGTAAAAATATTCTATATACTACTCTTCAGAACTACGAACTGGTTATTAATAATCCACAAATGAGAGTAAAAAACCATACATCTGCAGTTCGCACCTCTTGGGCCTAGGTAGGCAACACTGTTGTCACAATGTTAGAGAAAACAACTCCACCCTGACAATTGGAATGCAAAGCTGTCATTTATCCAAGAACATGGATAATGATTCTAGAAAAGTTCTTCATTGTTGTACCTCAACTGCATTGATTCTATCAGGCGCTGAATTGTCGTGCATTCTATCTGGTCAGTTTAGATTGTCAACATCTAGACCACATGATGCCAATTCTGAAGCAGGTGCAGTGCCTTGATACTCAAAATTGTGGCATGTAAAACATATTCTGGCTGAATTGAACCCCTTATGGGCATAAAGATCCCAATATAAGGGAGCCTAGCCAAATAAAAAAATAAAAAATTTGATTATTGAAAATCCAGTGTCATATAAATAACCCAAAGAAAGAACAAGTTCACTCATAAAAGATGATAGCGCAGACAACAAAAGCCATTTGCCAATCATGGCAATGAATAATCTCAGGTTTCTTCTTCTTGCTTGCTTCTGGCTATCATGCGTAATTTGTCACATATCTCTTCAAAATCCTTTACTCCATCCAGAAATGGTGACAAAGTTGTTTTTAAATCTGGTCTAGCTTTCTTACTAATCGAGCACACATCCATTTAGAGTTGTTTTGCGAATACTTGCAAAATGGAGGATCTGTTAGTTGATATTATAATGAAAAGATTTTTACTCATCCTAATAAAATAGAAAATATTACAGACAAATAAAAAATATTAAACATTTATGTTGTCCGTAAGAGTAGGGTAAGTGCATTATGAATTTTCACGTCAAATGTCAAAAACAAAATAATTGAGAAAGTGAATGTATTAATTTCAAGTGAGGAATGGTTTGAGTTGGATACATTAATTTTATATTGTAAGTTACCCCTACGTAGAAGAAGTTGAGCTCAATTTGAAAAATGAAATTTCCAATTGCTCCCTGAGCCATATAACTAATTTATGTAGTTTATAAAAATATATTGATATATTTAGTGAAAATTACATTGAGGTCCCAGATTGCCAAGAAAGACAAATTATTACTATCAATTCCCATGAAATCATCAAAATGATACAAAGTCTCAAGGGACTTATGGATGATTTATTTTAAATGTAAAAAGAAGAATTTACCCTTACTTATCATTAGTGACATATTGACTTGTCCATTGAGGTGTCTTGATTTGTTATTGATAGCACCATGACTTGTCATGCCATAATTTGTCAAATTTTGCAGTTTGAGTTGTCATCAGTGGCACATTCCCTTGTTAGTTAAGGCATCTTGACTTGTCATTGGTAGTACCCTGACCTACCATATTCTGAATAGATGACAGAGAAGCCCCTAAATGTATGCATCAAAGAAAACAAATCACATATGTTAACTTACAACTTCATCATATATTTATAACAAATGCCTTGTTTCAAATGATGATGGATGGCTTATGCTATTTCTCCTACTATCCCCAAAACATTAGGGAATCATGGTAAAAAAAAAAAAATCATTTTGAATTTTGTTTCCCGAAGAAAAGAGGACAACACCTCCAAATTTTACTGATAGCCCTTACTTATGGTTGGGGAATACCGTGCTTACATCAAATATTACTACAAACAAATGCAAACAATAGAAGAAGGCTTTCTTACACCTAAACTTCTAATGCCAAGACATCACAACCCAAGAAAAAAGATAATATATTAGTAAAAGTCTTAAATACAAAACGGAGAAAACATTAAAAATAGAAGGGTTAAGTATCAATTTTACCCGAGAAGGTTTCACTGAGGAGTAGTGGGTATCCAAAAGTTTTTTTAGGAGTAATTTTGCCCGGTAAGTATATAAAACGTAGCAATTTTGCTTCTCTGTTAATTTTGACCGTTAAATTTAACTAATTTGCTCATGTGGTACCCAATGCTTGCCACCTCATCAATCAAAATAGGGTTAAGTATTATTTTTACCTTGGAAGTTTTCGCTGAGGAACAGTGGGTATTTGGAGGTGTTTTTAGGAGCAATTTTAACCAAGAAGTTTACAAAACGTAGCAATTTTGCCTCTTCATTAATTTTTTCTTACAGAATCAATTTTTAGGACAATTCATATCTCGTGTTGTATTTCATTTGCTTAGATCATAAGTGATGTTTTCTCTGGGTTTTGCGACAGACCTTTTAGTTTCTTTAACTAGTTTGGCTTCGCAAATTTTGGCTGCCTTTAGGTCAACGTCGGAAGGATCTCCGTCCCCGACCCTAAGCTCGACCTTTCCAAGGCAAAGTCGAAGAGGGAGACCCTTGAGATAAGGAAGATCCGAGGACTCCAAAATTTAGATTTAAATTGGCTATACTCTGTATTGTCAGGCTTCTGGACAGATGATTAATGTCAAGAAGTCTTGTCTTTATTTCTCACCAAGTGTTAATCAGCTAATCAAAGAAGAAATCAGCCATGTTTTTCAGATTGCAACTGTTGATGTCCCTGACAACTATGTCCTGTTTTCTTTTCAATTTAATTCCTGTGTATCCTACGTTCTGTTTTCTTTTCCCAAAATCAGTACTTGAAAGGCTGGATAGTATTATAGCTTTATTTTGGTGGAAAGGAACTCATATTGAAAGGAAAATTCACCAGGTTTCCCAAAAGAATTTGAAGACTGCTAAGACGAATAGGGGTTTGGGTTTTAAGGATTTTGAGGCCTTCAATCTAGCCTTGTTAGCTAAATTGGGTTGGAAAATTTTGCAGGGACCTCAACAGTTGTGGGTGAAGGTACTAAAAAGTAGATACTTCCCAAGAAGTAATTTCTGGAGGTAGGTTTCAGTAGCTCAGCTTCGTAGCTATGGGAGAGTATTATTGCTGGGCGAGAATTGTTGAAAGTAAATGTGGCAATCAGTGTTGGTAATGGAAGCAATACACCAATCTGGGGTGACCAGTGGGCTAAGGATCTACCAGGTAAATAAACTATACTTTGAATGTCCTTTTCCTTCAATGGTCAATATGAAAGTATATGAGTTAAGAACTAGATCATCATGGAATATTTCTTTATTTAGAGACTATATTACCAGTGATGAGATTCAAGCTATTTTAAATACACTAGTGGTGTTGTCGAATAGAGATGATATCAGATGGGTTTGGTTGAGAGGGAGGAAGAATTTCTATAAATGGTTCAATGTGGAGAATTCTGTCCAATGCCATCACTTCTTTTTCCAACCTTTAAATAGAAAGATGTACTGAGGATGATTGTTGTAGAATACTCCCTCTGGTCCTTATTATAAGGCACCAACTAACTTTTCTCACAAACCAATAAAAGTAGTTAGAGTTAATAAAGTTGTCCTAAAATCTTAGTAATTTTCAATATTACCCCTACTAATTGCATTAAACTCTAATATTATATTAATTATTACTCTCACCCACTCCCCTTATTAATTATGGGCAGAAATGGAAAAAAATAATTAATACTCATTGGGAACAAGCAAGTGCCTTATAAAAAGGACCAAATAAACTTACTAGTTGGTGCCTTATAATAAGAACCAGAGGGAGTATGTCGGAAAGAGTCCGAATCTGTTCATCACCTTTTTCTTTTGGATGTGATTGATTGGGCTAAAAGAGTCTGGTATGGGAGTATGTTCTCGCTTTTACCACAGGGTCAAGAAAGTTTGGACCTAAAAACGTGGGTAACGAGTCTGTACTCTAATACACAAAATGTTGGCAGAGAGCCACAGGTAATGCAATTTGATCATCGTCCTTAAATTTGTCAGTGACTATGATTGCACCTGAAGTGTCGAAGGACATTTTTAGCAAGGAATGCTTGTAACCGCTGACCCTAATCAATTATACTAAGTCATGTCAGAGGGGACCCGGGGCGGATATACTGAGTCATGTCAAGGGAACCAGGGGGGATTTCAAGCTAGAATTACCTGAATTGTTGCATTGTCTCCAGAGAATTTGCCAACTTCCAAGTCTCTGCAAAAAATAGATAGCTCTGAGTTTGAGAGTTGACAGTTATAACTTGGATCGACTTTTGAATGATGTATCTGGGAATAATAAGTATACTCCGTTTTAAAAAAAAGCACTTGAATAAAAGTAACTTATTGACTTCGAAGGGAGTTCTAAAAGAACAATTAAATGAGAGCATTTGAAGTAAATCATTGAACAATTAAATAGGGAGAAATTTTCCAAAAATAAGAGAAAGGCTTGCTTCAAGAGGTTGAGAGTAACGAAAAGTACTAAAAATAAGAAAAAGAAACTTAGAATTTTTTTTGCACATTTTCACTCAAATGAATCTGTATACACTCTACACATATGCGAAAGATAATTTCTGCGGATTAATTCAGCAAATCATATAATTTAAGTACTGAGGAACATTTTACATGGAAGCATGTAATAAGCAAAATGTAATAATACTCCATCTGGTTCTTTTTTTTTTTTTTTTGTTGAGATCCATCTAGTTCTTTTTATAAGCAACATTCTTTCATTTTTTGTCATTTAATATGCAGCATTCTATCACTTAGGTTTGGTCCCACTATATGCAACAATTTGTGATTGTCAAAAAATCTAATACACTTTTTCCATTTTTACCCATCAATCATTCTCTCTCATTCACAATCTTTATAAATAAAGGTATATTTGAAAAAAAAAAGTTACATTTTCGATATACTTATTATTTTTAACTAATTTTAAACAACAATTTAATTTGGGTGTCCTTAGTAGCTGTTGCTTATAAAAATATACCAAAGGGAGTATTAAACAAATAATTGGAATAAGGGATCATATCAGTGCTACCTGAAACAGTAGGAGAATTCAGGCCGAATACCATCATCATTGTCCCGGCATTGTTCTAAGAGAAACCCATATTCACAAATGTGGAGCCTTTGTAGAGAAAGAGGCATAATTTCTTCTTCTATTTTCTCAATGTTGGGAGAATCCAAAATTTGTAGTTCTTGAGAGTTTAGATGTCGGAGCCTTTCGCAATGCCATTTCGCATTTGGAAAATAGATGCAAAGCTGAGTGATAGTTGGAAGGTGATGGAATTCTGTAAGATATGACAATAACTTGTCACACTCTCTTATCTCAAGTCGTTGTAAACTTGACGGTAAGGTTATTGAAAAGGGCTCCAGTTTAGGACATCCTTTTATAAATAGCTCTTCTAAAATTGGGAGAAGACGTTTCATATCATGAAACAAGGACCTCAGAAACTTGCAATTATAAATGGAAATCCTTCGGAGATGACGAAGAGGTTCCTTTGAAACCAAATCAAACTTGAGATTCTCACAATCTGCTATTGTTAGCCCTTTCACTGAATGTGGCATATGAATCACTGGAAGTGGCACTTCATCAGTACAATCCCGAACAAATAAATCTGCAACATCCATCTTTTCAAATAGAGGCTCCGACATTTGCCTACCTGAAATTGTTAGACGGCGTAGGGAACGTGGCAATTCTTGCTCTTGCAACACTACATTTGGACTTTTAATTATAACTAACTCGTCAAAATGTGGGTAGTATGGGATAGACGAACCAAGCAGTGGACATCTTTCAATTTCTAGACCCTCTAAAGAAAGAAGTTGTGGGGGTAAATTTCCAATTAGTTTGGGACAATCATGAAAGCGAAGAGTGCGGAGATTAGGGAAAGCATCCATATCTATTGAATTCCATTCTACCCATGAGATCATATTCTCAAAATGAAGAGTTTGAAGGGAAGGAAATGGTACAAGTGAAGCTGAATCATCTCCATGGAAAAACTCAGAACCGATAGCCACCACACTTTCTAATCCTTCAATAGTTAAGGTCTTCAGAGCAGGTAGTTGCCCAAGGGCAGGAATTCTCCAACAGTTTTTGCAATTAATTTGGTGCAATTCAATCAAGTTGTTGTAGGAATGACAATCAACTTTCAAAATTTTTAAATCCCAATAAGGTCGAAGCTTCTCCATGATATCTCTCTCTGTCCATGAAAATAGAAACAATGTTAAAAATATAGAATAAAACTCAAGTTTTGAAGGCCACAATTGTAGCAACATTAATTAATAGTAATAATAAACTATAGAGTAAAATCCTCTAGTCTCTCAAACTAGCAATATATGATGATGAATAAAAATGTGTTTTCGATAAATGTGATGAAAAATTTAAATTATGAAATTTTATTATAATAATCATCAAAATAAATTAATTTTATAACATTAGAAAGTTTGAAAATATATGTATTATAATTATTATAATTTATGTAAAAAATTACTTTTAGCAAATATAAATGTTTAAATAAATATCATGTTAAATAACAGCATATCTCTTCACCTTCGTTTGTTGCCATGGTCTCACGCATGCTGCTGAAAATTAGTGGTGATATCCTTTTTTCCTTCAATTCGGTTGATGGTTTAACTTGGCCGGCGGTTTGGTTAGCTGTTATAGTTGTATATGGAGTTTTTATGTCTGGTGTTCTTAACTTTCATTTAGTTGTGTATGATGTTTGTTGATGTCCTTGTGGTTATCTTTACGGACTTACCCTTTTTTTTTTTATGAAAATGTTGAAAGAATGGTATTTTGGCCAAGACAAAAGTTTTAGAATCAAACTTAATTTTAATGATCAATTAATGGGTTGGGTGGATAAAAAAATCTCAAATTTATAAGAAATGTTTGTGTAAAATATGTTTTAATTTCAGTTGAGGTTTATATACATTTTCAAAATAGAGGATAGGTTTTTATAAATTAGATTAAATACGAAGGTGAATGTATTTTACTCTAAACTATAAAACGGTATACACACACACAGGTGTGTGTGTGTGTGTGTTTACATATATATGTGTGTGTATGAGGATGTATATTAAAAGAAGTAATATTATGTAATGATAAAAATATATATTGGTAAATATCACAAAGAATATTAAAATGAGCAATTTTTCGATAAGAAGAGAGTCAAGTATGCACAACTTAATTAGCATGAAGGAGTTTGGGGGGCCTAATATTATATAATAATTCTCTCTTGTGTCCCAACCCCAAGTCAGCTATCATTATATAAAGGGAAGAGAAGTCTTTAAGTTAGGAATTTAGTTTTGCAACATTTGCAAAAGCTCACAGAATGTGTCTATAGTTTCATTTTATTTTTACTCAAGTTCCTATAGTTTCAAATGTCTGATAAAAGGAAAAAAATTATATGAACCTCATAAAAAAAATCACATTAATCTAATTAAAAATTATGTGAAACTACATGGACTTAATAAAAAATCGATAACTATATAAACTTTATTAAAAAATGAAGTGAAACTATAGGAGTTACATATTAATAATTTTCTCTTTCATAAAGCTTCCTTTATGTTTTTCTTTCCCTCTCTATTATAGTTATATCCATTTTGCTCTTCCAAACAATCAGAAAAAAATAAAATAAAATAAAGTAGGAAAAAAATAAGTCGATGATGAAATAATAAAGTCACCAGCAATAAAAATAAGAATATCAATGGTGGCATAAAAAGGTAGATGAAGGAAAAAAAAAAATACCTTGATAATGCATGGGGTTGTCAAGTGACTCTACATATTTTGTTGAGTTTGAATCCAAATTCATATCTTCCTCGACATCTTTCCAATATTGTTGTTCTTGTATTTTTTGCAACGAGTTGGCAACAATAATGTATCTTCTAGGGTCCATGAATTGAATATTTTCCAAGTTACTTTGTAGATTGTATACATGAACTCCAAAATAGATTTCCTTTGCCATGCTCACAAAGGAAATATGCACTTTATTCCACTTATTTACAAGGGGGAGTTCAATACTGAGAATTAGGCTTTGCATATCACATATATATATGTGATCAGTCTTTATTGTTAACATTAAAGGCTGCATAAAGGAAGCAACGTCCACCTCGGTGTGATTGATGCGCACTGAGAATTCATTATTCCAGACTTGAGGCCGGTGATATTTAAAAAGAATCCAAATTGAAGCCAATGGGAATACATTACGAACCCAAAATGATACAGAACTTCCTTGATTATAATAATGGAGCCCTTTTGGAAGTTCTTTTCCGTGCAAAATAAAGTTTCTTTTCCCAGGTTGAATGTTTAATGCCTGCCAATTGTGTATTGCCAAAAAAGAAAAGTTAACAAAGATGTAAGGAATAAAAGAATATAATTATAGAAGGAGAGCTAAGGGGAGGGGAGAGAGAGATACCTTGAATACTTTTATTTTGGATGACTCAGTCAATGATGTGCAACATATGGCACTAAATTTATCCAAATTTGGTGGCATCCCTCCAATATGCTCAAGTTGAATGCAATTATTCAACGAAAGAAATTTCAAATTGTGATATTCTTTGATGCATTCTGGAAGAAATGTGAAATTATTAAAACTCAGATCTAACTCTATCATATTAGCAAAGTGGGAAAGACAAAAGGCAAGAGAGTCATCTGATAAATTGCACTTTGAGAAACAAAGCCATTGCATTTTCGATGACATGGCTGAGAAATACAAGCTTGCTTCATCACCACCTTCACGCATCTTAAAATGACACAGTGCTCCACAAGAATCTGTTGTTAGTTTCCAAAGGTTTGGTAATGTACAAATGCTAGCTGGTAGCTGCTTAAGATTAGGACATTTCTCCATGCTTAAGCTTCCAAGTCCAATAAGATTGCAAATTGAAGATGGTAATTCGTTAATTGCTGTCTTGTCCAAATCAAGTATTTGCATTTTTTCCATCACGATTGATATTTCTGGAAATCTCTGAAGACTTGAACAACCAAAAAGATTGAGATGCTCAAGAGATGCCAACCTCAAGCAAGAAGGAAAAATCTTCAATTCTTTGCATCCCATAGCATTCAATTTTCTCAAGTTATCTAAACATCCAACTGAATCATGAATTTCAATTAAACTTGTGCAACCATCAAGCCACAATTCTGTTAGATTAGAAGCTCCGGATAAGTCTGGTATTTGCCGTAGAGATTCACAATTTCTTAAATTCATACGACTTAAATTTGGAAACTTCTGCAAAACAAAAATCAATTTACTTTTAGAATTAGGAAAGGAAACAAAAAGAAAAGTACTATGGTACTTGTATAAATGCTCACCTTATCAAAGGGTTGGAGAAATAGACAAGAACTGTCAGACAAGTCAAGGTAGACAAGTTGGGTTGGGAGCACTGGAAAACATAGGAAAGAATATCCTTTCCATTCCAACCACCTTAAGCTATTTGGTAGATATTTTGGCCTTTCAGAAAAGCAAGCATTTCTTATCACAAGCATTTTGAGATTTTTCATCTTCATAAGTTCCTCTCCACTCCATTGTACTTCTCTACTTTCAAGCAAGTCTAGAATTATCACTTCAACTTTATTAGTTCCCTTGCAATATGAAAAGCACATAATAAATTTCAAAACTTAAATATCATAAATCATTAGAAAATTTTAGAAAAAGGAACATGCATGTTGAAGATCTTACTGTGTCTTGTTCTAAGACATGAAGAATATCTTGATAAACCCATAATCTGCTCCGTTCGCCAGGCTCATTTGGTGACTTTTGTCGAACAATCTCTTTACCTACATCTTCTATCAAACCGTGCATTGTTACACGAGCTTGTTCAATCTTTATAAGAGATTTATCAATCAACATATCCATAGCATTTTTCAGTTCGATGTCACGAACACAAAGAAAGATATCGACGATATTTGCTAATGTCTCTCCATTGAAAAAACAAGCCAAGTCAAGGAAAACTTGTTTCTCCACTTCCCCAAAAGTACCATAACTTGATTTCAGGGCATCAAAAACTATTCCATTCGGTGTGCTTTTAAATTGTTGCAATGCAGAATTCCAGAGATTGATGCTTTTACCACCAAAAATAGAACCAATCACTTTTAAAGCTGATGGGAAGCCACATGAATAATCTACTGCACTATTGAAAACCTTCAAGTAGCAGGAACCCACATTTTTTCTTTTGAAGGCATACCAACTAAGCAACTTTAGAGATTCTTGTTTATTTAATCCCTCAACATCATAAATGCTTTCAATACCATGACTTTTTAATAATTTCTTATCTTCGGTGGTGATGATGATTCTACTTCCACAAGCAAACCAATCACAACTTCCAGCAAGTGCTTCTAGTTGGTCCGATTTATCAACATCATCAAGAATCAAAAGAATCTTCTTTTGACTAAGGCTACTTTGTATTATCGGTATCCCTTCATGATAATCACCAAAATTGAGATCTTTTGCCATGACTAATTTAGACAATAACGTCCCTTGAAGATGTGACAAACCATTTGGCTCTGCAGATTTTTTTCTTACATCGGAAAGAAAACATGAGCCTTCAAAATTATCAGCAATGGAATTATATAAAGCTCTGGCAATAGTTGATTTTCCTATTCCATCAAGTCCGCAAATTCCTATCATTTTAATTTTCTCAGTGGACCAAATATCTAAATAAGGGAGAATTTCCTTCACTCGAGGTACAAGTCCAATGGGATAATCTGCAACATGTAAAGGCTTCTGGTTAATCCTTGTAGCAACTTCCTTAGCGATCCTTGTAATACACTCTTCTTCATTAGCAATCCTGATCAATTTGTAAGAAGTTTGCACTTTTAGTCATCAACTAAACATTAAGATATGCCAATTTTTGGTATAAAAACTTGGTTGCATTCCCTATTCCTCCAAATAAGATGTAGTGTCATTCCTCACATAGTAAAAGATGAAAATGAGAACGTTGTAGCATTATTTTAAATTGAATCCTAATTATTAGAATACTATTATGTTTATAATATAAAACATAAATAAAAGTATTTTGTACAGTTGCAAGTGTGGACTAATGGTGTTCTAACTTGTTAGTGATATTCAGCCGCTCTGCATATAAGGAGGAATACATAATGCTTGGTTACCGTCTCTCTTTTAGGAAAATAAAATTAAATACATGTTTTTCGATGTGTTTTTAAAGAAATACTCAGCATATTTCTCAAAATTTTTTGTTACCCCAACTAAAAAGGAACCAAACTAGCCAAGGCATCATAGAGTATGCGCATGTTGTTGTAAGATGGAAATTGTAATTAACTGTTATTATAGTAATAAGAGAAAGAGTAAGGAGATATACTTGGGTTTGAGATGACAGCCTTTTAGATCAGCAGCTTGAGATAGAGCCTGCCTCCATTTTTCCACCTTGTGCCTCTTGTCTTTGAATCTTTTTTCCAGTTGAGCCAATGCTTTTGCATAGCTTTTTTTCGGATTTCGGAGTTCTGATGGATCCACATGATAAAAAACAGGATAGATCAACCGA
Source organism: Acacia pycnantha (assembly GCA_025563575.1). Classification (NCBI taxonomy): domain Eukaryota; kingdom Viridiplantae; phylum Streptophyta; class Magnoliopsida; order Fabales; family Fabaceae; genus Acacia; species Acacia pycnantha. Next base: position 7,057,566 of record JAMWYP010000003.1, on the reverse strand, counting down.
CTTTCATTCTTGAAGTACTTAAGAATCTTTGCAAGTTCTCGCAAACAAAATGTTGAGTTTGCATAGTTTCCTGAGAAAACAACGATGGCTGTTCTTGATTCTTTTATAGCTCTGAAAAGAGTAGGTGTGATATTTTCTCCGGTCCTAATACATTCATCATCAAGAAAGACACGAATTCCCCTTTGACACAGAGCTCGATGGAGATGGCCGGTGAAACCTAAGCGAGTGTCGTCTCCATAGAAACTAAGGAACACATCATAAGTCCATTTGGAAGTGATCGATGAGGATGGTGCTTGATTTGCCATGGCTGATGAAGACGAGGCGCAGGGCTTAGAAACTGCTTGAGAGAGATCTCAAAGCACTGCAAAGAATCAAGCTTTGAATTTCTAACGAATATGAGTTTTAAGGTGAAGATTTCCGCACCACGAAGCTTCCTGGATATTTCCTTTAACTTTTTAAATGAGTTTGTCTTTTTCCAAAAAGCCACACATCCACTGTCTTGGAATTATTAAATAAAACTTCACATTCTTAGTGTTTGTTGTTTAAACATTTTCTTATATTTAAATACATTATTACTCAACTACCTTCAAAATCAAAGTATAAACTTTAGGTGAAATGTCATTCATTAGTCTAAAAACATCTTTTTATTAGAATATTTCTTTTGCAGATCTAAACGCATAGATTAGCAAAGGAAAGAATGACTTTTATTCCATATGGCTTTTGGGATAAAAGTTAATTAACGTTATGTGATTTAAATTTGAATAAAATTTTATTAAAAAGTCAGTTTGATAAAAATATATTTGAATATATATTAAAAAGTCTTGGAAAGATTCAAATATGAGAAAAAAATATAAGAACCAAAAAGTCAGAAAAAATTGCTTTAATTTTAACTTGACTTTCGAGTCATAAGAATTTAAATAAAAAAGCTATCCTAAACATCATTCTTGAATCAAACGTATAGACATTATTTTGCCAAATGAAAAAATCAGTTTGAGTCGTATTACCTGGATCCCAAACACACCCTAAAATTTTTTATAGAAGTATTTTTCATGAGAAATAATTATTGTGGCCTCTTCTCGCAACTTTAAGCATGGTGAATCATATTCTTATGATATGATCAAATTCTTATGATGTGATCAATGCGATCAGTGAGTTTCCTCACGATCTCAAAGCCTTTACCCAGGTTAATTTGGGCTTTATGTGATTTGATATGTATGTATGTATTTATATCACCGATTTGTTGAAAAATGGCAGGGGCCTTATCTAGGGCTCTGGAAATTTGCAATTATATCCAATTGAAATAATCAAATCTAAAATTAGGTGTGCACATACCCTTCAATTTGTCTTTTTAACTACAGAGGAGTAATATGATCTTTTGACTATATTTATAAATCTCTAATAAGACTTCTTAGCCTAATTAAAAATTTATTAAAAGTGCAGGTCTAAATTAGATTTTGGTATTTGAGTTGGATTTAATTGGAATTTTCCCATTCCATTAATTAGTTATTATATAATTATGGTGTTAAATTCCACAAACTCGATTTGCTCTGCCTCTACTTATATAAACTAGCTAATTTATGGGTATAGCTAAGCATATAGGTCAACTCACCACCGCCGCTAGTCCACCACTACATATATTTTATACTATCTTATCTTAACTTTACATAATCATTTTTAATATATTTTCCCAAACATTAGCAGGCTTGAACTGGCCCGGTGATGCCTTAGGTTACGATGTTTTAAATTCGAGTACTATCTTTCTCTCTCTCTCTATATTATATATATATGAGCACAGCTGTTGCCGGAGATTGTGGATATATATATATATCATACAAAAAAGTTTGTTGGTCCTTGCACTAGTGCCTTCCAATTAAAATGGGCAGCATGTGAAGAGCGGAGAGAAAGAAAAAGACGACTAAAAAAATGAGAGAAAGTGAGTGAGTAACGCCGCCGGACGGTGATCGGAGGTCGGGAAGGGTCGAAGGAGGGGAACGGGCATGGAGATGGGGGGGGGGGGGGCAAAGCCAAAGGCAGTTCTGGTTTTGATTTTGGGGGGATGGCGGGAAAGAAGGCCGGTGAAGTTGGTGCCCAAGGCTCTTAGCCTAGCCTGAGGAGCGGAACACCACCACTATCGTACCGGGACAAACTCTTGTCTCCTGGGTGTGCCGGCTTCCTGATGAAACACTTGGAGGAAGATGATATTGTAAAGGGATGGAAAGATTATTTTCATCGTATGAATGAGAGGGACGGTAAGAGGGTGTCAGGAGAGGTGGAAGAGGAGGATGATCGCACGGAGGGACGGCTTGAAGGGAGAACAGGAGTGTTGAAGTTCACTGCGGATGAGTATACCGCTTGGTGCCTCCCCTGGATGAACTCTCTCATTATCAAAGTGCTGGGTGCAAGCTTCCCAACCTACATCATTAGAGACCGTATTAACCGTATGTGGCAGCCAAAGGATCCACTGAAGATTGTGCCTTTGAGTAATGGCTATTACATTGTCTCTTTTTCCAACAAAGAAGATAGAGACTATGCATTCCAAGAGGGCCCATGGATGATAGAAGATCATTACTTGATTTTCCAGCGATGGCGACCGAATTTTAATCCTTGGAAGGCTGATCTCCAGTGTCATATTGCGGCTTGGATTTGTCTATCGTATGTCCCCTTTGAGTTTTATAATGTTGAATCATTGCACAGATTCGACAATATGATTGGGAAAATGATCAAAGTTGACAGGGCTACTTCTATCTATGACAAAGGAGGATTTGCACGTATTTGTGTTGAGATAGACCTGCAACAACCCCTAATCCCATCGTACACGATGTTTGGGGAAGAGCGTCCAATTGTATACGAAGGATTACATCAGGTTTGCTTCCAGTGTGGGAGGTATGGTCACCGGAAGGAAATCTGTCCCATGAAGAAGGAGGAGGAAAAGTTGACTAACCAGCAACCCTTTGACCCTGCTACAGTAGGTACCGGCGGTGAGCAGACTATGAAGGAATCTGAGCTAGGTAGTGGAGGTGAGATGTTAATGATTGGTAAGGAGGTCGGCTGTGACGGTGTGCAAACTGGGAAGAGGCCAGAGGTAGGTCGCGGTGGTGAGAGGCTAATGAAAGGAATGGAGGTAGGTAGCGGTGGTGTGCAAACTAGGATAGGTTCAGCGGTTGGGGGTGGCGCAACTATCGTCACCAGAGATGGGAATGTTGACACTTCCCCCTTTGGAAAGATTCAAATCCTAAGGTGTGATCTTCGCAGGCCATTATCCTCAGCAGGGTTGAGATATGATGATAAAGGAAGGTTAAAGTCAAATGTTTCAACAAGGGAAAAACCGGATTTCAAGGACCCTAAGTCAGTGGCTACGAAAAAGGCTACTCAGTTGGGTTTAAATTCAATTAAGTTGGAATTTTCAAAGGATCAAGGCTCACAAAAGGACAAACCGGATGTAGGGGATTTTGTAACAATGAATACGAAAAAGGACATGCAGCAGGGATTAAATGCAATCAATTTGGAAGCATTAAAGGATTAGGGCCCACAAAAGTATGAATGGGTGAAGGTGGGAGCAAAAAGGAAAAGCACAATTAAGGAGAAATTAAAAGACAAGGAAAGCAAGGGAATTCCGCGTGTGAGCTCCTATGATTTAAATCAGGTTTTTATTGCAGCACCGAATAGGGAATTCTCTCTTGATCATGGACAGATGGCAGGATCTTCCTCTCACTAATTAGAGGTGGCATATTGCGACGTGGAGACTGTTAGCAAATTTGCAAGTAATGGTGTTGACGTGGACTTGAATTTTGCAGCGCCTCAAGCCTTTCAATCGGATAATATGGGCTCCTTCGCTGCTCTACCACAGAGTCAGGACGCTGAGATTAAAATTCTAGTGAATATGGATGAACTAATGTTTGAACAGGATAAAACCAAGGGTGAGGTTACCACACCCAAGCACACACCAGTTTCCCAATGAATTACATGATATGGAATTCACGTGGTACCGGAGCACGGACTTTTCCCGCTCTTGTACGGGAATTAAAAAATCATTATCACTTGAATTTTATGGCTATTTTAGAAACTCAGTGCACTCAACAAATGGCCCAACCAAGAGCTCAATCATTGGGGTTTCCCAATATGGAGCTAATTGGGAGTGAGGGGTATAGTGGTGGTATTTGGTGTTTATGTGATGATAATATTGCCAATGTGACTATTTTGGAACGTAACTTCCAATTTTTGCATTTACTGATTACTAGTTTTGCAGGTTGTACGTGGTCTCTGATAATTGAATATTTTATACACTTATTTTTGTCTCTTGAATAATAATTTAGGACCCTTTAGCTAATAAATAATGGCTCTTATGTTTATTTGGGCCTTGGGCCTTTTATTGCATTTTAGCTATTTTTAATAATAAAATTCCAGTTTTGTGTTGCTTCACTATTTCTACCATAACTCTTGAACCAGACATCGGATTTGCCTCATTTTTGTCTCATATTTCAGATGATTCAGAGAGCTACAATTGTTATGAAGACATCAAGAGCAAATTCGGTCAAGAAGGAGGTCAATTTTGGAGCCAAAGTCGGATGCACAATTCTGGATTTATTTTGGACCCGAATTTTGTAATTTAAGTCCAGTTATATTTTATTTCTGTTTTGGGCTAAAACTATGAGAGCCCATTTCGTTTTAGGTTATTTTTAAGTATGGCAGCTGCCACAAACATATTCATTCACGTTTTTAACATTAGAGTGGATCAAAATACAAGTTTTCATTTTCTCTCATCTGCTCTTCATGTTCTTCGCGCGTTCTTCGTGTTCTTCGTTCGTTCTTCGATTTTCCCAGCCATGATCGGCTAAACTCTTGTGATTAACCCAACGATGAGGATTCCATGATTCATCCAGAGAACTCGTGCCTAATCGGTAACTACTCGATTCTGTTTTCATCTTATCGGATTCGATTTGAAATAGTTCGAATATTAGATTTAATATTCGGTTTGGTTCATCCCAAGGACTTAGTTCGGACTAGGTTACAGTGTTGCTGTGCGATTGCACAGTGAGACGCCACTGTCCGGACAGATTCTAGGCGATCGTCTAGGCGAGGAATCTCCGGATGAATGCGAGATTTCGATTCATCCGGAACCAAACGTGGGTTAGTTGTATTTTCGTTCAATGATGGAGGTTTCGGAATCAATTCGTTGGGTTGATCATGTTTAATCTGTCTCTGTTTATTTGATTCTGTTTGACTCGTTTATTGCACTTTGATTATGTTATTTCGTTTTGTTCTATTCTCGTTAAACCAAACCCCCATTTTATCATTCTGTTTCACTATTGTTATTGAACAAGCCCGCTGCAAATTCGTTGGGAAACGACCCAGGTTCCCTAATTCTGCAAATTGTTTTCGAACTTGGTTTATTTTGGAAGACACGGCAAAAATCTTTCCAAAAATCACAGTGATTTATGCCAGCCCTAATTGTAATACTCGTCGGACGTAGTGGGAAAATCTTTCTCGAATAGCTCTCTCTATGCAGGGTGAATGGATCGTTGGGGTGATCTGAATGGAACCTTACTTCAAAGTGAAAGGCGCTCTAATGCCTCTTTTTGTAGTTCTTATGATCGGGACTTCCTCCGGTGGGTGGAAATGCAGGATATGATGGACCTAGGATTTGTTGGGCCAGAGTTCACTTAGAAGAGAGGTACCTCGGAGGCACGTTTAGACTGAATGCTTGCTAACGAAGCATGGGTGAATTTGTTCCCTGATTCCTCAATAACTCACCTACCTTTCTTCAAATCTGACCATAGGCATTTGCTTGTCTGTCTTGGTGCGGAGCCAGTCTCAAGCAGGCCCAACCGTCCGTTCAGATTCATTGCAGCTTGGGTCCTTCATCAGAATTCTGATGAATTTGATCGTCAGAATTGAACTAATGACCCTTCCTGGGTGCATAACATTTCTGCCTTTTCAGATGCCTATTCTACCTAGAATAAAGAAGTGTTCAAACATACTTAGCTAAGAAATAAACGTTTGCTTTGTCGACTCGATGGGATTAATCGGGTTGTAGCTCGGTTTGGTATGACATCCACGCATGCAGAGCTACAATTATCTCTTTGGAAGGACCTTGAAGATGTTCTGCTGCAAGAGTCCCTTCTCTGGTATGACGACCGACGGCTTGAGAAATACCGTGGTGATTACCGACGGCCAAAGGGGGACTGAGGTAATGAACTCTGACCCTAAGAAGGCCGTGGTGAGAACCAACGTCCTAAGGGTCCGAGGTGGTAGATATGGGGCCAAGCGTGATTTTGGACAAATCATGGTGCCGGGTTAGTGTCCCGCCCTACGAGGATCCGGGGTGGCGGTGGTGGCCCCCGCGTGACTCTTGTGGAACACCCCTCTGGTTCTGCCATGATTGTCCATGACACCTGGCTCCCGCGGACTGGGGATGGATTTCGTCCGTCCAGCTTAATTTGCTTTTGTCCAAATCTTGACGAATTCGGATTCATTCGTATTCTGCTACCAATTTGCCTGTTTAGGCGGTAGGTTTTTCTTAAGGCGGGATCTATTTGTCTTTCCCTCAATCTCGGTTGATGGCGGACATGCTTCCTCACTAGCGACGTTCAAGCAACCGGGGTGACATTTGAATCTGTTATTGAACCTGGATATCATATCCAAGGTGCTACAACTTCTTTGATTTGATAAAGTGTCTATCCGAGTTTCACAGAACTCCGGAGTTACTTGTATTCTGATTTAATTGCCCCCAGACATGTAGTCCGGGTTAATTCTGCTTTGAAACTTTGTCTGTTTCTTTTTATGATCGTCAATATCTCTTCTTCAATCATCCAGGTCTCCGGGTTTGTTTGTAGCAACACCAAATTCCCCAAATCCGAATTGCCCTGAAAGAGGAACGGACTGGGTTTTTTGATTATGTCGCTGACAGCTTTACGATCACACTTGTTACCCCCCAGCCTGGCAGTCAAGAGCTCTGGGCTGCCGGGGTGTATTGACTTTTTAAACTGGAACTCGTGTCTGAGTTTAGTCTTCATTTCAACGATAAGTTGATTACATAAATCCAAACCTCTGTTCGGAGTTCTATTGGTTGACCTTGAGGAGCAGTGGCGTGCCTATCAGAGGGTGGCAGCAGCGGTGAAGAAAACCGTGGAGCAGTGCTTCGGGGCGGCCTTGGCCCAGATCCAATTTCTCGATCCTGGGGCGGGGCTGAATCTTGCCGGTAATGACTACCGCGCCACCGGATCCTGAGGATGAGTCTGTGTCACTGGTGGACGATGATCAAAGCGGTCAGGTCGGGGAAGAGACTACCTCTATCGTCGAACCCGAGGGCGATGGGGTGCCTGTGGTCGAGGCGGCCCCTCGAAGTTGAGAGTTGTACATTTTTCTTTTTCTCTTTCCTTTTGTTCGGTCCCGGTGTCTGATAAAGCAATTTCATAATTAGAAAGCAATGAATTAATCAATCAAATTCATCAAGCCAACACTAGTGATAATCAAGCGATGTGAAGAAATTAGCTGACTACACAATCCAAAATATTAAAATGAAGCACAAGAGGACTCTCAAGGTATTAGTGTTTCACTCTAGTTCACTTAATCAACACCTTACCATAGGCTTGTAACAACTCTAACATCTCCACTACTAATAGCAATTAATGAAATGAATCAAGAGGACTTTAAAGGCTTGTAATGATGGATGAAGGCTACATGGAATGAATTAATGAGAAAAAGAAAATAGTTTATATGCAAATCATAGTTAATAACCAAGTTCATAGCATCTAAATAACTTTACCAACTTTTTGCCAATTCTTTTGAAAATTCATGAACAAATGCCTTCTTCATTTATTTTTATTTTTTTTCTTCTTCTTTTTTTTTAATACATTTCTTTCTTCTTGTTTTTTTTTTCAAACTATACTCACTTTTTTTTTTCTTTTCATATACATGGCATTTCAAATTTTTATTGGCAATTCTCTTTTGATTTTTAAAATACTATGAACACTATGAGTTTTTTTTTTCTTCTCCACTCGAACCAATCCGCCTACTCGACTTCTTATATTGACAGTGATTGGTGTATCTACTCCAATGATACTATTGTTCCGTACCATTATGGAAGAAGATTCAGGTAAAAAGGATTGAATTAAAAATATTTTCTGGGGATATCTATTTTCCTGGAGAGATGGATAAGATATCCCGACACAGCGGCATCTTGATACCACTCGGAACGGTAAAAAAAAAGAATTCTACGGAATCCAAAAAATTGAAAAATTGGATCTATGTCCAATGGATCACACCTACCAAGAAAAAGTATTTTGTTTTAGTTCGACCCGTAATTATATATGAAATAGGCTATAATCATGTTTAATTCTTAAATGCACTAATGATTTATAAACTCTCATTTTCAAAATGAGGAGTAAGCAAAAATCCAATTGTGGGTTCACTTCTCTTCCCATTCACTTGAAAAACAAAACATGGTTTGATAAAGTTAAACACTAGATCTTATGAAAGGTCAAAGAATTTCCCACAAATTATACACTTCCAAAGTGGCAAATGCGACCCTTTACCACTTAGGACATGCATTAAGCAAGTCATTCTACAAAAAATTTTGAAATTTCTTTCTAGTTTGAGGCATTTTCTCATTTAAAAACAACCATTTAATTGGGACTTAAAATGTATTTCCCTCCCCCACACTTAATCAACACATTGTCCTCAATGTTTGTAAAGCAATTCTATTATTCTAACTTGTTCCTCAATGAAGTGGAAAGTTGTGAAGTCCAATTGCAATTGGAGCACAACACGTCAACATCATTTAAAGAGAGGAAAAACAAGAAACAAGTCATAATAACAGAGAGAATTAGAGTGAAGAGGCACAATGGCAATTAAGTAAGGTAGTGGCCAAAATGCAAAGCATACATTGGGAGTTCTTATTCTGATTACTAAACTATTCTACTTATACTTTTCTACTGGGATGGTCCCTCCCCCACACTTATTTCAAGCATTTAGAGTCACAACAGATTCAAACAATTCAAAATGGCAAATGTAAGTGAAGGGAAGAGACAACCTGGCCTTAAGGAGGCTTTGATGATGAATCACGGTAGAGTTTGAGCAAATGACCATTGACTTGAAATTCCTTTCCAGTAGTCTCATCAATCAGCTCTACCATGCCAAATGAATGTACTTTGGTGATAGTGAAAGGCCCATACCAGTTATCTTTAAGCTTCCCGCTTAACAACTTGAATCGGGCCTTATATAGCAAAACATGATCACCAACTTTGAAATCCTTTCGTATAATCTTCTTATCATGAAGTAGCTTGGTCTTTTCTTTGTAAATACGAGAGCTCTCATAAGCTTTTAATCGCATTTCCTCAAGTTCTTGCATTTGTAACTTCCTTTCCAAGCCAGCTTCTTCCACATCCATATTGCACATTTTCACAGCCCAATAGGTTTTGTGCTCCAATTCTACCGGAATATGACATGCTTTACCAAAGATAAGCCGGTAAGGAGACATTCCTATTGGTGTCTTGAAGGCGGTTCTATATGCCCATTGTGCTTCCTCCAACCTTGAGCTCCAATCCTTTCTTGAAGGCTTGACAATCTTTTCCAATATGTGTTTGATCTCTCGATTGGATACTTCTGCTTGCCCATTCATCTGTGGATGATAGGAAGTGGATGTTTTGTGGGTTACCCCAAGCTTAACAAGTAAGTTATCAATAACTTTATTGCAAAAATGGGAACCTCTATCACTCACTATAGCCCTTGGTACTCCAAATCTATAGAAGATGTTAGACTTAAGAAACTTGGAAACCGTTTGGGCATCATCTTTCCTAGTGGGAACGACTTCTACCAACTTAGAGAGGTAATCTACGGCTAAGAGAATGTAGGTAAAGCCCGATGATGGTGGAAAAGGACCCATGAAATCGATCCCCCAAACATCAAATACCTCACAAAAGAGCATGGGTTGTTGTGGCATCTCATGCCGTTTACCTAACCCCCCAAACCTTTGGCATTTATCACATGCCTTACAATATAACTAGGCATCCTTAAACAGGGTAGGCCACTAAAATCCAGCATCTAACACTTTCCTAGAGGTCTTTTGAGCACTAAAGTGTCCACCACAAACCATTGAATGGCAAGCAGAAAGAATGTCCTTGGACTCAGCCTCTGGAATACACCTCCTGATAACTTGATCATTGCATAGTCTCCATAAATATGGCTCATCCCAAATGTTGTGTTCACCTTCTCGTTTAAGATTTTGAGCCTGAAAGGATGACATATGCTCAAGAATGAGTCCGGTCACAATATAATTCACTAGATTAGCAAACCAAGGAACATAGAGAGATATAGACATAAGAGATGCATTAGGGAAATCATCACAAATAAGGTCAGAGTCAAGTACTCCCCTTGTACCATCCAGTAGTCTACTCAAGTGATCTGCTACAAGGTTTGCCATTCCAGGCCTATCCTTAATGCTCATATCGAACTCTTGTAGCAATAACATCCATCTAATGAGCCTTGGTTTTCACTGAGGCTTGGTGAAAAGAAACTTCACAGCTGCATGATCTGTATACACAACCACTTTAGAATTGATTAGATATTTTCTAAACTTATCTAATGCAAATATTACAGCAAACAGTTCTTTTTCAGTGGTAGTGTAATTCTTTTGTGTATTACCCAAGGTTTTTGATGCATAAGAAATCACATGGGGTAACTTGCTATGCTTTTGTCTTAACATGACCCCCACAGCAGAATTAGAGGCATCACATGCTAGTTCAAAAGGCAAAGTCCAATCTGGTGCATTTAAAATAGGAGGAGATATCAAGTGTTCTTTTAACTCATCAAATGATTGTTTGCAAGAAGTATCAAAGACAAAATCAATATCTTTTTGCAATAGTTTAGATAAAGGTAGAGCTATTTTGCTAAAATCTTTTATGAATCTCCAGTAAAAACCCACATGCCCTAAGAAAGAACGAAGTGTTTTAATATTAGTGGGGAAGGGCAAGGAGGAAATCACCTCAATTTTAGCTCTATCAACCCCAATGCCCTTGCTAGATATCAAGTGACCAAGTACTATTTCATGATCAACCATGAAATGACACTTCTCATAATTTAAAACCAAATTTTTCTCAATGCATCTAGCAATAAAATTGTCCAAACTATCAAAACAAGCATCAAATGAATTGCCATGCACTGTAAAATCATCCACAAAAACTTCCATGCAATTTTCAAGAAAATCAAAGAACAGTGACATCATGCAACGTTGGAAAGTGCTAGGTGCATTGCACAATCCGAACGGCATTCTCCTATATGCATAGGTACCAAATGGACAAGTAAAAGTGGTCTTTTCCTAATCTTCAGGAGCAACTGGGATTTGAAAATATCCCGAATAGCCATCTAGGAAACAATAGTGGCTCTTACCTGCCAACCTTTCAAGCATTTGATCTATGAAAGGTAAGGGAAAATGATCTTTCCTAGATGCTTCATTCAATTTCCTATAGTCTATGCACACTCTCCAAGCATTTTGCACCATAGTAGGTATCAACTCATCATTTTCATTCTTTACCACGCTTATCCCACTCTTCTTAGGCACCACATGCACCGGACTAACCCACTCACTATCAGAAATTGGGTAAATGATACCCGCACTCAATAGCTTGGTTACTTCTTTCTTAACCACATCTAGAATTAGGGGGTTGAGTCTCCTTTGGGGTTGCCTAAGGGGTTTGGATTTCTTATGCAAAAGGATCCTATGGGTACAAATAGCTGGACTAATCCCAGGAATGTCAGCTAAAGCCACTCTTTAGGTTTCCCCTCCAGAGTAAAATAGAACACCTTTAATTTCACATCATCTAAGCGAGCACCAACAGGCTTCATATTTGAGCAAGCCACGTGCAAAGCATTGAGATGGCTATAAGGGTCTTCCTTTTCTCCATGGAAACGAGGTAACGAATTAAGCAAAGGACCTTTAACCTCAAAATCGACCTCAAGGTTAGGGCATGCAATGTTGAAAGGATCATGAGTGACATCCGATCTTTGTTGGTTTTGATTAGTTTTGATGATGTCTTATATAGATGCCATTATTAAGAGCAAAAAGATTGAATGATATATTTATCTTCTACTTTGATTAACTCTTATATTTAATGTAGATGTGAAGTAGATGCAAAGTTTAATAATGAAGAATGATCAAGAAAGGAGACTAACGAAAGAAGAATCTGCACTATATGTGATACTAGAAGTCTTTATGATCAAACAGAAGTTGGAATGAAGTTTTATCATATTTGAGCAATAGTGGAGTATACCTGAATAGTGCTTGTTGAGAATGATGAGCTCAAACTCAATAAGAAGAGAAGAAGAAAAAGAAAGAGTTGAGTTATGAAGAATGTTCAAGAGATGAAGAAAAGAAGGAAGAACTTGTTGAATGGAATGAGAACATCTTTATTCAAGTTCCTAGATTGATGCTAGAAGTCTCCAAGATCATATGGAAGTTGGAATGGATCAATTCAGAGTTAAAATCAGCAAAAGATCAGTTCCAGGATGATATAACTCAAGTCATGGAGTTGCAACTCGAGTTAACCACTTCGCTACAGTGTTTTTGGTGGTCTGGGATGATTTGACTCGAGTCAAGCATCATTAACTCGAGTCAAGAAATGTTCTTTTCGTCTCTGGATAGGTTTGACTCGAGTCATACACACATAACTCGAGTCAAGGTTTATATCACAACTCTGCTGAGCTCAGTTTCGCGTATTCAGGTGGCGACCTCTGGTAATTTGACGATATCTTCCAAACCAGAAGTCCGATTGAGGCGAAACCAATTTTTTTGGAAACTATACTTCCAAACGGTTCTATTCGCACAAGATTCAAGTCCAAAGGAGGTCAGATGAGAGAGTTATGAATTATTAAAATTGACAGTACAATTTCCGCCACTCAGAAGACCAAGGTTCAATGTTTTGAGTGTATCTCACAAACTACAAATCCAATTGAGCTGAAATCGGTGGCATATGAAAATAGACTCAAAGGGATTTCCATCAAGACTTGAACCAGAAAAAACGGAGTTCAGACCAAGGAGATATGGCCCTCGAAAATTGGCTGTCAGTTCAAGATATGCAAGAACGCTGGAAACTAATATTATCTAAATCTCAGATTTCGATTCTGGCATTTAATGTTATTAATGATGATCTTTAATGACCTGTTTCTAACCGTTTTACTCATAGTTTTTCAAACATTTGAGTTATAATACAGGATCATTTTGAAATCATCATGGATCACACAATATTCTCATATTTATTCAAAAACAGAGCAAAATAGGCAACTCGCTGGAAAGGTGGGTAATCATCCTCAAAATGGTCAGACATGATTAGATTGAAGCTATTTTAGGAAACACCACATCATGGGCAGATATTCAGGATGCCCCAAACGGAAATGTCTCCAACGGGAATATCTCCAATTAATAGGAATTATGCAGAGAAGCAACATACAGTTATGGTATGGGCTGAATGAGTTCAAATTCTAATGCTTCCTCAACGGTCATCTCATGCCAAACAATATAAATACATGAAGACTTGACCAACTAAGACACAGATGCAAGAAGCAGAAACGAAAAGCACTTGAGCTGTTTATTCATTCTTTCGAGTTTTCTTTACGTACAGTATCTTTGATACCTAGAGCTTCAGTGTTTATCATTTATCTACTCAGTGAGGAGTTTAAACACTATTTGATTATCTAATCATCTGTAAATCTTAAGGTTGTGGAACCTTAAGTAAGGGAGTATACAACTTGTAAGGGGGAGTGAGTCCGAGTGAAGGATCATCTTGCAGAGTGTGTAATTGTGATTGTAAGTCCGGAGTGTTTACGGGCAAGTGTAAAATCCGGAGTGTTTCGGGTGAGTGAAATCCCAGTGTTTCGGGTAAGATAGTGAAATCCCGGAGTGTTTCTGGGGACTGGTCTTAGGTCAAGATTTGGACCGAACCAGTATAAATTCTCTGTGTCAATCTCCTCTTCTCTATCTTTACTTTGCCTTGATTTATATCTATTGTGTGGGTGACTGAGCAATTAGCGCAAGAATTTTGTAATCACCTATTCACCCCCCCTCTAGGTGATATTCCACCCTTCAATCTTGTTACATCCCTAATAGTTCTCCTCCTTGGTTGAGCATTGTTATCACCTTCCATAACTGTACCTTGTGAAGCACAATCACTTAAGTCAATGAAAAAATCAAGATTAAAAGAATGATCAGACTACCCCTCAAGTAGGTCGGACATATAAAGCTGCCAAGCAAGCAATGAAACAATGGAGTACCAAAACTGTCTTGCACACAAATTCAAGCAAGAAAATGTGCAAGATGGAAGGAGTAGAAGTGTATGTGAGTATGTATGATGTGTATGGACAAGTAGAAATGCTGGAATGCAAATGCAAAAACAAAGAAAATCAAGATATTTGGTTGTTTCTCTCAAAAAATTTGATGCAAGAAAACAAACTATGAATTTTTTTTGAAAATTATGAAAAAAAATGAAAGAAAACCTAATAGGCTCAAAAGGGCAAACCCCGGTCAATCTAAACCAATTGACACTTAGTAAACCAAAGGAGTCAAAATCGACTCCCCGGCAATGGCGCCATTGATATTTGACTGAAACCTTAGTCGCCTCAGGGTCAAATCACAATTTACCACAAATTAAAATGCAATATAGTGTAAATAACTCGGGATCGTTCTCTTATCAAGGAGCCTTTTATTTTGAATTCCCTAGGTTAAACTAAGTGCTAAAAACATGGTTAGAAAAGGGGTTTTGAAATTGATTTTCTCTAAACTAAAATTCATAAAAAATATAAAGAAACTAATTCTATTCTTTTTGGTATTTTTGGAAAATAGTAAAAAAATGTTTTGGATTAAAAGGGGTTTAATGATTTGATGATGGGAGTCAAATATGGGAGTCAACGCTTCATGTAACATCCCGTTTTCTAAAGTGATTTTTTTTCTCAATCAGAGTAGAGCAATGGAGCGAAAGAGTAACTGATCATAACATAACATGGACCATAGTGTAACATAGTATTGACATTACAGTGATCCTACTGTACAAAAGTAAACTACTGTTCGAAGGTAAGTACAGAAAGCGATAAGATAACTTCGTCCGCAAGTCTACTCCTGCTGCTTGCCTCGGTCTTCAACTCTTGGTCCTCCGGACCCTAAAGCTATAGCTGAGATTCAATTTACCACATTGAATCTCAGATAACGGTTAACCTCATACCCAAACAATACAGTATACAGACAACAGATATTCTAGAGCAAATACAACAGTATATCACTACATAAGCATATAGCAGATGCATGATCATTATGCCGAAAAACATAAGCGATAAGCAGTATGTAAGCCCCACAATGTAAAACAACAATAACAACAACAACCTGCACTATTCACCAGTGCCACGATACCACTCGTGTCCTCAGCGCGAGGAAAACATAACGGCATTACTAAGACATAACCCGTATAAAACTGTCTGTATAACAGTCTACGAACGTATCTTTGACGTATATGCATTTAAGCAGTACAAGATTAGTGTTACAGTACGCGTTCGTACCTTCGCTGACGGCGTTCGGTACTTCTGGCGGAAAACGTACTTTTCTACAGAAAAACGTGAAATAGCGGCACGTCGGGCAGCGTAACGGCAGCAGATTGGAGTTTCTGAAGTCCTATAAGAGTAATATCACTTTCATTAGTGATTTGGCATTATAACTGGCATTTTAGGTAAAAATTACCATTTTGCCCCTATACCCCTATTTGGCGGAATTTCGCCGGCACTTCGCTACTTTAACTTCCACTTTTCAGGAACTCAATCCCTACCAAGTTTTACCTCTTCAGGCATCTTTCAATGCAATGAGGCCTAAAACAATAGTAGGAATCTCACTCCCTACTTACTAAATCTAACTACGGAACTAAAGACTAGAACTTAAAAACTAAGGACCGAGGGATTTACCCGTTGAAGACTTCTGCACAATTTTTTCCAGAGCTTCTCTCTCTTCTTTCTCCCTCTAGATTTCGGCCAAGGAGCTCTTGAAAGTGGTGTGAAATTTTCAAGAGGAATGGCTTCCTATTTATAGAGTTTTCAAGGGATACAAATGGACTTTCAAAGTTGTTTTAAGCCATTGGATGCAACTTCTTCATCAAGGCAAGATCTTGGCCCTTGGATGCTCTTGGTCGACATAGAGAGCTGATGTGGTAGCCAAGGATTGGTCAAAAATTGATGACTTGGCTTGCTTTATGCCCGGTCTAATAGAATTTCCCCGATCGGTCCCCGTTTCGCGTAATCTCGGAAAATCTCAAAATTCTGAATTCATAACTTTGAAGATATTCTCTTTCTCATCAATAATATCTAATTTAACTTAGATTTCGGTCTCTTACAGGGTTCCAACAGTCCAGTTGAAGTTTTCTCGAAAAACATGTCCGAACGTCCGGTGCCGGAAGTCGTTTTCGGAATCATCAACCTCTAGAGAAAAATTCATTGATTCCAAATATGTCCAGATAATTTCAAACTCATTCCTAGATGTTGAGTTAGAATTTATTTTCTTCAGATCCAAAAATATGCCTATCTGCATTTTTCCCTATTTCGTCTTATTAGGAAAATGCACAATCGGACTCAGAATTGACTTCCGGAAAAGTCTAACGGAAGATAAAATTCCACTGATCAATATTTTACCCTGACTTTGGAAATCTCATTTCTAGATCTCTAGATAGGATCCGTTTCCTAATTATTTTTTTACTATTCACTCTATTTCACTTTAATTAATTATATTATTAAAATAACAAAACTTCTAAGCTAAGTTTTCATTTTTTTTCTTCTTTTTTTTTTCTTTTCTTGGGGAAAAATTCGGCTGCCCCTTTTTATTTTTTATTTAATTAATTATTTACTTATTTACTTATTTAATTTTTCTCAAAAATTTCACAAAAATCCCTAATTGGTCCATTCTTGTATTTAGGCTTAAAAATACCTAAACTCATCTATTTTTCTCCAAAATTTCCAATTAATTAGTAAATATATTTTTACTAATTTTAAGCCAATAACCACTAATTTTAGGGTTTCATATAATTATTCACGAATTTCCTTTGCTTATACTTAAGTAATTAGCCAATAATTACCTAATCACATTATTATTACTTGTTGATAATTTTCTTAATTAGAATACCTCACTACCTTCACACTCTTGCATTAACATTAGAATTTCCATGCCTCTTGCATTTTTTAGAAATTACAAGGGTATTATGGTCTTTTCATTACTTTTTGAACATTCTTATACAATTTCTCAAGGTTCATAATTTATTAAATTACCACAATGAAAGATAATATACTCTCCCAATTCACTTGGTCATTTTACCGCCTTTTAGGATTTTTCATCATTTTTCTAAGTTATTTTCCCTTTCCAGGGGCATTTTGGTCATTTTGACACTTTGACCCTTAAATTCCCTAATCTCCTACAGAAATTAACTTAGAACAATAGGCTATATTCTCACAAGTCTGGAGATCAAATCTTCACTTATCAGAAATATCCAATTTATTTATAATATTCCATACTTTTCTTCCATGTCTTTCTCGGTTTCCCAAGTCGCTTCTTCAGGTGACAAACCCTTCCAGACCACCTTTACTATCAAAATAGTCTTGTTTCTGAGCCGTTTCTCTTTGTGATCGATGATCTGCTCCGGCTCGACTATGAAGGTATTATCATGCCGTACTTCGACATCCTCGTACTTGATGACATGATCACGATCTGGTTGGTATTTCTTCAATTGCGACACGTGGAAAACGTCGTGGAGATTACTCAGATTCGGGGGTAAGGCTATCTGATAAGCTACTTCTCCTCTCTTAGCCAAAATTTCAAAGGGTCCCACGTACCGTGGACTCAGTTTCTTTCTCTTAAGCATTCTCACGACACCGATTCTTGGAGATAACTTTAGAAATACATGGTCGCCGACATAAAACGTCAGAGGTCTCCTCCTTTTGTCAGCATAGCTCTTCTGTCTACTACGTGCTGCAAGGAGTCTCTTCTTGATCAATGCGATCTGTTCAGAGGTTTGTTCAAGCATATCCGGCCCAAGTAACTGCTTTTCAGATGAATCTGTCCAGCACAATGGTGACTGACACTTCCGCCCATACAATGCCTCGAACGGGGCCATTTGTACACTAGCATGATAACTAATGTTATATGCAAATTCTGCTAGCGAAAGATGTCGATCCCAACTTCCTTTGAAATCAAGGGCACATGCTCGCAGCATATCCTCTAGCGTCTGTATGGTTCTTTCAGATTGACCGTCAGTTTATGGGTGATAAGCCGAACTGAACTTCAGCTTGGTCCCCATACCTTCATGTAACGCTTGCCAGAAACGGGATTTGAACCGTGTATCCCGATCAGAGACAATGCTCTTAGGGACACCATGTAATCTCACTATCTCATTGATATAAATCTCCGCCAATCGTTCCGGAGAATAGTGGATACCGATGGGAATAAAGTGTCTTTGACTTGGTTAACTCACAACAACTACCCAAATTGTATCATGATTTCGATTTTGGGCAGACCTACCACAAAATCCATGGTTATGTCCTTCCATTTCCATTCCGGCTCTCTAGTCCTTGAAGAAGACCAGGGGTCGACGGTGTTCAATCTTCACTTTTTGACAGGTCAAGCATTTGGCCACGTACTCTGCTACGTCTTTCTTCATTCCGGGCCACCAAAGTTCGGATTTTAAACTCTGGTACATCTTGACCATGCCTGGATGTAGAGTGTACTTACTCTTATGAGCCTCATCCATTATCGTCCGCCTCAATTCATCAACTGGCGGTATGTAGACTCGCTTCTTATACCTGACCCAACCACTAAGTGATAGGTCATATTCTTGGGTCTCACCTTGAGTGATCTTCTCACGAATCTCGACAGCCCAATCATCTTGCCTCTGAGCTTTGTCAACTTCGTCTCTCAGATCATACTCCACTTGATAATTTTCTTAATTAGAATACCTCACTACCTTCACACTCTTGCATTAACATTAGAATTTCCATGCCTCTTGCATTTTTTAGAAATTACAAGGGTATTATGGTCTTTTCATTACTTTTTGAACATTCTTATACAATTTCTCAAGGTTCATAATTTATTAAATTACCACAATGAAAGATAATATACTCTCCTAATTTACTTGGTCATTTTACTGCCTTTTAGGATTTTTCATCATTTTTCTAAGTTATTTTCCCTTTCCAGTGGCATTTTGGTCATTTTGACACTTTGACCCTTAAATTCCCTAATCTCCTACAGAAATTAACTTAGAACAATAGGCTATATTCTCACAAGTCTGGAGATCAAATCTTCACTTATCAGAAATATCCAATTTATTTATAATATTCCAGATAATAAAATCCGGGTATTACACTTCATCAAGTCTTAATAAGAAAAACCTCAAGATACCACTTGAGTCCAATATTCCCAATTAATAGTAGCTCCTACTACTGTAGCTAACTACCACCTCTTGAGATATTGTTAGAAACCACTTAATGTGCAATTGAAATTGGGATTATGCAATATGAGTCTTCTTAATTTGAGTGCTAACCAGCCCCTCAAGGGTACAATTCAGCAACATTAACTAGACAATACCACGCTAATCAACATAGCTTCATTGCAACAACAAAGAAATTCATACATATATAATTTTCAAATCAGAATATCCAATCTCAACTACAAATATCAAACTAACAGAGATAATTACATTAATCTCAGTTCCAAAATCATATATAAAAATTGACAAGTTCAAATACATGATTTTAGACAAATAGAATGATAGAGAAAACTCCCCTATGTAAGCACATGTGAGCTCAAGCATTAATCTTCATCACCAAGGAGCAAGGGAATCAACCACACATAACAACCAAAGAATCCCAAGCAATCTGTATACTTGGACCAGCCATGAAAACAACTCGCCGGAAAATTCAGAGTTCACCGTAATCTGGAAAATCACGCCGGAAAATTCGAATGATCGCTGGAAGTTCAGACCCTCGCCGGAAAATAAGGAAGACAATGAAGGGTGAATGGAAGTTGATAAAATGAAGGAGGAAGATGATGATTCGAGGCCCTCGTTCTCCAAAAAAGTCCAGCTCACGGCCTGGTTCTGGTTCAGTCCGGTGACCGGATAAAGAGGATGATGGTGGTGACGGAGATGAGTGGCGGTGATGAAGGTGAAGGGAGGATGCTGAAGGAATTGAAGGTCTCCCCAGGTCTGAGCTCCTTATCGCTGAATGCCGACAGAAAAATTGGAATCCTCCTCTTCATTTGCGTTTCTGGTTTTTTTTTTTCTGTTCGTTCCGCGGCACTCCTCTTTTCTGAATGTCGGGTTCTCCAAAAAGATCAGAAGCAGCTGACCTAATAAAAAACGCACAGTTTCTGCCTTGGGCCCTCTCTGACAATATCTTCATTTTAGGGCCTTCGCTGACACTAATTGTTGGTCCTTCTCTGACATTAATTATGGTCCTCAAAAATCCCAAATTTTCTTCAAACACCTACAATGAAAAATTAAACACAATATAGCATCAAAAGTCCAACAAATCACTTGCATGAATAATTAATAAATTATGACCATCTTGCCCCTAATTTCGCTTAATTCAATACCAATGTCTCTGATTCAAATTAGTGTTTAATCATGTAATAATGTCCCAGAAAATGCATTAAGAATCCCAATTTAATCGTGAAAAATCATATAAAAATATGGTTCGATCACCATGGAAAGGTGGATTTAACCGTATGACTTTATCTGGCTAAACTCTACGCGAAGCCCGGATTTTAACCAGATTTGGTGTAACCGGGGTCCGCCTTCAAAACTTTTCACGGAGCCGGGATGTTAACCAGGTTTGGTGTAACCGAGGTCCGCCTTCAAGACTTTACATGGACCCCTGATTTTTACTGGATTTAGTGTAACCGGGGTCCGCCTTCTTTTTGCTTCCCGCGAAACTTTACGTGGAGCCCCGATTTTAACCGTATTAAGTGTAACCGGGGTCCGCCGTCTATTTCGGCAGGGCACCACCAATGGCTCAAAGAAGACACGTGATATGTGGACTTGAAGAAATATGCAATGAACAATTACATATAAAGAAACAAGATTTGGAAGAGAAAGGTACCTGACCTCCACGAATAAGATCCCTCTCCCAGCAATTTATGCAAACTTTTGCATTAACGATGACGGTTATCATATCGAAACAATCCAAGTTGAGCACGTATTAAGTGTATCTGAGGTCCGTTCTAGGTGTCGTGACCCGGAATTCGTTTCTCCAATTGCGGGTGTCGTAACCCTGGACTCGTTTGTCCATTATGGGTGTTGTAACCCTGGACTCATTGTTTAGCTTTGACATGATTTTCGAACACGAGTTTCTTTACTCATAATTCATACATGTTTATCTTGAACATGATTTTCGGAAACGGGTTTATGTACCTCGGATTCCTACATGTTTAAAGACTTCGAAGCCGTAGCCGTCATTACACGGATCCTAAATTTTAGCCAGATTCAGTTTAAACGGGGTCTGCTTTCAACTTTTGCACGGAGCCGGGATTTTAGCCGGATTCGGCGTAACTGGGTCCGCCCTCAAAAATTCACGCGGAGCCGGGATTTTAACCGGATTCGGTGTAACCGGGGTCCGCTTCCAAGAATTTACGCGGAGCCGGGATTTTAACCGAATTCGGTGTAACCGGGGTCCGCCTGTTCGCCTCGCAAGTGTACGAGATTCGCAAGTAATAAAGTGATAAATAAAGTATCGTTCCCACGAGGATTTGTTTAACAAATTGGTCAAGCAAAAGGCTTAGTGAATTTCATCAAGTTGAGCTAAAACAAAGTTTTGATTTGGAATGAGAATTTTTAAAGACTATTTCTAAAACATAAAATTTATAAAGACAATTGATTCTTTAACTTCAAGGATAAATGAGTCTAGGGCTCTTTTTCCCCCTTTGCATTTCATACAACTTGGGTAATTTCCTCTCTAGTAGCATTTCAATACATATATGTGTTAGTCTAAGGTTCTAAAACACTTGACCCGCTCTCTCAAGTCAAAATCAAGTTTTTCTTCTCATTAAAATGCACAATCTCTTGCTACAATTAATGAGAATCAATATTTAAGCAACAACCCTAATGTGACAATGCAAGGTTAGTAAATATATCTCTATTTTACCAACAAACCATCCATTTATCAAGTAAACTTCAAGACAAGCATGATTTCAATCAAGTTCTACACCTAGATTAGCTCTCTCAAGTCAAAACCTAAGTGAATAAATCATCTAAATGGAGGCCAATCATTTAGAAGCATTAAGCCAAGATTAAAATCAACACATACATATATTAATCTACCACAAGAGAGGAATATTCAAGTATTAAGCCATACAAAGAGTCAAAAGAACCCTAGAATGAAAGAGAAATTAGCCAAGCATGGCTTTAATCAACATCACAAAGAACAAAAATTCCGATTGAAGACCATAATAAAAATCAAAGAGAAAGGGAATAAAAACGAGTTTTGAAATTAAGAACATGATCTCTCACTCTGTTCTCCTGTTCAAAATCGTGCTCCCTGTTCCCAATTCTCCATTCCGCGCTTCTTGTCCAAATAAATAATATTCTCCAGCCGCCTCCGCGCTCTCTCTCTCTTTTCTTTTCGGCCTCTATTCTCGCGTTTTTTCTTTTTTGCGTCCTCGCTCTCCAATTTTTTTCCCCCCAATGTCCTGCGCCTCCTCTTTAGCTTTTTTAGGTATATCTTAATTGTGTCCAATCCATTTTCAATTCAATCCAAATCAGGCCCCTCCGTTTCATCAATTGCCAAAACGTGCACAAGTTTCTTTTTCTTTTTGGATTCAATTCATGGGCCCAATTTGCAGCACCTCATTCAATTTAATCATCTGCCACACAATCCGAATCAGCTTCTCTATTGAAAGGAAAAAAAAGGAAATTAATATAATAATAATAATATACTATTAATAATAAACTAAAACCTTTTTTTTTTCTTTTAATCTACCTTATCTCATTCTAATTTATTTATTCTTATATATAAACCTAAATATTTCTATTTAATTAAAATTAAGATATTTGCAATGAAATCCCCTAAAAAAAATGTGCCAATTGATCTGATCTTATAATGATATAATCTCATAGAAATCTCCTAAAATTGCATAGATAACTCTCCAAATATCTTCAAAATGTACTTTAAATATACAAAATATGGAGAGTTATCACACCCCACACTTGCATCAAATCTTGTCCTCAAGATTTTAAATTCTAAAACAATCAAATTCAAGAAAACCATGGAAGCCAAATCTTTGAAGCAAGCACTACAAAATTGAAGTCAATTCGAACTTTCAAGAAACAAACTTTCTCGTAAATCTTTTCCAAATTCCAAAAATGCAAGTAGCAAGGTAGTTAATTTGGCAAAGATAAACCACAATAGAATGTCTCTCACAAGTCAAGTGTTTACACTCATCTCTCAAGATATTCAAGGGCTTGTGTTTCACTCCATTCCACCTATTGCAACTTATCTACCATAAGCTTGTTTATCATCTCAATCTCCACTTTATACATTATCCCATTGCACACTCAAATCAAAAGGACTTTCTCAAGGTTGTAATGATCAAGGTAGGATAATGAAATGAGAATGATCAAATGGTATGGGAAAATACTTTAGTTAGTGCCAAACAATTTAATGAAGTTCATGATGAAGAATGAAGGAATACCTATCAAGAAAAACAAACAAACTCACTAACACTATATATAAAAAACTTTTTTTTTTAATTTTTTTTTTAATTATTTCCCGAGAGTTGGCGCCCTGGGCGCCAACTTACTGGATAGTCCACTTTTTTTTTCAAAACTATATACACATACTTCCTAACTCCTTCACTCTTTTAAATTGATTTACTTAGCACTTACTAAAGTAATAAAAATGAATGGGAAGAAAAAGATATAAAAATTGCATATCTCAAACAAAGGGTTATTTATACTATGCAATTTTTTTTTAGATAAAATAAAATAAAAGATAAAGGCTCAAATGGGGTAAACAAATGATTTTCTTGTGATAAGGATGGACATTTGGCCAAACTAGCTATGAAATGAATGCCTAAATCCTCTTTGTGCATGCAATAGGATTTCAAATTTCAAAAGAGATTCAAGACAAGTTCTAGAGATGGAATCACAATAGGTGTACTCCCTCTTGAAAAAAATGAAATTTAGGCTCAATTCCCTCACAGGTTCTTTGACATCATAAAGTAAAGTACCCAAACCAAATCTTTACCTCTTTACTAACATTCAAAGAACATAGAATCAATTTCCAATCAAATTCACTCCTCTTCATGTTCAAATTAACCCAATTGTGATAATGCTCGCGAATGAAATTCAAACTTCCAAAAAAACAAATTGAGGACAAAGCAAGTTAAAATCAAGGATACCCTCACCCCCACACTTAAATGTCACATTGTCCTCAATGTGAACAAGTAACAAAAAGTAATGAACGTGAAGAGCAACCATGTATAAGTGCAAGGGTAACACCAATTTTAGAGATTTCATTTCCACCAATGAAACATGACTCAAGTGCTAACAAATAATTAATGATCATCACAAACATATTCACATGCACATCCAACTAAGACCAGCACTTATTTCCACGCAATATATAATCAACAATCAAATAAAACAAATCAAAGAAAAGTAGAAGAGAACTCCCCTATTCTTCCGTGACTTGCGCTTTCAATCCTTGCTACCAAACTGGAACACATCATCAAGGGCTTTCAACTGTCCTACAAAATCAAAGAAAGCATCAAGTAATACCTTGGGTTGCCTCCCAAGAAGCGCTAAGTTTAAAGTCTTCAGCCAGACTCTTCATGATGGTCACTCCTCATAGGCATTTAGGCGAAATTCATCTAACTCATTGAGTTGAAGTCGCCTCTTCTTCCTCACAGCTTTAGGATCAAATTTTAGCTTTTTGATAGCCCAATAAGCTCCATGCTCCAATTCCATTGGTAAGTGGCGTGCTTTCCCAAAATAAGCATATTTGAGATGAGAAAGTGATGGCTTTAACTCTAGAACCGAAGGAACTTCAATAGAAGGCTTCAATGGAGTACTTGAGGCATCAGACAGCTCAAGTGGTTCAATAATCCTCGGTCTAGAATGAGGAAATGAGTCAAAATGAAAGAGCTCTTCAACAACATCTTCATCAAACTTCTCAAAGCTCTTCTCACCAATCGAGAATGCGTCTAAAGGGTCTTTGAGCATGGAAGCATATGATTCTTGAGGAATAATTGCATCTAATGTATCTACAAACGAGCATTGAGCGGAATCATCATGAAACTTTGAAGCTTTTTGCATGTTGAATACCACTTGCTCATTATCGACCCTCAAAGTGACATCACCCTTCTCTACATCAATGAGAGTCCTTGCAGTGGCTAAGAATGGACGCCCAAGGATGAGAGGAATTTTCCAATCAACTTCACAATCAAGCACTACAAAATCCACAGGGAAGATAAACTTGTCAACTTTAACTAGGACATCTTCAATGATTCCTCTCGGTTGAGAAATGCTACGATCGGCCAAGAGCAAAGATACCGTAGTAGGTCTTGGCTCTCCCAAGCCCAATTGGTTGAAGATAGCTAGAGGCATCAAGTTAATACTTGCACCCAAATCACAAAGAGCCTTACCATTAAAGTTGGTCCCAATGTTGCAAGGAATGTAGAAGCTTCCTGGATCTTTGAGCTTAGCCTGTAACTTCCTTTGAATGACCGCACTACACTCTTCAGATAATGCCACAGTCTCAAATTCATTGAATCGCCGCTTCTTAGACAAAACATCTTTAAGGAACTTAGCATATTTAGGCATGCTCTCCAAAGCTTCAAAGAAATGGAATGTTCACATGGAGTTGTTTGAACATATTCACAAACTTTTTGAACTGAGCATCTTCCTCTTTCTTCTTGAATCTTTGGGGAAAAGGTAGCGGTGGCATAAAAGTAGGAATGGTTGGCTTTCTCTTTTTCTCATCATTCATCTCTTGCTCTACCTTCTTGTCTTTTCCAACATCATGCAAATTTTCTTCAATTTGCCTTCTCTTCTTAGTGACATCTTCTTCTTTCTTCTTGAATCTTTGAGGAAAAGGTAGGGGTGGCATAAAAGTATGAGTGGTTGGCTTTCTCTTTTCAGTTTCATCTTCCTCCCCTACACTTTCTCCATCAACATCAACAATCACCTGATCATCTTGCTTTGGTTGAGGAGTACTTGAGCTAGGCACATCCGGTAGCACTTTTCCGCTTCTCAAGTTAATGGCATGACATTCCTCTTTTCCAACTCGTTTTGGATTAGGAATTGTGTCACTAGGAAGATTGCTTCTTGATAAAACATTTACCTGTGATGCTAATTGCCCCATTTGCACTTCAAGATTTTTAATAGCAGTTTCATGGATAGAAAAAGTAGCCTTAGTTTCAACCCTTGAAGATTCCACCTTAGACAAGATTCGAGCTAGCATCTTGTCGGTTTTAGATTCCTCTTCCTTAATAGGAAGCTGCCTTGATTGCATTTGAAAACCAGGTGGAATAGGCTTAGTGCCAGATGTAGACCCACGTGCTTGATTCAAACTATTACCTTGACTCCAAGAAAAATTTGGGTGAGTTCGCCAAGCATTATTGTAGGTTTGTGAATAAGGGTTGCCTTGAGGATTTTGGAACTTGCCCATGTAGTTGACAGATTCAGCGGCCATGTAAAGAGGACAATAATTAGGCATATGGACATCATGGCATTGATCACATACAATTGGTGTGGCATGAACAGAATGCACACCTTGAGAAGTGCTCTTTTACATTTGAGACTCTAGCACATCAAAACGCTTATTCAAAGCGGATAAGAGAATTGCAATTTGTGAGGAAGAGTCTTCTTTTGCATTAGGCATAGCTTGGTTAGTCCTCCTATCATTGCCTTGAGTATTGTTTGCAGACAATTGATCCAACAATCGAATCACCTCATTAACAGGAACATTTCGGTATCCTCCATTGGTCATAGAATCAACCATTGCTTTAGATTGAGGATTAAGTCGAGTACAAAAATTTGGACTACAACCCATTTGTCCACCCCATGATTAGGGCATTGCTTCATTAACATCTTGTATATCTCCCAAGCGGCATAAAGATGCTCATCGGGATGTTGTTTAAAGCTTAAAAATTCATCCCTAGCTTCCACATTTGTCATCGAAAAGAATCGAGCTCTAAACTTAGCCTCAAGATCGGCCCAAGAAGTGATAGACGCTTCCGGAAGATTGTTGAACCAATCTCTAGCCTTGCCTTGTAGAGAAAGAGGGAATAACCGTAGCTTCAATACATCATGGGGAACTCCATTTTGCTTGAAAGAATCACACACTTCCAAGAAGTACATCAAGTGCTTGTTTGCATCTTCATTGTAAAAACCATGGAACATCCCATGCATTTGAAGCAATGTTATCATAACCGGCTTGATCTCAAAGGTACGTGCAAGATTGAGGACCTTGCATATTCCGACTAGCAAAATCATTAACGGTAGCTCTATCATATTCATCGTCTGCCATGGTTTCAGATGCAGATTCAGTCTCTTCTTCAATGAGAGGTACTCCGTCAAGTTCCACTACCAATTCGTCCGGATGCAAGTTTTGCATATACTGAAATGGTACCTACAAGAGAAACAAGCAAGAGCGAGTATCAAACTAAAACAAAAATCAATAAAGGAAAAAAAGAAAAATTGTAAACCTAACTAAAAGCTCAAGCAAAGTTTACTAACACAAGCCCAAGGTTGACCAAAGGATTTGTTTACACGGATCCCCAAGAACGGCGCCAAAAACTTGTTCGCCTCGCAAGTGTACGAGATTCGCAAGTAATAAAGTGATAAATAAAGTATCGTTCCCACGAGGATTTGTTTAACAAATTGGTCAAGCAAAAGGCTTAGTGAATTTCATCAAGTTGAGCTAAAACAAAGTTTTGATTTGGAATGAGAATTTTTAAAGACTATTTCTAAAACATAAAATTTATAAAGACAATTGATTCTTTAACTTCAAGGATAAACGAGTCTAGGGCTCTTTTTCCCCCTTTGCATTTCATACAACTTGGGTAATTTCCTCTCTAGTAGCATTTCAATACATATATGTGTTAGTCTAAGGTTCTAAAACACTTGACCCGCTCTCTCAAGTCAAAATCAAGTTTTTCTTCTCATTAAAATGCACAATCTCTTGCTACAATTAATGAGAATCAATATTTAAGCAACAACCCTAATGTGACAATGCAAGGTTAGTAAATATATCTCTATTTTACCAACAAACCATCCATTTATCAAGTAAACTTCAAGACAAGCATGATTTCAATCAAGTTCTACACCTAGATTAGCTCTCTCAAGTCAAAACCTAAGTGAATAAATCATCTAAATGGAGGCCAATCATTTAGAAGCATTAAGCCAAGATTAAAATCAACACATACATATATTAATCTACCACAAGAGAGGAATATTCAAGTATTAAGCCATACAAAGAGTCAAAAGAACCCTAGAATGAAAGAGAAATTAGCCAAGCATGGCTTTAATCAACATCACAGCAACAAAAAATTCCAGATTGAAGACCATAATAAAAATCAAAGAGAAAGGGAATAAAAACAGAGTTTTGAAATTAAGAACATGATCTCTCACTCTGTTCTCCTGTTCAAAATCGTGCTCCCTGTTCCCAATTCTCCATTCCGCGCTTCTTGTCCAGCGAAATAATATTCTCCAGCCGCCTCCGCGCTCTCTGTTCTGTCTTTTCTTTTCAGCCTCTATTCTGCGCGTTTTTCTTCTTTTTTTGCGTCCTCGCTCTCCAATTTTTTTCCCCCCCAATGTCCAGCGCCTCCTCTTTAGCTTTTTAGGTATCTCTTAATTGTGTCCAATCCATTTTCAATTCAATCCAAATCCGTGGGCCCCCTCCGTTTCATCAATTGCCAAAACGTGCACAAGTTTCTTTTTCTTTTTGGATTCAATTCATGAGCCCAATTTGCAGCACCTCATTCAATTTAATCATCTGCCACACAATCCGAATCAGCTTCTCTATTGAAAGGAAAAAAAAAAAGAAATTAATATAATAATAATAATATACTATTAATAATAAACTAAAACATTTTTTTTTCTTTTAATCTACCTTATCTCATTCTAATTTATTTATTCTTATATATAAACCTAAATATTTCTATTTAATTAAAATTAAGATATTTGCAATGAAATCCCCTAAAAAAAATGTGCCAATTGATTTGATCTTATAATGATATAATCTCATAGAAATCTCCTAAAATTGCATAGATAACTCTCCAAATATCTTCAAAATGTACTTTAAATATACAAAATATGGAGAGTTATCACCGCGCTCAAATTTACACGGAGCCGTGATTTTAACCAGATTCGGCGTAACCGGGGTCCGTCTTCAAAACTTTGGCAGAGCCGGGATCTTAACCAGATTTGGTGTAACCGGGGTCCGCATTCTACGGCAGGGTAGCAATGACTCGAAGGAAACACATATGATATGTGGACTCGAGGAAATATGCAATGAATAATTACATATAAAGAAATAACATTTGAAAGAGAAAAGTACCTGCTTCCAATCACCAGAAAGATAAAAACCTGAATAGCCAATTCTCTTGTTGATTGGCGTTTGCAGCCAAATCTTAAGACATGGCGGAAAAATAAAATGAAAGCCATTGAGGAAATGCTGCCCATTGTCCGGGTTTCTTCAAAGGGGAAACATATGCACTATGTTGTAGTTATGCCCCACAAAAAGTTTGAAAATTCGCACTTTAGTCCCTCAATGAAACTTTTTGACTTTGCAGAATGGTCCCTGGTCAAAACTTGCGTTTTGACCAGGTTTTTTAGGTCAGTTTAGGGAGCTACAACACGAGACATAGAACTGATGTATACCTCGCACCACGAACAAGAAGAGGAGATTCGTTTTCTGGGAACCTTCGACCTTCCTCTTCCTCTATCATCGATGTCCCACCTTTACTGAGAGAGAGAAAGCTTGAGCAGAAGACGTAGACAGCCTTGCTCGTTTTCCCTGCCTCAAAAAAATTCTCCCTACATCATCACGTTGTGAAAATAACTCCTTTGATCAAAATGGCATGGAGAATTCAAATGTTGTGATTGCTTATGATCCAAATAGGGCATCTAGATTTATGTCAGAATTGAAAATTCTGGGTTCCCAATGAGAGAGGATGAGGATCCTTCATATTTTCTTCTCGTCATGTGGAGGCATTACTCAAATCTGGGTTCCCAAGGAGAAAGGATGAGAATCCTGCTCAAATCTGGGTTCCCAAGGAGAGAGGATGAGGCCTTCATACTATCTTCTTGTCATGTGGACACAACCCAATTGCCCAGCTTGTCCAATGAGAGGAGAATGTAAACATTTTCAAAGTGCAGTTGCAAGTCTAACACTACTTGTCGTACCTCAAAACACTGCTGATGGAAGGTCTGGTTCAATTACTACTAAATGTTTGGATGTTGCAAAAAATTCAACCATAATGTAGTGTGAACCTATTATTGACCTCCCTGCATCATCTAGCCATGAAAATACCCGACGGCTTGAGAAATACCGTGGTGATTACCGACGGCCAAAGGGGGGCCGAGGTAATGAACTCCGGCCCAAGGCGGTAGTAAGAACCAACGTCCTAAGGGTCCGAGGTGGTAGACATGGGGAGTGTGAACCTATTATTGACCTCCCTGTATCACCTAGCCGTGAAAATACCCAAAGTGAAATACAAGATCTAGAAGAATCTTGCATGGGCGACAGTAACTTTGAGGAGTTTTCAATATTAGAACTTGATAAAGAACATTTGAGGATTAAGCATGGCCTCTAAATTTATGCCAGAGGTGAAAACTGTTGCTCGTTTAAGGACCATCATTGGTCACGGGAATCAAAATTTATAGATCCCCACAGTCGGTGCCACTGTTCTGGCGTAGAACCAGAACACTAGCCCTGATGGACTAGTATGTTGATGTTGATTGGGACTTGACTTAGGAGTGATTCCTAGGGCCTACGTACCCTGAAGAGGGATCAAAGTCCACGTAGTTCGAGGATTAGAAGAGGCGTTTAGCCAAAGGGGGTGGTATGTATGCTCTGTGACGGCTGTATGTGAATAGACAGAGCGTAGACCATCGAAGATGTGTCCCTTTTAGGTTAACCAGCTATATATATAGAGGCTACCTTAGGTTTAGGGTTTGGACTGTGGGCTTCTGTGCCTCTAAGCCCAAGTGATGTGGCGTCATATCTGTGCCACGTGGATTGCCCCTTGTTGGGCCATATATTGAATATGGGCCTTATATAAATCCGTAACAGTGAGCTTTGTGCATCTCTGGGTTTCTTTATTACTGGGGATTTAGGGAAATATCTTGGAGTTCCATTGCATCATAAAAGGGTAACTAAGGACTCCTATCAGTTTGTGGTAGATAAAGTTAAATCAAGATTATCCACATGGAAAGCAAAGTCCCTGTCGGCTGCTGGGAGAACTACTCTTATCTCTTCGGTAACCACAGCTATTCCTGGGTATGTTATGCAAACCTCTTCCCTTCCAATATCCACCTGCGAATCCCTGGATAAATGTAACAGGAAATTTTTGTGGGGTAGTACGGAGGACCAACAGAAGGTTCCTTTAGATGCATGGGATGCCATATGTAAGCCTAAATTAAAAGGTGGGCTAGGCCTTCGGCATGCAAAGGATCAAAATAATGCCTATCTCATGAAGCTGGGTTGGCGACTAGCAACCAGAAGGGATGACATGTGGGTGAAAGCGCTCCGAAATAAATATAACTGTGGGAATGACAGAGTACCTATTATTGATATGAGGAAGCCAGGGTCAAACTTGTGGAGTGGCATCAAGCGAACCTAGGGGAAGGTGCAAGGTGGGATTGAAAGCTTAGCCTCTTGGGCAGTTGAGATGGAGATGGACCAAAGGTGGGGAATTTTCAGTCAAATCAGCTTATGCTTCTCTAAAAAAATGATGTTGATATACCTGATCCACTATGGGGTAAAGTCTGGAAAGTGAAAGTTCCAGAAAGGTGCAAGGTCTTCTTATGGCTTGTGATGCACAAACGACTATTAACTAATGCTTCCAGAGTGAAGAGAGGGCCGAGTAATGATAGTAAGTGCATTGTGTGTCAAGCGAAAACTGAGACTCTTCAGCATGTGTTCCAAGAATGCCCGAAGACGCTCGACCTCTGGAAGTCAGTTGTACCCTTGCGGTTATGGCATAAATTCAGCTCGTTAAGCTTTGATCACTGGTTCAAATGGAATGTTACAATCAGTACCAGAAGGAAGGATTCTGGATTCTCAGCAATGGCGCAAGCATACTGCTTCGAGGATTCTGGACGACGACGGCTCCTTCCTCTTCGATCTATGGCTCCTCCCACACCGCCTTTGCACAGATCCGGCTTAAAACCAAACCCAGATCTCTTCTTGCTTAAGTCTGTTTGCTCCTACCTTGACCGCTCCTGCTCAGATCTGGACTTTGATTTTGGTTGCTTGAAGCTTTGCCAACATCGACAAGAGGATCCTGCTCAGATTTGGTTCCTTTAAGCTTGTGATTTCTTTTGTAGATCTGGACTTTAATTTCACCTCGGATTTTATATTGATTCAAATTCGATTTCCATAGTGAATGATTTCTATTTCTTATTATGTTTTCTTATTTCTGGACTTTGTTTTCATCTTTTTTGTTTTTCTTGTTGGTGTTGCTTCCAATCTTCTCTTCTTTTTTGTTTTTCTTGTTGATGTTGCTTCCAATCTTCTCTTGGTTCTCCATCGTTGATGACGAAGGGACATCCAAAATGTTGCCAGATTTGGTGATTTGGGACCGGTTGTTTCATTTGAGTTTTTTTATTATTATTTTGAAACACTTTTAAGACCGGATGTTTAAAATATCCGGTCTAAAAAAACTCTTTAAGACCGGTTCGAGTCCAATATTAAAAGTGAGACTTTTAATACCGCCTGGAACAAGACCTGACATGGGTCCGGTCTTACGATGCCTCTTTTGTCCGGTCTTAAAAGCCTTTTTTCCACCCGTGATTTTCACTTTAATCCCCACTAAAAGTTTCGTGGAGAGACTAAATTGAAAATATTGAAATGTTTATGGGACGGAAATGTAATTTCATAAACACTTGGATTCTGTTCTATAATTTTCACCCCCTAATTGCAATTCCTAGGTCTGCCTCTATACACACACATGCATGCATATATGTATGTGTGTGTGTACATACATACATACATACATACATACATACATACATACATACATACATACATACATACATACATACAGACACACACACACACACACACACACACACACACACACACACACACACACACACACACACACACACACACACACATATAAAACAAGTGATTTTTGGTTTTATTGAGTGAGAGTTTCTTAGAAATATTTGTTTCGTTCGTAAAATAATATGCCAAAAAAATTGTCTTAATTATTAATATCCTTGTTACTCAAAATGTGCCATATGTCTAGAAAGAAAGGTGAAAATAACCCAAAGTATCTCTAAGTCACTTTGGACTTGGGCCTAATCGCTATTGGGCCGGGAGCATTAAGGTTAAAGCCCTCCCAACAATTGCGCTTTGTGGGAATTGAACTTGTATTCTCCTCTTTATGGGTTGAGATCGCTTACCATCTCAGCCATATGTTCACCCCTCGCACGTGGCCTTTTAAAGTCAAGTCGTCCGCATTTGGGACTTTTGTGGATTGCTGTATTGCTTCACTGCATTTATGCCTTTGGGAAATGTTATGCTCTGTGAGGCCCACTTATTTGTGTATCTATAACTTTTGGAATCTTTTCTTTCGTTCCTTTTTTTTTTATAAGTCGGATTCAACCCACCCACAACCTACTTACAAGAGAGCACCCTATAATGACTGGTGAATCCCACATCGATTGGGTATGAGGGACTCCTAAGCTATATAAGCATGGGTGCTACGCACCCTAGCTCCTTAGGCACCTTTTGAGTAAAAGGTGAGGCCCACGTGAAAGTGGTATCAGAGCCTCCGCATTCCACGTCAGCAAGGGGCTCTTGGACTATATAACTATGGCTTGGTGCGAGGGGCTCTTGGACTATATAAGCATGGGGCATGGGTGCTACGCACCCTCCTAAGGCACATTTTAAGGGAAAGGTGAGGCCCACGTGACAACCCATACCACTAGGCTACGTGACAAACCATACCACTAAGCTATAAAGTAATTGGGATGTTTTCAATCAACTTTCACTTCCATAGCCTGGTAATTGGGTGGGGGAGCTTGTCACGATGGTGGCGAGTCCCACATCAACTAGGTGCAAGGGACTCTTGGACTATAGAAGCACTTTCACTTCCATAGCTTGGTTGGGTGGGAGAGGTTGTCACGATGGTGGTAAGTCCCACATCGGCTGGGTTCGAGTGACTCCTAGACTATAGAAGCATGGGTGCTACGCACCCTCCTGAGGCGCATTTTGAGGGAAAGGCTAGGCCCACGTCCACGTGACAACCCATACCACTAGGCTATAAGGTAATTGGCAATTTTTGGGATGTTTTCAATCAACTTTCACTTCCATAAAATCAGGCAAAGTAGCACTTCTATTATGTGCTTCCCCCTATGTCATACCGTTATTTAATACATCTTAATTTAAGTTTATTATGTTTTTAAATTTTTCAAAAAAAAATCCAAATATTTCAATTACACATTCGGTTATGAAACAAACATAAGCAATTTGAGACCATATATCATCAATTTCTAATGGGAAACGGGGAAATTGGAGAAAAATCTCAAATTAATTTTTTAAAGAGCTCAAGTCAAAATATTTTTCTACGGTCACCGTATGTCGTTATGTCCATTATATTGCCGCGTTGCCATGCGTGTTGTTTAATTCGTCATGCACTCCCACATGGCTTTTGGAAAAAGAGCAAAAGAAAAGAATTAGAAAGGCTCACATATAGATAACACAACACTACTTGATAGATATTGATTTGTTCTTTACTCAAACTTTAAACAAAATGATTTTAAATGTTTTACAAATTTGAATGGCTGACATGTTCTTGTCTCTAATAAGGACTTGTTTAGTAATAGCAATTTCAGACTTCAAAAACCAATACAGAAGACCGATTTTGACTTAGTTTTAGCTATTACACTCATTGAAACAGGTTGAAGCCAAGAAGGATCTATCAGAATTTTCATAAGTGCGTAATGAGTTCAGGTTGAAGCCTTCAAAAATACATACAAAACACTACTGTTACTGCTTAGTACATTGCTTCTTCCATTACAACATTGCCTTCTTCTGCAGGGAAGAAAACCATTAGCAACACTTCCTTCCCCTGCAATCCCATCCATTCACTCTTCTCAAATTTCGTAAGTGCGTAGCAGCACCTCGAATGTCGTTATATCTTTACATGCTCCACAAAAATGCACATGTTATAGCCCTATAATTAGGAATGAGAGAGAAAGAGAAATAGAGGGAAATCAAGAGAAGAGAGACAGAGAGGAAGAGGATAAAAAGAAAGAACAGAGAAAGGTTGAGAGAAGCTAGCACTGCAATTCATTCTCATCATAATCTGATTGAATAAAATTGATAGGGCTAAGCTAATTCCTAATTGCCTCTACCGAACTTTTACATTTCATAATTCTTATATAACAGCATACTAGTTAAATAGATTCTTTTACACACACTCACAGAAAGAAAGAAAGATTGAAGGAAGGAAAGAACACAAAGGTACCTGTCACGTGTTAAAAATTTAAGGGTGTCTAGCACAAAATACAAGTAAACTGGCATTATTTAAGCCTTAAACTTATAAATGAATATTAACTAATACTCATAATGCCATTAACAAAATCATAACTGGTACAATAATTTTATACATGTATAATAACATAATTCATATAATTAGAACATTAAACCTCTTGTAATTTTGGTCAATGTATCCTCTATAAATCAAACTTCCCAAAAATTTTACCATGACCCAATTTTTCAAAACAGCATTTGGAGTTTTGCTCCTCTATAGCATATTCTTACCCTTCAATTTGTCTTTTTAACTATAGAGGAGTATTATGATCTTTTAACTACTCCCTCTGGTCCTTATTATAAGGCACCAACCACCAACATTTTTTGGTCCTTATTATAAGGCACCAACCTACTTTAACTAACTCATTTATTACTATTTTTCTATTATGCCCTCATTTTTAACTAACTCATTTAAACCTACATCATTAAAGTAGGGGTAAAGTTGGAAACATTTATTACTTTTAGACCTAATTAATGACTTAACTTCCATTCCTTGGTCCGTGAGAAAGTGGTAGTTGGTGCCTTATAATAAGGACCAGAGGGAGTATATTTAGAAATCTCTAATAAGACTTCTTAGCCTGATTAATAATGTATTAAAAGTGTAGATCTAAATTTAGATTTTGGTATTTAAGTTGGATTAAATTGCAATTTTCCCTTTCCATTAATTAGTTATTATTTAATTATAGTGTTAAATTCTACAAACTCGATTTGCTCTACTTAATTGGTATAGCCAAGCATACTCCCTCTGGTCCTTATTATAAGGCACCAACCACCAACATTTTTTTGTCCTTATTATAAGGCACCAACCTACTTTAACTAATTCATTTATTACTATTTTTCCATTATGCCCTCATTTTTAACTAACTCATTTAAACCTACATCATTAAAGTAGGGGTAAAGTTGGAAACATTTATTACTTTTAGACCTAATTAATGACTTAACTTCCATTCCTTGGTCCGTGAGAAAGTAGTAGTTGGTGCCTTATAATAAGGACCAGAGGGAGTATATGCCAACTCACCCACCATCAGTCCACCATTACGAAAACATTTATAATTTATTTTCCCAAACATTAGGCTTGAACTGGCCCGGTGATACCTTAGATTGTTTTAAATCTAGCTCTCTCTCTCTCTCTCTCTCTCTCTCTCTCTCTCTCTCTCTCTCTCTCTCTATACATACATATATATATATATATATATATATATATATATATATATATATATATATATATATATATATATATATATATATATATATATATATATATATATATATATATATATATATGTATATGTATGTATATACGCGCTGCTGTTCCCGGAGATTGTGGATCTGTATCATATTTATCTTCCATGGATGATGACAAAAAAGTTTGTCGGTCCTTAATTGCACTAGTGCCTTCCAAGTCAAAATGGGCAGCATGCATGTATACTATACTCTCTCCAATTTTAAATATGCAGAAATTAATTGGGTTTTTTTCTTTTTAACTCTAAAGAGAATATTTTAATTTTTTATTTCTCATAATTACTATGTTTTTAAAAACTACTTCCTATAGTTAGATTTTCATATGATGTATAAGCTAGAGATTGACAATATATCAATATGATAGATTAAAAACATGGATATTCTCATAAAAATCGATACATTGTTTTTTTACAAATAATTAACTCAATTTCTTAAATATATGTAAATTAGTAATAAACTAGAGAATAGACACAATGATATCAACTATCAACTAGAGAATAGCCTAGTTAGGCAACTCTCAAAAAGCACAAGTGATTTTGGTTTGGCTGAGTGAGGGTTTCTTAAAAATCTTTGTTTCGTTCCTAAAATAAGATGCCTAAAAAATTGTCCGAATTATTAATATCTTTTTTACTCAAATTGTGCCCTATGTCTAGAAAGAAAGGTGTAAATACATTAATTTAATAACTTTTTTAATATGTGTGAGGTGGTTGAAAGAAAAAGGTTTTTTGCCCAAGAAAGATAAAAGAGTAAAGGAAGTAAATATAAGAAAGTGACAAGAAAGAATCATAGAAATTTCCATGAATGATCGAAGAGGAAAAAGACAAAAGATGGAATTAAAAATGGGGAGCATTCATAAAATTGATAGGAAGCTAGGGCGTAGAGGTGGTGAAAACTATATATGTATGTATGTGTGTGTGTGTATATATGTGTGTGTGTGTATGCGCGCGAGTGATTTATATCCTTCTAACGTTGCAATTGCATTTTCAAGTTCTCCACTTTCTCCGCTTTATATGAAAACTTCTTCATAAGGCTTTGCCTTCTATTGATATTTTCTGTAGGCATCATCTCAATGTATCTGGCTTATGCTTGTTTGGCTGTCATGAAGAAGAAACCATTGACCACCTATTTAATAAAGGTCTTATAAAAAAAAGTCTGCTTGATTCCTAATATAAGTTCAATAAAGAGTGTCTAAATTATTAGTATTTTTTACTCAAAATTAAATGGTTTATGTCTGTAATAAAGGTGAGAGTACAATAATTAATTAATAATCTGGATACAGACCGTTCATATTTCTATCAGGATGAAGATGGAGAAATCTTTAGTAAGAAGCATCACAAAACAACGCATTGACCTGAATGAGATTGGATGATGGCTGGCATATCATGTGTATGTTTCAAAGGGAATTCATATTATACATACAATGATGGGATCACTATAGTTTATACTTTAAGCTTTTAAACCGACTTTTAAAAATTATATCATAGAGATGCTAAATGTCCTCCTAATCTTTCCATTAATTTAGTCTTTCATTAATTACAGTGTTAAATTCCACAAACTCTTATCTTGACTACGGCAGAAATATACTTTATCCAATACTTGACCGTTGAAGGACAGCGAAAAAGGAAAGGCTAACAGCTCAGTTTCACTCTCTCGCCCTCACATTTTTATCCCATAACGGTCTTGACAATAACCATAGAATTGATATAATACTCCTTCCAGATTTTCGAAATTATTTTATTTAAAAAAAACAGAAGAATTGATGTGTGTGTGACATTAATATGTTGCAA
This sequence comes from Acacia pycnantha, assembly GCA_025563575.1. NCBI lineage: Eukaryota > Viridiplantae > Streptophyta > Magnoliopsida > Fabales > Fabaceae > Acacia > Acacia pycnantha. Next base: position 7,018,765 of record JAMWYP010000003.1, on the reverse strand, counting down.
GCTTTACTCACTTTATAAAATATATAGGTAAATTATTAAATTATTATTGTGTTTAATTATAATTGATAAAGTATCAATAGAGGTATTTTGAGAAGAAATTAACAAAAACTAGAATTTTGTCCTATAATTAAGACCAAAATCAACTTCTAAATATTGTTCGATATTTAGGACATGAGGTAGTATTAAAAATAATAGTTATTTGACCTTCCAGACAAATGCCTGAGATTCACTACTACAAAAAAACGAAAAAACGACCTAAATAAGGCTCAATTAACGTCCTTTTTCAGAGGGACGTCTCGGGCTGGGTAGTCGTTTTTTTTTAAGTTTGGCGACCTGAATTTATTTCAGGACGCCTGATATTAGCGACTGAATAAATTTCAGACGCTGATATTAGGCGACACGAAATAAATTGTGTCGCTTAAATCAAAGGCCCTGAAATTATTTCAGGACGCCTAATATCAGGCGTCCTGAAATTTATTCAGGTCGCCTCACATGACGCCTTTTTTAAAAAAAAAAAAACCCCCCGAACCTCAATTTCGGGGAGCTAGATAGTGATGAGCCAAGCGGATCGAAGATAGCAAGCCACGATTTGGGAAGAGGAAGAGCAGATCGAAATTCAAGAAACATGCTAAGGAGCAAATCTAGAATAATAAAAATGCCATGGAGCAAATCCAGAAAACATCAAAAATAAGAAGCAAGCGATAAGGTTATCTTAAAAAAAAAACCTAGAACAAACCCACCTGAACAGATCTGCAACGAAATCAACTGTGGCTTTCATCCGCGGTGGCGTCCGGTGTCGCTCGGTTTCAGATCTCAGTGGCGAGGGGAAACTTAGATCTGTTTTCCTCTGAACTTCTCATGGCGGGAAGAGGCGAGACGAAACTAACGACGGCTGAATCAGAGGAGGAGCAGAGGATCGAGGGAGGGAAGATGGAGGGAGGACGAGGCACGAGACGAGTGGAAAAGGAGAGGAGTTTTAGCGCTGTGTGAGGGAGATCGATTGTGTATCGCGCCGTGACAGATCGAAATGCTAATAAATACATTTATCCTTTTTGGCGACCTGAAATTTGTTTAAGGTCGCCAAAAATAGTATTTTTGGCGACCTGAAATTTGTTTAAGGTCGCCAAAAATAGTATTTTTGGCGACCTAATTTTTTTCCGAAAATTTTTATCCTTTTTGGCGACCTGAAATTTGTTTCAGGTCGCCAAAAATACTATTTTTGGCGACCTGAAATTTGTTTTAGGTCGCCAAAAATACTATTTTTGGCGTCCTGAAACAAATTCAGGGCGCCAAAAATACCCTAGCGCCAAATTTTTTAAAAATTACCTGTGCGCCAAAAATTTCCCTTTTAAGCGTCTTAAAATATATTTTAGGATGCTAAAATGTTTTTAAATATATATTTTTGATTTCTTTGATTTGATTAGTAAAAGTTTCTATATCTTTGATTTGATTTGATTAGTATTATTTTTATTTCTTTGATTTGATTAGTAAAAGTTTGGATTTGATTAGTATTATTTTCGATTTTTTGATTTGATTTGATTATTTTTTGATTTCTTTGATTTGATTAGTAAAAGTTTCTATATATTTGATTTGATTTGATTTGTATTATTTTTATTTCTTTGATTTGATTAGTAAAAGTTTGGATTTGATTAGATTTGTTTAGTATTATTTTCGATTTCTTTGATTTGATTTGATTAGTATTATTTTTATTTCTTTGATTTGATTAGTAAAAGTTTGGAGTTGATTAGATTTGATTAGTATTAGTTTCGATTTTTTTGATTTGATTTGATTATTTTCCGAAATTTTTTTCCGAAATTTTTTATCCTTTTTGGCGACCTGAAATTTGTTTCATTCTGAGCCAAAAATTTCCCAAATTTTCAAAATTGCGCCAAAATGTTGATTTTGGCGTCTGAAATACTTTTAGGTCGCCAAAATACTGCTTTTGGCGACCTGATATACTTTTAGGTCGCCAAAAATTTTCCACGCGCCAAAAATATCCTAAATTGCGCCAAATATTACATTTTAGACTACCTAAAATAAATTTAGGTAGTTAAAAAAACTTTAGGCGTCCTAAATTAATATTTAGGTTGTCTAAAGTCTTAAAATCAAGTAAATAATTACGACAATGCCACCGCCTTCATTTTTTACTTCCTTTTTTAAAATAAGGACGTCTTTTAGGGTAGTAATATCCATATTTTGTAGTAGTGATTGGACAACATTTTGATGTGATGATGTTGTTGTTGTTATTATTTGTATAACGATGTGATGTCATTATTTTTAATTTGTTTTCCTAAACATTAGGTTTGACGTGGCAAGGTTATGCCTTAGCTTTTCCTGAAGCATTATTTTTAAATGATCGATGAGGATGGTGCTCGATGTGCCATGGTTGATGAAGACGAGGCGCAGGGCTTAGAAACCACTTAAGAGAGATCTCACAGCACTGCAAAGAATCAAGCGTTGAATTTCTAACGAATATGAGTTTTGAGGTGATTGTGGATATTTCCGCACCACACACCCACTGTCTTGGAATTATAAAGTAAAACTTCATATTCATAAGGTTTGTTGTTTAAACATTTTCTTATATTTGAATACATTATTACTCACCTACCTTCGAATCAAAATATAAAATTAGGTGAAATATCATTCATTTGTCTAACAACATCTTTTATTAGGATATTTCTTTCGCAGATCTAAACCTTTAGATTAGCAAGGGAAAAAATGACTTTTATTCCCTAGCTATGACTTTTGGGATAAAAGTTAATTAAAGTTATGTGATTTAAATTGATTAATTTATGGAGATTTACTGAAAAATAAGACTGTAGACCCGTGCGATGCACTGATATGTTTGATGCTAAAATGGTATAAACGTAACAGATATGATAAAAAAAAATTCCGTACATTATATTATCATGTCATATGCATTATACAATGAGAACACAAAACATACTTTATAACCAATACTATAATGATAAGTTTTGGAAAACTTCTCTGTAAACAACATTTGTAGTGGTGTTACTACATTTGTTGAACTCATCCAATATTAGTAATTTCAAACCATTGAAACTCTTGACCCTAGAAAGTGTAACATATAGTTGTCCATGTGACAAGACTGGGGTTGGGAGGTATAGAGGACCAACATTAGTCATGGATTGTCCTTGACTTTTGTTTATTGTCATTGCAAATGAAATGATAATGGGAAATTGTTGTCTTGTCAAAGTGAATGGAAGTTTACATTCAGATGGGTTCATATCCATTCTATAAATCAGAATATCTTCACCAACACTTGTGCCATTCAATGTCTTAGCCTTAATGACGTTTTTCCCCAATTGTGTAATTTGTAGCCTTGTTCCGTTGCACAATCCAGCTACCTGATCAATATTTCTGATTAACATAACTGGCACACCAACTTTCGATACCAATTTATGATGAGGTATCCCTAAGCATTTAATTTCATTGAGATATTATGTGTCATACAGATCATCAAAGCTTCCATTACTATCTTCTCTACGACCTAAAGAGTCAGAACTAAAGTACTCAGACCCGTGCGTTGCACGGCGTATGTATTTCTATCCTGTTTTAAATCTAAGACGGTCTTAGAATGACACATGTTCTATTTAAGATGACGGGGAATTGCATATGTTCATTATGTTTGAAATATGCAAAAATGCTTGCTAAGTTGTGTAATTAATTAAAAGGTTAAATTCAGCACTCAAGAAATACACAAATGAAAGTACTTATATACTTAATTAATTTAAAAATAAAAAACAAAACTCAACAATAAAAAATTCAAATAAAGTTCCCCCTTACAACTATGAATGTGATAATATGTTTTGGAAAACTTCTCTACATACAACATCAACTGTGTTGTCAATGAACTTATTAAACTCATTCCAAATCAGTATTTTCAAACCATTGAAAGTCTTTACCCTTGTAGAGCAACATAAAGTTGTACATGTGAAAAAATTGAACTTGATAGATAAAGACCTGCATTTAACATCAATTGTCATTAGCTCTTGTTAATGGTTATTGTAAATGAAATTATGATTGGAAACTGCCTTCTTGCCATCTTGAATGGAAGTTTAGATTCACATGGGTTTATGTCCATTCTGTGTATCAAAATGTCTTCGTTTGCGCTAGTGCCATTCAACGCCTTCACCTTGATGACGCTCTTGCCAAGTTGTGTAATTTGAAGCCTCGTACCATTTCACAATCCTAATGCCTAATCAATGTTCCTTATTAACATAACTGGTACTCCCACCTTCAATACCAATTTATGATGAGGAATCCCAAAACATTTAATTGAATTTAAAAACTCTATGTCATATAGATCATAAAAACTGTCATTTGCATTACTATACGATTTATAGAGTCAGCACTAAAGTACTCTACTTCATCCCTAGCAAATGAAGGTAGTAAAATTCTCCTTGAGTAGGTGTACAATGACCAAACCTACCAACGGAAAAACCATGTTCACAATGCTTCCAAAGTCTTTTTTCCCTAACAAATAAAAGTAGTTAGGGAATTGAGAATAAGTTAGTGTTCTAGAAAATGGGTCATCCTTATTCTTTTCTAACCAAGCAAGGAACATTAATCCTTTAACTCTGGGATTGTTGACAAGCAAGGACATCTTTTGAGTTTGAGAGTAATAAACAACTTGTTAGTCATGCAGATGAAAACTTAGTCTCTCAACAGCTAGATGTCTATGGTGTATATCAAACCCAAAAATTCTCCACAATGCCTCACATGAAGATACGTATCGACAATTGAGTTAGTGAGAAATTTCATCAAATGCTTGTTGAGAGGGTGGACTATCGTTGGTGTTATATATACCCGTGATTACATGGTCATTCCCTTTACTTATGTATTTGAATAGTTACTTGATAGCTCGTGATTGATTTGTCTTCTCAATGTTCAAATGAGCAGAAAATAACTTTAGCAACCTAGCATTGTAAGGGACAACAAATCTATTATCAAGATGAACACCCTTCCTAGATACCATACATCCATCATCTCTCCTTCAATATGTTGGATAACCATTTTCATCCAACATGGTACACACACTATACCTTTTTGGGAAGTACTTTGAACACTTACCATCCTTCATACAAGGTGCATTGCTTGACAAACGACCGCATGGACCATGAACCATACAACTACCAACTAATTCATATAATATAGGGTCTACATCTTTGTCTGGTATCTCTGCGGATATTAAGTTATCAACATCAAATGGTGTTTTAATTTGGTCCATATCTGATAACCATAGTATGATATGCGCGTGTGGTAGTCCTCTTTTTTCAAGCTCAATAGTGTAAACCTCTGCAATTACACATATCTCAGTTAATTCTACAGTTATAGAACTAATTGAATACTAATGTACAGAACATGTTAATTTGTCTTTGATCTTTTCTAAACATACGAAAACCAATTTTGCAAATTCCGAAGAATGAAAAAATCAATTTTAAATGGCTACTATTAATCTCATTTAACTATGATTGTGGATAATATCAGTCATTGTAATAAGGACTAATGTTAATAACAGGTTTGAGTTACAATGAAATTAGTTTAAACATTTTTCTTATTTTGATAAAGCTTAATATAGTAACAAATATAGTTAAGAACAATCATGACAATATTGAAGAATTAAGGAGGAGTACTTAGTTTCGTTAAATTGTTTTGTAAAACGTACCTGCTTTTACCAAACCAAAAATTTGTTCATCCTTGAAAGTTCGCATCAACTTCTGCAGCTTGATGTTGGCATACCCTTCTTAATACTTCTAGTTTGTTGCATGGTTTCAAACCATCTTGGTCACAATGTCGAGTAATCTTAGGCCACATAGGGTTGCATGTGAATGTTATATATGAAAATGTCTCGATAACCAGCCCAAGCACAAATGGCCATAGCATCTTGATAGTTTTGAATCATATATCGTGCGCCCCCTGTGAAAGAAGAAGGTAGAATAACTCGTTGTCCTGTTGATGAACGGTCTGCCTCTCTTCTTGTTACCGCGTCCAAAAGTCCACTATAAAGATCGACTCTTAATTCCTTTTGATGTTTTCTGATGTAGTCAAGCCTATCACTTTCTGCCATAGAATAGTCATCGACAATAAACTGTTGCAGTAATTTTTTGCTATGCAAAATAAGAGATCGCTCTGAATTCCTCATTATTAGACGAAATCACTACTACAAAAAAGGGTTATTACTACCCTAAAAAACGTCCCTATTTAAAAAAGGGATGTAACAAGTGAACACAGTGGCATTCTTGTAATTATATCGGCTCTGAAACGTTTTTGAAGTCCCAAAATATAATTTGGGACTCCAAAAATAAATTTTTGAAGTCCCAAAATACAATGTGGGACTCCAAAAATAATTTTTTGGGCGGAATTGCTTTTTTGGCGAGCTGGTTAAACTTTTTGAAGTTCCAAAACATAATTTGGGACTTCCAAACTCATGAAAAATTTTCGGCGGGAATTTTATTTGGAGGGGAAAACTTTTGGCAGGTGTTTTTTTTGGAGGGGAAATCTTTTGAAGTCCCAAATTATAATTTGGGACTTCAAAAATATATTTTTGAAGTCCTAAATTATATTTTGGGACTCCAAAAAAATATTTTTGAAGTTCCAAATTATATTTTGGGACTTCAAAAAATATCCCCAACTTGCCAAAAATTAGTGGTGACAAAAAATTTATTTTTGAAGTCCCAAATTATATTTTGGGACTCCAAAAAAATATTTTTGAAGTCCCAAATTATATTTTGGGACTTCAAAAAATATCCCCAACCCGCCAAAAATTAGTGGTGACAAAAATTTATTTTGAAGTCCCAAATTATAATTTGGGACTTGAAAATAATTTTGAAGTCCCAAATTATAATTTGGGACTTCAAAAATATAGTTGTGAAGTCCCAAATCGTAATTTGGGACTTCAATTGTTTAATATATCATAAAACCTTTTCTCTTTTTGCATTTGGCCATTAGCTTATCTCGATTTTATTTCCTCTGCTTCTTCCTCTCTTCCCCATCGTTCCGAGCTCGCGTCTCTTCTTCTTCATCACTCTCTTCCCCATCTAGCCGCCTCCGTGCTCCGCTCCCATGTCTAATGGCGTCCTCTGCTCCCATCTCCTCAGATCTGCGAAAAAAGGAGGTGGATCTGCCATATCCTTCGCATGGACGCTTTTCCACTCCCATCTCCTCGGATCTACGAAAGACGGTGAGGATGGCATCGTCGGCTCCTACGATTTCAACTTCGACAGCTCGATCTGTTTTGTGGTACTTGAGATTTTGCGTTTTTGTTGCGATTTGTTTTGGTTCTTGATCTGTTTTGTTTCTAAGATTTTGCATTTTTGTTGCGATTTAGTTTGATTCTCGATCTGTTTTGTTTCTGCAATTTTGCGTTTTTGTTTTGGTTCTTTAACTAGGAACTATTTTGAAAACAAATTATCACTCTACACCTGATTAGTGCTTCCTTCTTTTCATGTCTATAACGAAAGTATCCAAGTAATTGTTGCTGCATCAATTCATCCAGATTTGATTGAATACTGGTAATAGATAACCTGACGGATGCTCGTCAACCAAATGATACGCTCGAGACTTCTGATTTGTGTGTGTGTGTGAAAAGTAGCTCAAGACTTTTGATTGCTTCCACATAGCACACTAGTATGTATGTGACCCACTCAGTATCTAATAAATGTGCATACAATTCAACTTCATGGTTGGTTTAGCAGTGTTTCTTGTGGATGACAGTGATGCCCTGCATTAAACAAACGTATTTATATTCAAGTAGCCAAGTCTTCCGGCCACTTCACATATATAAAAATAAAGATGGAGAGAACAAGCATAAATGATGAGGCTAGGTAGAATATGATTATGAGAACAAGCATACGTACAGGTGTATGTGTATAATAATTACATGCACACCCATTTGATGTGGTGAATGCGTTACGTTACAATGAATATAGTTGTAGAGGTGGAATTGAAGCTGCAATTAATCCCTTAAATTACATCCCCGTTAGTTACGCCGCCGGCTGATCTCTTCAAGTATGAATGGTGAATTAATTCATTAATTAATGTCTCAGAATCAGCTGCAGCAATTGTCATCCATTTTTATTGTAAGTAATTAATCATTAGTGAATTGATAGGTTTTTTTATTGCAATTTCAATTTCAGCAAGATGTGCGTTGATTTAGGCCAAAATTGATGAAGATACAGAGGTTATTGTGTATTTTTTTTTTAAAAACAGTATATGTGATCTGAACTCTAAGAATTTTTCAAGGCTACATCACTTCATGTCATCAATTTTGGTAAATTTCGTGGTTTCTAAAGTTTGTTTTTAATGCCATTTACTTGGTAGGGCTGACATAGGTAGTGGATCAGAATGACTATTTCTACTTCCTAACCATTAATACTCCATTTTCTTTTCTTTGATCATCGTCATGTTATTAGAAAAGTAAATGTTTTGTTGGATGGTATAAGCAGCTTTATTTCCTCCATAAAAGGTATCAATGGCTTTATGCTTAGAACATTTAGTGATTCACACCTTTTTTTTTAGGATTATTTCTTTGGTTGATAAACATTGCATGCTTATGAAGATATGTGGTCATGGTACTGCTATGTTTGTAATTCTTTGTCACCTATGAGTTCAACAATAATATTGTTTCTCGAGTTGGTTATAAGTTGCTCTTCATGAAAAACTAATTGCAGCATTGTTTGAACTAGCTTATGTGATTTCTTTGTCACAGCAATTTATGTTAGTGAAGTGTAACATTTTGCAGATATAAGTGAGCTGAATCTACAAAAATAGTTCTTTTGCATGCTTTCTTTTATTCATTTTGGACATCAGATATTTGGCAATGGATTGGTTGGAGCAATCTTTAACTGTGGATCTTATATTTGTCATAGTGAGGTCTCATTTGCTGTTTTGGATCAGATTTTGTAATCTTAATCTGATTCAATTTTGCTGAATTTGTTGCCTCTTGAATTGCTAGAAATTGTTTTGTTGCTTTTGTGAAAAATATGAATTTGATGCAGCTATTTTGCAAGGAACCAGCTTAGAACCATCTATTTTGTAATATTTCCCTCCACCTTTTCACTATCTGCACCAGAGCATTGCTTTCAAAGATGCTTATGTTAACTGGTGTCTTTCAAAGATCAAGTGTGAGGATTAATGTTCAACTTGTTTGGGTGATTGTCTTCTGTCCCCAACTCCTTGTGTTTGTACAAACAAAATTGAGGGTGGGTATGCATACACATGTGAAGGGCTACTGAAGGAAAATGTCTTGGAAGAGTGTATTACCATTAGCCGCAACCCTCAACGACATCAGTTCTACTGCAAAATCTACCCCCTTGAAAGAGCAAAGAATGATGATTGTTAGGTAAAGTGTGGCTATGTGAAGGACACTTAAAGAGAAAGTTTATCAAAGAATGTTGGGTAAAGTGTGGCTATGTGAAACAGTGTGGAAATAGGGCAACGAGGAATCACATTCAATTTGTAGGTGGGGGCTTAAGAAATCTTATACAAGTGCTGATTTAATTGTTGAATATTTCTTAGTAGATGTATGTGTAGTTGGATACATCATTATATTTTGACACTTTTTGTGGTAGCTGTATATGTAATGTAGCTGGATACATAATTGTATTTTGACACTTTGTGGTAGTTGTATATGTAGTATGTAGTAGTTACCATTGTTGATCATATATATGATGGGTAATTGTTGAAATGTAATTCATTGTTGTAGTTTATTTGGAATCGTACAAGGCCTGCAGGTTTTAATGGTTTACGAATGATCTGAACATTTTGGTAATGTATGTTCATGGCTATCAGGTTGATGGTTTTTATAGGGTATAATTGGTGGGTTGTGCAAAATACGTGCTAGGTAATTTTAAAAGTGTCATTTTTGAAGTCCCAGATTGTATTTTGGGACTTCAAAAGTGTCAGTTTTGAAGTCCCAGATTGTATTTTGGGACTTCAAAAGTGTCATTTTTGAAGTCCCAGATTGTATTTTGGGACTTCAAAAGTGTCAGTTTTGAAGTCCCAGATTGTATTTTGGGACTTCAAAAGTGTCAGTTAGCTGTACATTTATGTGTGACATTTGAAGTCCCAAAATATAATTTGGGACTTCAAAAGTTTCATTTTTGAAGTCCCAAAACTAATTTGGGACTTCAAAAGTATAATTTTACTACTACCATTCAATAGACATCCCATGAATAATGGACGTTAAAAGGGCTTATTTTGGGACTTCAAAGGGTCTTTTTGTAGTAGTGAATGTCAAGTACTCCCTAGGCTTCAGTTTCCTCTTCTTCTTTGTCGTTGACAATGATTCATGAGCACGCTCATTCGTTGAGTTGAATCTGTTGTCACCATAGGGAAATAACAAAGGATACTGAAGTGGCAGATATGCCATGTGTAGCTCATCAATTCGATGTATATGTCCACTCTGACGTTTAACAATGATGTCTCTTTTGGTATATGACTTGTCAAAATCACCAATAATAAGTGTTACAAGTTCAGAAGTTGTTGTCATATTATATTGCCTAGATAGCACGCTAGAACTGCTATTTATAATTAGCCTTATGCTAATATCAGGGATAATATTATCCTGATTATGTCAGCAGCTTTCTATAATTTTTTACTACATAATTGTGCTTATCCGGGCATTCCTTCAACATTTCAACAATCCTTGGATCCAATTGCTGGGCATTAACATGACGGCTGAAAAGTTAACCGATAAAGGTTCATTATTTCATGCATCCCACTTTATATTGTAAAAACCATTTGTTGACATAGGAAGTAAAATTGAACAAAAACTAACCTCACGGACGAAATTCGGTTTGAAACTTCATTGGCGGTATCATAAACATAAAGTTGTGCGTAGACCGGACGATTTCTTGGTAGGGGCAATAAGCTCCCGATCAAATGGTGGTTTTGGCCTGAAAGGACAAAAGAATAAGGACCTCCTCCCCTAGAGTTTATAAAATGGTCAACTTTACCACCCATCGATGTGAAGTAGAACATATTGTTGTATGAACGGATATTTTTCAAATTTTATTTTTAAATGATGATTGCTTGAAAAATAAGTTCTCAAGCTCTTCAGGGGCTCTCTTTAATAGAGGTACAATTATCTTCTCATTACAACAACAAGTCCCAAACTGTAGGGTGCTATTTTTCTTGACACTTTTTATACTTTATGCAAACCACATTTGTGCACCACAGAAATGACATTCGTGACTAGCATCACCATCGTCTAAGTAGCTGGATTGAAATGAACGATTGAACATTGTCTGGCCCTCCCCAACAACAAATCCATTATCACTTTCATCGTGGTTGACTTCCGAATGGACTGCATTCAATTAGAAAATAAATGAGGATTCACAATCCATGAGAGAACTATTTTATTAAAATGAACAGCTGAGTTCAATGCCTACAATGGTAACTGTTGATTAAACTAATTTTAAAATGTTGAGTACAGGAAAATTTAAAGGACATTATGTCGACAGAAAGAGATGGCACTAATTGTGGCTTTGGTAGAAGAAACGGTTATTATCGAAACTTAAATACATAGGTTATGAGAGTTTTAATAATAGTGTACGTTTAAAACATGTAATTGGACTTTGTACATATAATGCAAATGTAATGGCAAGATTTAACCTGTTCCCGGCAGATGTACAAAAAATCTTTTAAGAAGTGTATGGTAAACAACATGTAAAGAAAACACGATAACCTATTTGAACCAACTTATTTGAGCAACGTAACAATTTCAATAGTCCTGCATAGCAAATTTAACGGGAAAAAAAAATCATACGGTAATAAGATCATGGATAAAACTTGGAAGATATTGTTGACAATAGTTTAACAATAGAAATAACACAACTCGAAACATCACATCATACTTAAACACTAGGGCAACATATATATAGACGTCATTTCTCCTTCTTTATGTTTTTCACAAGTTTAGTGGAACTCAATTTTGGTGTGCACAACTCAGCAAGTCCAAGGTCTTCACAAACGATTGGAACATCATTGGCAAGTGTCTTCCTTTTTGTTTTAGAGTCAGGCAGTGTTATGAGTTTTGAGAAGGTATTATCGTCGTCTTCAATGACATTACTTTTTAAACCGGTCTGTCCAGTATCCCTTGAGGCAATAGATTCCAACGGGCATATCAAATAATTTAAGGATAACAACATTCAATATACTTTGAAAAAGTTGTACTTCTATGATGTTTGGTGTATGTTCCTATAGGTACGAAGTTATTCAATATACATGGTCAGTGCAAGCAAATGAAACCGTAATGGCTTACTAAAGTACTAAAGTATTTATAACAAACACGATGTGATAGCCTGGTTTGATTCAAGTTATGTCTTGTGCTTCATTTTCTCCTGATGGTGTTTGTTGTGCTATGACGTCTACATATATTGGCATTTTGGCGGGAAATACAATCAGTGTAGTATTTTTCTTTTATTCGTGCCGTAATTGATTACTAACACATGTATACAGCTATAGGTTGAAGTGTGGAAAAATTAATTACACATCATATCATGTTTAATTATGCGAATGTGCCCCTGGTTTTTTAATTTCATACTTGGACCGCGTATGCAAACTTATACTTACCAACCATAAGTACTACAGTTAATGTGCATCTTTGAAATTTTTATGAGTAGAAAAAACCCACCACACATGAGAAATCGCAGTAACGTTTGCGGCTACATCGTTTATATCATGATTTCATTTCATAGCTTTTTAATAGTACCACTAAGAAATGCCGCGTGATACTGAGCATGTAGGTGTTGCACTATGCAGTCTGAGTAGGTGTCATTTATGGTGGTATTAATGCATCGCAACACCTGTTTAGGTACGTATAAATTATGTTGAGATAAATTTTACAAACTTGAGTTCATGTTATTTGCCATGGATGAGGACGGTAACAGAAAAGTAACAAACTATTGTAATTTACTGCAATTGGTATGAATACCCTACCATCCACAAAAAAGTTATGTCTACTCTGCCTGATAGTCACAATTAAACTAAAACACGGACAGAGAATATCTTGAAGAGTTGATGACATTTAACTTCATACAAACATCCATTTAAAAACATTAAAAGACAAAACCCAAAAAGACAGATAGTTCCGGTTACAAAATCATGACCCGATTCACAAACCAAGCACCATCCGTTTCGCCAAAGCTACTTCTGGATAATCTAGATCTACGAAAACACGAGTTCCACCAAGGACAGACGAAAGCTCAACACCTACAATCATAAAAGAAGCATTACCGAAACGTCATGAATGATACAGGTCAAAGGTAACTATTTATAAATGTAATTACAAACAAACTTGCAAATTATGATCAAGAGTTCTGAGAATTGACACAAAGTTGGAAGTACAAAAAGATAAAAACTTTAGAATGAAAAAGGGGAAACGCTTCAAGGTGAAACGTTGAACAGATGGCGCGAGGATCCTAGATAGTCATTATCATCAGTTATATTAGCAGCAGACATACGATGTTGCTTCAAACGAAAATCAACTACAGCATGGTGGTTGTAATTGAAAATAACTTCTGAAATGTCACAGTGGCTTACGAACATGATTTCCCCATCTACAATGTCAACAGGAAAAATTTAGCCCCTGAATATATGAGGGAAAAAATGGCACAGTAATTTAATCGATAGATATAAAGGAAAAACCTAACCACCAGTCCTTATGAGCTTAACAAAAAACAATGCCACTACAACATCTTCCTTATCCAAAACCTTAGCATTCTCCAGCTACGACGATGCATTCTCGTGTAGGGAATTTCCCAGAAATCGGAAACCACCTTGACAGTGATTCTCAAGCTAGCGCTTTTACCATCGACCGAAATGGAAATTTTTAAAAATAAGATTATACGATTTGAGTTTTGCAACTGACCGTGGAAATGTGAACAACAATCGTTTAAATAGACATAGAAACACAATGAGACCTTCGGAAATGATGAAATTTTTTTAATGACGTATAATTAAGGTTGCCGATCAGTTCCGCCAATGTTTCTATGCTGCTGATAATTAATGACAATGGATAGTTTTGCAATGCATGGGGAAGACGCGCAACTCGTGGGAAATATACGCACTTTAAATGGGACACTTGAAGTCAAGCATGAAATACCCAATGGCTTTTCAATCCCGTTTGAATTGCTGCTTCAACAGTAAGTGGGAATGGAAAGGAATAGACGTGGATTACATTGTCAAATAGCATATGAAGAGGTTTATTCAAACAGATTATAAGAAAGCATTTATATTATCTCTGCGGTCCAATAGCTTTTTGACAATAACTGATATTACATAGAAAATAGATCAGTTTAGTTGGGACACTAACACTACTAAAAAAACTGTTTTTTGCGGCGGAAAAATTCCCTCGCAAAAAAGCTATTTTCCGTCGCAAAAATGGTTTGCGGCGGAATTTGCGGCGGAAAAAGTTCCCTCGCAAAAATTTGCCTCGCAAATCATTTTGCGACGGAAAAATTCCATTTTCCCTCGCAAATTCTGGATTTTGCGAGGGAAGAATTTTCCCTCGCAAAATTCCAGAATTTGCGAGGGAAAAAGGTTTCCCTCGCAAAATCCAAGATTTTGCGAGGGAAAATTTGTTCCCTCGCAAATTCTGGAATTTTGCGAGGAAAACTTTTCCTCGCAAATCCATGGATTTTGCGAGGGAACAATGTTCCCTCGCAAAATCGTGGATTTTCGAGGGAAAAAATTTTCCCTCGCAAATTTCAATTTATTTTTTAAAAAAAATATAAAAAATTAGAAAAATAAAATAATTACAAAAATATATATTAAAAATTAAGAAATAAAAAGATTTATATATATATATACACATATATATATATATATATATATATATATATATATATATATACATATATCTATATATATACATATATACATATATATATATATACATATATCTATATATATACATATATATATAATATCATAAAAATAAATTATAACAATCATAAGAGTTTACATGACAAGAAAAACAAAATATTATAAATTATAATGTTGTGACCAAAATGAACTAAAATGAAGTCTTGGTAGCAGTCTGGTCATCATCATCACCACACTACTACAAAAATGCTAAACAACGACCTAAATAAGACCCAATTAACGACCCTTTTCTGAGGGACGTCTTGGAGGGGTAGAGGAAAATTTCCAAAATGGCGACCTGATCCAAAATTAGGTCGTCTTATTAAGGCGACCTGATATTAGATCAGGTCGCCTTAATAAGGCAACCTGATTTGAAATCATGTCGGCTTATTTACCTATATAAGGCGACCTCGTAACAAAGGCGACTGATTTAAAATCGAGTCGCCTTTGTTGAACTTTTTTTTTTTAAAAGTAAACTACAAAATATGAACATCTACCAAGCAACGAAGAATCACACTCTAACGAAGAATCACTTAAACCACCACAAGCAACGAAGAATCTCACTCTAACACAATACATAAACAGACTATATATAACACCAAAATTGCATATTTTGTACGACAAAACACCAAATACATACAAATGAACAACGGTTAACATATTAATTAATCATGCTCGAGTACTAACTAGACGCTATGTGTTGAAGAAGATATCTAGATATCATGTCTCGAACCGAATCGATCTCTTCCTGCGAGTACGGATCCTTAGTACCCAAAAGCGTAAATGGGGAAACAAGGTATAAGATAAACCAATTAAGTGAAGGAAATAATTAACAACTCAAGTACAACAACAAAAATTAAATAAACTTGAGAATCACAGAGCGATTACGTACGTTTTGAAAACCTTGAGTACGTCCGCTATTAACGATGGATTGCATCCAACTCATAACGTAATATCCGCACTCGGTGCTCCCTGGTTGTTGATGGCACTATAAATCAAAGGAAAATTGTTAAAAACGAATAAAGGCATATCTAAAGCTACTGTGTCAATGAAATAACTTGAATTGAAACTACTCACCGTCGGTTTAAACCACTTCGGTCCTCCCTGCTCTTTTGCATTGATAAGTCGTCTATACGTTTTCTGAATCGAACCAATAACAGGAGTTCTTGCTCGGACAAACAACACACAGCGTCCAATGACCACTACAACATATACGTATTAATATTAAAATAAGATAAGACCGCAATTTTGACACAAAAATCTTATAAGACAAAACAAAAGTACGCACCTTTCATGTATTGGCGCTAGATAACAAGACGACCCTCCGTCGCTCATTGTTAGACCAACATAAATTGACCTCCTGGGTAACGTAAAAATCAATCGGAAACAACTCACACTCAATCGGTAATGTATTTCCTACCATCGCAGTGTCGTCCACATCTCAATAAGATGAGCCGCCAAAGGATGAACCATGTGATGGCGGCGCCTAGTGTGGTAACCTCATCATCATCAATCGGGACACTGTCTCTTCTTCCCCCTCTCGCACACTCGTCACGGTCACCCGACGTTGGTTTCTTGAAATTTGCTTGTTGTGGTGTTTGTCTTGTTCAGGTAAACAAGACCATCGGCAACAATCCGCCGGTGTGTGTCATCCAAATATAGGGTGCAAGCTATACCTCCTGTGGAGTGTGAGACGGTTCGCTAATATGCACCTGCAGTGTGAGACGGTTCGCTAATATGCACCTCTGCGGTGTGAGACGGTCCGCCAATAACTACCTCTGGAGGGGAGAAGGTCCGCTAATATGTACCTCGGAGGCTGAAAACTATCTTTCTTCTTTGGGGATATTCGGGGATTCGTCGGATGTACGTTCTTTGTTGTACCATAGCTTGCATTTGACCCCGTAGTTGTGCCATAACATCTTTCATAAGGTTTGCTCGAATTCGGCTTCAAGCTCCTGGCGGCTCTGCGTCATACAAACGTGAACGTCGTCCGAAAAATTTTGCGACCAACAACATCTTCATTGATGTATTTGTCCCCCTTCATCCTCGCAGCTTTCCATTTTTTGTGACGAGGAGGACGCTGGGGGGCCTGGATAGCAGTGGAAGGATCGGATTGGGAAGCTTCCTTCAATCGCTGCAGCTCTTCCTCCATCATCTTTCGTTCCATCTTATCATCAACGAACTTCCAAGCCGAGTAAACAATACGCACTTTGCTTCGAGCCGAGATAGCCTAAATAGCTAATGAAGTCTGTCTTCCTCTCTCCAAGCTGGATTCATATTTTCATCAAACTCCACATGCAGCCTCTTTTATCGATCACACGGCGAGCAATTAGCTCACCCATGTGTGTGCTACCTCTCCCTTTTCTCTCAACGGGCATATCAACCCTATCTCCCGATGACTCGTCCGAGCTAGACATATTCCTGTTCATCAAAGACCAATCATTTATGTTAGATAGGTTTTAAATAATAAACAGATTAATAAAATGAACCAACATGTTAAACGACCACAAAAAGAACATAGTAGTTAAACAAATCATTTTGTAATCGAAGATCTTACTTTACATGGTGTCCCATATTCCTTCACAATGATCCTTTCTTGCAGCATATTCTTCATCATCTATCAATTCTACTTCACGTGTTGTAGGTGGATTTGTTGTGAAAGGGAGTGTATCGTCAAGGTTCAAGGATTCTTCACCATACTTCCCTTGCTAAAATGAATGGCTCATCTCTATGACCAAGTCTTTGAAGATCAACTGAGACAAATCCAAATTTAGGATCTATTACAACAGCATTATTGCTAACCCACTTACATTTCAATAAAGCAACTTTGAACTTGCTGTAGTTGATCTCCCATATTTCTTCGATCACTCCATAATAGGCCATTGATGCTACCACCGGGTTTTTGTCTTTCGAACTCAAAAAGTGCATGGATTCAGCTTCAACCATCACCCCACTATTTTGCACAGCACTTCTGTCATCTTGGTCTTTTGTGTAGAAAGAATATTCGTTGACATCGTAACCGCTCCAAGTGATGACTTGAAAAGAAGGCCCCAGGGCTAACCACTCGATTGTATCGACACTCCGGTCTCGTGCAATACCTTCTCACCGAACCACTTTATGAACGTCTTCTTTTGCTCATTCGCTATCTGCATGTCACTCTTCCTTGGATTCATATTCTTCAAACTCTTTCTGTGTTCATCAATGTATGGTTGAACTTCTTCCGTATTATTCATGATGTACGGGTGTGCTTGCAACACCTCTTCACGAGGCTTATTCTTCGGTTTGATTCCTCGAGTTCCCTCGCTTATCCCCTCGTCATGCCGAGATTGTATCGTCGGCCACGATAGATAATCTTTGCGAACTCCATAGCCTCTTCAACTACATATCTCTCAACTATTGAGGCTTCCGACCGATAAGGGTTTTTAGAATACCCTTTTAAGATCTTCATGTATCGCTCGAAAGGGTACATCCACCTTAGGTAAACTGGACCGCACAGTCTTACCTCCCTTACCAAGTGCACTATCAAGTGCACCATGATATCAAAAAAGGCGGGAGGGAAATGCATCTCTAGTTGGGACAAAATAATATAACCCTCATTCTCCAATTCATCCAACTTTTCAATGTCAATGACTTTGTTGCGAGATAGCATTGAAGAAAATACTCAATCTTGTTATAGTGGATCGAACTTCATCTTTCATAATGCCTCTTATAGCTATTGGTAGTAGTTGTTGCATCAACACATGATAATCATGGGACTTCATTCCCACTAACTTCAAATCGTTCATTGAGACACACTTTCTCAAATTAGAAGAATATCCTTGTGGCACCTTAATGTCATATAGACATCCACACAAACTTTTCTTCTCCGCTTTTGATAGTGTATGAGTTCTTTGGCTCCATGTATGCCCTCTTACCATCTTCCATTACTCGTGGATGTAACCTTTCTCTTATTCCCATGTCAACCGAGATCTAGTCTCGCACTAATTCCATCCTTAGTCTTCCTGGTATGTGCAAAAGAGTACGACAAGGCTATCACAAACGTTTTTCTCCACATGCATCACATCAAGATCGTGTCTCACATCAAGACTACGCCAATATGGAAGATCAAAGAAAATTGATCTCTTCTTCCATATATTCTTCTCACTCGCCTTCCTTTGCTGCTTACCCAATATGACGTTGATATGTTTCACCCGACTATAAACGTCCTCTCAGGTTAACGCCTTTGGAGCCGTATTCGCTCCGGTAAGCCGTTAAAACGCTTTCTTAACTTACGATATGGGTGGAACCGATGAAGAAACCTCCGTGGCCGAGGTAGACCGTTTTTTCCGTGCTTTAGTTGATGGAAGTTTGTGTCTGCTTCACATATTGGACATGCTTTATGCCCCTTCACACAGTACCCTGACAAATTTCCGTATGCAGGAAAGTCGTTTATCGTGGTAAAAATCATTGCACGCAACTTGAAGTGCTCCTTCTTATATGCATCAAACACATCTACGCCTTCCTCCCACAACTTCTTCAAATCCTCAACCAAAGGCGCCAAGTACACATCGATATTGTTCCCGGTTGTTTTGGTCCGAAATCATCATAGAAAGCATCACATATGTACAATATGCAGTCATTAGGGCAACTGTGTATCTTTTTATACTCCATACCCATCGTAGACAAGATTTTCTTGGCCTCATACATACGATTTGGAAGTACATTATCAGCGGCAACATATCACACAACAATTCAAGCGGCGACGTGAAACTGTATCGGTCCACCCACAAGTTGCCTTTAAGTTGACCAAATGTAAGGTCGCGAGTCAACCGTGTATACTTAGTACACCCGGGGAACAAAGGTGTCTCTGCATCACTCCGCACGCTTTCATATTCACCCGATTGTGCAAAAGATTCCGCCTCAACATCATTAATCATTTTCTCCATTCCATCATCATCATCTACCTCAACTTCATTTGCATGGGACGCCTTAGGTACTTACTTCCTCACCATGCCATATCCACGTTGTGTATCGAAGGTATATTCCATCACAAAGTAGGTGGTCCCTTATATCAGCAATAACCCTTCGACTCCCATTTAAACAATTAACACATGGACAATAATACATCCCATTTTTGTGGCCACATTCCTTCTAGCAAATTCAATAAACTCTTCCACCCCATTCTCATATTCTTCACTAGTTCTCAATGCATTCATCCAACTATGACCCATTTTATTACAACCTAACATTTCCAACAACAGTCAAGTTCATGTCAATTTCAAGAACGACATGTTTTCTTTTAAGTAAATTTCGGCAGCATTTCCCCTTAAAAGTAAGACATCCCAAAATTTCAATAACAACCAATTTCAGCTTAATAACCCTAAACTTACTAACTAAACCAATTTCAGCTAAACAATTTATCAATTATGTAAGATAAAGAAACCATAGAGCCATAGAGTCAATGTTTACTTAAAGTAAACGTGCTTTTACAACAGATTAAAGCTAGAAGTGTTTTGCATTGAATTAATTGCTATCAAAGTATTACCTTTAAGGACATTGGGGCCTTAATCATAAAGCGAGACTCCAAGAGATTACGATGAATATAGAAGTTCGATAGGGAAGAGTAACACAAAGCACATCTAATAGAGAATCAATGAATGACCGAGAGGCATAAGAACAACCAAAACTAAACCACTATCTAATCACAAAATACTCCTATAATCCTTCAAAATCAACTACTACAACCAATCGGTGTGACATGACCAATTTAATGAAGCTTTAGACAATTTAGTTGGCCACCAAATTTACTTGAATAAAAATCTACAAATAAGAGCAGTTCCAAATTGTATTCTTTTTAATTAGCAAGAAGTACATTACCAATTAAATGGGGTTTGGAATCAAAGAACAAGAAGAACGAACAAGCTTACTTGGTTTCGCGAGGTTTTGATCGGGAAGGAGGTGGAGTGAGCGAGTGATAGGCGAATCCTAATCAGAAGCAAAAATCCAATCCATAAGCAAGAAGCATTAACGATTAAAATGGGTTATTAGGAATCAAAGAACTTAAGAGTAACATCCGAACAAGCTTACTTGGGTTTGGTGGGTCTCTTCGATCGGAGAAAGAGGCGGAGTGAGTGAGAGAGTACTGTGATCGATCAGTGACGACGGCGGAGACGAAGGAGCGACGGCGGAGACGTACGGCAAGGAAAGCGACGAAGAGCAGAACGAGAGTGAGTCTGAGAGGATTTCGCGGCCTCTGTCGGAGTATGAGTGTGTGAGGGAAAATGAAGAGGCGCGAGTTTATTAACGTAAAAAAATTGACTATAGGCGACTGAATCATCTTTCGGTCGCCTATATTCCAATTTTGGCGACACGAATGAGAATCGGTCGCCTATATTTTAAAAATGGCGACGATTCGATTCGGTCGCCTATATTTTAAAAATGGCGACTGAATCGAATCAGTCGCCTATATTTTAAAAATGGCGACCGATTCTAATTCAGTCGCCATTTTTAAATATAGGCGACTGAATCGAATCAGTCGCCATTTTTAAAATATAGGCGACTGATTCGATTCAGTCGCCAATATTATTAAATTTTTAATTAATATTAAAAGAAAATCCTTGGCGCCAAACAAAAAATTCGGGAGCGAAGAATTGACACATTAAAGACGTCTGAAATATATGTAGGTCGCCATAAATGAATTTTATTGAATGAAGGCTCAACTTCCTTAAATATAATTACAAGAATGCCACCGCCTTCACTTTGGACGTCCTATTTCTAAATAAGGACGTTTTTTAGGGTAGTAATATCCAATTTTTGTAGTAGTGCCAGTATTGTCATCACCACCACGGTCATCCACTTCTGCCATCACGATAATGCCAATGTAAAACAATCTACAGATTATAATTTTGATATTAGCATTAAGGGAATTAGTGTTCTAGTGAGAAAAATGTCAGGTTTAAAATTCATATCCCTGCCTTAGGAGGCAAAATACAAACTAAATGTAAGTCAAATGCAATCATGAAGGATCCAACATTATCACAATTTTTGCCCCAGTTAGAGAAAGGGAAACCTTTATAATTAATACAAACCAAGCCTTTACGAGTATTAACAGCTACAACAAAGAGAAACCTGGCATTGCTTAAGATATCCCATCATACCTTGCTTCATTTAGCACTGCCAAGACCCGCTTCTGAAGAGCTAATACTTCACCTGCTGCTTTTTTACCAGCTTCCACGCCTAATATAATAATTACCAGAATTCAAGGGCTAAATCAAATGAAGAAAATAAATGGATGCCACTAGATATTAAGTTACCAGGTTGATGATATGCATTTATGTTGACAAGTGAGGCATATATCCCAACAGCTCATTCATAGAGTGCAACAAGAGCACCAACCGATCTGGGTGTTACTTCCTGCACAGTTACTGTGACGGACTCTCGGTCATTAGCATACAGAGCTGACCTTGTACCCTGTGGAATTAAGTTTTAGAATGGCATGACAAAAAGACTAATAACAATTTAAAAAAAAATATTAAATTCCAAGTCAAACTCTGTTCGCCTCGCAAGTGTACGAGTTTCGCAAGTAATAAAGTGATAAATAAAGTATCGTTCCCACGAGGATTTGTTTAACAAATTGGTCAAACAAGAGGCTTTGTGAATTTCATCAAGTTGAGCTAAAACAAAGTTTTGATTTGGAATGTGAATTTTTAAAGTCTATTTCTAAAACATAAAATTGACAAAGGCAATTGATTCTTTAAATTCAAGGATAATTGAGCCTAGGGCTCTTTTTCCCCTTTTTGCATTTCATAAAACTTGGTTAATTTCCTCTCTAGTAGCATTTCAATACATATATGTGTTAGTCTAAGGTTCTAAAACACTTGACCCGCTCTCTCAAGTCAAAATCAAATTTCTCTTCTCATTAAAATGCACAATCTCTTGCTACAATTAATGAGAATCAATATTTAAGCAACAACCCTAATATGACAATGCAAGGCTAGTAAACATATCTCTATTTTACCAACAAACCATCCATTTATCAAGTAAACTTCAAGACAAGCATGATTTTAATCAAGTTCTACACCTAGATTAGCTCTCTCAAGTCAAAACCTAAGTGAACAAATCATCTAAATGGAGGCCAATCATTTAGAAGCATTAAGCCAAGATTAAAATCAACACATACATATATTAATCTACCAAAAGAGAGGAATACTCAAGTCTTAATCCATACAAAGGGTCAAAAGAACCCTAGGATAAAAGAAATTAGCCAAGCATGGCTTTAATCATATCCAAACCAACACGAGAAAATTCAGAGTCCAATAGCATACTAGAATATGAACAAACAACTGGAATCAGAGTTAAATAAGAGACAAAACCAAGGAAATCAGCACAGCTCACAGCCTCCGTTCTGTTTCTTTCTCGTTTTCTCCTTGTCCAGCGGCGCCTCTGCTCTACTCTCCTTTTTTAATTCCAGCACCGATTAATAATCTCCTCTCCATCTCGTCTTTTTTTCTTTCTTTTTTTCAAAACCCTGTGCACAGCGTTCCCTTTTTTTCTCCAGCCGCCTTTCACGTTCTCAATTCCGGTCTTTACCCTGCGCTCTTCGTTCTTTTTGCTCTCTTTTCTCTTTTTCCTTTCTTCAATTCCGCCCAGCGAATCCCGTCATGACGCGCTCTCCTTTTTTTCTTTTTCAATTCTGCAATTAGGTCTCAATTGATTCCATTCATGTGGGCCCTCCTGCATCTCCCTTTTTTCTGTTCCAGCCGTGGACCTCCTTTCTTTCCTTTCCATTAGGTTTTTGGCCTTTATTCAATTGGTGGCCCAATTGCATTAATCCAAAACGCTGCCCCTGCATTACATCCACGGCCCCTTTCATTCTGATTACGAAAAGCAACTTAATAATAATAATAATAATAATAATAATAATAATAATAATAATTAAAACATAAACTTTTTCTTTTCTTTTCTTTTCTTTTTCTTTTATTTTATTTAAACTAAAGTATTTTTATTTAAATTTGAAAGCTATAATATTTACAATGAAATCCCCTAAATAATGTACCAATTTGATTTGATCTTATAATAATGTAATCTCATTTAAATCTCTTAAAATTGTTTAGATACTCTCCAAATATCTTCAAAATGTACTTTAAATATACCAAATATGGAGAGTTATCAAACTCCTTGCCTAATGATTCCATGACCAACTGCTGTAAGTATCTGCTAAATAATAACAGGCTGTCCTTGTATGGAAGAATGACCATATCCTAGAAAATGTAAGAAAAGAAGAAGAAGAAGAAGAAGAAGAAGAAGAAGAAGAAGAAACCAATAAGCAATGGTAAAGTAAACCAGATGATCAGTTATAACCATCCATAAGCATAGTCCGGTCCCAGCTTCAATGAATTACTAGCAAACAAATCACTTGTTCAAACACATGATGTATCTATATACTATCAAACTATCAAAGGTAGATGTCCAGAGGCAGTCATTTCAAGCACATAATTTCAGTTAAAGAAAAGATTATTTATCTATACTCTAAACAAATCTTTATAACTTCAGTTCTTCTAATTACAAAACAGATCTTTGTATCACAACATCCCCAATAGTTCCATTGTGAGTGGCTACTGGCTAGTCACAAGATATAATAAATATGAAGTGATGACCAGCTTCATGACAAATCCCTTGCAATCTGGCACCTTAAGAAAACATTAGAAACGGATACATACGACAGTGCTTCTATTAGCCTCATCCATCAAAGCTGCGCCAGCAAGCATTTCTCTAACATCAATCCCCTGAAGCAAAAAAGACACTGTAATATTTGAATGCAAAGATCAAAAGTATAAACACATAAAATTTCAATTCAGGGTCATTCACCTGAAGGGCAGCCGGAAGCAGGCCAACTGCAGACATTTCTGATGTTCTACCTCCCACCCAGTCAAACATTGGAAATCTTGCCAACCACCCTTCAATTCTTGCAGTACTATCTAACAAAGAATTTTCCTGTGTTATTGCAACACCCTGCGTTGTAGCAAGCATAAGCATATTATCACATTTCACAACCAATAACTCGACACTCTGCTTCCACAGAAAGATTCTGATACCTCACTTCCACAGTCGGCAACTTAATACCAACTCTACATACCATAAGATTAAAACATAATATTTGTGAAGTGTGAAACATTACCTTGAAGCTAAATGCATAAAAATATCTAAAAAGCAAAGTTCTTACTTATCAATTCTTTTCCTCAGTTTCTGCAACAATCGAAGATTGTCATTTTCAGTATGCTTGATAAGCCTTTCTACGAACATATGCCGATCATTTTCAGTGTGCTTGAAAAGAAATGTATCAATTTTCAATCATACAAATATGTTCTTATTTCTTACTTTACAACTTGTTATTGCATGTGCAGACTTATTGTAAGATGTTTTTAAGTAATTATGTTCTTACTTAGGAGCGTACAGTGATTCTCTAAGAAAAATAATCATATATAGTTAATTAGATCCCATAGAAGTGATCCAGTACCAAAAATCTTAAAATAACTTTATTTTACGTTTTCTCTTTGGGTATCGGCATTGTTTTTATATCTCAAACTTTTTAAGAAAGTAAAAGTTCACATCTAGCTCGTCTTCTTGTAAGGTTTCATTTGAATATCTTAACTTAAAAAAATGTATTTTTGAATGTTTAAACATGCACTTTCCCTTTTTAAAAATAATTGGTCACTGTTGTTCAATAAGCTTCATTGCTCTTAAGAGTAGGTTTTCCAGAAATCTGGAGAATGGAAAAAAGAGAGAAGATCGATACAGAAAAAGTCGTGCGTAATTGCTTTAATTTAAATTATTACCTTCTCGCCGGAAGAATACCCTGGAGGTTTTTGCAGTAGCTATTGTATTTCCCAGACCTGATGGCGTTGACAATGGCGTCTTCAGCAGAGACCGTGGTTCGGAAGCTGGGGAAGACGGAAGGGTCGCCGTGGCCGAGAAAGATGGCCTGCCTTTCATCTTCTTTGCCTAACGAGTTTATCAAAGAGCCGAGAACTTTTCGAACCGATCTGGAAGATGCAGCGATGAGGTGTTGGTGTTCGCCTCGCAAGTGTATGAGTTTCGCAAGTAATAAAGTGATAAATAAAGTATCGTTCCCACGATGATTTGTTTAACAAATTGGTCAAGCAAGAGGCTTAGTGAATTTCATCAAGTTGAGCTAAAACAAATTTTTGATTTGGAATGAGAATTTTAAAGACTATTTCTAAAACTTAAAATTGAAAAAGGCAATTGGACAGATTTTTGCCGTGTCTTCCAAAATAAACCAAGTTCGAAAACAATTTGCAGAATTAGGGAACCTGGGTCGTTTCCCAACGAATTTGCAGCGGGCTTGTTCAATAACAATAGTGAAACAGAATGATAAAATGGGGGGTTTGGTTTAACAGAATTGAACAAAACGAAATAACATAATCAAAGTGCAATAAACAGAGTCAAACAGAATCAAATAAACAGAGACAGATTAAAGATAATCAACCCAACGAATTGATTCCAGAAACCTCCATCATTGAACGAAAATATAACTAACCCACGTTTGGTTCCGGATGAATCGAAATATCTGCATTCATCCGGAGATTCCCTCGCCTAGACGATCGCCTAGAATCTGCCCGGACAGTGGCGTCTCACTGTGCAATCGCACAGCAACACTATAACCTAGTCCGAACTAAGTCCTTGGGATGAACCAAACCGAATATTAAATCTAATATTCGAACTATTTCAAAATCGAATCCGATAAGATGAAAACAGAATCGAGTAGTTACCGATTAGGCACGAGTTCTCTGGATGAATCATGGAATCCTCATCGTTGGGTTAATCACAAGAGTTTAGCCGATCATGGCTGGGAAAATCGAAGAACGAACGAAGAACACGAAGAACGCGCAAAGAACATGAAGAACAGATGAGAGAAAATGAAAACTTGTATTTTGATCCACTCTAATGTTAAAAACGTGAATGAATATGTTTGTGGCAGCTGCCATACTTAAAAATAACCTAAAATGAAATGGGCTCTCATAGCTTTAGCCCAAAACAGAAATAAAATATAACTGGACTTAAATTACAAAATTCGGGTCCAAAATAAATCCAGAATTGTACATCCGACTTTGGCTCCAAAATTGACCTCTTTCTTGACCGAATTTGCTCTTGATGTCTTCATAACAATTGTAGCTCTCTGAATCATCTGAAATATGAGACAAAAATGAGGCAAATCCGATGTCTGGTTCAAGAGTTATGGTAGAAATAGTGAAGCAACACAAAACTGGAATTTTATTATTAAAAATAGCTAAAATGCAATAAAAGGCCCAAGGCCCAAATAAACATAAGAGCCATTATTTATTAGCTAAAGGGTCCTAAATTATTATTCAAGAGACAAAAATAAGTGTATAAAATATTCAATTATCAGCAATTGATTCTTTACTTTAAGGATAATTGAGCCTAGGGCTCTTTTTCCCCTTTTTGCATTTCATAAAACTTGGTTAATTTCCTCTCTAGTAGCATTTCAATAAATATATGTGTTAGTCTAAGGTTCTAAAACACTTAACCCGCTCTCTCAAGTCAAAATCAAGTTTATCTTCTCATTAAAATGCACAATCTCTTGCTACAATTAATGAGAATCAATATTTAAGCAACAACCCTAATGTGACAATGCAAGGTTAGTAAACATATCTCTATTTTACCAACAAACCATCCATTTATCAAGTAAACTTCAAGACAATCATGATTTTAATCAAATTCTGCACCTAGATTAGCTTTCTCAAGTAAAAACCTAAGTGAATAAATCATCTAAATGGAGGCCAATCATTTAGAAGCATTAAGCTAAGGTTAAAATCAACACATACATATATTAATCTACCAAAAGAGAGGAATATTCAAGTCTTAATCCATACAAAGGGTCAAAAGAACCCTAAGATAAAAGGGAAATTAGCCAAGCATGGCTTTAAACAAATCCAGAACAGCAACAATAAATTCAGAGTTCAAAGACATATGGAAATTCAAGGGAAAATGAGTAAAGATAAAACAAACAGCCCCAAAATCGTAGCTCCTCTATTCCTCTTTTTCGTTCAGCCCTCTGGTTCTGCTTCTCGCTCTGCGTCTCTGCTTCTCGCTCTCTCGTTCTCTTTTTCTGTTCTGTTTCCACCGCTCTCCTCTGTCCAGCGTTTGCGCTTTGTTTCTCTTCGGTCCAGCGGCGCTGTTCCTTTCTTTTAATCCCAATCCGCTCCTCTCCTTTCTTCCGTCTTTTTTCTTTAATTCCAGCTCCGTGAATTCTCTTATATCCAGCCGCCCCCCTCTTTGTTTAATTAGGTCACCAATTCCCTTCTTTCAATTTCTCAATTCGTGGGGCCCGCAATTTAAAACGCTGCACCTTCGGTTTTTTTAATCAATGCCACACTCAATTAATTTGTGCTGTACGTCTATGGCCTCTGCACATGGAAGAGAAGGAAGAAATATTAAAATAGCAATATACTATATAAAATAAACTAAAACCATTTTTTTTCTTTTTCTTTTTCTTTCTTTTTTTCTTTTTTATTTTATGTACCTTATCTCATTCTAATTTATTTATTCTTATATATAAACCTAAATATTTCTATTTAATTAAAATTAAGATATTTGCAATGAAATCCCTAAAAATGTGCCAATTGATTTGATCTTATAATGATATAATCTCATAGAAATCTCCTGAAATTGCATAGATAACTCTCCAAATATCTTCAAAATGTACTTTAAATATACAAAATATGGAGAGTTATCACACCCCCACACTTGCATCAAATCTTGTCCTCAAGATTTTAAATTCTAGACAACTAAATTCAGGAAAACCATGGAAGCAAGATTTTTAAAGTAAGCACTACAAAATTGATGTTAATTCAAATTTTCAAGAAATAAATTTACTCAAAAATCTTTTCCTCCTTCCAAAAATGCAAATAGCAAGGCAATTAATTTGGCAAAGATAAATCACAATAGAATGTCCCTCACAAGTCAAGTGTTTACACTCATTTCTCAAGATATTCTAGGGCTTGTGTTTCACTCAATTCCACCTATTGCAACTTATCTACCATAAGCTTGTTTACCATCTCAATCTCCACTTTATACATTATCCCATTGCACACTCAAATCAAAAGGACTTTCTCAAGGTTGTAATTATCAAGGTAGGATAATGAAATGAAAATGATCAAATGGTATGGGAAAATACTTTAATTAGTGCCAAGTAATTTAATGAAATTCATGATGAAGAATGAAGGAATACCTATCAAGAAAAACAAACAAACTCACTAACACTATATATAAACAACTTTTTTTTTTTTATTATTTTTTTTTCAAAACTATATACACATACTTCCTAACTCCTTCACTCTTTTAAATTGATTTACTTAGCACTTACTAAAGTAATAAAAATGAATGGGAAGAAAAAGATATAAAAATTGCATATCTCAAACAAAGGGCTATTTATTCTATGCAATTTTTTTTTTAGATAAAATAAAATAAAAGATAAAGGCTCAAATGGGGTAAACAAAGGATTTTCTTGTGATAAGGATGGACATTTGGCCAAACTAGCTATGAAATGAATGCCTAAATCATCTTTGTGCATGCAATAGGATTTCAAATTTCAAAAGAGATTCAAGACAAGTTCTAGAGATGGAATCACAATAGGTGTACTCCTCTTGAAAAAAATGAAACTTAGGCTCAATTCCCTCACAGGTTCTTTGACATCCTAAAGTAAAGTACCCAAACCAAATCTTTACCTCTTTACTAACATTCAAAGAACATAGAATCAATTCCTAATCAAATTCACTCCTTTTCATGTTCAAATCAACCCAATTGTAATAATGCTCACAAATACTATTCACACTTCAATGAAAAAAATTGAGGACAAAGCAAGTTAAAAATCAAGGATACCCTCACCCCCACACTTAAATGTCACATTGTCCTCAATGTGAACAAGTAACAAAAAGTAGTGAAAGTGAAGAGCAACCATATCTAAGTGCAAGGGTAACACCAATTTCAGAGATTTCAAATTTCCACCAATGAACAGCTCAAGTGCTAACAGTCTCTTAATGATCATCACAAACATATTCACATGCACATCCAACTAAGACCAAGACTCATTTTCACGCAATATATCATCAACAATCAAATAGAACAAATCAAAGAAAAGTAGAAGAACACTCCCTATTCTTCCGTGACTTGCGCTTTCAATCCTTGCTACCAAACCGGAACACATCATCAAGGGCTTTCACCGTCCTACAAAATCAAACAAAGCATCAAGTAATACCTTGGGTTGCCTCCCAAGAAGCGCTAAGTTTAAAGTCTTCAGCCAGACTCTTCATGATGGTCACTCCTCATTAACCAAGTAGATAGTGGACACAAGCCTATCCACATCTCCACCCCAATAATGCTTCAATCGTTGACCATTAGCCTTGAATCTTTCACCCTTTTCATTCTCCAGTTCCACATCACCAAACTTAGATGCTTGAACCACCGTGAATGGACCGGACCATCGAGACTTTAGTTTCCCCGGAAATAACCTCAACTTGGAGTTATAAAGGAGGACACTTTGACCGAGTTCGAAACTCTTGGGAATGATTTTTCTGTCATGATCCGCTTTGGTCTTCTCCTTATATATCCTTGCATTTTCATAAGCATTTAGGCGGATTTCATCTAATTCATTGATTTGAAGTAGCCTCTTCTTCCCCACAGCTTGGGAATCAAAATTTAGCTTTTTGATGGCCCGAAAAGCTCCATGCTCCAATTCCAACGGTAAGTGGCATGCTTTCCCAAACACCAAGCGATAGGGGGACATACCAATAGGCGTTTTGAAAGTCATTCGGTATGCCCATAGAGCATCATCCAACTTGGTAGACCAATCCTTCCTCGTAGTTCCCACCACCTTCTCAAGAATGTTCTTGATCTCACGATTGGAAATTTCTGCTTGCCCATTACTTTGAGGATGGTATGGCAATGATACCTTGTGCTTGACACCATATTTCTTCATCAAGGCTTGAAATTGGTGATTGCAAAAGTGAGAACCACCATCACTTATAATTGCTCTAGGTGTCCCAAATCGAGTGAAAATGTTCTTCTTGAGAAATTTCAACACTGTCTTGGCATCATTTGAGACACATGCAATGGCCTCAACCCACTTGGAGACATAGTCAACTCCAACTAAGATGTACTCATTGTTAAATGACTTAGGAAAAGGGCCCATGAAGTCAATTCCCCAAACATCAAAAAGTTCAACTTCAAGCATGCTAGTCAAAGGCATCTCATTCCTCCTGGATATGTTCCCTACTCTTTGGCATCTATCACATTGGAGAGCAAAGGCATATGCATCCTTGAATAGAGTGGGCCAATAGAATCCACTTTGGAAGACCTTTGCAACAGTTTTCTCTCCTCCAAAATGGCCACCATATTCAGAAGAGTGGCAACAATGCGAATACACTCTTGTTCATTTTCCGTACACATCTCCGAATGAGTTGATCAGGACACCTCTTGAATAAATATGGTTCATCCCAAAAGTATTTCTTCACTTCATGTAAGAACTTACGCTTTTGGTGAAAATTGAAATCCGGAGGTAACACTCCACATACTAAGTAATTGACAAAATCAGCATACCATGGTGTGGATAAGCTATCAATAAGGAACAACTGCTCATCTGGGAATGATGCATGAATCACATCCGAATCATCAAGTTGAGCCTCATTGCTCAACCGTGAGAGATGGTCGGCCACTTGATTCTTGGTGCCTTTCCTATCAAGGATGTTCAGGTCAAACTCTTGAAGTAGAAGCACCCATCGAATTAGTCTTGCCTTAGAGTCCTTCTTCATAAGTAGGTATTTCAGAGCTGAATGATCGGTGTAGATGATGACTTTAGTACCCACAATGTAAGACCGAAACTTCTCACAAGCATAGACTATGGCAAGTAATTCCTTCTCGATAGTGGTATAATTAAGTTGGGCACAATCAAGAGTCTTGTTAGCATAGTAAATGGGATGAAATAGCTTTTCCGCCTTTTGCCCAAGAGCAGCACCAACTGCATAATCACTAGCATCGGCCATGATAATGAAAGGTAGAGCCCAATCTGGAGCTATCAAGATAGGAGAAGAAATTAGACATTGTTTCACTCTTCAAAAGCTTTTAAGCACTCCTCATCAAACTTGAATTCTATATCTTTTCCAATAACTTGGAAAGTGGCTTGGCAATCTTAGAAAAATCCTTGATAAATCTCCTATAGAACCTAGCATGACCAAGGAAGCTTCAATACCCTTTACACTAGTAGGAGGAGGCAATTGCTCAATGATAGCAATTTTGGCTTTGTCCACTTCCAAACCCTTCTTGGACACCCTATGGCCAAGAACAATGCCTTCTTGCACCATGAAGTGACATTTCTCCCAATTGAGAATCAAATTTGTTTCTTCACACCGTTGAAGCACCGCATCCAGATTATCCAAGCACGAATCAAAAGATGGACCGAATACGAGAAATCGTCCATAAATACTTCAATGGTCTTCTCAATCATATCAGCAAAATGGACATCATGCACCTTTGAAATGTGGCAGGAGCATTGCAAAGTCCAAATGGCATTCTTCTGAAAGCGAATGTGCCATAGGGACAAGTAAAAGTAGTTTTCTCTTGATCTTCTGGGGTTATGGCAATCTGATTGTAGCCTGAATAACCATCTAGAAAACAAAAGAACTCTTGGCCGGCTAGCTTGTCAAGCATCTGATCAATGAATGGAAAAGGGAAGTGATCCTTCCTTGTAGCAAGATATTAAGCTTCCTAGTCCATACATACTCGCCATCCAAATACCGTGCGAGTGGGAATCAATTCATTTTGGGTGTTAGCCACTACGGTCATGCCACCCTTCTTAGGGACACATTGGACTGGGCTCACCCATGAACTATCAGATATGGGATATACTATTCCAGCTGAAAGCCATTTAAGAATTTCCTTCTTGACCACTTCTTTCATAATCGGATTCAAGCGCCTTTGATGCTCAATGGAAGTTTTGTGA
Organism: Acacia pycnantha; assembly: GCA_025563575.1. Classification (NCBI taxonomy): domain Eukaryota; kingdom Viridiplantae; phylum Streptophyta; class Magnoliopsida; order Fabales; family Fabaceae; genus Acacia; species Acacia pycnantha. The sequence goes on along the minus strand of JAMWYP010000003.1, from coordinate 6,985,863 downwards.
TCATCCTCCAATAGAATCTTGTGCATACAAATAGAAGGGCTTATTCCCTTGATATCAGCAATAGTCCACCCAATAGCATGCTTATGTTCTCTCAAAACTCTTAGTAGCTTCTCTTCTTGCAAATTAGAGAGGGTAGAAGAGATAATTACCGTAGAGTGTTAGAATCCCCAAGGTAAGTATATTTGAGATGAGAAGGCAGTGGCTTCAACTCTAAAACCGGAGGAACTTCAATAGACGGCTTCAATGGAGTACTTAAGGCATCAGACACCTCAAGTGGCTCAAGAGTCCTCGGTCTAGAATGAGGAAATGAGTCATAACGGAAGAGCTCTTCAACAACATCTTCATCCAACTCTTCAAAACTCTTCTCACCAATCAAGAATGCCTCTAAAGGATCCTTAATCATGGAGGCATATGATTCCTGAGGAATAACTGCATCTAATACATCCACAAACGAGCATTGAGCAGAATCATCATGAAACTTCAAAGCTTTTTCCATGTTGAATATCACTTGCTCGTTATCAACCCTCAAAGTAACCTCACCCTTCTCTACATCAATAAGAGTCCTTGCAATGGCTAAGAATGGACGCCCAAGGATTAGAGGAATTTTCCAATCAACTTCACAATCAAGCACTACAAAATCCGCGGGGAAGATAAACTTGTCAACTTTAACTAGGACATCCTCAATGATTCCTCTAGGTCTAGAAATGCTACGATCGGCCAAGAGAAGAGTCACCGTAGTGGGTCTTGGTTCTCCCAAGCCCAATTGGTTGAAAACAGCTAGAGGCATCAACTTAATACTTGCTCCCAAATCACAAAGAGCCTTACCATTAAAGTTGGTCCCAATGTTGCAAGGAATGTAGAAGCTTCCTGGATCTTTGAGCTTAGCTGGTAACTTCCTTTGAATGACCGCACTACACTCTTCACCAATGCCACGGTCTCAAATTCATTGAATCGCCGCTTCTTGGACAAAACATCTTTAAGGAACTTAGCATATTTAGGCATGCTCTCCAAAGCTTCAAGAAAAGGAATGTTCACATGGAGTTGTTTGAACATGTTCACAAACTTTTGAACTGGGCATCTTCCTCTTTCTTCTTGAATCTTTGAGGGAAAGGTAGTGGTGGCATAAAAGTAGGAGTGGTGGCCTTTTTCTTTTCTCATCATTCATCTCTTGCTCCACCTTCTTGTCCTTGCCAACATCATTCAAACTTTCTTCAAGTTGCTTTCTCTTGTTAGTTTCATCTTCCTCCCCCACACTTTCTTCTTCAACATCGTCAATCACTTGATCATCTTGTTTTGGTTGAGGAGTACTTGAGCTAGGCACATCCGGTAGTACTTTTCCGCTTCTCAAGTTAATGGCATTGCATTCCTCTTTTCCAACTCGTTTTGGATTAGGAATGGTGTCACTAGGAAGATTGCTTCTTGACATAACATTCACTTGTGATGCTAATTGCCCCATTTGCACTTCAAGATTTTTAATAGCAGTTTCATGGAGAGAAAAAGTAGCCTTAGTTTCAACCCTTGAAGATTCCACCTCAGACAAGATTCGAGCTAGCATCTTGTCGGTTTTAGATTCCTCTTCCTTAATAGGAAGCTGCCTTGATTGCATTTGAAAACCGGGTGGAATAGGCTTAGTGCCAGATGTAGACCCCTGTGCTTGATTCAAACTATTACCTTGACTCCACGAGAAATTTGGGTGTAGCCATGTAAAGAGGACAATAATTAGGCATATGGACATCATGGCATTGATCACATACAATTGGTGTGGCATGAACAGAATGCACACCTTGAGAAGTGCTCTTTTGCACTTGAGACTCTAGCACATCAAAACGCTTATTCAAAGCGGATAAGAGAGTTGCAATTTGTGAGGAAGAGTCTTCTTTTGCATTAGACATAGCTTGGTTAGTCCTCCTATCATTGCCTTGGGTATTGTTTGCAGACAACTGATCCAACAATCGAATCACCTCATTCACGGAACATTCCGGTATCCTCCATTGGTCATAGAATCAACCATTGCTTTAGATTGAGGATTAAGTCGAGTACAAAAAATTTGGACTACAACCCATTTGTCCACCCCATGATTAGGGCATTGCTTCATTAACATCTTGTATCTCTCCCAAGCGGCATAAAGATGTTCATCGGGATGTTGTTTAAAGCTTAAAAATTCATCCCTAGCTTCCACAGATTTGTCATCAGAAAAGAATCGAGCTCTAAACTTAGCCTCAAGATCGGTCCAAGAAGTGATAGACCCTTCCGATATTCCGACTAGCAAAATCATTGACGGTAGCTCTATCATATTCATCATCTGCCATGGTTTCAGATGCAGATTCATTCTCTTCTTCAATGAGAGGTACTCCGTTAAGTTCCACTACCAATTCGTCCGGATGCAAGTTTTGCATATACTGAAATGGTACCTACAAGAGAAACAAGCAAGAGCGAGTATCAAACTAAAACAAAAATCAATAAAGGAAAAGAAAGAAAAATTGTAAACCTAACTAAAAACTCAAGCAAAGTTTACTAACACAAGCCCAAGGTTGACCAAAGGATTTGTTTACACAAATCCCCGGCAATGGCGCCAAAAACTTGTTCGCCTCGCAAGTGTACCAGTTTCGCAAGTAATAAAGTGATAAATAAAGTATCGTTCCCACGAGGATTTGTTTAACAAATTGGTCAAGCAAGAGGCTTAGTGAATTTCATCAAGTTGAGCTAAAACAAATTTTTGATTTGGAATGAGAATTTTAAAGACTATTTCTAAAACTTAAAATTGAAAAGGCAATTGATTCTTTACTTTAAGGATAATTGAGCCTAGGGCTCTTTTTCCCCTTTTTGCATTTCATAAAACTTGGTTAATTTCCTCTCTAGTAGCATTTCAATAAATATATGTGTTAGTCTAAGGTTCTAAAACACTTAACCCGCTCTCTCAAGTGAAAATCAAGTTTATCTTCTCATTAAAATGCACAATCTCTTGCTACAATTAATGAGAATCAATATTTAAGCAACAACCCTAATGTGACAATGCAAGGTTAGTAAACATATCTCTATTTTACCAACAAACCATCCATTTATCAAGTAAACTTCAAGACAAGCATGATTTTAATCAAATTCTGCACCTAGATTAGCTTTCTCAAGTCAAAACCTAAGTGAATAAATCATCTAAATGGAGGCCAATCATTTAGAAGCATTAAGCTAAGGTTAAAATCAACACATACATATATTAATCTACCAAAAGAGAGGAATATTCAAGTCTTAATCCATACAAAGGGTCAAAAGAACCCTAAGATAAAAGGGAAATTAGCCAAGCATGGCTTTAAACAAATCCAGAACAAAGAACAATAAATTCAGAGTTCAAAGACATATGGAAATTCAAGGGAAAATGAGTAAAGATAAAACAAACAGCCCCAAAATCGTAGCTCCTCTATTCCTCTTTTTCGTTCAGCCCTCTGGTTCTGCTTCTCGCTCTGCGTCTCTGCTTCTCGCTCTCTCGTTCTCTTTTCTCGCTTCTGTTTCCACCGCTCTCCTCTCGTCCGGCGTTTGCGCTTTGTTTCTCTTCGGTCAGTGGCCTGCTCCTTTCTTTTAATCCCAATCCGCTCCTCTCCTTTCTTCCGTCTTTTTTCTTTAATTCCAGCTCCGTGAATTCTCTTATATCCACCGCCCCCTCTTTGTTTAATTAGGTCACCAATTCCCTTCTTTCAATTTCTCAATTCGTGGGGCCCGCAATTTAAAACGCTGCACCTTCGGTTTTTTTAATCAATGCCACACTCAATTAATTTGTGTTGTACGTCTATGGCCTCTGCACATGGAAGAGAAGGAAGAAATATTAAAATAGCAATATACTATATAAAATAAACTAAAACCATTTTTTTTCTTTTTCTTTTTCTTTCTTTTTTTCTTTTTTATTTTATCTACCTTATCTCATTCTAATTTATTTATTCTTATATATAAACCTAAATATTTCTATTTAATTAAAATTAAGATATTTGCAATGAAATCCCCTAAAAAATGTGCCAATTGATTTGATCTTATAATGATATAATCTCATAGAAATCTCCTGAAATTGCATAGATAACTCTCCAAATATCTTCAAAATGTACTTTAAATATACAAAATAGTTGGTTCGCCTAAAAACGCCACTCGCTTGATCCATTAACTTCCATAGTCTTCTCTTGCAGAGATCTCTGCTGCTTCTCCCTCTTTCTCCTTCTTTGAGTGCCTCCTCCCTCGTTTCGCACGTATTTAATCATGGTGGTGGGGGATTTTAGGGATCTGAAGGAGAAGGAGCTTCGGTTTATAGGAAAAATGCGATTTGGGGATTTTGATTAGGGATTTTGCGAGGGAACCACTACTCCCTCGCAAAATGGCGTCATTTTGCGAGGGCACTACAGTTCCCTCGCAAAAACCACTAATTTTTGTGAGGGACAACTTCTTCCCTCGCAAAAATCTCCCATTTTGCGAGGGAAAACTTCTTCCATCGCAAACATTTTGTGAGTGCATTAGGGGTTCCCTCACAAAAACCACTAATTTTTGCGAGGGACAACTTCTTCCCTCGCAAAAATCACCCATTTTGCGAGGGAAAACTTCTTCCCTCGCAAACATTTTGTGAGGGCATTAGGGTTCACCACTCATTTTTGCGAGGGAAAGCTTCTTCCCTCGCAAAAATGGCCCATTTTGCGAGGGAAAACTTCTTCCCTCGCAAAAATCACCCATTTTGCGAGGGAAGAAGTTTTCCCTCGCAAAATGGGCCAAATTTGCGAGGGAATTTTTTTCCCTCACAAAATCCGCCGCAAATAATGAATTTTCTAGTAGTGTAAGTAGATAATAAATGCTTTCGACTTGGGACTTCTGCATATCGAAATAGATGTTACTACACACATTGGACCACATAATTCCTGCCATGTAATCACGGTGAGTAAAATTCGCCAATAGTTTTGTTCTACATGGACCAATAGCTGATCTGCTACAACGTTTAGTAGTTTATATTGATGATGATTGATAGCAGAGGCCTTATCTAGGGTCTGGAAATTTGCAATTATATCCAATTGAAATAATCAAAACTAAAATCAGGTGTGCGCTTACCCTTCAATTTGTCTTTTTAAGTTTTAACTACAAAGGAGTATTATGATATTTTTACTATATTTAGAAATCGTTAATAAGACTTCTTAGCTTGATTAAACTTTTTTAAAAGTGTAGGTTTAAAAGATTTTGGTATTTGAGTTGGAAATAATATGAATTTTCCCTTTCCATTAATTAGTTATTATTTAATTATATGGTGTTAGATTCCACAAACTCTATTTGCTCTACTAGTATAAACTAGCTAATTTATTAGTATAGCCAACCACATATACGCGAACTGACCATCACCATCACCATCAATCCACCACTACGTTTAATTTATACTATCTTATCTTAACTTTACTTAATCATTTTTCATTTATTTTTCCAAACTTATAAAATTTTTTTTTGCCAAATGAACATGCCAGATGCAGCAAAGTTGGCATGTGTGAGAGACTAATCATACTTCAATATTAACCATATCTGATCATGATTCTGAAATTGGTTGGTAATGCCCTCAAATTAAACACCCGCTAAGGAATAGAAAAATGTTAATCCCTTGACCAAAAAAAAAAAAAAGGTAAATGAATTGGCTTATAATTTTATTTAAAGGGGTGCACAAGACTACCACCAGGTAGAATCTAGAGAGGGACAGATGTATGCGGGCTTACCTCCAAATTTTTTGCAAAAAAATATATTGACACTCGGAAAAAGAAACAAAGATTCAGCTAATACAAAATTAATATGCTAAAAAACGAGAATATTTCACCATATAACAAACATCAACCAACTTCCAAAACAGAAGTGGCACTGCATCAGGACAATCCCGAACAATTAAATCTTTAACATCCATCTTTTCAAAATGAGGCTCCGACATTTGCGTGCAAGAAATTGTTAGACGGCTTAGGAAAGGTGGCAATTCTTGCTCTTGCAACACTACATTTGGACTTTTAATTATAACTAACTTGTCCAAATATGGGCAGTATGGGATAGAAGAAGCAAGCAGTGGACATCTTTCAATTTCCAGATTCTCTAAAGAAAGAAGTTGACGTGGTAAATTTCCAATTAGTCTGGGACAATCATGAAAGCGAAGAGTGCAGAGATTAAGGAAAGCATACATATCTATTGAATTCCATTCTTCCCATGAGATCATATTTTCAAAATGAAGAGTTTCAAGGGATGGAAATGGTACACGTAGAAGCAAAACAATCTACATGGAAAAACTCAGAATCGATATCCACCACACTTTCTAATCCTTCAATAGCTAAGGTCCTCAGAGCAGGTAGTTGCCCAAGGGCACAAATTCTCCAACAGTTATTGCAATTAATTTGGTGCAATTCAATCAACTTGTTGTAGGAATGACCGTCAACTTTCAAAATTCGTGAATCCCAATAAGGTCGAAGCTTCTCCTTCATATCCCTCTCTGTTGATGAAAATAGAAATAATGTTAAAAAATATAAAGAACAAAACTCAAGTTTTGAAGGCCACAATTGTAGCAACATTAATTAATAGTACTAATAAAATATAGAGTAGAATCCTCTAGTCTCTCACACTAGCAATATATGATGATAAATAAAAATGTGTTTTCAATAAATGTGATGAAAATTTCAAATTATGAAATTTTATTATAATAGTCATCAAAATTAATTAATTTATAACATTAGAAAATTTGAAAATATATGTATTGTAATTATTTTAAGTTATATAGAAAATTATTTTTAGCAAATATAAATGTTTAAATAAATATTATGTTAAATAACAGCATATCTCTTCACCTTACGCTTGTTGCCATGGTCTCACGGATGTTGCTATGACATAAACTCTTAAAACAAGATAATTCATTATATTTGCAAAAGAAGCTAAGTAGCTAACTATATGCAAGGCTTATAAAGAGAACCCGAGTTTAGCACCCTCCAAAACAAGCCAAGCTATTAATAGATTTCTGGAGTTGTCAATTTTGATACTCTGTCCATTTCTTTTCATAAGATATAAATAAGTCTAGTCGATGATGAAATAATAAAGTCACAAGCGGTAAAAATAAGAATATCAATGGTAGCATAAAAAGCCAGATGAAGGAAAAAAAAAAAAAAAAAAAACCTTGATAATGCATGGTGTTGTCAAGTGACTCTACATACTTTGCTGAATTTGAATCCAAATTCATATCTTCCTCGACATCTTTCCAATCTTTTTGTTCTTGTATTTTTTGCAACAATGCCTATTTTAGGGACCTTGAATTGAACATTTTCTACGTTACTTTGTAGATTGTATACATGAACTCCAAAATAGATTTCCTTTGCTTCGCTCAGAAAGGAAACCTTCACTTGATTCCACTTATTTACAAGGGGGAGTTCAGTACTGGGAATTATACTTTTCGATATAGAAATTTTAGGAAAGGGGTTGGGTTCACCCACGATCCAAGGGCAGGGCGAAATCTCTCTTCCTCCTAGGTGATACCGATGTTGGGCAGGACGAACTGTCTATTACCCTCAGGCGTTTACCTAGGCACCCAGGAGCTAGGAAGCCTCCCACAGCGCCTTGACCAACTCCAAGATCGAACCCTCTCCCTTTGGTGAGAGTGTCCAACCCCTTTGCCAGTTGAGCCCAAGGACGAGGGGTACTGGGAATTATACTTTGCATAGCACATAGAAGAAATATTATCTAGCATGGTGTCATTGATGCGCACTGGGAATTTATAATTGGAGACATGATGCTGGTGATCTCACTAGTGCAAAAAAGGGCTTTAAGACTGCCTCATTTGGAGCGGATAATCGACGCACCGGTCTTAAAGGTGTGACCGGTGGCAGTTTTGTAAATAAAAAGAACTTCTTAAACAATGAAGGGCTATAAGACCGCCTCATTTAGAGCGGATAATCGAAGCACCGGTCTTAATGGTATGACCGGAAGACCGAACTTAAAATTTGTTCGGTACTAAAGTTTAAATAAAAAAGTAATAAATGTTAAGACCATTGTTACAGAATGACCGGTCTTAAAAGTAAGACTTTGAAGACCGGACAAAAAATTTGGCCGGTACTAAAGTTTGAATAAAAAATTAATTAATTTTAAGACCGGACATATAAAGAGATCGGTCTTAAAGGTTATATTTTAAGACCGTATATGTGTATTTGTCCTGTCTTAAAAATGAAGCGCCAAACGTTAACTTCGCGCGGACGCTTTTGTCACTCTCACACTCTCACTGAAGAACCCCTGTTCACGTTGCGAAACCCTTCCTGTTCCATTACCTCTCTTCCTCGCCCGCGTCACCGTTAGCCTCTTACTCCCTCATTTTCTCGGGCATTCCTCTCTTACTGTCTTGAAAATGAACAAGTGAAAACGATTCCACTCGTGTTCTTGAAACTCCAGATCTTGGTTTGACCGGGGAGGGTTGGACAAACGAACCCTCTTCATCTCACATTGAGCCTCCTCGCCGCTGCACGCCGTGGTAGAAGCGGCACACGAATGATGGAAGTATCCCTTAGTCCGAATACTGGGACGAAGCTCGAGATTCATTTTGATGAAAATTTGCAACCTTTCGGTCCTAATAAAAGCACATATACTAGTTTTGTCGGCGCTCTAGTACGCAGCAAGGTTAGCATTTTGACTGATGAGTGGAAAAGTGTGGACCAAAAAACAATAAAGGATCCTATGTGGGACACTATCGGCTTACATTCACCGTCCCTGAGTCTGAGAAGTTGAAAGACTCAACATTGTCTTATTGTGCTGAGCGGTTCAGGAAGTTGAAGACCTTTCTCAAGCTAACACTTATATTTTTGCCGAGGAGAAGCCCGACCATCAACCCCAGGACAAGTACAAATTTCTTGATGAACAAACTTGGCAACAATTTGTTCGAAGCGGACCACTCCTGAAGCTCGGTGAGTTATATTTAGTTTTGTTTGCACTTTTGTTTGCTTATTAACCTTGTGAGGATATGTGAATGTTATTGTGTACATCTAATCTGTTAGTTAAATGGTTTGGTGTGTGAATAGAAGTATACATTTGCTGCCTTTGTCCTGCCTGAGAGGAGCATGTCCTAGTTCCATGCAAGTTTGATATGTAAACTGTGTAATGGCCATGGTTAGACGTTGCTGTTAGTTAGTTAGTTAGTCTAATATGTGTAGGAACCATTTATGATGAATGAAGTGAATTTGATGAAGTCCCTTTCCTTTGGTTTTCCCAATTTCTTCTACAATTCTACATCTTCCTTAAGTAAAATGTTGAAACTTGATGAAGTGAATTTGACTAATGTTTGACGTTCATATCAAGCAGAAGTTCTCTAATTTCTGTTAGTGACATGGCTGGAATTCATAATTGATATATAGTTCTTTTCAATCCCGATTCACGAAAATAAGGGAAAAATATCGAGATTGGGAGAAAGAATGATTGCCCACACAGGCTTCTCGCGGCGGATATGAAAAGGCCGAAAAGATTTGATGGCAGCCAAACGGAAGAGATTGGAAGATGAAGTGAATCCAATCCTTCTACGGTAGTTGACCAGCCGCCATCTCCAATACGTCGCGAGGAGCTCGGTTGTATATTCGGCAAAAGCCAAGCGGCACCTACACGAGTGAAAAACTCGTGTAGTTGCTTTGAACGAATTGTAGGTATCGATATTGTTATTTTTACTTACTAAACATGTTTCATCACTAAGCTTCTCGTTATCCGTATCTTACAGAAGATCTTAAAAAGAAAGAGGCAGAGGATCTTTGCGTCGGACGTGAGGAATGATGTTCTGACCGCTGCGACCGGAAAACCAGATCACTCAGGGCGTGTAAGGGGGATTGGAGGACGGGTAGGCCTAAAGCAATACTTTGGTAAATCCAAACGCCAAAGACAAAGTATGGTTACCCGGGAGGAGATGGATCAGACGCTGGCCAAATTAAGTGAGGAATCAGCGGCGAAAGATGCTACATTGAGGATGTTTCAATCTGAGATGAGCTTGATGAAGGAGGAGATGGAGAAAATGAAGTTCCTCCTGAGCTCTCGGCCAGAGACCAGTGTGGATCCCTTGACACCTTCAGCTGAACCTATGCAGCAGCAGAGCACTAGAGGGAGCTGCATTGTTGGACGCCGAGTCGAGCAACCTTGTCATCTCGTATGTGGAGGATCGTGATGGTCATAGACAATTGGTTGCTAAAGGGACTGTCCACAAATTGGGATCAACTGTACACCACGAACAAATGGCTGATGATGAAGTCAGAGTGTCGAGTTGAAGAGGTGATCTTTGATGCACTGTCCCTCTCCCAACCGATGAGTGAAGGTTGTGAGTGATGTCAAGGGAACCTTCATCTCTTGGCGGTGAAGCTTGTAGATGTCTCTACTCCTCCTCAAGCTCCACCCCTCATCAAGCTCCACCCCTCCTCAAGCTCCACCCTCCTCAAGTTCTATCCCCTACCGCTAACTTGACGGCCTGGAGCTGAGGTTACTAGTGCATGTGTTCAACTATTTATAAAGTAAGTATATTCTTCCTTGATTACATAATTGAAATGCACCGTTTAGACACACATATATACATATATACTAATTCCCTCATCGATGTCATTCTTGTAGGTGCATGCACGAGAAACTGGTTCAACAGGCGTAATTTCGGATTTTGGATTCTTGTGCCCAGTGTATGCAAGCACAACACTACCTCTGGAATTGAGACAGAGTACATATCAAATAGGTTGTGTAAAGTGCAAAGAAAGGTGTACTTGTTTCCACACTGGCTCGGTACATATATACTTGTCTCGCAATTCACTTAATATAATTATGCAACATATATATATATATATCACAGTAAGCTATATATGCTCTTATATATATTTATTGTTATTTTTACACCCGTCGGCAACCGGAACGATCGAACTTATGTGGCCCGTAGTCATGAAACTCTTATATGATTTTGTGACGGAGGGAAACACTAAAGTCACTTTAAGGGTAAGATGTTATGGCTGAATTCAGTCACTGATGGCTTAATGTTACATATGAAATATGCACATAATATGTTAATTTTGTTTCTGTCTTTGATGTTACGAGGTTTGCCCGTGAAGAGCCATTTGATGATGATGAAATCGAGCACATACGCGAGGTTTTTTGTGAATATCTCAGTATAAACTAGTCTTAGAAAATCCAAGTCGGGACAATAATTAATGTCCTAAATTAATTCATTTGTAAATAATATATGATGTCAGTAGCAACAATAGCCTTCTGTACATTTATTTATTTTTTCGACTAGCTAATTCATTCATTTGTAAATATAGCAATGTAATTCAATAATAAATTTGTTTATTTTTTCGAACAATTTGTGTGTGTCCATTTTGGGTTTCTGGATGAATGGGATGGTGGATAAAGCTATTTAGTGCTTGAAATTTGAGGTACAAGCGGATGTTGAAAATGAGCAAGATGAGGCTCGAAAAGTATTCGCGACTTTTAGGACCGTATATTTTTAAAAGTGCGGTCCTAAAGGTCTTCGTCCATTTTAAGACCGTATATTTAACAAATATCCGGTCCTAAAAGTCTTCGTCTAATTCTAAAAATTTGGGTAGAGACTTTTAGGACCGTATATTTGTTAAAAGTACGGTCCTAAAGGTCTTCGTCCATTTTAAGACCGTATATTTAACAAATATCCGGTCCTAAAAGTCTTCGTCTAATTCTAAAAATTTGGGTAGAGACTTTTAGGACCGTATATTTGTTAAAAGTACGGTCCTAAAGGTCTTCGTCCATTTTAAGACCGTATATTTAACAAATATCCGGTCCTAAAAGTCTTCGACTAATTCTAAAGACTTTTAGGACCGTATGTATGTCAAATATCCGGTCCTAAAAGTATAGAAAATATACGGCTAAAATATTAGGACCGTATATTTGTTAGTAGTCAGGTCTTAAAAGTTTTCATTTTATTTAATAGATTGCCGAAACCTTTAGGACCGTATATTTGTTAGTTGTCCGCTCCTAACTTTAAATTTTAAAATAAGGCTTAATTTTTAGGACCGAGGATTTTTATACGTCCGGTCCTAATATTCTTCATTTAAATAGAGTTGGTGACTCGATTTTCAGACATATCGTTATGGTTCAAGGCAACCATGTTTCTGGCGTTCTTCTCAAGTTTTGTGCTTCGTTGTTCTCGTTTCTACTTTTCTCGGATGTGAAGAACGTCATCGGTGTCCCTTTTCTTTTGTCGGAAAAGAAAGAAGATAACGAAAACGACACTCGAAAATTTTCATCACATCTCGGAAAAGTAGAGGGAAGACAACGATGGTCCAAACTTGAGAATAGTCGTCACTCTGTTTGTTTTTATTCGAAAAAGGTAAATAATATTTTTTTGTTTTGTTTTGTATGGTCGCAATCGTTAACTTTATTCTCGCAAATTTTTAAGATTGATCACCACGAATAGGACAATGTTTTGTTTGTTCTTGTTGTCGGAGAAAAAAGAACATAAAGTTAAAGACAAACAAGGAAGGCGATTGAGAAATAAAAATTTTATTTAATAATTTTTTTTTCTGCTGCATCGTAAGGCAGTAGTACAAAAAAAAAAAAAAAAAAAAAAACTTAAAATTCTAATCCTCCCCATCGTTGTCGGAGGAGGGAATGGTCGGAGACGTCGTCATCGAGGTATGGTACTCAACGTCATTGGCGTCGAGTACCGCTTTCGGCTTGTTGTTGACGGCGTGATAGACTGAAACAGCTTGCCCAAGCTTCGGTCTATATGATCGACGCGGCTATCAGTGCTCCAAAGATCCGCCGAAGTTCGGATTCGGAGGCAACGGAGGAGGATATGGAGGTGCCTCAGATTTCGCCGAAGGAGGACCTCGTCGTGGTGGAGAAGCCATTACGGTGGAGGTTCTAGGAGGAGATGGAGATGAATGTTAAGAAAGTAACAACGGGTTTAAATAGAGAACCCATCCCAAGAATGTGAAACGCCTAAACATTAACGAGGAGACGCATATTTGCTCAGAATACGAGGAGACGCCTAGTTGGGAAGTTTATGTGGAAGCCGAAGAGACTCTGAATCATTCATTTCAACATGGGGAAGGAACTCTTTGAAAAGAGTGAACTTTTAATACCGGATACTGTGTGAGATCCGTTCTTAAAAGTAATATTTTTTAACCAAAGATTTTCACTTGAAAAAAATAAATTGAAGTATAAAAATAAATGAGTTTTAGGACCGGATACAAAGTAATATATCGGTCTTAAATGAGTTTTAGGACCGGATATTTGATAAAAGGACGGTCTTAAAAGTAATTGAATTAAAAATTAGTTTTAGGACCGGATACCAAGTAATATATCGGTCTTAAATGAGTTTGAGGACCGGATATGTGATAAAAGGACGGTCTTAAAAGTAATTGAATTAAAATTAGGACCGGATATAAGATAAAAGTCCGGTCTTAAAAGTTTGTATAAAAGTAAAATGACGAATTCATCATCGATGTTTATCTCTCCTGCCATCTGTCTTTATATACTCCACACACTACCTCTTTGTCCTTGTTAACTCCTCACTTCCTAGCTCGCCCCAACTTCAAATCCTCAAACCATGGTTAGATACAAGCAAACCGCTCGTAGGGGTGCATACACGCCTCATGCTCGTTCCATGGCTATATCATTATATGGTGCGCCTCCTCCAAATGACGGTGCAAGGCGTATTGTTTCGAAGACTCTCGGGTCGTTGGACCCATTGTTATTTCTTCGGATGATGAAGAGATTGCTCATGCCGCACCCCCTCGATCCTTCCGCCGATCCTTTCCTTGCCGAGGTCAACCGTCATCTTGAAGCCGGCCATGCGGATGTTCGTAATCCCCTCTCCAACCTGTTGGCCCCAGCGCGCCTACCTCTGACCCCTCTCCGCTCTCCTGTAATGATCCATTCATATTGCGGGAGGAGAGAATAAGACAACAACTTGCTGATCTCTGGCAGGAAATTAATGATCTTCACGCCGAAATCGCCGAGGTTGTTCAGTCAGATTCTTGTGGATGATAATATTCAGCTTGTTTTTCATTTATGTTTTTGTTGTTGTGTATATATTCTGAAGTAATGTAAGAAACATTAAGAACACTGTATGAATTTTTTGCTCTTCTCCAAGAATTCATTAAAGAAACTTATTCTCCAATTTTGCTTTATTTTTTGTCCAAAAATATCATTTATTTTATTGATTTAATATTGCAATCACGAAGGCCAATAAGACCGACATTTTATTTTATAAGTAACGGATCTAAAGATAATTTGAATTTTAGGACCGGATGTTTTATAAACCTCCTGGCCTTAAAACTTAAAAGTCTAATAAAAGTTTAGGACCGGATAATTTTAAAACTCCGGTCTTAAAATGTTAGTTGTATCTTTAGGACCGGACATTTAATTAATAACCGGTATTAATAAAATCCAAAAAGCTAAATAAGGTATCTTTGTCGCGCGAAAAAATTAAATTTCCCACTCTAAACTCTTGTCGCGCCGAAAGTGAATACTCGTGTTCCGACTCGAAATTTCCTCTCAGCTTCGTCGCTGCTTCGCGTACCTTTCTCGAAAATCACTCTCTGGTTCCTTAGCTAAACGTCTATAGACGAAGCTGTAAGAGATGTTTCGGTTAAAACTTTATTACTTTCCAGCTTACGAACGAGTATTGAATATCAGAATGGGGTTAGGGAATTTATAGAATTTGCTAAACAAAATGCCCATGATGATGGGGGGAAGTATTATTGCCCTTGTGTAAAATGTTTGAATGAGTGTCGACTATGTCCCGAAGTTATACGCACACATTTAATTTGTCACGGATTTTGTAAGACTTATACAAGATGGGTATGGCATGGTGAACAAGTGCCATCAAGTGGGAAACAACATGGGGAAGTGGCCTTTGATGATAATGACACGGATATGGATGATCGCATAGAGGACATTATCCGTGATGTAGGAGAAGAGGCTTTTGAGCGATCACATGCATATGGTAATATGTGCAGTGATGCAGAGACACCGCTATATCGTGGGTGTAAAAAATACCAATTGTTGAACGCTGTATTGAACTTGGTAAGCTTGAAGGCACGTCATGGATGGAGCGACAAGAGTTTTTCAGAATTGCTTGAGGCTTTGAAGGACATGCTTCCGGATGATAACGTGTTGCCGCATCGCTACTATGATGCTAAGAAGATACTTTGTCCACTGGGGATGGAGTACAAAAAGATCCATGCATGCCCGAATGATTGTGTATTATATAGAAAAGAGTTTGAAGAGAAGCGAGTTGTCCGATATGTGAAACCCCACGGTACAAGTCGATAAGGGGCCTGCAAAAGTGTTGTTGTATCTTCCAATCATACCAAGGTTCAAGCGGTTGTTTGCGAATGAAAATGATGTAAAAATCGAGGTGGCATGCGGATGAGAGGATTTCGGATGGACAGCTTCGACATCCGGCCGATTCTTCTCAATGGAAGAAGATCGATCAATTATTTCCGAACTTCGGCGAAGAACCTAGGAACCTCGGGCTTGCCCTTAGCACGGATGGAATGAATCCCTATGGAAGCCTTAGCAAGATACATAGCTCATGGCCCGTAGTCCCGATTGTTTACAACTTATCTCCTATGTTATGCATGAAACGAAAGTACATCATGCTGTCTATGTTGATTTCGGGACCAAAACAACCCTAAATGACATAGATGTTTACCTAGAGCCCTTGATCGAAGACTTGAAGGAGTTGTGGGAAGAAGGTGTCGATGTTTTTGACTCTTTCAAGAAGGAGGTCTTTAGAATGAGAGCCATGATATTTTGTACTATAAACGACTTCCCAAAGATATGGGAACTTGTCGAGGTATAGTGTAAAGGCCATAAAGCATGTCCGGTTTGTGAAGAAGGCACATGCTACCATCAACTTCAACATGGAAGAAAGACGGTGTATCTTGGACATAGGAGATTTCTTAGACGGGGCCACCCATATCGTCGATTAAAGAAGGCCTTTTTTGGTGGCCAAGAGTATGAAGAAGCTCCGGTGGCATTGACTCGGGAGCAAGTTTATGAAAAGGTTAAAAATATCGTGTCATCTTCGGTAAGCTCCGGAAAGAGTAGAAAAGAAACAAATATATGGAAGAAGAGATCGTATTCTTTGATCTTCCCTATTGGCGCAATCTTGATGTGAGACACCGTATTGATGTCATGCATGTGGAGAAGAACGTATGTGATAGTATTGTGGGCACGCTTCTCAACATACAAGGTAGTTCGAAGGATGGTGTGAAGGCAAGATTGGATTTGCAAGCAATGGGAATACGCGAAGACTTGCATCCAAGGCCATATGGGAAGAGAACTTATTGTCCCCCGGCTTCTCATACTTTGTCTAAGGATGAGAAACGAAGCTTTTGTGAGTGTTTACATGGCACAAAAGTTCCCTCGGGTATTCTTCAAATTTTAAGAGGCTTGTCTCGATGAAGGACTTGAAATTAGTAGGCCAAAAGTCTCATGACTGTCATGTCTTGATGCAACAGCTACTCCCGAGCTATTCGAGGGATTGCCGGATATGATCTTCGGGTCGTTTTGACTAGACTTTGTTTCTTCTTCAATGCGGTTTGTAGTAAAGTTTTCAAGATTGAAAAGTTGGATGATTTGGAGAATGAAGGATATCTTATCTTGTGCCACCTTGAGAAGCTTTTTGTTCCTTCATTTTTTGACATCATGGTTCATCTCATTATTCATCTAGTGAGGGAGATAAAGTTGTGCGGCCCTATCCATTTACGGTGGATGTACCCTATTGAAAGATCTATGAAATTACTAAAAGGGTATGTGAAGAACGCGTACCGGCGAAGCATCAATTGTTTAGAAATATGTTTCGAAGAGGCCATGGAATTTTGTCAAAATTATTTGGCCAAAGTAAGACATATTGGGCTTCCAAAACGCCGAATGGTTAGCACGTGGTCCCGAGTTTGATGTCATAAGTTGGAATTCGTATGTGATCAATGGTTATACATTTTACACGAAGTCCCTAGATGATAGGAGCACATCCGAACAAAGGGTGTTATGTTAGAGGTGAATCTATGCACTTCTCCGCCTCGAAAGACAAGAGGCCTAAATTGGCGGTCATGCCATATTATGGGGTTATTGAAGAGATTTGGGAGGTGGACTATGTCAAAGTTAGATTTCCCATCTTCAAATGCAAGTGGGTTAATGTCAATAATGGTGTTCAGATCGATCGACTAGGATTCACTTTAGTCGATGTCAATAGTAGAAGTTTTGGAGATGAACCTTTTATTATGGCGATCATGCAAAACAAGTGTTCTATATCACCGATCAAGAAAATAAAATGTGGTCTCGTAGCTCTCCAAGGAAAGAGGGTCATTGATATTGATGAGGAAAGTCATTCAAATTATGGTGATCTTCCTGAGAGTACTCCTTTTACAAGGGGTCTACCGGACATGAACGAAGAAGATGAAGCGGATAATGAACCCGGCATAAGAAATGATCATCAAGAAGGGATATGGGAGGATATCACTTTATAAAAGTGTCAATTCATAAGGTAATTAATATTCATATGCAGAATTCTTAGAAAACTTTAAGGTTTTAACTATTATTATATGCCCAATTCAATTTATTCATGTTCATAGCTTGTAGCTTAAAGTATATCGATTTTTATGTGCTGTTTTGGATGGTGGATTTGTGTATATATATTGATCAGGAAGAACAGAACAGGGAAAAATACGGGAAAATTTAGACCGCAAATAAAAATACGCTCTTAAATGTTCAAATATTAAGACCGGATGTATATATAACACCGCTCTTAAAGGTGTTAAGCCGGTCTTAAAAGTTGGTCTTTTAAGACCGGCCCATTAAAAATTCGGTCTTGAAAGTCAGTCTTTTAAGACCGGGTAATTAGTCCTCCGGTCTTAGAGTCCTCTATCTTTAGGACCGGATTGATATTTGTCCGGTCTTAATATTTGGATCTTTTAAGAGGGGTCGATATTTATTTAGTACGAATTTTAAGACCGAAGGTTTAAAATGTCCGGTCTTAAAGAAAATCTTTAAGACCGTGTAAAAGTCCGGTCTTAAAGGTCGACTTTTAATACCGCCTGGAACAAGACTGCTCGCGGGTCCGGTCCTAATGTACCTTTTTTGTCCGGTCTTAAAAGTCTTTTTTCCACTAGTGTCTTTAAAACGAATCCAAAGAGAATCCACTGAGAATTCATCATGAAACCAACGTGATTCAGACCTTCCTTGATCATAACAATGGAGCCCTTTTGGAAGTGCTTTTTTGGAAAAAATAAAGGTTGTTTCCTCAGGTGGAATGTATAATGCCTGCCAATTGTGCATTGCCAAAAAAGAAAACTTAACTAAGATGTAAGGAATAAAACAATATAATTATAGAAGGAGAGCTAAGGGGAGGGGGGAGAGAGATACCTTGAATACTTTTCTTTTGGATGACTTAGTCAATGACGGGCAATATATAGCACTAAATTTATCCAAGTTTGGTGGCATCCCTCCAATATGCTCAAGTTGAATGCAATTATTCAACAAGAGAAATTTCAAATTGTGTTATTCTTTGATGCATTCTGGAAGAATTGTGAAATTATTAAAACTCAGATCTAAAAGTATCATATTAGTGAAGTGGGAAAGACAAAAGGCAAGAGAGTCATCTGATAAATTGCAATTTGAGAAACAAAGTTGTTCCATTTTCAATGACATGGCTGAGCAATACAAGCTTGCTTCATCACCACCTTCACACATCTTAAAATGACTCAGTCCTTGACAAGAATCTGTTGTTAGTTTCCAAAGGTTTGGTAATGTACAAATGCTAGCTGGTAGTTGCTTAAGATTAGGACATTCCTTCATGCTTAAGCTTTCAAGTCCAATAAGATAGCGAACTGAAGATGGTAATTCGGTAATTGTTGTCTTATCCAGATCAAGTGTTTGCATTTCTTTCATCACGATTGACATTTCTGGAAATGTCTGAAGACTTGAACAACCAAAAAGGTTGAGATGCTCAAGAGATGGCAACCTAAGGTGAGAAGGAAAAATCTTCAACTTTTTGCATCGCATAGCACTCAATTCTCTCAACTTATGTAAGCATCCAACTGAATCATGAATTTCAATTAAATTTGTGCAATCATCAAGCCACAATTCTATTAGATTAGAAACTCCAGATAAGTCTGGTATTTGCTGTAGAAATTTGCAATTGCTTAAATTCGGAGACTTCTGTAAAACAAAAATCAATTTACTTTTAGAATTAAGCAAAGAAACAAAAGAAAAGTACTATGGTACTTGTATATATACTCACCTTATCAAATGGTTGAATTAATTCACAAGAACTACCGGACAAGTCAAGGTAGACAAGTTGGGTTGGGCGCACTGGAAAAAAATTGAAAGACTATCATTTCCATTCCACCCACCTTAAGCTATTAGGTAGATATTTTGGACTATCAGAAAAGGAAGCATTTCTTATCACAAGCATTTTGAGATTTTTCATCTTCTTAAGTTCCTCTCCACTCCATTGTACTTCTATTCTTTCAGGCAAGTCTAGAATTATGACTTCCACTTTATTAGTTCCCTTGCAAAATGAAAAGCACATAATAAATTTCAAAACTCTTAAATATTATAAATCATTAGGAAATTTTAGAAAAAGTGAACATGCATGTTGAAGATCTTACTGTGTCTTGTTCTAAGACATGAAGAATATCTTGATAAAACCATAATCTGCTTTGTTCGCCAAGCTCATTTGATGACTCTTGTTGAACAATCTCTTTACCAACATCTTCTATCAAATCGTGCATTGTTACACGAGCTTGTTCAATCTTTATCAACGATTTATCAATCAACCTTTCAATAGCATATGTCGGGTCGATTGTACGAACACATAGCAAGATATTGATGATATTTGCTAATTTCTCTCCATTGAAAAAACAAGTCAAGTCAAGAAAAATTTGTTTCTCTCCACTTTCCCTAAAGTATCATAGCTTAATTTCAAGGCATCGAAAACTCTTTCATTCGGTGTGCTTTTAAATTGTTGAAATGCAAAATTCGAATGATTGACTCCTCTACCACGCAAGTTAGAACCAATCACTTCTAAAGCTAATGGGAAGCCACACGAATAATCTACTGCACGATTGCAAACCTCCACATATTTGGAATCCACATTTCCTTTTTTAAAGGCATACCAACTAAGCAACTTCAGAGACTCCTTACTATTTAATCCCTTAACATTATAAATGCTTTCAATACCATGACTTTTTAATAATTGCTTATCTTTGGTGGTGATGATGATTCTACTTCCACAACCAAACCAATTACAACTTCCAGCAAGTGCTTTTAGTTGGTCCATATCGTCAACATCATCAAGTATCAAAAGAATCTTCTTTTGACTAAGCCTACATTGTATTATTGGTATCCCTTCATGATAATCACCAAAATTGAGATCTTTTTCCATGACTAATTTAGACAATAATGTTTCTTGGAGATGTGACAAACCATTTGGCTCTTTAGATCGTTTTCTTACATCGGAAAGAAAACATAAGCCTTCAAAATTATCAGCAATGGAATTATATAAAGCTCTTGCAATGGTTGATTTTCCTATTCCACTAGCTCCCCAAATTCCCATCATTTTAATTTTCTCAGTGGACCAAAGATCTAAATAAGAGATAACTTCCTTCACTCGTGATACAAGTCCAACGGGATAATTTGTAACATGTAAAGGCTTCTGGTTAATCCTAGTAGCAACTTCCTTAGCGATCCTTGTAATACAATCTTGCTCATTATCAATCCTGACCAATTTGTAAGAAGTTTACACTTTTAGACAACTAAACATTAAGATATGTCAATTTTACGTATCAAAATTCGATTGCATTCCCTATTCCGCACATAGTAAAAGATGAAATATGAGAGCGTCGTAGCATTATTTTAAATTTAATCCTAATTATTAGAATACAATTAAGTTTATAATATAAAAGATAAATAAAAGTATTTTTGTATACTTGCAAGTGTGGATGATTTGACAGAAAAACCTTAGTCGCCTCAGGGTCAAATCACAATTCACCACAAATTAAAATGCAACACAGTGCAAATAACTCGAGATCGTTCTCTTATCAAGGAGCCTTTTATTTTGAATTCCCTAGGTTAAACTAAGTGCTAAAAACATGGTTAGAAAAGGGGTTTTGAAATTGATTTTCTCTAAACTAAAATTCATAAAAAATATAAAGAAACTAATTCTATTCTTTTTTGTATTTTTGGAAAATAGTAAAAAATGTTTTGGATTAAAAGGGGTTTAATGATGGATGCTCTTGGTAATGAAGAAAATAGCTATCATCGCTCAAACAAAATATGGGAGTCAACGCTTCATCAAGTCTTAATAAGAAAAACCTCAAGATACCACTTGAGTCCAATATTCCCAATTAATAGTAGCTCCTACTACCGAAGCTAACTACCACCTCTTAAGATATTGTTAGAAACCACTTAATGTGCAATTGAAATTGGGATTATACAATATGAGTCTTCTTAATTTGAGTGCTAACCAGCCCCTCAAGGGTACAATTCAGCAACATTAACTAGACAATACCACGCTAATCAACATAGCTTCATTGCAACCACAAAGAAATTCATACATATATAATTTTCAAATCACAATATCCAATCTCAACTACAAATATCAAACTAACAGAGATACTTACCATTAATCTCAGTTCCAGAATCATATATAAAAATTAACAAGTTCAAATACATGATTCTAGACAAATAGAATGATAGAGAAAACTCCCCTATGTAAGCACATGTGAGCTCAAGCATTAATCTTCATCACCAAGGAGCAAGGGAATCAACCACACATAACAATCAAAGAATCCCAAGCAATCTATATACTTGGACCAGCCATGAAAACAACTCGCCGGAAAATTCAGAGTTCACCGGAATCTGGAAAATCACGCCGGAAAATTCGAACCCCAAGCAAACCCGTCTATTAATACATTCACCAGGATGGTACTTTCCGCAATCAGGACACGGTCGGGATTCCGGCATTCCTGAGTTGTTCTGCTCAGTCTGGAATGGCCTCTTGCTTTCTCTTTGAGAGTCACTCCATGGTGCTTCTCTCTTCCGTGAGGAATTTTCACGGCTGCCCTCGCTACGATCGGCACGGCTACTATTGTGATTCCGTGAACTACGTAATTCCTTCAGGTTGCGCTCAGTCATCCGGCAAGACTCTACGTAACATCTTGCTTTTTAAAAGCAGTATATTTTTTTTTTCAGAGTAGAGCATCGGAACAAGAGTGTAACTAATATTGTATAGATAAAATGCCCACTGGCTATTTACAGAAGCGATACAATAACCGAGAGTTTTCAAAAGTAATACATGACAGAAATAAGTCTCCAGCAAAATCTCTAAGCTTGCTGCTTCCCTCTCTCCTCGGTCCTCGGTCCTCCCGACCCTGATGCTAAGTTAAGAGCTGAGATCCGCACCGGATCTCAGGTAACGGTTAACCTCATGTATACATACACACATATGGGTTACAGAACAACATTAACACAATTTATAAATCACACCCAACCAATGCACATGTATCACACCCAGCATGCAGATCTAACGCTCCCAGCATTACAGATGTATCGCTCCCAGCATTACAGATGTATCGCTCCCAGGCTTACAGATATATCGCTCCCAGCATGCATACAGTTATCTTCTAACATAATATGCACCAATCAACATACCACACATACATACCACACACACATCACATACATGCATACAGTAAACATCAGTGTTAAGGTTACCAGTACGCGAACGTACATACATACAGCAAAGCTATCAGCTATCACATACAATACACATATCACATACATGCATACAGTAAACATCAGTGTTAAGGTTATCAGTACGCGAACGTACATACATACAGCAAAGCTATCATCTATCACATACAATACACATATCACATACATGCATACAGTAAACATCAGTGTTAAGGTTACCAGTACGCGAACGTACCTTCGTTGACGATATACGGTATTTCTGTCGGAATACGGTACGAAAGTAGGTCAAAACGTAATCAAGGATATCCTATCAACATAACAACACATTTTATTAAGGATCTATCATTACGACGGACATTTTAGTCATAAATGACTATTTTACCCTTGACCCCCTAATCGGCGGAATTTCGCCAGCACTTCGTTACTTTGACTCTAATCTTCCAAATGTTTGCCATAACTCCGACCCCATCATGAATTTCGAAATTAATGACCAAAATACCCCTAAAATATGATATCTAATCATACTTGGAAGATTAAATACCAAAACAACATCTCTACTATAACTACCGAATCGAAAACTAGAACTTAAGATTCGGTACCGAAAAACTTACCCAAAGCTTCGCTGCAAATTTCCCCGGACTCCTCCTCCTCCTCCTCTCTTCCTCCTTGAGAATTTCGAACTAGACAAGCTTCTTGGTGTGAAAATTTGAAGATAGGTTGAAGCCTTTTTATAGGCAAAAATCTAGGTACTATTCATGCTTTATCAGACGAATTCCTGACCGTCGGATCGCACTTCTTTGAGTTGGAAAAATCCTAGCCCTCCAACACACGTCCTTACATCATTCTTCAAGACAATGAGGTCATCCTTATGATGTCACCCATGTGCTCTTTATGGTTTCTACCGATAAAGTTCCCTGTTCGGTGTTCTAATCGCGTAATCTTGGAGAATTTCAAAAATCTGGAATCACAACTTTGAAGTTCTTTTCCTACTCATTAGAAATTTCTGGGCTAAATAAATTTTTGACCCCTTTCCGATCTTCTCCGGCCCTGCTGAAGTTTCTCGAAAAACGCGCTCAGTTACGGAAATCACTTCCGAAATTATCAACTTCGGGACAAAAATTCTCTGATTCCAAATATGTCCAGATAATCATCAACTCATCCCCATATGTTGAGTTATAATTTATTTTCTACAGGTTCCCATTTGGAACTATCTGCCCTCTTTACAGATTACCATATTTCGTCTTATTCCCTACGTATTCCACCGATCTCGGAAATGACTTCTGGGACAGTCCAGTCCGAGATAAAAATTCACTCATTAATAATACACTCTGATTTTAGAAACTTTGTTCATGGTTTTCTAGATACGATTTAATTTCTATCGGTGGTCATTTACCCTATTTACTTTTTCACAAATTTTACTATTATTTTAATACAAGTTGCAACAAAATATCATGATATTTTTCCTCTTCATTCTTATCCTATTTTTTCCCTCAAAATTCGGTTGTCCCTATTTTATTATTATTATTATTATTTATTTTTAAATTAATTAATTATTTAATTAATTATATATTTCAATTTTCTTAAAAATTTCACAAAATTTCCTTATATACATGTTTTTAGGCTTAAAATTACTTATTCTCATATATTTTTCTTCATATTTTCCATTTAATTAGAAAATATATTTTATGCTAATTTTAGCCATAAACATTTTCTCAAAGGGTTTTTACACATTTACCCTTGGATTTTCTCTTAATCGTGCCTAGATAATTAGCCAATAATTATCTATTTAATCTCTCACTAATTGTTGATAATTTTATTAATTAGAATTACTCATTTTCTCACAAAATTTTTACTGATATTGGTATTTTACGTTCCAGGTAAAATATTAAAAAGCATGGGGTCAATAATGGTCCCGGAATACTTTTTAATTTTTCCCTCACTATTTTCCAAGGAAATAAATCCAAAAAATTGTCTAAATTAGAGACAACATACTCTCTAATTTTTAATAATTATTTTATTGCCTCTAAGGATTTTTCATAATTTCCTTAAGTCATTTTATGCTCCACAAGGGCATTTTGGTCATTTCTGACACTATTGATTTTTCCTAATTTCCAAGAAATTTTCCTTTAGAAAATAAGATAAATTTAACATTCTTTTTGAAACCACATATTCACCTATTTTCAATAGGTATTATTTCCTAATTTATTATATTTATCATAAATACGATTTTTAAGGTATTACATTTGGAAAATTGTGAGGGAAAAATTAAAAAGTATTTCGGGATCATTATTGACCCCATGATTTTTAATATTTTATGTAAAACATAAAATAACAATATAAGTCCAATAGTTGTGAGAAAATGAGTTATTCTAATTAGGAAAATTATCAATAGTTAGTGGGTAATTAATTAAATAATTACTGACTAATTATTTGGGCTTAAACAAAGGAAAATCCAAAGATAATTATGTAAAACCCTATAATTAGTGGTTTATGGCTAAAATTAGCATAAAATATACTTGCTAATTAATTGGAAAATATGAAGAAAAATGTGAGATTGAGTAATTTTAAGTCTAAAAACATGTATGGACCAATAGGAAAAGTTTGTAAAAAATTATATAAAATAATTATTTTATATAATATTAATTAATTGATTAAATTATAAAAAAAGAAAAAAAGAAAGAAAGGACCGAAATTTTTGGATAAGAATTGGTGAAGAGTATTCTAAGGAATATACTATGGAATATGGAATATTCTGTTGAGGAAGCAGATCAGATAAATGAAAATATATAGAAATTAAATCATATCTTAGAATCCAGGGCTAAGGTAGTAAACAACTGGACGTTTTATGAATCAGTGAATTTTTGTCCAGAAGTTGACATTACCCGAAGCGATTTCTGTATCCGGCGGAACGATTAGGGAATAAGACGAAAATCTTCGGCAGGCAACGGAATGCCCTGAATGGAATCAAAAATTTAGTTAACCAAGATATTTCCAAAGAGGAAGAATAGACCTTCAGGGCTATGTTGCCGGTTTTCTAAGATTCTCCAAGATTACGCGATTAGGACACCGGACGGGGAACTTTATCGGTACAAGACCATAAAGTAAAAACATCACATCACCATTAATGGTGCAAATTCTGCACAAAAGGGGGAGGGAGGTCGTTTGGAGATCCAAGGGCCCAGGATGTGCCATTTCAAAGAAGTGTGATCCTACGGTCCAGAATCCGTCTGACAAAGTGTGAATAGTAACCTGGAATTCTCTATAAATAGCCTCCTTTGCTTCTTGAAAATTCACACCATTGCAAAGAGCAATCTTAGAGAGAATTTAGAGAGAGGAGCTCTGCAGAAGTGAGATCTAGAAGGAAGAGGAGGTTCTGCAAGGGTAAGTTCTTCGGTTCATAGTCTTTAGTTCGGTAGTTCTAAGTAGGAATGTTGTTTTGATCTTTAGTCTTCCAGTATAGTTTAGATATCATGTTTTAAGATTAAATATGATATTTGTTTTGAAAAATATGTTGGAGTAGGAGTTATGTTGAAATTTTGGAAGATTAGTGATAGGGCAAAACTTTAAAGCCTTATAAACTCCGCAAGTATACGGGCCGTATCAAGTAATAAAGTAGTGAGAAAAGATCGTCCCACGAGGACTAGTATTCCAGCCACTAATTCGTTATCTATCCTTTAGTTGGACAAATGAGTAAAAGAGGGTGAGTTGTAACCTAACAGAATTTTTAAGGAGTTTAATAGAAAACACGCATTCAATATGAAGAATCTTAAAGACGATAGTTTAGAAAAGTTAATCAGTGGAGAAAAACGCAGCTAGGGCATAGAAATCCCCCTATGTTCCTTCGAGTATTTGAATCAAATCCCTAATTGACTATTATTTCCCATGATTGACGATCAATTCTCTAAAATTAGACTAAGTCCCAATGTCTTGACGCTACCTTAGTCCGTTATCTTTGAAAACAACCTAATGTCTTAGTATTGTTTGAAAAGATCAATTATTTAAACCAGAATTATAAAATCGCATAAACTCGTAAGCCTATGTCTAGGTCATGCAACTCTATGACGAATTAACGGTTCCAGTTAAATGCACCAACATCTCTATTGTCATACACCAACCTATGAACAATCTAAAAGGTGATCATTCTTTAAGAAAGCTTTAAGCAAAGATAATTCATTCAATCATGGAAAATAACGTTCAATCAAGAATTCAAACAAATACTCAAATTCACATAGGGTTCATCCTCGCCCTAACTACTAAAGAAAATTAGCCGAGCATGGCTAGGTTAACAAATTAGAAGAAAAGAGATGAAAATTGGAATTGTTCTTGCATCCTCTTTTCTTCCTTCAGCCGTCTCCTCCTTTTCTTCCTTTGTCCTTTCTCTCTAAACCTTTGGTAAATACCGAAGTGTAGAGAGCATAAGGATGTTATTTTCTCTCGTGTGTACTTTGGTTGCTTTTTGCGTCTTGTCTCTCTGTGGTCGTTAGTGTGTGTCTCCCTTGCTCTTTATATAGAAATTCCCTTGGGTTGACTTGGCCGTGATCTGATCCTGTCTTAAATACAAGATATGCGATATCCTTTTGAGATCTCCAATCATCTCCAAATCTTTTGCAATCCACTCTCTCATATCACACAATTGATTCAAATTGATTTCCTTTTTCTGCTTTTTTCTCAATCAGCTAATAACTCCTGCAAGATATATAAATAGTAATAAATTTAATCCAATATATCTCAAAATTGATACTCATTTAATTATAAAATCTGCACTTATCAAACTCTCCCACACTTAGATCTTTGCTTGTCCTCAAGCAAAAGAAAGAGAATTCATTATCTAAATGAGAATGACATTGTTTTTGACTTTCCTAAACAAGGAGCGCTTACCACCACACCCAGATCATGTTATCAAAATTTATTCAGTTAATGTCTTATAAGACTGGGTCACTAAGCCAGTAGCCTTAAACAATAGCCAGTAATAAGCACCACAATCAGTTTAATAAAATATTATTCTACTTAATTCCTCCAGAAAAATTCAAATGCCCCCAGTAAACCAAGCTTTGCAGTTAACTTCATAGGGATCCTCATGTAAGAGATAACTTTATTTTAATTTTTTTTTTGAGCCGTTGGAGGTCCCCTTTTTACGCGACCCTGCACATTGGTGATGCAGCACCGGTTACTCGGATACTCCAACAAGACTTTAATCTTGAGCCGTTGTAGGTCCCCTTTTGACGCGATCCTGCACATGGGTGATGCAGCACCGGTTACTCAGTTACTCCAACAGGCACCTCAAGAGGCTTTTAGCTCAACTCATAATCCTCTTTGACCTTACCGTTTGACGCGATCCTGCACATGGGTGATGCAGCACCGGTTACTAAGTAGGTCTAGAGAAGTCATTGGAGTTGTGTTTCTTTTTTTTCTTTCTTTCTTTTTTCTTCTTCTTTTTTTTTTATATAATAACTCACTTGAGTCCTTTCCCTAAACAAAAGTTTTACTAGGTCAACAAAGGGCATAATCTCATCTCCTAGAGGAATCAGGTATCAAAATATTCAAAATATCTTCCAGATTGTTTACAAAAATTCAATGCTCAGGGGCTTAGCAGACACCGTCTTTTCCTTTTTTATTGTTTTATTTGATAATATTTTCTAAGATGGGGCTGCTCAAAGTTAAGGTGTGCTAAACAAAAACTCATGACTTTTTGCAAGGGAATTTTTTCAATTGAATAAGAACAAGCAATATCAAAGAAATCATATTCCCACCCCACACATAAATCAGACAGTGTCCTCAATGTCGGAACAATAAATAAAAGGAAAGGAACTAGTACTCCCCTGGTTTAAGCCGTTAACTCTGATGTAGAGTGCTCCTGTCAAAAGTCATGGGAGTGTTCATCGGCGTCCTCATGTGTGACCGCATCGTCGGAATCATTGTCGTCCTCAGCTGGTTGACAACTAGTTGGGTCTATATTCTTGATGCAAAGGGCTTCGACCATCTGGGTCAGATAAGTGAGAGAGAAAGAGAAAGAAGAAGGAGGAAGGAGGGTGGTTTAAAAAAGGAAAAGAAAAAAAAAATTTGGATTTTTTTTTTGGATTTTTTTTTTTTTTTTTTTTGCCGAATTGGCAGAGAGTTGGCGCCCCGCCTGGGCGCCAACTGTCTGTCCAAAAACTTTTTTTTTTTTTTACTTTTTTTTTACTTTTTTTTTTAGCATGGAATCTTATAATTTGATCCACACTTTTCACATCCTTCCTATCCTACCAATAACTACTAAGACTAAATAAAAATGAAAAAGAAAACTTATTGGGTTGCCTCACAATCAGCGCTTGTTTAACGTCTTGAGCCTGACAGATATCACCTTAATTCTCGGCTTCCAGCTTGCCACGGAGGTTCCTCCTCTGTCAATGTCTCCACCATGGTAAGGCTTCAATCTCTGTTGTCCCGGATGAAACGCTTTTGGAAGAATCCTCCTGTCATGCCATCTCTTGATTTTTTTCTTAAATGGCAAATGAAAGTGGTCCTTGCGAGTGGCATCATTCAACCTCCTACAATCCATATACATTCTCCAGCCTGCATCTAACAGTTTCACCACCTCCTTTCTCGCCACTTCCTTCATAGTCGGGTTAAGTCTCCTCTGGGGCTACCTTACTGGTTTCACATGGTCCTCCATAAGAATTTTATGAGTTCAAAATGAAGGACTAATCCCCTTTAAATCCGATATAGACCACCTTATGGTAGTCTTGTGGGTAGTCAAAACTTTCAGCAACTTCTCTTCGTCAGTAGGGGACAACTCAGCGCTAACAATAATGGGATAAGTGTCATCCTTCCCTAGAAAAACATACTTCAGATTAGAAGGGAGCTCCTTTAGTTTCACCTTAGGAGTAACAGGTGGCGCATCATAATCTTTCTTCTTCACTCCTCAACTCTGTAAATCAGAATTCTCCTTTGCAGAAACCTCTTCTTCCACTTGTACCAATTGCGCAAGATCATCCTCCATAGGCTCATCTGAACCTTTTTGAAAAACTTCTTGAATGGCCTCATCAACCACGTCAACTTTGAAGCAGTCACTATTATCAGCTGGGTATTTCATGGATTGAAACACATTGTAAGTGACTTTCTCGTCATT
This sequence comes from Acacia pycnantha, assembly GCA_025563575.1. Lineage (NCBI taxonomy): Eukaryota > Viridiplantae > Streptophyta > Magnoliopsida > Fabales > Fabaceae > Acacia > Acacia pycnantha. The sequence continues at coordinate 6,956,048 of JAMWYP010000003.1, read as the reverse complement.
CATTTGGAATTCCATTTTTCCAAAGACTACATCAATTACCGCTCTAGCAAGAGCCAAGAAGGGTCTTCCCAAAAGTAAAGGAATTTCAGCATCTTCCTCCATGTTAAGAACCACAAAATCCACCGGGAAGATGAATTTGTCCACTTTCACAAGCACATCCTCAATGACACCTTCTGGCTTCTTAATGGACCTATCCGCCAATTGTAACGACATCATAGTAGGCTTCATCTCTTTAATTCCGAGAGCTTTTGAAACAGATAAGGGCATTAAATTAATACTAGCTCCCAGATCACAAAGTGCTCTGCCCATATTGACATTCCCAATTGCACAAGGAATGCTAAAGCTGCCCGAACCTTTGGGGGTAATGAGGTTTTGCATAAGAAGGAGTGGGAGGCTTCTTTGTAGCTATCTCCTTTGGAACCGGCTGCACATTACATTGCTCAACCTCTTCTTCCCCTTTCTCAGACTTGTCCTTTATTGGAACAGATTTCTCAACTGGCTAAACCACTATACCACTCCTTGTAGTTATGGCCTTACAATGCTCCTTTGGATTGACCACAGTATCACTAGGGAAGGACCCTTGGCTTCTCTCTGCTATTTGCTTTGATAACTGATTAATCTGATGCTCCAAATTTCGGATCGAAGCCCCCTGATTTTTGAGAGAAGAAGTTGTTTCATTCCGGAAAGTTTCTGCCCCCTGTATGTATTCACTAGTGTTAAGAGTCAACTGTGCCAAAGCCTTTTCTAGATCAGTAGTGGTGGTTTGGTGGAACTGCTGAGGTGCTGCTTGGGGTTTATAGGAGAAGTTTGGGTGAGATTTCCAGCCAGGATTGTATGTGTTGCTATATGGATTAAACTGATTTCTAGGAGGATTACCCATGTATTTTACCTCACTGTTTCTTCGAATGAATGCTGCACACTCTCCATTAGCATGTTCCCTTGGCAAAAATCACAAAGCAAAGGAGGCTGAGAAGTGATAGATGATACTTGAGAAGATGCAAGCTGTTTAGTGATGGAAGCTAATTGCTGTTGGATCACCTTGTTTTGTTGGGCAATGTTCTCATTGTGGGCCAATAGTGCATTGTAAGAGTCTAGTCAAGAACTCCCTCTTTGGTTGTGGAGTAACAGTTTCATTCTCAAAGGACCCCATATCTTCAAACAACTCCAATGCTTCTTCGGGAGTTTTATTTTTAGCGTACCACTCGCCGCAAGCATTAATCATCATTCTAGAGGACTAAGCATCCCATTGAAGAATATTCTCACCGATCATAGTCTTGCAGCTCATGTTGTGGGCACTTCCTAAGCAACTCCTTGAATCTTACCCACGCTTCACAATATGATTCCCCATTGCCTTGAGTAAAGCATTTGATGTCTGAAAGCAGCTTTGTATACTTAGAAGAAGGGAAAAATTTCTCAAGGAACTTTATGGTAATAATGTCCCAAGTGGAGAGACTTCCATTAGGACAAGAACGAAGCCAAGCTCCTGCTTTCCCGTCAAAGAGAAAGGAAACAGCCTCACACGAATAGCTTCTCCGAAACCCCATTCATCTTGATGGTATCACAAATTTGCGTAAAAGTCTCGATATGCTGATTAGGATCCTCTAAATCACTCCCACTAAAAGAGCGTTGTTGAACCAAGCTTATGAGGGCTGGCTTGATCTCAAAATTATTTGCATTCACAGCAGGATTGACAATGCTAGTTGCAGCCCTGGCAGGGTTAAGCGTCATGTAGTCGCCCATGGTCTTTTTTGGAGGAGGAGGAGGATCTGCACCAATTTCTGCCATTTTTACCGGTTTAGACTCAGAACTAGAACTATTAGCCTCTTCTCTTCTCTGTTTAGTAAGTTTCCGGTTTCTCTTTGTTGTCTTTTCAATTTCAGGATGAAACTGCAGAGAATTTCTGTCAATGGTACCTCGCATAAACAGAGTATGATAACAAAAGAAAAAGAAAAATCCAATCTAGAGTTTCGATAACTACTCTTAGTGTTGAAATAAAGCTAGTCCCCGGCAACGGCGCCAAAAACTTGATAGGGCAAAACTTTAAAGCCTTATAAACTCCGCAAGTATACGGGCCGTATCAAGTAATAAAGTAGTAAGAAAAGATCGTCCCACGAGGACTAGTATTCCAGCCACTAATTCGTTATCTATCCTTTAGTTGGACAAATGAGTAAAAGAGGGTGAGTTGTAACCTAACAGAATTTTTAAGGAGTTTAATAGAAAACACGCATTCAAGATGAAGAATCTTAAAGACGATAGTTTAGAAAAGTTAATCAGTGGAGAAAAACGCATCTAGGGCATAGAAATCCCCCTATGTTCCTTCGAGTATTTGAATTAAATCCCTAATTGACTATTATTTCCCATGATTGACGATCAATTCTCTAAAATTAGACTAAGTCCCAATGTCTTGACGCTACCTTAGTCCGTTATCTTTGAAAACAACCTAATGTCTTAGTATTGTTTGAAAAGATCAATTATTTAAACCAGAATTATAAGATCGCATAAACTCGTAAGCCTATGTCTAGGTCATGCAACTCTATGACGAATTAACGGTTCCAAGCTTTAAGCAAAGATAATTCATTCAATCATGGAAAATAACGTTCAATCAAGAATTCAAACAAATACTCAAATTCACATAGGGTTCATCCTCGCCTAACTACTAAAGAAAATTAGCCGAGCATGGCTAGGTTAACAAAATAGAAGAAAAGAGATGAAAATTGGAATTGTTCTTGCATCCTCTTTTCTTCCTTCAGCCGTCTCCTCCTTTTCTTCCTTTGTCCTTTCTCTCTAAACCTTTGGTAAATACCGAAGTGTAGAGAGCATAAGGATGTTATTTTCTCTCGTGTGTACTTTGGTTGCTTCTGCGTCTTGTCTCTCTGTGGTCGTTAGTGTGTGTCTCCCTTGCTCTTTATATAGAAATTCCCTTGGGCTGACTTGGCCGTGATCTGATCCTGTCTTAAATACAAGATATGCGATATCCTTTTGAGATCTCCAATCATCTCCAAATCTTTTGCAATCCACTCTCTCATATCACACAATTGATTCAAATTGATTTCCTTTTTATGCTCTTTTCTCAATCAGCTAATAACTCCTGCAAGATATATAAATAGTAATAAATTTAATCCAATATATCTCAGAATTGATACTCATTTAATTATAAAATCTGCACTTATCAATTAGGGTCAAAGTAACGAAGTGCTGGCGAAATTCCGCCGATTAGGGGGTCAGGGGTAAAATGGACATTTATGACTAAAATGTCCGTCGTAATGATAGATCCTTAAAAAATACGTTATTATCTTGATAGGATATCCCTGATTACGTTCTGATCAACTGTCGTACCGTATACCGACAGAAGTACCGTTTATCATCAACGAAGGTACGTTCGCGTACTGTAACACTAACTCTGATGTTTATGGTATGCATGTATGTGGTATGTGTGTTGTATAGATGTTATACTGTTTGAATTCATATAGTGGTTAGAGGGTATGTCTGTATGCTGGGGGCAATATGTCTGTATGCTGGGGGCAATCTGTCTGTATGCTGGGGGCAATATGTCTGCATGCTGGGGGCAATACATATGCATGGGTTGTGATAGAGTGATTGTATGTGCTGATGATATTGTGGATGTTTGTTGTTTGTATGTGTATACATAAACATGAGGTTAACCGTTACCTGAGATCCGGTGCGCTGGATCTCAGCCCTTAACATAGCGTCAGGTTCCGGAGGACCGAGGACCGAGGAGAGAGACAAGCAGCCCGCGTAGAAGTTTCGGCTGAAGACTTCTTTTGTTGTTCCGGACCTTTGAATCTGACTCCAGACTTCCGAGATATCCTATAATGTTACCGTCGGATTATTGTCTTTTCCATGGTATTATAATTAATATCATATTTCCTAGAATAATATCAAAAAGGATATCTTCACCTATTTTGACATTTCTACCCTTGGTGGATTTGTTATTCCATTTTTATCCTTAGATTTTCATTAAAAACGCATTGATGGATTTTCTGGGCAGATTTTTCAGCAACTTTGAAAAATCATAATTAATTCTACAAAACTCATTTTTGAGTGCTTCAAAATTTATGATGACCCTTGACATGTATATTTTCAAGGAAAAATATTCCCATAAGCTATAACATCACGAATCATTCCCAGGTTTTAAGTTTCTCAACGCTACCCAGTTTTAATCCCAGAAAAATAGCTTAACTTAAAAAATATGTTATGCCTTGTGTAGAACTCAAAATACTTCATATTTTATATATTTCGAAATCCATGGATGTCTAATTTATACATAAACAATTTCATGATTTTAGGACTTCATTTTATACATAAAATAATAGCTTCAACGTGGCTGACTCCAGAAAACAGCAAACCGAAATTTTACCAACAATTTGCTACTTTGATCTTCAACTTCCAAGAATTATGTTCCACCATAATTCCCATCAAATTTTTTTTCTAAACTCATTTTCAACCTAAAAAACATGAAAACAAAATTACTTTTGAAGATTGAAGATCAAAGCACAATTTTACTATAAATTCAAAGACCAAAACTCAAGAACTCACCTTGAACTTTGCTTCTACTCCTTCAAGCTTCTCCACACTCACTCTCTCTTCACTATATTCAGATGTTGGAACTCATTTTGGTGTGAATAATGAAGAGGTTTGCCTCTCTATTTATTGGCACAAGTCAAGATTTGTGGGCCCCACATGTACATTTACCATTTTACCCTTCTCTTCTTCAACAAGTTTTCTTCTTTCTCTCCCCCTCAAAACGTCCCCCTCTTCTCTCTCCTTATCCTCTTCCATTTTCCTATCCTCTTCCAGCTTCTTATCCTCTTCCATCATCTTATCCTCTTCCAACATTCTATCCTCTTCCATTATCCCATGTGCCAAATCTAATACTTTTCCTCTCAACCATTGGATCAATTTGTGTTATTTTAAGTTAAATCCTCACCCTTAATCCACAGCTCAAGACTCCCATTGGTCCAATTAATTACCTAAGGATTTAGCTTATTTTCTTGATTTCTCATTGGCTAGTTGATATTTTTGACTTTTCCAATATGATTAATAAAGCTTAACTAACATCTTAATTAAGTGCTCATATTCCTCCACATGCGTTGGACGTTTTTTATGACTTTTGGGGCTGATTAAGAAGCTTAATTAACTCTCTAATCAAGTGCATAAATGTCCACTAGCTACATGTGCCATTGCATAATTGTTTTGTTAGCTTAACCATGGTAATTAGTGATTATTTAGACAAGTATTATTTCATCTTCTTTGGCTTAATTATTTTCAACTATAATTAGCCCTCTTTTGATGCTTTTAATTTCTCTAATTAATTAGTAGAATTTATGCAATTTATCCTAATTAATGCAAGCGAAATTGCCCATTATTTGCTAATTGACACTTAATTCAATTTAGTGTTTTTATAACCTTTCCATGTCTCTTTTAAACTTAAAATAGCCTTTATTTTATGTGACTCTATGTCACATATATTAACCAATTTAATTAGTATGGTAACGTATTCCTAAAGAATCAGTTGCTTAAGGTATTACATATGATGGCTGACATATCAGTTGCTTAAGAGGGACCTCACAGCAGGGCAAAGAATCAAGCGTTGAATTTCTAACGAATATGAGTTTTGAGGTGATTGTGGATATTTCCGCACCACACATACCCCTATCTTGGAATTATAAAATAAAACTTCATATTCATAATGTTTGTTGAAATATCATTCATTTTTCCAAAAACATCTTTTTATTAGAATATTTCTTTTGCAGATCTGAACGTATAGATTAGCAAGGGGGGAAAATGACTTTTATTCCCTATGACTTTTGGGATAAAAGTTAATTAACGTTATGTGATTTAAATTTGAATATAATTTTATAAAAAAGTCATTTTTACAAAAAAATATATATATATATTGAATAGTATATTGAAAAGTCTTCGAAAGATTCAAATATGAGAAAAAAAGCTAAAAGCAAAAAAAAGTTTGAAAAAATTGTTTTAACTTTAACTTGACTTTCGAGCCATAAGAATTTAAATATAGAAGTTATCCTAAACATCATTCTTGAATAAGAATTTAAATATAAAAGTTATCCAAAACATCATTCTTGAATCAAACGTATAGAAATTTTTTATCCAAATGAAAAAGTCAGTATGAGTCATATTACCAGGATCCCAAACACACCCTTACTGTTTTTTATAAAAGTATTTTGCATGAGAAATAATCACTGTGGCTTTTTCGACGAAAGTATTGAGCAACTATAAGCAGTGTGAATCATATTCTTATGATATGGTCAATGCCATCAATGAGTTTTATAACACCCTAAAATCTGACTTATGATAAATATCATAAATTAGTAAAGTATACCTATTGAAAATAGATGAATATGGGATCCCAAACACCTTGTATTGAATTTATCTTATTATTAGGACAATTTCTCTTAAGATAAGATAATGTGCGAAAAGGTCCCTCAAACGTTAGAGAATTTGCAAATAGGTCCCTAAAATATTTATGGGTTATAAAATACCTTGAAAATATTATAAAGAGGCAAATAAATATTTATTTGAAATAGGGAAGAATATTTTCCCTAGTTTAGGTAATTTATTAAATTATTACCTTGGAAAAATTAAAGGAGAAAAATCAAAAAGTATTGTGGGGCCATAATTGACCCCATGATTTTTAATATTTTACATGGAACGTAAAATACCAATGTCAGTAAAAAGTTTGGGAGATAATGATTAGTTCTAATTAATAAAATTATCAACAATTAGTAAGGGATCAAATAGATAATTATTGGCTAATTATTTAGAAAATGAATAAGGTAAAAACCTAAGAATTTAATTAGCCAATGAAAGAATTATTAAGTAAGATAATTAAGGCATAATCTAGGTGATTAAGCAAGGTTGAAAAGTAAACATATTTTTGAAGAGTGCTAGCCCAAATTATAAGAAGAAAATAAAGGAAATTTGAGTGAAATTAAAATAGGAAACTTAATGTAGAAGTTGTTAGAAAACTTAGCCAAGAAGTGTTGAAAAGTCAAGATGTGTAACTAGCCAATGAAAGCACATAAGAGAATGGATATTTGGTGCAAGTGGGAGCATGTTCCTTGGCCAAGAATTTCCCTTGTAATTTCGAAAATAATAGAGGGAAAGGAGAGGAAAAATATGTAGGTGTGAACACAAAATGCAAGTGGAAGGAAAGAGAAAGAAAGATAAGAGATTTTTGTGAAAAAGCAAGTAGGATAAATGAGAACCAATAGAAAATAAATCCTAACTCAAAATCCATGAATTAAGTAGCTAACAACTGGACATATTATGATTCAGTGTAATTTTGTCCAGAAGTTGGTGTTTCCGGAAATTATTTCCATAACCGAAGACGTTTATCCGAAAATGTTCGGCAAGCAACGAAATGCCCTGAATAGGATCAAAAAATTAGTTAATTTAGATATTTCTAAAGAGGATTAATAGACCTTTGACGGTATGTTCTTGGATTTCTGAGATTCTCCAAGATTACGCGATTAGAACACCGATCGGGGGAACTTTATTGGTAGAAACCATAAAGTAAGGCAAGGTGGCACCACATGATGTAATACCCGGATATTTATCTGGGATATTATAAATAAAAGTTGGATATTTCTGATAAGTGAAATTTCAATCTCCGGTCATGTGTAAATAAAGTCTATTTTCTAAGTAGAATTTCTGTAGGAAATCAGGAAATTTAAGGGCCAAAGTGCCAAAATGACCAAAATGCCCCTAAGGGACGTAAATAAACTTAGAGAATTCATGAAAAATCCTAAAAGGCAGTAAAATGACCAAGTGAATTAGGAGAGTATATTATCTCTAATTATGGTAATTTAATAAATTATGAAATTGGAGAAATTGTACAAGAATGTGCCAAAAGTAATAAAAGACCAAAATACCCTTACAAATTATAGAATAATGCAAGAGGCATGAAAATACTAATGTTAATACAAGTGTATGAACTTAATGAGGCATAGTAATTAAGAAAATTATCCACAGGTGATAATGAAGTAATTAAGCATTATTGGGCTAATTACTTAAGCATAAGCTAAGGAAATTCCGTAATAATTATGTGAAGCTCAAAAATTAGTGGAAATTAGTGGAATATTAGTAAAAATGAATTTACTAATTAATTGGAAATTTTTATGAAAAATAGTTGAGTTTATGTATTTTTAGGCCTAAATACAAGAATGGACCAATTAGATAATTTTGTGGAAATTTTTGGAAAAATTAAATAAATAAATCATTAAATAATTAATTAAATAAAAAAATAATTATTTATTAAAATAATTAAAGGGCCAACCGAAATTTAAGCCCAAGAAAAATAAAAATAAAATGAAAAATGAAATAGAACACAAGTTGGCAAGTTGCATAATATAATATTAATATAATTAATTAAAGTAAAAATTGTGAATAGTAATTTAAAAATTAGGAAACGGATCCTATCTAGAGATCTAGGAATAGGAATCCCAAGGTTAAGGTAAAATATTGATCAGTGAGTTTTTACCTTCAAGTGACCTCTTCCGGAAGTTAATTCCGAGGCCGTTTGTGCATTTTCCTAATAAAACAAAATAGGGAAAAATGCCTATAGGCATATTTTTGGAAATAAGGAAAATAAATTCTAACTCAACATTTAGGAATGGGTTTGAATTTATTTAGACATATTTGGAATCAGTGAATTATTTCCAAGAGATTGGTAGTCCCGAAAACGAATTCCGACACCGGACGCGTTCGGACACGTTTTTCGAGAAAACTTCAACTGGAATGTTGGAGGCCTATATGGAATCAAAATTTAGGTTAATTTGGACATTTCTAGTAAGTGAGGAAATGGTTTCAAAGTTGTAAATCCAGAATTTTGAGATTTCTCCGAAATTACGCGAATCGGGTACCGATCGGGGAAAACGGTTAGACTAGGGCATAAAGCAAGCCAAGTCACCATTTTGGACCAATGGGGGGCTGCCACATCACCCATGGAGGTCGGCCAAGAGGGGGAAAATGAAGGGCAAAAATCCTTTGGAATTGTTGGACATAAAAAGTGAAAACAACTTGGAAAATTCCCTTGGTGTCCTTCCAAAAAGTCTATAAATAGGGAGCTTTGCCTTTGAAAATTTCTCACACCATTCCTTGCCTCTTCTAGCCGAAATCCTAGAGAGAAGAAGTAGAGAGAGAAGCTCTGGGGAAGTTCTGCAGAAGTCTTCAACGGGTAAGTCTTTCGGGCTTTAGTCTTTAGTTCGGTAGTTAGTAGAATTATTAGATAGTTCTAGTAAGTAGGGAATGAGATTCCTACTATTGTTTTTAGGCCTCATTGCATTGAAAAATGCCTGACGAGGTAAAAACTTGGTAGGGATCGAGTACCTGAAAAGTTGAAATTTTTTATAGCTCTTTCAAAATTAGGGGTAGTAATGTTAGAATAGCCTTTAAATTTCGAGTATGATTGGGTATCATATGGGAGGGCTATTTTAGTCATTATTTTCGAAAATCATAGTTGCGTCGAAGTTCTGGCAAAATTTCGGAATAAAATTTATCGTAGTAACGAAGTCTTTGGCGAAATTCCGCCGATTAGGGGTAGAGGGGCAAAATGGTAATTTTTACCTAAAATGCCAATTATAGTGTCAAATCACTAATAAAGGTGATATTATTCTTATAGGATATCAGAATCTCTAATTTGCTGCCGTCACGCTGCCCGACGAGCCGCTGCTTGAAGTTCACGTTTTTTCCGTGAAAGTACGTTTTCCGCCGGTAGTACCTAACGTTGCCAACGAAGGTACGGACGCGTACTGTAACACTAATCTTATGTTGCTTAAATGCATATATATATATGATAGATAGTTCGTAGACCGTTATACAGACAGTTATACGGGTTATGTTTTGTAATACCGTTTTGTTTTCCTAGCGCTGAGGACACGAGTGAGTATCGTGGCACTGGAGAATAGTGCAGGCCATTGTTTTACATTGTGGGGCTTTCATATTGCTTATTGCTTATGTTTGTCGGCATGATGATCATGCATCTATTGTATGCTTATGATATACTGTTGTATTAGCTCTAGAATATATGTTGGCTGTATACTGTGTTGTTTGCATATGAGGTTAACCGTTACCTGAGATTCAATACGTTGAATTGAATCTCAGCTGTAGCTTCAGGGTCAGGAGGACCTCGGATCGTGGATCGAGGCAAGTACCCGGAGTAGGCGTGCAGCTGAAGACTATCTCTATCTTTATCGCTTTCTGTTTCTTTCCGTAGTTTACCTTTGAACAATAGGAATACTGTAATCAATACTGTATTACACTATGGTCTATGTTATGTTATGCTATGATCAGTTACTCTTACGCTCCATTGCTCGACTCTGATTTAGAAAAAAAAGAAATTTCCGCGTTTCAAAATGGGATGTTACACATGACATCACCTTGGTGACATAGGGTGACATGGGGGGACGGTTTTTGTGGATGAAAATGAAGGAGGAAGACTTGTTGGCTAAGGGTTCTAATGTGTGGTTCAAAATTGAAAGAAAGGATTTGGAAAATGACCAAAATGCCCTCACATTTTCTCTATAAATAGCTTGCCATTCCCTTTGAGTATTTCACACCAAATCCTCTTAAGTATTTCAAAATTTAGAGAGGTTAGAGAGAGGAGCTCTGGAGAATGTTGTAGTGAAGTTCTTCAACGGGCAAGTTCTTCGGTTCTTAGTTTTAGTTCGGTAGTTCTTGAAGTTTTAGGGTAGATGTTGTTTTGATCTTTAATCTTCTAGTATGTTTTAGATATCATGTTTTAGGATAGATATGATATTTATTTTGGAAAATATGTTGGAGTAAGGGATATGTTGAAATTCTGGAAGATTAGGGTCAAAGTAACGAAGTGCTGGCGAAATTCCGCCGATTAGGGGGTCAGGGGTAAAATGGTCATTTATGACTAAAATGTCCGTCGTAATGATAGATCCTTAACAAATACGTTGTTATCTTGATAGGATATCCCTGATTACGTTCTGTCCTACTGTCGTGCCGTATTCCGACAGAAATACCATATAACGTCAACGAAAATACGTTCACGTACTGTAACACTAACTCTGATGTTTATTGTATGCATATATGTATATTGTCTGTCATCCGACTGTACCATTGTCTATACTCCGACTGTACTATTGTCTGTACTCCGACTGTACTATTTTCTGTCATCCGACTGTATGATTTTCTGTCATCCGACTGCATTATTGTCCGTTGTGCCTTAACTTACTCCGACTGTATTGTTATTGCCGTGCATATCTGATCATATACATTTCTCATTGTACCTTAACCTTACTCCGACTGTATTGTTATTGCCATACATATCTAATATGTATACCCTATGTCTGACCGTAGTAAATGTTGCCAAAATTCTATGAATGTCTGTCGTACATATATGATGTATGTAATCATGAGGTTAACCGTTACCTGGGGTTCGATGCATAGACCTCAACTCTTAACTTAGCTTCAGGATCGGAAGGACCGAGGACCGAGGCAAGCAGGCCGCATAGAAGACCCGGCTGAAGACTTCTTTCTGTTGTTATGTACTTTTGAAACACTATTGTACCACTGTTTAAACAGCAAGACATATTACCATGGGTACTTTTAATATATATATTAGTTACTCAATCGCTCCGGTGCTCTACTCTGATGATTTGAAATGATGTTCTGATGAATTTTTTTTTTTTTTTACTGCTTATGAAAACGGGATATTACAAGTTTCCTCAAGATCCCAAAGCCTTTACCCAGGTTAATTTGGGGTTTATGTGATTTGCTATAGTTAGGGGATACCTATAAATAAAATAATATATATGTAACGCTCCCTTATAGCTCCCGATCATTATCAGAGTTCATACACAGAGAGCATGCGGATCCGGTTTGGACGAGTGAGTAACTGATAAAAGTGCGGAAAATTTAAAACTTAACTTGGTTTTGAAATAAACTTAATCCCTCCGGGATATTTAAATACGTACAGTCATCCAAATTTAAGTGAACACAAAATACATTATCCCAAAATAAACAAGCACCAAACAAAAAGGAACTCTTCCTCTGAGTTCACCTTCTTCTACCCCTGCTCACAGCACCGCCTTCCCCTTTTGACTTGGTCCACTACCTGTACTTTTGTTCAAATCTGAGATTCACAAATGAATCTCAGAGTAACATGTTAACTTCTATGCATGGAGTATAAGTATATGTAATAACTAAACTACCATAATCAGGAATACCACAAAGCATACAAACAGTATAAAATACAGTTCAAAATCCCAGTGCTAGGAAATCATGTGCAGAACTTACCCGGTTCAAAATTCCATAGTGCTTGGAAAGACAAGCAGGACCTACCCGATCCTGTGCCTATCTCTCCGAGGCCCAACCCAGAACCTACCCGGTCCCGAGTCCCTCAGCACAAGGAAACCACAGTACGGAACCTACCCAGATCCGAATTCCTTAGCACAAATATGTATGGCCCACTTAAATATACTGTATGAAATCAAACATGTTTATAAAACACATTCCAAAAATCATGGTATTTAAACATACACAAGTACACTCACAAACATAGAAGGTTAGAGTTACTACCTGGGTGCGTAGTAACCTTAACTTCGTCCAAGTAATTTTTCGGGGTGCGTGCGCTCAAGAAATTACCTATAATTTGGGATAACCGGTTATTAATTAATCCATATATATATTAAACATGATAGAAATTTCCTTATTATCATGTTTATTCCCTTTTTAACCTTATTTTATTTGGGTTTAATCTAATAACCCAAACTTGTCAAATTCCAGCTCTTAACCTTAAGAGCTCTGAAAAATACAGTCACTTTAATCATTTTTAATTAATTGTAGAAAACTCATTTTTGAGTGATTCCAACTTTCAAGTTCTCTAAAACCTCTCTGATTTCAAGTAAAAATATTTACAGAGGTCCAAATGCACCATAAAAACCTCGGTTTCCGATTTTGCCCCTGTTGACCAGATTGGTGTCCAAAACTTTGACTGATCTTTAAAAATCCATGATAAATCGTACATAGATCCAATAATTACAAATTTTATATAAAATTAAAGCTTGCTCAATCCTCTACCGATCTGGAAAATGTAAGGATTTATCAAAACACCAATCATTCCCAGTTTTAAAAACAATAAAAACAATGCAGCCTGTCCAGTGGGTTTTCCAACACAACAGTTGAGTTTGAAAATTAGAAAAGCACTGACCAGAGCTTCATAAATTAACAAATTTACATTTTAAAAACTCTTGATGAGTCCTCTGTATTCAAGTAAAATTTCACTCCATTCCAACGACTTTAACCCATTCAAATCACATGCTTAAACCTTCTGCCCAGTTTTGGGTGTGCAGGACGCAGGGTCATTTCTGAGAATTTATTACTCACTGCTCAAATATCAAAATAACGCAAACGACCCATCAATTTAAATCTATGCATGTCTTCTACGTCCTTGAATAATTTCATAATTTTTAAATAACACTAACCTAGTCGAAACACGTCCAAAAACTACCTGGGTTTAGTTGTTCAAAACTGACAGATTTGCCTTTTCCTTTGAGTTCTATATTTTATGTGAAAACATACCTTTAAAAATTCACAAAAAATATTTTTCCCACAGAATTATTCCTAAGGAAAACGATGGTAGCCTCATATTTCCAAAATTCCAAATTTTTCTTGGTGTTTACCACGATTTTCCAAATCTGGGTTTTAAAGCAAATCTCAGAAATTTTGAAGAAGAAATAGAGATGCTTACCACTAGGCTTGACTTTTGACTTGTGGTCTCTTTTTACCACATGAATCCTTGTTGAATATTCAGCCTAGACTCAATGGAATCACATGCATGTGAGTTTATTATGTCCAACCAAAATAACATGCAGGTAGGAAAATCCAAGATACCATAGTTTTTTGAGCTCAAGTTTCTCACCTTGAACTACTTGTGGTTCTTCTTCTTCCTTCAAACCAACCTTGAGGGTGACAGAATAATTGAAGTTAATGGTGATGAAGATGAAACCGTGGGAGTTGAGGGGATTTGTGAAGAAGTTGGTATGTGTGTGGATGAGAAGATGTTGCCGTGAGTGTTTGGAGAGAAAGGGAGTGGAATAGAATTAAATGGATGTGTGTATATTATGCTACGGATAAGAGGGAAGAGTTATGAAAAATCTGATTCCATGTGTTGTTGCCACGGCTATTAAGAAGAAAAAGGGAGATTGCTTTAGATGTAATTGTGTTACGTGTGTTACGTGTGTTGGTTTAGCAAGTTTCCATGTGTTTAAGATTTGCATGGTGTGTGTGTTTGTAAATCCGTTGGTTTTTGTGAGGGAGGGAGTGATTAATTTTCTAAGTGTATGTGTGTGTATATAGCTACGGATAGGGAGGGAATAAAAGGAAAAAAAATCTGTTTGCATAGGTTGTAGTCAAATGTCATTACATGCAAGAAGGCAAGTGTTTTATTTGTGCGAAATCAATTTTTTTTAGAGAGGGAAGGCCGTGCGCAATGAATGAGAAAAAGATGAATGTGAAGGCTAATCCAATTGATTTAAATAAATGTGGGTGTGTGCACGGCATTAAAAGAAAGAAAAGGATCAAATAAAAATCTGATTTAATACATGTTAATGTATGTGTGGTTATGTGTCCAATATGCATGAAGCCACACATCAAAGACTTGCATGCGTGTGTTATCTAGTTTTTGTGTGTTGTCTCAGTTTGTATGTTTGGTTTTCGGTGTTGTTGTCTCGGTTTACGTGTTTGGGTTCCACGTTGTTGTCTCGATTTGTGTGTTTGGGTTCCGGTGTTGTTGTCTCGGTTTGCGTGTTGGGTTTCGTTGTAGGTTTTGTTGCACGTTTTTCGAGGAAGTATTGTTTAGATCGTTTTTCATAGTTTGTTGTTTAGTTTCTCCCAATAGTCAATATTCAATAATGGATCATATCACACAAGATATTCAACCTTGGCATATGTTATTGAAAGCCAGTACATTACAATATATATATATATATATATATGGTGATATAAATATATGTGTGTGTATATATTTATATATATACATACGTGTTTATATTATATATATATATATATACACACACACACATATATTTATATCACCATATATATATATATATATATATATATATATATATATATATATATATATATATTATATAAACGTATATGTGTGTGTGTATATATATATATATATATATATATTATATAAACACATATGTATATATATAAATATACACACACACATATATTTATATCACCAATTTGCTGAAAAATGGCAGAGGCCTTATCTAGGGCTCTGGAAATTTGCAATTATATCCCACTGAAATAATCAAAACTAAAATCAGGCGTACACTTACCCATAAATTTGTCTTTTTAACTACATAGGAGTATTCTGATCTCTTAACTATATTTAGAAATCTCTAATAAGAATTCTTAACCTAATTAAAAATTTGTTAAAAGTGTAGGTCTAAATTTAGGTTTTGGCATTTGAATTGGATTTAATTGAACCCTTTCCATAAATTATAGTCATTATTTAATTATAGTGTTAAATCCCACAAACTCGATTTACTCTACTTATATAAATTAAACTAGCTAATTTATTAGTATAGCCAAGCAGATACGCCAACTCACCACCACGAGTACGTATATTTTATACTAAAGTATCTTAACTTTACGTCATCATTTTTTAATTTATTTTTCCAAACATTAGGTTTGAACTGGCCCGGTGATGCCTTAGGTTGTTTTAAATTCGAGCAATTTTATAATATAGCGTGAATATATATATATATTCACGCAGCTGTTGCCGAAGATTGTGGTTCTATATCATATTCATCTCCCATGGATGATGACAAAAAAGTTTGTTGGTTTGCAATAGTGCCTTCCAAGTCAAAAAGGGTAGCATGCATGTATACTACTCTCTCCAATTTTAAATATGCAGAAATTAATTGGGGTTTTTTTTAATCCTAAAGAGAATATTTCAATTTTTTATTGGGTTAAAGTGCAGATTTGCCAACGAACTATTATCTGGGGAACATCTAGCACAAAAATCAATTGAGGGTACCGTAATTACCAATCAACAAATAAAAAGTGAAAAAAAAAACACAAGTTAAGTGCAAATTGGCCAACGAACTATTACCCTGTTACTATCTTGGTGTCTCCGTCTTGCATTAACTGTCACAGTGTCAGCGACGTCGGCGTCTCCAAAGCTTCCATTGTTGATGGGTGTTCCACTCATCGTCTTGAACTCATCAAGGTCTGTATGCAGCTTCAGGGCAAGAATCACGAACCGAAACCAAATCCAGCAGTCCACAGCTTTCGACCAGCACGCGCAACATTTTATCAATCAAATGCTGGAAATTCCTCCTATTGTCCCTTCCTATAAACATATAGGCTCCCAAATACCTCCCCAAATCCTCCATTCTTCTAAATCCAGAGTATGCACAAATTTCATTTTGAACTCTTCGTTCAACATTTCTAGAAAAGTAAATGCTGGTTTTATTGTTATTAACTTTCTACCCAGACATGTCCCCAAATAGATCCAGGATACTCATCACGGTACAGATCTGATCCATATTTGCTTCACACACAAGAAGTAAATCATCTGCGAACTTGAGGTGTGAGACCTCAACTCCATTTCTTCCCAACTTCATTGGACACCATCTCTTGCTATTTACACCGTCCACTATTAAGTGAGTTAGCTTTTCCATACCTAGTACAAATAAGTATGGAGACAAAGGGTCCCCTTGCCTCAATCCCCTAGAAGGGCTAAGAGCATCCCTCTTCCCACCATTCCTCATTAGAGACAATTTAGCCGAAGATACACTGGACATTATGACCTTTTTGAGGTGATCATCTACTCCAATCTCCCCCAGCACCTTGTTAATAAAGCTCTATCCCATGCGATCATATGCTTTTTCCAAATCAACTTTAATCACCATAAAACCCCTTTTTCCTTGTAATTTTCCCATAGAGTGGACTATTTCCTTTGCAACAAGAATATTATCATGAATACTTCTCCTAGGGACAAAACTTGATTGATAAGGAGAGATCAAACCATCCATAAGTGGCTTAAGTCTATTTACAATCAGCTTAGACAAACCCTTATAGATGACATTCCATAGAGCAATAGGGCGAAAATGGCTTACCACTTCCGGCTACTCAACTTTTGGAACAAGCACCAAGAGTGTATCATTTACCTCCCCTATTCGATCAGGATGCTTCCACAAATCCCTCAAGAAATTTACAACTGAGCAGCCCACCACCCTCCAATTATGCTGATAAAAGGCAGCCGGGAACCCATCATTCCCCGGAGCCTTGAGGCTTCCCATTTGGAAGAAAGCCCTCCTTATCTCCTCTCCAGAAATGTTTGATCCCAATCTGCCTAACCTTTCATTCGGTACTGTGCCCCACCTTTGTGACGTATCAATCCACTTCTTATCCTGCACTTCTTCTGAAACGTCTTTATAATCTCAGTTTCTTCCTCCACCCAGGTTCCCTAACTGTTTTTCAGCATCTTTATTTTACTTCTTCTTCTCCTAATCAACATTTTAGTGTGATAGTAACACGTGTTCCTATCACCCCCTTCCAACCATTGCCCCCTTGACTTTTGAAACCAAAGCACTTCCTCCTGTCGTAAAACTTGAAAGAGTTCAGATTCTAACTCTTTCTCCAAACAGATTAGAAAAGGGTTGCTCCACCTTTCAATGCTACGTTGCACCCCACCCAACCTGTTTAGAAGCCTTCTCTTGCGCCATTCAATTTGGCCAAAAATCTCCCTATTCCACCTTACTAACTCCTGCCTCAAGATATTTAAATTCTCCTGAATCTCTCCCTCTTCTAACCAAGTATCCTTTATCACACTGTCAAATTTCTCATGCATTTGCCAAGCAATATCATACCTGAATGGTCTGCCTTTGAACTCATTTTTTTCCATAGCCAAGCTTACAATAATAGGATGGTGATCGGATCCAATTCTAGGCATGATTTTTACAACAGCATTCTCAAATTCTTCTTGCCATTTAACATTGCACAAACATCTATCCAATCGTTTATATACCCTATCCAAACCATTCCATTTTGGTCCTTTCCAGGTGAAAAAAGGTCCATGAGTATCGATGTCAATGAAATTACAGTCCTGTATCCAATCTTTGAACTTCCTACACCGAGACTCATTCACCCTACCTCCACCTTTTTGCTCCAAGGGAGATTTGATTTCATTGAAATCACCAGCTAACAACCAAGGAACATAAGAATCAGTGGAATAATTATACAAAATATCACAGATCCTATGTCTTCTAGATTCATTAGGGCTTGCATGCACAGCCGTAAAAGCCATCTTCTTTCCTCCCAAGCACAAATTACAGTGAATGAATTGCTCATCTAGTAGTATAACATCCACTACTAACTCCTCCAAATTCCATAGAATCCATATGCCTCCCAAAAACCCCTCAGCCTCCCTCCTAACCGATTGTTTGAAGCCCCAATTCTTGATAATTCTATCAGCACCACTCCCACTGACTCGTGGCTCAAGTATGACTACCACATCCAACCTATGTCTATGTTTCAAGTCTCTCAATATAGCTGCAAAACCCTTGCTAGTTGCACCCCTACTATTCCATACCATTATGTTTATCATTAAAACTAGTAATGAGAAAACAGAACAACAATTACCTGACATCACCAAGGCACAGGGTTTCACCCCCTTCCTCAGAACACATCTCATAAGCTTCAATAGGATCCCCATCATCTCCGTCAATCCGTTGGCCATCAGTGCCTAAAACTTCCTTACCTTCTGTTCTGTCCGAAAACATTCCAGGATGCAAGTTCTCTTTATCAACCCTGGTCACACCATTCCATTTGTGCAAACTAGGATTGCTCTCGGGTACCCCTTCTACACTCCAACCCTTATTCTGTATTTCTATCAAAACAGCTCCAGCCCCCTCAGGTTTCTTCCTTAACAATGGACCCTTAGTTTTCTCCATTTTACTATGCTGCCCTTCCTTTACCAATGTCTTTTCCTTGCTAACCATTACCTTTTCTACAGTGCGAGGCTTCACCCCCATGCCCCTGTTCACCCCTTTTTTCCTTTGTGGATTGGGAATTCCCTCTTTTTGCACCTTATCCACCCCTGGTACTTTCTCACTTAACACGTGTTTGCTCATACTCCCCACAGTAACTCCCTCAACCCCCACATCTTCAGCCAACACAGAAAATCTGGATCCCGATTGTGTCGGCTGAGCAGTCATAGGGTAGCTTCTTTGCCTTCTAGTTCGTTGGACAGTTTTCCACAACTCCTTCTCCCCCTCACTCTTGTTTCCCACTATGGAATCATTTCCTTTTTCCTCTACATCCATACTAGCAGAATCCTTTTTCCTGTGAAATTCTGCACACCCCTCTTTGTTGTGCCCAAACCATCCACAAATAGTGCATAGCAACCCAAGACTTTCATAAACCACACTCAACACATGTCCCTCCACATTAAATTCAAGGATAAGTGCCTTCGTGAAGTCCAACTCCACACACATACGGGCAAACTTCCCCCGAGCACGCTGCGCAGTATGTATGTCCAACTTGATTGCCTTGCCTATAGCATTTCCTAAATTCAGTAAGAACTTTTTATTGAACAGAGGCGTAGGAAAATCAGGCAATCGGACCCATGCTACAACAGACTCAATTTGTGCATTTTTCGGGCAGAAATCAGGGCGCCACCTAGCCACATTCAGGTACGCATCCAAAATAACCCAAGGTCCTCCCGTTAAAGCTTCCATATAATCATCCAGGTGTTGAAAGCTAACAAGATAAAAATCATTTTCTAAATCAAAAATGTCTATCTGACCTTTTCTCTCCCAAATCTGGCGCAATTTCTTGACCATGAAACTGTACGATGGTTGTCGGCCCAGGAGCTTCACTATTAGTGTGCGACGAAAAGGCCTCATGAGCCGATCCTTTTCCTTATCATCAAACAGGAAACTCGGGCAAAGAGGATTCGATAGATCTACAGAGACTCCACCATTAGGGTTCAATACCTTATCAAAATCAATTCCTGCTCTATAATCTTCAATCTCTTCTTCCTCTTCGGACTTCGACCACTCCCACCAACAGGTTTGAGAATTCACATTGTTCAATAGAGACTCCCTGTACGACATCGGTGCAGTCACCTTCTCCTCTGGCCTCATCCATGGTTCCTCCCGATCTTTAGAGGATTCACCTCCAGAGAACTCATTTTCCACAAAACGCACTTTCCTCTTCCTTCGATTGATGTCTAGCTTCACCGTCTTCCTCCATCATTCTCTCACTTTCCCCTCCTCGCAAGGTGCGACTAGAGGAGACGCTCATTTTCCTCCGTCACAGTAGATGGCGGAGGTCTCTCTCTCCGATTCGAACCAGTTGCCTTGTTTTCTCCGCTCTCGGTTTCTCCGCTCTCCATCTTATATTTTACTTTAATTAGAAGTTAAAGTTATTTTATATACCCCATTTAAAAAGTATTTTTACAAAAAAAAAAAAAAAAAAAATTGTATATTAAAACAGAGAGCAATTTTTTTATCAAATTACTGGGCTGTATCGTCACCCATGCCTCACATGAAGGTTGAATTTTGCAGGGAAATAACAAGGGAACTAAAAAACAGAACAGTCTCAGTGCAGGCCATAAAACCAGCCTTGCAGGTTCTCATAGAAACGTGCCCATTAGGAAGAAACCGAATTGAAATCGTAGAATCAGGAGCAGTCTTTGAATTAATTGATCTTGAGCTGGAAAAACCAACAAAGAAGATAAATCGCTGGAAACGCAGCTGCGAAAGCCTTCCACAGCAACAATACTTCATCTTCATCTTCATTTGCAAGTCGAAGGAACCAAACCAAAAGAACAAGAAAAATCAAAGCACCAAAAACAAAGCTGAAAACCAGGACCAAAGAAATTTAAATCGAGGGAAAAATATCAAAACGAAGCTTAATCAGTGAACAATCTCTAATTGACCAAACTGAGTAGCTTCCGGTGAACACATCCTCTTCGACACCAAAGACCAGAGACCAGAGACCAGAGATCCAAATCGACCAAACCAAAGACCCAAATCGTTTCACCAAATCCAATTCGCACGTTGACTCGATCTTTATCTCTAAGTAGTAATCGCCGTCATCGTTGCTAGTGGAAACAAGACGTCGCCATCGTCGTTGCTGGTGGAGAAGGGTCAATGAGCAATCCAAACGATAAGATGTCTATGACGAAAGGAGATGAAGGAGAAGGGTCAGCCATTGCCGTCGCTTCATCACATCCATCAGAGGGTTCATCGCTGTCGCTACTGGTGGAGGACTATCACCGCCGTCGTTGAGGGTGGCGCGAAGGAGAGGCACAGACACAGTACTGGAACAAAAAGGTCTGGGAGTTGTCATTTTTTTATTGAAAATCAAAGATAATTGATGTCAAAACAAGTTACTCCGTATGTATTCTTTGGCACTTGCTTTTTTTTGAAGAAGAGCTGGTTAGTTAATTTTTTTTCAATGCTGGTTTTTTTTTTTTTTTTTCATTCTCTCCGTATTTTTTTGCACTTGCTTTTTTCTGAAGCTGTAAATTGAAGCTTAAAAAAAGAAAGTAGAATTTTTGCTTCCTTTTTTTTTTTTTACTTTTGCTTTTTTTTAAGCTCTCATCTAAATATATAAATTAATTTAAAAAAAACTTTACATTTTTAAGAAAAATATTTTTTTATACATAAAAAAAAAATCATCCAAACTGGCTCTAAAGTATTAAAAACATGGTTTGAAAATATATTTTAAAATTGGTTTTCTCAAAATTAAAATTCATAAAAATAAACGCCTCCGGTTTCCTTCAACTTCAACAACTAATTATAGCATGTGTACTCTCTGTCCAGTATGCCCTGCGGACTGGGCTCCAAGCGCCCTGCCCTTGGATTGTGGGTGAGCCCGACCCCTTTCCTAAAATTTTTTTATCAAAAAAAAATTATATTATCATCAGGACAATTGAGTTATTCAAACCTATTGACATGTCACCTACCATGGTTTTCAAGTAATGATTAAAAGCTTATTTCTATCAACTACTAGTTCTTTTAAGTAGTAGGTTCACATTCAATTTTATTATAATTGGCTGCTAAATTATAAATACTCTAAGTGAGGGAAGAATGGATGTTACATTCCATGAAACATACGGAGCATTGTTGCCTAAAAGAAATTCATCAACACATTGTTTAGACAGGTATATTTATTGGGTTATGATTCTATATATTGGGCCTTGTGTATATGTGGCTAGCCCACAGACTATGCATAGTTGCATGTGATTTGACACAAATGGGTCAAATCACAAGTTTTACCACGAATTACAATGCAATATAGTTATAACAATTTGGGATCGTTCTCTAATTATGAAGCCTTTTATTTTGATTTTTCTATGTTAGACTAAGTATTAAAAAAAATGGTTAGGAAAAGATCTTTGAAATTGATTTTCTCAAAATTAAAATTCATGAAAGTGAAGTTATTTCTAATATTTTTTTTGGTATTTCTGGAAAACAATGAAGAAATGTTCGGATTGAAAATAATTATATGATGAAATGAGTCTTAGTAACAAAGTTGGTGGCTTTCTTAACTTCTTAAAATAATTTGGGAGTTAATTTTTCCTCAAGTCAAATTGAAAAACTCAAGCAATCAAGTCCAATCAATGTCTAATCCTACAATTACATTTATAATCATCTCTTAGACAAATTGTTAAAAACCACGTTTGAAAATCATTTTAAACCATTTGCTTTCTCTTAAATGAGAGCACAATCGTGACACTCTTTATGAATTAACCTAAACACACATCATAGTAATCATATATAATCTGATTAAAACATAAGGAAATATATTCAATATAAAAATCTAAGTGCTTCGAGAACAAAATTCAATACAAGCAATCCATTATTATATAAAGGGTTAAGTAGCAATTTTGCCCTGAAAGTCTTTTTGGGTTCAATTTTGCCCTGGAAGTCAAAAGGTAGCAATGTTGCCCTCCCCCAACAGCAGACACTGAGGGAGTTACAAAACACTCGAGTGTGTTTTCTAAAGTGCATAGGCTGGTTCAAAGAAAATTGGGGGAAGGTGATAAGTAGATATTTTATAATTAAATAAGGGTAGATTCTGGGATATATTATATTGAATTTATTGATATTTTGTACTTATTTAATTATCTTTATGTACTTATCTATCTTTTAATTAAATATAGGATAAAAGAATATTATAACAGAAAATCTATTGATATCCTACTTTATTGTACAGGAGATATTATGTGATCTGAGAGAAGCAACAAATTAAATTGAAAAATAATATAATATAATATATTATTATATTATATTAAAGTGATAATATGAATTGCTGCTACAAGTACAACACGCACATGGAGCTAAAACAAACAAACAATGAAAGATATTGTATATCTTTTATAAAAGAAGTAGCAGATCACGAGATCACACCCCAACGGCCCACAACGCATAACCTAGGCAATATATATTAAGGGAGCAATTGACGAAAAGGAGGACGGCGGAACAACGAAACAAGCACAACGCACAGAAAAGAATTGACGCTGCAAACGAGAACACGGAGGCCGCGAATAATCAGAACGGACGTGTTGGACCGAAGAACAAAAATTGAAAGACGCACGGACGAATTCGGACGACACAGGAGTAGTTCTGAATTTCATCTTTTCTTAATTTGTTAACCTAGCCATGTTTGGCTAGTTTTCTTTAGTAGTTAGGGCGAGGATGAACCCTATGTGAATTTAAAGTATTTATTTGGATTCTTATTTGATTATTGTTTTCTTGACTGAATGGATTACCTATGCTTAACGCTTTCTTAAAAGAGTGATCGCCTTTTAGATTGTTCATAGGTTGGTGTATGACAATAGAGATGTTGGTACATTTAACTAGAACCGTTAATTTATCGTAGAATTGCATGACCTAGACATAGGCTTACGAATTTATGCGATCTCATAATTCTGGTAAATAAATTGATCTTTCCAAACAATACTAAGACATTAGGTTGTTTTCAAAGATAACGGACTAAGGTAGCATCAAGACATTGGGACTTAGTCTAACTATAGAGAGTTGGTCGTCAGTCATGGGAATAATAATCAATTAGGGACTTAATTCAAATACTTAGAGGAACATAGGGGAATTCTATGCCCTAGCTGCGCTTTTCTTTATTGATCATCTTTTCTAAACAATCATTCTTGAGATTCTTAATCTTGAATGCTTTTCTTGATTAAATTCCTTAAAAACTCTGGACGATCTCTTTCTCACATACTTTATTACTTGTAACGATCGGTGCACTTGCCGAAGTCGCTATCAGAAGGAAAAGGAAAATGCCGGCGGCTGGGATTGTTTGGTGACAACCCATTTTCCCTTAAACATGGAAAATCAGTTCCCACAAATGATGGACCATTTTCTGACGATGGAGAAGACACTATCCTTTTCATCTTCGAGCCATATGAGCAGCACCTTCACCTTGAGCGGCGTTGATGACGACGAGGTTGATAATGCCATGGGCATCCCACTTATCCATGGAAAGTTTCAAAGAAGGCGACAGTGATGATGGCGAAGAGAGAAGATGACAGTGAAAAAGGAAAAAAAAAAAAAAAACTCGCAGACGGGTTGTGTGATGAGAGGAGGTGACACATGCCAAAAAAATTTTTGATGAGAGAATAAAAGAAGAAGACGGGAAGGTGGGAGATGAGGAAGACTACACACACTCAGGATGCATTTGCACACTCTGAGTGTGTGCACTGGAGTGCACTTTTGGTGCACTCCAGTGAACACTAGAGTGCACCAAAAGTGCACTCCAGTGTGCACACTCATTTGAATGTTTTGAGTGTGCAAAACACACACTCAAATGAGTGTGCATTGGAGTGCACCAAAAGTGCACTCCAGTGCGCACACTCAGAGGGTGCAAATGCACCCTCTTCCTCCCTCATCAGTGTCGCACGTCATCGCATGTAAATCACCTTCCCTAATAAAAACTCGTCTTCTTCTTTCATGATTAGAAAAATTTCTGGCATATGTGTCACCTCCTCTCATCACACACAATCCATCTGCGAGTTTTTTTCCTTTTTCACTGTCATCTTCTCTCTTCGCCATCATCACCGTCGTCTTCTTCGAAAGTTTCCATAGACAAGTGGGACACAAACATGGCCATGGCATTATCAACCTTGTCGTCGTCAACGCGGCTCGGAGCTAAAAAGGATAGCGTCTTTTCCATCCGTCGGAAAATGGTCCATCATTTGTGGGAACTGAGTTTAAGAGAAAATGGCCGTCACCAAACAACCGCAGCTGCCGGCATTTTCCTTTTCCTTCCTCCAATTTTCTTTGAACCAGCCTGTGCACTTTAGAAATAATAATAATAATTCGTCCGTACACACTCAAGTGTGAGACAACACTCCAGTGTGTTTTGTAACTCCGTCAGTGTCTACCGTTGGGGGAGGGCAACATTGCTACCTTTTTTGATACTTCCAGGGTAAAATTGAACCCAAAAAAACTTCCAGGGCAAAATTGCTTCTGGGGCTTAGGGCAAAATTGCTACTTAACCCTTATATAAATAACCACTCATCTAAGTCTTATATACAAACACAAAATCATCATGAGCAGAAAGGTACTCTGTGTGTCTATTCATGTACAAAGGTTACATATATATACAAGAATATGAGAGCCTCAATATTAATGGCTCATAATGACTATTAATGGAGATTATCCCTAATCCTTACAAATAAGGGATTCCTATAAATCAGGGATTTGATTTCCTAACACTCCCCCTCAAGTTGGAGCATATATGTTTATCATGCCCAACTTGTTACAAAGGTACTCAACCCATGTTCCATTCAAGGCTTTCGTTAAAAGGTCTGCTAGCTGGTCATTTGATCGCACATGCCCTATAGATACAACATTTTCTTTTATCTTGTCAAGAATAAAGTGACAATCGATTTCAATATTCTTCGTACGTTCATGGAACACAGAGTTTGATGCTATATGGAGCGCTGCTTTGTTGTCACACCATAGTTTCGCAGGTAATACTGTGGTAATGTCGATTTCCTTCATGAGCTGAAATACCCACACAATTTCTTGCACTGATTGTGACATGGCTCTGTATTCTGCTTCTGCACTTGATTTTGACACAGCGCCTTGCTTTTTACTTCTCCAAGATATCAAGTTACCACCAACAAATACACAGTAACCTGTAGTGGACCGTCTTGTGGCCTTAGATCCTACATGATCGGCATCACAGAAGCATTCGACTTTAGTGTGCCCATAATCTGTATAGAGAAGGCCACGACCTGGTGAAACTTTCAAATAGTACAAGATATGCTCTAAGGCTTCCCACTGTGCCACTGTGGGAGATGCCATGAATTGGCTAAGTACACTGACCGGAAAAATTATATCAGGGCGAGTTACTGTCAGATAATTCATCTTCCCAATGAGTTTCCTATATCTCTCAGGAGATGCGAATGGCTTCAATTTCTCTGGATCAATCTTCTCCTTTAGGTCATCAGGAAGTTTATCCCACATGCTATCATTTAGATCTAGGAACGGATTTGGAATCATGGGAATACTACTTGGTGCAGCTCCAAGCTTTCCAGTCTCCTTTAACAGATCAAGAACATACTTTCTCTGGGTCAAAAGGATTCCCTTCTTGCTTCTCAAGACTTCAATACCGAAGAAGTACTTCAATGGTCCTAAGTCTTTTGTTTGAAAGTGGGAGTTAAGGAAGACCTTAAGCTCTGAGATGCCAACAATGTTACTCCCAGTAATCACAATATCATCAACATACACTACTAAAAGAATTATTCCTGCATTGGACAAACCAGGCACGAGGACTTTGCTTTAAACCATACAATGACTTTCGAAGATAACATACTTTTCGATGCTCCCCCTGAGCAATAAACCCAGGTGGTTGCTCCATATACACTTCCTCAAGAAGATCACCATTCAAAAATGCATTCTTAACATCCAACTGATGCAAATCCCAGTGATAGGTGGCAACCAAAGAGACAAGGAGACGGACTGAAGTAAGCTTAGCCACAGGGGAGAAAGTCTCAGAGTAATCAATGCCATAAGTCTGAGCATACCCTTTGGCAACAAGACGAGCTTTCAACCGGTCTAATGAACCATCAGCTTTAGTCTTCACAACAAACACCCATTTACAACCAATGGCCTTCTTCCCAGAAGGTAGATCAACAAGGGTCCAAGTACTAGCCGTATCAAGGGCCATCATTTCTTCTTCCATCGTTGCACGCCAACCAGGGTGAGTCAAAGCTTGGTGAAGGGTAGTAGGGGTAGAAATGGACTCAAGGGTGGTCACAAAGGAATAGGAAACAGGGGACAATCGCTGGTAGGACATAAATGAGGAGATAGGATAAGTACAAT
The DNA here is from genome assembly GCA_025563575.1 of Acacia pycnantha. Lineage (NCBI taxonomy): Eukaryota > Viridiplantae > Streptophyta > Magnoliopsida > Fabales > Fabaceae > Acacia > Acacia pycnantha. The sequence goes on along the minus strand of JAMWYP010000003.1, from coordinate 6,928,647 downwards.
CAGCATATTGCTTGGGAGGGCAAGAGGGACGGGTACCTTTGCGAAGGGCTATAGATAGGTCATCAGATAGGTCAACGGCAGAATCAACAACAAGAGGGTCAGGAACGAGAGTGGTAGGGGCGGGGGTCACATCCTCAGGGACCACAGAGGCATGACTGGAATCTGTCGGCGAAGCAGTCATTGGCAAAGGCAGAGGAATGGCAACATCAGCATCATCAGGAAGAGCAGGGGCCGGAGCAGTTGCTGGGACTGGTGAGAGAGGAACATGATAAACTAGAAGATCATCAGGTTCATCAATAACAGAGGATGACTCATATAAGTTCGAAGACTTGAAGAAAGAGGAAGACTCATGAAAGGTCATATCAGTGGACACAAGATAACGACGGAGATCAGGAGAGTAACACCGATAGCCTTTCTGAACTCGAGAATAACCAAGAAAGACACATTTTAAGGACTTGGGGTCAAGTTTACTAACATTCGGACGAACATCCCGAACAAAGCAGACACAACAAAAAATTTTGGGATCAACAGGGAACACCTTAGTGGTGGGAAACATAATGGAATATGGTACGGAACCACTAAGGACAGCCGAAGGCATGCGATTGATGAGAAAACAAGCAGTAGACACGGCATCCGCCCAAAACGGTTTAGGTACACAAGAGTGAAACATGAGAGCACGGGCAGTTTCTAAGAGATGGCGGTTCTTTCGTTCAGCAACACCATTTTGAGCAGGTGTATCAACACATGATGATTGATGAAGGATGCCATGACTATGCATATAATCAATAAAAGGGGCGGAAAAATATTCCTTTGCATTATCACTTCAAAGGATTTTCACGGGAGTATTAAACTGTGTTTGAATTTCAGCACAGAAATGACGAAAATGAGTGAACAATTCAGAGCGTTGTTTCATTAAGTAAAGCCAAGTAGTTCGGGAAAAATCATCAACAAAGGTGACAAAGTATCGATAACCAGTCTGAGACAAAACTGAACAATGACCCCAAACATCGGAATGAACTAAATCAAAAGGGGACGCAGCCCGTTTATTGACTCGAGGTGCCAAATGAACACGGTGGTGTTTGGCAAACGACACGACTCACAATCCAAAGAAGACACGACAAAACTGAGGGTACAACCGTTTTAGGGAAGAAAGGGACACATGACCAAGACGACAATGGACTTCAAAAGGAGATGACCCACTAGTACAAGCAACAGAACGCGGCACCTGATCATCAAGGATGTAATGTCCACCGGATTCGTAGCCTCTACCAATAATCCGCCTCGTCGAAAGATCCTGAATTAAACAATGGTCAGTGTATAGTGAGATACAACAGTTTAAATGACGAGTCAGTTTACTAGGGGACAAAAGATTAAAGGTGAGATCAGGAACATTAAGAACAGAAGAGAGGGAAATGGATGGTGTTGGTAAAACAGTTCCTGAACCAAGGACGCGGACTGGGGAACCATTGGCGACAAATATGGAAGATGGGTTGGCATAGGGGGCATACGAGGAAAATAAATGATGGTTACCTGTCATGTGATCGGTGGCACCGTAATCAATAACCCACCTCGTGGAAGTGGTAGCAAGACCGAAGACAAAGTACCAGCAAGTGCCCCCGCAGAGGGTGAACCAGAATCGACCGATCAGTGTCTGAGCAATATGAGCAAAGCCACGTTGCTGATCACGTTGCTGTTTAGCCTGCAACTTTCGACAATTTTTCTTGACATGTCCAGGTTCCTTGCAATAATAGCAGGTTATACTGCCAGAGGGTAGAACAGTAGTGCCTTGTTTAGGCCTAGAGCTCCTTGTGTCAAAGGAACCACGCCCAGCCAAAGCACTGGCATTGGGATCAACAGATGGACGAAGCATGCTATCAGCACGAAGTACCCGTGAAAACACATCTTCAAGAGATGGAAGCTCCTGACTAGACATAATCTGGGAACGAATGGTGTCGTAAGATGGATCAAGAGCTTCAAGAAAACTAAAGATAGCATGAAATTCGAGATTCTTGATACGGGTCTGGAGATCTGCCTGTGGAGACATGAGTACCTTCATTTCTTCATACAACCGTTTAAAATCCAAGTAGAAATCTTTTAAAGGTCGACCTTGCATTCAGCCATGGACTAATAACCAAATGCTCACAATAACCAGATAATAAATAGTGCAAAATAGTACCCAAATAAGTGTGAAACAACGCTCGAAACAAAGGCAAAACAAATACCAAAACAGCCCAAAACAAAGGCAAAACAAGACCCAAAATAGGACGATGAACAAAGTGAAAAATAGTGACAAAGGAATGCAGCGAAACAGGACTATGAACAGTACCAAACAAAGGCAATGAATAAAGTGCGAACAAGACTGAACAAGGACGAACAGCATTGACGAAACAAGACCCAAACAAAGACCGACGAAACAAAGGCCCAAACAAAGGACGAAACAAGACTGAACAAAGGACGAACGATGACTGAACAATGGACGAACAAGGTGAACAAAGGCCGAACAAAGGATGAACAAGGCAGACGAAAAAAGATAAACCCTAGAATTTGTAAGGCTCTGGTACCATGTAATGAAAGTAATCTCAATTGTGTGTCTATTCATGTACAAAGGTTACATATATATACAAGAATATGAGAGCCTCAATATTAATGACTCATAATGACTATTAATGGAGATTATCCCTAATCCCTACAAATCAGGGATTCCTATAAATCAGGGATTTGATTTCCTAACAACTCTCAAACTCGCATCTCAGTCTCAACCCAAGAGAGTCGCCAGAAAATGGAGGTGTGGAGTGGAGAAGACGGCCGGCGGTGGTGAGATGCTAATGATGGAGGAGGAACGTGTGGTCTCCTTCCCAAATTACTCTCTCTTTGGTTCTACGGGCTTCTACTTCCTCTCAGTTTCGAGCTCCAGAAGGTGTGGACAAGTTGGCCCGCGATGGTGGTAATGAAGCCCCGATGGTGATGCTGAATGGAGAGAACGATCTCTATTCTCACTCTGTTTTCTGCATTCGATCGAAGAAGAAGATCCGATGGTATGCGACCTCTGTCTTGCTAACATGCATTTAGAAGGAGGAGGCACATTGTCTGCACACACCTTAAGGCTTCAGTCTATAAGTTTTTTTTTTTTGGCCGGAGACTTCAGTTTATAAGTAAGGACATGATATATAACATCTTTATGGCCTTGGTCTTATTTTGGAACCCAACACAGAATCACTGAAGGAAAAGGAAAGTGAAATGTTATGAAAGAAATTATGCCAAAGTGACAAGTAAGTAAATTTTGACCCCTTGTTGCTATGCAGTCCAACTTCACTGACCTCATACCCTGCTACCCTTGTTTTGCACTTCTAATAATATAATGTTAGTGTTAGTTATCACTATTGTTACATCCATTATACACAGTGAATCATGTTCCATAATTTATCCCAAGAAAATAATACCCTTAGATAAACCCTTGAACCAATTAGCCTTACTTTCATAGACTTGAGGGTACAAATCAACTCCCACTACCACCTTTCATCCACGGCTTTTTCTTTCTGCATCTCATCTTGTTCTATTTAACACTTAAGATCTTGTTTACTACATATGAATACAATTCTTTTTCTACACATTATCTGCCTCCACGACCATCTCAAATCAATTTGGCCACCTTTCTTTCATCACATTATGTCAGGAAAGCACAAGAAATGATTTTCGCCACACATGCAGGTTGGATTGCATTTGATTACATGATCAGTTAAATTGAGTAAGTTAACGTACAACCCTCTATTATCAAGATACTTTTATTTTCATATATAGGTAAAGACAATATTTGCCATGATAAAGGACATGAACAGAATGAAGCAAAAATCAGCCTGTGTCATATATATTCCAGAATGTGAAAATAATGAAGCAAAAACACATTTTTCTCCAAAGTGCAAGAACAGTCATTTAGACTTTGCCTGTGTTCTCCAAAAATCTGCCTGTCATATATACTCTAGAATGTGAAAATAATGAAGCAAAAGCACATTTTTCTCCAAATTGCAAGAACAATCATTTAGACTTTACCTGTGTTAGTCCACTAGGTTCAAAGATTGATGGAATGATGAACATGTCAGATGCAGCAAAGATGGCATGTGAGAGCGACTCATCATACTTCAACATCAACCGTATCTGATCATGATTCTGAAATTGGTTGGCAATGCCCGCAAACTCCCTCTAAGGAATAGAAAAATTTTAATCACTTGACAAAAAATAGGAAAATGGATTGGCTTATGATTTTATTTTAACGTGGTGCACAAAGCTCCCACTAGGTGGTCTAGGAAGGGATAGATGTACGTAGCCTTAACCCTGAATTATTTGGGAAAAAACATATTGACACTAGACAGCAACACTCAGAAAAAGAAACAAAGCTTCAGCTAATACAAAATTAATCTCCTAAAAAAACGAGAATATTTCACCATATAATGAACATCAGCCAACTTCCAAAACAGAATATTTATTTGATGAGTTGAACTGAATTCTATTTGAAAAACTAAATTTCATATGATTTTCCCAAAGCAATATGGAATGTAATTGAGATTATCATAATGATTTATGATGTGTTTAAAATTGGGTATTTATGGTTAGTTATTGGAAATTTAGGATTTTGACGGTTAGGCTCGTGGATATCCGATCACGTAGTAAAAATATTCTATATGCTACTCTTCAGAACTAGGAACTGGTCACTAATAATCCACAAATGAGAGTAAAAAACCATACATCTGCAGGTCACACCACATGGGCATAGGTAGGCAACACTGTTGTCACAATATTAGAGAAAACAACTCCACCCTGACAATTGGAATGTAAAGCTGTGATTTATCCTAACATGGATAATGATTCTAGAAAAGTTCTTTATTCTTGTACCTTAACTGCATTGATTCTATCAGGCGCTGAGTTGTCCTGCATTCTATTTGGTCGGTTTCGATTGTCAACATCTAGACCACATGAAGCCAATTTTGAAACAGGTGTAGTGCCTTGATACTCAAAATTGTGGCATGTAAAACATATTTTGGCTGAATTTAATCACTTATGGGCATAAAGATCCCAATATAAAGGAGCCTTGCAAAAAAATAAATAAATAATTGATTATTGAAAATCCAGTGTCATATAAATAACTCAAAGAAAGAACAAGTTCACTCATAAAAGATGATAGCGCATACAACAAAATCCGTTTGCCAATCATGGCAATGAATAATGTCAGGTTTCTTAACAGCACGAAGGACAAAGTCAAGAGATGCACGGCTAAAATATTAAAAGCGTTTGAAATCATCATGCTCTCCATAAAATGTTCCTCTCCAAAAGAACTTATTAGGATGATGGGGTTCAATGAAATAAACCGGAAGCCCTGCATAAACAGAGTTTGGTTACAACACATAAATAGAGTTAGGTTACAACACAAGATTTTAAGGGAAAAAAAAAAAATCAATTAAAATGGAAAATTTAATTGAGAACCTTCAATGGTGCCAACCCATATTTTATTTTTAAATAGTTGGCCATCAAAGCAGGACTCTCTCTCTAAATCTAAAGCCTGAAAAAGTAATCAAATTATCATGAGTAGTTCAGGAAATTTAGATTCTAACTAGACAAATAATTTATTACAAATAGAATATCATACCCTTAGTTCACGGATATGTTCATATTGCATACAATCGTATTTGGGAAGAACAATTTCAATTAGGTGTCCTTTCTTCTGCAAAGCCTTACTGAGACCACAGACAACATCCCCAAAACCGCCAACCGGTGGCAAAAAAACCTAACATAATTATGGGTAAATGTGAAAAAAAATATTGTAACTGAAAGCAGAGAATGACATCCTAGGATAAATTTAAAAGATCCATCCTAACAATCAGACAATAGAGACCTCTTGCATCCCTTACATCTGAGTTGAAGGGATATTTAATAACTTTTTCAGAGGAAAACTGTCGGAGAAAAATGAAACATCCCTTCCCAGAGTCCTTGCAATAACATAATCCATTAGCTTCTTCAACTGATTCTTCCAATTGATCAACAATCCTTTTTGGATAGCATTGATGGAATATATTTTATAGCTCGACATGTTTTGTACTAACGGAAAATTCTATTGAGAAAAACAAAAAGGAAGATGATGAGTTCACCTTAGCTACTGGTGCCATCTCTACTGCAATCTGAATCACATATAATCCTGAACTAAAGAAGAAAAATAAGGTATGCATAAGACAAGGGAAGATGAATATACTACAATTTACTATTTAAAAAATAATACCTTGTTGCAGAAGATGTAAGACTAAGAAATGCAGAAATGACCTCCTGTTCACTCTGCTCTTTGCAAGCCATGTAGGTATTCCGAATACCTCTTTCTCTTCTACACCTTCTCTCTCAATAGCATAGCATCATCTGTTGAAATTTCCTTTTCAAGCGACCAACCATAAATTTTAATAAATTTCCAAACCTTCAGAAAGGCATCTTACTTCTTTCTGCGCTTTTTATCAAGCCTAACAAATCCTTGACTTGACTACCTGGCAACTGCTGAGCCTGCTTTGCCACATCAATTATGCCCTATTTCAAAATGAAGTAATCAAAATCATCAATATATTATATAAAAGTAAACCGTGTGAGCACCACTACTTTACTATTTACTGACATGATCGTTGATCCTCTTTCTTTATTTTGGCATTTTTTGTTTTGGAAACCTTACATGATTCTTGAGAAACCTTGAATTATTCTTATGAAGTAAGAGAGACTATTAGGAGTCTTATTGTTGTTTGGTAGGATTATTCTCTAAATTTGTTCTAAAGATGAGAGAACTAGTTATCTATAGGTAGCTTTGTAATGTTCCTTTATCTTCTAGCTAAGATCTTTATCATAATATTATAAAACAAAAGAAAATAGTGGGGCTGAAATGAGGTAAGGAGTTTACCTTCATCCCCACAATTTGTGAACCTCAAATTTCAACGTGGATAAAAACAAACAATATAAATAAATAGATTCTATTCAGTACATGTCACTAAATATCAGTTACAGATAAACCAATAAGCAGGAATGTACTTCATATAGTACTTCTCAATAGAAAATAAATTACATCTGCATATATAGCAACAGAAACCATTGATACATTAATCTTTTAGCTTCCTCTTTCTCACGACATTTCAAACAGAGATCCAAGAGACAGGATGGTTAATGGAATCAATTATAGCATGCTGAAACATGATTTAGTTCTTTGCAAATGATGTGCCAACAAGAGAGTAAACATAGAAGAGAGTCAAAGAAAATGTAGAAAAAGAAGGCCAAAATATTATACATTCTGATATAGTTTTGCTATCAGATATCAAGGATTTAGGAAAATTTTGTACGTGAAGGAAGACAAGAGTTACTTCTTGAGTATCTTGTTCAGAGGTGACAAATTAAGGCCAGTCTTGTAAGAGAAAAGTTATCCATAGTGCAGCCAAAAGAAAAGGTATTAGGACCATTGTACAGACATGGTATTAATTAGAGGTCGCAGGGTCACTTTTATGCACACCCCATTATTGAATTTTTCAATCATATATTGAGTTTGGTCTCTTACTCCTTTCCTCCGAACTTTCTGCTCTCCCAATTTTCTCGGTAAAATTGATAATCTAAAGTCTTAACAATGAAATATCTAAATAGGTGGTCCATAGTTCTGTTTATGCGAACAGACCAACATCCAAACAGAAAATAATTGAACAGAACAGACAGAATTCTACAGAAGAAACTAGAGAGATAAATCCACAATTTCAAGCTCTAGTTGAAGTATATACCAAAGGTGCTGGTTCAGCTAGTACAGCAGCATTATTAAAATTCTCCACATGAATATATTCGATATGATCACTGCTATCACTGTTTGTATCAGTATTAGTGTCTAAGATTTCCTTGTTCAAGTCTGGTATGCCATCTTTCTCAGCTCAGAGTCCTCATCTTCACTTGGATGGAGATCTCCTTCAGTAGGAGGGGGTCCATGAGAAGCTTTCTTGATATGTTGCTTTTTGTGCTGGGAACTGTGAACAGTTGTAGGAGTTCGTGCATGCTAATCGCCAAATATACAAAATTACTAGCCAGCAAAGTATAGTAGCCACATTATGGAAGTAGAAACAAAATTTAACAAAATAAAGATAACTAGTCGTTCTTTCAAGTAGACTAACATTCAATTTTACTCTAATTGACTGCTAAATTACAATTACTCCAAGTGAGAAGGAACAGATGTTACATTCATGAACAGTACGTAGCATTGCCTCAAAGAAACTCATTAACGCAATAAAATGAAGTGGTTTTATTTACTTTTAGATACATTAGACTCTCAAAATTAACATATTAGATTTACAAACCCCTAATAGTTTACCCCCAACCCATTTTGAATATGATTAAGAAATAACAAAAAGAGGCAAAGCATAAACAGCAACAAAGAATCGCGTTTTCTGGGTTCAATAACACCGTGAATATTGAAAATGAAATGTTTATAAAAAACCACGCTTCAATCAATGGATGAAAGAATGACAACAAAAAACATTATGCAAAAATCCATCAAAACCATGCCCCCATAAAAAAACCAACTCGTCCAACCAAATCAACTCGAACAAAATATTGGCGAACCAAAATTAATCAAATAAATCAACGCTTCCAAAACAATTAACATGTGGTAAAGTAAATTAAACGGTGAGCACTTGAGATTAGCTGTTGCATTCGACAAGAAGCGGTGAGAAACCGATGTGAGGGCAAGGGAAAGCGAACTGCATTACAGTGATTGCAGCTGAGGTGAGTGAATTTCCGGCAAAGAAAGCAAGTGGTCAGCTGCGTCGCCATATTTCTCCTCGCGATTTGCTCGGTGACTGAGTACAAATTGCATCAGATGAAGTAGAAGTCCACATTACATATGCATTTACATGTTTATTAGCTTATACCACTCGGTCCTATTTATAAGTCTAGTTTGATCAAAAATTTTGGTCCTATTTATAAGTCCAGTTTCATGTAATAAATGAAATTGTGACAATTTTACCCATACTAATTACACTCATAAAGATAAAGAGAGAAGAAACATTTAAAAAATACCCAATCATAAATGAGGGCAAAGTTGAAAATTTACCCCCACAATCATTGAGTTAACTACTTTTCCTTGGTATGTGAGATATGGTCAAACTGGGCTTATAAATAGAACCAGAGTTGTACCTCTAAGGTATGAGCATATTTTTTAAATTTTTTTATATATTGTACTCCCTCTGGTCGTTATTATAAGGCACAAATTAGAAAGTTTATTTGGTCCTTTTTATAAGGTACTTGCTTGTTCCCAATGAGCAATGATTTTTTTTTCATGTCTGCCCCTAATTAAAAAAGGTAGTGAGTGAGAGTAATAATTAATATAATATTAGAATTTAGTGCAATTAGTAGGGGTAATATTGGAAATTACTTAGATTCTAGGACAACTTTATTGACTTTAACTACTTTTATTGGTTTGTGAAAAAACTTAGTTGGTGCCTTATAATAAGGACCAGAGGGAGTATTTATTTATATATACTGCTTTTTGATATGTTTTTTGCACCAAATATCTCAAATTAATTAATTTTTATAATACTGGTATTACAGATAAATGCAGAACTGGAAATTAATTAATTTGAGTAAAAAAAAATATCTCAGAAAGCATCATATAACTTAAATCTAAATAAATATAATATATAAAAAATAAAAATATATATATACTTATATCTCTAATTAGAGATATAAACATCTAATAAGTATATAAATCTAAACATATAACGTGGACTCACGAAGAAGAGGGAAATTTACCTAAATAAAAAAAAAAAAAATATATATATATATATATATATATATATATATATATATATATATATATATATATATATATATATATATACCCAACTAGAGCACTGTTCAAAAGATTTTTCGAACTAATGCTGTTGGTTGCGTCAGCAGTACTGACGCAACAAGTTGCGTCAGTCTGTCTGACGCAACACAAAAGTTGCGTCAGAAGCTCTGACGCCACTTTGCGTCAGCCTGCCACACGGCCGGCGTCGCGTCGATCCCCCCCTCCCCACCGGCGTCGATCCGGACCCCCTCCCCTTCTTTCTCATGCAGACTCCCCATCCCTTCTTCTCACACGATATAAGCCCTCCTCCCCATTTCATTTTTTCCCTCATTCCTTCCTGCACTCTCCTTCACTGCTTCGTGCACTCTCCTCCCTTATTATAAAATTCTTCCCTCAATCCACTTCCTTTCTTTATCTGAAAACTCCCTCCGCCCTCCATTTTACGTGTCTTCATTTCCTTTGTTATTTATTTCCATAAGCATTGTGTTTCTTCTTACGCTCAACCGCAATTCGTGTTGTTGTTATTTTTGTTTTGTTTATAATTTGTTCTCCTTTTTCATAATATAAAATAAGCAAAAATGAATCAAATTCGTTCATTTGTATATTATAATGGTTCTAAAAGTGTAGGTGCAAACGGATTAAGCTTTGATGGTTATAGAAGAGCAATGTATATTGTTCGAGGCATGTCCACCGAAGATCGAATGAAAAGATCCGTCGAAAGTTAAAGTTGCAACCAAATCGAGTAATATCTTCGATGATGTGTAAAGTTCCCTGTGGAAACAGCAAATATGCGGGTTTTGAGATATCCGATGATGAGGATTTGGATGTTTTTGTTCAAACATTTGACGAAAACCCTACATCACAATCCCAATTTGCTGAGTTATATGTCGATATTGAGACGTTAGAGGAGGGTGTACCAATACCGGCTCATGGAGTCCATCAATCCGATATGGTTTATTCTCGTACACCTCATCGAACACAATCAACTATTGTGCATGGAGAACAAAACGACTATATGGTAGATGAACTTGACAATGAGGAGGAGCAGGAGGAAGAAGATGAAGACATTTTATTGGCTAATGACCATGATCAGAATGATAGTGATGCAGATTTCGAATATCATGATAATAACATGTTACAACAGACTAGTATGTTACAATCATCAGGTTAGTTACGGAGTTGTATTATTTTATAATTTTTTTTATTAGTTACCATGTTTTTTTCAAAAATTGTCTAAATGTGGGAATATGCAGGTACTACACCGTTTTGGAATGAGATTCCACATTATGAGGCTATCTATGAAGATTACCCGCATGAGGATATACTGGATGTGGAAAGCTTGGGTCGGGGTCCGTGGACAAGAGGAGATGGATTATATGTAAAACAACAGTTCATGTCCAAAAATGATGTGCAAGCCGCAATAAAACATTATTGCATGAAGGAACATCATGAAGCTGTAGTGGTTGAGAGTACTACAGAGAAGTTCTCAATCAAATGTCGGAATCATGAACAAGGTTGCGATTGGAGAGTAAGAGCAATTATACCGAGGAATAGCAACACTTGGATGGTAACTAAATGGGTTGGAAATCATAGTTGTGTGAGCCATATTCTCTCCCAAGATCACAAACAACTTGATTCTACAATTATTTCCGAGGCCATAATAGGTACGATGCACTAAACCATTTGATAATATGTGAATTTATTTGTGTTTATCAGTTCAACCAAATAACATTCCTAATGTACATTTTTTGTGAATGGTTATGCAGACATGGTCAAGGAAACACCTTCGGTACCTGTGATCATGATACAAGAAAGGGTGACTAGAGTGTTTGGTTATCATGTTTCGTACAGGAAGGCATGGAAGGCAAAACAAAAAGCAATAGCTAAGGTTTACGGTGACCCATTGATTTGACGGAAAAACCTTAGTCGCCTCAGGGTCAAATCACAATTTCCACAAATTAAAATGCAATACAATGCAATTAACTCGGGATTGTTCTCTTATCAAGGAGCCTTTTATTTTGAATTCCCTAGGTTAAACTAAGTGCTAAAAACATGGTTAGAAAATGGGGTTTTGAAATTGATTTTCTCTAAACTAAAATTCATAAAAATATAAAGAAATTAGTTCTATTCTTTTTGGTATTTTTGGATAATAATGAAAAATGCTTTGGATTAAAAAGGGATTAATGATGGATGCTCTTGGTAATGAAGAAAATAGCTATCATCGCTCAAAAATATGGGAGTCAACGCTTCATTAAATCTTAATAAGAAAAACCTCAAGATACCACTTGAGTCCAATATTCCCAATTAATAGTAGCTCCTACTACCGTAGCTAACTACCACCTCTTGAGATATTGTTAGAACCCACTTAATGTGCAATTGAAATTGGAATAATGCAATATGAGTCTTCTTAATTTGAGTGCTAACCAGCCCCTCAAGGATTCAATTCAGCAACATTAACTAGACAATACCACGCTAATCAACATAGCTTAATTGTAACCACAAAGTAATTCATACATATATAATTTCCAAATCACAATATCCAATCTCAACTACAAATATCAAAATAACAGAGATAATTACCATTAATCTGAGTTCCAGAATCATATATAAAAATTAACAAATCAAATACATGATTCTAGACAAATAGAATTATAGAGAAAACTCCCCTATGTAAGAACATGTGAGCTCAAGTATTAATCTTCACCACCAAGAACAAAGGAATCAGCCACACATAGTCATGGGACAAAATCTAATGTAATCTGAAAGCAAACCGTCCATGAGAACAAGCTTCGCCGGAAAATTCGAACTCGCCGGAATCTGGAAAAGAGACGCCGGAAAATTGCTGTTATGAACTCTGTATTTGCTGCAACGCTACAGTCTTCACACGCTCAGATGAGAATCCCGAATCGCAGCAAAGAAGCTCCCAAAATTGCAGAAAAGATTCACCAGAATCGCAGAAAAGAATCGCCGGATTTCCTGTTCGTTTTCCCCTCTGAATCTCTCCGGTCTGCCTGGTCCGTCCTCCCCAACGAAGAAGAAGGTCTCTTTTCTCTCTCTCGGTCTGGTTTTCCCTCCGAATCGCACCCTCTTCTCGTCCCCTCCGTTCCTCCTTTCTCGTTCTGTTCTTTCCCGTTAGTTTCTGTTTGCTGTTCAGTCCGATGAGGGTGAAGGAGGAGGAATGGAGGTCGTGGCCTCGGTCTCTGGGTGGGGAAAGAGGTGAAAGGAAGAAGAAGAAGTCGGAGTCTCTCTCGTTTGTGTCATCTCCCCGATCTCCTCTCCGTTCGCTCTTCCATTTTCTCTGTTCAGCGGCACACCCCACTCCTCCAAACTGTCAGGCTCCTCTTTTTCATTTTGACCTAGGGACTAAATTGAAAAGGAATAAAAGTTCTGGAGAGGGACCTAAGTGAAAATTTTCAAAATGTTTTTGGGGCCGAACTGAGATTTCCAAAACATCTGGGTCATTTTCTGTAATTGTTCTCGGCCCTTTTCTTCAGTAAATTCCAATTTTCAGAAATTGTTGGGGCCTTTCTTGTAATTTTCCCCATTCTTCAAAACATTGATTCGACCCTAAAATCTCCAATTTTCTTCTTAAACACCTACAATGCAAGATTAAACACAATGTAGCATCAAGAGTCCAAGAAATCATTTGCATGAATAATTAATAAATAATGACCATTTTGCCCCTAATTTCACTTAATTCAATACAAATGTCCTTAACTCAACTTAGTGCTTAATCATGCAATAATGTCCGAGAAAAGGCATTAAAAATCCCAATTTAATCACAAAAAATCATATAAAAATATGGTTTGATCCCTGGGACGAGTCATATGCGTTCCTGCCAAGATGGTTTGAGTACATGTTGCAATTTTCCCCCGGATCTGTTTATAATATTCAACATGGACCGTATATTGTTAATCGGCGGGTTGTTAGTGGGATTCGGGTGTTTCAACGTACTTTTTGGATGTTCAGTCAATGTCGTGATGCATTCAATTGGTGCAAACCAGTCATACAGGTGGACGGTACGCATTTATACGGTAAGTATAAGGGGACATTATTGATTGCCACCGCCCAAGATGGAAATAATGAGATACTGCCGATCGCATTTGCAATTGTTGAAGGGGAAACTAAGGAAGCATGGGAGTATTTTTTGTCTTCCATACGACTATATGTTACAAATAAGGTTGGTCTATGCCTTATTTCTGATCGTCACAAAAGCATAATATCCGCAGTCAGAAATGTGGCCATTGGTTGGCAGCCTCCTAATGCCTACCATGTGTTTTGCATTCGTCATATTGCCAGCAATTTTAATACCCGTTTCAAGGACCAGGAGTTGAAGAAAACTATAACGAAATTAGGTAATATACTCCAATTGATGTACTCCTAATCCGTTGATGTTTTGATTTACCACAATTGTATAATGTTGTGTCTTTTTTTCATTTTTTATAGGGTATGTTCCAAGCAAAATCCACTTTGATGCTTTGTACGCCGAGTTTTGCAGTTACAGTACTGAAGTGGAGGCATGGATTGAAGGAATTCCAAAAGAGCAATGGTGTCGGAGTTATGATGAGGATGGACGAAGATACGGTCATATGACAACCAATTTGTCTGAATCAGTCAATAAGGTTTTCAGGGGAGCGAGGAACATGCCCATTACTTCGTTGGTGAAATGCACATATAGTCGACTTGTTCGCATCGGTTCAATAGAGGGACCAAAGCACAACAACATTTAATTAACGAACAACAATTTTCAAGTGTTATTGGAAAAGCTATGACAAAGAATGGAGAGCGAGCTACATCGATGCGGGTTCGGGAGTTTGATGTGGCGCGTACCACATTTGAAGTTGATGACCAAGGTGATACATACGCGGTGGACTTGAGGCATGGGAAATGCCAATGTGGCAAGTTTCAGGCATTCAAATTCCCATGTAGTCATGTAATTGCTGCATGTTCGGCGGTATCCCATTATGCCGAGCAATACGTAGATCCGGTATTCACAACGTACAATATTATGAAGGTGTACTCTTTATCATTTCAGCCGATCGGTAGTGAACAAGGAATACCGCCCGCTTCCGGACCAAAGCTTATCCCCAATCAAAAGCAATTGCGTGGTAAGGGGCGCCCTAACATAGTACAGTAATCCATTCAAATATAACATAGTACAGTAATCCATTCAAATATAACATAATACAGTAATCCACCGAATACAATTCTTATGAGGGTGGAGTATATGGAGGCCACAGTCTCGAACGGGCATCACGCTCAGGGTTCCTACGGAGGCCATCAGGTCCACGTTGTGCATCAATATTGCGCCTATAATTGAAATCCTCCGCAGCTGCCCGTATAAAGTCATCGGCATCCATATGGTCACCTCCGTCCTCGGATGTGTGGTGTCCTGAATGGTATGGATTACTAGTAGATCCTGCCTCTGAACTCCCCTGTCCATTATGGGTAGAACGGAAGGGAGTGAAACCTTGTGCCGGCTGATAGGAATTAAAGCCAGGAAAGGTGTATGGAGGTTGATAGGAACTGAATCCCATAAAACCCTGACCATGTTGGTAAGGGTTGAAGGTATGCCACCCGGTCTGAGAAGTTTGTGATGGCCACTGATATGAGCAAGGGACCTGTGACTCGACAAAGAAACATTGTCTCCGGTTGTGGGTATGAAGGCATAGGTACATGTATCTCTGGCCGCACCTGTCCTGTCACCTCTGGGGGCACCTCTGGAGCCGTCTCCTCTGGATACCACGAAACCTCAGTATAGGTCATATTAGGCCCTAGAGCTGGGAATCAGGGCCGGCCCGGCCCGATAGGGCCTGGCCCTACAGGGCCTGGGCCTGGGCCCGACAGGGCTTGGCCCTACAGGGTCAGGGCCTGACAGGGCCGGCCCTACAGGGCCGGGAGAAAGGAAAACATCTGTTTTTCAAAGCTCGGCCCTACAGGCTGAAAATTACTATTCCAAATTTTAACTAATTTTCCTTCAATTTTTTTTAAAGAAATATTATTGGTAAATTGCAACCATTAAAGTTCTAATCTATCAAATAAATGTTATCAACATTAATATCTAAACAATATAATTCATTCAACAAATAAATACATTCATTAACTCGTGATAAAAAATAAATAAACACAAAGAATATGTTTTTTTCCTTTTTTTCAAAAAATATTAAATAAAGATATTGCTTTATGTATGCCCACAACAAAATTCATTTCCCTCTCGTAATTTTGTGTGTGTCTGTAGATTCCTTCGGTCATGTATGATTTTACTATAATTATACTTATTTTATACAAAATATATTTATAATTTATTACGTATATAATATTGTAATACCAAAGTATGTGTTTTATTTAATATGAAAACATCCCTTCTTTAAAATTTATAATAACTAATTATGTGTTTTAATATAGAATAATAATAAACATAAAAAGGGTTATATTTTGAACTAAAAATCTAAGTAATTACAAATAAACACATTTATTAAGTGGAAGTCTAGGTAATTATTATTATTTTTTTAAAAGCTACAGTTAAACGGGCCTGCAGGGCTGGCCCGAGGCCCTACAGGGCCGGCCCGATTAAGCCCGAGGCCCTACAGGGCCGGCCCTGCAGGGCCAATTTCAAATTCCTGGCCTATTTTTCAAGCCCGAGCCCTGCAGGGCCAGGGCCTAAACGGGCCGGCCCGATGGGCTTGGCCCGATTTCCCGGCTCTATTAGGCCCTACGGGTGGTCTATATATACCTCCGCCACGTGGACCAACCCGAGGTATCTGATATGGCTCCATCTTGTTGCGCGGTCGTCGTCGACCCAATCCCCGTCCCTCCCTCGCACGGGGCGGGACATCTAGAGCGGGATCTGGTACACCAACTAACAGTCCACTTGGTGCGCTAGGACCAGGCTCCGCAATTCGACCAAACTCCTTCAGTGCTCCCAGTAACTGGTCACAAACCCTCTGAACCTCCCTCTTGCTAAATTGGGAATTAAATTGTGGAGAATTCATCCACCAAATCCACTCTACACCATCAATCTGCATTTAACGCGTAAAATAAATAAAGATGGAATAAATATATAGGATGAAAAATGGAAGCAAGATCAACACGTACCACGTGCCCGATCTTGGCGACCTGTCTCGTCATAAATCGTCTAGTGTGTGTGAAGAACCAAGTCATGTACTCGGAGTTCGGGGAAATCGGCCCCTCCGATGGATCTGTAGTCTCGATGTTCTAATATCGCGTGTTCCATAACTGAATAAATGGATCCATCCTCACCTCCCAATCTTCAGTCGGCTTACCACGTAAGGTAAGATCATGTGCACCTCGAAGTTGTGCCGCAGGATCGGGTATGTGTTGCTGCATGCCAAATTGCCGCATGCAGCGATCAGGCTGGTGCATCTCGACAATGTGGAAAGCGAGTACAGGTGCCACTGCCTCCACATGTCCCGCGTGTCAACATCTCGCACCCATAAACTCATACCCGGCGTCCCTATATGGTTCCCACTTCACCTGCACATGTAAACACACGGTCACACATATAACGCGAAATAATGTACTCTTGTTGTTGTGTAGTCTCAAGTTGAGTATACATACATCATCTCGTCCCATCTGGTCAAGCTCTACCCGATATGTCCCAAGATCACGTCGTAATAAACGCACGTCGACATTATTGAACCTGCGTCCGTAATGATCACCGGCATCACCCGGCGGTGGAATGGGAGGTGATATGGCAGGAACTCTGGACCATGCCCATATCTGCAATAACCACAAACATCCTCCAATGTCTTTACATGTAGCTGACGTGGCTTGACATAGCTCGCGAAACAATACAGCGAGAACAGCAGACCCCCAACTATATGTACTAGTCTCCGCAAAGTCACCACCCAGTAATTTAATATATCGGCAAGGGACCTCTGAGCTGGACTTGTCACACAAAGAAAATCCACCGAATAAGCGCATGAGGTAAGCACGTGTGTACAAAAGTTGACCCTCAACAGTAGCTGAGTGCTCCTCCCAATGGCCCCAATGACGATCAAACCAACTCAACCTGATGGATCCGCCAATCATATCTTCTTGGAGTGGAGTCACACCCATGTATTGCTGCATAATTGCTGCCCAGTTGCCATGCGTACGACCGGAAACTACACGACCCGCAGTGGACAAACCTAAAATGGCCTCTACATCCTGTAGAGTAATAGTCATCTCACCAACCGGCATATGGAAGGTGTGAGTCTCCGGCCTCCACCTCTCGACCAAAGCACTGCACCAACGTAAAAGTAGAGAACAAGTATGTTAGGGTACTATATTTTCTATATCATGTGCAAACAACTAAATGCATATAATTAATTACATAAAGAATTTTAAAATATACCGGGAGTCTCTTCATCCATGACACATGCCAGAAACCTGCACGAATAAGGTGTTGCTGCAAATCTTGTGGGATGAGACCTGGGTCATGGACATCTCCCAAAGACCCCTGTGAGGCTCGCCTCGGCCTCAAAGCTTTGCAATGTCCTGCATTCCACACAACTTGTGATCGGTGTGGACTGTTGCACCTCCTCATTAAGAACTCCCCACTGTTTGGGGCCAGGCTCAATTGTGTCGGCGCATTGGTCATCCATTTGTCTAAAAAAAATTTGGAGGGATAAACACAATATTAAGTCACTAATTATTATTAATCTATAATTAATTAATTAGTCAATTCACAACTTGACTAATTATTATTCTAAGTAATTTTTTGACTAATTATTAATCTCTAAATAATTAATTAGTTAATTCATTATTTCACTAATTATTATTCTCAATAATTGTTTGACTAATTATTAATCTCTAAATAAATAATTAGTTAATTCATTATTTGAATAATTATTATTCTAACTAAGTTTTGACTAACTATTAATCTCTAAATAATTAATTAGTTAATTCATTATTTGAATAATTATTATTCTAACTAAGTTTTGACTAACTATTAATCTCTAAATATTTAATTAGTTCTTTCATTATTTCACTAATTATCATTCTCACTAATTTTTGACTAATTATTAATCTCTAAATAATTAATTAGCTAATTCATTATTTGACTAATTATTATTCTCTATCTTAAGGTATAAATAATAATATACAACATATTTCACAAAATCTTAAATTTTACAAGTAATAATATTCTCACAATTTATATTCTCACAAATTAATAATATTCACTAATTAATATTATCAAAAATTTATTTTATTAAATTAAGTTAATTATAATATTTTATAATTTATATATCAAATTATTAATTTACAAAATCTTAAATATGTAGTCATCTACAGATTCAATAATTATTTCATTTATTAATTAATTTACTAATTATTGACATCCTAAGATTTATAATAAATTTTAAATTTTTTCAAACTCCCTATATTACTAATTATAATTATTATTACTTACTCTTTTTATTGTTTCTAAGTATTAATAATTTGTAAGCAATTAAACATCTATAATAAATAAATATATATAATTACAATTTAAATCAAATTATTAAACAATAAACATAATAAAAAAAATTAAATATTACCTTTTTCTTCAAGAGTGAAGTCAAGAGTGAGACAAAGAATTTGAGCCTCCTTCCTCTTCCTTTTTCTTCTTCCTTCCACGTAAAGAGTGTGTGAGGAAATGTGTGTGTGTGTGTGTGTGTGATGAGTGGTGAAAGTAAAAAAAGAAAGAAGATGGAGAACGGATGAAAATTTTAGGTGAAGGGAAAGGAAGGTGAAAGAGTGAAATGGGAGAAAGAAGGGAAGGTGGGGAGAGTGAAATATGAAAAGGAATGGAAGGTGAGAGTGAAATAGGAGAGGGAATGGAAGGTAAGAGTGAAATGGAAGTTGAGAGGGTGAAAAATGAAAGAGGGAGATGGAGGTTTAGATGGGTGTGTGTGGAGTTTTTGGCTTGGGAGTAGGGGTGCTGGACGGTGTGTGTGTGTAGTAGGACCAGAGTTTTTGAGAGGGGGAGGGGGGAGTTGCCGGACTGGTTTGGGGATTTTGGGGGGGGGGGTCTTTCATGGTGAAAAGGGGTTGGGGAGTCAGGAGTCAGGAGTCAAACCTGACTCCTGACCGGATTCCTGACCCTCAGGAATCCTGACACGGTGTCAGGATTTGTAACAACCCGACTTTTCACAAGCAGTATAATTTTTTTTTTCATCAAACATCATTTCAAAATCATCAGAGTAGAGCAACAGAGCGATTGAGTAACTGATATGTATATATAAAACGCCGTAAGTCTGGCTGGTTACAACAGCGGTACAGAAACCGCGTATTTCAAAAACAGATAATAACAAAAGGAAAGACTTCCGCCGGAAAATCGAAAGGAAGTCTTCAATCGGGCCTTCTACTCGGGCTGCTTGCCTCTCTCCTCAGTCCTTGGTCCTCCGGAGCTTGACGCTATGTTAAGAGCTGAGATCCGCACCGGATCTCAGGTAACGGTTAACCTCATATTTACGTACACAACATATGGACTACAGACAATCATATCAACAACAGTATATGTGCACTCATCGCCCAAAAGCATGCATACATATATCGCCCAATAGCATGTATACATATATCGCCCAAAAGCATGCAGATATATCGCCCATAGCAAACATGAACATATAAACAAAGACATAGACATACCACGAGCTATAAGCTATCACATACAATACACCTAGCACATACATGCATACCATAAACATCGATTAGTGTTACAAGACGCGAACGTACATACTTCCGTAAACCGAATGTAATGGCAGTGTAGTGTCTACCATGGGGGCCTCACCGACTTATATGGCGACTTATGGCACACCCACGTAGACTAGCATTGCCTTCGGCACCAAACTGTTCTAACATATTTGTATTCAATAAACATACCATAACAACACACATAGCACATATATGCATACCATAAACATAAGAGTTAATGTTACGAGACGCGACGTACCTTCGTTGACGTTATACGGTATTTCGGCGGAATACGGCACGACAAGAGGTAAAAACGTAATCGTGGATATCCCGAGCTTCACGCAGAATTCCCGGACTCCTTCCTCCTCCGAGCACCTCTCTCTAACTTCTCTCTAGGATAGCTCAACTAGAGAAAATGGTTTTGGTGTGAAGAATGCAAAGGGAGAGCCTCCTATTTATAGGGAAAGTTGTGTGCACTATTCACACTTTGTCAAGCGGATTCTGGACCGTCGGATCGCACTTTGCCAAATGTCAAGATCCTCACCATGCCACTTGTCCAAACCATCCTCTCCCCTTAGTTGGTGGTTTGTCACATCAATTAATGTGATGTGATGCTTTTGCTTTATGAACTTGTACCGATAAAGTTCCCGATCGGTGTCCGGCGCGTAATCTCGGAAAAATCTCAAAAATCCGGAATTACCATTTTGAAGCCCCTTTCCTTCTCATTAGGAATATCTAATCTAAACTAATTTTTGATTCCGTCCAGGGCTCCAAAAGTCAGTCCGAAGTTTACGGGAAAGCGTGACAGTTACAGAATTGAATTCCGGAATCATCAACCTCTGGACAAAAATTCACTGATTCCAAATATGTCCAGATAATTTCAAACTCATTCCTAGATGTTGAGTTAGAATTTATTTTCTTCAGATCCAAAAATGTGCCTATCTGCATCTTTCCCTATTTCGTCTTATTAGGAAAATGCTCTACGGTCTCGGAATCAACTTCCGGAAAAGTCTAACTGAAGATAAAAATCCACTGATCTATATTTTACCTCGACTTCAGAAAACCTATTCCTGGTACTCTAGATAGGATCCGTTTCCTATTTATTATGTTACTATTCACTATATAATAAAATATTCATATGTCTTAATCAAAAATCTCAACAAAACCTTATCCCTTATCCTTTGAGATTTTTGGTCCTTTTATTATTATTTTTAATAAATTTTCGTTTTAATTAATTAATTAATTAATTATTTAATTATTTAATAATATATAAAATAATTATTTAATAATTTTTTTATATAATTTTTTTACAAAATTTTCCTATTGGTCCATTCTTGTATTTAGGCTTAAAATTACTTAATCTCATCAATTTCTCTTGAAAATTTCTAATTAACTAACAAATATATTTATGCTAATTCTTAGCCATTTACCACCAATTTTGGAGCTTTACATAATTATCCTTGAATTTCCTTTAGAAAATAAGATAATATAACATACTCTTTGAGACCATATATTCACCTTTTTTAAAAATAGCTATTTAATTTATCAGGGTATTACATTTCTCCCCTCCATGCATACTTACTTAGCACGCATCCCAACATTCCAACATCAGCTTTATCCAACTAGTATTTCGGTTTAATACAGGACTCACATGTCCATTCTTCGTACTATCTAGCCGTTGCACTAATCAGACTCCGAACCCGGATACTTATTCTATCAGAACATTCTTAGATCATTTCTTTCGGTGACCGAGAATTCGTTTCAGCTTGATTATAAAGTTTTTATCATGTTCTAAATTGATATATAGTGTTTTCCGTGGCGTCGAAACACCGCGTACTTTATATATATAGCTTCCGTGGCGCCCATAACACCGCGTACTTTAATGTTTTAGCGTTTCCGTGGCGCCCATAACACCGCGTACATAAGTGTTTCCGTGGCACCCATAATATCGCGTACTACACATTCATCATATCGTATTTCGATATACTGTATCCCCGTGGTTCCCATACACCGCGACAATACCATATATCTCGTACTCATGGATATTATGTCGTACTTCGATATATTATGTTCCCATGGTTCCCATACACCGTGGCAACATAAGATACCTAGTACTTAATAACACAATCGTGGTCTGTTTTATAATCACTAAGAAACATGACAATTACTATCTCTAGGTCATGTGTAGATTAGTTTTGACTTGAGAGGCTTGAGAGTGGTAAGTCATCACACTGTCATGCTGCAGCTAGACATATCACGATCCATTCCTATTGGTACCATTATAAAATCTACTTGGATTTGGGATAACTAATTTCATGGTGCTGTGACCAACTTCCCTTTCAATACATGAAATCTTGTCTAACAGTATTTGTTCAACATTAATGATTTGGTCTCCTACTTGTGAACTTCGTTTAAGTTATGAAGAATTCCTCATGAATCTGCGGTACTATCCTGTTTTCGGCTATACGCGTCGGATCTTTGCTTCGTCATGACATGATCATGGTCAAATATAACTAAGAAACATGGGACACATGTCTAACATCTAATTCGTAATACGGACTATACGTTCACCTCGTCCTCTTCCTCGGCCTCTGCCTCGGCCTCTGGGAGCTCCGGCTCCTCTCAAATTCGCCGTGACGCGTTCTTTTTCATTTATTAAGGGAAACGTTAGATACAGGGAAGACATTTCGCATAACGCAAACTTTATCACACTAGTCTCTAGACGCTATCGCGCTTAGCATTTACACTGCTCCCAGCTTTTATCACTCCAGTATTCATAGTGCTCCCAGCTTTTATCGCACTCACAACAAATAAACTCTATCGTACGTAGTATTCACACTGCAAACGAACAGGCACCCGCAACATTTCCTTCGTCAGATTCTCGTTGGTTCGTTCTACTCAAAAACAGTACGAAGAAAAGTGGATCAAATCCAGTTTTCAGAAGAGTACGGAAATACGTAACAGAAATTTCTCCGATGGAAGTTCTCAACATGGGTCAAATACCGCATGTACTAGGATAAAATTACCGTCCAGTACAAACTGGCGGTTATCAGAGTGGTGCACCAACAGAGTGTGGTACACCTGCCCCGATGGTATACCGGTATAGGGTAGTACATTGACTCAGGGCTATATCAGTACTCATTTTCAAAACATGCTCAAAGTTTAAAAGGCTTTTGAACATAACTCCGTTATCCGAACAGAATGGCTGTAAAGTGTCTACCATGGGGCCTCACCGACTTATACGGCGACTCAATGGCATACCCACGTAGACTAGCCTTGCCTTCGGCACCAAACTGTCCGTAATAACATAGTTAAATTCATGCCAGGACTACTGCTCTGATACCAAATGTAACAACCCGACTTTTCACAAGCAGTATAATTTTTTTTTTTTCATCAAACATCATTTCAAAATCATCAGAGTAGAGCAACAGAGCGATTGAGTAACTGATATGTATATATAAAACGCCGTAAGTCTAAACCGCGTATTTCAAAAACAGATAATAACAAAAGGAAAGACTTCCGGGAAAATCGAAAGGAAGTCTTCAATCGGGCCTTCTACTCGGCCGCTTGCCTCTCTCCTCGCCTCCTTGGTCCTCCTGAGCTTGACGCTATAGTTAGAGCCGAGATCCGCACCGGATCTCGTGTAACAGTTAACCTCATATTTACGTACACAACATATGGACTACGTACAATCATATCAACAACAGTATATGTGCACTCATCGCCCAAAAGCATGCATACATATATCGCCCAATAGCATGTATACATATATCGCCCAAAAGCATGCAGATATATCGCCCATAGCAAACATGAACATATAAACAGCACATAGACATACCTCAGAGCTATAAGCTATCACATACAATACACCTAGCACATACATGCATACCATAAACATAAGAGTTAATGTTACAGTACGCGGACGTACCTTCGTTGACGTTATACGGTATTTCTGGCGGAATACGGCACGACAGTAGGTAAAAACGTAATCAGGGATATCCCAGAGCTTCGCTGCAGAATTCCCCGGACTCCTTCCTCCTCCAGAGCACCTCTCTCTAACTTCTCTCTAGGATAGCTCAACTAGAGAAAATGGTTTTGGTGTGAAGAATGCAAAGGGAGAGCCTCCTATTTATAGGGAAAGTTGTGTGCACTATTCACACTTTGTCGTGGATTCTGACCGTCGAATCGCACTTTGCCAAATGTCAAGATCCTCACCATGCCACTTGTCCAAACCATCCTCTCCCCTTAGTTGGTGGTTTGTCACATCAATTAATGTGATGTGATGCTTTTGCTTTATGAACTTGTACCGATAAAGTTCCCGATCGGTGTCCGAATCGCGTAATCTCGGAAAAATCTCAAAAATCCGAATTACCATTTTGAAGCCCCTTTCCTTCTCATTAGGAATATCTAATCTAAACTAATTTTTGATTCCGTCTGTGGCTCCAAAAGTCATCCAAGTTTACTGAAAGCGTGACGATTCTGCACTGAATTCCGAATCATCAACCTCTGGACAAAAATTCACCGATTCCAAATATGTCCAGATAATTTCAAACTCATTCCTAGATGTTGAGTTAGAATTTATTTTCTTCGAGATCCAAAAATGTGCCTATCTCGCATCTTTCCCTATTTCGTCTTATTAGGAAAATGCTCTACCTACTCTAATCAACTTCCGAAAAGTCTAACCGAAGATAAAAATCCACCGATCTATATTTTACCTCGACTTCGAAAACTATTCCCGGTACTCTAGATAGGATCCGTTTCCTATTTATTATGTTACTATTCACTATATAATAAAATATTCATATGTCTTAATCAAAAATCTCAACAAAACCTTATCCCTTATCCTTTGAGATTTTTGGTCCTTTTATTATTATTTTTAATAAATTTTCGTTTTAATTAATTAATAATATATAAAATAATTATTTAATAATTATTTTATATAATTTTTTTACAAAATTTTCCTATTGGTCCATTCTTATATTTAGGCTTAAAATTACTTAATCTCATCAATTTCTCTTGAAAATTTCTAATTAACTAACAAATATATTTATGCTAATTCTTAGCCATTTAAGAGTATCTGACGCCTCTTGTGGCGTCAGGTGTACTGACGCCACTTTGTGGCGTCAGTACGTCTGACGCCACTTTGTGGCGTCAGTACGTCTGACGCCACTTTTGGCGTCAGACATTCTGACGTCATTACAAGATGGCGTCACCCTACCTGACGCCACATGTGACGTCAGCATTAGTTCAAAAAAAATTTTGAATAGTACTCTAGTTGGGTATATTTTTTATTTTTTATTATTATTTAGGTAAATTTCCCCGAAGAAGAAGGCGGCTTGAAACAAAAGCTTCCAGGACGGCTTCTCATCTCCAGGATTGAAAAATGCCACATGGGTACCCTCTAAAAAAGCGTGTTGGGTAAGGAATGGCAAAAAAATATAACAAACAGAGACAGAGAGTGGCTGAAATTTGACTGAAGTGGTATGTGCTTATTAGGGAGCCGCCTTATCTTAAAGATTGATATGAAAGAACTAAATGGCTGCAACCACAGTCCACACAAGGCATACAGGGCTCCACCGCAGGTCGCCCGTTTTATCCGCTCAAGTCACATGCTAATGTGGCAAAAGGCAGGGAGAGGATGGAATGCGTCCTCTCCTTTTCCCATAATTTAAATTATGTTCATTTAATTAATATAATATTTATTAAAAAAAATGTTATAAAACTAATAATTATTTTAAAGAAACAGAAATTATAATATTAAAATAGAAGATATGGTTGTGTTGCTTGAAACTCAGATCAGTGGCGATAAGGCTAAGAAAGCAATTCGGTCCTTTGGCTTTAGATATTCAGAAATAGTAGAAGCATTGGGTTTTGTAGGAGGTATATGGTTAATGTGGAACAGCTCAAACTTGGTGGTTAATGTAATGGAGAGACATGTACAGTTTTTACACTGTCAACTGATGATTGGGGGGCAAATACCATGGTACTTCACTGCTGTCTATGCTAGTCTGCATGAGAATGTGAGGGGGGAGCTATGAGAGAAATTGGATGGTATAGCTACTACCATGACTGATCCGTGGCTGCTAGCTGGGGATTGGAATGAAATAAGCACTTGCAGGGAGCAAAAAGGGGGAGGAAGGGTTAATGAGGGAAGATGTAGACGACTTCGTGACTGGATTGAAGGAAGCAGGCTCATTGATTTGGGTGCACAAGGGCCTTTCTTCACATGGAGAGGACCTAAATGGAGTGGACATGAGCGTGTATTCAAGAGGTTAGACCATTGTTTATGTAATATGGAGTGGCAGGAATTGTTTCCGGATCCCATGGTAAAGGCAGGCGTCAGGGTAACTTCAGATCACCATCCCTTAATCATCAATACTTGTCCCGAATCTGATATGAGACGTGAGAAACCTTTCCGCTTTGAGGCAGCATGGCTTAAGCATAGCGATTTCAGGAATTTCTTTTTGACGAAATGGGTGAGATGAGGACATGTGTGTGGGAACATAAGGGTATTGAAGGAGCAACTTGGGGTGTGGAGTAAAGAAGTGTTTGGTCACATACGATACAAAATAAGAGGCCTTTGTAGGAGATTGGAAGGGATTCAACGATGTGCGAACCGCTTTAGTAATCCCTTCCTCATGAATCTTGAGAAAGAACTGGAGGATGAATTGGTAAATGTGTTCAAACAGGAAGAGCTATTGTGGTACCAGAAGTCAAGAGGAGTATGGATTACCCAAGGGGACAGAAATACGAGGTACTACCATAACAAGACAATGATTCGCAAAAGGAGGAATAAGGTGAAATGCCTTAAGAATAATGAGGGTGGTTGGGTAGAGGACGAGAATCTCATTTGTAACATGTTTCAGACTTTTTATGATTCTTTGTTCTTGGAGAAAAATATGAATAGAGGATGGCATTTGACCAAACAAGGTTGGGAGTAGTGAGAAGGGAGGACATGAGACGAATAGGAAGGAGGTTAGAGAATGAGGAAATTAGAAGTGCATTCTTTGATATATGAGGATTCAAGGCGCCAGGGGAAGATGGGTTTCCGGCGGTATTTTATCAAAAAAACTGGGATGTGGTAGGACAAGAAGTGTGTGAGTTGATTAGAAGACTATGGGATAGACCAGAAGGGACTGTAGATCTGAACAAAACTCTACTAGTCCTGGTACCAAAGGTGGAGAGCCCAGAGCAGGTTACTCAATTCAGACCAATTGCTCTTTGTAATGTACTATACAAAGGATTGACAAAGATACTAGTGCGCAGATTAAAAGATGTTATGGATAGGCTTGTGTCACCTTTTCAAGCTAGCTTTGTACCAGGACGTAACATCCAAGAGAACATCATCATCGCCAAGGAGATTGCCCATATCATGCAAAGGATGAATGGTAGGAAAGGTTATATGGTTATCAAGATTGATCTTGAGAAAGCCTACGATAGGCTAAGTTTGGGGTTCATAATGAAAGTTTTGGAAGAGATTGACTTACCGGAGAATATAGTCAATATCGTTAAACACTGCTTGTATTCAGTTAGAATGTGTTTATTGTGGAATGGGAGCAGAAAAGAGGAGTTTAAGCCAACTAGAGGGATTAGACAAGGTGATCCCTTGTCGCTTTATCTATTTGTTCTTGCTATGGAGAAATTTTCGCATATTATTACAGATTCAGTTAAAGATAGAAGATGGAAACCGGTTAGGGTTGGAAGATCAAATGTATGCATATCACATCTCCTATTTGCGGATGACCTATTGTTGTTCTGTAAAGCTAGTGAGGCACAGATGGGGAATGCACTAGAATGTTTGGATCTATTTGGAGAGGTTTCAGGGCAGAAAATCAATCCAGGTAAGACTTCTATTTTCTTCTCGAAGAATGTTCCTAGAGACAAACAAAACATCATTTGTGGGATGGGAGGATTTCAACGCAAGGAAGAGTTGGGAAGATACTTAGGAGCACATATCACTCAAGGTCGTAACTCCAGAGCTAAATTTCAATTTTTGATTGACAAAGTACAAAGGAAACTCAGTGGTTGGAAAACCCAATCCCTAGCCCTAGCAGGAAGGATCACTTTAGTCCAATCAGTAACATCACAGGTTATAAACTTTCAAATGCTACACGAAAACATCCTAGGTAAAGTTTGTGACGAGATTGAAATACTCCAAAGGAATTTCATTTGGGGTTCAAATGGGGAAAAGAAGAAATTACATGCCATTAGTTGGGAAGGAGTGTGTAGGCCTAAGGAGGAGGGAGGTGTAGGTATAAGGAGATTGAAGGGGATGAATGATGCTCTAGTAGGAAAGATTGTATGGAACTTATTAGCCAAACCTAAAGGATTGTGCTCTCAAATCTTGAAAACTAAATATGGAAGGCGTGCTAATTGGCTTGCTGAGTGCATTGTGAAGCAACATGACTCACGCTTATGGAAAAATGTGGCTAGATTATGGCCTGAAGTTATTAAGGGTATTGGATGGGAGGTAAGGGATGGTAGGAGTGTGAAATTTTGGGAGGATAGATGGTTGAATGAGGTGGATAAATTGGGGCACTATTTTGTAGGGGAGTTGGGAGTGTTAAATTCAACTCTCACGGTGAGTCAAACCTTAAACAGAGAAGGGAATTGGAACTGGGCATGGCTTGAGGGGATTCTACCGCAGGAAGTTACTCAACTATTAAAAGTCATTCCCCCACCGTGTCCTGAGGATGGTGACGATATAGTTGTGTGGAGGGGGGACAGGGAAACAGGTATTCGGTATCTCAAATGTACCAAAGCTTGAGAGGAGATGTGAATATAGAGTGGGGCCATTTGGAAGGTGAAAACCACAAGAGAGATCCGTGTATTTTTGTGGTTGGCAAAGCACATAATCGGCTTCTCACTACCGCTAGAAGAGCACGTATCTCGGGAGGTGTGCCTACTTGTAGCAGGTGTGGTGGAGGAGTTGAGGACCTAGACCATGTATTGAGAAGCTGTCCGGAATCTCGTCGGATATGGCTGGCCTTAAAGGTGTTAAAGGTACGTCCACAATTTTTTACAGAACACAAGAATTGTTGGCTGATAAATAATCTGCAAACTGGAGAAGAATGGATTATGGTATTTTCGGTGTGCAGCTGGATGATTTGGGGATGGAGGAACAAGTTATTATTTGAAGAAGGGTTTAAGATGCCTGCTCGCCCTGAATTTGTTATCTAGAATTATGTTAGAGAGTGTATTACCTCGTTAAAAAGATTTGATGACCTTGGGTTGTTAAAGAAACCGAGGAAAATTAAATGGAATTTCTCGAAAGAGGGGTGGGTGAAACTAAATTTTGATGGTGCTACAAAAGGATGTCCAGGCTTGGCAGGTTATGGAGGGGTTTGAGGAGGAGTGATGGTATCTGGATTTGTGGGTTCAGTAGGAAGTTAGGACAATGTCAGGCTTTGGCTGCTGAGATTTGGGGATTCGTACAGGGCATTAGATTGGCGCAGGGTCGGGGCTGCAACACGATCATTGCAGAAGGAGATTAACAATGGCTCTACACATGATTCAGGATGCCTTGATCCAAAGAAGGACAAGGGACAGAACCTGAATGCATGGCTACGAGACAATAACAATGAGTTACAAATTTGATTTTCTCACATTCTACGAGAAGGTAATGCTGTGGCAGATTGGTTAGCGAAGCATAGCTTTATTTGTAACGATGATTTTACTATTTTAGACTCTCCACCAGCAAGGGTGGTAGATTTTTTGTTTAGAGATAATGTGGGAGTTGTTTACCCACGGCTAAATCCTGATTAATTTCTTTTATTGAAGTAATGGGCAATTAAGCCCCAATTTTTACCAAAAAAAAAAGACTAAATTGCTCTAAGTTTCCTATATGCTTTCTAACACAATATGAAATGATTCTTTCTTTTTTTTTTTTTTTTTTTTTTTTTTTTTTTTTTTTTTTTATCTAACAATCTCGAGAATGATGGATAATTAGAAACAGAAACAATAAACCATAACAGTGAATACACTCATGCTCCTGCTTGTCTTCGAACTGAAATGTAAAGACATTATCCTCTGAGAATCCAATTTCCAGTTTGCCTCTCACATTCCGACTATTGGCTAATGATTTCCTGAAAGTAGATCGGTTAATCGGCTGATTCGAAACCAGCTTGCCGACTAGTCCATAACCTCCAGCCTTTGATTCTTCATCATCCCAATCTAGCGCATATTCGTTCAGATTATTCATAGTGATCTCCATCTGGTACTCATAAATCAGCAAAAATCCCCAAATTGAAAAAAAAAAAAAGGAAGAAGAGGAGATGAAGTAGACGAAATGATAGGCGAAGAGAGAACCTAGATGAGTAGAGATTCTTCTCTGCCGGAACAGGGAAGATTGAACGCGGAAAACAGGGAGAGGAGAGAAAACTCGCCCTCACTCAGGAGGAGGGAATTGCTTTGAACAACAAGAGTTAATTTTGTGGTACATTCAAATGAGAAGAGAACTTGCTCATGAAGAAAGGTGAGCATCAGAAGATTGAGCGCGTGCATACGAAGTTAATTATGGTAAAAAAAGCAATGAGAATGTGCTTCAATTGAAGAATAAAACTTGCGGATAGAGCAATGGTGAAAAGGAGCTCTACCATTTGTTTTTTCATTTATTTTCTTCCGATAATGTTTAATTTTAAATATAGTTTGTAGTGTGAGTGTAAACTAAAGTCCCAGGGGAGTAAACATTTCTTCATATTAGTTGATGTAATTTATTAGGTAGTGACAGTGTTATGGTTATAAGAGGATTTAGAAATAACATAAGGACAATTTAGTCTTTCTATTTTAATTTTTTAATTTCTGGTCTTATAAAAAAATTATTATTTTTATGGTCATTAATCATTATTAATAAATACTATTTTTCTTAAGTCATATATTATAATTTTCCCAAATTCTAATCGTTATATGCACAAACACAATTTTTGCATTAAATAATAATTAGTTATTTTTACCCACAATAACTAGTCATTGGATATCAATAATTTTGTAAATTAGTTTATATGGCTGCAATATGGCAATTATAATAAATATAACATGTTTTTCTTGAGTTGCCATTATTTTTTCTTACGTTACTATTTTAGTTTTTGATACCATTATAAAAAGTTACATTAAGCTACCAACAAACTGTTGGTTGAGGTAGTAAGGGGTCTCACCCCATTAGGAAGAGAATACAAATTCAAATATCAAGAAATGCATTTATTGAAAGAGATGAGAACCTTTACCCTCTAATAAGTCTCAAGGGAAACCTTGATGAGATAGGGAAAAAAAGAGAGGCTTACAATAAGCTTAATATGTAAATAAGAAGGGTTAAGGAGCAATTTTACACATGAGCTTTTCCCCCAGGAGCGCCCAGCACCACGAGCTTTTTTCTGGAGCAAAAGTACACACGTGGTTAAGTTTTGGGAGCGCCCAGCATCACGGCAGTTAGTTGACTGTTAGTCAACCGTTAACTTAGATGGAAATGAACAGTAACTCGGGTGAAATTACACTTTTGCCCTTAGTTTTAAATAAAAATGACCCTTTTACCCTAAGTTTTTTTTTTTGAAAAAAAACTAAAAATACCCCCTCCTTGGTGGGCCCCACCACCGGCCACCCCACCACCCGGTGGTGGTCGGCCGCCGGCCGGTGGTGGAAGGGGTATTTTTAGTTTTTATTATTATTTAAAACTAAGGGCAAAAGGGTAATTTTCATTTAAAACTAAGGGCAAAAAGGTAATTTTCATTTAAAATTAAGGGGCAAAATGGTAATTTTCTTTTTTTTCTTACCATCAGCGTCCACGTCAGCATCCACGTCAGAGTCCATGTTAGCGTGTCAGTCCAAATAAGCGCCACATCACGCCACGTCAACGTTCCATCCAAGTTAACGGTTGACTAACGGTCAACTAACTGTTGTGGTGCTGGGCGCTCCCAAAACGTAACCACGTGTGTACTTTTGCTCCAGAAAAAAGCTCGTGGTGCTGGGCGCTCCTGGGGGAAAAGCTAATGTGTAAAATTGCTCCTTAACCCAAATAAGAATAACAGCACTGTTTTAGTCTCTGAATGAATGAAACACCATGTTAAGTATTTGAGGCCCATTATTTTTGGCATTAATTATTGTTGTGTTTAATTATAGGGGTAATTGGGGGAAATAATAAATTTGGGAGATATATCTTATATTTTAAATTAAGATTAATTCCTCAATTACGTCAAAAAAAAAAAAGCAGATAAGTGTTACATATCAATAACAAAAATGTAATTGGTAAAATCATTAATTATTCCTTGGAATGTAATTGGTTTTTGTTCTTTTTACCCCGAAAAACCTTTTGTTAATTAGTAAGTTTTGTATAAAGGAAGGAGGCCTAGGAGATGGAAGATGTTCAGGTAATTAACCCCCAAAATGCTCCCGAGTTTACAATTTTAAATTTTTCCTCATTTAGGGAATTTGGAGGATCTATTAGTTGATATTATAATGAAAAGATTTTTATTCATCCTCATGAAATAAAAAATATTACAGACATAAGAAAATATTAAACATTTATGTTGTCCGTAAGAGATTTGAGTTGAATACATTAATTTTATATTGAAAGCTACCACTAAACAGAAGTTGAGCTCAATTAAACTTCCAATTGATCCAGGCTATGAGCCATATAAGTACATAACTAATTTATGTTATTTATAAAAATATATATTGATATATTAAGTGAAAATTACATTGAGGTCCCAGACTCCCAAAAAAGATAAATTATTACTATCATATCCCATGAAATCATCAAAATGATATGAAATCTCAAGGGACTTGCAGATGATTTATTTCAAATGTAAAAAAGAAGAATTTACCCTTACTTATCATTAGTGGCACTTGTCCCTTGAGGTGTCATGATTTGTTATTAGTAACATCATGACTTGTTACGTCTTAATTTGTTAAATGTTACACCTTGAGTTGTCATTAGTGTACATTGACTTGTCATTTGAGACGCCTTGACTTGTCGATGGTGGTACCGTGAGCTTCGTGTTCCGAATAGATGATAGAATAGTCCCTAAATTTATGCATAAAGAAAAACAAATCACACATGTTAACTTACAACTTCATCATGTATTTATATAACAAATGCATCATTTCAAATAATGAAGGACGGTTTACGATTTCT
The DNA here is from genome assembly GCA_025563575.1 of Acacia pycnantha. Taxonomy (NCBI): domain Eukaryota; kingdom Viridiplantae; phylum Streptophyta; class Magnoliopsida; order Fabales; family Fabaceae; genus Acacia; species Acacia pycnantha. The sequence goes on along the minus strand of JAMWYP010000003.1, from coordinate 6,895,009 downwards.
CCTACTACCTCCAAACCGTTAAGGAATCATGTTAAAGAAAGTATTATTAAAAAAACAAAAAAACAAAACATTATGATTTTTTTCTTTTTTCTTTTTTTTAAGAAAAGAGGACAGGACCTCCAAATTTTACTGATAGCCCTTACTTATAGTGGGGGAATACTGTACTTACATCAAATATTACTACAAACAAAATGCAAACAATAGAAATAGACTTTGTTACACCTAAACTCCTAATGCCAAGAAATCACAACCCAAAAAAGAAAAAAATGAATACAATACTAAAAGTCTTACAGATACAAAGCTGGAAAACATTGAAAAGAGAATGCATCAAAAGAGAAAGAAAGATAAACATCTTAAATAAGGCCTTATTGAACTTTTTTTTAATCAATTCCTAATTCAAATTTTTATATCAAGGAAATAAAAAGAAAAATATCCCATGATCTTGTCACTTTATAGCATATGAAAGCTCCTTAATGAGTGAGGAGTTTAATCACTCCTATACATCCAATCTGTCAGAGTTTTCCCCCTCAAAATCAAAATAAAATAAAGACCTGTCTAACTTGTCTTGATTCATCCTTTGAAAATTTTGATCATCAACCTTAAATTTGTAGGTGACTACAATTGTACCTAAAGTGTCAGAGGACATTTTTAGCAAGGAATGTTTGTAACCACTCACCACCTTAATTCAATTATAGAGTCATGTCAGAAGGGGGGGGGGGATTTTTACTCTAGCGAGAATTACCTGTAATGTTTTATCATTCTTGTCTTCGTCTTCAGAGGATGTGCCAATTTCCAAGTAACTGCAAAAAAACAAAAAACAAAACAAAACAAAAACAAAAAATAGACAGCTCTGAGTTTGAGAGTTGACAGTTGTAGTAATTCAAATATAAGAAATGTAATCACATGATGATTTACATTGTAACTTGGATAGACTTTTGAATGATATATCTCAGAACAATAAGTGTAATCCCTTTTCAAAAAAAAAAAACAAAAATAACTTGAATAAAAGTAACTTGGTGGCTTGGAAGAGAGTTCTAAAAGAACAATTAAATGAAAGCATTTGAAGTAAGTCATCGAACAATTACATAGGGAGAAATTTTCCAAAAATAAGAGAAAGGAATGCTTCAAGAGGTTGAGAGTAAAGAAAAGTACTAGAAATAAGAAAAAGAGACTCAGAAGTTTATTTCACATTTTCACTCAAATGAATCTGTCTACACTCTACACATAAGGGGAGAAATAATTTCTGTGGATTAATTCAGCAAATCATTAATTAAATATTGAGGAAAATTTTACCTGGAAGTATGTAATAAGTAAAACGTAATAATACTCCATTTGGTTGTTTTATAAGTAACATTCTTTCAAATTTTGTCATATTTTATAAGCAACATTCTGTCACTTAGGTTTGGTACTATATATGAGTAACTTTTTGTGTTTATCTAAGAATCTAATGCTTTTTTTTTTTTTTTTTTACCCCCTCAATCATTCTCTTATTTTTTCCCCCACTCATTCTCTCTCATGCTCCATCTTTATAAATAAGCGTATATTATGAAAAAAATTACATTCGACACACTTATTATTTTTAATTAACCTTAAATAAAAATTTAATTTGGGTGACCTTAGTAGCTGTTGCTTATAAAAATGTACCGAAAGGGAGTATTAAACTAATAATTAGAATAAGGGATCATATCAATGCTACCTGAAATGATTGGGCCAAATATCATTGTGGCGGCATGGTTCTAAGAGAAACCCATAATCACAAATGTGGAGCCTTTGTAGAGAAGGAGGCATAATTTCTCCTTCTATTTTCTCCATGTTGGGAGAACCCAAAATTTGTAGTTCTTGAGAGGTTAGATGTCGAAGCCCTATGCAATTCCATGTCACAGATCGAATATTGATGCAAAGCTGAGTGATTCTTGGAAGGTAATGCAATTCTGTTAGACATGATAATAACTTGTCACACTCTATTATCTCAAGTCGTTTTAAACTTGACGGTAAGGTTATTGAAAATGGCTCCAGTTCTGGACATCCTTTTATAAATAGCTCTTTTAAAATTGGGAGACGACGTTTCATATCATCAAACAAGGACCTTAGAAACTTGCAATTATAAATGTAAATCCTTCGGAGACGATGAAGAGGTGCCTTTGAAACCAAATCAAACTTGAGATTCTCACAATCTACTATCGTTAGCCCTTCTGTAATACCCTAAAAATCTGTATTATAATTTAGTAAAATTATACCTATAAAAAATATGTGAATATGAGATATCAAATATTAAGTAATAATTATCTTATTTTCCAAGGAAAAATCTCTTAGAAAAATTAGGAAAGAGAACTATGGGGTCAAAATGACCGAAATACCCTTAGAATGTATAAAAACTTTGGAAAAATTGAAAAATCCTAAATATCAGTGAAATAATTATTAAAATTGAAAGGGTATATATCTCTAATTTTGGTAATTTGATAAATTGCAAACTTGGAGAAATTGAAGAAGAATACTCAAAAAGTATTGAAAAGACCAAAATGCCCCGTAAATTCTAAAATAATGCAGGAGTCATGGAATTCTAATGTCAATATAAAAGTTTGAAGATAAAGAGTTATTCTAATTAAGAAAATTATCAACTATTGGTAAGAAATTAATTAAGTAATTACTGGCTAATTACTTAAGCATAAACGAAGGAAAATTCAGAAATAATTATGTAAAACCCTAAAATTAGTGGTAATGGCTAAAAAATTAGCATAAATATATTTCCTAATTAATTGGAAATTTTGAAGAAAAAATGATGAGGTTAAGTATTTTTAAGCCTAAATGCAAGAATGGACCAATAAGGGAATTTTGTGAAATTTTTAGGAAATTTGAAATATATAATTAATTAAATAATTAATTAATTAAAAAATAAATATTAATAATATTATTAAGGGGCCAGCCGAATCTTGAACAAGAAATGTGGATAAGAATTTGAAAAAAATATCATACTCTTTGTATACAAGTTGCAATATTTTATTATATAATTAATTATAGTGAATAGTAAAAAAATAAATAGGAAACGGATCCTATCTAGAGAACCAGGAATAGGATTTCCAAAATCAAGGTAAAATATTGATCAGTGGATTTTTATCTTCAGTTAGACTTTTCCGGAAGTTGATTCCGAAGCCGGTAGATCATTTTCCTAATAAGATGAAATAGGGAAAAATGTAGATAGTCACATTTTAGAATTTGAAGGAAATAAATTATAACTCAACATCTGGGAAGGAGTTGAGAAATTCCTTGACATATTTGGAATCAGTGAATTTTTGTCCAGAGATTGATGATTCCGGAAATTTCTTCCGTAACTGGCACGCTTTTCCGTAAACTTCAGCAGGACTGTTGAAGCCCTGGATGGAATCAAAAATTAGTTTAACTTAGACATTTCTAATGAGTAGGAAAAGGTCTTCAAAGTTGTGATTCCGGATTTTTGAGATTTTTCCGAGAAAACGCGATTCGGACACCGATCGGGAACTTTATCGGTGCAAGACCATAAAGCAAAAGTTGGTGACAATGCAATAATGACCTTGGGGGGGGGAGCACGGTTTTGGAGGAGTTTTTGTGGTGGAGAAGTGGCTTGAGCAAAAAAGATGTGTTATGTGGCCAAAATTGAAAGTTGGAAGATTGGAAAAAGACCAAAATGCCCTCACAAAAACTCTATAAATATCAAGCTCCTCCCTTTGTATTCTTCACACCAAAAATCACTTCTCTAGTTGAAATTTCCTAGAGAGAAGAGAGAAGGAGGAGCTCTGGAGAGGGAAGGAGTCCGGGGAATTTTGCAGCGAAGCTCTGGGTAATTTTTCTAGTCTTTAGTCTTTAATTCTTTCGGTAGTTTTAGTAGGAATGCTAGATAGATCTTTAGTTTTATTCTAAGTATGAAATTCGAAAATCATGGTGGGGTCGGAGTTCTGGAAAAATTCTGGGAGAAATTAGTCAAAGTAACGAAGTGCTGGCGAAATTCCGCCGATTAGGAGAATAGGGGCAAAATGGTAATTTGTACCTAAAATGCCCGTTATAATGTCAAATATTGACAAAATGATATTTATCCTTATAGGATATCTATAGACTCGTACCGCTGTCGAACCGCTGTTTTACTGCCGTCGTGCCGCTGTTGGACGTTTCATTGTTCCGTCAAAAAGTACCGAAGTACCGTCAAACGAAGGTACGTTCGCGGCGTCTTGTATCTGACTCTGATGCTTATAGTATGCTTATATATGATATGGATAATTTCATAAGCCTTGAGCGGGACTCTGTTCCGGGTCATGCACAGTGACTAAGGTAATAAACTTAGATAATCACTATTACAGCTTTACGGGTTATGGTTTTGATAATACCGATACGTTTTCCTAGCGCTGAGGACACGACCGTACATCGTGGCACTGGTGAATAGTGCAGACAAATAACTTTGCTTGTAGGGTAGTTGTTATTAAATGATTATACGATGAACTGTATAGATCATTGCTGTATTTCTAGAAATATCTGTTGAACATATATTATTATATAAGAATGAGGTTAACCGTTACCTGAGACCCGATGGGTATTGGATCTCAGTTCTTACTATAGCATCACATCAAGGTTCAGAGAGACCAAGGATGGAGGATAAGAGTAAGCCGAGCGGACAGCACACGTGAAGACAAAGTAATGATCGACCAAGTAGAATAAAGTCCTGAACAGAAAATGTACTATTCTTTATGAACAGGCAGTTACGCCACAGTTAACGTTGTATCAGTTACTCAATGCTCTTATTCCAATGCTCTACTCTGATGAAAAAAAAAATTTGGCTCTGAAATTGGGATGTTACACCTTCCACTAAATGTGGCATATGAATCACTGGAAGTGGCACTGCATCAGGACAATCCCGAATAATCAAGTTTTCGACATCCATATTTAGAGGCTCCAACATTTGCCAAACTGAAATTGTTAGACGTGATATCCTTGTCCAATCATCCCCTTGCAACACTACATTTGGACTTTCAATTATAACTAACTTCTTCAAATATGGGTAGTTTGGGATAGAAGAAGTAAGCAGTGGACATCTTTCAATTTCCAGATTCACTAAAGAACGAAGTTGGCGAGGTAAATTTCCAATTAGTTTGGGACAATCATGAAAGCGAAGAGTGTGAAGGTTAGGGAAAGCATCCATATATGTTGAATTCCATTCTTCCCATAAGACCATATTTTCAAAATGAAGAGTTTCAAGGGATGGAAATGGTGTATTTGAAGTAGAATCATCTCCGTTGAAAAACTCAGAACCAATAGCAACCACACTTTCTAATCCTTCAATAGTTAAGATCCTAAGAGCAGGTAGTTGCCCAAAGGCAGGAATTCTCCAACAGTTTTTACAATTAATTTGGTGCAATTCAATCAACTTGTTGTAGGAATGACCAACTTTCAAAATTTGAAAATTCCAATAAGGTCGAAGCTTCTCCATAATATCTCTTTCTGTCCATGAAAATAGAAATGATGTCAAAAATATAGAACAAAACTCAACTTTAGAAGCCCATATTGTAGCAACATTAATTAATAGTAATAATAAACTATAGAGTAAAATCCCTCTAGTCTCTCATACTAGCAATATATGATGATGAATAAAAATGTGTTTTCGATAAACGTGATGAAAAATTTAAATTACGAAATTTTATTATAATAATCATCAAAATTAATTATTTTTATGACAAATTAGAAAGTTTGAAAATATATGTATTATAATTATTATAAGTTATATAAAAAAAATATTTTTAGAAAATATAAATGTTTAAATAAATATTATGTTAAATAACAGCATATCTCTTCACCTTCGTTTGTTGCCGTGGTCTCACCCATGCTGCTGAAAATAAGTGGTGATATCCTTTTTTTCCATCAATTCGGTTGATGCTTTAACTTGGCCGGCGATTTGGTTGGCTGTTATAGTTGTATATGGAGTTTTTATGTTTTGTGTTCTTAACTTTCATTATGTTTTGTGTATGATGAGTGTTGATGTCCTTGTGGTTATCATTACACTTACCCTTCTCTATGAAAATGTTAAGAGAATTGTGTTTTGATACATAAACTCATAAAACAAGATAATTCATTATATTTGCAAAAGAAGCTAAGTAGCTAACTATATGCAAGGCTTATAAAGAGAGCCACTACTACAAAAATGCTAAACAACGACTTAAATAAGACCCAATTAACGACACTTTTCTGAGGGACGTCTTGGAGGGGGTAGAGGAAAATTTAATGGCGACCTGATCCAAAATTAGGTCGTCTTATTAAGGCGACCTGATATTAGATCAGGTCGCCTTAATAAGGCGACCTGATTTAGCCTTATCCTAACAAAGGCGACCTGGTTTAAAAATCAGGTCGCCTTTGTTGAATTTTTTTTTAAAAAATATGAACTACAAACTATGAGACATCTACCAAGTTTTTAATTTGCATCAGCCAGAAACCACCAAGCAACACAAGAATCACACTAACACAATACATAAACAGACTATATATATAACACCAAAATTGCATATTTTGTACGGACAAAACACCAAATAGATACAAATGAACAACGGTAGCAAATTAAAGAATCACTAACACAATAACATATTAATCATGCTCACTACTAACTAGGCGCTATGTGTTGAAGAAGATATCTAGATATCATGTCTCGAACCGAATCGATCTCATCCTCGCGAGTACGGAACCTTAGTACCCAAAAGCGTAAATTGGGAAACAAGGTATAAGATAAACCAATTAAGTGAAGGAAATAATTAACAACTCAAGTACAACAACAAAAATTAAATAAACTTGAGAATCACGAGAGCGATTACGTACGTTTTGAAAACCTTGAGTATGTCCATTGTTAACGATGGATTGCATCCAACTCATAACGTAATAACCGCACTCGGTGCTCCCCGGTTGTTGATGGCACTATAAATCAAAGGCAAATTGTTAAAAACGAATAAAGGCATATCTAAAGCTACTTGTGTCAATGAAATAACTTGAATTGAAACTACTCACCGTCGGTTTAAACCACTTCGGTCCACCCCGCTCTTTTGCATTGATAAGTCGTCTATACCTCTTGAGGCCACTATCATTAAAATGGAAATTAACAGACATGTTAAACCATTCATTTAAAAGAAGAATCGATGATTCAGACAAAAATTTACTTACTCGGCAAACATGTTTTTGATATCCTCGGTAGGATTGCCATTTACTGAATCGAACCAATAACAGGAGTTCTTGCTCGGACAAACAACACACAGCGTCCAATGACCACTACAACATATACGTATTAATATTAAATTAAGATAAGACCGCAATTTTGACACAAAAATTTTATAAGACAAAACAAAAGTACGCACCTTTCATGTATTGGCGCTAGATAACAAGACGACCCTCCGTCGCCCATTGTTAGACCAACATAAATTGACCTCTGGGTAACGTCTCGCGAGCCGAAGTCGTGCATCCGGGACATAAGTATCCATACGAACTCGCTCGCGGTGTGCCGGCGCATAATTCACTGGCAGACACTATGAAATGAAATGATAAATGTTATTGAAGATCTTAAACAAAAAAAGTACTAACATAATTAAAGGGTTAAACAAACTTACGGGATTGCAAGTTGAAGAAAGCGTATATCTAAACAATCCATCGTCAAAAACTCCATCAAATCTTTCTTGTCAAATGTCATCGGATATGTCTTTTCTGCATCGACAATGCCCGGAGGCATCTGCAAGCTTATGAGGCCGATGTCCTTGTACATCTCTCGCAGTGTGCTAAGTACGGAAATAAGCCCGCAGCTTGTTCATCCTATGAAAACATAAAAACATATTATGAGTTAATGAGCAATGAAAATCAATCGGAAACAACTCACACTCAATCGGTAATGTATTTCCTACCATCGCAGTGTCGTCCACATCTCAATAAGATGAGCCGGCCAAAGGATGAACCATGTGATGGCAGCGCCTAGTGTGGTAACCTCCTCATCATCAATCGGGACGGCTGTCTCTTCTTCCCCCTCTCGCACACTCGTCACAGTCACCCGACGTTGGTTTTCTAGAATTTGCTTGCCGTGGTGTTTGTCTTGTTCTGGTAAACAAGACCATCGGCAACAATCCGCCGGTGTGATTCATCCAAATATAGAGTGCAAGCTATACCTCCCTGTGGAGTGTGAGACGGTCCGCCAATAACTACCTCTGGAGTGTGAGACGGTTCGCTAATATGCACCTCTGCAGTGTGAGACGGTCCGCCAATAACTACCTCTGGAGGGGGAGAAGGTCCGCTAATATGTACCTCTGGAGGCTGAAAACTATCTTTGCAGCTGGGATATTCGGGGATTCGTCGGTTGTACGTTGTCATTGTACCATAGCTTGCATTTCACCCCGTAGTTGTGCCATAACATCTTTCATAAGGTTTGCTCGACTCGGCTTCAAGCTCCTACTGGCTCTCTGCGTCATACAAACGTGAACGTCGTCCGAAAAATTTTGCGACACTCACTCCCCTCGTCTCCTCTCGAACAGCATCAGGGTAATCCGGCTTCCCAATCGCCGTCGACAAAATGTCCTGCCGCGTACCCGGCGTGAATGAGCCTTGGCTACTCTGCTGCTCAAGTGAATCCTGTACCATAAGATTTTTCATAAATAATAACTAAACTCTTATATAGTATGAAACAACTGAGGCTATTTAATACTTCTAATTCAACTACTTACGATCTTTGAGGCAACCGCAGCTCCGGAGAAATGAAATCATAGGTCTTACATGGATCTGGTCCCTCTTTGGCCCGCGAATATACTTTTTGTCAGCTTGTTCTTAAAATCTTTCCAACGGAGACGAACTTCGCCCATCCAATGCTTCCTCATGGCCTTAGTGTTAGGGACATCAAATGTTTGCTGCAAGGTGAAAGAGAAGATATGACGAAATCAAGTAATAAGACTAAAGATACAAATGCGTATATATCGAAAGTAAGATACCAAAATCGTGTCCAAATCAAATCCTTCGTCTTATCATCAACGAACTTCCAAGCCGAGTAAACAATACGCACTTTGCTTCGAGCCGATAGCCTAAATAGCTAATGAAGTCAGTCTTCCTCTCTCGCCAACCGGATTCATATTTTCATCAAACTCCACATGCAGCCTCTTTTTCTGATTGTCACGGCGAGCAATTAGCTCACCCATGTGTGTGCTACCTCTCCCTTTTCTCACAACAGGCATATCAACCCTATCTTCCGATGACTCGTCCGAGCTAGACATATACTATTCATCAAAGACCAATCATTTATGTTAGATAGGTTTTTAAATAATAAACAGATTAATAAAATGAACCAACATGTTAAACGACCACAAAAAGAACATAGTAGTTAAACACATCATTTTGTAATCAAGATCTTACTTTACATGGTGTCCCATATTCCTTCACAATGATCCTTTCTTGCAGCATATTCTTCATCATCTATCAATTCTACTTCACGTGTTGTAGGTGGATTTGTTGTGAAAGGGAGTGTATCGTCAAGGTTCAAGGATTCTTCACCATACTTGTTTTTTACTTTGAAGTACAATGGACATTCTTTTATTTGCGTGGTCTGTAACATAAAACACTTGTTTCGCCCGACTTGCTAAAATGAATGGCTCATCTCTATGACCAAGTCTTTGAAGATCAACCGAGACAAATCCAAATTTAGGATCTATTACAACAAATTATTGCTAACCCACTTACATTTCAATAAAGCAACTTTGAACTTGCTGTAGTTGATCTCCCATATTTCTTCGATCACTCCATAATAGGCCATTGATGCTACCACCGGGTTTTTGTCTTTCGAACTCGAAAAGTGCATGGATTCACTTCAACCATCACCCCACTATTTTGCACAAAGACTTCGTCATCTTGGTCTTTTGTGTAGAAAGAATATCCGTTGACATCGTAACCGCTCCAAGTGATGACTGAAAAGAAGGCCCCGTGCTAACCACTCGATTGTATCGACACTCCGGTCTCGTGCAATACCTTCTCACCGAACCACTTTATGAACGTCTTCTTTTGCTCATTCGCTATCTCGCATGTCACTCTTCCTTGGATTCATATTCTTCAAACTCTTTCGTGTTCATCAATGTATGGTTGAACTTCTTCCGTATTATTCAAGATGTACAGTGTGCTTGCAACACCTCTTCACGAGGCTTATTCTTCGCCTTGATTCCTCGAGTTCCCTCGTTTATCCCCTCGTCATGCCGAGATTGTATCGTCGGCCCCGATAGATAATCTTTGCGAACTCCATAGCCTCTTCAACTACATATCTCTCAACTATTGAGGCTTCCTACGATAAGGGTTTTTAGAATACCCTTTTAAGATCTTCATGTATCGCTCGAAAGGGTACATCCACCTTAGGTAAACTGGACCGCACGCCTTACCTCCTTACCAAGTGCACTATCAAGTGCACCATGATATCAAAAAAGGCAGGAGGGAAATGCATCTCTAGTTGGGACAAAATAATATAACCCTCATTCTCCAATTCATCCAACTTTTCAATGTCAATGACTTTGTTGCAGATAGCATTGAAGAAAATACTCAATCTTGTTATAGTGGATCGAACTTCATCTTTCATAATCCCTCTTATAGCTATTGGTAGTAGTTGTTGCATCAACACATGATAATCATGGGACTTCATTCCCACTAACTTCAAATCGTTCATTGAGACACACTTTCTCAAATTAGAAGAATATCCTTGTGGCACCTTAATGTCATATAGACATCCACACAAACTTTTCTTCTCCGCTTTTGATAGTGTATGAGTTGCTGGCTCTATGTATGCCCTCTTACCATCTTCCATTACTCGTGGATGTAACCTTTCTCTTATTCCCATGTCAACTAGATCTAGTCTCGCACTAATTCCATCCTTAGTCTTCCCTGGTATGTTCAAAAGAGTACTGACAAGGCTATCACAAACGTTTTTCGACAAATTTCCGTATGCGGGAAAGTCGTTTATCGTGGTAAAAATCATTGCACGCAACTTGAAGTGCTCCTTCTTATATGCATCAAACACATCTACGCCTTCCTCCCACAACTTCTTCAAATCCTCAACCAAAGGCGCCAAGTACACATCGATATTGTTCCCGGGTTGTTTTGGTCCAAAAATCATCATAGAAAGCATCACATACTTGCGTTTATACATAGCCAGGGAGGTAAGTTGTATATTACAAGGAGAACCGGCCATGCACTATGGGTGCTGCTAAGAGTTCGATACGGATTGAAGTCATCTGTACAAAGCCCCAGCCGAAGGTTTCTTGGCTCACTGCCAAATTGAGGGAACATTTCGTCTATTTTCTTCCATTGCGGAGTCAGCGGTGCCAAGATATTTTCCATCGGATCTTCTCTCATCGAATGCCATCTCAACTTCTTCGCCGTTGCTTCACTAGTAAATGACGCTTAAACCGTGGAATTATTGGAAGATACCACAATGCCTTCAAAGGTTGCCTTTTTGTTGTCTCCTCTCTCCGAAACACTAACTTTCTTCACTTTGTATCGTGAAGTTTTACACTTCGGACAATTACCGAGGCCTTCATACTCGTTTCGTACAATATGCGGTCATTAGGGCAACTGTATCTTTTTATACTCCATACCCATCGTAGACAAGATTTTCTTGGCCTCATACATACGATTTGGAAGTACATTATCAACTGGCAACATATCACACAACAATTCAAGCAGCGACGTGAAACTGCTATCGGTCCACCCAAAAGTTGCCTTTAGGTTGACCAAATGTAAGGTCGCTGTCAACCGTGTATACTTAGTACACCCGGTGGAACAAAGGTGTCTCGCATCACTCCGCACGCTTTCATATTCACCCGATTGTGCAAAAGATTCGCCTCAACATCATTAATCATTTTCTCCATTCCATCATCATCATCTACCTCAACTTCATTTGCATGGGACGCACCGGTACTTACTTCCTCACCATGCCATATCCACGTTGTGTATCGAAGGTGTATTCCATCACAAAGTAGGTGGTCCCTTATATCAAGCAATAACCCTTCGACTCCCATTTAAACAATTAACACATGGACAATAATACATCCCATTTTTGTGGCCACATTCCTTCTAGCAAATTCAATAAACTCTTCCACCCCATTCTCATATTCTTCACTAGTTCTCAATGCATTCATCCAACTATGACCCATTTTATTACCACCTACGACATTTCCAACAACAGTCAAGTTCATGTCAATTTCAAGAACGACATGTTTTCTTTTAAGTAAATTTCGTGACAGATTCCCCTTAAAAGTAAGACATCCCAAAATTTCAATAACAACCAATTTCAGCTTAATTCAACAACAAAACTTACTAACTAAAGCAATTTAGAACAATATCACGAAGAAATAATATCTCAAGATGGAGCTCCCAAAGGAAGCCCCCAAAAACAGAAGATCTGAAAGAAACCAACAGAGATTGCAGGAAACTTGAAGATAAATGACAGTCAAATTGTTCTTTTGCACTAGAATGGTCAAACAATTTTGAAATGATGCATGTTGAATATTATATGATCCACTTGAATGTGTATGTGTGTGATTGATTAGAGATTTACTCCCTTCAATCCGTAAATAAGACCTACTTCTCTAATTTGATTATGTAATACCCCGAAATTTGAATTAGGGAATTTAAGGGCCAAAGTGCTAAAATGACCAAAATACCCCTGGGAGGAGTAAATAACTTAGGAAAATGGTGAAAAATCCTAAAGGGCAATGAAATAATTATTTAAATTGAGAGAGAGTATATCTCTAATTTTGGTAATTTAATAAATTACAAACTTGGAGAAATTGAAGAAGAATGCTCAAAAAGTATGGTAATGACCATAATGCCCTCACAAATTCTAAAATAAAGCAGAACACATGGAAATTCTAATGTTAAGGCAAAAGTTTGAAGATAAAGGAGTATTGTATGTGTATATGTGGTGTTTGTACGTTCGCGTACTGTAACACTAACTCTGATGGATATAGTATGCTGTGTATGGTATGTATGTGATGTGTGTATGGTGTGTATATGTGGGGTGTTGTTGGGATGCATATTATGTTAGAAGATAACTGTATGCATGCTGGGAGCGATATATCTGTAAGTCTCGGGAGCGATACATTTATAATGCCGGGAGCGATACATTTATAATGCCGGGAGCGATACATCCGTAATCTTTGGGAGCGATACATGTGCATTGGTTGGGTGTGGTTTATTTGTTGTTGTTTGGTGACCCATATGTGTGTATGTATACATGAGGTTAATCGTTACCTGAGATCCGGTGCGGATCTCAGCTCTTAACATAGCGTCAAGCTCCGGAGGACCAAGGACCGAGGAGAGAGGCAAGCAGGCGGAAGTCTTTCCTTTTGTTATTATCTGTTTTTGAAATACTCGATTACTGTACCGTAGTTGTAACCAGCCAGACTTACGGCAGTTTATGAATACATATCAGTTACTCAATCGCTCCGGTGCTCTACTCTGATCATTTTGAAAGGATGTTTGAAAAAAAAAATTATACTGCTTTTGAAAAGTCGGGATGTTACATTTGGTATCAGAGCAGTAGTCCTGGCATGGATCTGACTAGGTTATTACGGACAGTTTGGTGCCGAAGGCAAGGCTAGTTTACGTGGGTGTGCCAATCAGTCGCCGTGAACTCGGTGAGGCCCCTATGGTAGACACTTACCTGGCCATTCTGTTCGGTTAACGGAGTTAGGTTCTAAGCCTTTTCAAAAATTTGGAGCATATTTTGAAAATAAGTACTGATATAGGCCTGAGTCGGTGTACCATTTTACCTCGGTGTACCAGTCTGTACCGGTATACCATCCTGAACCGGTGTACCACCCTCTGTTGGTGCATCACTCTGATAACTGCCAGTTTGTATTGGACGTTAAATCTATTCTAGTATAGAGCTTATACGTGAAGATGGGCCACGCCGGATGAAACTTCGAAACCAACAAAGATAAGTACATGTAGTATTTGATTCATGTAGAACTTCCGAGACGTACTTCTGTACCCATTTTCGAATATAGAAAACCAACGAGAATCCAACGAAGGAAAGGATCGAAACCCTCATCATCATTTTCTACGTATCCATTGTTGGGTGGAAAGAACCAACGAAATTCCAAACAAATCGGCAGTAGTTAAGAGACGACTCTTAGCAAGACAGATGACGGAAGAGCTACGTTGAGAAAAATGGAAGACCTCTGTAGTTCGAAGTCGAACCAATCCACACATAACATAGTGATAATCATTATCGAGTTTCTTAAGTAACATATCACGATTGTATCACTAAGTATAAGGTATCTTATGTGACCACGGTGTATGGGAACCATGGGAACATAATATATCGAAGTACGATATGGTATCCATGAGTACGAGATATATGGTATTACCACGGTGTATGGGAACCATGGGGATACAGTATATCAAAATACGACATGATGAATGTGTAGTACGCGGTATTATGGGTGCCACAGAAACACTTATGTACGCGGTGTTATGGGCACCACGGAAACGCTAAAACACTAAAGTACGCGGTGTTATGGGCGCCACGGAAGCAATATATATAAATTACGCGGTGTCTTGACGCCACAGAAACACTATATATATCAACTTAAAACATGATAAAAACTTTATAATCAAGCTGAAACGAGTTCTCAATCGCCAGGAGGAGCGGCTGGCAGACAAAGTAAGGATCCGACGCGTGGAATCCAAGGTCCGAGTAGGACGGAGTCTAGTTAGTACAAAGTATAGTGGGTTGGGTACAAATTTTGAGGGCGAAATTTTGTTTAACGGGGGGAGAAATGTAATACCCCGAAATTTGAATTAGGGAATTTAAGGGCCAAAGTGCCAAAATGACCAAAATACCACTGGGAGGAGTAAATAACTTAGGAAAATGGTGAAAAATCCTAAAGGGCAATGAAATAATTATTTAAATTGAGAGAGAGTATATCTCTAATTTTGGTAATTTAATAAATTACAAACTTGGAGAAATTGAAGAAGAATGCTCAAAAAGTATGGTAATGACCATAATGCCCTCACAAATTCTAAAATAAAGCGTAACACATGGAAATTCTAATGTTAAGGCAAAAGTTTGAAGATAAAGGAGTATTGTATGTGTATATGTGGTGTTTGTACGTTCGCGTCTTTGTAACACTAACTCGATGGATATAGTATGTTGTATATGGTATGTATGTGATGTGTGTATGGTGTGTATATGTGGGGTGTTGTTGGGATGCATATTATGTTAGAAGATAACTGTATGCATGCTGGGAGCGATATATCTGTAAGGCTGGGAGCGATACATTTATAATGCTGGGAGCGATACATTTATAATGCTGGGAGCGATACATCTGTAATGCTGGGAGCGATACATCTGTAATGCTGGGAGCGATACATGTGCATTGGTTGGGTGTGGTTTATTTGTTGTTGTTTGGTGACCCATATGTGTGTATGTATACATGAGGTTAACCGTTACCTGAGATCCGGTGCGGATCTCAGCTCTTAACATAGCGTCAAGCTCCGGAGGACCAAGGACCGAGGAGAGAGGCAAGCAGCCCGAGTAGAAGGCCCGACTGAAGACTTCCTTTCGATGTTCCGGCGGAAGTCTTTCCTTTTGTTATTATCTGTTTTTGAAATACTCGATTACTGTACCGTAGTTGTAACCAGCCAGACTTACGGCAATTTATGAATACATATCAGTTACTCAATCGCTCCGGTGCTCTACTCTAATCATTTTGAAAGGATGTTTGAAAAAAAAAATTATACTGCTTTTGAAAAGTCGGGATGTTACAGATTATATTAAAGAAGTTAGTTAAATTAGTTTATATGACATATTTTTTTTAAAACACCATAATCATTTTTTTAATCCCCTTTATTTTTCTCTTACTTGATTATTGTTGAAGAAACATCAATAGGGAAAAATTAGGGGTATAAATGACAAATATAAGAAATAAGTCTAATATTTGGACAAAGAGCAACTCTCCAATTAGGTCTTACATTAAAGACCGAGGAGCATCATACTTGGCAAACACTATCTGATAGGTTAGAAATGCATAATTTCATCCAACTCAACAAACTTAGCTACACCAAACAAAAAGGAGACAGGGATTATGGGGCACCATATCACATGATAAGCTTATATTAGGTATCATATTATGCAGTAGGGAATCTATCATAGTGACCCCACAACTAACGTGGAAGACACGTATACAAAATTTGAACATCACAAAAAGGTTGAGTAATAAACAATCATCCTCATCTACCAGATACGGCCTAGCGGTTCTTGTGGCCATAAAAGAGATACTCATAAATTCAGTGGACATCAAAAAAATTGTAATCCCATCTAAATCATGCATTTGTCTTTTCATTTCTTCGATTAATTGAAGTCAATTCCCGTCACCAGATTTGGTAACGTTGTTAGGCGTAAAGTGGTTCAACCTTATTTATTTTGATTTCTCTGTCTACCTTTTTTTTTTAAATAAAAGGATTTTTATATTACTAGATGCTTTGAGAAGTCTGCAACTTCACGTGGAGACTAAAACTTTGTATGAACATCACTTCTGAATTTTATGTATTGCCACGAAATCAGGCTACAAAATATATACAAGGCAGATGGTAGAGTAAGGGACAGATACTTAAAGAATCTACATGCAAAAGGAAGTCATCTTCACAGTGGGAAGAGAGAAGAATCAAAATCAGTGGGTTCCCCGAAATCTAAGCCATAAACACCAGAAATCAAAGAGAATGATGAAAATCCCAAAATCTAATTAACCTGAAAATAGACGATGCCGAGGGCTGAGAGCGGGCGTGAGATTATGAGGAGGTCGACGTACAGGAAGAACGAATATGAGGTGGAGTGGAGTTGGAAGCCCACAGTCGATTTGCGCGGCGCAGTGGAGGTGGCGGCGGAGTCGGCGGAAGAGGGAGACTGAGACTAGAGGCGGAGTCGGCGGAAGAGGGAGACCGAGACTAGAGGCGGAGTTGAGTCGGAGGAAGAGGGAGGCCGAGACTAGAGGCGGAGTTGAGTCGGAGTCTCAGGTGAGAATGACCGAGAATGACGGCGAGAGGACGAGGGAGTGTCGCCAAATATTTCCCACCATATTTTATCCTTGGCGCCAAGATAATTAATCAGATTTTAGGCGTCTTGAATTACATACAGGACGACAAAAATAAATTTTAGAAGTCCTAAATTACTATTCAGGACGTTGAAGACTCCTTTTCCTTAAATATAATTACAAAAATGCCACTTCCTTCATATTTTACTACCTGTTTTCAATTTAGGACGTTTTTTAGGGTAGTAGTATCCAATTTTTGTAGTAGTGAGCCGTGTTTGGCACCCTCTAAAACAAGCCAAGTTTATTGGCTACCATAGAAGACAAGCTATAAATTTATTTCTGGTGTTGTCAATTTTGATCCTCTGTCCATTTCGTTTCATGAGATACAAATAACTAAATTATATAAATTGAAATATTGATTAAAATTAGTTAAATATTTATTTTTTCCATCTAAAATTAGTTAAATATTTATTTTTGCCATCTAAAATTAGTTAAGTATAAGAAATATGTTAAGAATCAAAATTATTTTTCAAATATGCCTCTATCTCTCTCATGTAGATCATGGGTTAGGCCCACCTGGATAGTTATTGGAGTATGCATAACTTCTATTGATATAGTAATTAATTAAAAAAAATATTTTCAATAAGTTTTTGGAGCCTCTTATAAATAAGAACAAGTAATCTCCCCAAAAATATTCCCTTTAAAAAAGGCCTTGACCGACAGACTATTAGCTTATAAAAAAAGTGACTAAAGTTTCTCGAAAAAATCTATTCAAATATCATTTCCTAACATATATGTGTGTGTAAGAAATAAATTATTCCATAATTTTTTGAAAATATAATGTATGTATTTGAAGAATATATATATGTGTGTATTAAAAGAAGTAATATTATGTTACGATAAAAATATATATTGGTAAATATTACAAATAATATTAAAATAAGCGATTTTTCTATAAGAAGAGAGTGAGATAGGCACAATTTAATTAGCATGAAGGAGTTTGGGGGCCTAATATTATTATAATAATTCTCTCTTGTGCCCCAAGTCAGCAATCATTATATTGGGAAAATCCGTACTAGGGCCCTTTTAAACTTAATTATCCCACTGCAGGCCCTAAGAATCTGAAATTTCCAGCAGAGGCCCTAGGGCCCTGATTGGGTTTAAGTTCAACCAGCAAATTACCATCTGACCCCCTTTATTTAACTCATAAAATCACATTATTAAAAAAAGCAAAAGCAGAAGTTTTCCAAAACACACGATCAGAGATTTCGTTTTGGCGCAACACGAAGAAGAAGAAGAGAGGAAACGCACGGACGACTAGAACGCAGGGAGAGAACGCAAGTCACAATCCTGAACCTTTATATTTGCTCAACTCAGCGAGGGATAGGACGTGTATATTTGGAATCATCCACTGCTTGCTGAACTCAGGGGATATAAATTTGCTGTTCTGAAGGGTTTTTTTTCAGTTAGAAGGTTGGGTGGGTGAAAGCTTTGAGCTTGGGCAAATTTATGTTATTATGAGATAGGAAATAGGCAAGAAATACTAAGATTTTGCTCAAGATATCATTATCACCATTCTAATAGGTCTTTAATCATTGGTGGGTGGGGTGGAAAAATATGTTGCTCTGTTTTTTGGCATGAAAACAGAGGGAAGGTGTAATGAGTTAATGGGATGAAGCTACATTTGGTTAAAAACGCTGAAATGGGATAGTTGTTAATTCACACTGTTTTAGTTGTTAATATGGTGATATAGTTGTTAAAATGAGTGATACAATTGTTAATACGAGTGAAGGTTAAAACGCGTAGGTTGCTCTTTTTCGGGCATGGAAACAAAGGGAGGTCTGTTTGTTAGGGGAATGAATGAATTTGAAAACGTTGAAATGATATTGTTGTTAATAGTTGAAATGATATTGTTGTTAATACCTACGGTTTTAGTTGTTATTATGGTGATCAAGTTGTTAATACGAACTTTATGTTGCGAGATCATAATTAAAGATGGCTAGTACTTAGGAAGAACCTATTATGTTTCATCCATGTGGGAGGTAACATTGTACATGGGGGAGGGCAAGAAAGTGAGTATATTGGTGGAATGGTAAGAACAAGAAACATCAAGGAAGGAACAACATACAAAGAGTTGCTAACTTACATAGCGTCAGAATCGGGAAGAAAATACGAAATTTGCGTGAAGTGCAAACTTAGCTTGGATACTTCTACATTTGTTGATCTTCTACATATTGTCATGTGTACGTTGAAGAAAATGGGGTTAATGACAATAGACCGCAACGAAGGAATGTTCAAATGGAAGAGCAAGAAGTGTAAGTCTTGTTGTAGATGCCGTGAGGCGGGACACTCAATCAGGACTTGCAAGAATCCAAATCCAAGTTGATCATTCATGGTGTCTTGGCGGCTTCTTTTTTGTGCATTGCCTCTCACACTCTTTTGTTGTATATGTTTTTAATGAGAAATCCACACCCATATTATTTTTGGAGATGGTGTGTGATGTTGTTAGTATGAATTTGTAGATGCATTTGGTGTTATAAATGAACGTTGGATATTGTTGTCACAATTATATCCAAGTGTCATTTATGTACACATTTTCATATTGTAAGACAATTGTAAATGACGTTGAAAATTATATGTTAAGGGTCTATGATTTGGTTGTTAAAGGGCTGATCATGTTGTCAGTGGGTGCTGATCATGTTGTCAGTGAGAGATGATCATGTTGTTAGTGGGTGCTGATGATGTTGTCAGTGGGTGCTGATCATGTTGTCAGTGAGAGATGATCATGTTGTTAGTGGGTGCTGATGATGTTGTCAGTGGGTGCTGATGATGTTGTCAGTGGGGTCTGATGTGGTTATCATTTTTTTGGATATGGTTGTTTATTGGGGTTGATATAGTTGTGCATTTTTTCTGATATGGTTGTTCTTTTATTTCTGATGTTGATATTAAAGGGTGCTGATGATGTTGTCGGTGGGTGCGATGGTGTTGTTAGTTTGGGGCGATAATATTGTCGGTGGGTCCCGATCATGTTGTCGGTGGGGCTGATAATGTTGTCGGTGGGTGCGATGGTGTTGTTAGTTTGGGCCGATAATGTTGTCGGTGGGTCCCGATCATGTTGTCGGTGGGGCGATCATGTTGTCGGTGGGTGCGATGATGTTGTCAAGGGTCCGATGTGGTTACCATTTTTTTCGATATAGTTGTGCATTTTTTCGATATGGTTGTTATTTTGTTTCTGATGTTGATATTAAAGGGGTCTGATGATGTTGTTAGTTTGGGCTGATCATGTTGTCGGTGGGTGCGATGATGTTGTCAATGGGTGCGATGATGTTGTCAAGGGGTCGATGTGGTTACCGTTTTTTGATATGGTTGTTTATTGGGGTTGATATAGTTGTGCATTTTTTCTGATATGGTTGTTCTTTTGTTTCTGATGTTTATGTTAAAGGGGTCTGATTTGGTTGTCAAAGGAGTGATGATGTTGTTAACGGGGTTGATCATGTTGTTAATAGGGTGATGATGTTGTTAAAGGGGCTGATCATGTTGTTAGTTTTCCTGATCATATTGGTAAATGGGTACCTTATTATATCCCATTTTGTAGCATCTGCACGCACAAACTAACAATGACAGAGATGAAGGAAACAATTGTGTTTGTCATTCATATTGAAATGTCATGTCACATACATCATAAAAGTTACTACACTTTGTTATGAATATCAACTCAAGTGTTCTCCACAATTCTTTGTAATAAAATCGTCATACAACCGATGAGATGTATACAAACTTAAAACCAAGTCACCTAACTAAATTAAACGATTGCTTCCTAACTTCTCATCTTCCGCTTGTGGGAGTCCTCGATCATTGACAACACTTTGTCTCGATGCGGTTGTTTCGATGGTGACCAACCACCACAACATGCCAATCTTCAGTTCCCGGATGTCATCCATGGAGTAGGAAGGCATCGTGTATCCATCCTCTTGCTCAGTGGCATCCCACATTTACAACCACGAAACGACATGAACACCACATGAGTCCCTGATCAATCACCTTGTAGGACTCCAATGTCAGAGATCTCATTGGAAACGTTCAAGGAGATCAGCTTTGGGAGCCCTGAAATATAATAGAGATGATTGTTATAACCAGACTTTAAGGTTTGAAACCTCTGACTAAGGCATTAATTAGAATGCAAACCATGTCATTTTCATTTTCATTAAACACCAAATAAAGGTGAATATGGGGGTAAAATATATCATTGTTTAGGTTCCTATTTCATTGGTTCCTAACAGAATATAGAATAGCATAAAGCTACAACACTGGCATGAGAAAGTAGAAAATCATGGGGCTGTGAGCCGCATACCATACAGAATATCAATAAAGATATATAGTGATCTATATATTTGTGAGCATAAAGAACTTAAGACAAATAACAAGAAAACTATTTTTCTAAAACAACATAGATAACAATCCATTACAGCTGACCTTGAGGAGCATCTTTTCTATTGGACCCCGGAGAGGAGATATGCAAGGCTCTATGGAGTTCCATAGCATGTCCAACCCAAGAACCCAAAGATGATGATGTGGAATCCATAACAATGACTTCAATAATCTCGGCGAGAGTAAAATATTGTAAGATTCATCGGCGATGATCCCGTATGCAACAGGATAAGCATATGAATTTCAAACTACCTCTAAACAAGAAATTTTCTCATTCTTGCAAAGAGAGATAATAGAATAACTTGAATACCACTATTTTTTCCAACAAATTCAGATTCCTTGATGAACTTAATGTTTCAATGATGATAGAAACAGTAGGCAAGAAAAGAATCATATTACAAAATTAAAATCTTACATCACAAACAAATATCAACTCTAGTCATATAATAACAAAACTACCATTCACGGTATTGGGAGCTATATTACGCTCTTTGGGGGCAATGCTATTATCATCCAGAAATCAAAACTAAAACGCTGTTTGTTTTGATAGAAAATAGGCTCCAGAAAGTTCTCTCATTTTCAAATATTGAAAATGGAAAACAATAAAGATGGCTTATTTGAATAAGTTGAAAACGGAAGAGTTTTACGGCCAGCTGAAAAGAGCTATTTTCAGACGCTGAAATTTTAGCTTCTCTGAAAGGTTTTCCCGGAAAATATGTATTTTCACATATAAAAGCTTTATCCAATCAAACAAATATTGCCATTATTTTGGAAAGCACAGGTCACTTTCCATTTGAGCAATCTTTGAGCGTTCACAGCAATACCACACAATTACATATTGAAATAACAATGACCCATACTTCTAACTCAAATATACTCCCTTTTCCTTGAGAAAGTGAAGGATTAAATCAATATTGCAACCCAGAGAATAGCAAGAATTTATAGCCAAAGAAAAAACCCGCCAGATATCAGGGAGATCGGTAAGGATTTAACAAAAACGTAAAAAAGATTAGGTTTAATCAACACATACTCTTTCTCTCTAAAACAAGCGTAGATCGACGAACACGGAGGCGGCGAGGCGAAGATCGACGGGCACGGAGCGCAGAGGTGGAGATCAACGAGGACGGATGCGACGGGAGGCCGACGACGGAGATCCAAATCGGGGACCAGAGACAGAGAGCCAAGGAGCGTAGGAATATCGAGAGAGAGATATGTACAGAGTGTGGGTTTTTTGGTCATTTCATTTAATATTCAAATGTCAAAAAGGGCCCTAGGGCCTCTGCTGGAAATGTCAGATTCTTAGGGCCTGCAGTGGGATAATTAAGTTTAAAAGGGCCCTAGTACGGATTTTCCCCATTATATACAGGGAAGACATGTGGAATTTAGTCTTACAATGTTTGCAAAAGCTCACAAAATGTGTGTCTATAGTTTCATTTTATTTTTAATTAAGTTCCTCTAGTTTTAAATCTAATACCCTAAAAATCCGTATCATAATTTAGTAAATAAAACCTATTGGAAATATGTGAATATGAGGTCTCAAATATTGAAGGGGATTTATCTTATTTTCTAGGGTAATTTCTATGGAAATTAGAAGAGATAAAATGCCAAACAAGCCTTAAGTGAATGCATGAGTCATAAAATACTATGATAAATTCAAAGAGGCGATAAAATATTTGTTAAAAATTAGAGAGTATGTTGTCTCTAATTTAGATAATTTTTGGGATTATTTCCCTTGGAAAATAATGAGGCAAAAATCAAAAAGTATTTGGAGGACCAAAAGGACCCCATGATTTTTAATATTTTACATGGGACATAAAATACCAATGTCAGTCCAATAGTTGTGAGATAATAATTAATTATAATTAAGAAAATTATCAACAATTAGTAGGTAATTAAATAAGTAATTATTGACTAATTGTTTAAGAAATGAATAAGGTAAAATATATGAATACTTAAAGGTTCAATTAGCAAAAGGGGTAATTACTAATTAAGTAATTAAAGCATTTACTTAAGTGATTAAAAAGGTTGAAAAGTCAACAAAAAGGGGCCATATTTTCGAAAATGAAGAAAGGAAATTGGAAGAGGAAAATTGCAAAGAAATATGTATGTGTGTGAACACACAAGTGGTTTAAAGAATATTCAAAGGAAAAACGAATATTCTGTTGAAAAAGCAAATAGGATAAATGACCACCGATAGAAATTAAATCCTATATAGAAAACCGAAGATGTTTATCCGAAAATGTTCGGCAGGCAACGGAATACCCTGAATGGAATCAAAAATTTAGTTAACCAAGATATTTCCAAAGAGGAAGAATAGACCTTCAGGGCTATGTTGCCAGATTTCTAAGATTCCTCAAGATTACGCGATTAGAACACCGAACATGGAACTTTATCAGTAGAAGCTCATAAAGAGCACATGGGTGACATCACTTGGATGATTTCATCTTTGGAAAAGATGACATAGGGGACGAAATGGGTGGAGGAAAGAAGAGGAAAATGAGTGATGTTGAAGGAGGCCACATCTTCATCCTCTTAGCCATTGATTTAAAGGTTGATCCAAGAGTTGTAATCCTTTGGCTTTTCCTATAAACAGGGGCCTTTGCCTCTTCACAATTCACACCAAAATCACTCTTAGAAAGGGGTATAGAGAAGTTAGAGAGAGGAGCTCTGGAGAAATGAGAGCAAGAAGAGGAGGTTCTTCAAGGTAAGTTCTTCGGTTCATAGTTTTAGTTCGGTAGTTCTTGAAGTTCTTAGTGTAGATGTTGTTTTGATCTTTAATCTTCCAAGTATGATTAGATATCATGTTTTAGGGGTAATTAAGGTATTAATTTCGAAAATAATGTTGGAGGAAGAGTTATGGCAAAATTTTGGAAGATTAGAGTTAAAGTAACGAAGTTTTGGCGAAATTTCGCTGATTAGTCAAACTAGGGGCAAAATGGTAATTTATACCTAAAATGCCTGTTATAATGTTGGACATTGATTAAAGTGATATTATCCTTATAGGATATCTGTGATCACGTACCGCTGTCAAACGTATCGTTTTCCTTTTTCTGTCAGAAGTGCTAATTACCGTCAACGAAGGTACGTTCGCGTACTGTAACACTAACTCTGATAGTTATTGTATTTATATATGTGTTATGTGTATGATGTGCTTATATGAGGTAGTTGATAGCTCTGTGATATGTTTATGTACTGTTATTATATGTTTGCTGGGTATCGGGATGCACTCGTTAGTGGCCTAGGTGCTGCTAGGTACGCTTCAGGGGGGCCTATGTGCTGCTGGGATACGATTGGTTGTATGTTTCATTTGTTGTGCTTATATTCTGTTTACATTGTGAATGCTCGTGGTCCATATATTGTATGTAATCATGAGGTTAACCGTTACCTGAGGTCCGGTGTGGACCTCAGCTCTTAACATAGCTTCAGGGTCGGGAGGACCGAGGACCGAGGAGAGAGGGAAGCAGCAAGCTTAGAGATCCGGCTGAAGATCACTTTCTGTTGTTGTTCTTTACTTTTGAAAACTCTCGGTTACTGTAGCGCTTCTGTAATTAGCCAGTGGGCATTTTGAATATATATATCAGTTACTCAATCGCTCCGGTGCTCTACTCTGATGATTTTAAAAGAAAAAAAAAATTATTGCTTGTGAAAACGGGATGTTACATTAAATGTCTGATAAAAAGAAAAAAATTATATGGACCTAATAAAAAAAATTACATCAACCTAATTAAATGTTATGTGAAACTACAGGGACTTGGTAAAAGATCAATAACAACATAAACTTCATTTAAAAATCAAGTGAAACTATAGTACTTACATATTAATAATTTTTCTCTTTCATATAACTTCCTTTGTGTTTTCCTTTCCCTCTCTACTATAGTTATATTCTTTTAGTTCTTCCAAAAAAATCAGAATAAAATAAAAGAAAATAGAAAACAAATAAGTCGATAATGAAATAATAGAGTCGCAGGCGGTAAAAATAAGAATATCAATGGTAGCATAAAAGGGAGATGAGGGGGGAAAAATACCTTGATAATGCATGGGGTTGTCAAGTGAGCCTACATATTTTGTTGAGTTTGAATCCAAATCCATATCTTCCTCGACATCTTTCCAATCTTCTTCTTCTTGTATTTTTTGCAACAAGTTGGCAACAGTATTGTATCTTCTAGGGTTCATGAATTGAATATGTTCTAAGTTACTTTGTAGATTGTATACATGAAATCCAAAATAGATTTCCCTTGCTTCGCTCTCAAAGGAAATATCCACTTGATTCCACTTATTTACAAGGGGGAGTTTAGTACTGCGAATTATGCTTTGCATATCACATATATATATATGTGATCAATCCTTATTCTTTCCAGTGAAAGCCTCCTTAAAGAAGAGATAAAATCCACCTTGGTGACATTGATGCGCACTGAGAATTCATAATCGCAGACATGATGCCGGTGATCTTTTAAAAGAATCCAAAAAGAAGCCATTGGGAATACATTACGAACCCAAAATGATACAGAACTTCCTTGACCATAATAATGGAGCCCTTTTGGAAGTCTTTTTCCGTGCAAATTAAAGGTTCCTCCCCGAGATGGAATGTTTAATGCCTGCCAATTGTGTATTGCTAAAAAAGAAAAGTTAACTAAGATGTAAGGAATAAAAGAATATAATTATAGAAGGAGAGCGGAGGGGGAGATACCTCCTGGAATACTTTTCTTTTGGATGACTCAGTCAATGATGTGCAACATTTGGCACTAAATTTATCCAAGTTTGGTGGCATCCCTCCAATATGCTCAAGTTGAATGCAATGATTCAAATTAAGATATTTCAAATTGTGACATTCTTTGATGCATTCTGGAAGAATTGTGAAATTATTAAAACTCATATCTAAATTGCTCATATAAGTGAAGTGGCGAAGACAAAAGGCAAGAGAGTCATTTGATAAATTGCAATTTGAGAAACAAAGTTGTACTCCCATTTGCCGTGACATGGCTGAGCAATACAAGCTTGCTTCATCACCACCTTCTCGCATCTTAAAATGACTCAATCCTTCACAACCATCTGCTGTTAGTTCCCAAAGTGGTAATGTACAAATGCTAGCTGGTAGCTGCTTAAGATTAGGACATCTCTTCACTCTTAATGTCATAAGTAAAATAAGATTGCAAACTGAAGATGGTAATTCTGTAATTGCTGTCTTGTCCAAATAAAGTGTATGCATTTTTTTCATCACGATTGATATTTCTGGAAATGTCTGAAGACTTGAACAATCACAAAGGTCAAGATGCTCAAGAGATGTCAATCTAAGGCGAGAAGGAAAAATCTTCAAGTTTTTGCATCACACAGCACTCAATTCTCTCAGCTTATTTAAACATCCAACCGAATCATGAATTTCAATTAAATTTGTGCAACCATCAACCCACAATTCTGTTAGATTAGAAGCTCCAGATAAGTCTGGTATTTGTTGTAGAAATTTGCAATTTCTTAAATCCATATGACTTAAATTCGGAAACTTCTGTAAAACAAAAATCAATTTACTTTTAGAATTAGGCAAAGAAACAAAAAGAAAAGTACTATGGTACTTGTATATATACTCACCTTATCAAATGGTTGGAGAAATTCACAAGAACTATAGGACAAGTCAAGGTACGCAAGTTGGGTTGGGCGCACTTGGTGTGGTAAGGATTTGAAAGGATACCCTTTCCATTCCAACCACCTTAAGCTATTTGGTAGATCTTTTGGACTTTCAGAAAAGCAAGTATTTCTTATCACAAGCAATTTGAGATTTTTCATCTTCATAAGCTCCTCTCCGCTCCATTGTACTTCTATACATTCAAGCAAGTCTAGAATCATGGCTTCAACTTTATTAGTTCCCTTGCAAAATGAAAAGCACATGATAAATTTCAAAACTTAGATATTATAAATCATTAGGAACTTTTTAGAGAAAATGAACATCATGTTGGTGATATTACTGTATCTTGCTGTAAGACATGAATAATGTCTTGATAGAACCACAATCTGCTACGTTCACCAGGCTCATATGGTGATTCTTGTCGAACAATATCTTTACCTAAGTCTTCTATCAAGTCATGCATTGTTATAAAATTTTCTTCAATCTTTATAAGGGATTTATCAACAAGATTTCTAATAGCATATTCTGGTTGGATTCCATGAATACATAGCAGCATATCATTGACATTGTTGATATCTCACCATTGAAAAAACAAGCCAAGTCAAGGAAAACTTGTTTCTCTACTTCTTCTAACGTATCAAAGCTTAATTTCAAGGCATTCAAAACTGTTCTGTCTGGTATGCTTTTAAATTGATCCAATGCGGAGCTCCATTGACTGACTTCTTTACCGTACAAGTAAGAACCAATAACTTCTAACACTAATGGAAAGCCACAACAGTAGTGTGTTGCACGTTTGCAAACCTTCATATAGTTGGAATCCACATTTTCTTTTTTAAAGGCATACCAAGTAAGCAGCTTTAGAGATTCCTCGCCATTCAGTAACTTGACATCATAAATGCTTTTAATACCATGACTTTTCAATAATTGCTTATTTCTAGTGGTGATGATGATTCTACTTCCATGACCGAACCAATCACAACTTCCAGCAACAACTTTTAATTGGTTTGATTCGTCAACATCATCAAGAATCAACAGAATCTTCTTTTGACTAAGCCTGTGTTCTATTATAGGTATTCCTTCATGATAATCACCCAATTTGAGATCTTTCTCCATGACTAATCTACCCAATAATTTCTCTTGAAGATCTGACAAACCATTTGGCATTTTAGATTGTTTTCTTACATCAGAAAGAAAACATGAGCCTTCAAAATCATGGGCAATTAAATTATATACTGCTCTTGCAATAGTTGATTTACCTATTCCACCAGCTCCCCAAATTCCTATCATTTTAATTTCCTCAGTGGACCAAAGGTCTAAACAAGAGATGACTTCCTTCACTCGAGACTCAAGTCCAACTGGATAATTTGTAACATCTAAAGGCTTTATGTTAATCCTCACAGCCACTTCACGAGTGATCCTCGTAATACACTCTTGTTCGTTTGCAATCCTGGCCAATTTGTAACAAGCTCACTTTTAGTTCCAATAAGATGTAGTTTCAATATTCCTCACATAGTAAATAATGAAATATGAAAGTGTTTTAAGCTTTATTTTAAATTCAATCCCGCTTATCGGAAAAATAGCAAGTTTATTATATAAATGATAAATATAATATCTGTTTCCTCCTAAAGGAAAATAAAATTAAAAACATGTTTTTAAAATGAGTTTTCTAAAATATAATCAGCATATTTCCCCACATCGTGTTAGCCCGACAAAAATGAAACCACACTGACTGAGCCTTATTTTCTTGTTGGACATCATATAGTATGTGTATGTTGTTGTCAGATTGAAAAATAATAAGACAGAGCGAGGACATATATACTTGGATTCGAGATGACAGCCTTTGTGGGCAGCAGCTTGAGACAGAGCCTGCCTCCATTTTTCCACCTTGTGCCTCTCACTTTTGAATCTTTCTTCTAGTCGAGCCAACGCTTCTGCATAGCTTCCTTTAGGACGTCGTAGTTCTGAGGGATCCACATAGTAAAACACTGGATATATCAACCGGCTCTCCTCCTTGAAGCAATCAACAATCTTTTCAAGTTCTTGCAAACAGAATGTTGAGTTTGCATAGTTTTCTGAGAAAACTATGATGGCTATTCTCGATTCTTCAATAGCTTTGAAAAGTGCAGGTGTGATGTGTTCTCCGTCCCTGATTTTATTATCAATAAAGGCATGAATTCCACTTCGACGCAGAGATTCATAGAGATGGCTGATGAAACCTAAGCGAGTATCATCACCATAAAAACTGAGGAACACATCATAAGGCCATTTGTAAGTGATAGAAGAGGATGATGATCGACGCGCCATGGTTACCACCACGCGAAGTGTAAAGCAAGAAGACACAGATCCCACACTCACAGGAACTTGAAAGAATGAAGGGTTGAAATAGTAGCGAATATTTCGAGCAAAAAAAGAAAAAGTAGTAGCCAATATGGCACCACGAAGCTTCGTGGAAATTTCCTTGAGAGTTGAGACAAGCATCCGTGGGAGCAAAGGGAAAATTTTGCCAACTACTGGATCGAGGATACAGTAGATGACTGCTGTTTTGCAAGCATATGCCGACGAAAAAAAGAAAAGAAGAGAACAGAAGAGTAAACCCAATAATTTAGTTATTATTGAGTAAAAGAACTAAATTATTGGGTTTATTTAATTTTTAGAGATAGAGCATATGGTGTACTGTAAGTCTGTAACGCGTCCTCATCCATTTCGAAAGTCATGTGACTCATGTCTGCCACTTGGAAAACTGAAAAAGGAAAAAATAAAAAAGGAAAGAAAATGATTTTTTTTTTTTTTTTATAAAAGAAAGAAAATGAATTGATGAAACGGGAAGTATTGCTAGCTACTCCCTAAAAGAAAAAATTAATCCTTTCTATCAAAAGGAAAAGAAAAGAAAAGAAAAATATTAACTTTTTTTTGGAAGAAAAAAGGTTGCCGGATGTACTTAGCTTGACTAACTGAGCATACAAGTTTCTATTATTCCTTGTATTCTTAATAGCGTTAAGGTTCAAAAATACATATGTGCTTTTCTCTTAGGAGCATCTAGTAACAAGTGTTTTTTTAGGTCTAAAAGTGACTAGGTGGTTACAAATTAGTTGCAAAAATACCGTTTAACCGTTAAGTTTGACTTTGACCGTTAAATTTGACTTTTTTGCTGACTGGACGATGACGTGGCATTTCAAATGTGCAAAAATACACATGTGGTTTGTCAACAAGAGCATCGAATACCAGTCAGTACCCTGAAATATTTTTTTAGTATCAGTCAATGTCCTTTTAGTGTCGATCAATACCTGAAATATTTTTTGAAGATCCTAAAATAACTTTTCAAGATTATGAAGTATTTTTTTTTTGTACCAGTCAATATCCTGAAGTACTTTTTAGTACCAGTCAGTACCCTGAAATATTTTTTTCAGTATCAGTCAGTATCCTTTTAGTACCAGTCAATACCTGAAATATTTTTTGAAGATCCTAAAATAACTTTTCAAGATTATGAAGTATTTTTTCTGTACCAGTCAGTATCCTGAAAGTACTTTTTAATACCAGTCAGTACCACGAAATATTTTTTCAATATCAGCCAGTATCCTTTTAGTACCGGTCAATACCTGAAATATTTTTTCAAGATCCTAAAATACTTTTTCAAGATTATGAAGTATTTTTTCTTTACCAGTCAGTATCCTGAAGTACTTTTTAGTACGAGTCAGTACCCTGAAATATTTTTTTCAGTATCAGTCAGTATCCTTTTAGTATCGGTCAATACGTGAAATATTTTTTTCAATATCAGTTAGTATCCTTTTAGTAGGTACCAGTCAATACGTGAAATATATTCATAATCTTGAAAAGTTATTTTAGAATCTTGAAAAAATATTTCAGGTATTGACCGGTACTAAAAGGATACTAACTGATACTGAAAAAAATATGTCAAAGTATTGAATGGTAAAAAGTACTTTCAGGATACTACAAAAAAAAATTATTAAATTAAAAAAAAAACATTGGTGATAGGTGCTCTTCATGACAAACCACATGTGTATTTTTGCACCTTTGAAATGCCACGTCATCGTCCAGTGAGCAAAAAAAGTCAAACTTAACGGTCAAACGGTATTTTTGCACCTAATTTGTAACCACGTGTGTATTTTTGCACATAAAAAAAGCACTTACTACTGGGTGCCCCTCGGAAAAAAGCACATGTGTATTTTTGCACCTTAATCCTTCTTAATATAAGTCCTACTTATATAATTTTAAAGATTAAGAGAATTAAATAAATTAGTTAATTATAACATATGCCACACATCCACTGTTTTGGAATTATAAAATAATTTGTTCTTCAAACATTTTCTTATTTTTAAATACATTAGTACTCACCTACCTTTAATTTGAATCAAAGTATAAAATTAGATGAAATGTCATTCATTAGTCTAAAAACATCCTTTTATTAGAATATTTCTTTTGCAGATCAGCGAAGGAAAAAATTACTTTTATTCCATATGATTTTTGGGATAAAAGTTCATTAACGTTATGTGATTTAAATTTGAGTAAAATTTTATAAAAAAGTCAGTTTAACACAAAAATATTTGAATAATATATTGGAAAGTTTTCGCAAGATTCAGATATGAGGGGTAAAAAAAGCTAAAAGGAAAAAAAAAAGTTAGAAAAATTACTTTAACTTTAACTTGATTTTCGAGTCATAATAATTTAAATATAAAAGTTATCCTAAGCATCGTTCTTTTTCTTTTTTGATACAAATCCTAAACATTGTTCTTGAATCAAACGTATAGAAATTCTTTTGCCAAATGAAAAAGTCAGTTTGAGTCATATTACCAGGATCCCAAACATTTACTATATTTTTTATAAATGTACTTTTAATGAGAAATAATCATGGGAAAATCCGTACCAGGGCCCTTTTAAACTCAAAAATCCCAATTAAGGCCCGAAGACTCTGCCAAATCCAGAATAGGCCCTAGGGCCCTGATGGAGATTAAGTTCAAATAGCAAATGACCATTTTGCCCCCTTTAATAAACTCATAACATCACATTATTAAAAAAGCAATAGCAGAAGTTTCCCAAAAAAAAAAAAACACGATCAGTTTTGGCGCCACACGAAGAAGAAGAAGAGAGGAATGACATGGACGACCTGAACGCGAAGGAGAGAACTTAAGTCAAAATCTTGAACCTTTATATTTGCTCAACTCAGCGAGGGAGAGAACATGTATATTCCCAATCATCCACTGCGTGCTGAACTCAGTGGATTTAAATTTGCTGTTCTGAAGGTTTTTTTCAGTTAGAAGGTTGGGTGGCTGAAAGCTTTGAGCTTGGGCAAATTTATGTTATTATGAGATAGGAAATAGGCAAGAAATACTAAGATTTTGCTCAAGATATCATTATCACCATTCTAGTTGGTCTTTAATCATTGGTGGGTGGGGTGGAAAAATATGTTGCTCTGTTTTTTGGCATGAAAACAGAGGGAAATGTGTAATGAGTTAATGGGATTAAGCTACATTTGGTTCAAAAACGCTGAAATGAGACAGTTGTTAATTCACAATGTTTTAGTTGTTAATATGACTGATATAGTTGTTAAAATGACTGATATAGTTGTTAATACGAGCTGAATGTTAAAACGTTGTAGGTTGCTCTGTTTTTGGGCATGGAAACAAAGGGAGATCTGTTTGTTAGGGGGAATGAATGAATTTGAAAACGTTGAAATGATATTGTTGTTAATACCTACATTTTTAGTTGTGCATTTTATTTTGATATGGTTGTTCTTTTTTTCTGATGTTGATATTAAAGGGGGCTGATGTTGTTGTTAGTTTGGCCTGATCATGTTGTCAGTCGAGGCTGATGATGTTGTTAGTTTGGGCTGATGATGTTGTCAGTGGGGGCTGATGTAGTTGTCAATTTTTTCTGATATGGTTGTTAATTGGGGTTGATATAGTTGTGCATTTTTTTCTGATATGGTTGTTCTTTTTTTTTCTGATGTTGATATTAAAGGGGGCTGATGTTGTTGTTAATTTGGCCTGATCATGTTGTCAGTCGAGGCTGATGATGTTGTTAGTTTGGGTTGATCACGTTGTTAGTGGGGGCTGATCATGTTGTCAGTGGGGGCTGATGTAGTTGTTAATTTTTTCTGATATGGTTGTTAATTGGGGTTGATATAGTTGTGCATTTTTTTTCTGATATGGTTGTTCTTTTTTTTTTTTCTGATGTTGATATTAAAGGGGGCTGATGTTGTTGTTAGTTTAGCCTGATCATGTTGTCAGTCGAGGCTGATGATGTTGTTAGTTTGGGCTGATCACGTTGTTAGTGGGGGCTGATGATGTTGTCAGTGGGGGCTGATCATGTTCATGTAAATGATATATTTGTTTCTGATATAGTTGGGGTTGATATAGTTGTGCATTTTTTCTGATATGGTTCTTCTTTTTTGTCTGATGTTTATGTTAAAGGGGTCTGATTTGGTTGTCAAAGGGGGCTGATGTTGTTGTTAAAGGGGACTGATCATGTTGTTAATGGGGGCTAATGATGTTGTTAAAGGGGGTTGATCATGTTGTTAGTGGGGGCTGATGTAGTTGTTAATTTTTCCGGATAATGTTGGTAAATGAGTACCTTATTATATCCCATTTTGTAGCATCTTCACGCACAAACTAACAATGACAGAGATGAAGGAAACAATTGTCTTTGTCATTCATATTAAAATGTCATGTCACATACATCATAAAAGTTACTAAACTTTGTTATGAATATCAAGTCAAGTGTTCTCCACAATTGCTGTAATAAAATATGTCATACAACCAATGAGATGTATATACACTTAAAACCAAGTCAGCCTAACTAAATTAAACGATTGCTTCCTAACTTCTCATCTTCTGCCTGTGGGAGTCTTCGATCATCGACAACACTTTGTCTCGATGCGTATTGTTTCAATGACTGACCAACCACCACAACATGCCAATCTTCAGTTCCTGGATTTCATCCATGGAGTACGAAGGCATCATGTATCCATCCTCTTGCTCAGTGGCATCCCACATTTGCAACCACGAAACGATATGAACACCACATGAGTCCCTGAAAACAAGATTCAAACCAAGTCAGTATCCCCAACAATTTAACTTGACCAACTGTCTTATCGTTTTCCAAAATTTTCCCAGCATTTATCAATTTGAAAGATTAAAATATGCCTCATCAAGGAAAAAGAGGCAGTACAAAGTAAAGGAATAAAAACAAATGTAGAAGAAATAGTCATGACCTCCTTTCTGGCAACATGCCCATAAGGTAACTTGTTGAAAATCAGAATGTGAGGCTAAAGCTGAAACTAGTTGAAAAACATAAATCAATTTCCCATTTTGAGAAGTACCGAGGGGATAATTAGGTAACTTGTGCAGGCATAGGCCAATGAAATTCAACAGAATATGCAAACCAGAGAAGAAAATTAACTTTTCAATGCAAGAGTGCTTTGTCAATGCTAGTAAAATAAATAAAGTAGGATAACGCATGCTACCTCTGTAATATAAATCTCTTGTGCATCAGGACCATGAGCAAAAACCTTCATACCTCATTTTGTCAGGTGAAGGCATCAAAGTCTCCATACCATATGTAATAGTGTAAAGATATCATTAAATGTATACTATTAAATCAGTAAAAGACTAGTAAGGAACTTTCAGGGATGACAAACAATTTAGATAGTTAATAACCTGGACACAACCTGTTGGTAAAGTTCACTCTAATGCATTCAGAACTTCATATATGATACCTCATAATAAATCCTAAGGTTGATCTACATTTAGAAGTCATATCATACATGCATGAAAATTCATTGATATAACACAGAATGTCATTTACACTACTTGCATATTAAACCATCCTACATTTAGAAGATAAAAAAAAAAAAAAAAAAAAAAATCTTAAGCAGTATGACTGCTATCTAAACTTTCAACCTTCACTTTCCCTTGAGTTGACATCTACCCTGGTCCCCTCCCAAGTGCTTAAAACCCAAATCTTAAGATTGATCTAAAACATAAATAAATCACCGGATCCGGACATATCCTCTGGAGTCTGGAGACATGATTTTAAACTTAAACACATAATGAAACTATAGGATCATTTGGATACAAGTGCTCCTGAGAAATTAAATGGGGATTTGTCAATCAACGAAAAAAACAGATCAAGCAAAAACAGAAAAAGATGTATTAAAATGTAGAAATAGTTCCATACCTCTAAAAAATATGCATAGTTAATTATAATTTGTGGTGTTGCAATTCTCAAATCCAATATTCGCTCATACACTGCACGAGTAGACTCCAATGTACCCAGACTTTCCTCTAAGTCAACGTAAAAGGTCCACAATCTCAAGGATTTATGCAACTTCATTTGAACAGGTTCGTTTCCATCAGCAGCTACTAAAAATAATGAATAAGCAAAAACCTAAGGTTAGTTAACTCCCTGCACATACTCTTTCTCTCTAAAACAAATGTAGATCGACGAGGAGGGAGGTGCAGAGGCGAAGATCGACGGAGATCGACGGGCACGGAGGCGTAGAGGCGAAGATCGACGGGCACGGAGGCGCAGAGGTGGAGACCGACGAGGACGGAGGCGTAGAGCGGGAGACTAACGACGGAGATCAAAATCGGGGGAGGACGGAGGCGTAGAGCGGGAGACTAACGACGGAGATCAAAATCGGGGACCAGAGCATAGGCATATCGAGAGGGAGAGAGGGAGAGAGAGAGAGAGAGATAAGAGAGATATGTACAGTTAGTGTGTTTTTTTTTGGTCATTTCATTTAATATTCAAATGTCAAAAAGGGCCCTGGGGCCTTTTCTGGATTTGGCAGAGTCTTGGGGCCTTAATTGAGATTTATGAGTTTAAAAGGGCCCTGGTACGGATTTTCCCAATAATCATTGTGGCTTCTTCGACGAAAGTGTTGAGCAACTTTAAGCATGGTGAATCATATTAATATGATATGATCAATGCGATCAATGAGTTTCCTCAAGATCCCAAAGCTTTTAATTTACCCAGGTTAGTTTGGGGTTTATGTGATTTGATATAGTTAGGGATACCTATAAATAAATTAAGATACATACATATATCCTGTTCTGGTATAGAACACAGGTGTCCAGCCGTATATATGGGATGATACTTTGATATTGGATCGAGGGTCCCCTCCTGGGTGCGTATGGGTAAGCACACAGTTGGAGACGGGATCACTGAACACAACCAGGCTCTTGGCCGAGGGAGTGGGGTGTGTGCTCAGTGTGACAGTGGGTAAATAGTTTAGGGTAGAGCGTGTGTACCTTAGGGTTCAATACTCAGTATTTATAGAGTGTACCTTAGGTAGCCTGACCTAATATCCGGCCTAAGATCCTAACCGTATATCCGTATGCGGGGGTCGTCCTAGATTACTGGGGAGTTAGGATTCTCCTTGCTTGGGGCGATCTGGCGCAGTATCCAGCCGTGATCTTGACCGCCTAGCCTCATACAGAGATCCTCCTATATTGCCGGGGTAGTTGAGATTCTCCAGGCTAATGGGCAAGACCTAGTCTACCATGCCAGCCCGTGGTTGGGCCTTGTCGCCATTGGGCTTTCTCCAGATCCGTAACACATCCATACGTAAGTGATTAAAAATACATACAACTCAAATACGTATTATTGGGGATTATGTGCACTTACCCTTCAATTTGTCTTTTTAATTACATAAGAGTATTATGATCTTTTGACTATATTTTTCAGTACCGGTCAGCATGCTAAAGTATATTTTTAGTACCTGTTACTACTTGAAATATTCTTTTTTTTTAAAAAGGGCCTTTGCATTTGTAGTAGTGGAAGCATTTGAGGGGTTAGAAATGAATTTTAAAAATATAAAATGAACGGCTAATGTAACATCCCGTTTTCCAAAAGTAGTATAAATTTTTTTCATCAGAATAGAGCATCGGAGCAAGAGTGTAACTGATATATATATTCAAAATGCCCACTGGCTAATTACAACAGCGGTACAGTAACCGAGTATTTCAAAAGTAAAGAACAACAACAGAGAGTCTTCAACCGGTTCTCTAAGCTTGCTGCTTCCCTCTCTCCTCGGTCATCGGTCCTCCCGACCCTGATGTTAAGTTAAGAGCTGAGGTCCATTGCAATCGGACCCCAGGTAACGGTTAACCTCATATTTACATATACAGTACATGGACTACAGTCAATCACAACATAATAGCACGCAACCCAATGCAAATGTACCACTCCCCGCGAATGCAGATGTACCGCTCCCCGTGAATGCAAATGTACCACTCCCCGCGAATGCAAATGTACCACTCCCAATGAATCAGGACATACCACTCCCAGTGAATACAGATATACCACTCCCAGTGCATGCATACGTTCAATCATCCTCTAACAGCATAACAACTCTACTCATACAATACACCTAACAATATACATACATACCATAAATATCAGAGTTAGTGTTACAGTACGTGAACGTACATACCCCAACAGTATATAAACACACAAAAAACCATCAAACACATATATGCATACGATAAACATCAGAGTTAAGGTTACCAGTACGCGAACGTACCTTCGTTGACGGTAAACAGTACTTCTGACGGAAAACGGAAAACGCCACGTTGACAGCGGTACGACAGCGGTTCGTGATTACATATATCCTATAAGGATAATATCACATTCTATTAACATTTGACATCATAACAGGCATTTTAGGCATAAATGACCATTTTGCCCCTGATGCCCCTAATCGGCGGAATTTCGCCAGCACTTCGTTACTTTGACTCTAATCTTCCAAAATTTCAACATAACTCCTACTCCAATATGATTTTCGAAATATATATCATATTCAACCTTAAAACATGATATCTAAACTAACTTGGAAGATTAAAGATCAAAACAACATTTCTACTATAACTACCGAATCAAAAACTAGACCTTAAGAGTCGGTACCGAAAAATTACCCAGAGCTTCGTTGCTTCTTCCTCCGGACTCCTCCTTCTCTCTACCCTCTCTCTAAAACCGAATTGCTCTTGGAAATGGTGTGGAGAATGAAGAGGCAAATGCCTCTATTTATAGAAGAAAAATGGGCCAACTTTGGTAATTTTCTCCAAACTTTTCCTTCAATTTTAACCACACATTCTAGGGTTTGGGAGTTGGCAATTTCTCCTCCACTCCTTCCATTTGGCCGACCTCCATGCACCAAAAGTCAAGAAAAATTTTTCATCTTGATGATGACAAACTTGCTTTATGGGGTTTTACCCGATAAAATTCCCCGATCGGTGTTCGAATCACGTAATCTTGTAGAATCTTAGAAATCCGGCAACATAGCCCCTGAAGGTCTATTCTTCCTCTTTAGAAATATCTTGGTTAACTAAATTTTTTATTCCATTCAGGGTATTTCGTTGCCTGCCGAAGATTTTCGTCTTATTCCCTAACCGTTCCGCCGATTATGGAAATCGCTTCGGAGACAGTCTACTCCGAGGTAAAATTACACTTGTCCATAATATACTCTGACCTTAGAAACCTTGTTCATGGTTTTCTAGATAGGATTTAATCTCTATCGGTGGTCATTTATCCTATTTGCTTTTTTCACAAATTATACTAATATTTTATTGCAACTTGCAAAACAAATATCATGATATTTTCTATTTCATTCTTATCCAATTTTCTTCAAAAATTTCGGCTGCTCCTCCCTTTTTTTATTGTTTTTAATTAATTAATATTATATAAAATAATTATTTAATAATTTTTTTACAAAATTTTCCTATTGGTCCATACTTGGATTTAGGCTTAAAATTACTTAATCTCATATATTTTTCTTCATATTTTCCAATTAAATAGAAAATATATTTTATGCTAATTTTAGCCATAAACCACTAATTATAGGGTTTTACATAATTATCCTTGGATTTTCCCTTAATCCAAGCTTAACAATTAACCAAAAATTACTTAATTAATCCCTTACTAATTGTTGACAATTTTCTTAATTAGGATTAATTATTTTCTCACAACTATTGGACTTACATTGGTATTTTATGCCTCAAATAAAATATTAAAAATCATGGGGTCAATTATGGCCACACAATACCTTTTGATTTTTCCCTCATTATTTTTCAAGGGAAATAATCCCAAAAGTTATCTAAATTAGAGACAACATATTCTCCTATTTTTAATAATTATTTTATTGTCTCTCAGGATTTATCACAGTATTTTGTGGCTCCTAGATTCATTTAGGGCCTTTTAACACTCTATTTCTTCCAATTTCACTAGAAATTACCTTAAAAATAAGATAATTATAACTTATTATTTGAAACTCATATTCACCTATTTTCAATAGGTATATTTTATTAATGTATGATATTTACCTTAAGTCAGATTTTAGGGTATTACAGCTAAGAAATCAATGGTATAGATTGATTTATGAGGAATGATGAGAAAGTTGGATGAGAAGAGATTCGGACCCAAAAATGAAGGGTTGAAGCTGTAGGGAATATGGCACCACAAAGGGGAAAAGCACCAATGTATAATTTACCAAAAATTGTACATAATTAAAGCACATGGGAAAATATTTACTAAAATAGGGTAGTCAATGGCGTTTTGTCAGGCAACACCATCAGTGTCGTAAACATCCGTGACATCACTGCCCTCCAGATCAACAAATTTGATCTAATTTCATCAATGCCGTAGACAGTGTTGACGCCTTGACGCCTTGACGCCATTAATGGCCCAAGCCATTGATTGTTTCCGCATTAATCAAAAAATAGTGCTTGGATCAAGGAGACAACTGACGAGCTCAATAGCAAGAGGTTTTCCAAGAAAATATTTTGATCATATTCGACAATCTCGCCGTCCCTTATAAGTTGCAAGATCATTCATTAATTTATGCTTCTTCTTCATCTTTTTTATTTTTCAAAAACATGTCCTCTTTTTATCAAAAATAAAAATAAAAATCCTCTTCTTTTATATGCACTCCTCCAATCCACAATATAAGTCTAGTTTAATTGCCTCAGGTGAACAAAAAATACTCCCTTGATTCTATTTATAAGCAACATTCTCTCTTATAAGTTTTGTCCTAAACATAAACAACAATTTTGACTGATTAATTGTGTGGCTCTCTTATCTCTTTTTCCAACTCATTTCCACTCATCTTAATAAGTAAGTGTATATTTGGGGGAAAATTATATTTCATGCCAATTCATTGCTTTTGACTAATTTTAACCGCTAGTTCGTTGTGTAATTTCGGTAGTTGTTGCTTATAAAAAGAACAACTATCTTGTCCTTTTTAGAAGCAACAACTATTTTTACTCAATCAAGATAGTTGTTGCTTATAAAAATGACAAGAGGTAGTATTTGAAAGACTCTATAAATTTTTTACATATTTAATATTATAAATTTCCATGAACGATCGAAGAGGAAAAACACAAGAGATGGAATTAAAAATGGTGAGCACGCATTAAAATGGTAGGAAGCTGCAGCGTAGAGGTGCTGAATACTTTATATATCCGCTAACACGCCAACTTCAGATAGCTAATCTTTCTTGACTCAATGATATTAATAATGTAATAACAAAAAAAAAAAGAGCTAATCTATGTTGTTTTTTGTATGAATCAAGAGTATCTCGAAGTCACTTTGAACTTGGACCTAATCTCTATTGTGTCGAGAGTGTTAAGGTTAAAATCCTCCTAAGAAGTATGCTTCCCGGAATTCAAACTTGTATTCTTATCTTTGTGGGGGTTGTGACCGCTTATCATCTTAGCTATATCATCACCCCCTAAATAAAATCAATGTCTCCACTTTTTTGTTAATGAAGTGAAACTCCTTGCTTTCTTACATCGTGTGGGGCCTTTTAAGTCAAGTCGTTCGGGTTTGGGAATTTTGTAGATTTCCGTGTTGCTTCGTTGCATTTATGCTTTTGGGAAAAGTCACGCTCAGCGAGGCCCTCTTATTCGTGTATCTTTAATTTTTGGAATTTTTTCTTTCTTTTCCTTTTTTTATAAGTGGGATCCAACCCACTCTCAACCTACTTACAAGAGAACACTCACGCGGCTAGGCTACAAGATAATTGGATAATATAATGCCTCCAGAAAAGACAAGGCGGCCAGTTCAAACATAATGTTTAGGAAAACAAATTAAAAATAATAACATCACACCACATCACATCATATATATATGATACAGCAGTTGCTGGAAGATTGAGGTTTCAAACTATATTTATCCCCATCCCCAGGATGATGACAAATAAAATAATATGTCATGAAAGTGATGCGAAATAGTTTCAGAAATTTCCAGGAATGATCGAAGAGAAAAAAGACAAAATTTGAAATTTGAAAAGATTGGAGATGGAAAATGGTGGCACTCATGAAAATAGTAGGAAGCGGGGGTGTGGAATTGTTGAATCCATCAATGAATTACTTTGGTGGGGTCTAATTCAATTAACATATATGCTAATTTAATCTTTAGAAATTAAAGTTGAAGAAATATTTGTCAGGTATTATATTTATGATTTGTGTATATCCATGTCATTGGCTACTACAAGTTTATATATAGTATCTTGAATTTTCCATATACATACACAAATTTTCAGGTATTAATATGCTGATTTGTCATATTAATGCAATTATACTATAAATATAGGAATTAATTGATTGATACGGTATAGAGATCTTTTAAAAAAAAAAAATTGTTAGAGGACACAAAAATGGGAAACAGTAGTATAAATAGATATTGATTACGCTGCACCCCTACCTCCTTTATCACTGAGCGGTCATTTAGGGGCCTTAGCTGGTGATCCGAGCTGTTTCCCTCTCGACGATGAAGCTTATCCCCCATCGTCTCACTGGCCGACCTTGTTTATTAGGGACTGTAAAACCCTAAAAATCTCAGTAAGTAATGCCTAATAAAAATATGTGAATATAAGGTCTCGAACACCCTGTGTTGAATTTATCCGGTTATTAGGGTAATTTCTCTTGAAATTAGATAATGTGCAGTTAGGTCCCTAAAACGTTTGAAAGTTTGCAAATAGGTCCCTGAAATATTTGTAGGTTATAAAATACCCTGAAAATATTATAAAGAGACAAATAAATATTTATTTGAAATAGTGAAGAATATTGTCTCTAATTTTGGTAATTTAATAAATTATAAACTTGGAAAAAATTGTGAAGGAATGTTCAAAAAGTATTGAAATGATCAAAATACCCTCGCAAATTCTAAAATAATACAGAAGACATGGAAACAAAGATGTCAGTGCAAAATTTATGAGGTGAGGAAGAATTCTAATTGAGAAAAGTATCAAAGATTAGTAAGGGATTAATTAAGTAATTATTGGCTAATTACTTAAGTATAAACGAAGGAAAATTCAGAGATAATTGTGTAGAACCCTAAAATTAGTGGTAATGGCTAGAAAATTAGCATAAATATATTTCCTAATTAATTGTAAATTTTGAAGAAAAATTGATGAGATTAAGTAATTTTGAGCCAAAATACAAGTATGGGCCAATAGGAAAAAGTTATGGAAAATTATGAAAAAAATAATTAAAAAATTAATTAATTAATTAATTAAAAAATAAAATAAAATATTTATATAATATATATGTATGCTGCCGACATCAAGGGGGGAGGGATAAAGGAAAAAAATAAATAAATATATATTGATATTTTGTAATATTTTAATATATAATTAATTAAAGCAAATAGTAAAAGATAAATAGGAAACGGATCCTATCTAGAGAATCAGGAATAGGATTTTTAAAGTCAAGATATAAAATTGATCAGTGGATTTTTATCTTCGGTTAGACTTTTCCGGAAGTTAATTCCGAAGCCGGTAGAGCATTTTCCTAATAAGACGAAATAGGGAAAATATGATAAATAGGCAGATAGTCATGAAATTAGGATTTGAACAAAACAAATTATAACTCAACATTTGGAGATGAGTTTATGATTATCTGGACATATTTGGAATCAGTGAATTTTTGTCCAGAAGTTGATAATTCCGGAATTCAATTCCGTAACCGTGCACGCTCTTCGAGGAACTTCAGACTAACTGTTGGAACCCTATATGGGATCGAAATTTAGGTTAACCTGGACATTCCTAATAAGTGAGAAAATGTCTTCAAAGTTGTAATTCCGAAATTTTGAGATTTTTCCGAGATTACGCGATTCGGGTACCGATCGGGGAATGTAACCGGTATAAGCTTCTAAAAAGAGGCAAGGTGGCATCTTATAATTGCATTTTCTTGACTTTTGGGGCATGGAGGGACGGCCTAGACACAAGGAAGGAGTAGAAAACTTGTTGGTTAAGTTTAACTCATGGAAGGCTAGGATTTGATCTCACAAAGTTGATCCGACGGCCGAAATCCTACAAACTTTTCTATAAATACCCCCTCCCTTTGGTTTTTCACATCATTCTCTCTTGAGAATTTAGAAAGTAGAGAGAGGTTTTAGAGAGAGGAGCTCTGGAGAAATTCTGAAGCGAAGCTCTGGGTAAGTTTTTCGGTACTTAAGCTTTCGTAGTTCTTTCGGAAGTTTTAGTAGAATTATTAGTTAGATCTAGGAAGTAGGAGATGAAATTCCTATTCTTGTTTTTAGGCCTCATTGCGTCAAAAGATGCTTGACGAGGTAAAAACATAGTAGGGATTGAGTTTCTGAAAGTTGGGAGTTTAAGTAATATATGGTATGTGTGATGTGTGTATGGTGTGTATATGTGGGGTGTTGTTGGGATGCATATTATGTTAGAAGATAACTGTATGCATCTTTGGGAGCGATATATCTGTAAGGTGGGAGCGATACATCGTAAGGTGGGAGCGATGCATCTATAATCTTTGGGAGCGATATATCGTATCTTTGGGAGCGATACATGTGCATTGGTTGGGTGTGGTTTATATGTTGTGTTGATGTTGTTGTGTAACCCACATGGGTGTATGTATACATGAGGTTAACCGTTACCTGAGATCCGGTGCGGATCTCAGCTCTTAACATAGCATCAGGGTCGGAAGGACCGAGGACCGAGGAGAGAGGAAAGCAGCAGGTTCAAGGTTCCGGCTGAAGACTTTCGATTGTTACTCTTTACCTTTGAAAACTCTCGGTCACTGTACAACCACGTAATTAGCCAGTGGGCATTTTGAATATAAATATCAGTTACACTCTTGTTCTGATGCTCTACTCTGATGAAAAAATTTTATACTGCTTTTGGAAAACGGGATGTTACAGGGACCTCCTGACTTATAAATAGATAAAAACTCCTAAATGATGCTTTTGTATAGAATTTTATATTGGTTGTATTGTTCACAACTTATGAAACATATGTATTTTTATACATTTTTTACTCCTACGGTGCTTAATGTAAGATTTATTTATCTAATTCATGAAGCTAAATAAATTATTTAATTATAACATATATAATATTATCTCTCTAAAATACTTACGTGTAACATTATATGATAAATCAATTTATAAATTAAACAAATTAGTTCAAAGAAAAAAGATAAATATAAGAGATAAAATGAAAAAAATATTTTACATTTAGGACCAAAATATCGACCCAAATTATGCTATACATTTAGGACTAGAGGAATATTGTATATTGATGTATAAAATTGAAATAATTTTCCTATTTGATAAATCAAAATACTAATTTAATCAAAATTGAATGTGTTGATTAGAACTAGTGGTGATGATTGGCGAATGAAGATTACCAGAGCAACTGCCATAGGTTCCGGC
This sequence comes from Acacia pycnantha, assembly GCA_025563575.1. Taxonomy (NCBI): domain Eukaryota; kingdom Viridiplantae; phylum Streptophyta; class Magnoliopsida; order Fabales; family Fabaceae; genus Acacia; species Acacia pycnantha. The sequence continues at coordinate 6,850,234 of JAMWYP010000003.1, read as the reverse complement.
CACTTTTGTATGTGTGCCTATGAATATCACATCACATTTCGGCCTAAAATATGTGTTGCTCCCATTTGTATCACCAGCTAATATAAAATGGCCTTCATAACGCCTCACTGTTTCCTTCAACTACAACTACAATTATTTCTATCAACGGGGCAATTCAAACCTAATGGTTAGAAAAAAAAAAAATAATAATAATAACATCATATCACATCATATTATATATCTATATATATAATGCTTCAAAAAATGCTAAGACATAACCGGGCCAGTTCAAACCTAATGTTTATAAGAAGAAAAATTAAAAATAATAACATCACATCAAAATGTTATCCGGGAGGCCAAATAACTACACACACATGGTGTAGCAGTTGCCGGAAGTCTGTGGTTTCATACTATATTTATCCCCATCAAAGGATGATGACAAATAAAATAATTTCATGAAAGTGATGAGAAATAGTTTCAAAAATTTTCAGGAATGATCGAAAAGAAAAAAGATGAAATTTGAAAAGATTGGCTTCAACTGACCCGGTTAATATATATAATGCTTAAAAAAAAATTAAGTGATACATATATATTTTATGATTAAATAGGTGTATATTTTATGAGAATTAGTTGGATTTATTGATATTATATACCTATTTAATTATCTTTTATATACTTTACTATCATTATAGGATAAAAAGATATTTTGATATAAAATCTACTTATTTCCTATTATATTTTGCAGGAAATATTAGCTGATTTGGAAAGAAGTAGAAAAAAACAATTAAGAGGATATGCAATCAGCCAAACTCGGTGGTCCCACGTAAGAAAAATAGAAAGAAAATCAATTGCGTAATCTGGTGGAGTAGATTACAAGATATAAGATATCTTTTTAATAAGAAAAGGAGAATCAGTGACCCACGACCTAAGTTATATTTAGGTTATATATATGAAGAGAGGAAGAAAAAAAGAGATCAGAGAGGAGCAACTCGAGAGACACAGAACAAGGAGGAACGAAGAAGCAGAGGAGTAGCGGCTAAGCATTTCGGTTCTCTTCATCATCTCCACGGAAGAACGGAAGGACTGTGGAGGCGACGGAGAAACTTTCTTTCATCTCTTTTCTTTATTCTTTCAATCTGAGTTTCATCTTTTTGTTATGGATTTTGTTATAGCCATCATCTTTTTGTTATGGATTTTGTTATAGCTATGTGTGACTAATTCTCTTTTCAACTTAGAGGACCTATGAACTTGTTTGGGTTTTAGAGATTATTTCCACTGGTTAGTTTTGCTTAATTTTATTTTAGTTTATTTAATCTTGTGCTCATTGCTATTGCTTATTGAGTGGCCACCATTGAGCATGTTTTGGGGATTTAGGGTTGAACTTGGAAGAGGGAATCCTAAATTGACCTTGGGATTAAATAATGTGGAATTAGGTTTAAATTTAATGTCGAATTAGGTTTTAATCTAATTTGCGTCTAGGATAGGCATATACCTAGAAGCTCCGCATAATCAAATTAGAGTGAGTCCGATTTAAAACGCATCTTATTTAGTTGTGTGAGGCATTACACAATTAATTGAGGTAGGTAGATAAATGGACCGGAAGACATTTATAGACATCAATACTCTAGGTTAGCTGATTAAGTTAAGTCAAAATTAGTTTAGTAGGGATAAAATCTAAGAACAAACAAGGGATTAGTGACTCTAGGTTGCTCGTTCGATTATTTTAGTAGTTTGTTATTTTGATTTTATTTTATTTTGTTTTAATTAAATTCAATCTAGTTTGCTCAACTTAAATGAAATTGTGAAATTAATGCTTAACTGAAGTTTGTGATGCTAAGTCCTCGTGGGAACGATATTTTTCTTATCACTTTATTACTTGATACGACTTGTATACTTGCGGAGTTATAGGCTATAAAGTTTTGCCCTATCAAGTTTTTGGCGTTGTTGCCGGGGACTTGTGTGCCACAACTATTTTGGTTAGAATTGATTGAGCATTAGTAGTTTAAGTTTGAGTTCATGAATATTTTATTTAATTTTTTTTAGAAAAAAAAAATGGATTCCATATGGCAACCATCCCTTCTTAATATTAAAAAGGGGATGGATTCTTTGTCTTCAATACAAGATAGATTGATTGTTATTTTAAATTCTTTGAATGAATCTAGGCAACATAAAAGGAACATAAATGATAGTTGTATTCCATATGTTGATTCTTCTCAATATGTTTGCATGTCTTGTGCTTATTGTGGAATATGTTTGCATGTCTTGTGCTTATTGTGGAGAGAGTCATTTACATGATCATTGTCCGTATATTACAACTAGTCATTTTGTGGGGGATGATTTTGCTAGGAACCAAGCTTATTTTTTGATAATTCATTTTGTCCTAGTGAAAGTTTTGAGCAATAAAAGTTTGATGATCCATATGTCTATTGTTCTCATGAAAATACCCATAGTTTTTACTCTTATCCATATGTTGAAGAACACACCATTAAGTATAAGGAAAAATCTAATTTAGAAAAATTGTGTCTGGAATATATGGAATCCTTAGAGAGATCTAGTAGAGAGAGGAGAAAGGAGTTTGCTACTAGTATTAAGTCAACTGTCCAAAATATTGGGGTAAGTGTCCAAAATATTGGGGTAAGTGTTCAAAATATGGAGATATATGCGAGTCAAATTCTTTCTACCCTTGAAACTATGGTGCAAGATAATTCCTTAAACCTAATGACCACTTCTTATGCTGATAGTGATTATTGTGAGGAAGTTGAAGATATGGAATTACATGAGACTATAGATAATGTAAAAAATGATTGTAGGTTTGAAATTGATTTAGATGAGAGTAGTGGATGTCTAGAAGAGGTTCCGGCTGTGGAGCCTAAGGATTGTGATGTTAGTGATCAAATTGATTTAGATGAGAATAATGGATGTCTAGAAGAGGTTCCGGCTGTGGAGCCTAAGGATTGTAATGTTGGTGATCAAATTGATGTAGATGTCCTAATTGTTGTTGTTCATGACCCTCCTCTTGAAGTGTTGACTCTTACTGATGAGAGTCAGGTTGATTTTATTGAATGTTCTAAATTCTTGGAAGTGACTATATTTATTTTCAAGGATATGCATGTTGTGCTTCATTTGAATTCAGTTATTGCTTGTAGTCCAAGATTGTCTATGATTAAGGAAGTACAAGTAATTAACTTGAATGATCAATTTTTGTGTCTGATACCTTGTTGTTTGAAAAGAAATGAAGACAAGGTAATTAAGGTGTTTGATACTTATGATTAGTGGTTTCTTTTGAGAAGTCTGGCTGAAGACTATAAATTTAGCACTTTTTGGGAGGCAACCTAAGGGTTTTTCTTGCATATTTTATTATTATTTTTTTCTTTCTTTTAGTTTTATTCAGGTTTGAAGAAAATCACTCTTCTTGTTGCTGCAAAGTCTTGCTTGAGCACTCTCTTTTCCCTTATAGTTTGAAATATCATGGATGGTACCAGAGGAAACACTCCACATTAGAGTTAGAGGCCTAAACCAGGGGAGTACTAGTTTCTTTCCCTCTTTATATTTTTGCAACATTGAGGACAATGTTTGATTTAAGTGTGGGGGAGGAATATAATTTATTTGGTTATACTTGTCCTTATGCTGTAATATCCCCAATTTTCATGCAAATCAATTAATGAAATATATGAATTTTTCACCAAGTAAGTGGTCAAGGGTATATTATTTTTCTGACAAGATAAATTAATTATTGGAAAATTCTAATGGAAGAATTAGTGGAGTTTCAATATAAGTCTAGTTTACCTTAGGAAGGTGGACATTAGATGAGACTTATATAGTACAATATAAGAATTTAAGAAGAGGAGGATTGTACATGGATAATTAAATAAAACCACTCCTACATGGAAAAAAAAAAGGAAACGTAGGCAAGGTTAACTTAGTCTAGGAATACCTTTTGGGCTAGGAGTGTGGACGGTGGGAGCAAAATAATTAATGAAGGAGAGATGGAGTTGTACGTTGGAAGAAGCAATGGATGATGAGACAACATATAATAAATGAAGTAAGGGGGGAATGTATGTGGTACAATTAAGGAAATGAAAATTCAACCACTCCCTCTTCCTCATATTCGCTGGACAGAAGAAGAAAAAGAAGAAAAAAAAAAAAGAGAATAAACTAAAATATAATGGTGAAGGATGAAATGACAAGATGAAGTCATTTTGTGAGTCTAATGCCTAGGGAAAATTATGACATGCCGAGGTGATGATATTTCAGCAATTGATTAATTATCTTGGCACATTAAATAGGCAAAATTCAGAGTAATTATTCTTTCCCCAAACAGCCCCAAATTTTCGATTAAGAGAAGGGTAGAGAGAAAAGGAAAACTGTCAAGGAAAACTCTAGAAAACTTGAGAAGAAAATAAGGGCATGGAAGTAAATTGCCAACACACAAGTATTGAGCACTTTAAATAGGTTATCACCCCTCCAATTTAGCTGCCTGTTCGGTTGAAAAGAGAGGAAAAGAGAGAGAGGGAGCAAGTGGTTCCATTCATATTAGCATAAGAGTGCTTGAGCAAGAAGAGGAAGATTGAAGCTAAGGTAAGTTTATGGCTTTAGATCCTTAGTCTCCTCTCTTCTACCTCTTCTAGTGTGGCTAAACATTTAAAGTTCATCATTTCCTTGGTGTTTTGGGGTGTAGCTCGAAAATTGAGGAAAGGAGACTCAAGGAGCAAGTGAACCAAAAGTGTTAGGAAGCCTATTGAGTAAGTCATCTTAAACCTTTCTACCATTTTTCTTGGTTGTTTGAGCTAGGAAATATCTATCTCCTTGAGTATGTTTGTATATTTGGTTGAGTAGCTAATGAAAGAAAGGAACAAAGGTTTAAAGTTAAGATAAATGGACTGAAATGGTAGATTAAAGCTAGTATATGGAGAATACGAGGTTAGAATGAAAGTTTAGTATTTTGTGGATTAAATAAGGAATTTTCGTGCAGCTGTTTTTCTTGATGATATGACTTGATTTTAGTATTTTTGAGGGTTCTAAAGTGTTTAAAATGAGATTTTGTATAAGGATGAACTTGGATCAAAATTTTGGAACGCTAGATGAAAGTGTAAGAAAAACGTTGGTAGCAGATTTGTGAAATTTCTGGGAACCAGTCGAATATTTCATGGATTTTGACTTAGTAAATGGACTTGGAAAATTATGACATTTTACAGGGAGAAATTAGACATCTCAAGGATTATTTTGATATATAATATGTAATTTTTCAAGTTCTGGACTATGAGAAATTAATGTTTGAAAATGACCCTCTGATCCTGGACTTGATTTCGGACAGCAGAGACATTTTGAGCTATAAATGGATTTTAGATTAAGTCTGGCCCAAGATAGTATTTTTGGTTGAAAATAGACATATTAAGGGTCATTTGGGCTTTGGAATCAACCCAAAAATGAGTTTTCTATTTTTAATTATGAATTTTTGAAAATCAGTCTTTCATTGCTGAAAGTTTCTGAATAGTGACGAAAATAGAGGATTTTAGGCCAATATTAAATTACTTAATAAGAAAAGGGATCTAGTAAATATGGACATATGGATTGGGCCTATCTTAGATCATCAAAGGAAATATTTAGTGAGGTGAATTTTAATTATATTTATATTTTATTATTTTAGGTCTAATTGTATCTTGCACCGGAGAAAATAATTTTTAGATGTAGTACGTCGACTACCAGGTAGTAACCTTAATCTTCATATACTCTGTGTGACTTGTGTATGTATGTTTTACCATGTATATTGCATACATTCGGTTATCATCCATTTTTCTTCCAAGCGCTATGGAACCGGAACATGCTTGTGTGCATAAACGGGCCTTCTTGTGTGCCGTGCCGGCGATCTGTCTTGTGTGCTATTAGGACTGCTGCGATGCATGTGTGTGCTATTAGGACTGCTAGTTCCGGATTGGCTGTGTGCCTTCTTTGTGTGTATGATACTGAATGAGATGTGGTTTGAATTTTTGTTCATGGTTGCCTACATGCTTTGTTATACATTTTATATGAAATTAACGGTTACTCGGGATTCAATTTTGAATCCCGGCCCCTTTTAAGCCCTCGGCGGTTTTCTAGATCGGAGCAGGGTGACAGAGGTAAGGCTCCGGAGCAAGACTAGAGTGGTGGTAGATGTTGGTGATTTATTTTGGATACACGTTTATTTTGGTTACTGGATGACCGTAGTATATTCTTTTGGCTTTATTCGAGCACTAATATCCGGATATTGTATGTTAAACCCTCTAGGGTAAACTTATCTTTTGTATCTTTATTTTATCGGTATATTATTGTCCAAACCGATGAATGCTCTGCTGCGATACTCGATGTGTAACGTAAACTAGCACAGGATAAATAGTTTAAATTTGAATATAAGTAAAGGATCACACTACCCGCCACCCGAAAGGGCGAGGCCGTAGGGGTGTTACAATTGTGGTATCAGAGCACGGTTTGGACGATACTGATAAATAATTTGAACTAATATAATTATGGTTAGATGTATAGGAAAAATGATGGACGAGTCATTTTGGGTAGATACTATCAAAGGTGAAGAAGAGTCATGGATGCTTTAATATTTTGGATTAATGTTATGTTATGAATTAGCGTATTAGTATAAGAATTATTAGCTTGGTTGATTATCATTTCATGGTTATGGTTGCAATTGATATTAATGTGTGGAAATAATATTTTCTTTCGTTGCTTTAAGCTCAATATTGCAATGGCAAGAGGCAAAGGACCGGGTAGACCTAGGCGAGAGCCGGAGACACAAATTCCTAATCCTCAAGATAATAATCTGATACGAGAGATGATGGGATTGATTCGAGAGCGGGGAATATGATACAAGGAATGCGGCGGAAATAAATGAAATCGGGGCTCGTCAAGACCAAAGGTCCGAGGATCATGAGGCGAGGAGAATAATGGCAACAACGACGATAGTAATCATAATGAACAGGAAGAGTCGCAGATAGACCACCCTAATAACGGGCGGCGAAACATCAATCTACTGGGTATCTAAATTCATGCAAGCGGCCGCCGATTTTCCGTGGTAGATTTGAGGCGGCGGAAGATTGGATTCTCCGTCTCGAGAAAATCTTTCAGTCCTAGAGTGCCGGAAGAGAGGAAGGCCCGATTGGCCATTTATAAGCTAGAGGAGGCGCCGACCGCCGGTGGCATAATACGAGAATTGACTCTACGTGCTCAGAATGTTCCTATCACTTGGGAGGTGTTCCAGGATAAGTTCAACGAACAGTACCATCCTCCTTCCATCCGTATCGCTAAGGAGTCGAGTTCACGAGTATCAAGCGGGGAGATAGCGAGTCTTTTGAAGATTATTATGCCGGGTTTACTCGACCGTCCCGCTACTCCACCTATCATAGAAATCCCAATCTTGAGAGTAGCTTAGCAAATGTCCCTTCGCGGCTTAAAGTTTGAGATCGGGGAAAAGCTTATAGCTAGACAGGTTTCATGTGCTAAGCCAGGCTGTAGAAGAGTGCAGAATTGTTGAACGGAACTTGAAGGAATTATATGCTTCCAGGAGACCTTTTCCCCGTAGTGATTCTAATCGTGGAAGCTCCTCTCAAAAAAGAAAAGGGCCATGGAATAAGAATCGTGGTAGTTCTAAAAAGCCTTTTCAATCTGGATCTACTCCATTGGGAGTCAAATCCAAAAGCTGCGATGTTTGTCTAAAGCGTATTGTGATTGTGGATGGATATGAGTCCACTTGTGGATCTGATTTGCTTATCGTTGCATGAAATCGACATTATTTTGGGATTAAACTGGTTGACAGCCAATAATGTGGTACTAGACTTTGGCAATAGAAAGGTCATTTGTCCTGATCAACACCAAAATATTTATGCCAAAGCAAGCCTTGGTTTTCTTACTGCTACTGAGGTAGAACAGTGTATTACGCAAGGGTGCCAGGGATACGTGGTTTTCTTTTCGGTACAGGCGGAGTCAGAACCTTCTCTGGATGAAATACTCGTGGTAAGGGAATTTCCCGACGTTTTTCCTGACGATATCAATGGGTTACCACCCGAGAGAGAGGTGGAGTTTTCTATTGACCTTGTACCTGGTACTGGACCGATTTCTAAAGCGCCCTACCGCATGGCACCAAATGAAATGGCTGAGTTAAAGAAGCAGATAGAAGAATTACTTGAAAAGGGGTTTATTCGCCCTAGTGTTTCGCCTTGGGGAGCCCCAGTCTTATTCGTGAAAAAGAAAGACGGTAGTTTGAGACTCTGTATTGACTACCGGGAACTGAACAAGGTGACCGTGAAAAATAAATATCCTCTTCCCAGAATTGACGACTTGCTAGATCAGTTATCTGGTTCCTGTATATTCTCAAAGATTGATTTACGTTCGGGGTACCATCGGCTTGGTCGAGCCGAGGATATTCGAAGGCGCTTCGAGACCGGTATGGGCACTATGAATTTCTTGTGATGCCGTTTGGCTTGACAAATGCTCTGCTATCTTCATGGACTATATGAACGAGAATCTTCCGACCGTACCTAGATCAGTTCGTAGTGGTATTTATCGATGATATCCTAATCTATTCAAAGAGTCGGGAGGAACATGAGGATCATCTGCGGCTTGTATTAAATATTCGAGGAGAAACAACTCTATGCCAAACTTAGTAAATGTGAGTTTTGGCTTTATGAGGTTAAATTTTTGGGCCACGTAGTTTCTGAAAATGGTGTTTCAGTGGACCCTAGTAAAGTGGAAGCAGTGTTGAGCTGGAAAAGGCCAGAGACAGTTACTGAAATACGTAGTTTTCTCGGTCTAGCGGGGTATTATCGTCGCTTCATACAGAATTTTTCCCGGATAGCATCGCCATTGACGAAGCTCCTGAGGAAGAACCAGTCTTTGTGTGGGACGATCGTTGTGAGGAGAGCTTCCAGATCGAAGGAGAGGTTGGCGACCGCGCTGTATTGATTATCCCGATCCGAGTCGACCTATGTGGTTTACGCCGATGCTAGTTTACGAGGATTGGGATGTGTCTTGATGCAACGGGCGAGTTGTAGCGTATGCCTCTCGTCAGTTGAAGCCTCACGAGCAAAACTATCCTACACATGATCTGGAGCTTGCTGCGATTGTATTTGCTTTGAAGATATGGCGACACTATCTGTATGGCACCACTTTGTTGAGCTATCTGCGACCACAAGAGCCTCAAGTATCTGTTTGAGAAGGAGCTTAATATGAGGCAACGTAGATGGATGGAGTTGTTGAAAGATTATAACCTGGAGATCAAATACCATCCAGGTAAAGCTAATGTTGTCGCAGATGCTTTACGCAGGAAGACTGTGCGGGTAGCATATATGATGATGAAAGAGCATAAGCTTCTAGAAGACTTCAGAGATCTAAATGTGTCAGGCCGCACCTTTGTGAACAGAGAAGCAGCTCGTAGAATATATTTGGCTAATCTCCTTGTCAGTCAAGAGGAGAATAATCGAGCGCAGAAATAGAAGAAGCTCAGGGGCAGGATGATCTAGCAATATCCATTCGAGATAAAATTGCTCAGGGTGAAGCAACGGATTATGATATATCATCGAATGGGGTAATCCGATTTCAGAAACGAATTTATGTGCCGTTTAGAGATTATTTGAGACAAAAGATTCTAGATGAGGCTCACAAGAGCAGATACACGATTCATCCAGGTGCAGTCAAAATGTATCGAAATTTGAGATCACAATTCTGGTGGCCGGGGATGAAGAAGGAAATATCGAAATATGTGGCTAGATGTTTGACTTGCCGAAGGTAAAGATTGAACATCGGCGACCAGGAGGACTCTTGCGGAACCGGAGATTCCCGAGTGGAAATGGGAGAATGTGACCATGGATCGGTAGTGGGTCTACCCAAGATCGGGCATTTGGATGCAATCGGGTAATCGTTGACCGACTCACTAAGTCTGCTCATTTTCTTCTGTCGGCGTCAATTACTCTCCCGAGAAACTCGCAGAGATTTATATTCGAGAAATAATCGACTTCATGGGACACCAAAGAGTATTATCTCGATAGAGATCCTCGGTTTACTTCTCGATTCGGCAAGCTTTACATCAAGCAATGGGGACAAAGTTGAAGTTCGATCGCTATCATCCCAGACAGGATGGGCAATCGGAGAGGACAATCCAGACACCGGAAGATATGTTGCGTGCTTGTGTCTTGGATTTCAAAGGAAATTGGGATCAATACTTACCTCTCGCTGAATTTGCCTACAATAACAGTTATCATGCTAGTATACGGATGGCTCCGTATGAAGCTCGTATGGACGGAAATGTCGATCACCTCTTTGTTGGGTGAGTTATCTGAACGGAAGTTGTTTGGACCAGAAATGGTAGATGAAACTTCCGAACATATCAACTTAATCAAAAAAAGGCTCCTAGCGGCTCAAAGTCGTCAAAAGAATTATGCAGATAAGAGAAGGAGACCTCTAGAATTTAATGAGGGTGATCACCTATTTTTGAAGATATCTCCAGTTACTGGAGTGGGAAGAGCCTTAAAACGTAAGAAATTAAGTCCTCGATATGTCGGTCCTTTTGAGATATTGAAAAAGCGAGGATCTGTGGCTTATCAGTTAGCATTGCCACCAAGTCGAGTAGGTTGCATGATGTTTTTCATGTCTCTCGGCTAAAGAAATATCAACCAGACCCAAAGCATATCCTTGAGTATGAGGATGTTGAGGTACATGAAGATCATACCTTTGTAGTAGAGCCTGAACGGATTATTGATTATCAAGAGAAGCAGCTCAGGCGCAAGAATATCCCTTCTGTGAAGGTGGTCTGGAAAGGGTTATCTCCTAGGGAAGCGACGTGGGAGACAGTTGAGGAGATGAAAAAGAAATATCCATAATTTATGTCTAAGAGTATGATAAATGTATAGAAAAATTTCGAGGACGAAATTTATTTTTACGGGGGAAGAAATGTAATATCCCCAATTTTCATGCAAATCAATTAATGAAATATATGAATTTTTCACCAAGTAAGTGGTCAAGGGTATATTATTTTTCTGACAAGATAAATTAATTATTGGAAAATTCTAATGGAAGAATTAGTGGAGTTTCAATATAAGTCTAGTTTACCTTAGGAAGGTGGACATTAGATGAGACTTATATAGTACAATATAAGAATTTAAGAAGAGGAGGATTGTACATGGATAATTAAATAAAACCACTCCTACATGGAAAAAAAACAGGAAACGTAGGCAAGGTTAACTTAGTCTAGGAATACCTTTTGGGCTAGGAGTGTGGACGGTGGGAGCAAAATAATTAATGAAGGAGAGATGGAGTTGTACGTTGGAAGAAGCAATGGATGATGAGACAACATATAATAAATGAAGTAAGGGGGGAATGTATGTGGTACAATTAAGGAAATGAAAATTCAACCACTCCCTCTTCCTCATATTCGCTGGACAGAAGAAGAAAAAGAAGAAAAAAAAAAGAGAATAAACTAAAATATAATGGTGAAGGATGAAATGACAAGATGAAGTCATTTTGTGAGTCTAATGCCTAGGGAAAATTATGACATGCCGAGGTGATGATATTTCAGCAATTGATTAATTATCTTGGCACATTAAATAGGCAAAATTCAGAGTAATTATTCTTTCCCCAAACAGCCCCAAATTTTCGATTAAGAGAAGGGTAGAGAGAAAAGGAAAACTGCCAAGGAAAACTCTAGAAAACTTGAGAAGAAAATAAGGGCATGGAAGTAAATTGCCAACACACAAGTATTGAGCACTTTAAATAGGTTATCACCCCTCCAATTTAGCTGCCTGTTCGGTTGAAAAGAGAGGAAAAGAGAGAGAGGGAGCAAGTGGTTCCATTCATATTAGCATAAGAGTGCTTGAGCAAGAAGAGGAAGATTGAAGCTAAGGTAAGTTTATGGCTTTAGATCCTTAGTCTCCTCTCTTCTACCTCTTCTAGTGTGGCTAAACATTTAAAGTTCATCATTTCCTTGGTGTTTTGGGGTGTAGCTCGAAAATTGAGGAAAGGAGACTCAAGGAGCAAGTGAACCAAAAGTGTTAGGAAGCCTATTGAGTAAGTCATCTTAAACCTTTCTACCATTTTTCTTGGTTGTTTGAGCTAGGAAATATCTATCTCCTTGAGTATGTTTGTATATTTGGTTGAGTAGCTAATGAAAGAAAGGAACAAAGGTTTAAAGTTAAGATAAATGGACTGAAATGGTAGATTAAAGCTAGTATATGGAGAATACGAGGTTAGAATGAAAGTTTAGTATTTTGTGGATTAAATAAGGAATTTTCGTGCAGCTGTTTTTCTTGATGATATGACTTGATTTTAGTATTTTTGAGGGTTCTAAAGTGTTTAAAATGAGATTTTGTATAAGGATGAACTTGGATCAAAATTTTGGAACGCTAGATGAAAGTGTAAGAAAAACGTTGGTAGCAGATTTGTGAAATTTCTGGGAACCAGTCGAATATTTCATGGATTTTGACTTAGTAAATGGACTTGGAAAATTATGACATTTTACAGGGAGAAATTAGACATCTCAAGGATTATTTTGATATATAATATGTAATTTTTCAAGTTCTGGACTATGAGAAATTAATGTTTGAAAATGACCCTCTGATCCTGGACTTGATTTCGGACAGCAGAGACATTTTGAGCTATAAATGGATTTTAGATTAAGTCTGGCCCAAGATAGTATTTTTGGTTGAAAATAGACATATTAAGGGTCATTTGGGCTTTGGAATCAACCCAAAATGAGTTTTCTATTTTTAATTATGAATTTTTGAAAATCAGTCTTTCATTGCTGAAAGTTTCTGAATAGTGACGAAAATAGAGGATTTTAGGCCAATATTAAATTCCTTAATAAGAAAAGGGATCTAGTAAATATGGACATATGGATTGGGCCTATCTTAGATCATCAAAGGAAATATTTAGTGAGGTGAATTTTAATTATATTTATATTTTATTATTTTAGGTCTAATTGTATCTTGCAGGAGAAAATAATTTTTAGATGTAGTACGTCGACTACCGTGTAGTAACCTTAATCTTCATATACTCGTGTGACTTGTGTATGTATGTTTTACCATGTATATTGCATACATTCGGTTATCATCCATTTTTCTTCCAAGCGCTATGGAACCGGAACATGCTGTGTGCATAAACGGGCCTTCTTGTGTGCCGTGCCGCGATGCATGTTGTGTGCTATTAGGACTGCTGCGATGCATCTTGTGTGCTATTAGGACTGCTAGTTCGGATTGGTTGTGTGCCTTGCTGTGTGTGTATGATACTGAATGAGATGTGGTTTGAATTTTTGTTCATGGTTGCCTACATGCTTTGTTATACATTTTATATGAAATTAACGGTTACTCGGGATTCAATTTTGAATCCCGGCCCTTTTAAGCCCTCTGGCAGTTCTTCTAGATCGGAGCAGGGTGACAGAGGTAAGGCTCCGAAGCAAGACTAGAGTGGTGGTAGATGTTGGTGATTTATTTTGGATACACGTTTATTTTGGTTACGGATGACTGTAGTATATTCTTTTGGCCTGTTCGAGGCACTAATATCCGGATGATTTGTATGTTAAACCCTCTAGGGTAAACTTATCTTTTTGTATCTTTATTTTATCAGTATATTATTGTCCAAACCGATGAATGCTCTGCTGCTGATATTCTGATGTGTAACGTAAATTAGCCTGGGATAAATAGTTTAAATTTGAATATAAGTAAAGGATCACACTACCCGCCACCCGAAAGGGCGAGGCCGGTAGGGGTGTTACATATGCAATTGAAAAGATTTTTTTTTATTTGAGATTTTTGCATTGTTAAGGATTGACCTTAATTTTGAGCTTTCTCCATCTTAGAGAATATTATCAAGTCAAAAATTAAAATAGACAAAAAAAAAAGTGTTTCAACCAAATCTCTAAGCCTTGAGTTTTTTTTTTTTTTTTTGCAATCTTGAGATGAATTATGAGAATAGAGATTAGTTTGTAATATGATCAACAAATTATTAGTTCATGAATATTTTGCTACATGATTTCTTTAGAAAATTAGATGATGATCTTTGCTAGCTAAGTAAAACTTTCGTGTAAGGAAATAACTCAAGGAAAAAAAAACTCCAATGACTTCTCTAGACTTCACTTAGTAACCAGGGGCATTTCATCACCAATGTTGGCACTCGCGTCAAACGGTAAAGTCAAAGAGGGTTATGAGTTGGGCTAAAAGCCTCTTGAGGTACTTGTTGGGGTAACTAAGTAATCGGTGTTGCATCACCCATGTGCAAGGTCGCATCAAAAGGAGACCTACAACAGCTCAAGAAACAAAAAAAATTAAAAGTAAAAGAAAAAAAAGAAAGAAAAGATGAGTTATTTCCTACCTGAGGATCTTTAATAAATTAAATGAAAAGCTTGGTTTGGTGGGGGCATTTGAATTTTTCTGGAGAAATTGAGTAGTGTAATATTCTTTTACTAATCTTATGGTTGAACTTATTGCTTGCCGATTTTTTGATCATGGGACGTTAAGAGGTTGTTACAATTGTTTAAGTCTATTGGTTTAGTGACTTATTCTTATAAGACATGAGCTTAAATAAGATTTGATGATATGATCTAAGTGTGGTGGTTTATTGCTCTCTGTTTAGGAATGTCATAAGCAATGTTCTTTTTAGATAATGAATTCTCTTTCTTTTGCTTGAGGACAAACAAATGTTTAAGTGTGGGGGAGTTATTTCCCTACATGAAAGTTATTTCCCAAAATTTTCAGGAATGATCGAAAAGAAAAAAAGATGAAAGATGAAATTTGAAAAGATTGGCTTCAACTGACCCGGTTAATATATATAATGCTTAAAAAGAAAAAGCTAAGCCATAACCGGGTCAATTCAAACCAAATATTTAGAAAAATAAATTAAAAATAATATATATCTATATATATATATATATATATATATATATATATATATAGGATTTATCGTTTGTCATATCACTTGACATAAGGTTATGTCAAGTCACACCAAAACTACGTCATTTTGGGAGTTCATTAATTCCCCTAACTCTAAAATGACGTCGTTTTGAGAGTTAAGGGAATTAATGAAATGTGTTTTAGTAAAATTCATGTAATAAATACAAAAACAAAAATACCAAAACACTCTTCATTAATTCCCCTAACTCCCAAAACGACGTAGTTTTGTGATGAGTTGACATAACCTTATGTCAAGTGACATGACAAATGATAAACTCATATATATATATATATATATATATATATATATATATATATATATATATATATATATATATATATATATAATGCTTTAAAAAAAGCTTAAGCATCATGGGGCAATTTTTTTTTTTTGCTCAAGTCATGGGGCAATTCAAACCTAATGTTTAGGAAAACAAATTAGAAATAATAACATCACATCATATATATATATATATAATGCTTAAAAAAAGCTAAGGCATAACCGGAGCAGTTCAAATTTAATGTTTAGGAAAACAAATTAAAAATAATAACATCACATCATATATTATATATAGGTATATAAAATGCTTCAGAAAATGCTAAGACATGACTGGGCCAATTGAAACCTAATGTTAAGAGACAAAAATTAAAAATATTAATAACATCATATCATACGTGTGTGTATAATATAATATGCTTTTGAAAAATTGCTGAGGCACCACGGGGCAGTTCAAACCTAATGTTTAGGAAAACAAATTGAAAAAAATAACATCACATCATTATACCAAAAATAATAATAATGACCTCATATCACACACACACACACAATACTTCAAAAAAGCTAAGGTATCACACACACACAATACTCCTATAATCTTTAATGTAAAATTTATTTATTTAATTCATGAAGATTAATTAAGCCAAATAAATTACTTAATTTATAACATTATCTCTCTAAAATATGTGTAACATTATATAATAAATCACAAAGTGAAAGCACTGGGGTTCAATTCCCACCTTGTTAAAAAAAAAAAAAAAAAAAAAAAAAAAAACTGGAGAGATGTATCCTGATCGCAATGGCTTAACCTGATAAAAAAAAAAAAATCCTAAGTGATACTTTATATAGAATTTTATATTTGTTGTATTGTTTATAACTTATAAAATGGTATGTCTTTTTATTAATTTTATACTCTTATGGTTCTTAATGTATGATTTTTTTATCTAATAAACTATAACATATGTGACATTATCTCTCTAAAATACTTATGTGTAACATTATATAATAAATCACTTTATAAACTAGACAAATTAGCTCAATAAAAAAAGATAAATATAAGATATCAAATGGAAAAAAAAAAAAATACATCTAGGACAAAAATTTAGACCAAAATTATGCCCTACATTTAAGACTAGAGGAGTATTGTATATTGATGTATAAAATTGAAATATTTTCCTATTTGATAAATCAAAATACATTAATTTAATAAATTTTTTAATATGTGTGAGTTGGTTGAAAGATAAAAAAAACTTTTTTGGCCAAGAAAGATAAAAGGATTAAGGATATTTGTCATAAAATTGTATAAAAAAATATTTGTCATAAAATTCAAGTGCTTTTAACATTACCCATATTAACTAACTTATACACTAAACTCTTATATCATATCATTTCTACGATGTATTAAGTTTTTGATATCTCATATATAAAAAACCATGATATAATATTTATAATTTACCAAGCCAATTTTTAAATTTTGCTAAGTGTGATAGATGTAATACCCGGATAAATGAAAGGGGTATTTTTGGTAAGCAAATATATAATCTCAAGACTTGTGATAATATAGTATATTTTTCTAAGGAAAAATCTCGTGGAAATTAGAGAATCTAAGGGCCAAAGTGCCAAATGACGAAAATGCCCCTAAGGGACATAAATAACTTAGGAAAATTGTGAAAAATCCTAAAAGGCAAGGAAATAATTATTAAAATTGAGATAGTATATTATCTCTAATTGTGGTAATCTAATAAATTACAAACTTGGAGAAATTGAATAAGAATGCTCAAAAAGCATTAAAATGACTATAATACCCTTGTAAATTATAAAATAATGCAGAAGACATGTAAATGAAAATGTCAGAGCTAGAATTGTGAGACAAGGGGGTATTCTAATTAAGAAAATTATCAAATTGTGATAATTAAGTAATTAAGTAAATATTGGGCTAATTACTTAGACATAAGCTAAGGAAATTCATGAATAATTATATCAAACCCTAAAATTAGTGGTTTTTGGCTTAAAATTAGTAAAAATATATTTACTAATTAGTTGGAAATTTTTGAGAGAAATGGATGAGTTTAGGTATTTTTAAAGCCTAAATGCAAGAATAGACCAATAGGAAAATTTTGTAAAAAATTATGTAAAAATAAATAAATAAATAATTAATTAATTAATAAAAAAACGAAATAAAAAAAATGGGCAGAAAAAAAAGAAAAAAAAAAAAAGAGAAAACTTAGGTGATAAGTTTTATTATTTTATAATAGAATTAATTAAAGTTATATTATTTTATAATATAATTAAAAGTGGTGAATAGTAATTCAATAATTAGGAAACGGATCCTATCTAGAGATTTAGGAATAGGATTTCCATAGTCAAGGTAAAATATTGATCAGTGAGTTTTTATCTTCCGTTAGACTCTTCCGGAAGTTAATACTGACTCTGATGCTTATAGTCTGCTTATATATGATACGGATAGTTTCATAAGCCATGGGTCGAACTCTGTTCTGGGCAATGCACAGTGACTAAGGTAATAAACTTAGATAATCACTATACAGCTTCACGGGTTATGGTTTTGATAATACCGTTATGTTTTCCTAGCGCTGAGGACACGACCGATCATCGTGGCACTGGTGACTAGTGCAGGCAGATAACTTTGCTTGTAGGGTAGTTGTTATTTAATGATCAAGGATCATTGCTGTAATTCATTCTAGAAATATCTGTTGATCATATACTGTTATATAAGCATGAGGTTAACCGTTACCTGGGATCCGATAAACTTTGGATCTCAGCTCTTACTATAGCATCACATCAAGGTCTAGAGAGAGACCAAGGACGGAGGATAAGAGTAAGCAGAGCGGACAGCACACATGAAGATGAAGATTGCATGGAGACCGGATCAAGGACGTTTAGTATCTAAACAGATAATGTATAATTTTTATGAACAGGCGATTACGCCACTGTTATTGTTATATTCAGTTACTCAATGTTTTATTCCGATGCTCTACTCTGATTTTAAAAAAAAAAATGTGGCTCTGAAATTGGGATGTTACACTTTTGGTATCATAGCTAAACTTTCTGGCAAGTGTTTAACTATGTTACCTCGAGCAGTTTGGTGCCTAAGGCAAGGCTAGTCTACATGGGTAAGCCAATTAGTCGCCGTAAAGTCGGTGAGGCCCCCATGGTAGACACTTACCTGGCCATTCTGTTCGGATAACGGAGTTATGTCCAAAAAGCCTTTTAAACTTTGAGCATATTTTTGAAAATGAGTACTGATATAACACTAGTGTTATGTTCTAAAGATGGACAGAAACGAGGTCCTCTGCATAAAATATTTAGGGCGAAGAATGCGTACCGTGCATATATCTGTGAGATAGGGTTCAGATTAAACCTAGAATCGGTATATCTACCGCCTAGACTTATGCCGATATCAGATATCTCTGATACCACTGATACCACCGAAAACCCGGATATCTCTGATACCACTGATACCACCGAAAACCCGGATATCTCTGATACCACTGATACCACCGAAAACCCGGATATCTCTGATACCACTGATACCACCGAAAACCCGGGATATCTCTCGATACCACCGATACCATTGAAAACCCTGATATCTCGGATACCCCGATACCGTAGATAACCCCGATGACCCCGAATCGCATTCGATAACTCGATATCGGTCTCGATACCTCGATAACCCCTATATCGGCATATGATAGTCTCGATGACCACGTTATCTATCTCTGATAGTTCGATAGCCCGATATCGGTCTCCGATAACTCGATATCGCCCTCGATAGCTCGATAGCTCGATATCGGTCTGGTAGCTCTGATAACCCTGATATCAGCCTCTGATAACCCTGATAACGTCGCCTACCGACGACAATTTTGACTACCCGGGAGATCATAAACCTTGAAAATCAGTTCCGACACGAATTCTGATAACTCACTCTGATAACTCTAATAGTCGCCAGTTTGTACTGGACGATAGTTCTATCCTAGCACAAAGCTTGTACGTGGAGCTAAGCCACGCCGGACGAAACTCTAAGACCGACGAACAGAAATACATGCGGTATTCGACTAATGTTAAAGACTTCTATCGGAAGAACCATTACATAATTCCGTATCTTTCTGGGGATTGGACTAGATCCACTCCTCATCATTTTTCCTCGAAACCACTTTTGAGTGGAAAGCACAAACGAGTTCTTAGGAGAAGATCCGATCCGAAGTTTTTATACGTTTCTTTGTCACCTCGAATAACGGGTAATCCATAATATCTGGAAAAAAAAAACAGAAACGAGAATGACTTGATAAAGATAACCCTAACAATTCACATCATTTCTGAATGTGGAATTTGATAACCTCCAGCTTAACTTAGATTATAAACCTTCGAACGTATTCCCACCGGAGTCAGTATATAACTCCGAATCCATACACAACTCGGAATGGAGACGACCCCGTCCTCCCTGCATTGCATAGAAGAATATCATCCTAGAGAACAAGCAGCCTTATTATTCAAAAGAACATCTTAGAAAACTACAAGATTCTTTAAAAACCATTCAAGCTTAAAAAACATATATGACAATTGATATGCCAGAAAGTAGGGACATACATACTGGATAGTGTTGGCATATCAGAAAATGACACTCCCAACACGTGTCAAAATTAAATATATATACAAATAAAGACATCTTGAACACAGCTAGCCCCAACAAAATGATATAATGAAACTAGGAAACCATTGTAATGAGATAGTAGTAGTTCTTTCCTGATGCCTTTTGTTATTCATGAATAAATTTTTTTGGGTTCTTTACAGTATCTATGTGCTCTTTTCTGAAGCATTTGTTCACAAAATAAGACCAAGGCCTTTTCATTTACTTCAACCCACACTTGTCAGAGCTTGCGATTGTCTCGCTATTTGGGTAAACAAAAATTGATATTTTGATGGAGCAAAACTCCATTATATCCACAAATGAGAGTAAAAAACCATACCTCTGCAGTTCGCACTTCTTGGGCATAGGTGGTTGACACTATTGTCACAATGTTAGAGAAAACAACTTGATAGGGAGGCACAGCGCCCTCTACTGGTCTATTCAAGAAGGAAATACATGAATAGAGCTAATTAAGTTATAGCAATTATATATTATGTCAGTTATGTATTTTCTGTATGACCTATAGGAAAGTTATGTTATCCTACCTTAAGGAAGTTAGTTGTCTTATCTGTAAGCAGTTAGGAGTATCTTATCCTCAAGAGGTTATAGGTAGTTTTTATCAATTATGCTTATTCTATTCTGTTATATATACCTATGTAACACAGTGGGAAACGATCGAATGAATATATGAGTGTTATATGAATTGGTCAAGGACTAGATACTGGTTCCTTGAAGGATCTATCATTATTTAGAGTTAAGATCCATCATTTTGGTATCAGAGCCTATTCAATCTCTGGGCCATATTTTGTGAGTATGGGCAACCAAAGGAAGAAGCCACAATCTACTGATCATCTTGCAGAGGCAGAATCCTCTAAATCTCCAGAAACCGAATTACCCCCTTCAGCCTCAGATAATGTATCGCAACAACTAAACTTTATTGTATCTAAACTCTTAAGTTTAGATGTTGAGATGAAAGAAGTAAAGAAACAGAAATCGCCAATGGTCACTTTAGAGGCAGAAGAGAAGGATTCTGGAAAAATTCAAGAACCTTATGAAGAATTTGAAGGAGGAACACCATGGTGGAGCAAGAAACCTAATAATCGGCCTCACTCTAAAGTCGATTTTCCAAAATTCGAAAACGGTGATCCGAGAGGTTGGGTGATGAAAGCAGAAAAATACTTCAGGTATTATCAAACCCCTGAAGACTTGAAAATAGAAGTAGCAGCCATGTATTTAGAAGGCGAGGCACTGGATGTCTTTACCTGGGTGTCTTCGAGTCGTACTATTCGTTACTGGGAAGAACTGATTCAAGTATTACAAGAACAGTTTGGGCCGACTGAGTTTCAAAACCCCGACATATATCTGTGTGACATCAAGCAAACCGGATCAGTTGAAGAATATAGACGGGAATTTGTGCGACGTTCTGCATGTGCGCAAGGATGGCCTGAGCATTGTCTTTTGGCACTATTCATCAACGGTTTGCGTGGGGACTTGAGAGCGGACGTAAAAATCCAAAGACCCAGGACCGTGTATAAAGCCGCGAGCCTTGCATTAGAATTTGAATCCAAATATAATTCCAAGCAATCGACGGGGAGATCTGCGCAATTTAAGGGGACCGAAAATACAAATTGGCAGAATTCTCGCTATATAGGGCAGCGGAATAATTGGGGTATTAATAATTCCTCCCCTTCGGCTATTTCCAATTATAACAAACCGCAAATCTCGGTGGGGTCTGCGCACAATCCGATCACATCTCCAACCTCCAATATATCAGATGCGGAACGCCAAAACCGTCGGTCAAAGGGCCTCTGTTTTTGCTGTGGGGATAAATTTACACCGGGTCATCGGTGTAACGCTTCCTCGTTGAAAATTATGGAGATAACCGATGAGCAAGAGGACGCAACGAACGACACACAGGAAGAAGAGAATGGCGAACAAAGCGCATTCGCTGAAATATCCCTGCATGCGTTTCTCGGCAAGCCATCCTCCACCACTATGAAGGTTCGTGGGACGTTAAAATCGAAATCAATCCTGATCTTGATTGACTCTGGTTCTACACACAACTTCATCTCCAGTAACTTAGTTTCTGACCTCAGTTTGTCAGTTGAACAACTTCCACGATTTGGGGTTCAAATCGGCGATGGTTCTTTGACTGCATGCAACTCGATATGCAAAAATTTGACTGTACAAGTGCAAAGTTTGTCGATCAACGAGGAATTTTTTCCATTAAAGCTGGGTGGTGTCGATATGGTTTTGGGAATAAAATGGTTGGCCTCTTTGAACACTGTGGCAGCAAATTGGCAACAATTATTTATGATATTCTGGGTAGATGGAAAAAGATATAAGCTACAGGGCATCCCTCGATCATCTTCTCAGATCTCACTACGCAGTTATGATGGAATGGAACTCGTACGTCAATTTGAGGTGATACAGGATGTATTGCAGCAATATGCTGATATATTCCTTGAACCACACTCCATTCCTCCTGTGAGAGATAGGAGTCATACTATCAATATCTACCCAGGGAGCACTCCCCCTAACATTCGTCCCTATCGATATCCACATTCTCAAAAAGATGAGATTGAGAGACAAGTTGCATCGCTGCTTCAAAAGGGTTTTATACAGACTAGTACTAGTCCATATGCTAGCCCTGTGTTGTTGGTCCCAAAGAAGAACTCTACTTGGCGCTTATGTGTTGACTACAGGAAACTAAACAAGCTCACTGTACCGGACAAATATCCCATTCCAACGGTAGATGAACTCATTGATGAACTACATGGTGCGTCTTACTTTTCTAAAATTGACCTTCGTTCCGGGTATCACCAAATTCGAGTTCATTCTATGGATATCCCAAAGACTGCTTTTCGAACTCATTCTGGCCATTACGAGTTCACTGTCATGCCATTCGGCCTTACAAATGCTCCATCAACTTTTCAAGCCATTATGAATGATTTATTCAGGCCATATCTCCGCAAGTTTATATTGGTTTTCTTTGATGACATTCTGGTCTACAGTAAAAACTTTTCAGATCACCTTACTCATTTACATATCATATTCAACCTCTTACGTGTCAATGAGTTTTATGGCAATCCTGAGAAGTGTGATTTCCTTCAAGCTGAGGTATCATTCTTAGGACATATCATTTCAGATAAGGGAGTAGAAGTAGACCCTGTTAAGATCACCTCTATTGACAAATGGCCTTTACCCAAGGATACTTCTGAATTACGTGGTTTTTTGGGGCTCTCTGGATACTACCAAAGCATTGACTCAGGCCCCTGTCTTGCAGCTACCAGATTTCTCCAAAAAGTTCATAGTTGAATGTGATGCTTCTTCCTCAGGCATAGGTGTTGTTTTACACCAAGAAGGCCATCCAATTGCTTTTTACAGCAAAGGTTTATCACCTATTAAGAAGAATGCTTCAGTATATGACCGTGAATTATTGGCGCTGGTTTCTTCCTTGAATAAATGGCATCATTATCTTCTAGGACGCAAGTTTGAGGTTCATACGCATCACTATAGTCTCAAGTACCTCCCGGAACAATAATTACTACTCCCGCACAACAAATAAGCATTCAAGCTTCTGCCATTTGATTTTCAGATTTGGTACAAGACTGGTTCTTCAAATAAAGCCGCAGATGCATTATCTCGCCAGCCCCATTCCGGTGATTTCTTCTCCTTGGTCATTCCTCATGCTTCCTTATTCCATGATTTACCTTCTCTATTGAATAAAGATCCCTATACCTCAACTATCAAGTCTTCCCTTCAAAATACACCACAATCAGTACCTCATTTTTCTCTTAATGAGGATCTGTTATACTACAAAGACAGATTAGTGATACCAGCTGCATCATCTCTCACTTCTACTTTAATTAATGAGGTTCACACGACTCCTATGAGCGGTCATGGAGGGGTCCTGAAAACCCTTAGGGCCCGTTTGGTTCAGGGAACATTTAAGGAGTGAAAGGAACTTAAAGAAGGGGAAGGAACTTAAAAGAAGGGAAGGGAAGATTGAGAGGGAACTTAAAAAAGTTGAGCTGTTTGGTAGACATGGGAATATAAGTAAGTTGAGGGAAGATAAATTGTTTGGTAAGAAGAATTGGGTGTTGGTTAAGTGGGAACCTTAAGTAAAATTCCCACAATGCCCTCCCACAAAAAAAAGCTAGAAAACTTTTTTTTTTTTTTTGCAAATTGGACAGAGGGCCAAACCAAATCGAGTTTGGGTGGAGAAAGAAAATTGCAACCAGACATTGAAGGGATCAGTGAACAATGAATTCAGTTGCTGTTTTGACGAGAAAAATCAAAAATTGAAATTACTCAGTGCTAAAACCTTGAAACTGTAAAGTGGACAAAATAAATTACTACAGGTAAACCAACAAATACCGACCCAACCAAATAGTGTGCGAGCCTCTAAGTAATGGAAAATTGAATTGTTTATTTTGAAGTTCGAACGTAAGCTTGAAGTTCGAACTTACAAACTTTATGAGTACACACGTTCAAACGCATTATCTGACAGAAGGGCATATCAGCAGAAAAACAAGAAACGCAAAGTTCAAATAACCATGGAAACATAAAATTTGTCAACCATTCATGGACAACAAAAAAACCAGCGAGCTCGAAACCCAATAAGAGATAACAAGAAACGCAAAGTTCAAATGCCAATGACCCTACCAATTAGCCGATCCCCGAAGCATTCAAAAATTGGTTTTGACATTACCCCATAAATAATCACACACAAAAAAAGACCCTAATTAGAAGATAAGTTTTCCTTTTTTTTCTAAACTAAAAAGTTGAAGTTTTTAATATGAGAGAAAGAACAAGATGAAGAAGAAGAAAAAGAAGAAGCAATAGTAATTTCAGGAAACAAACAACAGATTAAAGAATGAAGGAAGGAAGAAGAATGAGAATCAAAAGGAAAAAGAGGAGAAGAAGAAGAAGAAGAAGAAGTACGAAGAAGATTCCTTTCTACCGGAGTCAGGTCAGCTCGCATCTCAAACAACACTTCTTGATGGAGCTGAGGTTCTCAAACTTTCTTTTTGCCTCCTTCTTCTTCCAAATAAACTCGATCGTGGTTTATAATTTGAGAGGGCGTTTTAGTCATAATATTTCACTTTCCCGGGCGGTTTTCAGATCCCGCCACTTTTTGATGGAACTGAAGTTCCCACATATATGGGAGCTTGGACATTGACGGGAATCTGAGTTCTCTGGAACAGGGCACGCCAAACATGATTTTGGCGTGGAACTGTGTTAAGTTCCCGTAACCTCCGCTGAGTTCTCTCAACCAAAACGGGCCCTTAAGCGTCTACAACGGCATTACTACTGGCAGCACATGAAAAAGGAAGTGACCACCTTCATTCAACGTTGTACAGCTTGTCAACGTGGTAAGTATATACCACAAGCACCAGGTGGCCTACTACAGCCTTTGCCTATTCCAAAGACATATTTGGGAGGACATCTCTATGGATTTTATTACTGGTTTACCTCCTTCTCAAGGGTGGGAAAGCATCTTCGTGATTGTGGATCGTTTTAGCAAGGCAAAGACATTTTTGGGTATGCCTCGTTCCTTCTCGGAAAATCTGTTGCCTCTCTTTTTTGTAAAGAAGTAGTGCGTCTACATGGCTTTCCTAAATCAATCATCTCAGATAGAGACCCTATTTTCCTAAGTGCTTTTTGGCAAGAATTATTCCGTTTGAGCGGTACAACCCTCAAGATGAGCACTTCTTACCACCCTCAAACTGATGGCCAGACTGAAGTGGTTAACAGATGTTTAAAAACCTATTTAAGGTGTGTATGCCAGGATTTCCCTAAACGCTGGAGCACCTATCTACATTGGGCTGAATACTCTTACAATACAGGATTTCATTCTTCTTCTGCTCTGACCCTTTCAAGGTGGTCTATGGCAAAGATCCACCCTCATTGCTGCCTTTCACCCAAGGAGACACTCGTATCCAGCAATTAGCAGAATTTTTTGAAGAGAGAGATGCAATCCTGGACTTGCTGAAAATCAATATTGCTTCAGCACAACATCAGATGAAAGCTCGTGCGATTCACATCGCAGGACATCAATTTTGAAGTGGGTGATCTGGTCTTTTTAAAAATCCAAATTTACGAGACTGCGTTCTATTTCTCGGGGACAGATTTCATAAACTTTCTCCTAGATATTTCGGTCCTTATCCAATTCTGCGCAAAATAGGACAGTGGCCTATGAAATCAAATTACCTCCTGATTCAAGAGTCCATCCTATCTTTCATGTGTCCCTCTTACGGGCTGCCCATGGATATGAAGCTACCTCGGACTTACCACCTCTACCTATCTCAGATGCATGGGAGTTGCTGCTTGAGCCTACTAAGGTTCTGGATTCCAAGGTTCTGCAATCGCCAACTACTAACGACATTCATCTCCTCATTCAATGGCAGAATCACCCTATTGAAGAAGCAAGTTGGGAGCCGTATGATCTCATTGCAACCCAGTTTCCTCATTTTCGCCTTGAGGACAAGGCTCATTTTCAAGGGAAGGGTAATGATAGGGAGGCACAGCGCCCTCTACTGGTCTATTCAAGAAGGAAATACATGAATAGAGCTAATTAAGTTATAGCAATTATATATTATGTCAGTTATGTATTTTCTGTATGACCTATAGGAAAGTTATGTTATCCTACCTTAAGGAAGTTAGATTGTCTTATCTGTAAGCAGTTAGGAGTGTCTTATCCTCAAGAGGTTATAGGTAGTTTTTATTAGTTATGCTTATTCTATTCTGTTATATATACCTATGTAACACAGTGGGAAACGATCGAATGAATATATGAGTGTTATATGAATTGGTCAAGGACTAGATACTGGTTCCTTGAAGGATCTATCATTATTTAGAGTTAAGATCCATCACAACTCCACCCTGACAATTGGAATGTAAAGCTGTCATTTGTCCTGCATTCTATCTGGTCGGTTTAGATTGTCAACACCTAGACCACATGATGCCAATTCTGAAGCAGGTGCAGTACCTTGATACTCAAAATTGTGGCATGTAAGACATATTCTGGCTGAATTGAATCCCTTATCGGCATAAACATCCCAATATAAAGGAGCCTAGCAAAAAAATAAGTAAGAATTTGATTATTCAAAATCCAGTGTCATATAAATAACCCAAAGAAAGAACAAGTTCACTCATAAAAGATGATAGCGCATACAACAAAAGCCGTTTACCAATCATGGCAATGAATAATGTCAGCTTGTCAGGTTTCTTGCCAGCACGAAGGAGAAACCCGAGAGCTGCACGGCTAAAATATGAAAAGCGTTTAAAATCATCATGCTCTCCATAAAATGTTCCTCTCCAAAAGAACTTATTAGGATGATCGGGCTCAATGAAATAAACCGGAAGCCCTGCATAAACAGAGTTAGGTTACAACACAAGATTTAAAAAAATAATAATAATAATCAATTAAAAATGGAAAATTTAATTGCAAACCTTCAATAGTGCCAACCCATATTTTATTTTTAGATAGTTGGCCATCAAAGTAAGACTCTATCTCTACAACTAAAGCCTGAAAAAGTAATCAAATTATCATGAGTAGTTCAGGAAATTTAGATTCTAACAACTAGATAAATAATTTCTTAATAGAATATCATACCCTTAGTTCACGGATATGTTCATATTGCATACAATCGTATTTGGGAAGAACAATTTCAATTAGGTGTCCTTTCTTCTGCAAAGCTTTACTGAGACCACAGACAACATTCCCCAACTGCAAACCTATGGCAAAAAAACCTAACATAATTATGGGTAAATGTGAAAAAAAATATTCTAACTGAAAGCAGAGAATGACATCCTAGGATAAATTTAACAATCTGTTATAGCATGATTTTTGAGAAACCTTGAATTATTCTTATGAAGAAGGAGAGACTGTTAGGAGTCTTATATTTGTTTGTTAGGATTATTCTCTAAATTTGTTCTAAAGATGAGAGAGTTAGTTTTCTATAGGTAGCTTTGTAATGTTCCTTTATCTTCAAGCTAAGCTCTTTATCATAATATTATAAAAATAAAACAGAGAGTACCGGGGCTAAAATGAGGTAAGGAGTTTATCTTCATCCCCACAATTTGTGAACCTCAAAATTGAACATGGATACAAACAAACAATATAAATAAATAGAGTCTAAGTCACTAAAATCAAATACAGATAAACCAATAAGTAGGAATGTACTTCATATCGTACTTCTCAATAGAAAATAAATTACATCTGCATATATAGCAACAGAAACCATTGATACATTAATCTGTTAGCTTCCTCTTTCTCACGCATTTCAAACAGAGATCCAAGAGATAGGATGGTTAATGGAATCAATTATAGCATGCTGAAACATGATTTTGTTCTTTGTAAATGATGTGCTAACACATTTCCCCAACAAGTGATCCCCAAGAGAGTAAACATAGAAGAGAGTCAAAGAAAACGTAGAAAAAGAAGGCCAAAATATTATACATTCTGATATAGTTTTGTTATCAGGTATTAAGGATTTAGGAAAATTTAGTACATGAAGACGAGTTACTTCTAGAGTATCTTGTTCAGAGGTGACAAATTAAGGCCAGTCTCGTAAGAGAAAAGTTATCATAGTGCGGACAAAAGAAAAGGCATTAGGACCTTTGTACAGACATGGTATTAATTAGAGGTTGCAGGGTCACTTTTTTGCACACGCCATTATTGAATTTTTCAATCATATATTGAGTTTGGTCTCTTACTGCTTTCCTCCGAACTTTCTGCTCTCCCAATTTTCTCACTAAGATTGATAATCTATTGTCTTAACCATAAAATATCTAAATAGGTGGTCCATAGATATGTGTATGTGAACAGACCAACATCCAAACAGAAAATAATTGAACAGAACAGACAGAATTCTACAGAAGAAAACAGAGAGATAAGTTCACAATTTCAAGCTCTAGTTGAAGTATATACCAAAGGTGCTGGTTTAGCTAGTACAGCAGAATTATTCAAATTCTCCACATCAATATACTCTATATGATCACTGCTATCACTGTCTGTATCAGTATTAGTGTCTAAGATTTCCTTGTTCAAGTCTGGTATGCCATCCAAGGAAACCTTTCTCAGCTCAGAGTCCTCATCTTCACTGGGATGGAGATCTCCTTCAGTAGGAGGGGGTCCATGAGAAGCTTTCTTGATCTGTTGCTTTTTGTGCTGGGAACTGTGAACAGTTATATGAATTCGTGCATGCTAATCGCCAAATATACAAAATTACTAGCCAGCAAAGTATAGTAGCCACATTATGGAAGTAGAATCAAAACAAAATTTAACAAAATAAAGATAACTAGTCGTTCTTTCAAGTAGACTAACATTCAATTTTACTCTAATTGACTGCTAAATTACAATTACTCCAAGTGAGAAGGAACAGATGTTACATTTCATCAAAAGTACGTAGCATTACCTCAAAGAAACTCATTAACGCAATAAAATGAAGTGGTTTTATTTACTTTTAGATGCATTAGACTCTCAAAATTAACAGATTAGATTTACAAACCCCTAATAGTTTACTCCTAACCCATTTTGAATATGATTAAGAAACAACAAAAAGAGGCAAAGCATAAACAGCAACAAAGAATCGCGTTTTCTGGGTTCAACAACACCATGAATATTGAAAATGAAATGTTCATAAAAAACCACACTTCAATCAACGGACGAAAGAATGACAACAAAAACATTATGCAAAAATCCATCAAAACCATGCCCCGATCAAAAAACCAACTCGTCGAACCAAATCAACTTGAACAAATCATTGGCGAACCAAAATTAATCAAATAAATCAACGCTTCCAAAACAATTAACAAGTGGTAAATTAAAGTAAACGGTGAGCACCTGAGATTACGCTGTCGCATTCTACAAGAAGCGGTGAGAAACCGATGCGATGGCAAGGGAAAGCGAACTGCATTAGACTGATTCCAGCTGAGGTGAGTGAATTTCCAGCAAAGAAAGCAAGTGGTCAGCTGCGTCGCCATATTTCTCCTCACGATTTGCTTTGTGACTGAGTACAAACTGCATCAGATGAAGAAGAAGGCAGCTTGAACCAAAAGCTTTCAGGATTCCTGAAATTTGACTGAAGCAGGGAATGATTGGGGAGCCGCCCTATCTAAGGATTGACCTGAAAGAATTAAATGGCTGCATCCACAGTCCACACATTTGATGCTCGTTATTTTTGGCATTAATTATTGTTGTGTTTAATTATAGGGGTAATTGGGGGAAATAATAAATTTGGGAGATATGTTTTATATTTAAAATTAAGATTAATTTCTCAATTATATCATATTTTAAATTACATAAAAGTGTTACATATCAATAACAGAACATGTACACTAGTGCAAAAAAGGGCTTTAAGACTGCCTCATTTGGAGCGGATAATCGACGCACCGGTCTTAAAGGTGTGACCGGTGGCAGTTTTGTAAATAAAAAGAACTTCTTAAACAATGAAGGGCTATAAGACCGCCTCATTTAGAGCGGATAATCGAAGCACCGGTCTTAATGGTGTGACCGGTGGCGATTTGTAAATAAAAAGAACTTCTTACACAATGAAGGACGCCTCATTAAGACCTGGACTAATTATCGACCAGGTCCTAAATCGTGACCGGTGGCATATTTGTAAATATAAAGAACTTCTTATTCGATCAATTTTCATAGATCTTATCCGCACTGTTAAAATAACAACCGGTCTTAAAAATGTTAATAAAAAAATTGAAATATCAAATACTTTTATGTAGAAATCTCATCAAGCGAGACTTATATTTTCTACACTCCAAAATAATACGGAAAAATATAAATATAAAGGTATTAAAGTTTTAAGACCGAACATATATAAAAGCCGGTCTTAAAACTTCGATTTTTAAGACCGAACTTAAAATTTGTCCGGTACTAAAGTTTAAATAAAAAAGTAATAAATGTTAAGACCATTGTTACAGAATGACCGGTCTTAAAAGTAAGACTTTTAAGACCGGACAAAAAATTTGGCCAGTACTAAAGTTTGAATAAAAAATTAATTAATTTTAAGACCGGACATATATAGAGATCGGTCTTAAAGGTTATCTTTTAAGACCGTATATGTGTATTTGTCCTGTCTTAAAAATGAAGCGCCAAACGTTAACTTCGCGCGGACGCTTTTGTCACTCTCACACTCTCACTGAAGAACCCCTGTTCACGTTGCGAAACCCTTCGTGTTCCATTACCTCTCTTCCTCGCCCGCGTCATTAGCCTCTGTTACTCCCTCATTTTCTCGGGCATTCCTCTCTTCTGTCTTGAAAATGAACGGTGAAAACGATTCCACTCGTGTTCTTGAAACTCCGGATCTTGGTTTGACTGGGGAGGGTCGGACAAACGAACCCTCTTCATCTCACATTGAGCCTCCTCAGCGTCGTGCACGCCGTGGTAGAAGCGGCACACGAATGATGGAAGTATCCCTTAGTCGAATCTTGGGACGAAGCTCGAGATTCATTTTGATGAAAATTTGCAACCTTTCGGTCCTAATAAAAACACATATACTAGTTTTGTCGGCGCTCTATTACGCAGCAAGGTTAGCATTTTGACTGATGAGTGGAAAAATGTGGACCAAAAAACAATAAAGGATCCTATGTGGGACACTATCGGCTTACATTCACCGTCCCCAGTCGAGAAGTTGAAAGACTCAACATTGTCTTATTGTCTTTGAGCGGTTCGGAAGTTTAAGACCTTTCGGCTAACACTTATATTTTTGCCGAGGAGAAGCGACCATCAACCACAGGACAAGTACAAATTTCTTGATGAACAAACTTGGCAACAATTTGTTCGAAGCGGACCACTCTGAAGCTCGGTGAGTTATATTTAGTTTTGTTTGCACTTTTGTTTGCTTATTAACTTTGTGAGGATATGTGAATGTTATTGTGTACATCTAATCCGTTAGTTAAATGGTTTGGTGTGTGAATAGAAGTATACATTTCTTGCCTTTGTCTGCATGAGACGAGCATGTCCTAGTTCCATGCAAGTTTGATATGTAAAGCGTGTAATGGCCATGGTTAGACGTTCTTTGTTAGTTAGTTAGTTATTCTAATATGTGTAGGAACCATTTATGATGAATGAATGAATTAACCGAGTTGGCGGCATTTACGCAACTCCCTTTCCTTTGGTTTTCCCAATTTCTTCTACAATGCTACATCTTCCTTAAGTAAAATGTTGAAACTTGATGAAGTGAATTTGACTAATGTTTGACGTTCATATCAAGCGAAGTTCTCTAATTTACGTTAGTGACATGACTGGAATTCATAATTAATATATAGTTGTTTTCAATCTGATTCACGAAAATAAGGGAAAAATATCGGAGATTGGGAGAAAGAATGATTGCCCACACAGGGGCTTCTCGCGGCGGATATGAAAAGGCCGAAAAAGATTTGATGGCGACCAAACGGAAGAGATTGGAAGATGAAGTCGAATCCAATCCTTCTACGGTAGTTGACCAGCCGCCATCTCCAATACGTCGCAAGGAGCTCTGGTTGTATATTCGGCAAAAGCCAAGCGGCACCTACACGAGTGAAAAAACTCGTGTAGTTCTTTGAACGAATTGTAAGTATCGATATTGTTATTTTGTACTTACTAAACATGTTTCATCACTAAGCTTCTCGTTATCTGTATCTTACAGGAAGATCTTAAAAAGAAAGAGGCAGAGGGATCTTTAGCGTCGGACGTGAGGAATGATGTTCTGACCGCTGCGACCGGAAAACCAGATCACTCAGGGCGTGTAAGGGGGATTGGAGGACGGGTAGGCCTAAAGCAATACTTTGGTAAATCCAAACGCCAAAGACAAAGTATGGTTACCCGGGAGGAGATGGATCGAGGCACGGCCAAATTAAGTGAGGAATCGGCGGCGAAAGATGCTACATTGAGGATGTTTCAATCTGAGATGAGCTTGATGAAGGAGGAGATGGAGAAAATGAAGTTCCTCCTGAGCTCTCGGCCAGAGACCAGTGTGGATCCCTTGACACCTTCAACAACCTATGCGGCAGCGAGCACTAGAGGAGCTGCATTGTTGGACAGTCAGAGTCAGAGCAACCTTGTCATCTGTATGTGGAGGATCGTGATGGTCATAGACAATTGGTTGCTAAAGGGACTGTCCACAAATTGGGATCAACTGTACACCACGAACAAATGGCTGATGATGAAGTCAGAGTGTCAGTTGAAGAGGTGATCTTTGATGCACTGTCCCTCTCCCAACCGATGAGTGAAGGTTGTGAGTGATGTCAAGGGAACCTTCATCTCTTGGCCGGTGAAGCTTGTAGATGTCTCTACTCCTCCTCAAGCTCCACCCTCCTCAAGCTCCACCCTCCTCAAGTTCCATCCCCTACCGCTAACTTGACGGCCAAGGAAAAAATAAAAGATTTGGTAGCCAAAAATGGTTTAAAGATAAATCGTGGCTGTCAATGAAGTAGTAGGCCTCCCTCATCCTCAACCGCTTTTAGTTGATAATGAAGATGTAGAGTCCATCTTGCTCCTGGAGCTGAGGTTACTAGTGCATGTGTTCAACTATTTATAAAGTAAGTATCTTCTTCCTTGATTACATAATTGAAATGCACCGTTTAGACACACATATATACATATGTACTAATTCCCTCATCGATGTCATTCTTGTAGGTGCATGCACGAGAAACTGGTTCAACAGGGCAGAATTTCAGATTTTGGATTCTTGTGCCCGGTGTATGCAAGCACAACACTACCTCTGGAATTGAGACAGAGTACATATCAAATAGGTTGTGTAAAGTGCAAAGAAAGGTGTACTTGTTTCCACACTGGTTCGGGTACATATATACTTGTCGCAATTCACTTAATATAATTATGCTACATATATATATATATCACCGAGTACTTTACTGCTTGTGAATTTTCAGCAACCACCGGCGGTTGGTCGTCATGAACATGGAGTTGCATTATGTTATCTTCTTATGCTCCACTCACGCGATCCATCGACTATGTTGAAGCCGATGATCACCAAGTAAGAATGTCATTTTGATTGTCTTGTCCGAAATCTCTGTTGTGAATTTTCGGTGAACATTACCGATAAATTTGTGATTTTGATGATAGTGCCATGAAGACCTTCCGTGTTGAGGTAAAAAAGCGTGGTGCTCAACTCACGGATCCTAAATGGCACAAAATTAAGGTTAGTACATAATTGGACATGACATAATTGCCTTCGAAGTTGGTCGATAAGCTATATATGCTCTTATATATATTTATTGTTATTTTTAGACCCGTCGGCAACCGAACGATCGAACTTATGTGGCCCGTACGTCATGAAACACTTATATGATATTGTGACGGAGGAAACACTAAAGTCACTTTAAGGGTAAGATGTTATGGCTGAATTCGATCATCGATGGCTTAATGTTACATATGAAATATGCACATAATATGTTAATTCATTTCTGTCTTTGATGTTACGAGGTTTGCCCGTGAAGAGCCATTTGATGATGATGAAATCGAGCACATACGCGAGTTTTTTGTGAATATCTGTATAAACTAGTCTTAGAAAATCCAAGTCACGACAATAATTAATGTCCTAAATTAATTCATTTGTAAATAACATATGATGCTGTAGCAACAATAGCCTACGTACATTTGTTTATTTTTTCGACTAGCTAATTCATTCATTTGTAAATATAGCAATGTAATTCAATAATAAATTTGTTTATTTTTTCGAACAATTTGTGTGTGTCCATTTTGGGTTTCGAATGAATGGGATGGTGGATAAAGCTATTTAGTGCTTGAAATTTGAGGTACAAAGCGGATGTTGAAAATGAGCCGAGATGAGGCTCGAAAAGTATTCGCGACTTTTAGGACCGTATATTTTTAAAAGTGCGGTCCTAAAGGTCTTCGTCCATTTTAAGACCGTATATTTAACAAATATCCGGTCCTAAAAGTCTTCGTCTAATTCTAAAAAATTTGGGTAGAGACTTTTAGGACCGTATATTTGTTAAAAGTACGGTCCTAAAGGTCTTCGTCCATTTTAAGACCGTATATTTAACAAATATCCGGTCCTAAAAGTCTTCGTCTAATTCTAAAAAATTTGGGTAGAGACTTTTAGGACCGTATATTTGTTAAAAGTACGGTCCTAAAGGTCTTCGTCCATTTTAAGACCGTATATTTAACAAATATCCGGTCCTAAAAGTCTTCGACTAATTCTAAAGACTTTTAGGACCGTATGTATGTCAAATATCCGGTCCTAAAAGTATAGAAAATATACGGCTAAAATATTAGGACCGTATATTTGTTAGTAGTCAGGTCTTAAAAGTCTTCATTTTATTAAATAGATTGCCGAAAATATTAGGACCGTATATTTGTTAGTTGTCCGCTCCTAACTTTAAATTTTAAAATAAGGCTTAATTTTTAGGACCGAGGATTTTTATACGTCCGGTCCTAATATTCTTCATATACGTCCGATCCTTTCCTTGCTGAGGTCAACCGTCATCTTGAAGCTGGCCATGCAGATGTTCGTAATCCCCCTCTCCAACCTGTTGGCCCCAGCGCGCCTACCTCTGACCCCTCTCCGCTCTCCTATAATGATCCATTCATATTGCGGGTGGAGAGAATAAGACAACAACTTGCTGATCTCCGGTTGGCTATTCTCCAAGTAATTCATTAAAGAAACTTATTCTCCAATTTTGCTTTATTTTTGTCAAAAAATATCATTTATTTTATTGATTTAATATTGCAATCACGAAGGCCAATAAGACCGGACATTTTATTTTATAAGTAACGGATCTAAAGATAATTTGAATTTTAGGACCGGATGTTTTATAAACCTCCGGTCTTAAAACTTAAAAGTCTAATAAAAGTTTAGGACCGGATAATTTTAAAACTCCGGTCTTAAAATGTTAGTTGTATCTTTAGGACCGGACATTTAATTAATAACCGGTATTAATAAAATCCAAAAAGCTAAATAAGGTATCTTTGTCGCGCGGAAAAATTAAATTTCCCTCTCTAAACTCTTGTCGCGCCGAAAGTGAATACTCAGGTTCCGACTCGAAATTTCCCTCTCAGCTTCGTCACTGCTTCGCGTACCTTTCTCGACAATCACTCTCTGGTTCCTTAGCTAAACGTCTATAGACGAAGCTGTAAGAGATGTTTCGGTTAAAACTTTATTACTTTCCACTTATCGTTCTTGGTTTTTCATGGGTTTAACGAAATCGGTGTAATGTTGTTATGGGTATTCTTTGTTGTTAACGAATATTGTTTTTGAAGATTATATTTGCACTTTAGACCTACCCAACTGACCAACAAGTGTTTTTAGGTTACTCTTGTTGTCTTGTGCAACATCAACGTTCGTGAGCGGAGAAGTAAGACGACTCGGCAAACGCATATGCTACGAGGTTAGTCCACAAGACCTTCATCCCTGCATTTAATTTCCTCGTCTTGCATTTCTTTTGGTTCTTGGATTCACTGTGATGCATTTATGACCAAAAGTAATTCTTAATTCGTCTAAATAATATATAGGAATTCTACTATGGATCACAGTTGGATAGATGCTTTACGAACGAGTATTGAATATCAGAATGGGGTTAGGGAATTTATAGAATTTGCTAAACAAAAGGCCATTATGATGGGGGGAAGTATTATTGCCCTTGTGTAAAATGTTTGAATGAGTGTCGACTATGTCCTGAAGTTATACGCACACATTTAATTTGTCACGGATTTTGTAAGACTTATACAGTATGGGTATGGCATGGTGAACAAGTGCCATCAAGTGGGAAACAACATGGGGAAGTGGCCTTTGATGATAATGACACGGATATGGATGATCGTATAGAGGACATTATCCGTGATGTAGGAGAAGAGGCTTTTGAGCGATCACATGCATATGGTAATATGTGCAGTGATGCTGAGACACCGCTATACCGTGGGTGTAAAAATACCAATTGTTGAACGCCGTATTGAAATTGGTAAGCTTGAAGGCACGTCATGGATGGAGCGACAAGAGTTTTTCAGAATTGCTTGAGGCTTTGAAGGACATGCTTCCGGATGATAACGTGTTGCCGCATCGCTACTATGATGCTAAGAAGATACTTTGTCCACCGGGATGGAGTACAAAAAGATCCATGCATGCCCGAATGATTGTGTATTATATAGAAAAGAGTTTGAAGAGAAGCGAGTTGTCCGATATGTGAAACCCCACGGTACAAGTCGGATAAGGGGCCCGCAAAAGTGTTGTGGTATCTTCCAATGATACCAAGGTTCAAGCGGTTGTTTGCGAATGAAAATGATGCAAAAATCTGCGAGGTGGCATGCGAGATGAGAGGATTTCG
The DNA here is from genome assembly GCA_025563575.1 of Acacia pycnantha. Classification (NCBI taxonomy): domain Eukaryota; kingdom Viridiplantae; phylum Streptophyta; class Magnoliopsida; order Fabales; family Fabaceae; genus Acacia; species Acacia pycnantha. Next base: position 6,813,108 of record JAMWYP010000003.1, on the reverse strand, counting down.
GATGGACAGCTTCGACATCCGGCCGATTCTTCTCAATGGAAGAAGATCGATCAATTATTTCCGAACTTCGGCGAAGAACCTAGGAACCTCAGGCTTGCCCTTAGCACGGATGGAATGAATCCCTATGGAAGCCTTAGCAGCATACATAGCTCATGGCCCGTAGTCCTGATTGTTTACAACTTATCTCCTATGTTATGCATGAAACGAAAGTACATCATGATGTCTATGTTGATTTCGGGACCAAAACAACCCTAAATGACATAGATGTTTACCTAGAGCCCTTGATCGAAGACTTGAAGGAGTTGTGGGAAGAAGGTGTCGATGTTTTTGACTCTTTCAAGAAGGAGGTCTTTAGAATGAGAGCCATGATATTTTGACATCATGGTTCATCTCATTATTCATCTAGTGAGGGAGATAAAGTTGTGCGGCCCTATCCATTTACGATGGATGTACCCTATTGAAAGATCTATGAAATTCCTAAAAGGGTATGTGAAGAACGCGTCACGGCCGAAGCATCAATTGTTCGAAATATGTTTCGAAGAGGCCATGGAATTTTGTCAAAATTATTTGGCCAAAGTAAGACATATTGGGCTTCCAAAACGCCACGACATCTTTGAAGGGGGTAGACGTGGGGCTTCGGTAAGAGTGTGGATCCGATGAATTGTCACAAGTCCACTTATACATCTTGAATAATGTTGATGAAGTTCAAGCCGGCATATCTCGCACATAAAGAGGTCATAAGGAAAGAGAACCATCGAATGACCGAACAAAGGTTGATTAGGGAGCATAACGTAACTTTTGCAAACCGGTTCAAACAAAAGGTCGAGGGATGCGAATGTGTTTCGAGACAATGAAATGGTTAGCACGTGGTCCCGAGGTTGATGTCATAAGTTGGAATTCGTATGTGATCAATGGTTATACATTTTACACGAAGTCCCTACATGATAGGAGCACAGTCCGAACAATGGTGTTATGTTAGAGGTGAATCTATGCACTTCTCCGGTTCGAAAGACAAGAGGCCTAAATTGGCGGTCATGCCATATTATGGGGTTATTGAAGAGATTTGGGAGGTGGACTATGTCAAAGTTAGATTTCCCATCTTCAAATGCAAGTGGGTTAATGTCAATAATGGTGTTCGGATCGATCGACTAGGATTCACTTTAGTCGATGTCAATAGTAGAAGTTTTGGAGATGAACCTTTTATTATGGCGGATCATGCAAAACAAGTGTTCTATATCACCGATCAAGAAAATAAAATGTGGTGCGTAGCTCTCCAAGGAAAGAGGGTCATTGATATTGATGAGGAAAGTCATTCAAATTATGGTGATCTTCCCGAGAGTACTCCTTTTACAAGGGGTCTAGGACATGAGCGAAGAAGATGAAGCGGATAATGAACCCGGCATAAGAAATGATCATCAAGAAGGGATATGGGAGGATATCACTTTATAAAAGTGTCAATTCATAAGGTAATTAATATTCATATGCGAGAATTCTTAGAAAACTTTAAGGTTTTAACTATTATTATATGCCTTCTATGTTCTTAATTAAACAATGTCATCATTGAATATGAATTTGTTCTTGTTTTGTTTTTGTGGCGAGATCCGTTTCAAAGGGGCATGTTATAAAAGAGGATGCATGTTACGTTGTTGGGTGGGAATCAAATGAAGGTATGGTGAATAATATATTGGACTACATTTGTATGTTGAATTACGTCTTTGCATGTATTGTAACTCATTGCCTTTGTAATTAGTTATATGTTAGCTTATTGTATAAATTACTTTAGTTGTTTTAGACTTAATTAAGAGGCCACATAACTCATGGTGGATAATATTTGTATTCTTTTTCCCAATTCAATTTATTCATGTTCATAGCTTGTAGCTTAAAGTATATCGATTTTTATGTCTTGTTTTGGATGGTGGATTTGTGTATATATATTGATCGGGAAGAACAGAACAGGGGAAAAAATACGGGAAAATTTAGACCGCAAATAAAAATACGCTCTTAAATGTTCAAATATTAAGACCGGATGTATATATAACACCGCTCTTAAAGGTGTTAAGCCGGTCTTAAAAGTTGGTCTTTTAAGACCGGTCCATTGAAAAATTCGGTCTTGAAAGTCAGTCTTTTAAGACCGGGTAATTAGTCCTTCGGTCTTAGAGTCCTCTATCTTTAGGACCGGATTGATATTTGTCCGGTCTTAATATTTGGATCTTTTAAGAGCGGTCGATATTTATTTAGTGCGACTTTTAAGACCGAAGGTTTAAAATGTCCGGTCTTAAAGAAAATCTTTAAGACCGTGTAAAAGTCTGGTCTTAAAGGTCGACTTTTAATACCGCCTGGAACAAGACTGCTCGCGGGTCCGGTCCTAATGTACCTTTTTTGTCCGGTCTTAAAAGCCTTTTTTCCACTAGTGGTAATTGGTAAAACCGTCAATTATTCCTAGGAATGTAATTGTTTTTTTTTTTTACCTGAAAATCCTTTTGTTAGTAATTAAGTTTTGTATAAAGGAAGGAGGGCTAGGAGATAGAAGCTGTTCAGGTACCCAAAAAAAAAAAAAATTATATATCCTCCCTAGTTTACAATTTCAAAATTTTTCCTCATTTAGGGAATTTGGAGGATCTATTAGTTGATATTATAATGAAAAGATTTTATTCATCCTCATAAAATTGCAAATATTACAGACATAACAAAATATTAAACATTTATGTTGTCCATAAGAGTAGGGTAGGTACATTATGAATTTTCACATCAAATGTCAAAAACAAAAGAATTGAGAAAGTGAATGTATTAATTTCGAGTGAGGAATGGTTTGAGTTGAATACATTAATTTTATATTGAAATTTACCACTAAGTATAAGTTGAGCTCAATTTGAAAAATGAAATTTTCAATTGCTCCAAGCCCTTGAGCCATATAACTAATTTATGTTATTTATAAAAAATATATATTGATATATTTAGCGAAAATTACATTGAGGTCCCAAACTCCCAAAAAAGACAAATTATCACTATCAAGTTCCATGAAATCATCAAAATGATACGAAATTTCAAGGAACTTGTGGGTGATTTATTTGAAATGTAAAAAGAAGAATATACCCTTACTTTTCGTTAGTGGCACTGACTTGTTCATTTAGGTGTCCTGAATTGTTATTGGTAGCACCATGACTTCTTATGCCCTAATTTCTCAAATGTTGCACCTTGAGTCGTCATTAGTGTATGTCCACTTGTCAATTAAGACTTCTTGACTTGTCGTTTTCTTTTTGTCAAAGACTTCTAGACTTGTCGTTTTCTTTTTCTGAATAGATGAGAGAAAAGTCCCTAAATGTATGCATCAAAGAAAACAAATCAATATATTAACTTACAACTTCATCATATATTTTAATTCAAACAACTTCATCATGTATTTATAACAAATGTCTCGTTTTAAATAATGATGGACGGCTTACTATTTCTCCTACTATCTCCAAACCGTTAAGGAATCATGTTAAAAAAGTTATTAAAAAAACATTATGAATTTTTTTTTAAAGAAAAGAGGACAGCACCTCCAATAGAAAAAGACTTTCTTACACCTAAACTCCTAATGCCAAGACATCACAACCCAATGAAAAGAAAAAGGAATACAATAGTAAAAGTCTTACAGATACAAAACTAGAAAACATTAAAACTAGAATGCATAAAAAGAGAGGGAAAGATAAACATCTTAAATAAGGCCTTATTGAACTTTTTTTTAATCAATACCTAATTCAACTTTTTATATCAAGGAAACAAAAAGAAAAATATCCAATGATCTTATCACTTTATGGCATATGAAAAGCTCCTTAATGAGTGAGGTCGTGAGTTTAATCCCCCCTATGCATCCAAACTGTTGAGTTTTCCCCTCAAAATCAAAATCAAAATAAAATAAAGACCTATCTAACTTATCTTGATTCATCCTTTGAAAAATGAAATCATCGACCTTAAATTTGTTGGTGACTAGGATTGTACCTAAAATGTCAAATGACATTTTTAGCAAGGAATGATTGTCACCACTAACCTTAATTCAATTATAGAGTCATGTCAGAGGAGGTGGGTGTTTTACTCTAGCTAGAATTACCTGAAGTGTTGTATCATTCCTGTCGTCTCTAAACAATGTGCCAATTTTCCAGTCTCTAAAGAGTGTTTCCAAGGAACTGCAAAAAATAAACATCTCTGAGTTAGAGAATTGACAGTTGTACTAATTCAAATATGATAAATGTAATCACATGATGATTTGTGCAGTAACTTAGATAGACTTTTGAATGATATATATGAGAATAGTAAGTATACTCCCTTTTCAAAAAAAAAAAGTACTAGAATAAAAGTACCTTATTGGCTTGGAACGGAGGGAGTTCTAAAAGAACAATTAAATGAAAGCATTTGAAGTAAATCATTGAACAATTAAATAAGGAGAATTTTTCCAAAAATAAGAGAAAGGGATGTTTCAAGAGGTTGAGAGTAAAGAAAAGTACTAAATATAAGAAAAAGAGACTTAGAAGTTTATTTCACATTTTCCCTCAAATGAATCTGTCTACACTCTACACATAAGGAATAAATAATTTCCACGGATTAATTCAAAAAAAATCATATAATTAAATACTGAAGAACATTGTACATGGAAGCATGTAATAAGCAAAATGTAATAATACTGCATCTGGTTGTTTTCATAAGCAACATTCTTTCATTTTTTGCCATATTTTATTAGCAACATTTTGTCACTTAGGTTTGGCACTATATATAAGCAACAATTTGTGTTTGTCTCAAAATCTAATGCACTTTTTTTGCAATACCCCGAAATTTGAATTAGGGAATTTAAGGGCCAAAGTGCCAAAATGACCAAAATACCCCTAGGAGGAGTAAATAACTTAGGAAAATGGTGAAAAATCCTAAAGGGCAATGAAATAATTATTTAAATTGAGAGAGCGTATATTTCTAATTTTGGTAATTTAATAAATTACAAACTTGGAGAAATTGAAGAAGAATGCTCAAAAAGTATGGTAATGACCATAATGCCCTCACAAATTCTAAAATAAAGCAGAACACATGGAAACAGAAATGTCAGTGCAAGAATTATGAGGTAATGAGGTATTCTAATTAAGAAAATTATCAACTAATGATAATAAAGTAATTAAGTAATTTCTGGCTAATTACTTAAGCATAAGTAAAGAAAATTCACAGATAATTATGTAAAACCCTAAAATTAGTGGTTTTTGTTTTAAAATTAGTAAGAATATGTTTACTAATTAATTGGAAATTTTGGAGGAAAATAGTTGAGTTTAGGTATTTTTAAGCCTAAATACAAGAATAGACCAATTAGAGAATTTTGTGGAATTTTTGGAAAAAATAAATAAATAAATCATTAAATAATTAATTAAATAAAAAATAAATATTTATTAATATAAATAGAGGGCCAGCCGAAATTTGGACCCAAAATGAAAGAAGAAAAATAAAAATAAGAACAAAAATGTATATAGGTGCAAGTGGTATTATTTTATTAATATAATTAATTAAAGTAAAAAAATGTGAATAGTGATTTGGAAATTAGGAAACGGATCCTATCTAGAGATCTAGGAATGGGATTTCCAAAGTCAAGGAAAAATATTGATCAGTGAATTATTATCTTCCGTTAGACTCTTCCGGAAGAAAATTCTGAAGTCGTTTGTGCATTTCCTAATAAAACAAAATAGGGAAAAATGCATATAGGTATATTTTTTGATATAAAGAAAATAAATTCTAACTCAACATCTAGAAATTATTTTGGATTTATTTTGAGATATTTGGAATCAGTGAATTTTTCTGAAGAAGTTGGTATTTTCAGAAATGCGTTCTGAAACCGGACGCGATCGGACACGTTTTTCGAGAAAACTTCAACTGGACTGTTGGAGCCCTATATGAGATCAAAATTTAGGTTAACTTGGACATTTCTAGTAAGTGAGGAAATGGTTTCAAAGTTGTAAATCCAGAAGTTTGAAAGTTCTCCGAAATCACGCGAATCGGGTACCGATCGGGGAAATTCTATTAGACCGGGCTATAAAGCAACATAAGTCACCATTTTTGGACCACTCCAAAGCAGCCACATCACCTCCTAAATTCGGCCAAGATGCTCCCATGGTCATGAATTTTACACCATTTTTGGTGTGATTTTCCAAGGTTGTAAACAACTTTGGTATTTCCTTTTGTATCCTTTCAAAAATCTATAAATAGGAGGCCAAGGTTCTTGAATTTCTTCACACCAATTCCTCTCCTCATTGGCCGAACCTAGAGGGAGAAAGTAGAGAGAGAAGCTCTGGGCAAAATTGTGCAGAAGTCTTCAACGGGTAAGTCTTTCGGGCTTTAGCTTTTAAGTTCGAGTTTTTAGTTCTGTAGTTTATAGAATGGTTAGATAGTTTTAGTAAGTAGGGAATGAGATTCCTACTATTGTTTTTAGGCCTCATTGCATTGAAAAATGCCTGACGAGGTAAAAAACTTGGTAGGGATCAAGTACCTGAAAAGTTGAAGTTTTTATAGCTCTTTCAAAAGTAGGGGTTGTAATGCTAGGATCGCCTTTAATTTTCAAGTATGATTGGAAATCATATGGGAGGGCTATTTTAGTCTTTATTTTTGAAAATCAAAATGGCGTCGAAGTTCTGTTGAAATTTTGGGAAGAAAAGTAGTCAGAGTAACGAAGTGCTGGCGAAATTCCGCCAATTAGGGGTAGAAGGACAAAATGGTAATTTTTACCTAAAATGCCAGATATTGTGTCAAATCACTAATGAAAGTGATATTACTCTTATAGGACGTCAGAAATCCTAGTTTGCTGCCGTTACGCTGCCCGACGAGCCGCTGTTGGAGATTTCATGATTTTCCGTAAAAGTACAGTTTTCCGTAAAACGTGCTAGAAATACCGTAATCCGTCAACGAAGGTACGTTCGCGTACTGTAACACTAGCTCTGATGGATATAGTATGCTGTATATGGTATGTATGTGATGTGTGTATGGTGTGTATATATGGGGTGTTATTGGGATGCATATTATGTTAGAAAATAACTGTATGCATGCTGGGAGCGATATATCTGTGAGGCTGGGAGCGATATAATTATAATGCTGGGAGCGATACATCTGTAATGCTGGGAGCGATATATCTGTATGCTAGGAGCGATACATGTGCATTGGTTGGGTATGGTTTATATGTTGTTGTTTGGTAACCCATATGTGTGTATGTATACATGAGGTTAACCGTTACCTGAGATCCGGTGCGGATCTCAGCCCTTAACATAGCGTCAGGTTCCGGAGGACCGAGGACCGAGGAGAGAGGCAAGCAGCCCGAGTAGAAGTTCCGGCTGAAGACTTCGTCTCGCTGTTCCGGCAGGAGTCTTCCTTTTGATGTTGTCTTTTACTTCTGAAAACTCTCGGTTATTGAACCGCCTTTGTAATCAGCCAGAAACACTACTGTTGGCTTTTTGAATCTATATATCAGTTACTTTTCCGCTCAAATGCTCTACTATGATGTTTTCAAATGATGTTTGTTTAAAAAAAAAATTATACTGCTTTTGAAAAGTCGGGATGTTACATTTTTCATTTTTATGCCCCAATCATTCTCTCTAATTTTCCCCACTCATTCCCCATCTTTATAAAAAAAATGTATATTTGGAAAAAAAAAATTACATTCGACACACTTATTATTTTTAAATAATCTTAAACAACAATTTAATTTGGGTGACCTTAGCAGTTGTTGCTTAGAAAATTGTACCGAAAGGGAGTATTAAACTAATAATTGAAACAAGGGATCAAATCAGTGCTACCTTGGAAAATAAGAGAATTCGGGCCTAATATCCCCATCATTGTCTCGACATTGTTCTAAGAGAAACCCATAATCACAAATGTGGAGCCTTTGTAGAGAAGGAGGCATAATTTCTCCTTCTATTTTCTCAATGTCGGGAGAATCCAAATCTTGTAGTTCTTGAGAAGTTAGATGTCGAAGCCCTTTGCAATGCCTTGTCACAGATCGAAAATAGATGCAAAGCTGAGTGATAGTTGGAAGGTGATGCAATTCTGTAAGACATGATAATAACTTGTCACACTCTCTTATCTCAAGTCGTTGTAAACGTAACGGTAAGGTTATTGAAAATGGCTCCAGTTCTGGACATCCTTTTATAACTAACCGATACAAATATTGGCAGTTTGGGATAGAAGAAGCAAGCAGTGGGCATCTTTCAATTTCCAGATTCACTAAAGAAAGAAGTTGTCGAGGTAAATTTCCAATTAGTTTGGGACAATCATGAAAGCGAAGAGTGCGGAGCTTAGGGAAAGCATCCATATCTATTGAATTCCATTCTTCCCATGAGATCATATTTTCAAAATGAAGAGTTTCAAGGGATGGAAATGGTACAAGTGAAGCAGAATCATCTCCATGGAAAAACTCAGAACCAATAGCCACCACACTTTCTAATCCTTCAATAGTTAAGGTCCTCCGAGCAGATAGTTGCCCAAGTTTAACTGATTTCTGGAGTTGTCAATTTTGATCCTCTGTCCATTTCTTTTCATAACATACAAATAACTAAATTATATACATTGAAATATTCGTTAAAATTAGTTAAATAATTTTTTCCATATAAAATTAGCTCAATATAATAAATATGTTAAGAATGAAAATTATTTTTTCAAATATACCTCTATCTCTCTCATGTAGATAACGAGTTAGGCCCACTTGGATAGTTATTGGAGTTTGCATAACTTATATTGATATAGTAATTAATGAAAGAAATAATAAATATTTTCAAAAAGTTTTTGAAGCCTCTTATAAATAAGAACAAGTAATCTCCGAAAAATTTCCTTTAAAAAAGGGCTTTCACCGGCAAACTATTAGCTTATCAGAAAAGTGACTAAAGTTTCTCGGAAAAAATATAATCTAATATCATTTCCAAACAAAAAGATATACGAGTGTGTGTATAAGCAATAAATTATTCCATAAAAAATTTGAAAATATATTGTGTGTTTTTGAAGAATGTGTGTGTGTGTGAGGATGTACATATTAAAAGAAGTAATATTATGTTATGATAAAATATATATTGGTAAATATTACAAATAATTCTCAAATAAGCGATTTTCCTATGAGAGAGTGAAATAAGCACAACTTAATTACTTTCTTTTTTTTTGGAATAAAAGTTGAATTCCATATAAAGCTCAAAGAGCAAATAGTACAAGAGTCACTCCACTAACCTCCACCAACTTCCTCCCAATGGTTAGAAGGGGGCGGTTGATGAAGCATGCAAAAGGTGCCTATGATGTTATGAGATAATTTAACCAAATGATCAGCTAAAACATTATGTTCCCTAGGAATATGATTAATCAAGACTTCCCAGTCTTTAACTAACCACAACTTGGCATCAACTATAACATCACTAAAAGGATTAGATTGATCACAACCTCTAGTCAAAACATTAACAGCTTCAACACAATCTGATAACACAACAATTTTTCTGTATCCTAGGTTCCAACATAATTGAAGACCTTGGTTAATTGCAATAATTTCCGCTATAACTGGTGGAACTATCGTAAGTAGTTTGCACAACTTAATTACTATGGAGGAGTTTGGGGGGCCTAATATTATTATAATAATTCTTTCTTGTGCCCCAAGTCAGCAATCATTATATACAGGAAAGACAAGTCTTTAAGTTAGGAATTTAGTTTTAAAACGGTTGCAAAAGGTCACAGGATGTGTGTCTATAGTTACATTTTATTTTTAATCAAGTTCCTGTAGTTTCAAATGTTTGATGAAAGGGGAAAAAATAAGTCAGTGATGAAATAATAGAGTCGCAAGCGATAAAAATAAGAATATCAATGGTAGCATAAAAAGGCAGATGAGGGGAAAAAAATACCTTGATAATGCATGGGGTTGTCAAGTGAGCCTACATATTTTGTTGAGTTTGAATCCAAATTCATATCTTCCTCGACATCTTTCCCATCTTCTTCTTCTTGTATTTTTTGCAACAAGTTCGTAACAATAGTTAATCTTCTAGGGTCCATGAATTGAATATTTTCTACGTTACTTTGTAGGTTGTTTACATGAACTCCAACATAGATTTCCTCTGCTTCGCTCTTAAAGGAAACCTCCACTTGATTCCACTTATTTACAAAGAAGAGTTCAGTAGTACTGGGAATTATGCATTGCATATCACATATATATATGTGATCAGTCCTTATTCTTGGCGGGAAAACCCACGTAGAATTAAAAATACTCGTGTGATTGATGCGCACTGAGAATCCACAATTGTAGACAAGATGTCGGTGATCTTCACAAAGAATCCAAAGAGAAGCCAATGGGAATACATTACGAACCCAAAATGATACAGAACTTCCTTGATTATAATGATGGAGCCATTTTGGAAGTTCTTTTCCTGGCAAAATAAAGTTTATTTTCCCAGGCTGAATGTTTAATGCCTGCCAATTGAGTATTGCCAAAAACGAAAAGTTAACTAAGATGTCAGGTATAAAAGAGTATAATAATAGAAGGAGAGCTAAGGGGAGGGGGGAGAGACATACCTTCTTCAATACTTTCCTTTTGGATGACTCAGTCAATGATGTGCACTAAAACGATACAAGTTTGGTGCCATCCCTCCAATATAATATGCTCAAGTTGAATGTAATCAGACAACAAAAGATCTTCCAAATTGTTGCATTCTTTGATGCATTCTGGAAGAATTGTGAAATTATTAAAACTTAGATCTAAATGTTTTATATTAGTGAAGGGAAAGACAAAAGGCCAAAGAGTTATCTGATAAATTGCAATTTGAGAAACAAAGCCAATCCATTTTCAATGACATGGCTGAGCAATACAAGCTTGCTTCATCACCACCTTCATGCATCTTAAAATGACTCAGTCCTTCACAACGTACTGCTCTTAGTTCAATAAGGTTTGGTAATGCACAAATGCTAGTTGGTAGCTGCTTAAGATTAGAACATTCATCCACCGATAGGGTATCAAGTCCAATAAGATTGCAAACTGAATATAGTAATTCGGTAATTGTTGTCTAGTACAAATGAAGTGTTCGCATTTCTTTCATAACATACAAATAACTAAATTATATAGATTAAAATATTCGTTAAAATTAGTTAAATAATTTTTTTCCATATAAAATTTGTTAAATATAATAAATATGTTAAGAATAAATATTATTTTTCAAATATACCTCTGTAATACCCGGATATTTATCTGGAATATTATAAATAAAAGTTGGATATTTCTGATAAGTGAAATTTCAATCTCCGGTCTTGTATAAATACAGTCTATTTTCTAAGTAGAAATTCTGTAGGAAGTTAGGAAATTTAAGGGCCAAAGTGCCAAAATGACGAAAATGCCCCTAAGGGACATAAATAACTTAGAAAATTTATGAAAAATCCTAAAAGACAGTAAAATGACCAAGTGAGATAGGAGACTATATAATCTCTAATTATTGTAATTTTATGAATTATGAAATTGGAGAAATTGTTGGAAAATACTCAAAAACCCTTGTAATTATGGAATAATGCAAGAGGTATGAAAATACTAATGTTAATACAAGAGTATGAAGGTAATGAGGCTTTGTAATTAAGAAAATTATCAACAAGTGATAATGAAGTAATTAAGTAATATTGGGCTAATTACTTAAGCATAAGCAAAGGAAATTCAGTAATAATTATGTGAAGCTCAAAAATTATTGGAAATTAGTGGAATATTAGTAAAAATGTATTTACTAATTAATTGGAAATTTTTATGAAAAATCATTGAGTTTAGGTATTTTTAGGCCTAAATACAAGAATGGACCAATTAGATAATTTTGTGGAAATATTTGGAAAAATTAAATAAATAAATCATTAAATAATTAATTAAATAAAAAATAAATATTTATTAAAATAATTAAGGGTCCAGCCGAAATTCCAAGAGAAAAATAAATGAAAAATGAAATAGGAACAACTTGTGCAACTTGCATATTAAAATAATAATATAATTAATTAAAGTAAAATATGTGAATAGTAATTTAAAAATTGGGAAACGGATCCTATCTAGAGATCTAGGAATAGGAATCCCAGGGTCAGGGTAAAATATTGATCAGTGAGTTTTTACCTTTAAGTGACCTCTTCCGCACGGACACGATTTTCGAGAAACTTCTACCGAACACGGAATGCCCTGTATGGAATCAAGGTTTAGATTAGAATAGACATTTCTAGTAAGTAAGAGGAGATCTTCAAAGTTAGTTAACCAGAATTTTGAGATTTCTCCGAAAGTACGCGATTCGGACACCGATCGGAAACTTATCGGTAAGACTGACTTCTTGAGGAAGTAAGTGACATCACCACCATGACATCATGGCTTTAAATGATGATGTCAGCTGCCAAGTGGCCCGGTGAGGATCGTGACATGTGGCAAAGTGCGATCCGTGGGCCGATATCCGATATGAAAAAGTAGTGAATAGTGTCACATTTTCTTCTATAAATAGCCAAGTTTCCTCTTCATTTCTCACACCATTTTGAAGAGCAAAACCTATTCTAGAGAGAGGATTTTAGAGAGAGAAGCTCTGGGAAAATTACACGAAGCTCTGGGTAAGTTTTCCAGATCAGAGCTTTAAGCTTTCATAGTTCTTTCAATAGTTAGTAATGCTAGAGTAGTCTTTATTTTTATGATTGGATATCATATGGGAGGGCTATTTTAGTCTTTATTTTCGAAAATCATGATGGCGTCGAAGTTCTGGCAAAATTTTGGGAAGAAAATAGCCTATGTAGCGGAAGCGCGGCGAAATTCCGCCAAGTAGGGGTATAGGGGCAAAATGGTAATTTTTACCTAAAATGCCGCTTATAATGTCAAATTACTAATAGAAGTGACATTATTCTCATAGGATATCTGAAACGCTGATTCTGCTGCCGTTACGCTACCGACGTGCCGCTGTAGGACTTTTGCACGTTTCTCCGTAGAAAGTACGTTTTCCGCCGGTAGTACCTAACGTTGCCAACGAAGGTACGGACGCGTACTGTAACACTAATCTTGCACATCTTAAATACTTATATGTCAATGATATGTTCGTAGACCGTTATACTGATAGCTTATACGGGTTATAGTTTTGATAACGCCGTTTTGTTTTCCTAGCGCCGAGGACACGACTAATTATCGTGGCACCGGTGAATAGTGCAAGCCGTTGTTGTTATTTACCTTATGGGGCTTTACATATTGCTCGTGCTTATGTTTTGTCGGCATAATAATCATGCATCTCTAGTATGCTTATGATATCTTGTTGTATTAGCTCTTGAATATCTCATTGGCCATATACTTGTGTTGTTTGGGTATGAGGTTAACTGTTACCTAAGATTCAATGCGTTGAATTGAATCTCACCGTAGCTTCGTGGTCGGGAGGACCACGGTTCGTGGATAGAGGCAAGTACCGGAGTAGGCGTGCGGTGAAGACTATCTCTATCTTATCGTATTCATTATTACACTATTTCCTTCCTAAACCTTAGGATTACTGTAATCATTACAATGTTACACAATGGTTGATGTTTTGGCTAAGAATCCAATTACTCTTTCGCTCTATTGCTTTACTCTGATTGTTTGTTTAAAAAAAAAAAAAAAATCCGCATTTCAAACATGGGATGTTACAACCTCTATCTCTCTCATGTAGATAATGAGTTAGGCCTGCTTGGATAGTTATTGGAGTTTGCATAGCGTATAGTGATATAGTAATTAGTGAAAGAAATAATAAATATTTTAAAAAAGTTTTTGAAGCTTCTTATAAATAAGAACAAGTAATCTCCCAAAAGTTTCCTTTAAAAATGGGCTTTAAACGGCAGACTATTAGCTTATCAGAAAAGTAACTAAAGTTTCTCGGAAAAAATCTAATCCAATATCATTTCCAAACAAAAAGATATATGAGTGTGTGTATAAGAAATAAATTATTGGGAAAATTACACTCAGGTCCCAAGGAAGGAAAAAAATTACAAAAAAGTCCCTTGAAATCACAAAATTACAGAAAAGTCCCAAAGGAATTTTTGTTGTAAATACATACATTTCTTGTTGTAAATATATACATTTCCTGTTGTAAATGGTTTGGGACTTTTTTGATATTATTTGTACGGAATTTTTTAAATGTTGTTGTAATTACATACTTTTTCTGTTGTAAATGGTTAGGTGTTTAAATGTTGTTGTAAATATATACATTACCTGTTGTAAATGGTTTGAGACATTTTTCAACTTTCCTCTTTCTTCTTTATCTTCTCTCACTACTACAAAATATGGATATTACTACCCTAAAAGACGTCCTTATTTTAAAAAATGAAGTAAAAAATGAAGGCGGTGGCATTGTCGTAATTATTTACTTGATTTTAAGACTTTAGACAACCTAAATATTAATTTAGGACGCCTAAAGTTTTTTTAACTACCTAAATTTATTTTAGGTAGTCTAAAATGTAATATTTGGCGCAATTTAGGATATTTTTTGGCGCGTGGAAAATTTTTGGCGACCTAAAAGTAAATCAGATCGCCAAAAGCAGTATTTTTGGCGACCTAAAAGTATTTCAGGACGCCAAAATCAACATTTTTGGCGCAATTTTGAAAATTTGGGAAATATTTTGGCTCCATAATTTTTTTTGGCGACCTGAAAATGAATCAGGTCGCCAAAAGCAGTATTTTTGGCGACCTGAAACAAATTTCAGGTCGCCAAAAAGGATAAAAATTTTCGGAAAAAAATTTCGGAAAATAATCAAATCAAATCAAAAAAATCGAAACTAATACTAATCTAATCTAATCAAATCCAAACTTTTACTAATCAAATCAAAGAAATAAAAAATAATACTAATCAAATCAAATCAAAGAAATCGAAAATAATACTAAACAAATCTAATCAAATCCAAACTTTTACTAATCAAATCAAAGAAATAAAAAATAATACAAATCAAATCAAATCAAATATATAGAAACTTTTACTAATCAAATCAAAGAAATCGAAAAATAATCAAATCAAATCAAAAAATCGAAAATAATACTAATCAAATCCAAACTTTTACTAATCAAATCAAAGAAATAAAAATAATACTAATCAAATCAAATCAAAGATATAGAAACTTTTACTAATCAAATCAAAGAAATCAAAAAATATATATTTAAAAAACATTTTAGCATCCTAAAATATATTTTAAGACGCTTAAAAGGAAAACTTTTTGGCGCCTGGGTAATTTTTTAAAAAAATTTGGCGCTAGGGTAATTTTTGGCGCCCTGAATTTGTTTCAGGACGCCAAAAATAGTAGTTTGGCGACCAAACAAATTTCGTGTCGCCAAAAGGATAAAAATTTTCGGAAAAAATTTGTGCCAAAAATAGTATTTTTGGCGACTGAAACAAATTTCGTGTCGTCAAAATACTATTTTTGGCGACCTTAAACAAATTTCAGGTCGCCAAAAATACTATTTTTGGCGACCTGAAACAAATTTCAGGTCGCCAAAAAGGATAAATGTATTTATTAGCTATTCGATCTGTCACGGCGCGCTACACAATCGATCTCCCTCACACGCGCTAAAACTCCTCTCCTTTTCCACTCGTCTCGTGCCTCGTCCTCCCTCCATCTTCCCTCCTCGATCCTCTGCTCCTCCTCCGATTCAGTAGTCGTTAGTTTCGTCGCCTCTTCCCGCCATGAGAAGTTCGGAGGAAAACAGATCTAAGTTTCCCTCGCCATTGAGATCTCGAAACCGAGCGACACCGGACGCCACCGCGGATGAAAGCCACAGTTGATTTCGTTGCGGATCTGTTCGGGTGGGTTTGTTCTAGGTTTTTTAAGATAACCTTATCGCTTGCTTCTTATTTTTGATGTTTTCTGCATTTGCTCCATGGCATTTTTATTATTCTAGATTTGCTCCTTAGCATGTTTCTTGAATTTCGATCTGCTCTTCCTCTGCCCAAATCGTGGCTTGCTATCTTCGATCCGCTTGGCTCATCACTATCTAGCTCCCCGAAATTGAGGTTCGGGGATTTTTTTAAAAAGGCGTCATGTGAGGCGACTGAATAAATTTCAGACGCTCGATATTAGCGTCTGAAATAATTTCAGACGCTGATATTAGGCGACTGAATTTATTTCGTGTCGCCTAATATCGGCGTCCCGAAATTATTTCAGACGCTAATATCAGGCGTCCTGAAATTTATTCAGGTCGCCTCACATGACGCTTTCAGGTCGCCTAATATCAGGCGTCTTGAAATTTATTCAGGTCGCCTAATATCAGGCGTCCTGAAATAAATTCAGGTCGCCAAACTTAAAAAAAACGACTACCCAGCCCGAGACGTCCCTCTGAAAAAGGACGTTAATTGGGCCTTATTTAGGTCGTTTTTTCGTTTTTTTGTAGTAGTGTCTGCATACCTTCGAATCCGTTGGACCCTCTCCTCTCTTGCCTTCTTCACATCTCTCTCACCTTCCTCGTCATCCATCCCTTGCCCGCCGTCCCTCGCCGTCATCCCTCACTCGTTCACTCAATTGGTCGCCCGCCATCCCTCACTCGTCGTCCCTCGCTCGTTTGCTCACCGTCGCTTGCTCGTCACCGTCACTCGCTCACCGTCCCTTGCTCGTCAACGTTGCTCACTCACCGTCGCTCGCTCGTCACCATCGCTCGCTCACCGTCGTCGCTAGCTCGTTAGATCAATCGCCATCCCAACTTCAATCTGCACAGTACAGCTCTTCGATCTGCCCCTGAAACTTTAATTTCTTCAATCTGCGATTTCTACATGAGTTTAAATGTGATTTCTTCCTTCTCCTCTGAAACTTTTTCATTTCTTTGTTTTAGGATGATTTTGATTTTTGTATTGTTTATATATATTTGGAATTTGTGGATCTGGAATGTAGATCTGGAATGTAATGTGTGTTTCTTCCTTCTCCAATGTGTGTTTATATATATTTGGAATGTGTGATCTGGAATGTGAATGCTCTCTCTCTTTTTTTGTTTTATGCAATATTCACCATTTTGTGATCCAAATCAAAGGGAAGGATAGCAGTGAAGGTAAAGGTAAATCGTGGTGGAGATCGATCTGGATCGGGGCTTTTAAAAAAAAAAAACAATTTGACGTCCTAAAAGGTCTTAGACGCTGTAAGCTTTGAAATATGACGTCCTACTATGTTCTAGGACACCGAAAGCCTTGTACTTTCTACGCCCCTAAATAGGCGTCCCTACAGAAAATGACGCCGAAGGGGGGGGGGGAAAATAGGACGTTAAATAGCTTTTTTGTAGTAGTGTTAGCTTTACGTAATCATTTTTAATTTATTTTCCCAAACATTAGTGCCTTAGGTTGTTTTAAATTCGAGCAGTGTGTGTGTGCGTGCAGGCGTATGTGTGTGTGTCAAATCATAAATATAACACTTAACCAAGTAATCACCATGTTTATTACCAACCCAAAATATTCAATTAAGAATACTGGAGAAAGTGGAGAACTTGGACATGCATTAGCAGCATTAGAAGGATATGTGTGTGTTTATTACCAACCCAAATTATTCAATTAAGAATACAGGAGAAAGTGGAGAACTTGGACATGCATTAGCAGCATTAGAAGGATGTGTGTGTGTGTGTGTTATTAGGCTACTATAAGACTATAGTATCTTGAATTTGTCATATAATAAACAAATTTTCTGACTCATAGCTATGACAAATTAATGAATTATACTATAAATAAATAAATAAATTGATTGATACGGTGTAGAGATTTTTCTTTAAAAAAACTGTTAGAGGACACAAAAATGGGAAAGAATGGTATAAATAGATATTGATTACCCTGTTTATTAGGGACCTCCTCACTTATTTATTACAACTAAACTTCTTTCTTGTACCCTAAGGCCCCGTTTGGTATACAGAATCAGTGGGAAAGGAAAGGAACATTAGTAAATTCCTCCGCTTGGTACACATTTTTGACAAATCTTTCCTGGGACCCAAGTTCTTTGGCCCACCAATCTTCTCTCATATGTGGGAAAATCAGATCCCACCAAAATTGGTGGGATCTCATATTCCCATGTCTCTGTTCACATTTTTTTGACAAATTTACCCCTCAAATTTGAACTTGGCGGGAACGTTTGAACTATGCGGGAAAGTTTGAACTTGGAAGGAAAGTTCGAATTTGGAGGAAATTTTGTTTTTTACATGAGTTCAAACTTGACAAGAGCATTTTTTTAAAAAATATATTTTAGCAAAAAACCTGTTTTTCTTTTTTATTTTAAATTAATTACTTTTTAGGGTAAAATAGACATTTCTTGATTCTTTATCAACTATCACCCCTTCATTTTCTTCATACCAAACAACTCATCTTCCCTCATATTTCAAAATCTTCCCTTCCCTTCCTTTTCTTCCTCTAAGTTCTTCTCATACCTTAAATTTTTCCCGTACCAAATGGGACCTAATTAAGTTACTTGGTCTAGTGGTGAACAAATTAGATCACAAAGTG
Source organism: Acacia pycnantha (assembly GCA_025563575.1). NCBI lineage: Eukaryota > Viridiplantae > Streptophyta > Magnoliopsida > Fabales > Fabaceae > Acacia > Acacia pycnantha. Next base: position 6,794,686 of record JAMWYP010000003.1, on the reverse strand, counting down.
AGAGGATTGGGGTTGAATTCCCAAATCGATTTTTTAGAAAAAAAAAAAGAAATTGGAGAGAAGTATCATGATCGCAAAGGCTTGACCCTAATAAAAACTCCCAAGTGATGCTTTATATAGAATTTTACATTGGTTGTATCGTTCATAACTTATGAAACATGTCTTTTTATAAATTTTACACTCCTATGGTCCTTAATGTAAGATTTATTTATCTATTGAATTAAGATTATTGAAGTTAAATAAATTACTTAATTATAATATATGTAACATTATCTCTCTAAAATATTTATGTAACATTATATAATAAACCAATTTATAAGTTAAACAAATTAGTCCAGAGAAAAAAGATAAATATAAGAGATAAAATGAAAAAAAAAATTTTATATTTAGAACCAAAATATCAACACAAATTATGTCTTATATTTGGGATTAGAGGAGTATTGTATATTGATGTATAACCTTGAAATGATTTTCCAATTTGATAAATCAAAATACTAATTTAATCAAAATTGAATGTGTTGGTTATAAGTAGTGGCGATGATTGGCGAATGAAGATTACAAGAGCAACTGCTACAGGTTCCGGCCACTTCTGTATTTGTACCTATGAATATCACATCACCTCTCGGCCTTAAATATGTGTTGCTCCCATTTGTATCACCAGCCAATATAAAATGGCCTTCATAACGCCTCACTGTTTCCTTCAACTTCAACAGCTAATATTATTAGCACCATATATTGAGTTATTCAAACCTATTTACATTTCACCCACCATGGTTTTCAAGTAATAATTAAAAGCTTGTTTCTATCAACCCAGTGAGGGAAAAAAGGATGTTACATTCAATTTTATTATAATTGGCTGCTAAATTACAAATAATCTAAGTGAGGGAAAAAAGGATGTTACATTCCACGAAACGTACGGATCATTGCCTAAAAAAAATTCATTACCGCAATGTTTAGACTTGTATATCTATTGGGATGGGATTGTATATATTGGGCCTCGTGTACATGTGGCTAGCCCACAGATTATGCTAGTTGTGTGTGATTTGACACAAACCTTAGACTTAAGGTGTGCATGGTAATGCTCCCAAAATGAGTTTTTTCTTAATTTATGTTCCCAGGAACGAAATTGAATAGGAATTGTGTTTGGTAAATCCGGTTTTTTTTTCTGTTCCTGGGATGAACCGGTTTCTTTTTTGTGCTGGGGAATAAAAAAAAAAAAGAAGCAGAAAATTTATGCTTCTCTATTCCAGGGCATAAAGTCAGAATCTATTTTTCCCCTTCTCTCTTCCCCTTCTCTCGATCGTGACATTGACAAAGCAAAGAAATTTCAATCACCCTAAGCAACGGATCAACTACATTCCCCATCGCCACCTGCCACCCGTCGTCGCCGCCACCACCTCCCCCACCGCCGCCGCCGCTGCCACTACCGCCACCCCCACCGATGCGGCCGCCCCCACCACCACCGTCGCCGCTGCCCCTGCCACCACCACACCGCCACCACCACCACCGCCACATAAACAATTTTTTGAATATAAAAATTACATAAATAAAAATAAAATGTGTTAACAAACGTAATTCTGATTCTCGGAGTAAAAATAAAATGAGTTAACAAACGTAATTCTGATTCTCAGAACTTTTCTCAGGCACAGAATTAGAAAAAAATGTTTCATCTCAGAATCAGTGTTGGGGAACAGAATGGTTCCCATGCACATCCTTAGATGAGTGGTTAGCCAAATACATGATAAATAACCACTCATCTAAGTCTTCTACTCATGTACATGTTGGAATTTAATATTGTAATTAATATTCCAATTAATTCTATTTATGGCCCACATTAATTCCAGTTTCGTAACCGTCCATTAATTCCGTAACGGCCCAATCAATACGCATTTAATTGCGTATTGATACACATTTAATGCCTTTCCTTTTTTAACTCTGTGATGGCCAGAGGGGAATTGAGCGTGTAAATCTGTATGGTCCTTGGGTCTGCTCTCTCATGAGTTTTACAGAACGCACACCATCTGCAGAGGAGAGAGTGAAGGCTTAGAAGACCCATATTAGAACAGCTTCTTGTTCGTAAGGTAAATCAATGGCTGGAGGTACGTAGTTCCTTCATATTAATTCCGCATTGATCTTATGCTATTCAGTTGTTAAGCATGACTAGATCACCTTTATTTCTAACATTTGGTATCAGAGCTTCAGTTAATTTGCCTCTGCCTTGATTTTCTCTGAATCGGTTTTCATGAGAAAGAAGAGAAGTTTTTAATCTAGATTTTCTGGAAATATTTTTCCTGGCCTTTATTCTCTAAAATCAATATATTTGCTAATTGATTTTTCGATCTGTGATTTTTCCCTTTGATCTGGGATCTGGGCCTCCTAAATATATGGTTATGATCCTGATTTTGTTTGATTATTCATGAACACTATTGTTCTGGATCATTATTAATTTTTGGTGATTATTTTTCCATCACTATGTACCGTCCTTCGAACTTCCCGATCGCCTGAGACGCCGTGAAATATGGACGACAACAGCATCAGGATCGCCGGAAAATGGATCTGGAGCACTATGTTTCCGGCGGCTGTGTTTCTGGTCTTGGTGGCGTCTCAGATCATGGCAGCAGCAGATCCTTCCTGGTCGCATTCGGACTTGGCGACTGGAGGTGCTGGTAAAGAGATTTGGAGTCGCCGGAAAAGGCGATCTGCATCTGCAGATCGGGCGATGAAACTGGGTCACTGGAACAGGGTCATAGGGATCCGGTTTTGAGGAGGAAGACGAGAAAAAAAAAATCCAGAAACGGTCCAACAGGTTTCAAACAAAGGATCCATGCGTGCTGAGTGCCCCAGTTGTGCCATGGAAAATATAAACTATTAATAAATTTTGATGATTTATTATTTAGTTACAAAATTTCATAAACTGCCAAAAGTGGGTTTTTGAATTTAAGACGTGTGGGACCGCGGAAAAACATGAAAGTTGACGTTTTGCCATATGCAAAATGAATCATTATTAAGTTTAAATGATTTATTAATGTCAAATGTGGACATTTGTTATATTTAAAACATTTCCTAATTGATTAACACATTTTTGGAAATGACAAAATTGGGCTTCGAACCTAAGATCTGTGGGTGCGTGGTTACGCACACTTATATGGCAGGAGATGAATCATTATTGGTTTAAATGATTTATTAATTGATAAGCAAATTTTTTAGAATGTCAAAAGTGATATTCGAGACAATGCCTTTTCAGATTAATATCTTAATTTGGAATCTTAAACCACTGGGCCAATTGTTCAAATGTGGAGAGCAATTGTTCTGGGCATCTAAATCTTTTATTTCCTTCTTGGAATATACATGCAAAAAAGTTGCATAATATGCATAACATGAAATATCCAATTTTATTTTAGTATTGCTTATAGTTTATTGCAATATTAACTATTAATGTTGAGTGATCTATATATTTTTAATTAATTAGAGAATAGCCACAACATCTTTAATTAGTCAAAATTATATATTAAATTGCATGATCACATAATGACATTAGTTGTAATTAATCATATGTAATATAATAAATCTTATCCCACAGGAATTTTTATTATATGTTTTATATGATTAATTAGGGTGGAATATCAAATTAAATTCTTAACTTACCCACAGGAATTAAGAATAAAGAAATAATTTGGTAGTTCTATCATAGAGTTGTGAATCCAATTGAATTAGAACTTTAGCCCACAGGCAAGTTTTATGTCAGTAGATTCACTATTTTCAACATGATTTACATTGGTAAAACATGATATGGTATTATTAGTCTCAAATCTTAATTTTTAAGCATGTATTTTTCTTAATTGTGCAGTACAACAACCTGCAATTTTCTCTGATATGAAAAACGAAATTCCCGAACTGAGGGGTGATAACTATAAGGTATGGAGAGAGAGAGTTCTTCTCCAATTAGGGTGGATGGATATAGATTATGCTATTAGGAAAGACGAACTGTAACATCCCAATTTCAGAGCCAAATTTTTTTTTTTAAAACATCAGAGTAGAGCATCGGAACAAAACATTGAGTAACTGATTATAACAATAACAATGGCGTATCTGCCTGTTCGTAAAGATTAATACATTATCTGATTATGAATTTACATCTCATCGGCCGATCATTACACGGTCTTCACGTGGTCTTCATCTTCATGTGTGATGTCTGCTCTGCTTACTCTTATCCTCCGTCCATGGTCTCTCTCTCCAGAAGCACTAGGAAAACCCTGACGGCATTATATTTAGTATAACCCGTAAAGCTGTAAGTGATTATCTAAGTTTATTACCTTAGTCACTGTGCATGGCCCAGAACAGAGTTCCACCCATGGCTTATGAAACTATCCATACCATATATAAGCAGACTATAAGCATCAGAGTTAGAATTACAGTACGCCGCGAACGTACCTTCGTTTGATGGTACTTCGGTACTTTTGACGGAAATGGCACGTTTTACGGAAAACGGCGAAACGTCCAACAGCGGCTCGTCGGACAGCGTAATGGCAGCGAATCAGAGTTTTTGATGTCCTATAAGAGTAATATCACTTCTATTAGTGATTTGGCACTATAACTGGCATTTTAGGTAAAAATTACCATTTTGCCCCTATACTCCTACTCGGCGGAATTACGCCAGCACTTCGTTACTCTTACAAATTTTCTTCCCAAAATTTCGCCAGAACTTCGACGCAAATATGATTTTCGAAAATAAAGACTAAAATAGCCCTCCCATATGATATCCAATCATACTTGAAAATTTAAAGGCTATTCTAGCATTACAACCACTATTTTTGAAAGAGCTATAAAAGCTTCAACTTTTCAGGTACTCGATCCCTACCAAGTTTTTTACCTCGTCAGGCATTTTTCAATGCAATGAGGCCTAAAAACAATAGTAGGAATCTCATTCCCTACTTCCTAAATCTAACCAACAATTCTACCAACTACCGAACTAAAAACTCGAATTTAAAAACTAAAGCCCGAAAGACTTACCCGTTGAAGAACTCCGTACAAAATTTGCCCAGAGCTTCTCTCTCTTCTTTCTCCCTCTAGGTTCGGCCAAGGCAAGGAGAAATGGTGTGAGATTTTTTGAAGAGAGGCATGCCTTTATATAGGCAAGTTGTGTAATTTTCACAAATCACTTTGTGCCCAAAGTTGTAATTTTCCCTTCGATTTTTAACCATGGAAAATAAGACCAAAATGGTGTATAAACCTTGTCCATGGAGCATGTTTGGTCGACATAACATGGTGATGTGGCTGCAATGGAATGGTTCCAAAAGTAGTGACTTATGTTGCTTTATAACCCGGTCTAATAGAATTTCCCCGATCGGTACTCGATTCGCGTGATTTCGGAGAAATTTCAAAATTCTGGATTTACAACTTTGAAGACATGTTCTATCTTACTAGAAATGTCCAAGTTAACCTAAATTTTGATTCCATATAGGGCTCCAACAGTCCAGTTGAAGTTTTCTCGAGAAACGTGTCCAATCGCGTCCGGTTTCAGAACGCATTTCTGAAATCATCAACTTCTTCAGAAAAATTCACTGATTCCAAATATGTCAAGATAAATTCAATCTCATTCATAGATATTGAGTTAGAATTTATTTTCTTCATATCCAAAAATATGTCTATCTGCATTTTTCCCTATTTCGTCTTATTAGGTAAATGCACTAACGGCCTCGGAATTAACGTCCGGAAGAGGTCACTTGAAGGTAAAAACTCACTGATCAATATTTTACCTTGACTTTGAAATTTCTATTCCTAGATCTCTAGATAGGATCCGTTTCCTAATTTCTAAATTACTATTCACATTTTTTTTACTTTAATTAATTATATTATATTTTAATTGCAACTTGCATGAACTTATCTTTCTTTCATTTTTTCTTCTTTTTCTAGGCCAAATTTCGGCAGCCATCATATATATATATATATATATATATATATATATATATATATATATATATATATATATTATATATATTTTTTTAATTAATTAATTAATTATTATTTTAATTATTTTTACCAAATTTTCATAACTTTTCCCTATTGGTCCAAACTTGTATTTAGGCTCAAAAATACCTAAACTCAACTATTTTTTTCCAAAATTTCCAATCAATTAGTAAATATATTTTTACTAATTTTAAACCTTTTTCCACTAATTTTTGAGCTTTACATAATTATTTTATAATTTCCTTTGCTTAAACTTAAGTAATTAGCCAGTAATTACCTAATTACTTTATTATCACTTGTTGATAATTTTCTTACTTAGGATGCTTCATTACCTCATAATTTCTGTATTGACATTTTTGCTTTCATGTCTCTTGCATTATCTTAGCACCTACAGGGGTATTACGGTCTTTTCCTTACTTTTTGAGTATTCTTCTACAATATCTCCAAGTTTGTAACTTATTAAATTACCTAAATTAGGGACAATATCCTTCCCTATTTCAAATAGATTTTTACTTGCTTCTTTTATAGCTTTCACAATTTTCCTAAATATTTATGACCCTTAGGGGCATTTTCGTCATTTGGCACTTTGGCCCTTAGATTCTCTAATTTTCAAGAGATTTTCCTTTAGAAATAAAACAATTATAACTTAATATTTGATATCCCATATTCACCTACTTTCTATAGGTATAATTTTACCAAATTATGATACGTATTTTGGGGTATTACACGAACCACCTCCCATTACTGCAACCAGCTCTCCAGATCAGGTTGATCTTTATGAGAAATGGGAGCGCAGTCAAAGGTGTGCGTGAGCACATCATGCAAATGAGGGACATTGCAGCTCAACTAAAGCAACTTGAGGTTGACATGTCTGACTCTTTTCTCGTGCACTACATTCTGAACACCCTTCCACAGCAATATGGACCTTTCAAGATATCCTACAACACACATAAGGATAAATGGTCAATTAATGACTTGTTGACCATGTGTGTCCAGGAGGAGGGTAGGCTGAAAATGGAAATGGGAGAGAGTTCATTTATGACCACTGAGAAAAAGGGTCAGACTGAGAAAAAGGGTCAGACTCAAGCCAAAAGAAGGGGAAAGGAAAAACACCACCCCAAGGTGGAATTAAGAAGGAATCCAAGTGTTTCTTCTGTAAAAAGAAGGGACACATGAAGAAGGACTGCTCTAAATTCCAGCAATGGCTTGAGAAGAAAGGTATGTCAGTCTCACTTGTTTGTTATGAATCGAATATGGTTGATGACATTAATGGCACTTGGTGGGTTGACTACAATCCATATTTCGAATACCTTGCAGGGTATGCAAAACCTAAGGAAGCCATTGGGAAGTGAACAATTCATCTACTCGGGTGGAAGGATTCGTTCGCATGTGGAGGCTGTAGGGACTTGCAGTTTAATCTTAAGTAGAGGCTTTGTTTTAAGTTTGGAAAAGACCTTTTATGTTCCAAGTTTCTCTAGAAATTTGATTTCAGTTTCAAGACTTGTACGTTTGGATTATTCCTTTATGTTTTATAAGACATCTTTGGATTTGTTTTATAAATCAAATTTGATTGGGAATGGTACATTGTCTAATGGTCTTTATCCTATTTGCTTGAAAAATTCCTTATGATGCCATGCATGTTTCTGTTGGTTCGAAACGTAGTGTTATGAATGAGGATTCCTCTATGTTGTGGCACAGGAGATTGGGACATATCTCCATTCAGAGAATTGAGAGATTGGTGAAGGAAGGGGTACTTAGTACTGGACTTTATCGATTTTGAGACTTGTGTAGACTGCATAAAGGGAAAGCGGACTAACAAGTCAAAGAAAGGTGCTAAGAGGAGTACTTGAATTGTTAGAAATCATACATACGACATTTGTAGTCCTGAAATGGACGCGTATGGTCAGAAATACTTCATCTCCTTTATTGATGATTACTCACGATACATGTATCTCTACATGCTTCATAGCAAGCACGAAGCATTGGATGCCTTTAAGGTATTCAAATCTGAGGTAGAGAAACAATGTGGTAAACAAATTAAGATCGTGAGATCAGATAGAAGTGGTGAATATTATGGTAGATATACTGAAGATGGACAAGCACCCGGTCCTTTTGCGAAGTTTCTTCAAAAACATGGGATTGTTGCCCAATACACCATGCCTGGTTCTCTAGACCAGAATGGCGTAGCAGAAAGAAGAAACCGAACATTATTGGACATGGTGAGAAGTATGCTTAGTAGCTCTAAGCTACCTAAGTCCTTGTGGATTGATGCACTTAAGACGGCTGTGTACATATTAAACCGAGTTCCAACCAAGGCTGTCTCCAAGACGCCATTTGAGTCATTCAAGGGTTGGAAACCGAGATTGCAACATGTAAGCGTTTGGGGATGCCCGTCTGAAGTCAGAATATATAACCCACATGAAAAGAAGCTGGACCCAAGGACCATTAGCGGATATTTCGTTGGATATGCCGAAAGGTCTAAGGGGTACAGATTTTACTGTCCATCTCATACCACTAGGTTTGTGGAATCAAAGAATGCCAAATTTCTTGAGAATGACTTGATTAGTGGGAGCGATCGATTCAGACCTAGTTTCGAAAAGATCATTTAGATAGCCAACCTTCTACTTGTGTCTTAGATTGGATGTCATACAACCACCATACAAGATCCACAACCTACGATGTTGATCCGGTAGATAAAGTTGTTAATGAGGAACAACCCGAAATTGAGGAACAACCGAGAAATTGTTGAACAACAAGTTCCTCAAGAAGATGTTGAAACAACATTGAGAAGATATACTAGACCAAGAAGATCAGCGATACCTAGTGAATATGTAGTGTATCTGCAAGAATCTGACTATAATGTAGGAGCTGAAAATGATCCCGAACGTTTTCACATGCCATGAACAGAGAGATCTTTGTATCATGGCATGATGCTATGGAAGATGAGATGAATTCTATGGCATCCAATAGAGTCTGGGATCTTGTTGAGTTGCCTAATGGGGCGAAGGCCATTGGTTGTAAATGGGTCTTCAAAACCAAAAGAGATTCATTAGGCAACCTTGACAGGCATAAAGCAAGACTCGTAGCCAAAGGATTCACTCGAGAGAGAAGGAATCGATTACAAGGAGACATTTTCTCCTGTATCTAAGAAAGATTCTCTTCGCATCGTTCTAGCATTGGTTGCACATTTTGATTTCGAGTTGCAACAAATGGATGTGAAAACGGCCTTTCTCAATGGAGAACTAGAGGAAGAGGTTTACATGAAACAACCAGAAGGATTTTCCTCTAGTGATGGTGAGCATTTGGTATGCAAGCTTAGAAAATCGATATATGGATTGAAACAAGCTTCCCGGCAATGGTATTTAAAATTTCATGACGTTATCTCTTCTTTCGGTTGTGTGGAGAACGCCATGGATGAATGTATATACCAGAAGGTCAGTGGGAGCAAGATTTGTTTTCTGATTCTGTATGTGGATGATATTCTGCTTGCAACCAATGACAAAGGCTTATTGCATGAAGTGAAACAATTCCTCTCCAAAAGCTTTGAAATGAAGGATATGGGAGTTGCATCTTATGTCATTGGCATTAAGATACAAAGAGACAGACATAGAGGTGTTCTGGGTCTGTCTCAAGAGACCTATATCAATAAAGTTTTGGAAAGATTTCGGATGAGGCATTGTGCACAAAGCGTAGCTCCCATTGTGAAAGGTGACAGGTTCAATTTGAACTAGTGCCCAAAGAATGATTTGGAAAGGGAACAAATGAAAAACATCCCTTATGCTTCAGCTGTAGGAAGCCTTATGTATGCTCAAGTCTGCACCAGACCTGATATTGCATTTGCTGTTGGAATGTTAGGAAGATATCAGAATAATCCAGGTATGGACCACTGGAAATCTGTGAAGAAGGTGTTGAGATACCTTCAAGGAACTAAGGATTACGTGCTTAAATACGAACGGACAGACAATCTAGGAGTGATTGGTTACTCAGATTCAGACTTTGCTGGCTGCATTGACTCAAGAAAATCCACTTCTGGATACATTTTTATGCTAGCTGGCGGAGCTGTGTCTTGGAGTAGCAAGAAGCAATCTTTGATTGCTACTTCTACGATGGAAGCTGAGTTCGTGTCATGTTTTGAGGCTACTTCACATTGTGTATGGATGAAGGGGTTCATCCGTGGGCTTAGAATCATGGATTCAATTGCTAGGCCAATGAAGATATATTGCGACAATTCGGTCTTTGTGTTTATGGCTAAGAACAACAAAAGTGGTAGTCAAAGCAAACACATCGACATTAAGTATTTAGCCATAAGAGAACGTGTTAAACATCAAGTAGTGGTTGTTGAACACATTAGCACCGAGTTGATGATAGCAGATCCTTTAACAAAAGGCATGCCACCTATGAGGTTTATGGATCATGTAGAAAGAATGGGAATTAGTGCCCATCTTTGAATTTCATTTTGTATGATTTTCTTTCGTTGTAAGAACGTTGTTATTTTATGGAACCCCATTTGTGATGTTTTTTTTCTCATTTCAGTTACGCGTACATTTATTTGTTTAAATTTGAGGAACATCATTAAGTTTGGACCTAGAATAAACATGGGGTTTATTCATTAAGTTACTTGGGCTTGGGAAACATGATGCACTGTGATACATGGAAGATATTACTCGCTTTAAGAGGACCTATCGCTATGATCCATGCATTTTGTTTCTCAGAGGTATATACTGAAGTATGTGGACCAAGTGGGAGAATGTTGGAATTTAATATTGTAACCGTCCATATTAATATTCCAATTAATTCTATTTATGTCCCACATTATTGCCGGTTTTGTAACCGTCCATTAATACCGTAACGGCCTAATTAATACGCAATAAGTGTGTATTGAATTCGTTTCCTTTTTTAGCTCTGCGATGGTCAGAGGGAAACGAACGTGTGAAATTTGTCTGGTCCCCTGAACATGCTCTGACTTTGAGGAAGCACACCATCTGCAGTTTCAGAGAGAATGATCAGAAGGGTTGAGACTCGGAGTCTGTTCCTGCTTGCTGGCTTGGATTTGTTCCTGTTTGGAGACTCAGAGTTCGTCCTATTTGCTTCTGGAGACAAATCAATGGCGGGAGGTATTTGTGATCTCTTATTCAGTTTTCCGCATTGATCTATATGTTAATCCATGAATAACATGTTTACAGAACGCACACCATCTGCAGAGGAGAGAGTGAAGGCTTAGAAGATCCATATTAGAACAGCTTCTTGTTCGTAAGGTAAATCAATGGCTGGAGGTACGTAGTTCCTTCATATTAATTCCGCATTGATCTTATGCTATTCAGTTGTTAAGCATGACTAGATCACCTTTATTTCTAATAGTACAAACATAACATCCTCATCAAGAGATCCAAACACACGATAAAGACTAATAGAAAACTAGTAAGCTTCCATTTATAGCACATTGAGCTCTAGGCACATTCTTCCCCACCAAAACTCAAGAGATTTAGCTACTACTTAATAGAGATCAAAGCTTCTTTAAACATCAAACAATCCATTGAAGAGTGGAAAAATTCTAAAACTAAGATCAAAGAAGCTCGCGAGAATCTGCAAACAGCATGCCGGAATCTGGAAACTCGCTGGAAAATTCAAGAAAAGATGACTGAGAGTGGATTTTTTAGTTCGGTCTTCTTTCTGCCAGAAGCTCAATGGTCCGAGCTTCCTCTCTCTCTCTCTCAGCTCTGAAGTTCACCGGCAATGGCACTGTTAAAGCTGATGGGGTGGAATGAAAGTAGAGCCGACGGCGAGGAAGAGAAGTGAAGCTCTGGTGCGGTTCAAGCGACTGAGCTTTGAACTTCCTTCCTTGTCTGCGGTGCCTTCACTCTCAAACTCACATCTCAGTCTCAATCCAAGAGAGTCACCTGAAAATGGAGGTGTGATGTGGAGAAGACGGCCGGCAGTGGTGAGATGGCGATGACGTAGGAGGAACGGCCTGGTCTCCTTCCCAAATCACTCTCTCTTTGGTTCTCCGAGCTTCTACTTCCTCTCAGGTTCGAGTTCCAAAAAGTGTGGCCAAGTTGGCCCGCGATGGTGGTAATGAAGCCCCGATGGTGATGCTGAATGGAGACAACGATCTCTGTTCTCACTCTCTGTTTTCTACATTCGATCGAAGAAGAAGGTTAGGTGGTGTGCGATCTCTGCCTTGCTAACATGCATTTAGTAAAACATCTTGCTTATAGGAGGCACATTATTGTCTGCACACTCCTTAAGGCTTCAGTTTACAAGTTTATTTATTTATTATTTTTTTCCGACAGGCTTCAGTTTATAAGTAAGGACATGATATATAACATCTTTATGGCCTTGGTCTTATTTTGGATCACAACACAGAATCACTAAGGGTATGTTTGGTTTGAGGGAAGGGGAGGGAGAGGGAGGGGGGGGGAAAAAAAGGAGGGGAGAGGAAAACTTGTGGGCCCCACTACACTCAATTTTAAAATTTTTTTTCCCTCCTCTCCTTTTTTTTCTCTCCCCTCCCCTCCCCTCCCCTTCCCTCAAACCAAACATACCCTAAAGGAAAGTGAAATGTTATGAAAGAAATTATGCCAAAGTTACAAATAAGTAAATTCTGACCCCTTGTTGCTATGCAGTCCAACTTAACTGACCTCATGCCCTGCTACCTTGTTTTGCACTGCTAATAATATCATGTTAGTGCTAGTTATCACTATTGTTGCCTCCATTACACAGTGATTCATGTTCCATAATTTATCCCAAGAAAATAATACCTCAGATAAACCCTTGAATCAATTAACCTCTTCATAGACTTGAGGGTACAAATCAACTCCCACTACCACCTTTCATCCACAGCCTTTTCTTTCTGCATCTTATCTTGTTCTATTTAACACTTAAGATCCTGTTTACAAAATATGAATACAATTCTTTTTCTACACATTATCTGCCTCCACGACCATCTCAAATCAAGTTGGCCAACTTTCTTTCGTCACATTATGTCAGGAAAGCACAAGAAATGAATTTTTCCACACATGCAGGTTGGATTGCATTTGATTACATGATCAGTTAAATTGAGTAGGTCAACGTACAACCCTCTATTATCAGGATGGTTTTCTTTTCATATATAGGTAAAAACAATATTTGCCATGATAAAGGACATGAACAGAATGAAGCAAAAACTGCATGTGTCATATATATTCCAGAATGTGAAAATAATGAAGCAAAAACACATTTTTCTCCAAATTGCAAGAACAATCATTTAGACTTTACCTGCGTTCTCCAAAAATCTGCCTGTCATATATGTTCTAGAATGTGAAAATAATGAAGCAAAAACACATTTTTCTCCAAATTGCAAGAACAATCATTTAGACTTTACCTGTGTTAGCCCACAAGGTTCAAAGATTGATGGAATGATGAACATGTCAGATGCAGCAAAGATGACATGTGAGAGAGACTCATCATACTTCAATATCAACCGTATCTGATCATGATTCTGAAATTGGTTGGCAATGCCCTCAAACTCCCTCTAAGGAATATAAAAATGTTAATCACTTGACAAAAACTAGGAAAATGAATTGGCTTATAATTTAATTTTAATGGGGTGCACAAGGCTCTCACTAGATGGGGTCTAAAGAGGGATAGATACATGCAGCCTTACCTCCGAATTGTTTGGGAAAAAAATATAGACACTAGATAGCAGCACTCAGAAAAAGAAACAAAGATTCAGCTAATACAAAATTAATCTGCTAAAAAACGGGAGCATTTCACCATATAACGTACATCAGCCATCTTCCAAAACAGAATATTTATTTCATGAGTTGAAACTCAATTCTATTTGAAAAACTAAATTTCATATGATTTTCCCAGAGCAATATGGAATGTAATTGAGATTATTATAATGATTTATGATGTGTTTAAAATTGAGTATTTATGATTAGTTATTGAAAATTTAGGATTTTGTCGGTTAGCCTTGTGGATATCTGATCTCGTAGTAAAAATATTCTATATACTACTCTTCAGGACTACGACCTGAAGAGTATAAGCTTGGGTTTCTTGATTCTTAAGCTTTTTGTTACTTGTTATAGAGGATTTAGGGTCATCTGAATTGCCTGTATAATGAAAAAACCTGTCTTACAAATATTGCCCTTTTAGCTAAGTTATAATTGTAAATCTACAATTCGAGAGATGTATACAATGCCTTGACCTTGTCTAATCTTCTAAGGAAATTTTCTATGTTTGTTTGTTCATTCAAGTACTAGAACAAACACATGGCTATATTAATAGGGCAAAACTTTATAGCCTATAGACTATGCAAGTGCACGGGTCGTATCAAGTAATAAAGAGTAAGTAAAGTATCGTTCCCACGAGGACTTAGTACCCACAACTTCAGTTAAGCATTAATTTCACAATTTCATTTAAGTTGAGCAAACCAGATTGAATTTAATTAAGAGAAAAGAAATTAAAACTAAAATTAAAGTAAACAAACTACCACACTAATCGAACAAGCAACCTAGAGTCACTAATCCTTATTTGTTTCTTAGATTTTATCCCCACTAAATTAATTTTGGATTAACTTAAGCAGCTAACCTAGAGTATTGATGTCTATAAATGCCTTCTGGTCCATCTATATACCTACCTCATTTAATTATGAAATGCCTCATACAACTAAATAAGACACGTTTTAAATCGGTCTCACTCTAATTTGATTATGCGGAACTTCTAGATATATGCCTCACGGGTGGAAAAAAGGCTTTTAAGACCAGACAAAAGTGGTATCGTAAGACCGGACCCGCGTCAGGCCTTGTTCCTGGCGGTATTAAAAGTATCACTTTTAAGACCGGACTCGAACCAGTCTTAATGAGTTTCTTTTAGACCGGACATTTTAAACATCCGGTCTTGAAAGTGTTTCAAAATAATAATAAAAAAAAGAAAAAACTCAAATGAAACAACCGGTCCTAAATCACCAGATCTGGCAACATTTTGAATGTCCATCCGTCATCAACGACGGAGAACCAAGAGAAGATTGGAAGCAACACCAACAAGAAAAACAAAAAAGATGAATACAAAGTCCAAAAATAAGAAAACCTAACAAGAAATAGAAATCATTCACCATGGAAATCGAATTTGAATCAATATAAAATCAGAGGTGAAATTGAAGTCCAGATCTACAAGAAAAATCACAAGCTTAAAGCAACCAAATCTGAGTAGGATCCTCTTGTCGATGCTGGCAAAGCTTCAAGCAACCAAAATCAAAATCTAGATCTGAGCAGGAGCGGTCAAGGTAGGAGCAAACAAACTTAAGCAAGAAGAGATCTGGGTTTGATTTTAAGCCGAATCTGTGCGAAGGCGGTGTGGGAGGAGCCATAGATCGAAGAGGAAGGAGCCACCGTCGTCCAGAATCCTCAAAGCAATTGCGCCATTGCTAAGGATTGGAGTTGATGCCATCGCAAAACCCTCGAAGCATCTCACTGCCAACGTTGCCAAAGATTTGATTGTGTGGCTCTTAGGATGACTTACGAAGATTGCGAGTAGGTTAGAGGAAGAGGATGTCATTCTTGCTGAGGATTTGACCCGTGAGGCTCTTAGGACATTCGTTGAATCTATAACTAAGCAAATGTTACAAGCACGCTCACGGACTTAACGAGTTTAGCGAATTTAACTTTTTTCTTAACACTTTTAAGACCGGTTGTTTGCAAAAACCGGTCTTAAAAGTATATTTTTAAGACTGGATCCTTTAAATCCGGTCTTAAAAGTGTTCTATATATTTACGAAATTGCAACCGGTCATACTTTTAAGACCGAATCTTTTATAATCCGGTCTTAAAAGTCTTCTATATATTTACGAAATTGCCACCGGTCATATGAAACGTCCTTCCATTTTACTTAACATAATGACTAATTAAAGGTTGATCAACCACTAGGTAATGCTTCATCAATTACCAAAATATGCAAAATAAATCAGAGTATGCAGAAAGAGCCCTAACGTGGCAAAATACAATCATCCAACATAAACCCAAAAGACAGAAGCACTACTTTTAGTAGAAGTAGCCTAAGCTTCCGAGGTCTTCCCTACTGGACCTGCACGGGAACTATCACCTGAAAAATGTGGTAACCATCAATCCAACTTATTACGAATACTAATATGTGCTGGTGAGGTGCCAAGTGGAACAATTTATATAACAAAATATTAAAAGTATAATTCACAAATTTTCATGTCATAAATTCTTTATCAAAATTATGTATTGCAGTTTTCATTAACACAATTCCCAATATGCCTCCCACCAAACCAACCGAACCGCCTTATTTCCTTCGACTAGACCCATGGGCTAAGTACTAACCATGTTACTGGATACTCGAAAGCTCACTGGTCATGTGATGAAGACCGGCCAAAATCCTCAGAGCACATGTCCCAGACCATGGGTCTTTTCCCCTTATTAAATTAGTGGGGTGTCGTAAGCCCTCTTGAACTAGTGGGCCAGTCCCTCATTGAACAAGTGGGACAATAGAAAGCCAACCATCGTGCACCAATGGAGGCCTCACCACGTGGTGGAATAAACTACTCCATCTTCCCAATTCAACCCCATAATTATCATAATAAATAACTCAACAAGAATTTTTCCAAGATACATAAATAAATATATGTATATATTTCACAATTCAAATCATAAGATTCCACAAGGCAATTTCTATTAAGATATTCATAATCATTTCACAAAATACTCACAAACAACATGCTAATACACATAATAAGTGGAAAGTGGTTACTTCTCGCCGAAGCTAACTATTATCACACTGCTCCTAATCCAAGAGCTCAAACACACGCCAAAATCAATCTACCACAACCAATTTACTAACCATTAATAACTCTTTAAAACCCTACATATTCAAAATTATAACTTATAATTTCATAAATTAAAAAAAAATATACAAATTTTAATAATAAATTTGGAATGCTTGAAGTTGACACATTATGACGGTACTGAAAAAAAATCAGTGAGACCCTATTAATTCTCCTTTCGATTTATTATTAATTAATAACTCCCTTTTCTATTTATTATTTATTCCTCTTTTTAATAATAATAATATTATTATTATTATGATTATTTCCCTACAATTACTCTAAGCTCTCAGAAGCTATCCTAACACTTTAAATTAGGAGTTTAATAATACCACTACTACGTCAAATACGCTTCATATAATTTTGAGTTAAATATTATATATATAAGAATATAGAAATAGAAATTTTAAGTTTAATAAGGACTAACATTATATACAATAGGCTTTATTCTGATACATATATACATACGTAGGTATATAAAAACAACCTTACTATATACCTTTTCTTTTCTCTATATATATATATAAAAGACCTCTTTTCTTTTTCTACCTTTTCATTGTACATAACAGGGACGTTCACACACTTACAATGATTCTTCCTTTCCTTCATTCCAAGTCCAGCTACATATATATACCATGCACAGGGGCGGATCCAGAAATTTATGGAAGGGGGGCACAATTCGCCGGGGGATGCGGGGGGTTTTGCCCCCGAAATTTTTTTTTAAGCAAAGCTTTAAATGCATTAAAAAATTAAAGAATCACTTATCAACCAGGGGGGACCAATCACAGATCAAAATACATTTTCATCCTAAAAAATGCATTGAAAATGCCTTTAAGAACGATCACAGATCAGAAGCACTGAGCATGTAAACTTTTTTAAGAACTTTCAGTTCAACTACCACTTGACTTTGTAAAAAAAGAATACAAATACCTTTACATTCTAAAAAATGGCAAATGAAAAAAATGAATCAATAAATAATATATCTACCAAACAAACATATTGAAAAGAAAATTCATTGAAAATGGAACTTCACCTAACCCATAGATCAACCAGAGGGGACCGATCACAGATCAAAACAATGAAGATGGAATAATCACTGATCAAAGAGATATATGAATTAAACAATAAAAAAGGCATGCAAGTTTAATGAAATGCTCAGAGAAACTCAGCTTGTAAAATGATCTTGTAAAATAATATCAATGGCATTGTAGTTTAATGGAATGAATATTTCCTTAAAGTAGGAAGCACGGATTTAATCCCACTTGGCTGAATCTAAAGAACTATTATGCGAGCAAGCTTCAAAAAATACCCAAACAACACAAACAAGTCTAAATCACAAAAGTCTCCAATCTCAGATTCAAGCTCAGCTCAACCCATAAATTAATCGATAGAAAATGAAAGAAACTAAGAGTATATGGAAGATTAAGCCTTGATGATCCTTGATTATTAGCCCTTTATATATATATTAATTAATTAATTTAAAAAAGTACAAAAAATAATCCGACATGGAGCAGCCATATTATTTGGTCTCAAATATTAATGCAACACTCATTTAATCATATTATCAAAAGCATAAGCATGTAAGGGGAACAAGAAAGAGAAAGCTAACATCTTTTGTTTGACCCAACCGGTGAGCTTTGTCCATTGCCTGCTGATCCCATGAGGGATTCCAAAGTTAGCCATAAAATGCCCATAGCAAAAAATTAGCAACCTACATGCTCCAACCAATTTTTTGTGCTGGGAATATCCACCTAAAATATAGAGAAAAGGCAACAAAATGCTAGGAAAGTATATCAAAGAAGAACGCAACCACTCGTTAAAAATGAATTTTACCTAATAATTATACTTAAATACATTAAAAAATAAAAGAATATAAAGGGAAATGCATATATATATATATATATATATATATATATATATATGTATGTATGTATGTATGTATGTATGTATGTATGTATGTATGTATGTATGTATGTATGTATGTATGTATGTAACGTGTATGCATATATATATGGGCCATGCAAGACTAGCTTTTCCTTCATTTATATATATATGTAACGTGTATGCATATATATACATACATGCTTACACATATATACTGTTCAAGTTTTTATCTCTTTCATACATACATACAACCCACGATGCTGATATAACATTTTGGAACCAACATATATGTTCAGCAATGTATTAACTTCCTGTACAGTGACTTTTGCTCCAGTTTCCTCTTTTTTTTTTTTTTTATATATATAGTGTTTGTTGATCATTTTTATGCATGACAGTAAACAAAGTTTTTCATTCCTCTTTATGCAGTTATAAATATATGGTTCAGCTTCTAAGTTCTAAATGATTTATATGTAAACATATAACCTCAACCTATAAGTATACACACATACACGATTATATATATAGGTCTTCCTTCTCTTTTCTCATGCAGTGACTTATATATATATAGATAGAGTAATGCTTTGGTTTTCCTTTCTCTTTCCTTTTTATCAATCAGCAAAGTCAAGCTTTTCTCATTTATATATGCATCAAAGTTTTCTTGTGCTCTTTATAAGGAAGCGACACTAATGTATATATCTATATTAATTTGTTTTCTTTCTCAGTTTTTAGACACAGTTGCAGCGCATATATCAATATTTGGTTTCTTATATACCTTAGGTTGTACAACGTTTCTATCATGGAAGTAAGTAGAAAAGGAAGACTAAGGTTACCTTTGTTTCTTCTTCTGGTTTCTATACCGAGCTGTCACGAATGAGAATGATCCCGGTTGATTCTCCCTCTCTCCTCCTTAGTCTTTCTCTCGGTTCTCTACTCCAACGTTCTCTCTCTCTCTCTCTCTCTCTCTCTCTCTCTCTCTCTCTCTCTCTCTCTCTCTCTCTCTCGTTCACTCTGTTTCCTTGTTCTAAAACAGGGCACACACACTGCTCCAATGCTTTCTTTCTTACTTCTGGACTCTCTTTCACTCCAACTCCATCTCGGTTAAGGCAACGTGAATGAGGATTAAGGAAAACAATATATAAGGGTCAAAAGGGTCCTGGCCGAGGAAAAACAAAACGACGGACCGAGAGGTTATGGACCGAGAGTTTATAATGAGAGAGAGGGTTCTGGGCTCAAGAAGTATTGTTGCGTGTCTCCCTTTTATGTGATTTCGGCGCTGAGACCTCTGCAACGTGATTAATGCCGAGATTGGTAACGTGTTTCAGTTTGCTGTGTGATTTCTTTTTGCTAACTACGCTTCTGCATTTTGACGTGCTCTGGCCGAATAAGAACGTGATAGTTGGAATTATTAGGATGGATTGGGTTTGGATTTTAGTTGGGCCAAGAATGGGAATGGAGAAGTATGGGTCACGTGGCTTTCCTCATTGTTTCAATGGTTCTGTTTAAATATATCTAACATGTTGTTTTTTTTAAATAATTAATTATTCCCTTGTCTCTTTATTATTGCTTAATTACCAAATAAATGCTAGAAACGAATCCTTAATGTTTTATAAGGATTTTCTTCCTCATTTAACTTCCTTAACCCTTAAAGTAGTTTTTCTAACAATCTTGGGCTATAAATCAACCTCTAATTATTATCTTTGAAATTCTCAAGGAAATGGGTCCTTGAATTCCAAATAATTATTTTTGACCAAATTTTCATCATAAATTTCCATAGTATATTTTAAATTCCAAATCCCAAAAGTTTGGATGTTACATCATACTTTTAAGACCATATTTTTATAATCCGGTCTTAAAAATGTTCTATATATTTACGAAAGTATCACCGGTCATATTTTTAAGACCGGATCCTTTATAATCTGATCCAAAAATTTCTTTATATTTACGAAACTGCCACCGATCATACTTTTAAGACATGATTCTCTATAATCCGGTCTAAATGAGGTGGTCTTAAAGCTCTTTTTTGCGCTAGTGCCTATCCTAGACGCAAATTAGATTAAAACCTAATTCCACATTATTTAATCTAATGGTCAATTTAAGATTACCTCTTTCAAGTTCAACCCTAAATCTTCAAAACATGCTCAATGATGGCCAATCAATAAGCAATAACAATAAAGACAAGATTAAATAAACTGAAATAAAATTAATCAAAAATAATTCATGGGAATAATCCCCCATACTTAAACAAGCTCGTAGGTCCCCTAGGATGAAAATAAAACTTAGCCAAACAATCTTTCTGGTCAATAACATCTCTGTTCCAGTGAATTTGACCTCCGTTCCAGCGTATACATGCCCAGCCGCCAGAGTTGGAGGACCCGCCGCTGTGCATTTTGCTGCTTCGTATATGTGAACAGTTGCCGCTGCCATACACACTGTTGCACCCGGCGTACATATCACCTGCAGCACCTTAACTGTTATACCACTTGTTGGGATATCAAGATCCCACCAGCCAGAATAATAACAACAAATAAAAGGAAATTGAAAATAATAATAAATGAAACATAGATATTTAATATGGAAACCTCACTATGAAAATTTCTAAAATTACAACTTATCTTTAATTATAAGGAGAAAACAATTTTATCCCTCCCTTGAGGGAAGAGAGCTCCTCACAAAGCACCCTCAAGAAATACCACAAAAGGAAAGGAGAGAAGGAATGTTGGTGTGAGTTGAAAGGAGGGGGAGGCTTTATTTATAGCCTCCCCACCTGCTTTCTTTTCAAAATTCCCACCGATGTGGGCTTTAGATTTGGTGAGCTGTTATAGTTGTATATGGAGTTTTTATGTTCTGTGTTCTTAACTTTTATTGAGTTTTGTGTATGATGCGTGTTGATGTTCTTGTGGTTGTCTTTACGGACTTACCATTCTTCATGAAAATGTTAAAAGAATGGTGTCTTGTCTAAAACAAAAGTTTTAGAGTTAAACTTAATGGTCAATTAATGAGTTGGGTGGATGAAAATAAAATCTCAGATTTATAAGAAATGTTTGTGTAACATATTTTAATTTCAATGAAGATTTATATACATTTTAAAAATAGATGGGAGGCTTTTATAATTTAGAAAAAAATATGAAGGTGAATGTATTTTACTCTAAACTATAAAATGGTAAAGGCTTGCCGTAAATGAGAAATTATAAATAAATGGTATGCTTCTACTAGATGTTGCCATAGCATAAACTCATAAAACAAGATAATTCATTATATTTGCAAAAGAAGCTAACTATATGCAAGGCTTATAAAGAGAAGCCGAGTTTAGCACCCTCCAAAACAAGCCAAGTTTATTGGCTACCATAGAACCCAAGCTATTAATTGATTTCTGGAGTTGTCAACTTTATACTCTGTCCATTTCTCTTCATAAGATACAAATAACTAAATTATATAAATTAAAATATTGGTTAAATTTAATCAAATATTTGTTTGCCATATAAAATTAGTTAAATTTAATAAATATGTTAAGAACGATAATTATTTTCCAAATATATCTCTGTCCCTCTCTTAATGTAGATAATGGGTTAGGCCCACTTGGATAGTAATTGGTGTTTGAATAAATAAGAACAAGTAATCTCCCAAAAATTCTCTTTAAAAAAGGGTAGCTTATCAAATAAGTGACTAAAGTTTCTCAGAAAAATTTCATCTAATTTCCTAAAAAAGATATATGAGTGTATATATAAGAAATAAATTATTCCACAAAAAATTTTGAAAATATATTGTGTTTATTTGAAGAATAGGCATATACCTATAAGTTAGGAATTTAGTCTTACGGCGTTTGCAAAAGCTCACTGAATGTGTGTCTATAGTTTCATTTTATTTTTAATCAAGTTTCAGTAGTTTCAAATGTCTAATAAAAGGAAAAAAGAAATTCTATGGACCTAATAAAAAATTACATCAGCCTAATTTAAAATTATGTGAAACTACAGGGACTTAATAAAAGATCGATAACTACATAAACTTTATTAAAATATCAAGTGAAACTATAGGACTTGCATATTAATAATTTTCTCTTTCATATAGCTTCCTTTATGTTTCTCTTTCCCTCTCTATTATAGTTATATTCTTTTAGTTCTTCCACAAAATCAGAATAAAATAAAAGAAAATAGGGGGAAAAAATCGATGATGAAATAATAAAATCACAAGCGGTAAAAATAAGAATATCAATGGTAGCATGAAAAGGCAGAAGGAGGAATAAAATACCTGCAGTGAATCGAAAATTGTCTACGATACTTTGTAGATTGTATACATTATGAACTCCAAAATAAATTTCCTTTGCTTCGCTCTGAAAGGAAATCGCCACTTGAATCCCCTTTCTAAGGGGGAGTTCAGTAATGGGAAATATCCTTTGCATATCACATATATATATGTGATCAGTCATTGTTCTTGACAGTAAATCCCAAAGAGAAGAAATATTCACCCTGATGTCATCCACCGTGATGGGTGACACCATGGTGTCATCCACCGTGATGCCATTGATGCTCACTGAGAATGCATAATTGGAGACATGATGCCGTTGATCTTTAAAAAGAAACCACAGAGAAGCCATTGGGAATACATTACGAACCCAAAATGATAATGAACTTGCTTTATTATAATGACGGAGCCCTTTTGGAGGTTCTTTTCCGGGCAAAATATGTTTCCTATTCCAAGGTTGAATGTTCCTTGGAATGTTTAATGCCTGCCAATTGTGTGTTGCCAAAAAAGAAAAGTTAACTAAGATGTAAGGAATAAAAGAACATAATTATAGATGGAGAGATAAGGGGAGGGGGGGGGGGAGAGATACCTTCTCCAATAGTTTTCCTTTGGATGACTCAGTCAGTGATTTGCAACATATGGCACTAATTTGATACAAGTTTGGTGGCATCCCTCCAATATGCTCAAGTTGAATGCAATGATCCAACAAAAGATATTGCAAATTGTGACATTCTTTGATGCATTCTGGAAGAATTGTGAAATTATTAAAACTTAGATTTAAACGTATCATATTAGTGAAGTGGGAAAGACAAAAGGCAAGAGAGTCATCTGATAAATTGCAATTTGAGAACAAAAGTTGTTCCATTTTCAATGACATGGTGGAGCAATACAAGCTTGCTTCATCCCCACATTCACGCATCATAAAATGACTCAGTCTTGTACAACCGCCTGCCCATAGATTTGAAAGGTTTGGTAATGTAAAAATGCTAGCTGGAAGCTGCTTAAGATTAGGACATTTCTGAATGCTTAATATTTCAAGTCCAATAAGATTGCAAATTGAAGATGGTAATTCGGTGATTGCTGTCCTGTCCAAATAAAGTTTTCGCATTTCTTTCATCACGATTGATATGTCTGGAAATGTCTGAAGACTTGAACAACCAAAAAGGTTGAGATGCTCAAGAGATGCCAACCTCAAGCAAGAAGGAAAAATCTTCAAGTTTTTGCATCCCATAGCATTCAATTTTCTCAAGTTATCTAAACATCCAACTGAATCATGAATTTCAGTTAAATTTGTGCAATCATCAAGCTGCAATTCTGTTAGATTAGAAGCTCCAGATAAGTCTGGTATTTGCTGTAGAAATTTGCATTTGCTTAAATTCATACGACTTAAATATGGAAACTTCTGCAAAACAAAAATCAATTTACTTTTAGAATTAGGCAAAGAAACAAAAAGAAAAGTACTATGGTACTTGAATACACACACACACACACACACACACAGACACGCACACGCACACGCACACGCACACGCACGCACCTTATCAAATGGTGGGAGAAATTCACAAGAACTGTAGGTCAAGTCAAGGTAGACAAGTTGGGTTGGACGCACTTGGTGTGGTAAAAATTTGAAAGAATATCCTTTCCATTCCAACCACCTTAAGCTATTTGGTAGATATTTTGGACTTTCAGAAAAGCAAGCATCTCTTATAACAAGCATTTTGAGATTTTTCATCTTCATAAGTTCCTCTCCGCTCCATTGTACTTCTATACTTTCATGCATGTCTAGAATTATGGCTTCAACTTTATTAGTTCCCTTGCAAAATGAAAAGGACATAATAAATTTCAAAACTTAAATATTATAAATCATTAGGAAATTTTAGAAAGAGTGCTCATGCATGTTGAAGATCTTACTGTGTCTTGTTGTAAGACATGAAGAATATCTTGATAAAACCATAATCTGCTCCATTCACCAGGCTCATTTGAATTTGATGACTCTTGTCGAACAATCTCTTTACCAACATCTTCTATCAAATCATGCATTGTTACACAAACATGTTCAATCTTTATAAGAGATTTATCAATCAACGTATCAATAGCATATGTCGGTTCGATTGCACGAACACATAGCAAGATATCGATGATATTTGCTAATTTCTCTCCATTGAAAAAACAAGCCAAGTCAAGGAAAACTTGTTTCTCCACTTTCCCTAAAGCATCATAGCTTACTTTCAAGGCATCCAAAACTCTTGCATTCGGTGTGCTTTTAAATTGTTGCAATGCAGAATTCCAAAGATTGACTTCTTTATCACCCAAGTTAGAACCAATCACTTCTAGAGCTAATGGGAAGCCACACGAATAATCTACTGCACGATTGCAAACCTCGACGTAGTTGGAATCCACATTTTCTTTTTTAAAGGCATACCAACTAAGCAACTTCAGAGATTCCTGACTATTTAATCCCTTAACATCATAAATGCTATCAATACTATGACTTTTTAGTAATTGCTTATCTTTGGTGGTGATGATGATTCTACTTCCACAACCATACCAATTACAACTTCCAGCAAGTGCTTGTAGTTGGTCCGATTCGTCAACATCGTCAAGAATCAAAAGAATCTTCTTTTGACTAAGCCTACGTTGTATTATTGGTATCCCTTCATGATAGTCACCGAAATTGAGATCTTTTGCCATGACTAATTTAGACAATAATTTCTCTTGAAGATGTGACAAACCATTTGGCTCTTTAGATCGTTTTCTTACATTAGAAAGAAAACATAAGCCTTCAAAATTATCAGCAATGGAATTATATAAAGCTCTTGCAATAGTTGATTTTCCTATTCCACCAGCTCCACTAATTCCTATCATTTTAATTTTCTCAGTGGACCAAAGATCTAAATAAGAGATAACTTCCTTCACTCGAGGTGCAAGTCCAACGGGATAATTTGTAACATGTAAAGGCTCTTGGTTAATCCTAGTCGCAACTTCCTCAGCGATCCTTGTAATACACTCTTGTTCACTATCAATCCTGACCAATTTGTAAGAAGTTTGCACTTTTAGTCAACTAAACATTAAGATATGTCAATTTTAGGTATAAAAATTTGGTTGCATTCCCTATTCCTCCCAATAAGATTTAGTGTCATTCCACACACAGTAAATGATGGAATATGACAGCGTCGTAGCATTTTTTTTTAAATTAAATCCTAATTATTACAATACTACTAAGTTTATAATATAAAAGAAAAAAAAAAAGGTACTTTTATACACTTATAAGTGTGTAGTAATGGTGTTCCAGCTTGTTAGTGATATTCCGCTCTGCATATTTCTGAGCAAAAAAATATTCCGCTCTGCATACAAGGGGACCCGGAATTGGTGATCAACCTATCTCATCTGGACCAGATTTGATATTTTTTAAATTATACTTTTTAAATGAAAAATCATTTTTAAAAAAATATTAGTTGAGAGTTTATTTTTATTTTAAATTCTTTATCTATTAAAAAAAAATTTAATTTTTTAATAAAAATTAAAAAAAAAAATTAGTAAATCTAGACGATCCAAATGAGATGATGGGTCGAGGGTGCCTATCGAGTATCGATAAGCACCAAATCTGGTTCCACATATAAGGAGGAAAACATCATTCTTGGTTACTGTTTCAGACTTTCTGTTTTGTAGGAAAATAAAATTAAATAGTTTCTCGATAAGTTTTCAACGAAATACTCAGCATATTTCTCAAAAATATTGTTACCCAACTAAAAAGGAACCAAACTAGCCAAGGCGTCATAAAGTATGAGCATGCTGTTGTAAGATGGAAATTGTAATTAACTGTTGTTATAATAATAAAAGAAAGAGTAAGGAGATATATATACTTGGGTTTGAGATGACAGCCTTTGAGATCAGCGGCTTGAGACAGAGCCAGCCTCCATTTTTCCACCTTGTGCCTCTCGTCTTTGAATCTTTTTTCCAGTTCAGCCAACGCATCTGCATAACTTTCTCTTGGATTTCGGAGTTCTGATGGATCCACATGATAAAATACAGGATAGATCAACCGACCTTCTTCCTTTAAGCACTCAAGAATCTTTTCAAGTTCTCGCAAACAAAATGTTGAGTTTGCATAGTTTCCTGAGAAAACAATGATGGATATTCTTGATTCTTCTATAGCTCTGAAAAGTGCAGGTGTGATATTTTCTCCGGTCCTAATACAGTCTTCATCAAGAAAAACTTGAATTCCCCTTCGATGCAGAGCTTGATAGAGATGGCCGGTGAAACCTAAGCGAGTGTCTTGTCCATGGAAACTAAGGAACACATCATAAGTCCATTTGTAAGTGATCGATGAGGATGGTGCTCGATGTGCCATGGTTGATGAAGATGAGGCGCAGGGCTTAGAAACTGCTTAAGAGATCTCAGAGCACTGCAAAGAATGAAGCATTGAGTTTCTAACGAATATGAGTTTTGAGGCGAGTATCTTTTCCATGGAAACACATTATAAGTCCATTTCCACACTCCGAAGCTTCCTGGATATTTCTGCACCAAGAAGCTTCTTGGACCACACATCCACTGTCTTGGAATTAGAGTCCGGTTTCTCTGCGGGCGTCCTCTCCCCCCATCCCTCACAATCTCATCTCGGCTGTCCAAATCTGGATCCAACGGCTCAGAATAGTTTTTAAAAAAATTAAAAAAAAAAAATTAAAAAAATATTTTTTTAAAAAAGAAAGCCATTCTGGGCCGTTGGATCCAGATTTGGACGCCCGAGATCGGACTGTGAGAGATGGGGAGAGAGGCCGCCGGGCAGAGAATCCGGTTCCCTTGGAATTATAAAATGAAACTTCATTTATTTTTTTAATCTCACTGGTTTCACTAAAACCTTGTTTCCGATTAAGTACGGAAAGAACTTCTCGAACTGAGGACGTAGCGGTGAGAAAGCATATCCCTTACTTTTTACTCTCAATGGTCGTTGGTAAAATGAAACTTCATATTGATAATGCTTTTTGTTGTCTAAACATTTCTTATATTTAAATAATTATTACTCACCTACTTTATTTGGTCCTTATTATCAGGCACTAACTAACTATTCTCACAAACCAATAAAAATTAATAAAATTGTCGTACAATTTAAGTAATTTCCAATACTACCCCTATTAATTGCACTAAACTCTAATATTATATTAATTATTATTCTCACCGACTATCCTTATTAATTATGGATATACATTGAAAGAATATAATTAATGCTCTTTGGGAAGAAAGAAATGATTTATAAAAAAGACCAACTAAATTTGTAAGTTGATGCCTTATAATAAAGACTAGAGGGAGTAACTTCCAATGTCTAAAAACATCTTTGGGATAAAAGTTAATTAGGGAAAAGTATTTCTCCAGTTACTGGAGATAAGTTATCTTAGTGACCTTTAAAACTATGTCGTTTTAAATTAATGAATATTATATTTGTAATTTTAGGTGAATTAATGAAGGATGCAAAATTACGGAAACATCCTTCATTAATCCAAAACGATCTAGTTTTAGGGGTTATTGGAGATAACTTATCTCTCGTGATTGGAAAAATCATCTACCCAAGTTAGTTAACATTTATTTAAATTCGAATTTTTTTCTAAACAAAGTTAGTTTGACCAAAAAATATTTAAATAATATATTAAAAATTTTTTAAAAGATTTAAATATGAGATAAAAGCCAAAAGGGAAAAAATAAAATTTGAGAAAGTTGCTTTTAACTGTAACTTGACCTTTGAACAATAAGCATTTAAATATTTAAAAAAAAAAATATCCTAAACGTCATATTCTTGAATCTATAATATCTAGAATATAAAATTGACGCAACAAGCAATTATGCAATTTTTTTTGGTTGCCCATCCGGTTCACCAGAGCTTTGCTCTGACTAGTCCTAATTCGATCCGGGTCGCGCACCTAGCTGTGGTAGGTGAGTCTCCCAGCGGGGATTTTCTGCATTCACAAGACTCAAACTCGAGACCTTGCTTAAGCGACACAAGCCGCTTACCACTTGAGCCAACCCAATTTAATAATTAAAGTTGAGTCAAGATTGAAAAGCTATCAACACCTTTACTTTTTTCATCATCAATTTTCCAAGCTTCTTTTCCTTGGGGACTTGTTACAAATTAAATAAACCCAATAATTAATTTATTTTAACTCCTGATAATGATTAGCTCTCCCAACGATAAGCTGAAAACCGGTTCCACAAACAAAGGTTAGCGTTCTCTGCACTTCTCCTCCCTCACCTTTTGCTCCCTCTCGTCGGCGGTTTGTACATACAAGCCACCGGCGGGTACTACTTTTTTGTGTCACAGATGATAGTTTAAAGTCCAGATCTTAGATTTGTGGTCTTCTCTCTTTGAGTTTTGTCGGATGTGACCTTCTCTTGTCCTTGTGGCGAGTTCTCTCCTCTCCTTCTCCAGATCTGATCTGTGGATGTGAGATTTATCTGTTTTTTGTTGCTTTTTTTGTGGTACTGGGTTTTGTGGTGGTGTTCTTGTCTCAGGAAATAAACAGATCTTTAAGATCTGCGTTCAAATCCTCTTGGTTGGATGGCTGTTTGAACGTTATTAGATCCGATTATCACTTGATAGCTCGGATTTGCGTTCTTGGGGGAAGATCTAAAGAGGATTTACTTGGTGTGTGGTCAAGGTCACCAGATCTGATTCAACAACAGAGCATAAGTGTTTTTCAGAACATCATGGCCTTCTTTCGTCTCAGATTGGGTTTTCCGTGTTCCTTTCCTCAATATGGGGGACCTGTACAGCTTCTCTAATTGCTGCCCATGCTTATAAGGAGGTGTGCCCGTTTGGGTGGGTTTTACAACCAACACTTTCTTGCTTGTCACTTCTAACCTTGGATATTAAGGAGGCTGCTTTTATCTATGATTCTACTTCTACTCTTAAATATTTTATGAACGATGGTGCTTTGACTGTTTTGTTTTTGTATTTGCTGTATTTTGTTGTTTTGGATTTGGCTTTAGTTGAATCCAGATATTGTAATCTGTTTGTTGTTTAATATATATATCCTTTCGATAAAAAAAATTAAAAAAAAATAAAGGTTAGAGTTTTCAATATACTCCCTCTGGTCCTTATTATAAGGCACCAACTACCACTTTCTCGCGGACCAAGGAATGAAGGTTAAGTCATTAATTAGGTCTAAAAGTAATAAAGGTTTCCAACTTTATCGCTACTTTAATGATGAATGTTTAAATGAGTTAGTTAAAAATGAGGGCGTAATGAAAAAATGGTAATAAATGAGTTAGTTAAAGTAAGTTGATGCCTTATAATAAAGAACAAAAAATGTTGGTGGTTGGTGCCTTATAATAAAGACTAAGGACTAGAGGGAGTAATTAATTAATAAAGACTTGTATGGTCAAATAGTCAAAGTGGATAGGTGTGAATATAATGATGAGTTCTTTTCAAAGCAATTAATAAGACCTACTGCACCCCACCTTTTTCTGAATTTCTGTCTGCATACATTTTTCTGAATTTCATCTTTCCTCTTTTCTCTCTCTCATCATTCTAGGAAATTTCTCTAATTATTTCTCCTGATTTTCAATTATTTACTACTATCTCTCTTAGCTCTCTCATATACCACTTCACACTAGTTTCACCATTTTTTCATACATTGGGCGCATTTTGAAAAAATATATATTAATAATTCAAAAAATTTCGGAGTTATCCATTTGAAACCTTAATTATTGAGTGATATGTTATTAAAGAGACTATAAACTTTTATTAAAAAAAAAAAAATCAAAATCACAAGACCTCAAAAGGAAAAGTATGTATCTCTTCTTTCCTTTCACCTTATCTTATCGGGCATCTTCAGTTTTACCACTCTGGTTCTATTTATAAGTCCAGTTTGACCAAATCTCACATACCAAGGAAATTTAGATATCTCAATGATTATAAAGCAAATTTCCAACTTTACCCTCATTTATGAATGAGTACCTTTTAAAATTTATTGTCAAATCTTTCTCATCTTTTTCTCTTCCCAACATAGTTAGTCAATCTCTCTCATCATCATTAATGTTGGTAAAATTGTCACAATCTCATTTATTTGGTCAAAATGGACTTATAAATAAGACCAAATTTTTTAGTTAAACTGGACTTATAAATAAGATTAGAGTGGTACTCTTTTTTTTTAGTCTTCTTTTCTCTCTCTTCGTCGGCATGTGCTTCCAAAACAGCTGTACTGAAGTCTGGATCCAGTATATGGCATATTTTTCTCTTTCTACCAACGTATGCTTGTCTGAAGGAAATACCCACGAAGCTTCGTGGTGCCTTATTCGCTGGGTCGGCATGCTCCCACGACATGATCATTCCTAATTTTGAGGGACGCGGCTTTCGTCCAGTTCCCATTCAGCGAATATCAGGCAAACCTGTTAAAATATTTTTTAAAAAAACCATTACATTTTTTTAGATAGCTAGAATAATTACTTTTTTAAGATAGAATATATAATTATTTTTTTAAATTGAGTAATTAACTTTTCTTTTTGCATAGAGTAATTAACATGCCGACCTGACAACCTAATAGACTTTTTACTAAGCCTAATTTTAGGGCTTTTTTCCCAATGTGCCCCTAATTAAATAACTATTTACCAAAATGCCCTTGTTTTGAAACTATTTCTCAATATACCCCTGTCAGAAAACTATTTCCCAATGTGCCCCTGTGTTAGTCGACTAAATCCATGGTTTAGTCGACTAAATCGCGGGGCCAAATTTTTTTTTGCAGCCCCCGACATTTAGTCGACTAAAACTTAAGTTTTAGTCGACTAAACCCATTTAGTCGACTAAACCCATTTAGTCGACTAAATCATTAAAAAAGTTCAAACTTCGAAGGCCATAACTTCGGCTCTGGAGTCTGAATCAGCGATTCTTTTTTGATTCCACCTAAATTTTGAGATCTATGCACCGATATAAAAATTATCTTCAGATTTAATGAAGAAATAAGGAAAAAAAAGTGATTCTTTATTGCGCAGAAAATACCAACAATTCATTAAATATAATCAAGTGATTCTTTATATATATATATATAAAATATAGTTTTCTTTTATTTGATGTTTTCTTTTTAGTAGATCATATAATATATCCGGTACAATAAAGATAAGATAGAGGGGAAATGATGGTACCAATCCTAGGGTTTTGTGAGGAAATTAATTATATTTAATGGAGAGATATTTATTGTAAAATTAATTAATCATTATTTCTAATATTATTATCTAATAATAATTAATTGATCTTATTTTAGATTTTAATATCTTTATTTTTCTACCATGTATTTGGTAAACTTTGAATTTCAACGTAACAATTAATCTTGGATTTTCAAAATACAATATATTCAAAATTGAGATTTTCTCTCCATTAATAATATGGATTTTAAAAGAAAAGACAAATAGGAAAAATATCGACACTAAATTTGTGGGGCTTGATTTTAGGGGGAATAACAGTGTTTGGAAATTATGCATGAGATCATATGTTATGATAGCACGGTAGTCAATCTAGCTAAAATCTAGGATCATAGCTAATATCTAGGATCACTAATATCACTAACCAACAGATTCGGTAAAACAAATTAAAATGCTAACAACACTAACAATTCATGTC
This sequence comes from Acacia pycnantha, assembly GCA_025563575.1. Classification (NCBI taxonomy): domain Eukaryota; kingdom Viridiplantae; phylum Streptophyta; class Magnoliopsida; order Fabales; family Fabaceae; genus Acacia; species Acacia pycnantha. Next base: position 6,762,171 of record JAMWYP010000003.1, on the reverse strand, counting down.
GCTGATTTCCGTACGTTGCTGATTCCACGATAAGAATGATTAAGTTATTTATTTTTTAATTGTTTATTGTGTTGAGTGTGCTGATTTTCTACCAAATACATGGTAGAAAAATAAAGATATTAAAATATAAAATAAGATCAATTAATTATTATTAGATAATAATATTAGAAATAATGATTAATTAATCATATATAATAATAATAAAGAAAACTATATATATATATAATTAAAGAATCACTTGTTTTTCCTCCTTTCTTCATTAAATCTGAAGATAATTTTTATATCAGTGCATAGATCTCAAAAAGTTAGGTGGAATCAAAAAAAAGAATCGCTTGATTCGGACTCTGAGCCGAAGTTATGGCCTTCTGAAGTTTGAACTTTTTTTTAATGATTTAGTCGACTAAATGGGTTTTTTAGTCGACTAAAACTAAGTTTTAGTCGACTAGATGTCGGGGGCTGCAAAAAAAAATTTGGCCCCGCGATTTAGTCGACTAAACCATGGATTTAGTCGACTAACACAGGGGCACATTGAGAAATAGTTTTCTGACAGGGGTATATTGGGAAATAGTTTCAAAACAGGGGTATTTTGGTAAATAGTTATTTAATTAGGGGCACATTGGGAAAAAAGCCCTAATTTTAGCCTGTTAATCAAAACATATTTTTAAATAGATATTGACTTGACTTTATTTCTAACAGGTCAAGCCACATGCTGTATAGCCTATTTCCACCCCCTAGTAGAGCTGGGAATCAGGGCCGGTCCGGCCCGATAGGGCCTGGCCCTACAGGGCTTGGGCCCAACAGGGCCGGCCCTACAGGGCCTGGAGTAAAGAAAACATCTGTTTTTCAAAGCCCGGCTCGATAGTACCAGGGCCAGGGCCGCCTACAGGGCCTGAAAATTACTATTTCAAATTTTAACTATTTTTTTCCCGATTTTTTTCAAAGAAATATAATTAGTAAATTGCAACCATTAAAGTTATAATCTATTAAATAAATGTTATCAACATTAATATCTAAACAATATAAATCATTCAACAAATAAACACATTTATTAATTCGTAATAAAAAACAAATAAACACAAAGAATATGTTTTTTCCTTTTTTTCAAAAAATATTAAACAAAGGAATTGCTTTATGTATGCCCACGACAAAATGCCTTTCCTTCTCGTAATTTTATGTGTGTCTGCAGATTCATTCGGTTTAGGCATTATTTTACTGATAGGTAAAAATAATTATACTTATTTTACACAAAATATATTTATAATTTATTACTTATATAATATTGTAATACCAAAGTATGTGTTTATTTAATATGAAAACATCCCTTCTTTAAAATTTATAATAACTAATTATGTGTTTTAAAACAAAATAATAATAAACATAAAAAAAGGGTTATAGTTTAAACTAAAAAAATCTAAGTAATTACAAATAAACACATTCATTAAGTAGAAGTCTAGGTAATTACATTTTTTTAAAAAAAATGCTACAGCTAAACGGGCCTAACGGGCCGGCCCGATTAAGCCCGAGGCCCTACAGGGCCGGCCCTGCAGGGCCAATTTCAAATTTCTGACCTATTTTTCAAGCCCGAGCCCTACAAGGCCAGGGCTTAAACGGGCCGGCCCGATGGGCTTGACCCGATTTCCCGGCTCTACCCCTAGTTAGAAGTCATGGACTCATGATCTCCTATTTTTTCCCCCTATATATGTGTTATATATTTTTAGGTTCCTAAATGTATTGATATAAATTTCTGAGGCTAAAATTTACAATATTTTCCTGAACTTTAATTTAGGTCAGTGGAATATAATATTTTCAGTGAGTTTAACGTTGTAGGCTAAAATTTACAAAATTATCCATTGTATCCATTTTTTTACACATCCTTATTAATTAATAAAATTATTTACATCAAGTTCTTTATATCTATTATGTGAGTTTCTCCAATTACATACGGTCATGTGATCATTTTTAAGATATTATCATTTAACTATAAACCAAAAAAAGAAAAAAAAAAAAAGGACACATGGTAATGTTTATTGCTTTATTATAAAACTTAACATAATATATATATATATATATATATATATATATATATATATATATATATAAGAATTTTGATATAAGTATGGTTCTATTAATTACTCAAGAATTAAAGATTCATTAATTATTCAAGTATAAAGAAATTGTCCAATGGTTTTAACTTTTAAGGATAATTTTGAAAACATTATAAAGTTGTTGACAAATTTCATGTCCCCGCCTAAAATAATTAATTTTCTTAATTTTTGTAAAGTGATTTAAAGGATTCTCTATATATAAAACCAAAACGAGCAGATAATATCCTCTTATATTGTTATAATTATTTAATATCAATATTAAGAGGCGTATAACATAATTTCATTTATTAAATTGGTTACCTCAGATTAGCTCCCTTTTTCTGAGCATGAATGATCAACCTCCAAACTGCTCAGATCTTGAGTTTTTTTTTTTTTTTTTGCTTAGAGCGTCCGATATCCCAGGGTAGGCCATCTTTCAAGCACATCAACGGCCCCAGACTAATCCGGACCGAGACCGGGTTGGCCCCTTTCGGGGGGAAGCCTCTACCATCCACGCCTGCTGCATTCCCACGTCTCATACTCAAGACCCGTGATTAAGTTAGAACAACCCCTTACCAGTTGAACTAAGGGCTTGGTGGTGCTCAGATCTTGAGTTTAGTGGCAACAATTGATGATGCATGGAGCAACGTTTAGTTGGGATTTGCAATATGATGAATAAAGCTTCTATGAGCCCTTAAAGCAGTAGTTGCATACTTGCATCAATGTGACATCATTTTCTTAGGGGGTTAAAATACATTATTGAATGGTCAAAAAAGAAAAAAGAAAGAAAGCGTATTAAAATTATGTATGGATAACAGTTTTATTGGATAATCACGTTTTTAAAATCTTAAGAAAGGACACGTAGTTCTCATGAATATTCATAACTCTTAGCCAAAACATGAGTTGAAGATGACAAGAAATGAAATGGGGGAATGGCTATTTTGAAAGGAATAACTAACAAAGTTTTGTTAAGCTGGATGAGTTAAATATAGCTAACCTGTCAAAATCTGATTTAGACCGTTTAGATTTGTTTTTTTTTAAATAGTGATTTTTCAAATAAAAACCATATAATAATAGTTAAAAGGTTTATTTATTTTAAATTTCGTACCAATTAAAATAAGTGTTTTTATAAAAATAAATACATTTGGAAACAAAAATCTAATTCAGCCTCTTAATAAAGGCTTGTATGGTCAAAAATCTAATAAGATAGTGAGAGTCTAGATTATGATTAGCTTTTACAGCGCTCTGAGCTGGAGACCATTGGCAAAAAAAGTTAGTGTTTTTAATATAATTAATTAATTAATTAAAGACTTGTATGATCAAATAGTCAGGCCAAAATGGCATGCGTGGGAATATAATGATGAGTTCGGGTCCAAGCAATTACGACGTACTGCACGCACCCCACCATTTTGCATTCATGGATTCAGCTTTTTGAATTTCTGTCTCCATACCTTTTTCTGAATTTCGTCTCTCTCTCCTCTTTTTTCTCTCCCATCATTTAAGGAAATTTCTCTTCAGTATCTCTCTTCTCTCTTTCGTATACCATCTCACACCATTTTCCCCCATTTTTTCATACATAAGGCGCTTTTTGATAAAAAAAATTAATAATTCAAATAATTTCAAAGCTACTCCCTCTGATCCTTATTATAATGCACCAACTATCATTTCTCGCGGATTAAGGGAGAGAGGTTAAGTCATTAATTAGGTCTAAAAATAATAAATATTTCCAATTTTACCCCTACTTTAATGATGTAAGTTTAAATGAGGCAACATCATTTAAACTTGGGTTAAGGAGCAATTTTACACATGAGCTTTTCTCCCAGGAGCGTCCAGCACCACGTGCTTTTTTCTGGAGCAAAAGTACACACGTGGTTACGTTTTGGGAGCGCCCAGCACCACGGCAGTTAGTTGACCGTTAGTCAACTGTTAAGTTGGATGGAAATGAACAAGAACTCGGGTGAAATTACACTTTTGCCCTTAGTTTTAAATAAAAATTACCCTTTGCCCTAAGTTTTTTTAAAAAAAAAACTAAAAATACCCCCTCCTTGGTGGGCCCCACCACCGGCACCCCACCACCGCGCCGCCACCACCGGCGGCGGTGGTGGTCAGCCGGCCGCCGCCGCCGGCCGGCCGGCCGGCGGTGGTGGTTGGCCGGCGGTGGTGGGGCCGGTGGTGGAAGGGTATTTTTAGTTTTTTTATTTATTTAAAACTAAGGGCAAAAGGGTAATTTTCATTTAAAACTAAGGGCAAAAATGTAATTTTCATTTAAAACTAAGGGGCAAAATTGTAATTTTCTTTTTTTCTACCATCAGCGTCCACGTCAGCATCCACATCAGCGTCCACGTCAGCGTGTCAGTCCAAATAAGCGCCACGTCAGCATTCCATCCAAGTTAACGGTTGACTAACGGTCAACTAACTGCCGTGGTGCTGGGCGCTCCCAAAACGTAACCACGTGTGTACTTTTGCTCCAGAAAAAAGCACGTGGTGCTGGACGCTCCTGGGGGAAAAGCCCATGTGTAAAATTGCTCCTTAACCCTTTAAACTTAACCTCCATTCCTTTTAAACCTACATCATTAAAGTAGGGTAAAGTTGGAAACATTTATTACTTTTAGACTTAATTAGTGACTTAACCTCAATTCATTGGTCTGCGAGAAATAGTAGTTTGTGCCTTATAATAAGGACCAGAGAGAGTACTAGCCTAAAGCGTAAATTGTTAAGAGATATTCCTTCGTTATTATTATAGGGCACCAACTTACAAGTTTATTTAATCCTTTTTATAAGACATTTGCTTGTTCCCAAAGAGCATAATTATTATTTTTCATGTATGCCCCTAATAAATAAGGGTAGTGGGTGAGAGTAATAATTAATATAATATTAGAGTTTAGTGCAATTAGTGGGGGTAATAATATAAGTTACTTAAATTGTACACTAACTTTAATGACTTTAATTGTTTTTATTGGTTTGTGAAAATTGTTAGTTAATACCTTATAATAAGGACTAAAGGGAGTATATGTAGTTAAAGAGGACATAAACTCTTATAAAAAATATTTATCAAGATTTAAGACGCAATCTTATCGAAAAAAGGAAAAAAAAAAAAAAGGATAGAAATAAGAGCACATGGGGCTCAATGAAAAGTATGTACTCCCTCTTGTCCTTATTATAAGGGATCAACTAACAAGTTTATTTGGTCCTTTTTATAAATTACTTGCTTGTTCCTATGGAGCATTAATTATTTGTTTTCATATATGCCCATAATTAACATCAACATCCTAGCCCCTCAGGGCTAGACAATCTGTGTTCTACACCAGAACAGTGGCGCCGTCTGTGGGGAACCGTAAATTTCGATTCCCATGACCAAAGATGGTCTATGATTTTAGTTCAGTTCGAGAATTTGTTCCTTCTAATTCTCTATCATCAACACCTCAAAGGATCAGACCTACGCAGGTTAAAACGACGAGGGTTCAGGCAAATCTGGGAACCACGATCAACAAACCCTTAATTCTCTCTTCGATCATTCATTGACGTTGCTTTCAAGTTATGGCTCCCAGGGAGAAGCCCGCCGCCGTCAAATCTAACGCTCACGTCGGTCTCAAGGAGGTGCATTTCAGGGGCGTTAGGAAGAGGCCCTGGGGAAGATACGCCGCTGAGATTAGAGATCCCGCAAAAGAGCCGTGTTTGGCTCGGCACTTTTGACACCGCCCGAGGAGGCTGCGCGTGCCTACGACGCCGCCGCCGGACTTCCGTGGCCAAGGCCAAAACCAACTTCCCTTACCCTTCCGACAATGTCAACCACCAAACCAGTCCGGCTCAGAGCAAGACGGCCGACTCTTCCAGCCGTGACCGTGAGCCCGCTCGTAAGACGGATTCCTCGTCGTTCGACCTCAACTTGTCCTCCCGCGCCGGGATCCGTCACCAGCCTCCGTCCGCTTCCCTTTCCAGCAGTAGTTCCGTTGCCGGCCGCCGTGTTCCCGCACTCTTCCGCAGTAAATCAGCGTTTACTTCGACGCGGTCTTCCGTGCGAGCATGGCAACGGGTCGCCTTCCATGGAATCGTATTCGATCGGCGCCGTTCCGGCGGGTGAGTATCGCTCCGGCGGAGTGCAGAGCGATTCCGATTCCTCCACGGTGATCGATCTAAACGTCCGCGATGACGAGAAGACTCCTCCGAAGGGGCCGGATCTCGATCTCAACGAACTCCTCCGGAGGAAATGGCGTGAAAGTCTCATCTCCGAGACCACCACCTTAGCGTCTTCACCTTCGGGATTAATTATAGAGTTTCTCTTTAGTTTATGATCGAGAAAGACGGCAGTGTCCGTACGGAACACGATGATGAAAGGCGTAATGATCGGAAGAAATAGCGCCATGGTCAAAGCTAAGTTTGACCAGGGACCATTCTGCAATAAACGAAAGGTTTCACCAAAGGACTTAAGTGCAAATCTTAAAAGGTTTTGCATAGGGACCTAAGCGCAAACCTTGAAAGGTTTCATAAAAGGACCTAAGCGCAAACCTTGAAAGGTTTCATAAAAGGACCTAAACGAAATCTTAAAAGGTTTCATAAAGGACCTAAACGAAAATCTTAAAAGGTTTCGTAAAAGGGACCTAAGTGAAAATCTCAAAAGGTTTCGTACAGGGACCTAAACGAAATCTCCAAAAGGTTTCTTAAAAGGACCTAAGTGAAAACCCTAAAAAGTTTCTCACAAAGGACCTAAGTGAAAATCTCAAAAGGTTTTGGTCAACAATTCCAGATTCCAATTGCCAAACTTATAATTAGGGTTTGTAACGTTTACAAATATGATAAAAGATTTCAATCCTCAAATCACCCGAGCGTATTTCTATGCAAGTTATGCCATCCGCTGCACAATTAGGCTAAGCGAATGAGTATTGGCCATGGATACAAGCTTGGAGGAATGGAGGGGAATATAAAGTAAAACCCTGATATTGATGGATCATTCGACGCAGCCTCCGAAGGAACTAGCCTTTCGGCGTAGTCCCCAAAGGAACTTGCCTTTTAATTAAATGGACTATTCCATTTAATTATGGACTATTCCATTAAATTCTTGAGAATGTGATGACGTTGTTGCGTTCGCGCCAGGCTTGTTTTCAGAGTACTATCTCCATAGCCCACTTTCCGATTTCAATCTCGTCGGAAGGAGATTCTAAATCAAGGCCGTTTCTTTGAGTCTACTCTTGTATACGAGCCGCCAGCCACTCAAAGATCATGATTATTTTTAGGGTTCAAATTGGTTGAAGCCGCCATTATAAACGATTCGCGTTGAAGAAAAGTGGTGGTTTGCATGAAATCATAGCGGAAATAACTAACGTTGGCACAAATGACTGAGTCCGACGATACCTGGTCATCACCAATCAATTTCCGCTATGATTTCACTATGAAATTTTGTGGAGCTGTAGAGTCCGATCCGGAGGGAGGTGGATTCAGAGAAGGCTGAGATAGCTACCTTCATGAAGCCGACATGAAAAATGGTCCCGAGCTGGTTATGGGTTGGCTGAGATTACCATCCTGAAATAACGAGATCCTGAGAGGCCGAAATGACATGGTGCCGAGATTCCAAAATCCCAAGATACCGACAGTGTTGGCCGAGGTCAACGTTGGAGTGCCATATTTTTCGGTTAAGGGAAATTGGTTTCTCACCGCATGGTCTCAGTGTTCGACGTTGAGAAGATCAAGGTTGAGTTAATAAAGCCCGAATGTAGAGCATTGACGCCGAGATGCTTGAAGTTGACACACGCACGCTGCCAATGCCAATGCCGACAGCCGACTTTGAAGTCGTTTTGGTTGGAGGCCACAATACTGAAGACGTCGTGAAACTCTTAAGTGTATGCTAAGAATAGAAACAGGTTCCCGTTGATGCAAGTTCTGATCTTAACCAGATAGCTTTATCTCAAGTATGAGGAAGGCTACCAATGGCAGCACCTTTTCTTCGAGGGATCCATCAGCAGAACCCACTGATGAAGCTGTGTCTTGCATCGTAAATGATGCGTTCGATTTGGAGGTTTAAATCAGTCTTGAAGCATCAAGTGTTCTCAAGGATCTGGTCATGATCTGCAGCTGCAAAACTCGTTAAGTGGTCCTAGAACCTGTCTTGTTTTTAGGACTGGATCCACTCGGTCCAGAAATCTGAAATTCGATCACGGCCGCCCGAATAAGCAAGCTCGCTTATCAAAGCCGAGATTCGCCAATGCCATCATGGACGATAAGTGTTATGACACTATTGTTAATAGAGGCAAATGAGATGTGCAAAAGGAAGTCGATCTCACACCAATGAGTACGCACTATACACAACCAATGACAAGTGAAATCTCGGTGCAATTTGCAAAACGAAGGATGATCTGTCTGAATCCGGCATGCAGAGTAATTGTTCATAAATGGGAAGTCAATCTATATGATAGCTTCAACTCAATCAACTTGGAGCTATGAATAAATTGGGGCCATGGATATCACTCTTCTTTAGCAATGGGAAGTTGCTGCATTTTGAAGCGAATAATGCACTTAGACTTGCAACATGACCAAAAATAGAGGAGATATGAAATAATTGCTTTCAAGCTTTCTAATCACCCCTGCACGTTCCTATCATTGTCAGGTGAATTATTGATATTCTAGCTTGACTTGGAAAGGGTGGCAGATATGTAGGGAAGTCATATTCAAAAAGTAGCCAAGATATTTGACAATAGCGGCTTGCGTTGAAAATATATGGCTAAGTTTGAAAAAGTAATGATAGAGAAACTATTAGCTTTGGCACCTACATGGCTAAATCTGAAATAATGCAAGTAAATAAAGAGCACGGTGATAATCATCCAGATGCATTATTTACCTTTAATGCCGAGCAAAGGGGGATCTCATCCAATTGGTTACTAAACTAATTGGCATATATCTCTCAACTTGGGTGATGATGAAACTGGACAATGATTTCTGTATGATGTCAGAAGGTGGACATCAAAATTAATTAGTCATTTGGTTTTATCCTTCATGTTTTGTGGAAGCCGATACATGTCCATGCTAGTATAAAGGAGCACACCAATGGAGAATTTTATTCTTATTTTACAAGTGCGTCCTGATTCACAGAGAAATTCAAATGTTATGGTTTCTGGTTTGTCGAATCTGATTTTATCTAACGTTCTTGATGTACATGTCCTCTACCTTCTCGGTCTCCTCTCAAGCTACTAACTTCAATGGCATACGCAAGAAGCACAAAATCAATGGACCTATCAAAACTGTGGTCGTCTTGGTTATGGAAAACCGATCCTTCGATCACGTTCTGGCCGGGCCGAAATCGACCCGTCCCGAAATTGATGGGTTGACAGCAAGGAGTCAAATCGACTCTTAGTCTCTGACCCGAACTCGCCGGAGGTTTTCGTCTCTAATGACGCTGTGTTCGTTGATTCTGATCCGGGGCACTCGCCCAGCTATAAGGGAACAGATATTCGGATCAAATGATAGCACTCGAACGCGCTCGATGAACGAGTTCGCTCGAGGCCGAGAAGATGGTTGAGGGAATGTCAAAACCGTTATGAGGGGGTTCAAACCAGAGGTCTTGCCGGCCTACACCGAGTTGGCGAACGAGTTCTCGCGTGTTCGACAAATGGTTCGCTCAGTGCCCGCGTCTACTCAACCGAATCGCCCCACGTTCACTCGCGACATCCCACGGTGCTATGAGTAATGTTCGTAAGGATTTGATCCATGGCTTTTCTCAGCGAACAATCTTCGATTCTTTCGACGAAAATGGTCTCGCATTCGGGATCTATTACTAGAACATCCCCGTGACATTGTTCTTCAAGAGCCTATGGAATCTCGTAGCGCACTTGAACTTCCTGCTCAGATGTTTCTGCTCAGACATGTGTGAAGATGGGGTTTTCACGGCGGCATGAAGAAGCAATGAAGAAGCCAGACATAAAAACCCAGGGACCTAAACGAAATCTCAGAAGGTTTCGTACAGGGACCTAAACGAAATCTCAGAAGGTTTCGTACAGGGACCTAAACGAAAATCTCAAAAGGTTTCATAAAGGGACCTAAGTGAAAGTTTTGAAAGGTTTCGTACAGGGACCTAAGTGAAACTCTCAAAAGACTCTCAAAAGGTTTCGTACAGGGACCTAAACGAAAATCTCAAAAGGTTTCGACAGGACCTAAACGAAAATCTCAAAAGGTTTCGTATGGGGACCTAGGTGAAACTCTCAAAGGTTTCTCACAGGACCTAAGTGGAACTCCTAAAAGGTTTTACAATGAGGGACCAAAATGAAACTTCGCAAATCATGGGGTCGCACTGAGCAAGTCAATTGCATAGTACTTCTTCCCGATTCGAGCAAACCCGTGACAATTTAAAGTGTTTTAGAAGCTATATCAATTCAATGGCAAAAATCGATTTTGATTCCAACAGCTTCAATGCCTCTCCGATGGTGGTAGATGGAAATCCTCATAGTCCGGGTTTTCCTCTTTGCTACCAAGGGATTTGGTTTGCTCTCTTGAATTGACCCCGCAATGCTTTGACATTCAAAGTTAGAAAAATTGGCTACATGCGGAAATTGCTCTGGCAAATGGGCGCAGAAATCCTCTTGGGAGCCGAGATACTGGAAGACGGCATGCAGACCTGAGGTCGATTTTCAAAGTAATCGGAAAGCCGAACATATAATACCTTTCTCAGAGCCGACGTCTGCCTGGTTGAAAACTGAGGTTACAATCTGAAGACCGGTGGGATCATTTGAAGGCGGGGATTGTTTTACTACCCGTTACTTTATGCGCCGCTCCGAGTGGTTTGGCGATCTCGCTGCACTCTGAGTAGACTTGTGAAGATTGCCGAAGCCATCCCGAGCCAAGAGACGACATGGGAGACGAGTCGCACGAGATCCTATTGATATCGATGAAGAAAAATGGGATTGTGATCCCATCGAATGCATCGTCCGTTGGAGAACTCACCCTAGTAATGAACTCGGTTGATGATTTGACTTCATTTCCCGTTCTCGCTTTGGAGCCGTAATCAAAGCGCGTCGAATATGTACGATATATCATCGGCGGTTAGGAATCAAGTTATGAAGGAGGTATTAGATTCCGCAAGAGTATATGTTGCTTGCGGCGCCTCGTACTTTTCAAGAGGACCTATATAATTTGATAGAATTCCCGGCAAAGAGGATTTCGAGTCTTCCGACACAGAAGAATGGTTGACACTAAAAATATCAAGAAACAAGGAGAATATAACTTAGGAAGTTCTTCTAAGGCTCAACTAAAAGGCCGATGACAAAGAGGCAAACTTGCCGTCCTTCTAATACCGTAACCAAATTAAATGATTTTAGATTGGAGACACATCCACTTGAAACTCGAGCACCGAGGCTAACATCTATATCCACCGGATAGTGAAACTTCTCATGACTCGAAGAAATCAATGCATCTATCGCCGCGAATTCGTCCAAATTCTATCATGGAAGATTTAAGCAAGGATGAACCGACTTGTACATCAAATGAAAAGGATTGGAGCAATGGACTAGTTAATCCGATAAGTCATTCACTTGGAAATGAAGAAACGGATACTCATATCGCCATAGTAGGCCGCTTATAAATCCAGAAACAAGAATTAAATCCGAGAAAGTGGAAAATCAAGACAAAGCAGTGATAGATGATCTTATTGCAATAACGTCAGAGCTAGAGCATCTTGAACAAGAATTGGATCTGACAACTGTAGCAGTTGAAATAGTATTGAATGACCAACATTCTGTTGACTTCTACCTGGACCAGCTTAAGGAATGACTCAAATCTAAACAGACTTCCTTGTTGAAGTTTGAGCCAGTGCGATGCTGTTAGAAAACCTCTGGAAGAGAAAAAGAGAGACCTCCAAGAGTCTCTATTCTCAAAAATTCGTTTTCATTTAGGCCATAAAATGAAGTCTCACTTCAGGGGATGATGATTATCCGGAAGATCTTAAAGGCTATCAAGTTTCTCTCTTGAGCTTGCACAAGATTTATCACATCTAACCACCTCCAAGTGCTTATGAGAAAACACCCAAGATTGGGTCGGAAGGATTGACTTGTGCGACCGAGGTGACTCACAAGGATCTCTTACCTATCAAAAATGAAGAAGCCGAGATCAAGCACACAATGAGAAGTGAGTTTTGAATCAAAGACCGTCTTGGGCTTGCTAGTTTTTATCCGGTTGAAAGGGTGGAGCCTTTGATGCTCAATCGAAGGACATTGATGAAAGCATGGAGTATTGTTTATCCGCCATGTCAAGGCGTGGTCTTGTCGACAAATCTCGGCAGCATATTAAACTTCCAGCTAGGATTCTGACTCTATTGCTGGGGGCAAGCAAACCAAGAAAGATGTCTTCAAAAGCATTTAAAAGAAGTGCCAAAAGAACCTGATGGAGCCTTTGATGCTCAATCAGAAGGACATTGATGAAAGCATGGAGTATTGTTTATCTGCCATGTCAAGGCGTGGTCTTGTCAGACAAATCTCGGCAGCATATTAAACTTCCAGCTAGGATTCTGACTCTATTGTCAGGGCAAGCAAACCAAGAAAGATGTCTTCAAAAGCATTTAAAAGAAGTGCCAAAAGAAGCCGAGGCGGTTTTTCTTTCACGACAAGAAGAAAAGAATGATGCCATTAAGCTTGAAGTCAGAAACGTCAAACCTTTAAATATTCTTCTCTCCCATGGTGTTGAACCACAATTAAATCTGTTTCCATTTGGACCCGGATAAACCGTGGAGTTTTGTCCCTACGAAAGGATGAAGACGCACCCCGCACTCGGCTCGTGTTGAGACGGCAATGCCGCCAAATCTATTTCATGCGCTTAAACCGTGCTCCTTAAGTGGACCTCGGATCGTAAAAGGAATCAAGGGTTACGACACCCATAATGGATAAACAAATCCAGGGTTACAACACCCACAACGGAGAAACGAAGTCCGGGTCACGACACCTTAACGGGTTAAGGGTTACGACACCCACAATCAGAAACGAATTCGGGTTACAACACCTGAACGGACCTCTGTTACACCAAACCTGGTTAACATCCCGGCTCCGTGAAAAATTTTGAAGGCGGACCCTGCTACACCAAATCGTTAAAATCCGACTCGCGTAGAGTTTTTCCGATAAAGTTATACGGTTAAATCCACGCTTCCATAACCAATGCGGAACTCAGAACACCGAAAGAACAGCTAAATCCGCCTTTCCATGGTCAGTTCGAACTCGGATAAACCGGCCATGTTCCCTAGTTGGAACCCTGATACATGGAAAGAGCACGCCGCGGCCATCGAACCCGGCTACCAAGCGAAGCCGTCACCGTAAGCTTTCGCAACTCTGCCGCTTCCAAATTACGCAAGGCCGCCGTTATCGCCCTTGCAAATATTTTGGACAGCTTAACGACATGCTACGTACCGACAAGGGAATGGATAAAGACTCAGTTACTCAACCCAAGTCACACTTCAACCCCGGGGCACAAAGCTAACACCGGCCAATGAGCCCGGTTTTCAAACTACACGAGGCCGCCGTCATCACCCTGTATTAACACCGGACCGACGAGTCCGGTCCTTAAACTACGTGAGGCCTCTCGTCGAGACATGGCAGCCAAACAACTCATTGTGGCCAAGTACAACGAAAGGTCGTGCCTGTGGCATTCGACCGGGAGACCTAGTCCTACGAAGGGCCGACGTCAGTAACAAAAAAGCCAAAGATGGCAAATTGGCCGCAAATTGGGACGGCCCCTACCGGATTAAGGAAAAACTCAACAGAGGAGCCTACGTTCCAGAAAACCTAGCTAGGAAATAAATCAAGGGGACAAGGAACGGCGACAGGCTAAGGATCTATTATAGCTAGGCCTAGTCGTAGCCGAAATGCCGCAACGGACACCTCATTGTCAGCTTTGTAAAGCTAATCATCTCTAGAATTAATAAAGGGTTTATTAACCGAATGTTCAATTCTAAGAGTGCTTAAATGATTCGCTGAATAAGCAGACCGACACCGAGGTCCATACGCCCGGTAACCGACACTGAGGCCCATGCACCCGTATATATTTTGATGCATCGAAATTGACACCTAAGTAAGAAGGCGAATAGTCATACTGACCCCGATCGTGTCCACTTGGTCAAAGTGTGTCCCGACGACGACCACGGATGAGCATGTGACAATTTGCCCTTACCCCGGTTAAAATCCCTGATAACGACTCCGAACCTCGTAGCGTGGTATATTTAGACACCCCTACTCATGCACCCGGTTTCGACACCGTAAGAGTACTAAGCGGACTCTAATTACTTAAAGACCCCGGCCCGGTCTAGAACTTGACTATGTGCAGCTTATGCATAAAGTTAAAAGTACACAATGGACCAATTACTTGAATTTTCATTCATAAGGTTAATTGTTCAAAAGTACACACAAAACCGGCATCCTACGCCGAAACAAAAGGAAAAGGAAGAATAAAAGAAAAGAACTTCTAGCTTGAAGGGGTTGCCTCATCCACAGCGCCCGCCACCCTGAGCCAACCCCTAAGCAAGGCTACGTAATCCCAACAAGTCGCGAGCACATCGTCCGAATTTGGAGTAACACATCCCGACAAACCGTAAACATGAACTACCAGCCGGGGGCAACGAGTGGACAACGATTTGTTAAGCGGAAAAGCGTGTTACTAGAAAGTTTAATGCAAGCTCGGACAAATTTCCGAAATGAACACGTTGAAGAATTTGCACAAACATTAAGTATTTTCCATTTATTATGATTTGCTTACATGTTATTAAATGCAGGAATATAAACCAGACAATTGCTACGAAAGCAAATTAAGATGGATGGACGAAATCCACCCCCAGTTCGTGGGAGCCAGGTGTCACAGACAATCATGACAGAACTAGAGGGGTGTTCCCCAAGAGTCTCGCGGCGGCGGCTACCGCTACCCCGGATCCTCGAAGGGCGGGACACTAACCCAAAGACCGTGATTCATCCGAGATCACTCTTGGCCCCATGTCTACCACCTCGAACCCTTATGTCGTCGGTCTTCACCACGGCATTCCTAGGGCCGGAGGTTACCACCTCGACCTTTAGGACGTTGGTCTTCACCACGGCATTCCTAAGGCCGGAGGTTACCACCTCGGACCCTTAGGTCGTCTGGTTCTACCGCAACACTCTTAGGACCGGAGGTTATTACCTCGGCCGCCCTTTTGGACATCGGTATTCACCACCGCCCTCAAGCCATAGGACGCCAACATGGCACTTCACGAGACGCAGGATGCCACCCCGCTCATCGGACCTTGCAACGTTACCACGTACACGGGAAATGGGCTCAAGAAATTCTAGCCCGACGCAGACATCGAGATGGTTAACACCTCTGATGACTTATCCAGACATCATACACCCCCGGCAGTCCAAAACTTTGAACTACCGGGCTGGGGGCAACTGTTACGGATTTATATAAGGCCCATTAGCGATGCGGCCCAATAATAAGGGGATCTATCATGATCGCCAACAGATCAGATAAGATCATAACCAACCTACAATCAAGGAGAGAATCAAGGGAAATCTCTATCACAAATAGAGGGCCCATAAGCCCAAGACCATCAGGTACACTCTATATATACGAGTTAAACCCTAAAGGTACACATCTTCTAAGCTCTCTCTCAATTGCATATACTGCACACAGAGCACACACCCCACGCCCTTTGGCTAAACAGCCATCCAGTATCCTCGAACTACGTGGACTTTGATCCCTCTTCAGGGTACGTAGGCCCTAGGAATCGCTCCTAGGTCAAGTCCCAATCAACATCAACATCCTAGCCCCTCAGGGCTAGACAATCTGTGTTCTACACCAGAACAGTAATGAAGATGTTGGAGTTGTTACAAGCCTATGATAAGGTGTTGATTAAGTGAGCTAGAGTGAAATTATCCTAAAGAAGTGAGATGAATGAAACACTAATACATTAAGAGTTCTCTTTGTGCTTGATTCTAATATTTCAAATTGTGTAGTTAGCTAATTTCTTTGCATCACTTGACTATGACTAGTGCTTGTTTGAGGAATTTGTTTAATTAATCCATTGCTTTCTATTTATGAAATTTATCATCTTTCAATTGCATTGATGATTGGAATTTGGAAAATTGTATTCAATTTCCTTGTTAACGAGTACAAAGGTTTAAGTGTGGAAAAATTGATTGAACCACATTTTTATATGTCTTTTAATGAATAAATTGGGATTTGTAATGCATTTTTTAAGACATTATTATATGATTAAGTACTAAATTTAGTTAGGGACATTTGTATTGAATTAAATATAATTAGAAGTAAAACTGACATAATTTGTCAATTATTCATACAAATGATTTTTTGGACTTGTGATGCTACCTTATGCTTAATCTTGTATTGTAGGTATTTTGGAAAAAAATTGGAGAATTTGGAAAAATGTCAACTGGGTCAAAATTAATATTTTTTTAGGATTGGTGAAAAATATCCATATTTTTAATCTATAATATTGATATATTATCAATCTCTAGCTTATACATCATATGAGAATCTAACTATAGGAAGTATTTTTAAAAACATACTAAATATGAGAAATAACAAATTAAAATATTCTGTTTAGAATTAAAAGACCCCCAATTAATTTTTGTATATTTAAAATGGGAGAGAGTAGCATACATGCATGCTGCTCATTTTGACTTGGAAGGGACAATTGTAAGGAGCAACAAACTTTTTTGTCATCATCCATGGTGGACCCCATGAATGCCACGTGGAAGGCGATGGTAGGCGCCTCCACGCTGGATATGACAGAATACCGCGTATGTGATGGCCACCCACGAGAAGAAGCCCCAATATTTATGATAAAGATCTAAACTTTGTATTTTTTTTTTTTTGAAATTTCCACTTTAAAGAAAAATACATTTCTTTTGTTTTGTGTAATGTTTTTTAAACTTTACAATAGAACCACAATCTACCACAACAGCTGCGCGCCCTTATACACACACACACACACACACAGGGGCCAGCGGGCCAGTTCAAGCCTAATGTTCAGAAAAATAAATTAAAAATGATTATGTAAAGCTAAGATAAGATGGTACTCCCTCTAATTCTTATTATAAGGCACAAACTAATAAGTTTATTTGGTCATTTTTATAAGTCACTTGCTTGTTCCCAAGGAGTATTAATTATTTGTTTCCATGTCTGCCAATAATTAATGAGGGTAGTAGGTGAGAGTAATAATTAATATAATATTAGAATTTAGTGTAATTAGTAGGGGTAATATTGGAAGTTACTTAAATCGTAGGGAAACCTTATTGACTTTAACTGTTTTTATTGATTTGTGAGATTTATTAGTTGGTGCTTTATAGTAAGAAACAAATGGAGTATAAAATATATGTAGCGGTGGATTGAGGTTGGTGGTGAGTTGGGAATGCACATTAGGTGCACATAATTAGGTGCCAATTATGTGCTCATACCTCTATTAGAGGTATGAACATTTTTTTTTATATATTGTATTTATTTAGATTTAAATTATATGATGCTTTCTGTAATTTTTTTTTGCACCCAGTATCTCAAAAATGTAATACCCCAAAAATACGTATCATAATTTGGTAAAATTATACCTATAGAAAGTAGGTGAATATGGGATATCAAATATTAAGTAATAATTAGCTTATTTTCTAAGGAAAAATCTCTTGGAAATTAGAGAAATTAAGGGCCAAAGTGCCAAATGACCAAAATGCCCCTAAGGGACATAAATATTTAGGAAAATTGTGAAAAATCCTAAAAGTCAGTGAAATAATTATTTGAATAATGAGAGTATGTTATCTCTAATTAGGGTAATTTAATAAATTACAAACTTGGAGAAACTGAATAAAGATATTCAAAAAGTATTGTAATGACTATAATGCCCTCACAAATTCTAAAATACTGCAGAACACAGGGAAACAGAAATGTCAGTGTTATAATTATGAGGTAATGGGACATTCTAATTAAGAAAATTATCAACTAATGATAATAAAGTGATTAAGTAATTTCTAGCTAATTACTTAAGTCTGAGCAAAAGAAATTATGAAATAATTATGTAAAACTCAAAAATTAATGGTAATTGGCTTAAAATTAGTAAAAATATATTTACTAATTAATTGGAAATTTTGGAGAAAAATAGTTGAGTTTAGGTATTTTTAAGCCTAAATACAAGAATGGACCAATTAGGTAATTTTGTGGAATTTTTGGAAAAAGTAAATAAATAAATAAATAAATAATTAATTAAATAAAAGTTATTTTTTATTAAAATAAAAGGAAAGGCCAGCCGAAAATTCCCCAAGAAAAAAAAGAAGAAAAACAAAATGAAAAATGAAATAAAAATCAAGTTGTGCAAGTTGCATTATTTTAATATTATAATTAATTAAAGTAGAAAATTGTGAATAGTGATTTAGAAATTAGGAAACGGATCCTATCTAGAGATCTAGGAATAGGAATCCCAGGGTCAAGGTAAAATATTGATCAGTGAGTTTTTACCTTTAAGTGACCTCTTCCGGAAGTTAATTCCGAGACCGTTTGTGTATTTTCCTAATAAAACAAAATAGGGAAAAATGCATATAGGCATATTTTTGGAAATAAGGAAAATAAATTCTAACTCAACATTTAGGAATGAGTTTGAATTTATTTAGACATATTTGGAATCAGTGAATTATTTCCAAGAGATTGGTGGTCCCGAAAACGAATTCCGACACCGGACCCGTACAGACACGTTTTTCAAGGAACTTCAGATTGACAGTTGGAACCCTATATGGAATCGAAATTTAGGTTAACTTGGACATTTCTAATAAGTGAGAACATGTCTTCAAAGTTGTAAATCCAGAATTTTGAGATTTCTCCGAAATCACGCGAATCGGGTACCGATCGGGGAAAAACTAGTAGACCGGGCATAAAGTAACAATTTTGGAAATTCCCTCCATGTCCTTCCAAAACCCTATAAATACCCCCCCTCATCACAATTCTCACACCATTCCCTTTCTTGCTCTTGGCCGAAAAAGCTAGAAAAGTTGTAGTTTTTATAGCTCTTTCAAAAATAGGGGTAGTAATGTTAGAATAGCCTTTAAATTTCGAGTATGATTAGGGTATCATATGGGAGGGCTATTTTAGTCATTATTTTCAAGAATCATAATTGCGTCGAAGTTCTGGCGAAATTTCGGGAAGAAAATTTGCTAGAGTAACGAAGTGCTGGCGAAATTCCGCCAATTAGGGGTATAGGGGCAAAATGGTAATTTTTACCTAAAATGCCGATTATGTTGTCAAATCACTAATAAAAGTGATATTACTCTTATAGGACATCAAAAACTCGATTTGTTTGCCGTTATACTGTCCCGTGAGCCGTGTTGGACGTTTCGCCGTTTTCCGTAAACGTGCCATTTCCGTCAAAAGTACCGAAGTACCATCAAACGAAGGTACGTTCGCGACGTACTGTAACACTGACTCTGATGCTTATAGTTTGCTTATACATGATATGGATAGTTTCATAAGCCATGGGTGGAACTCTGTTCTGGGCCATGCACAGTGACTAAGGTAATAAACTTAGATAATCACTTACAGCTTTACGGGTTATATTAAGTATAATACCGTCATGTTTTCCTAGCGCTACGGACACGACAAGACATCGTGGCACTCAATTAAAGTGCGATGAATAACTTTGCTTGTAGGGTAGTTGTTATTAAATGATCAAGAATCATTGTTGTATTTTTAGAAATATCTCGTTGATCATATCTTGTTATATAAGCATGAGGTTAACCGTTACCTGAGATCCGATGAACGTTGGATCTCAGCTCTTACTATAGCATCACATCAAGGTCTGGAGAGAGAGACCATGGACGGAGGGTAAGAGTAAGCAGAGCAGACATCACACATGAAGATGAAGACCACGTGAAGACCGAGTAACGATCGGCCGATGAGAAATAAAGTCATAATCAGATAATGTATTAATCTTTATGAACAGGTTCGGTTAACGGAGTTAGGTTCTTAAGCCTTTTAAACTCAGAGAATATCTTTGAAAATGAGTACTGATATAACACTAGTGTTATGTTCTAGAGATGGACAGAAATGAGGTCCTTTGCATAAAATATTTAGGGCGAGGAAAGCGTACCGTACATATAGCCGTAAGATAAACCTAGAATCGGTACATCTACCGCCTGGACTTATGCCGATATCGGATATCTCTGATATCACTGATATCACTAAAAACCCGGATATCTCTGATACCACTGATAACACTAAAAACCTGGATATCTCTGATACCACTGATACCACCGAAAACCCGGATATCTCTGATACCACTGATACCACCGAAAACCCGGATATCTCTGATACCACTGAAAAAAGACAAAATGTTAAATTTGAAAAGATTGGAGATGGAAAACGGTGGCATTCAAGAAAATAGTAGGAAGCGGGGGTGGGAAACTGTTTGCGAGGCCCAATTATTTGAAAAGATGATGAGAAATAGTTTGAGAAATTTTCAGGAATGATCGAAGAGAAAAAAGACAAAAGATAAAATTTGAAAAGATTGGAGATAGAAAATGGTGGCATTCATGAAAATAGTAGGAAGCGGGGGTGTGGAATTGTCTGTGAGGCCCACTTGTTTGAAAAGATGATGAGAAATAGTTTGAAAAATTTCCAGGAATGATCGAAGGGAAAAAAGACAAAAGATTAAATTTGAAAAGATTGGAGATGGAAAATGGTGGCATTCATGAAAATATTAGGAAGCGGGGGTGTGGAATTGTCTGTGAGGCCCACTTATTTGAAAAGATGATGAGAAATAGTTTGAGAAATTTCTAGGAATGATCGAAAAGAAAAAAGACAAAAGATTAAATTTGAAAAGATTGGAGATGGAAAATGGTGGCATTCATGAAAATAGTAGGAAGCGGGGGTGTGGAATTGTCTATGAGGCCCACTTATTTGAAAAGATGATGAGAAATAGTTTGAGAAATTTCCAGGACTGATCGAAGAGAAAAAAGGCAAAAGATTAAATTTGAAAAGATTGGAGATGGAAAACGGTGGCATTCATGAAAATAGTAGGAAGCGGGGATGGGGAACTGTTTGCGAGGCCCACTTATTTGAGAAGATGATGAGAAATAGTTTGAGAAATTTCCAGGACTGATGGAAGAGAAAAAAGACAAAAGATTAAATTTGAAAAGATTGGAGATGGAAAAAGGTGGCATTCATGAAAATAGTAGGAAGCGGGGGTGGGGAACTCTTTTTGCGAGGCCTACTTATTTGAAAAGATGATGAGAAATAGTTTGAGAAATTTCCAGGAATGATCGAAGAGAAAAAAGACAAAAGACGAAATTTGAAAAGATTAGAGATAGAAAATGGTGGCATTCATGAAAATAGTAGGAAGCGGGGGTGTGGAATTGTCTGTGAGGCCCATTTATTTGAAAAGATGATGAGAAATAGTTTGAAAAATTTCGGGAATGATCGAAGAGAAAAAATACAAGATTAAATTTGAAAAGATTGGAGATGGAAAATGGTGGCATTCATGAAAATAGAAGGAAGCGGGGTGTGGAATTGTCTCATGAGGCCCACTTATTTGAAAAGATGATGAGAAATAGTTTGAGAAATTTCCTGGAATGATCGAAGAGAAAAAAGACAAAATGTTAAATTTGAAAATATTGGAGATGGAAAACGGTGGCATTCAAGAAAATAGGAGGAAGCGGGGGTGGGGAACTGTTTGCGAGGCCCAATTATTTGAGAATATGATGAGAAATAGTTTGAGAAATTTTCAGGAATGATCGAAGAGAAAAAAGATAAAAGATGAAATTTGAAATTTGAAAAGATTGGAAATGGAAAATGGTGGCAATCATGAAAATAGTAGGAAGCGGGGGTGTGGAATTGTCTGTGACCACTTATTTGAAAAGATGATGAGAAATAGTTTGAGAAATTTCCAGGAATGATCGAAGAGAAAAAAGACAAAATGTTAAATTTGAAAAGATTGGAGATGGAAAACGATGGCAGTCAAGAAAATAGGAGGAAGCGGGGGTGGGGAACTGTTTGCGAGGCCCAGTTATTTGAAAAGATGATGAGAAATAGTTTGAGAAATTTTCAGGAATGATCGAAGAGAAAAAAGACAAAAGATGAAATTTGAAAAGATTGGAGATAGTAAATGGTGGCATTCATGAAAATAGTAGGAAGCGTGGGTGTGGAATTGTCTGTGAGGCCCACTTATTTGAAAAGATGATGAGAAATAGTTTGAGAAATTTCCAGGAATGATCGAAGAGAAAAAAGACAAAAGACGAAATTTGAAAAGATTAGAGATAGAAAATGGTGGCATTCGTGAAAATAGTAGGAAGCGGGGGTGTGGAATTGTCTGTGAGGCCCACTTATTTGAAAAGATGATGAGAAATAGTTTGACAAATTTCCAGGAATGATCGAAGAGCAAAAAGACAAAAGATTAAATTTGAAAAGATTGGAGATGGAAAATGGTGGCATTCATGAAAATAGTAGGAAGCGGGGGTGTGGAATTGTCTATGAGGCCCACTTATTTGAAAAGATGATGAGAAATAGTTTGAGAAATTTCCAGGACTGATCGAAGAGAAAAAAGACAAAAGATTAAATTTGAAAAGATTGGAGATGGAAAAAGGTGGCATTCATGAAAATAGTAGGAAGCGGGGGTGGGGAACTCTTTTTGCGAGGCCCACTTATTTGAAAAGATGATGAGAAATAGTTTGAGAAATTTCCAGGAATGATCGAAGAGAAAAAAGACAAAATACGAAATTTGAAAAGATTAGAGATAGAAAATGGTGGCATTCATGAAAATAGTAGGAAGCGGGGGTGTGGAATTGTCTGTGAGGCCCATTTATTTGAAAAGATGATGAGAAATAGTTTGAAAAATTTCCAGGAATGATCGAAGAGAAAAAAGACAAGATTAAATTTGAAAAGATTGGAGATGGAAAATGGTGGCATTCATGAAAATAGAAGGAAGCGGGGGTGTGGAATTGTCTGTGAGGCCCACTTATTTGAAAAGATGATGAGAAATAGTTTGAGAAATTTCCAGGAATGATCGAAGTGAAAAAAGACAAAATGTTAAATTTGAAAATATTGGAGATGGAAAACGGTGGCATTCAAGAAAATAGAAGGAAGCGGGGGTGGGGAACTGTTTGCGAGGCCCAATTATTTGAGAATATGATGAGAAATAGTTTGAGAAATTTTCAGGAATGATCGAAGAGAAAAAAGATAAGAGATGAAATTTTAAAAGATTGGAAATGGAAAATGGTGGCATTCATGAAAATAGTAGGAAGCGGGGGTGTGGAATTGTCTGTGACCACTTATTTGAAAAGATGATGAGAAATAGTTTGAGAAATTTCCAGGAATGATCGAAGAGAAAAAAGACAAAATGTTAAATTTGAAAAGATTGGAGATGGAAAACGGTGGCATTCAAGAAAATAGGAGGAAGCGGGGGTGGGGAATTGTTTGCGAGGCCCAGTTATTTGAAAAGATGATGAGAAATAGTTTGAGAAATTTTCAGGAATGATCGAAGAGAAAAAAGACAAAAGATGAAATTTGAAAAGATTGGAGATAGAAAATGGTGGCATTCATGAAAATAGTAGGAATCGTGGGTGTGGAATTGTCTGTGAGGCCCACTTATTTGAAAAGATGATGAGAAATAGTTTGAGAAATTTCCAGGAAATGATCGAAGAGAAAAAGACAAAAGACGAAATTTGAAAAGATTAGAGATAGAAAATGGTGGCATTCCTGAAAATAGTAGGAAGCGGGGGTGTGGAATTGTCTGTGAGGCCCACTTATTTGAAAAGATGATGAGAAATAGTTTGAGAAATTTCCTGGAATGATCGAAGAGAAAAAAGACAAAAGATTAAATTTGAAAAGATTGGAGATGGAAAATGGTGCCATTCATGAAAATAGTAGGAAGCGGGGGTGTGGAATTGTCTATGAGGCCCACTTATTTGAAAAGATGATGAGAAATAGTTTGAGAAATTTCCAGGAATGATCGAAGAGAAAAAAGACAAAAGATTAAATTTGAAAAGATTGGAGATGGAAAATGGTGGCATTCATGAAAATAGTAGGAAGCGGGGGTGTGGAATTGTCTGTGAGGCCCAGTTATTTGAAAAGATGATGAGAAATAGTTTGAGAAATTTAAAGGAATGATCAAAGAGAAAAAAGATAAAAGATGAAATTTGAAATTTGAAAAGATTGGAGATGGAAAATGGTGGCATTCATGAAAATAGTAGGAAGTGGGGGTGTGGAATTGTCTGTGAGGCCCACTTATTTGAAAAGATGATGAGAAATAGTTTGAGAAATTTCCACGAATGATCGAAGAGAAAAAAGACAAAAGATTAAATTTGAAAAGATTGGAGATGGAAAATGGTGGCATTCATGAAAATAGAAGGAAGCGGGGGTGTGGAATTGTCTGTGAGGCCCACTTGTTTGAAAAGATGATGAGAAATAGTTTGAGAAATTTCCAGGAACGATCGAAGAGAAAAAAGATAAAAGATGAAATTTGAAAAGATTGGAGATGGAAAATGGTGGCATTCATGAAAATAGTAGGAAGCGGGGGTGTGGAATTGGCTGTGAGGCCCACTTATTTGAAAAGATGATGAGAAATAGTTTGAGAAATTTCCAGGAATGATCGAAGAGAAAAAAGACAAAAGATTAAATTTGAAAAGATTGGAGATGGAAAATGGTGGCATTCATGAAAATAGTAGGAAGCGGGGGTGTGGAATTGTCTGTGAGGCCCACTTATTTGAAAAGATCATGAGAAATAGTTTGAGAAATTTCCAGGAATGATCGAAGAGAAAAAAGACAAAATGTTAAATTTGAAAAGATTGTAGATGGAAAACGGTGGCATTCAAGAAAATAGTAGGAAGCGGGGGTTGGGAACTGTTTGCGAGGCCCACTTATTTGAAAAGATGATGAGAAATAGTTTGAGAAATTTTCAGGAATGATCGAAGAGAAAAAAGACAAAAGAAGAAATTTGAAAAGATTGGCGATAGAAAATTGTGGCATTCATGAAAATAGTAGGAAGCGGGGGTGTGGAATTGTCTGTGAGGCCCACTTATTTGAAAAGATGATGAGAAATAGTTTGAGAAATTTCCAGGAATGATCGAAGAGAAAAAAGACAAAAGATTAAATTTGAAAAGATTGGAGATGGTAAATGGTGGCATTCATGAAAATAGTAGGAGGGGGTGTGGAATTGGCTGTGAGGCCCACTTATTTGAAAAGATGATTAGAAATAGTTTGAGAAATTTCCAGGAATGATCGAAGAGAAAAAAGACAAAAGATTAAATTTGAAAATATTGGAGATGGAAAACGGTGGCATTCATGAAAATAGTAGGAAGCGGGGATGGGGAACTGTTTGCGAGGCCCACTTATTTGAAAAGATGATGAGAAATAGTTTGAGAAATTTCCAGGATTGATCGAAGAGAAAAAAGACAAAAGATGAAATTTGAAAAGATTGGAGATAGAAAATGGTGGCATTCATGAAAATAGTAGGAAGCGGGGGTGTGGAATTGTCTTTGAGGCCCACTTATTTGAAAAGATGATGAGAAATAGTTTGAGAAATTTCCTGGAATGATCGAAGATAAAAAAGACAAAAGATTAAATTTGAAAAGATTGGAGATGGAAAATGGTGGCATTCATGAAAATAGTAGGAAGCGGGGGTGTGGAATTGTCTGTTGTAATACCCTAAAATCTGACTTAGGGTAAATATCAAAAATTGGGAAATGTACCTATTGAAAATAGGTGAATATGAGGTCTCAAACACCTTGTATTGAGTTTACCTTGTTGTTAGGGTAATTTCCCTTGAAATTAGATAATTTGCAATTAGGTCCCTAAAACGTTTGAAAATTTGCAAATAGGTTCCTAAATACATTATGGGTTATAAATACCCTGTGAAAGCTATAAAAAAGGCAAGTGAATATCTATTTGAAATAGGGAAGGATATTGTCCCTAATTTAGGTAATTTATTAAATACAAACTTGGAGAAATTGTATAAGAATGTCCAAAAAGTATTGAAATGACCTAAATACCCCTGTAAATGCTAAGATAATGCAGGAGATATGAAAACAAAGATGTCAATACAAAAGTTATGAGGTAATGAGGCATGCTAATTAAGAAAATTATCAACTATTGATAAGAAAGTAATTAGGTAATTATTGGCTAATTACTTAAGCATAAACGAAGGAAAATTCAAACATAATTATGTAAAACCCTAAAATTAGTGGTTTTTGGCTTAAAATTAGTAAAAACGTATTTGTTAATTAATTGGAAATTTTGGGGAAAAATAGTTGAGTTTAGGTATTTTTAAGCCTAAATACAAGAATGAGCCAATTAGGTAATTTTGTGGAATTTTTGGGAAAAATTAAATAAGTGAATAATTAAATAATTAATTAAATAAATAATAAATATGTATTGTAAAATAATTAGGGCCATCCGAATCACCCAAGAAGAAAGAAAAAAATTGAAGATAAGAATGGAAATAAATATCTAGATTTTTTGTTGCAAGTTGTAATATTTAATAATATAATTTAATATGGTGAATAGTAATCAAATAAATAGGAAACGGATCCTATCTAGAGATCCAGGAATAGGATTTCCAAAGTCAAGGTAAAATATTGATCAGTGGATTTTTATCTTCCGTTAGACTTTTCCGGAAGTCAATTCGGCCGTAGAGCTTTTTCCTAATAAAACAAAATAGGAAAAAATGCAGATAGGCACATTTTTGGATCTGAAGAAAATAAATTCTAACTCAACATCTAGAAATGAGTTTGAAATTATCTGGACATATTTGGAATCGGTGAATTTTGTCCGAAGTTGATGATTCCGTAAATTGCTAAGTGGCAGCACGCCTTTCGAGAAACTTCTACGAACACGGAATGCCCTGTATGGAATCAAGATTTAGATTAGAATAGACATTTCTAGTAAGGAAGAGAAGATCTTCAAAGTTAGTTAACCAGAATTTTGAGATTCCGAAATTACGCGAATCGGGTACCGATCGGGGAAATTGGACCGGAAGGCTTCTGGAAGGTGACACGTGGCCACCTCCCATTGGCCAAACCCATGACTTTTGGGGCTTGTGAATTCGGCCAAGTGTGAAAAGGGAAGAGGATAACTTGTTTGCAAAGTTTAGTCTTCAACGGTCCAAATCGATTCTCACAAAGTTAATCCGACGGCCGAAATCCTTCCCTCTTTTCTATAAATACCCCCCCTTCCTCTTCATTTTCTCACAATTCTAAGAGCCAAGACAAAAATCTAGAGAGAGGTTTTAGAGAGAGGAGCTCTGGGGGAAAAAGCAGCGAAGCTCTGGGTAAGTTTTTCGGTACTTAAGCTTTCATAGTTCTTTCGGTAAATAGGGTAGAAATGCTAGTTTAGTCTTTAATCTTCCAAGTATGATTAGATATCATATGTTAGGGGTATTTTAGTCATTATTTCGAAAATATTGGTAGGGTCGAAGTTCTGGAAAAATTTTGGAAGATTAGAGTTAAAATAGCGAAGCTCTGATGAAATTCCGCCGACTAGTAAGGGTAGGGGCAAAATGGTAATTTTTACCTAAAATGCCTGTTATGATGTGAATCATTAATTAATATTATTTATGTTTTGAAAATTATGTTGGAGGAGGAGTTATGTTGAAATTTTGGAAGATTAAGGTCAAAGTAACGAAGTACTGGTGAAATTCCGCCAATTAGGGGGTCAGGGGCAAAATAGTCATTTTGACTAAAAATGTCCGTCGTAATGCTAGATCCTTAACAAGTACATTGTTATGTTGATAGGATATCCGTAATCACGAACCGCTGTCAGGAAATACTGTTTTCAATCAAAAGTACCGTTTTCCGTAAAACGTGCGAGTCTCGTCAACGAAGGTACGTCCGCATCGATAACCTTAACTCGATATTTATGGTATGCGTGTATGTGCTATGTGAGTTATATGTTATGTACTTGTTGTTATGATTGCTTTGGGTAAGGGGATACGCATGTTAGAGGCCTAGGTGCCGCCAGGATACGGTTGTTAGGGGCCTATGTCTTGCCAGGGATCAAGAGCCCTAGGTGCTGCTAGGGTTACACCGCAGGGGCCTATGTCTGCCGGATACGCTGTTTGGGAGATGCTTGTACTATGTGCTTTTATACTATGGATTCTGTGTTTTTCTGTAGTCCATATACCGTATATGTAGATATGAGGTTAACCGTTACAGGGGTCCGATTGCAATGGACCTCGGCTCTCCATATAGCTTCGGGATCGGGAGGACCGAGGGCCGAGGAGAAGAGTAAGCGATCCGCGTAGAAGTTCCGGTGACGATTTCCTTTTGTTGTTCGGGAGAAGCTTTCCTTTGTGTTGTATCTCACTTTTGAACCACGCGGTTACTGTACCGTTGTTGTAATTAGCCAGACTTACGGCATTCTAAATACAAGTATCAGTTACTCAATCGCTCCGGTGCTCTACTCTGATGATTTTAAATGAAAAAATTTTTTATACTGCTTTTGAAAAGTTGGGATGTTACATCTGTGAGGCCTACTTGTTTGAAAAGATGATGAGAAATAGTTTGAGAAATTTCCAGGAATGATCGAAGAGAAAAAAGATAAAAGATGAAATTTGAAAAGATTGGAGATGGAAAATGGTGGCATTCATGAAAATAGTAGGAAGCGGGGGTGTGGAATTGTTGAATCCATTAATGTATTACTTTGGTGGGGTCTAATTCAATTAACACACACACTATTTAACCGATTTTGAGGGGATTAAGGAGATGAGTTAAATTATTTAATTTTACTCATTTTTCTTAAATGCCTTTATATAAATTTAAAATGATATAAGTAAAAGTGAATTATAACCCTGCCACATATCTCTCTAACCAATTTTCTTTTCCACACACTTTCTAATCGAAATAATGGTCTTGCTATATAAATATATGTGTGCGTGTGTATTTAAACATATAGATCTATCTATCTACACACACACACACATATAGACAGACACTCACCCATATATCTACACACACGCATATATATCTCTACACACACGCATATTTGTGTATATCCATGTCATTGGCTACTACAAGTTTATATATAGTATCTTGAATTTTCCATATACATACACAAATGTTCTGACTCATAGCTAGGCTTGATTTGTCATATTAATGCAATTATACTATAAATATAGGAATTAATTGATTGATTCGGTATAGAGATTTTTCTTTAAGTAGGAGGTTGGCATTCAATTTGATTATAATTGTCTGCTAAATTACAAATACTCCAAGTGAGGGAAAAAAGGATGTTAATTACATTCCATGAAACGTACAGAGCATTGCACAAAAGATTTTTTTTTTTTTGATATATAAATTTTAGGAAAGGGATTGGCTTCACCCACAGCCCAAGGGCAGGGCGCTATGGCTTTGCTCCTCAGGGCATACAAGACTGAGAGTACACATGCCTCCACCTCAGCCTGCGTTTCCACAAGTTCACATCACCTAAGATGCCTCTCCCAGCGCCTTGACTAACTCCAGGATTGAACCCCCTCCCTTTGGTAAGAGTGTTCGACCCCTTTGCTAGTTGAATCCAAAGACGAGGGATTGCACAAAAGAAATTCATTAACGTAATGTTTAGACTTGTATATCTATTGGGTTAGGATTGTATATATTGGGCCTCATGTACATGTGGCTACTGGCTAGCCCACGGATTATGCGTAGTTGTGTGTGATTTTACACAAACCTTAGCCTAATACATGATAAAATAACCACTCATATAAGTCTTCTACTCATGTACAAACATAACATCCTCATCAAGAGATCGAAATACTTGATAAAAACTAACAGAAAACTAATAAGCTTCCATTTATAGCACATTGAGCTCTAGGCACATTCTTTCCTACCAAAATTCTAAGAGATTTAGCTACTACTTAATAGAGATCAAAGCTTCTTTAAACATCACAATCCATTGAAGAGTGGAAAGATTCTAAAACTAAGATCAAAGAATCGTGAGAATCTGAAAAAGCTCGCCGGAATTTGCAAACAGCATGCGGGAATCTGGAAACTCGCACTATTAGAAAATACTAAAATACCTACAGAATTTGTGAGGGAAAACAAATTCCGTTGCAGTTTGCCATGGAAAAAAACAAATTTGTTGCATACTTTTGCAATAGAAAACAAATTCCGTCGCAATTTGCCACGGAAAAAAAAAAATCTGTTGCAACATTTTGCAACGGAAAATAAATTCTGTCACAATTTGAAACGGAATTTTTATTCCATCGCAATTTTTTTTAATAAAATGTGACTAATAATCAAATGTTAAAGCTTTCATGGACCATTTGAGACTATCAATGTATTTAATACAGTTTGATTTTTTTCAAAAAAATTATATATATTGGTATAAAATGTACAATAAACTATGCAGTTCATAAACCATACATAATGTAAATAAATATTTCCTTAGATTCTACACATCATCCAAGACACGTATAGTCAATGTTACTATAACATTAAAAGACCTATGATATATACTATAAGAGATAGTATTATTCATGAGTCGGTAACAATATATAATACCACTATTACATTTATACACAGTTAATACATGAGTTAATTAAGGTTTGTTTCTATTAATTCATTATTTCCCTTTTTTAACCATTATATATTCATCACATAAATACATTCTCTCCGATGTATACTTGATGAACTATTCATGTAGTTGTTGATAGCACAAGTAAAATATAACACTATCTCTAATTATCTATTCAAGATCTTGTTCTTTATGTAATTTATAGTATAAATGAGACTTTATAAAAAGAACACTATTAATATGTTTTAAAAGGAAAGAAAAAAGAATAGACGAGAGTGTAGGATCAATTAAGCACTACGTCTTCATGAGTGTGGGGGTCAAAATAAGTGAATGAAAAAAAATAAGAGGAAAGTGTGAAGGCATAGCATGGGAATAAGAAAGTGATTAAAGTAAAGTGAGAAAGCGATAACTTAAAAAGTGAAACTAACAGAGAAACGTAATATCACTTCACCTAACAGCAATACTTACCCTCTCAATGGCTTTAGGTAATTCTGAGCAAAAAAAAAAAAAAAAGGCTTTAGGTAAGCATATAATGTATAATAATAATAATTAAAAAAGAGAAAGAGCCTTATAATAATAACAGTAACTTATTTTAGTGCTTTATATCATTCCAACATCATTACCATTAAAAGTAACCTCTCCCCTTTTATTTTTCTCCTCCCCTAACATACACACACACACATATATATATATAGGAATGTTTATCGCACAATATTTTATGCTTATAGCTAGGGACATATAGAGAGAGATATACAAGCATGGGCAATGGATCTATTAGTTTATAAAATTCTCAGTTGAATCTTAAAGAGTATACTCCATTAATTCTGTACAAAAAAAGCATGACATAAAACTATCTCACAGGATTTCATTGCAAATTTGAGATTCAATAGGGTTATTTTGGACATTTCATATTTAGTCTTGATTTCTAGCATTAGAATTTTAATGACAATGACATCATGACGGTAGATTGAGTTGGCCTGATTACTTAATTGGCTCATGAATGTAAACAAAACCCCATGACGCTGAACAGGAAATAGTACTTTGCTGGGGAAGTATGTTCCATTTTGGGATCTGGCTTTGGTCCTTTGCATCGGACCGTCCGCTGCGTTTTTTGCCTAACAAATTAATAGCGGTAAATTATTAAGTGCAAAATGCCGCAGCGGACCGTCCGATGCAAATGACCAAATCCAGATCCTGAATTTTGAGCCTTTTCTTTTGCAAAACTTATCTGCCAATTTTGTAAGTAGATCGTGATTTGTATGGATAATATGTACTTACCTGTTTTGATAATTGGTCATGCTATTATTCTTATTTATCCGACAGATCAATAGCAATGATACTAGGGTCTGTATGTGGTTTTATCGTACAATTTACTTAAACAACTGGGAGTGGTGGATATATATTTGTATACTTAATCTTTCCCCTTACTCAATTTTTTGCTTGTTGAAGAAGATTGAGTAATTTAGTCGTTTTTCAATTATCCTTGTGCATTTTTTTTTTCCCTTTTTCTATGTTAGACGTAGTATTTATTATCCTGCATTCTTTTGGTGCTAATTGGAATATATAATACTTTTTGAAACTAATTGTTTTACATTATCACTCCTTAGTCCATTTAAATCAAGTACAAAAATTAAACTTACTTCCTAATGTTGTATTTGCATATGAGCTTAAAAAGGTGAAACAACAGTTGGAGGCTAAAAGACAGCTAGTGAATAAACAAACGGAGATGATGAATCAGAAAGTAGAGATGATGAATCAGCAAGTGGAGATTATGAAGCAGATTTGAACGGAGGAAGAGGGAGACTAAGGACGGAGAGCACTCTAAGCTGAGCAGTCAGGTCGGCGTCTGACAGTCGGAGACTCGCCGACTTAGAGGAAGAGGGAGACTGAGGGTGGAACTGAATGGTGGTTTCGTGGAGAGGGAGGATTCAACGTAGTCAGAGTCAGAGCAGATATTGGAGATGTGGAGGGAGAATGCGTGTGGAGGAAGTTTGAGGGGAAAATGAAAAAAGGAAAAAGAAAAGAAAGAAAAAGAGGGAGATAGTGAAATTATAGAGAAGATAAGAGATTAATTAGGCTAAATTATTGGCCATAATAAATATTATATAATGTATACATATATTTTTTAAAAATTTAGAAGGTTAGCTGGGGCCTTGGTAAGTGTAATACCCTAAAATCTGACTTAGGGTAACTTCTCTTGAAAATAGGTGAATATGAGGTCTCGAACACCTTGTAATGAGTTTACCATGTTGATTAGGGTAATCTCCCTAGAAATTAGAAAATTTGCAATTAGGTCCCTAGAAGTTTGGGAATTTGCAAATAGGTCCCTAAGCACATTATGAGTTATAAATATCCTGTGAAAGCTATAAAAGAAGCAAGTAAAAATCTACTTGAAATAGGGAAGGATATTGTCCCTAATTTAGGTAATTTATTAAGTTACAAACTTGGAGAAATTGTAGAAGAATACCCAAAAGTATTGAAATGACCGTAATACCCCCGTAGATGCTAAGATAATACAAAACACATGGAAACAAATGTGTCAGTGTAAAAGTCATGAGGTAATGAGGTGTGATAATTAAGAAAATTATCAACTATTGATAAGAAAGTAATTAAGTAATATTGGGCTAATTACTTAAGCATAAGCAAAGAAAATTCAGAGATAATTATGTAAAGCTAAAAAATTAGTGATTTTTGTTTTAAAATTAGTAAAAAAATGTTTACTAATTAATTGGAAATTTTGGAGAAAAATAGTTGAGTTTAGGTATTTTTGAGCCTAAAATCAAGTATGGACCATTAGGGAAATTTTGTAAAAATTATATAAAAATAATTATTAAATAATTATTTTATATAATATTAATTAATTATTAATTAAATAAAAACGAAAATTAAATAAAAAGGGACCAGATTTTGACCGAAATGTTTGACAAATTTGGGAGGAAAATCTTGTAAAATATCATGATATTATAAGTTGCAACTTGCATTATAATACAATATAATTAATTAAAGTGAAAAAGGGTGAAGAGTAATTTAATAATTAGGAAACGGATCCTATCTAGAGATCTAGGAATGAGATTTCCAAAGTCAGGGAAAAATAATGATCAGTGGAATTTTGTCTTCCGTTATACTCTTCCGGGAGAAAATTCTGAAGTCGTTTGTGCATTTTCCTAATAAAACAAAATAGGGAAAAATGCATATAGGCATATTTTTGGAAATGAAGAAAATAAATTCTAACTCAATATCTAGGAATGAGTTTGAATTTATATGGACATATTTGGAATCAGTGAATTATTTCCAAGAGATTGGTGATTTCAGAAATGCATCCTGAAACCGGACGCGTTCGGACGCGTTTTTCGAGAAACTTCAGCCGGACAGTTGGAACCCTGTCTAAAGTCAAAATTCAAGTTTAAATAGATATTATTGATGAGGAAGAGAAGGTCTTCAAAGTTATAAATCCAGAATTTTGAGATTTCTCCGAAATTACGCGAATCGGGTACTGATCGGGGAAATTCATCGGGTAGTTTCTGGAAGGTGACACTTGGCCACCTCCCATTGGCCAAACCCTTGACTTTTGGGGCCAAAATTTCGTGCAAGGGCTGCATGGAGGAGGATGAGCCACCTCCCAAACCCTAAAATGCATGGTTGTAATTGAATGGAAGTTTTGGAGAAAATTACCTAAGTTGGCCCAATCTTTTTCTATAAATAGGGGGGGCATTGCTCTTCATTCTTCACACCATTCCCTTGTGGATTTTGAAAGTTAGTGAGAGGTTTTAGAGAGAGAAGCTCTGGGGAATTCTGAAGCGAAGCTCTGGGTAAGTTTTTCGGTACTTAAGCTTTCGTAGTTCTTTCACAAGTAGCCTTTAAATTCTCAAGTATGATTGGGTATCATATGGGAGGGCTATTTTAGTCTTTATTTTCGAAAATCAAAATGGCGTCGAAGTTCTGGCAAAATTTCGGGAAGAAAATTTGTCAGAGTAACGAAGTGCTGGCGAAATTCCGCTGATTAGGGGTTATAGGACGTCGAAACTTCGATTTGCTGTCGTTATTGTCCGACAGACGTTTATTGCTTTTCGTCAAAACGACCGTTTTCCGTAAAACGTGCCGAATACGATCAACGAAGGTACGCTCGCGCATCGTAACACTAACTCGATGGTTATTGTATGAATATGTGTGTTTCTCCGTCATGTGTGTACTGATTGTACTTTTGTCCGTACTCGATTGTACCGTTGTTCTGCATTTCGACTGCATCGTTGTCTCGTTATACATCCGACCGTATTATTCTCTGTCATGTCATACATCCGATCGTATCACTATCCATTATGCCTTAACCTTACATCCGACCGTATTGTTCGCCGTGCATATCTGATTATGTACACTCCTCATTGTGCTTTAACCCTACATCCGATCGTATTGTTATTGCCATACATATCGATTATGTATTCCCTATGTCTGATCATAGTAAATGTTGCCAAGATATTTGAATGTCTGTCGTACATATATGTTGTATATAAACATGAGGTTAATCGTTACCCGAGATCCAATGTGGTAAATTGGATCTCGGCTCTTAACATAGCGTCGTTTCGGGAGGACCGAGGATCGAGGAGAAGGACAAGCAAGACGCCTAGGAGTAGCGGTGAAGACTTCTTTCTGTTATACTTTTGAAACACTCTTGTACCGCTGTTTAAACAGCAAGACATGCTACCATGGGTATTTTAATATATATATCAGTTACTCAATCGCTCCGGTGCACTACTCTGATCATTTTGAAATGATGTTTAGAAAAAAAAAATTTTATACTGCTTTAGAAAAGTCGGGATGTTACAGTAAGAGATTAGCTGGGGTCAAATTAGTGACCAAAATAAAATATTATATGATTACTACATATATTTTAACAAATTTTAGAAGATTTTAGAATGCCAGCTTGGGCCAAGGCCCCAGCTGGCCATCAAATAGTTTCACCCCTGGAAGCAGATGCAGGAACTCCAGTCTTTTTTGAAGGACAAGCAAGAAAACAACAAGAATAAGCGGTCGGCTCGTGGTAATGATGATGAGCATAACCATACAACTACTATATAGACATTACTTTTTATTTTTGTGTTGTTTAGTTTATTTTGTTGGCAACATTGTTTATATTTCGTTTTCTTTATATATAATTTTTTTAGGATTGATGATGTATATGTTTCTTCATATACATTTTTTTAATACATATTCAGTATTGTTTAATTCATAACATTTTTTCATTTATTTCATTGGTTGTTGAAGAAGAATCCTAATAATTATAATATTTTTTAAAATAATAACGAAATTATTTCCTTTTTTTTTAAATAACTACAATTTTCATTTATTTTCAATAAATTATTTTATTTTTTTCTTCTAATTCCTGCATTTGCAATGGAATAATGTTTAGTCGCAATTTGCAACTGAATGATTTTGCGTCGCAATTTGAAACAAAATGATTTTCCGTTGCAATTTAAGACGGATTTTTGTTCCATAGCAATTTGTAATGGATTTTTTTTTTTCCGTTGCAATTTGCAATGGATTTTTGTTTCATCGCCATTTGCAATGAAAAATTGTTCCATGGCAATTTGCAACGGATTCTTTTTTTCCTGTCGCAAGTTGCAACTGATTTTTGTTTCATCACAATTTGTGACGGGCGATACAAAATCTGTTGCAAATATTATTTGCAACGACCTTTTTTGCAACAGAATTGTTTCTTGTAGTGTCGCTGGAAAATTCAAGAAAAGATGGCCGACGGTGGAGTTTTTAGTTCAGTCTTATTTCTGCCTGAAGCTCTATGGTCCAAGCTTCCTCTCTCTCTCTCTCTCTCTCTCTCAGCTCTGAAGTTCACCACCAATAACACTGTTAAAGCTGATGGGGTGGAAGGAAAGTAGAGCTGACGGTGAGGGAGAGAACTGAAGTTCAGGTGTGGTTCAAGCGACTCTGAGCTTTGAACTTCCTTCCATGTCCCCGGTGTCTTCACTCTCAAATTCGCATCTCAGTCTCGGCTCAAAAGAGTCGCTAGAAAATGGAGGTGTGGTGTGGAGAAGACGGCCGGCGGTGGTGAGATGGCGATGACGGAGGAGGAATGGCGTGGTCTCCTTCCCAAATCACTCTCTTTGGTTATCCGAGCTTCTACTTCCTCTCAAGTTCGACCTCCAAACGGTATGGCCAAGTTGACCCGCGATGGTGGAAATGAAGCCCGATGGTGATGTTGTATGGAAAGAACGATCTCTATTCTCACTCTCTCTTTTCTGCATTCGATCCAAGAAGAAGAAGGTCCGGTGATGTGCGATCTCTGCCTAGCTAACATGCATTTAGAAAAACATATTGGTTATAGGAGGCACATTGTCTGCACACACCTTAAGGCTTCAGTTTACAAGTGTTTTTTATGGTCGCAAGTTTCAGTTTATAAGCAAGGACTTGAATCACTGAAGGAAAGTGAAATGTTATGAAAGAAATTATGCCAAAGTTGCAAATAAGTAAATTTTGACCCCTTGTTGCCTTGCAATCCAACTTCACTGACCTTGCCCTGCTACCCTTGTAACATCTTATTTTCAAAAGCGGAATATTTTTTTTTATCAGAGTAGAGCATCGGAGCAAGAGAGTAACTGATACATATATTCAAAATGCCGACTGTCATATGTCTGGCTAGTCGCAGTAACGGTACATTAATCCGAGTGTCTAACATAAACGTAAATACATAACAAAAAGAAGCCTTCAGCCGGGTCTCTATGCGTGCTGCTTGCCTTTATCCTCGGTCCTCGGTCCTCCCGACCCTGAAGCTATGTTAAGAGCTGAGGTCCAATGCATCCGGACCTAAGGTAACGGTTAACCTTATGCTTACATACACAGTATATGAATTATAGATACATCATTAACAACATATGAGCACACAACACATGTATCACACAAACAAGCGTATCCCAATAGCATATAAGCCCCCTGGCGGATGTGTCTCACCCAGTAAGCGTGTCACACTTAGCAAGCGTTTCACACCCAGCAGTCGTTTCACACCCAGCAAGCATAATCATATCAACAGTACATAAACATACCACAGAGCTATCAGCTACCACAATAAGCATACAATACACATAACACATATACGCATACAATAAACATCAGAGTTAGTGTTACAGTACGCGAACGTACCTTTGTTGATGAATACGGTACGTCTGTCGGTCAGAACGCAATCACAGATATCCTATAAGGATAATATCCTATTTATTAATCAAACAATATTCAAACAGATATTTTAGTCATAAATGACCATTTTACCCCTGACTTTGCTAATCGACGAAATTTCGCCAGAGCTTCGCTACTTTGACTCTAATCTTCCAAAATTTTGCCATATCTCTATCTCCATCATATTTTTGAAATAAATACCATATTTAATCATAAAACATGATATCCATAATATATTGGAAGATTAAAGATCAAAATAACATCTAAGCTTAGAACTTCAAGACCTACCGAACTAAAGATTAGAACTTAAAACTAGGAGCCGAAGAATTTACCAGGAACTTTGCTACTTCTTCACCAGAGCTCCTCATTCTCTCTTCTCTCCAATATTTTCGAAATGCTCAAGAGACTTGGTGTGAAAATTTTGAAAGGAAATGAAGGCTATTTATAGAAAAATGTTGTGGCAAACTTGCAATTTTTTCAAACTTTTTCTTCTTCATTTTTAGCCCTTAGATCTAGGGTTTTTGTGAAGCTCCATCTCCACCCTCCAAGTCCTTGTCCGACCTTCCCCCCTTCTCTCTCCTTTATCCTCTTCAAAAATGATGTCACCTTTTCCTCTTTTTGAATTTTTACCGATAAATTCCCCTGCTCAGTGTTCTAATCGCGTATACTTAATAATCTTCAAATACTTTTAGAGGTACACTTTGAAGCTTAAGTAATCACTTGAGAAGTACTTTAAAGAGCAAGGATTATGATCCAATTTGGGGTCTTTACTAGCCTTTTAGTCATTTTAGGATAAACCCCCTCGGTTACGGAAATGACTTCGGAGATAACCCACCTCGGGACAAAAATTCACTTGTTTATAATATGTCCTGATGTTAAATACTTAGTTCACATATTTCATGATAAGATTTAATTTCTATCGGTTCTCATTTATCTTATTTGCTTTTTCTCAAAATATCTTTTTCTTTTTCTCTTTTCTTCATCCACTTGCCTATGCATTCACACACACACACTTTTCTCTCCCTTTCCCCTTTAATTTTTGAATTGCATGGGCAATTCTTGGCCAAGGAAGATGCTTCCCACTTGCTCAAAATATCCCATGGCTTCATGTGTTTCTATTGGCTATTTCATTTTCACATGGATTAAGGCTTGATTTATTTGAACCATTAGATTAGCTTTATGAGATTAAATCTTTGGCATTGGATCTAGTTACATTTGTAGACTTTTCAACATGGATTAACAAAGTTTAATTAATCCCTTAATCCAATGTTTAAGTGCCTTGTATTGCATCTTTATTTGCCTAATCGATTTATCTTACAATCCTAGTTATTAGAGCATCATTTGTATTTTAATCTCATCTCTTACATTACTTAATCATGCTTACTTAATTAGTAATTATCTTTATGTGAATCTTGACCCTTCATTGGTCATTAATCTCTAATTGGGGGTTGCACATAATTAACTTTAGACATTTCCTTTATTTATGTCTAAACAATTAGCAATTAATTATTTATTTAATCACCTACTAATTGTTGACAATTTTCTTAATTTGGATTAATTATTTTCTCATAACTATTGTACTGACATTGGTCATTTATGCATAATGCATTATATTAAAAATCATAGGGCAACTTAGGTTCCCCAAATTAATATTGGTTTTTGCCTCTTTAATTTTCAAGGAAAATAATCCAATAAATTACTAAAATTAGAGACAACATATTTTCCTATTTTTAATAAATATTTAATTGCCTCTTAAGACATATTATAATATTCTCAGGGTATTTTATGACCCATAAATGTATTTAGGGATTTTTGACACTTTATTCCTTCTAATTTCAAGAGAAATTACCCTAGAAAAATAACATAAAATACACTATAAAATTTGAGACCACATATTCACCTATTTCCAATAGGTATTATTTATCAAAATGTAATATTTAAGATAAATAATTATCCGGGTATTACATTTCTCCCTCCGTTAAATAAACTTTCGCCCTCGAAATTTGCTCTATACTTAACTAGACTCTGTACTAATTAGACTTCGGATCATATGCTCCGGATCTTTACTCTATTAGAACATTTTTAAGCCGTTTCTCTCAGTAATCGAGAATTCGCTCCGGCTCGACTACAAAAGTTTTATCATGTTGTACTTTGATACCATATAGTGTCTCCATGGCGCCCATACACCGCGCCAATACAAGATACATCATACTCAATGATACGATCGTGGTCTGATTGTAATAACTAAGAAACATGCATTAGAAACTAAAGTTTTTACGTCAAGTAAGGTAGCTATTTATCAAATCATAGGGAAATCTATAGGCATGCATTCCTAGGTGATTCGCATAATCATATGATTTAAATGAATAGCTAACACTTAATTCATTCAATGCCTGGAGAAGATTCCCTACTAAGAGAGATAGTACCTTGGACCATCTCCGGGAATTCTCTGTCCTCTGTACTGGTTAGTGCGTACACTCGACTTGGGTTCTGTGGCCTTAACTCCACAGCTTTCTCAGGACAGTTCGCGATAAAGTGTCCTGGCTTCCGACATCTGTAGCAAATCCGTCTCCTATCACAGTGAACACCAGGATGGTAATTCCCACATTTTGGACATGGTCGGGTCTCCGACATTCTTGGGTTGTTCCGCTGGCCAGTCTGGAATGGCATCTTGCTTTCCCTTTGGTAGTTACTCCATGGTGCCTCTCTTTTCCGTGAGGAATTTCCACGGTTGACCTCGCTACAACCTGCATTGCTAGTGTTGAAATTTCGGGATCTACGCAGCTCCTTTAGGTTACGCTCAATTAGCCTACAAGCTTCCACTGCTTGAGTCAGTTCAGGAAATTGCTGAGATACCAGCCTCTCCCTTATCTGGTACCTTAGCTCGTATAACAACCTATTTGCCTTCCAGCTTTTGTCATTGCCACGCTTCAGATATGATGAATATCGTGACAGGTTGGTAAACCGGGCAAAGTAGTCATCAAATGACTCCTCATGACCTTGTCTGATATGGAGGAATTCCGACTCCTTGATCACTTGTGTTGAGGGAGGGAAATATTGTCCCTTGAACTTTTCCAGGAATTTCTCCCAAGTGAGGGGACAATAACGTGTCCACAATGTCGCAGCAACGCTTCTCTACCATTTATCCGCATCTCCTTCGAGCTTATAAATTGCAAGTTGAGCCTTCCGATTTCCCGGGCATTCCATGACTTCAAAGATCTTGTTCAGACTTATCAGCCAATCTTCAGCCAAATCGTTCTTACCACGGAAAGCGGGTGGCTTGAGCTTGCAAAATTGGGTGACCCAATATTGTGTGGTCTCCACTACTCTTTCTCGTCGAGGAGGTGACTGAGATCTATCTGACTCCTCAGCTTCATCAGCGTGTTCATCACTTTTCTCATCTTCTTCTTCTTCCTCAGCATTTTGTTCTTCCTCATCTTGTCTTTCCCGTCTTTCTTCAAGGAGTTCGTCAATAAGAGCCCTTTGTTCTTGCAGCGTTCTCCTCATCTCCTACATCTCAATCTGCTCCAGTTGATTTGGTACTTGATTTTGTTCAAATTCAGGTATTGGTCTCATCCGAGGTTGTTTGCCTCTTCCTCTACCCCTACCTCTACATCTACCTCTGCCTCTAGGTACTCCAGCTCCTCTTATGTTTGTCATTTTACCTTTCTATATTTGATATATCAAGAATGAAAAATATCAATATTAGGGAATAGTATAGTTCGTAACTCAAACACATATTTCATATAAGATATAATGTACATGTCAACATATGTTACATCACCCAGTTGGTTTATGACCAACGGTTATATCTTACATCCCCACGTTGTCGTAATTTACAGCTTCTCGTTTACATGTTGTCTAAAACTAGCCCTTGGAGATGATTTAGAAAGGAGTAAAAATCGGTTGTATGTTTTCCATCTAAATGCTTATTCGTCTGTTCCATCCAGAAGCAGTCTCGGGGAAGAAGGTATAGGGTTGATCTCACCCAATCGTCTAGTTGGTAGGGAAACCCATCGTGTTTTCTCTGTGCGTAGATCATTTTGACTTGTTCCAGATATCGGAAATACGTCCCTTTGATAGTCTCGCTGTGTTGATCTGCAATCAAGTACTCTATTCGTAGGGCGCCTATCAGCCTTTTGTTTATATCTAGAACATGTCATAGGATGTTTGGTTCATAAAAAGATTCACTCTCAGAGTCATCACGATAGCTTAACAGTTGAAAATACTCACGATTGTCATCATCGGATGAATGATCTGATCCTACAGGCCTCTCTGACTCAGAAGGTATACTAACCATTGGTTCAGGGTAGCATACTGGATTAGGGTCATGTATCGGTTCAGAGTTGTATACCTGCTCGAGTGGATATACATTCGAAGGTTTACGGTCAAGGTCAGAGTTATCAGAATTATCAGGGTTATCAGAATTATCAGGGTTTAGTCTACGTCTCACCATCTCCAGAACTACGGATCTACGAACTGTACGTCTCATTCTCCCGAGATAAAGGGTATACGAATTTTCATCTCTGTCCATCACTACAACATTACACCAGGATTATATCAGTACTCATTTTCAAAATATGCTCCAAGTTAAAAGGCTTAGAACCTAACTCAGTTAATCGAACAGAATGGCCAGGTAAGTGTCTATCATGGGGGCCTCACCGAGTTCACGGCGACTTATTGGCTGACCCACATAGACTAGCCTTGCCTTCGGCACCAAACTGTTCGAAATAACTTCGTTAAATTCATGCCAGAATGAATGCTCTGATACCAAAAATGTAACATCCCATTTTCAAAAGCGGAATAATTTTTTTTATCAGAGTAGAGCATCGGAGCAAGAGAGTAACTGATACATATATTCAAAATGCCGATTGTCGTATGTCTGGCTAGTCGCAGTAATGGTACATTAATCCGAGTGTCTAACATAAATGTAACTACATAACAAAAAGAAGTCTTCAGCCGGGTCTCTATGTGTGCTGCTTGCCTTTATCCTCGGTCCTCGGTCCTCGGTCCTCCCAACCCTGAAGCTATGTTAAGAGCTGAGGTCCAATGCATCCGGACCTCAGGTAACGGTTAACCTTATGCTTACATACACAGTATATGAATTACAGATACATCATTAACAGCATATGAGCACACAACACATGTATCACACAAACAAGCATATCCCAACAGCATATAAGCCCTCTGGCGGATGTGTCTCACCTAGTAAGCGTGTCACACCCAGCAAGTGTTTCACACCCAGCAGTCGTTTCACACCCAGCAAGCATAATCATATCAACAGTACATAAACATACCACAAAGCTATCAGCTACCACAATAAGTATACAATACACATAACACATATACGCATACAATAAACATCAGAGTTAGTGTTACGGTACACGAACGTTGATGAATACGGTACGTCTGTCGGTCAGAACGCAATCACAGATATCCTATAAGGATAATAT
The DNA here is from genome assembly GCA_025563575.1 of Acacia pycnantha. NCBI lineage: Eukaryota > Viridiplantae > Streptophyta > Magnoliopsida > Fabales > Fabaceae > Acacia > Acacia pycnantha. The sequence goes on along the minus strand of JAMWYP010000003.1, from coordinate 6,718,973 downwards.
CCTATTTATTAATCAAACAATATCCTAACACATATTTTAGTCATAAATGACCATTTTACCCCTGACTTTGCTAACCGACGAAATTTCGCCAGAGCTTCGCTACTTTGACTCTAATGTTCCAAAATTTTGCCATATCTCTATCTCCATCATATTTTCAAAATAAATACCATATTTAATCATAAAACATGATATCCATAATATATTGGAAGATTAAAGATCAAAAGAACATCTAAGCTTAGAACTTCAAGAACTACCGAAGTAAAGATTAGAACTTAAAATTAGGAACCGAAGAATTTACCCAGAACTTTGCTACTTCTTCACTAGAGCTCCTCCTTCTCTCTTCTCTCCAATATTTTCGAAATGCTCAAGATACTTGGTGTGAAAATTTTGAAAGGAAATGAAGGCTATTTATAGAAAAATGTTGTGGCAAACTTGCAATTTTTCCAAACTTTTTCTTCTTCATTTTTAGCCCTTAGATCTAGGGTTTTTGTGAAGCTCCATCTCCACCCTCCAAGTCCTTGTCCGACCTTCCCCCCCTTCTCTCTGCTTTATCCTCTTCAAAAATGATGTCACCTTTTCCTCTATTTGAATTTTTACCGATAAATTCCCTTGGTCAGTGTTCTAATCGCGTATACTTAATAATCCTCAAATACTTTTAGAGGTACACTTTGAAGCTTAAGTAATCACTTGAGAAGTACTTTAAATAGCAAGGATTATGATCCAATTCGGGGTCTTCACTAACCTTTTAGTCATTTTAGGATAAACCCCATCGGTTACGGAAATGACTTCGGAGATAACTCACCTCGGGACAAAAATTCACTTGTTTATAATATCCCCTGATGTTAAATACTTAGTTCACATATTTCAGGATAAGATTTAATTTCTATCGGTTCTCATTTATCCTATTTGCTTTTCCTCAAAACATCTTTTTCTTTTTCTCTTTTCTTCATCCACTTGCCTATGCATTAACACACACACACACACACACACACACACACACACACACTTTTCTCTCCCTTTCCCCTTTAATTTTTGAATTGCATGGGCAATTCTTGGCCAAGGAAGATGCTTCCCACTTGCTCAAAATATCCCATGGCTTCATGTGTTTCTATTGGCTATTTCATTTTCACATGGATTAAGGCTTGATTTATTTGAACCATTAGATTAGCTTTATGAGATTAAATCTTTGGCCATTGGATCTAGTTACAGTTGTAGACTTTTCAACATGGATTAACAAAGTTTAATTAATCCCTTAATCCAATGTTTAAGTGCCTTGTATTGCATCTTTATTTGCCTAATCGATTTATCTTACAATCCTAGTTATTAGAGCATCATTTGTATTTTAATCTCATCTCTTACATTACTTAATCATGCTTACTTAATTAGCAATTATCTTTATGCTAATCTTGATCCTTCATTGGTCATTAATATCTAATTAGGGGTTGCACATAATTAACTTTAGACATTTTCTTTATTTATGTCTAAACAATTAGCAATTAATTATTTATTTAATCACCTACTAATTGTTGACAATTTTCTTAATTTGGATTAATTATTTTCTCATAACTATTGTACTGACATTGTTCATTTATGCATAATGCATTATATTAAAAATCATATGGCAACTTACGTTCCCCAAATTAATATTGGTTTTTGCCTCTTTAATTTTCAAGGAAAATAATCCAATAAATTACTAAAATTAGAGACAACATATTTTCCTATTTTTAATAAATATTTAATTGCCTCTTAAGACATATTATAATATTCTCAGGGTATTTTATGACCCATAAATGTATTTAGGGATTTTAGGCACTTTATTCCTTCTAATTTCAAGAGAAATTACCCTAGAAAAATAACATAAAATACACTATAAAATTTGAGACCACATATTCACCTATTTCCAATAGGTATTATTTATCAAAATGTAATATTTAAGATAAATAATTATCCGGGTATTACACACTGCTAATAAGATTAAGATACCTGGTGTGTAATACTATGCATTGGGATAACTTAGTAAATGATGTGCAACATGTGGCACTAAATTTTCCCAAGTTTGGCGGCAACCCTCCTATATGCTGAAGTTGATTGCAATTATCCAACAAAAGATATTACAAACTGTGATCTAGTTTGATGCATTCTGGAAGAATTTTGAAATTATTAAAACTTAGATCTAAGTGTACCATATTAGTGAAGCGAGAAAGGCAGAGAGCAAGAGAGTCATGATAAACTGCAATTTGAGAAACAGAAATGTTCCAATCTCAATGACCTTTTGCAATATAATCTTTATTATTTCTGATAAAACTATTTTACATGAGAAATAATCATTGTGGCTTTATATAAATTAAAAAATAGATATTATTGGACAGCGATAATAATAAAAAAGTAAATTTTTTTGCATTATATTTTTATGACAAAAAGTATGGAAACACAGGATATGATGAATAAGCTGGAATACTATGTATACCTATATAGATCAAACGTATATATCTGCCCAATCTTCAAGGAAATTTTCAAAAAAAGTACGATATTATTGAAGATGTATTCTTTCTAGTCCTTTTGATAAGGGCTTCTATAAAAATGTTTGCTTGATTTCTAATATAAGATGCCTAAAGAATTATCTGAATTATTAATCACTTCATAGTCATCTTAGATAAATTGTTAAAAACTATTTTGATGTGTATTTGAAAATTATTTTAAGGCATTTGCTTCCGCTTTGATGAAAACACAAAAGCTACACTTAATTTGAAATAAATCCATCTCACACACTAATAATCACATAGAATGCATTAATTTCATTAATTCAAAAGGAAATATGTTCAATACAACATCTAAGAACCTCAAAGCAAAATCAAATGCAAGTGTTGACCAATAAGAATAACTGAACAGTCATCCAAGACACACAAACATGTAGCAACACAAAAATTAATCCAAATAGAATAAAATACACTAATTAAACTGATGAAAACCTAATAAACTCACCGTTATTGAAGTTCTAACCACTTTCTCTACCCCAGACTCAAGAAAAATCAGTCACTCATGACCTTAATTGCAACTATATAGCATCATCCAAAGACTGGAAATCTATAAAAAATGGATAGCCAAATCTGATACAAGAGTGAAAGTCCGTCTGTTAGGTTTGGCAAGGATCGGCAGTCATGAGAAGCATATGGGAAGAAGCAATGATGATGAATGGAAGGGGAGAAGGATGAAGCTGGTGGCAAAGGTTCTCAGGTGACTGTGGTTTCCAGCGAACGGAAGAGGAAAAACAGAAAACAGAGGAGGACCGTCACTGTGGGTGAAAAGAGGAGAGTGCCGACGCTGTGAAAACTGACAGGAGACAGAGGGAAGGGGACAGTGATGGTTGTAAGAACGACGAGACGGTGTTGCTGGTATTTCCGGCGACCGTCGACCCGTCTCTCTCTCTCGTCCGACATTCAAGCTCCGGTCCAGGCTCGCGCTTCCCGTCCCCCAAGCTCTCCTTCGATGGTGGTCCGACCTCTCTTCTCCGGTGACAAAGGCGAAGGTGGAGGTGGAAGAGGATGGAGATCCAAGGTCTGCTTGATTCGATTATCTGCTCCCAAAAACTGGCGGCGCCTCTGTTCGCGATGAAGTGTCGAAGAAGAAGGTCAAATCTGATCTAACTGACTGAAAAGAAATTTTTAAAAGCTTGTAGGGACTAAAATAAAATTTTGAAAATTTGTTGAGAACAAAATGTAACATTTAAGAAATATGGACCATTTTATGTACTTTTCTGATAATTTTCTCCATCGATTATAGTTTCCAAAAATTTTGGGTAATTTTCTATAATTTTTTTCTAAAATGATCTACAAAGAAAATACACTTAAAATGTAATGCCTTATATAAAACAAAATAAACAAATTAAGGCAAATCATGAAATATATGACATTTTCCCCCATTTTTAACCTTAATTTCATGCAAACAATTTTCATCATAATTAATTATAATTAATACAATTTAAGTCCAAAAATAATGATAAAATCCTCAAATATACCATGAAATAGCTTATCAAAATATGGTGCAATCATTTGTATGTTTCAAGGGCAGTTCATCCATTTGATGGGATGAATAGTTTATACTTCTAAAATGATTTTTAACAATTATAGAGATACTATTATTTATAAAATGGCCAAAATCAAAATAATCTTTCCATTAATTAGTGTGTATTTAATTATAGTGTTGAATTCCACAAACTCGACATTACACCTCAGCAGCTGATTATAATATTATATTTTACCAATCTCATCTTATATTATCTTACCTTAACCTAATATATATTAATAATGTAATAATAATAGTTATTTTGTCCTCCATACAAGTCCCCCAAGACTTTTTCTTTGTGGTTAGTGTACAACTTTCTCATGTGATGTAATCATTTTTAATTTATTTTCCCAAACATTAACTGGACCAATCATGTCTTAGGCTGTTTTGAATTCTTTTTTGTTTTTGCCAACCAGGGGGTGGGTTCAGAAAATTATGGAAGGGAGCATCACTAGCGGGGGATTTGGGGCGTTGTCCCCGATTTTTTTTTTTTTGTTTTAACGAAAGTTTTAGAATCATTATAAAAACAAAAGCATATAGACAAGAAAAAAAAGAATATCACAAAAATATTCATGAAATCAGGTGAATACTGATGATGTAATAAGAGAGACAATTATTTTATAAACCTGTCTATAGAAAAGCAAGGCTAAGTGTTGCTAGAAATGCAGCTGAAGGTGGAATATCACCTAGAGGGGGGTAAATAGGTGATTACAAAAGTCTTTCGCTAATTGCTCAGTCACCCACACAACAGATATAAATCAAGGCAAAGTAGAGATAGGGAAGAGGAGATTGACACAGAGAATTTATACTGGTTCGGTCCAACTCTTGACCTACGTCCAGTCCCCAGAAACACTCCGGGATTTCACTAATTTACCCAGAAACACTCCGGGATTTCACTTACCCAGAAACACTCCGGGACTTTACAGTCTCAATTACACACTCTGTACTCGAGATGATCCTTTCCCTAGGACTCACTCCTCCTTACAAGTTGTAATTGTATACCCTACTTAAGGTTCCACAACCTTAAGATTTACAGATAATCAAATGACGTTTAGACTCCTCATTGAGTAGATAAATGATAAACACTGAAAGATCAAAGTATCCGGAGATACTGTTTATACGTTGAAGATTTGAATGCTTCTGGTATTTATAGTTGAGCATTTATGACCGTTGTAGAAGCTTCAAAATATATCCGTTGTGACTCTTCGATTTAGCCGTTTGAGAGAGTAATAAATCCGTTGAAATCATCTGCATATTCTCTTTCTATTCTTTGAAGATTGAATGTTTGACATTCTTCATTCAAATTGTCCGTTTGAATGTATCAAGAAAATAATCGTACTGTTTTATCTCTCCAGAACGTCATCTTGCCAGAACGGTGTAATAACTCTGCTTTGCATTAATTGCCTCTGACAACATGTTGCTTTATTGGAGATTAAATGTTAATCTGTAATACTCTTCTGTAAAACGCATTAACACACTTGTTAAATGCAATTTGAATAAGTAACGAGAGAAAATAATCAATCTATAAGTCATAACAAAAGATTAATTGTAATTTGGGAAACTGATTTTTTTGATATGTCATTTTTGGCTAGAGTCAGAAATTTTGGCTAGAGTCATTTTTCATAGGTGAAGAGGGCTTGGCTCGAGTCACAGGTTTTTGGCTAGAGTCTAGGCTGAAACTTGAGGTAAATTTAGTAGGCTGGAGTCAACTTCCTTCGATAGTTGCATTCTAGGCTTGAGCCAAAAGATTTAGGCTTAAGTCTGGATCAAAACTCTAGGTAAATTTTGTAGGCTAGAGTCAACTTCTTTGATGATTGTGTTCTAGGCTAGAGTCAAAATTTTCTTGCTCAAGTCTTGGATAAAACTAGAGTCAATTTGTATAGGCTTGAGTCAATATTTTTGATAGAAGTGGTTTTGACTAGAGTCAAAACTTTCTGGCTCAAGTTTTGGTTAAGACTAGATTCAAACTGTGTAGGCTAGAGTCAAATTCCTTGATTGATGTATTTTTGGCTGGAGTCAAAACTTTCTGGCTCCAGTTTTGGTTAAAACTCCAGTCACACAAAGTTGGTTAGAGTTTGGGAGGACATTTGAAAGCAACGGTCGAACTTGGCTAGAGTCACGGCTATTAGGCTTGAGTTGAATGGAACAAGAGTATCTATTTTCAGGATTTGGCTCGAGTCAGTCGAAGTTAGCTAGAGCCAAAATAGGAGATTGGCTAGAGTCAGTCTATGTTGGCTGGAGCCAATCTGACAGATTTTATGCAAACTGATTTTTCCAATGAAGAACTTAGTAAAACGTTTTGTTCTTAATCACAAGTCTTACGATAGGTTAGTCATCATCAAAACAAACCTTTGGAGCTAACAACAGCTACATAAATTACAATAAAAGGTGGACATTCAATACATATATTTTAATAACAAAAGTATATTACAATAAAAATAATTACAATATTAATGTTATTCTTCTAGGCCATATTTTTTGGAATTCTATCATAATTGTCTTATTATCAATGCTATCAAATACATCTTTTTCAATATACGATACTAAACAATCATTCAACCGTTCATCCCCCATCTGATTATGAAGTGCAATCATGATATATTAAGGGTAAGCACTTAATTTAAGAGTGGGCAATCATTCAAACATGTATTAATTTATTAAAAAAAATCCAAATTCAAGGGGGGCACTTGCCCCCAATCTACTTTGTGGGTCCGCCCATGTTGCCAACGATGTTGTTTTGAATTCGAGCTCTATATGTGTGTGTAGCTGTTGTTGCCGGAATATTGTGATTCTAGTCCTGAGATTCTAAATATAAGACATAATTGATTTTTAGGGGGATTAAAGAAGTTTAATAAGTTACCTAATCATATCATATATTGTGTATCTTTAGATTATATATTAGTTTATTACTCAAACTAATTAGTTTGGAGAAAAAAAATAAAAATACTCTAAAATAATTTAATTAGTTTTCTTAATTTTTTCAAAAAAAAAAAAAATCAATTTTGTTTTATATTTAGTATCGACGAGTATATTACATTCATCATGATGACAAATAATTTTTTGTTACAAATTGTTTTTGCATCCCACGAATCCAGTGTGTTTTAATATTTGAGAAAAAATTTTCTGTTTCGCACGCAACTCTAAAAAAGCTAAGGTGGGAGGGTGAGGAGCACCATATATCCATGTTCATTGCAAATATAATAGCTGCTGTTCTTTATATAAAATTTATTTTAATAAAAAATTAAAATACAAAATATGTCTTATATTAAATATTAGAAGAAATATTTCACATGGTTCACTAATGTTGGATGCACCACGAGGTTGGTTAATAGAACTGAAAGTGACAAATAGAAGTTGTGAACATCACCAGCCACACACAGCACACTATCAAGGTCATATTTTGAAAACGTTATTAACTAACACTAATCCAAGAACAGGAAAAAATTGACAAGCCTGAAAAAAAAAAAAGGGAACATAAGCTCCAAAGAAAGAATAATTATTTAGATAAATCCATCTAGAAATCAAATTAGGTTAGAGCACCAAATATCAAAATATTAGAAACGAAAACAGGAACGAGCACGTTATTACAGAATAAAGAAATCTATAGCCAGGTATCAAACATTTTCCATTGTGTCAGATAAAAAATGAAATCCATCAACAAATGAAACCTAGATAAAAAAACAAAATTCCAGTGGTTACAAAGCCAGCCAACTGGAGCGGACTACCAGCAGAGGGCTGATCGCTAGCTTTGGGGGTGTGGTTCTCCCAAAAACTTGATCATATAAGGGTTTTTTTTTTTTTTTTTTTAAAATTTTCTGCACTAAAAACATAAACATTAAACCCTTTATTATTTTAAGAAATTACTTCCTATATTTAGATTCTTATATGACCTATAAGCTAGGTTGATAATATATCAATATAATTAATTTAAAAATGCATATTATAAGAGAATTAACACACATGTTTTCTATTTCAAATAATTTTTTGGACTGTTTTTACAAATAATAAACTTACTTAATTTTGTTAATATGTGTAAATTAATAATAAACTGATCTTAGGTTTATAAATGAAGGGTGCATATACGAATATTAAAAAGTATTTAAAGTAATCTGGAATGATACAATGGCGAGGGCAAGTTCCTCGAAAATTAGCCGGTAGTAGAAATCAAACCGATGACAGTACAGGTGGCAATTTGTTCGAATTATTAATAACTCTTTGATTCAACATGTGCCCTATGTCTGAAAAAAAAAGGTGAAAATACATTAATTTAATAACTTTTATTAAATAAAAGCAATTTTGGAAAACCATTTTAAATTTAAAATATCTCTAATGAGGTGAACCAATTGGTATCTAAATTTTTTAATATATGAGTGGTGGTTGAAACATATTTCAAAAAAAAAAAAAAAAAAGCAACGGAGTAAATAAATGAAAGTGACAAGAATTAATCAGAGAAAGTTCCTTGAATGATCGAAGGGGAAAAAGACGAAAGACGAAATTCAAATGGGCATGGAGACAGAAAATATATTTTCTGGGATGTGAAATTGATGAATACTTTTTTTTTTTTGATATAATTGATGAATACTTAAATACACTTACATTCATGAAAATGATAGGAAGCTGGGGTGTGGAATTGGTGAATTCTTAAATACAGAAGAGAGAAGATGCTTCCAGATATATTTTGGTGGGTTATAATTCAATTTCTGGGAAGATTACTCATCATTCACACGCAATTTCCTACATAAATTAATTAATATAGATAATTAATTTTTAGAAATTAAAGTTGAATAAATACCATCTTCGTGATTTGTGTATATCCATTTCATTGACTAAGTATTGTCAATTTGTGACACACATGGCAAGTTTACTGACTATATTAGGTTTAACTGTCCAAGGATTACAAAGCCCAAAACCTCATATACATATATACATACATACGGGGACAGACCTTTGTATATACAATGGGGGCCATGGCTCCCAAAACTTCCATTGTTTCTGGGTGTTCCACTCACCCTCTTGAACTCATCAAGGCCTGTATGTAGCCGCCGCTACCACAATGCCAGCTCGCATGGGTCCCATCTCTGTTGATGTTTGCCTTATCCAACAAGAATGCTTAATTGCTCTTTTCTCCAGCGTCTCTGCCCAGTGGCGGAACCAGAAAATTTTTTTAGCCCGGGCCAAAAAATAAACATATTGAACTACCCTCTTTAATTCTTATTATAAGGTACCAACTAACAAATATATTTGGTTCTTTTTATAAAACACTTGTTTGTTTCCAAATAGCATTAAATTTTTTTTCATGTATACCCATAATTAAAAAGGTAGTGAGTGAGAGTAATAATTAATATGATATTAGAGTTTAATGTAATTAATAGGGATAATATTGAAAATTACTTAAATTTTAAGACAAATTTAATGACTTTAACTGTTTTTATTGACTTGTGAGAATTGTTAGTTGGTTCCTTAAATAAGGACTAGAGGGAGTATTTACTAAATAGTATCAAATAACCTGGGAAATACAAACAAATAATAACATATAATTATAAATTAAAACAATATATAAGATGATACTAATTTTTTCGGTATCTCAAACAAGAATTTTACTTTCCTCTCACAGCCTAATGAGTAATGAAACAAACATTATCCTTAAAGAGAAGATAAAAAATTAGCTGGGGCCAAATTTGTGGCCAAATAAAATATCATATAATATATACATAAACATATTAACAAATTTTATAAGATTAGTCGGGGCCAGCTGCGGCCAAGGCCCCAGCTGGCCAGCATATAGTTCCGCCTCTGTCTCTGCCACCGTCCTAAGCCAGTGCCTTATATTTTAACGTAATTGTAATTGTGATAGGTTTTTTTTTTTGGGAAAATTACGCACAGGTCCCAAGGAAGAGAGTTTATCACAATAAAGTCCATTGAAATCATGAAATTACACAGAAGTCCCAATGGACCTGGTGGTTGTAATTATTTGTGAATGTACAATTACCAATTTGACATTCCTTCCAATTCCTCTCTCTTCGTTCTCCTCTCTCCCTTTTCTTCTCTCTTTCAGAAATGATGACTCTTATTTTTCAACATGAATTAGGTTGGACATCATAGAATGACCGAGGGCTCGGCGGTGTTTGGATGCGGTACGTGAAGCCAGTGACCGAGAGAGTTACCGATCGGTGAAGGAGTTCGGTGCTGCAACACCGCCGTCGGCTGAGACTTGATGAAGAGGAGTGAATTGACGCCGGGGGCGACAATGGTGAGAGCTGCGATAGAAAACTGGTGGTTTTGAGTTGCGTTGGAGGCTGAAATTTTCACCTTTTAAGGTTTGGATTTCATCCGCTTAGATCTCTCTTTTATTACGGTGCGATTGTTGTTGTTCCTCTTTGGCTATCAAGTCTTTGCAGAGCAAAGATTTTCGTTTGAGTTGGTGTGGGCAATTTGCTGATGTTCGGCTTTTCAAATCTTTTATGTTTCTTTGCAAATAATTCTTCAATCTATGAAAATGTTGAGTAAATTGAAGTTCTCTTTCAATCTACCCAAACATTTCAATGTTCAGTGTATGCAATCTGCTAAACTTCTGTGTAAATTCGATGCATACTCGCGATTAGAGCAAAAGGAGACTGATTTCCTCTTCCTAGGCTAAAATCTCGCCTAACCAAACGGGTCCTTAGTTGAAAGTGATGATAAAATGCATAGTACACTACACACAATTGACTGTTTATGTTATCAATATGCTTATTTTTGTTTATTTTCATTTCTTAGCTCTAAAATCTGGACCAGATACACCTCATGTATGGTCAAGAGCTATCACAATGTCTGTTTCTATGAATAGTTGTCCCACCTTTTCAATTCACCTAGTTAAGCTAGTTATTATACTTTTTCAAGCAATCCTTGATTTTCATTATTAAAGTGATTATGCAGGAAGCAGAATTAGCCAAGGAGAAAATGCACAGCAAGTTAGCTTGTAAATAGCCTCTGGAAGTCAGACATATGAAAGATTGACGTTTTGAAATTTTGTTGTAAATATATACTTTGTCTGTTGTAAATCAATACTTTTCCTGTTGTAAATAGCCTCTGGAAGTCAGACATGAAAGATTGGCATTTTGAAATTTTATTGTAAATATATACTTTGTCTGTTGTAAATCAATACTTTTCCTGTTGCAAATAGCCTCTGGAAGTCAGAAATGGAAAAAACCCTGGTTTTGAAAGTTTGTTGTAAATATATACTTTGTCTGTTGTAAATCAATACTTTTCCTGTTGCAAATAGCCTCTGGAAGTCAGAAATGGAAAAAACCCTGGTTTTGAAACTTTGTTGTAAATATATACTTTGTCTGTTGTAAATCAATACTTTTCCTGTTGTAAATAGCCTCTGGGCAATAAGGTATTTTACTAATATGAATTAATTACACAGAAGTCCCTAGGGACTTCTGTGTAATTTCATGATTTCAATGGACTTTATTGTAATAAAGTCTCTTCCTTGGGACCTGTGCGTAATTTTCCCTTTTTTAATAGTTATTTGGTACTTTTTTTTCACTTTTTAATTATTGATTGGTAATTATGGTACCCTCAATTGTTTTTTGTACTAGACGCTCCTCAAGTAATATTTCTTTAGCAAATCTGCATCTTAATCTTTCATAGATCTATGGCCTTGATTTTTTCACGTGAATGCATGCATCATGTGAAGTTCTCCCTCTTGAGCTTCAAATAATTTTGGATCCCCCAAAAATTCATGGTACAAAGTAGAAAGAGATTTGGAAGATAGTGGCAGATCCTACTGTAGAAAATAATGTATAAAAATATTGTGTATATTTGTACAAGGTAGTTATTGGCCTTAATTCTCATCAGGGTTAAGGTATAGATTGACCAACCAAGTGTTACGTTAGAAGCATCGGGCACAACAATGTTTTTAAGGTATCAAAAATACCAATGAACAATTAAAAGGGAGCAAAAATTCCAATGAAGGAATAAATTTTGATGAAAGTATCACAATCCATGTTTTGGTCTATTCGCTAAAGTTTTAAATTCTTCATTGATATTTTTGATGCCTTCAAAACATTGTTGTGCCTGGTGCTCCTAGCGTAACACTTGGTTAGCCAATTTGCACCTTAATCCTTCTCTTTAAAGCCCAAAGGATATAAATAGCGACCTAGTGAACATTATAGTGTGTGAAAAATATATTCATTATAATTAATGAGATAATTCAGTTTTCAGGTCTAATTCATTTTGCATACATGGCATCAGAGCCTTGGGTAATCATTTTTTCAAGATCCACACCCAATTGACGTTTGCGATTGGGTTGTTTCTCAAGATCCACATCATTTAGAGTATTGTGTCTTTCTCCAAGCTCATTCTAGGTTCCTGCCCGCTTGCGCATTCCATAACCATGCTCGATTTCCTTTCCTATGTTTTCGAGCACCACACTCGATAGTTCTTAGATTCAATACACCAAGATCTTTGATTCACCCTCCAAAAAGATCACTGATTTCTCCGACGAACCAGCCAAAGATTGACATTTTGTGGGCCAAGATCACAAATTTAGCCACTGAGGGACACAAATCGAAGTTTTGGCCACAGGGAGGAGTAAAGATTTGAGTCTGTCGTGCTAGCTCGTTGCTGTTAAGGTTGTGCTCACTTGTCGCCGTTGATCTAGGAGTCCGTCGTGCTCACTTGTTGTCGTTGAGGTCGTGCTTGATCGCTCGTCGCCATTACTCTAGGAGTCCGTCGTGCAGTGTCAACCGTTTTCAGCCGCCGCTATCGCTGTCGCTTTGGGAGTACCATCATGCATTGTCAACCGTCTTGAGCCCAGATCCACAAATTCTCCTCGCCTTCGCCGTCGTGGGCTTAGTCCTTGATGTCGCTTACCCTTGCCTTCATAGACCATGGAAGACTCAAAGAAGAGCAAGACCTTGACCGGGACTACCATAGACTTCGCCCATCCTCTGTATCTACATCCGTATGATACTCAAGGTAACATAATAATACCTCTTACTCTCATTGGAAATGACAATTACTCCATTTGGAGTAAAGATATGAGGATTGCCCTCCGTGGGAAACATAAACTTGGATTCATTGATGGGTCCTACACAAAAGAGAGATACGATGATGATTTAAAGGATCAGTAGGAACATTGTAATGCTGTTGTATTATCTTGAATTTTGAATTCTTTGTCCTAGGAGCTGGTGAATGGTATGGTGTATCTCAGTGACGTACACATGGTATGGATGGACCTCACGGAAAGATTTGATAAGGTCATAAGGTCTCGTATTTTTGCTATCCACTGTGAGATTAATTCACTGTAACAAGGATAGTTGTCCATTGTTAGCTATTATTTCATATTGAAAGAGTTATGGGAAGAATAGTCATCCCTTGTGGTTGTAGGTCCCACTTGCAATTGTTGCAAATATAGGGCATCGAAGACTCAAGGCAATTTGGTGCACCAACAGAAGCTCCTCCAATTCTTGATGGGTTTAAATGAGACCTATCATATTGCAAAAAGTCAGATACTGCTGATGTCTCCTCTTCCCAATGTGAATCAAGCCTTTGCAATGGTTGCAGAGGAGGAGGCTTAAAGGGCTCTTATAGGGACAATGAAGATGACCCCTACTGAAGGTATAGCCATGGCGGCCAGGGGGAGAGGGAGAGAAAGAGGCAGGGGTAGAGGTAACTCTCCTCTGAATTGTTCTCATTGCAAAAAGAGTGGACACACCAAGGACAATAGTTACCATCTTATAGGTTATCCTCCTGAGTTCAAAGGACCGAAGGGGAGGCAAGTTCAACAGATCAATCAACAAGGAGCGGAGAGACAGAAGGATACAAAAAATGCTATGCATTCTTCAACCATGATCTCACCATCTCTTACACAGAAGCAATATGACAAATTGCTTGATCTCTTGAAGAAAGACCCAGAAGAAAGTCTACATGCTCTGACTGGTACATGTTTGACTAATTATCCCTTCCATAAAAATGCATTTGTAACTTGGGTTATAGATTCTAGCTAGGGCAACCACACATTTCTTTAGTGATTTATCATATTAGACAACTATAAAATCTATTCAGGGCCAATTAGAACTATTAAAATTCCTAATGGAGATAAAGTGCATATAACTCATATAAGAACTGTTAGATTTTCTAATGGCATAACATTATATGGTTTTTATATGCTCCCATGCTTAAGTTTAACTTAATTTATGTATCAAAATTAACTAAGGAAAAAAGATGTATGGTAGCTTTCTTTCCTAACCTTTGCTTGATACAGGGCCTTCAGGGTGGCAAACTGAAGGGGACTAGTAAGCTGATTGAAGGATTATACGTTCTCCAATGTAACCAAACTGATATAGTGAATATGGCTAATGTTTGTTCCAAAGAAAGTAAACATGTTGGTGTATCTTTGTTACATAATAGACTTGGTCATGCCCCTATTTCTATAATGAGGCATTTGTACTTGATGAATGATAAAACTGTTACTCTCAATAAAAGTTGTGATGTTTGCTTTCAATCAAAACAAACAAAGCTTCCCTTCACTCCTAGTTGCATTAAAACAAAAAGGATTTTTGAGCTTCTACATATGGATGTATGGGGACTATATCAAACCCCTACACACTCTGATTTTCAATACTTTGTTACGATAGTTGATGATTTTTCTCATGCAACGTGGTTATTCTTAATGAAAAGAAAATTTGAGACTACTAGGGACATTCAAAATTTTAGTGCATATGTGAAAAATCAATTTTCTACTAATGTTAGGAAGGTTCGTACTGACAATGGTTTGGAATTTGTCAACCATATATTGAGAGATTTTTTCTTAAGAATAGGAATTCATCATGAAACATCATGTGCATATACACTAGAGCAAAATGGTATAGTTGAGAGGAAACATTGAACTTTAATTAATGCAAGTTTCACGTAGTTTAATGATTCAATCCCAAGTTCCAATTAGATATTAGGGAGAGTGTGTAAAAACTGCAACATACATAATTAACGTGATTCCTTCTAGAATTTTAGGATTTAGGACACCATATGAACTTGGTTATAGTACTTTGGCCGATTATTCACATCTTAAAGTATTTGGTTGTCTTGAATATGCAACAAATTTGACTAATATTGACAAATTCCAATCAAAATCTATTGCTTGTGTTTTTCTTGATTATCCAAGTAATCAAAAGGGTTTTGTACTTTACAATATTCAAACTAAAGAGATATTTGTAAGTAGACATGCAAGGTTTGTTGAGAACCGGTTTCCTTTCATAAAAGAAAGGGGTTCTCAGCCAGGGGAGAATGCGAAGGTGTTGCAATGACATATTCTGGTTTGATGTTGATCAAAGGCAACACCAAGTTGAGTGTTCGAATGGTGGTGCAACACATGACAACTCACTAGAAAATGGGGGTGTAACATCCCATTTTTAAAGAGGATTTTTTTTTTCAATCAGAGTAGAGCATTGGAGCGAAAGAGTATCTGATACATATTCAAATATAAACCAGAGTGTAACATAGTATGAATAATATAGTCATCCTACTGTTTCAAAAGTAAGTACAAAAGCGGAATATAATTTCTCCGGCTAGCGGTCTAATCGTGTTGCTTGCCCCGCTCTCCGATCCTTGGTCCTCTGAACCCTGAAGCTACAGCTGAGATCCAATTTACCACATTGGATCTCAGGTAACGGTTAACCTTATGCTCAAACAATACAGTATACAGACAACAGATATTCAAGACAATACAACAAGATATCAGTACATAAGTATACAGCAGATACATGATTATCATGACGACAGAACATAAGCACAGAGCAGTATGTAAAGCCCCATAACATAACAACAACAACAGCCTGCACATACCCAATGCCACGATAACCACTCGTGTCCTCAGTGCTAGGAAAACATAACGGCATTATTATGACTATAACCCGTGTAAAACTGTCTGTATATTCAGTCTATGAACGTATCTATCACATATATGTATTTAAGCAGCACAGGATTAGTGTTACAGTACGTGTCCGTACCTCCGTTGAAAATATACGGTCCTTATGGTACGTTTGACGGAAAACTGCACCTTTGACGGAAAACAGAGGGCTGACAGCGGCACGTCAGACAGCAGAACGACAGCGGTACGACGGCGGTTCGTGATCAAAGATTTCCTATAGGAATAATATCACATTTGTCAATATTTGACATCATAACAGGCATTTTAGGTACAAATTATCATTTTGCCCTTATTCCCCTAATCGCCGTAATTTCGCCAGCGCTTCGCTACTTTAACTCTTTTTCTCCAAAATTTTAACATACCTCTTCCTCCAACATATTTTTGAAATAAATATCATATCTACCCCTAAAACATGAGATCTAAATCATACTAAAGATCTAACACTTCTACTATAACTACCGAAAGAACTTAAGACTAAAGACCGAAGAAATTACCCAGAGCTTCGCTGCAAATTTCCCCGGACTCCTTCTCCTCCTTGCTGCTCCTCCAAATTTCGAATTCAAGCTAGTGAATTGGTGTGAAAAAATTGAATGAAGGGTCAAGCTATTTATAGAGGTTTCTGGGTTACTATTCATGCTTTGTCAGGCGGATTCTGGACCGTAAGATCGCACTTCATTGAAATGGAAAAATCCTGGCCCTTCATGCTTCAAAACCGACCTCCCCCCCCCTTTTGCAGAATTTCCAACATTTAATGTGATATGATGCTTTTACTTTATGGTCTTGTACCGATAAAGTTCCTCGTTCGGTGTCCTAATCGCGAAGTCTTGAAAAATCTCAAAAATTCGGCAACTGAGTCTTGAAGGTCTATTCTTCCTCTTCCAAAATATTTGGGTTAACCAAATTTTTGATCCCATTCAGGGCATCTCCTATTTCGCCGAAGATTTCGGATAATCGCCTTCGGTTACGAAAATCGCTTTGGGTAACGTCAACTTCTGGACAAAAATTCACTGATTCATAAAACGCCCAGTTGTTTAGCAACTCATCCCCAGATATTGAGTTAGGATTTATTTTCTATTTATACTATCTGTCTTATTTCCTTTTTCGTCTTATTCCCTAACCGGTCCGCCGGTTACGGAAATAACTTCGGAGACAGCATACTCCAAGATAAAAATTCACTTGTTTATAATATACTCTGACCTTAGAAACTTATCTCATGGTTTTCTAGATAGGATTTAATTCCTATTGGTGGTCATTTATCTTATTTGCTTTTTCACATTTTATAATAATATTATATTGCAAGTTGATTCAAAATATCATGATATTATATATTTAATCCTTATCCCCTTTTTTTGCTCAAAATTCGGCCAACAAGTATATATATATATATACTTTCAGAATACTTTCCCAATACTTTCACATACTCTCTAATTTTCCTCATACACTAATACTTTCGGAATACTTTCCAATACTTTCTGAATAATTCTTCTATACTTTCAATACTTTCTGAAATACTTCTTCTATACTTTCTAATTTCAATAATTTCTGAATACTTTTTCTATACTTTCAATACTTTCCGAAATATTTTTTTTCCCTAATACTCTTGAGATTTATCATAATTTTCCTTAGGCTATTTTATGCCCCATAAGGGTATTTTAGGCACTTTAGCACCTTATTATTTTTCCCAAATTTCCAAGATATTTTTCCTTCATATATCCGATAAATACAACACGGAAATTGAAACCACATATTCACCTATCAGAAATACCCATTTTATTTATCCGGGTATTACAGGGGGTGCAGCACATGACAACCCACTAGAAAATTGAATCAACCATTGATCTAACCATATTTTTATATGATTTTTCATGATTAAATTGGGATTTTTAATACTTTTTCTGGGACATTATTGCATGATTAAGCACTAATTTTAGTTAGGGACATTTGTATTGAATTAAGTGAAATTAGGGGCAAAATGGTCATAATTTATTAATTATTCATGCAAATGATTTCTTGGACTCTTGATGCTACATTGTGTTTAATCTTGCATTGTAGATTAGTAGATTAGTATAAAGCTAGGCTAGTAGCAAAGGGATATACACAACAAGAGAGGATAGACTTCCATGAAACTTTTTCCCTTATGATTAAGATGATTACTATTAGAATTGTTCTTAAAATGGCTAGTCTATTTGGCTGTAATTTGTTTCAAATAGATGTACATAATGCTTTCTTGCAGGGAGATTTAAATGAGGAAGTGTACATGTGTATACCACAAGGATTTGAAAAGGTAGAAAAGGGAATCGAAAAAATGGAAAGCAACGGTGAAAGTTGCCGATTGTGGTGGTGTGTGACGAAGGATGACGGTAGTGTGGAGTGAAAACGATTGATGTCGAACGGTAAAGTGAAGGTGGAAGAAGGTATGGTCTCTCTTGACGCTACCCTGTCTTTTTCCAGGTCTGGTTCGTGGCGCTCTAAACTCTGCAACAATGGTGGTCGAAGAAGGAAGATGGTGGTGCTGGTAGTGGTTTATGGTTGATGGTCGATGGTCTTTCTTAAGTCTGTCGCAGTGCCTCTGTTCACCAGAGAAGGTAAAGGTTGAAGAAGAAGGTCGCGTGGTGGTGACAATGAGAAGTCATCGACGGTGGTGGTGTTGTTGTCTCGTTCCCCCCGATTCCTTCCTTTCAAGCCTCCATCTCCAGGACTCAAGCTCGCGGTGCCTTCTGTCTCCCTTTTCGCATTCTGTATCTCTGTTTTTAGCCCCCTTCTCCCGTTCAGCTAGAACCTGATCGGTTCTTGATCAAAACACAAGTTTTGACCGAGGACCAATCTGCAAATTCCTAGTGTTTTCTATGTTTTATTTTTGTAGTTTTGGGTTTTTCTTGAAGTATTTATATTTTTATGATTAGTCCTAAATGGACGTTGTTTTGATTATGCACTAAGGATATGACTTTTCTGGAAAAAAAGGCACTTGAAAATCACAAACCATTAAAATGCACAATCTCTTACTATAATTAAAGAAAATCAACTTTAAGCAACAACTTAATGTGACAATACAATACTAGTAAATGTATCTCTATTTTACTAACAAACCATTCATTTATCAATTAAACTTTAAGTCAATCACAATTTAAACCAAGTTCTACACCTAAATTAACTCTCTCAAGTCAAGCCCAAGTGAACAAATTAATTTAAATAATGACAAAATATTTAGAAGCATTAAGCAAGGAATAAAATCAACACACACACACATAATTAACTATTAAAAGATAGTAATATTCAAGTCTTAATCCATACAAAGGTTCAAAATGATCTTAGAATGATCTTAGAATGAGAGTTTAGTAACTCATTCAGAAAATAGCTAAACATACTTAATAGTTACAACCATATCAGAAAAATGAATATAAAGGGAAAGGAATAAGCAAAACCAAGACAACTGATCTTGAATCTCCTTCAAGAGCACCAAACCCTAGCATAGAAAATGTTCCCAAATTGAATAGCACCCAAGTCGCCTGAGAAGTGAAGAATCACGCTATTGTTTGAATTTTTCAGTATATAAAGCCTTAGAATCTGTTCTGGTCCCAAGAAGCATAGCTTCATTAATTCCGTTGGCTACAACAAAGAACCAACAACTCTCTGTCTTTCCCTAGCTGAGGCCAAGAACTTTCTGCATATATCTTTAGCTGAGGCCAATAACTCTTCATCTTGTCTCTGACTAAGGCAAGAAAATGCATTCGTTGAGGTCAAAGACTCATCTTCTTTTTGTCTCATATTTTCACATGGTGTCTTGACTTTCTAAACTCCTTTTCAACTTCTTAGTCATTGATTTGAGTTTCAAATGGCTCAACATGTGACTCAAATAATAACCTATCAAATCAAGAAAGTCTATAAAAGCCAAAGTTGATGAAATACAGCAAAATATTCACACTTTAACCAAAAAAAAAAATTACTTTAACACAACTATCAACTAGGCACATTTTTCTTGCATATGTATCCTAAAATATATATTAATTTACCAAAAAGTGTGAGAAATTATAGGCAAATGTGCTTAAATGACATGAATATTGTGAGCTTAACAACAATTTTAAAATTTTTATTCCTCATTTATGGAATTTGGAGGATTTGTTAGTTGGTATTGTAATTGTTCTGGTGTAGAACACAGATTGTCTAGCCCTGAGGGGCTAGGATGTTGGTGTAAATTGGGACTTGACCTAGGAGAGATTCCTAGGGCCTACGTACCCTGAAGAGGGATCAAAGTCCACGTAGTTCGAGGATTGATGGAGGCGTTTAGCCTAAAGGGGTCTGTATGCTCTGTGACGGCTGTATGTGAATAGCCGGAGCGTAGACCGTTGTAGAAGATAGCTGTAGAAGATGAAGATAGGAGATAGGAGAGAGTCCGATGGGGATCTCTTAGGTTCACGCTCTATATGTAGATGGCTCCCATGTTGTGCGTGTCCAAGGATCGTGCAAACCGCCCTGGTCATGGCTGGGTCCCACAGTTAGTGGGTTGTGATAGTGAGATAGTGGGCCTTGACTAGGTCCATAACAGTTTGCCCCAAGCTCGGTAATTCGGTCTCGAACCGCCGAGATTAGTTGTTTGATTGATCGCGCCATACGGACTTGGCCGAGCTATATCCAGTGTGCGCAAACCGTGGAGTTTGCTCATTTCAAATGCTTGTTCGAGTTTGCTTTAATCCGGTTATTGACAATCTGTATAATAATTGCCCCCACTGGTAGTCCAGTCTCTGGTCACGGGTGGATTTGTTGAATCCAGATATCGTATCGGAGTTGCTGCCACTCGTTTGATTTTGATAAAGTGTCTATCCGAGTTTCAAAGAACTTCGGAGTTACTTGTCTTCTGATTGAATTGCCCCCAGACATGTAGCCCGGGTTAATTTGCTTTGAAACTATGTTGACTTGATCATTAATGAAAGTTTGCTCACTTTCCGATCAATTCGAATATTTATGTAGAGTTTCATCCGTGTCCACGATGAACTGATATAGTGAACTCACATTTGTTTTTGGAGTACTATTGAGTGACCGGGCCAAGGTCATAGATGTGATATGCAGAATCTGCGGAAGTGCGAAAGTGCATCCGTATTGAAACCGTAAAGTGGTGAGGGTCAGTATTCCAACTGCCTTGTATAATTCCAGGTTCGTTGACCGGGTCATCCTAGGATAAAGGGAAGTTGTCACCTACCCGGGTTTGGTTTTTCACCAAAGCGTCCGACCATTTTGACCTGATCAAGGTCGGCATGACAATTCCACTTGATATCCCGGAGTAAGTTAGGAAGCGTCCGGGCTGTGATAGCTCTCGGAGACAACTCCCTCCGACTAAAAAGCCGGGTTTTGGTCTTCAGTTCGTATTTGAATTACGACCGGGTTCGGTGACCCTATATTCTCTCTTCCGTTCATGTCTCTGTCGTTAAAGCAATTTGAGGAGATTGAATCAATGCTCTCGATTGAGAGTTTCTTTACACGGAGCCGAGATTCTTACCGTATTAAGTGTAAACCCGTCTTCAAAAATTCACACGGAGCCGGGATTTTAACCAGATTCGGTGTAACCGGGGTATGCCTTCAAATTTACTCGGAGCCGGGATTTTAACCAGCTTCGGCGTAACTGCGGTCCGCCTTCAAAAAGTCACACGGAGCCGGGATTTTAACCATATTCGGTGTAACCGGGGTCCGTCTTCAAAAATTCACACGGAGCCGGGATTTTAACCAGATTCGGCGTAACCGCGGTCCGCCTTCAAAAACTCACACGGAGCCGTGATTTTAACCATATTCGGTGTAACCGGGGTCCGTCTTCAAAAATTCACACGGAGCCGGGATTTTAACCATATTCGGTGTAACCGGGGTCCGTCTTCAAAATTTCATGCGGAGCCGGGGTTTTAACCAGATTTGGTTTGACCGGGGTCCGCATTTTACGACAAGGTAGCAATGACTCGAAGGCAACACATATGATATGTCGACTCGAGGAAATATGTAATGAATAACTACACATAAAGAAATAAGATTTGAAAGAGAAAAGTACCCGCTTCTAAACTTTTCGACGTTGCAGAAATAAAATTCGCACTTCAGCCCCTCAATGAAACTTTTTAAGATTTCACTTAGGTCCTGTATGAAACTTTTTGAGATTTTCGTTTAGGTCCCTGTTTGAAAACTTTTGAGATTTTCGTTCAGGTCGCTAGGTCTGATCTTCATGGCTGCTTCTTCTCGTGAAACCCAGATTTGGTGTCGCACCAGGTTGCTGTGATATGTCTCACCTGCCATTACTCCCTCACGTTCGAGGCATCCCGAATATGTTTCTGCCTAAAACCTGTTTCGGCTTGAAGCCCAGGTTATTTCCATTAAATTTGTATCTCGGCTTCACAGTTTCCAGCAAACAGAAGGCATTAAACCAGCACCCAGAAATTACGCACACTGGATAACCTAGATAACCACCGACTTTCCCGACATGATCGCCCGTCAAATTCGGACGAAGAGATAGGTTATGAATCTTAGAACAGATGATATCCAGAGTTTAATTCAAATCCGTTATACTTAGAATTCCGACTTTGACGTGACTCCCAGAATCACCGAACGGGGACTCTATGATGTTGCGGAAAACAGAGGTTGCTTGAGGTTCTCATCCATGACCATGTAGATCGAAGAGACGAGAGGTACAAGCGGATGAGAGGTGGACTAACACCCAGGATACCGGGACCACCTGTGAACTCCTTGTCACGATAGTGGAATTCTGGAGAGGCCTCTTCCTGGATCTGGTTCATGCATAGCTGTGTCGGCATCTCAAATATCTCGGACCTCGGCCACTTCAATCTCGGGTGCTTCATGAAGAGGATCCCGGCCATCCGACTTCTCTTTCCTGGCGTGGGTAACCCCGGGTCATATCCTCTGTGTCGTCTTGGATGTTTTTATGTGCAATGGCATTCTGGATAGACATTAGCATTGCAGCCACACCATATATGGGGCTGCACTGAATTTGCAATATACCCAAACAAATACTTCCATCCGCGTAAATATTAGGATGAAACATTCGGGAGCCGGTGAGAATACGTCGGCGTACTCCAATCTCGGACTACCGAGGAAGATCAATCAGACAACTAAAGAGAATATGTCGGCCAGTGCATGAAGGGTAGGAGAGTTTGCGAAGAGTATCCCGGCCTCTCCAAACCAAGACCATGTCGGCACCCTTCTAATTCAAGACGGTGCGTATTATACTAACCTGTTAAACCTGGAGAGGAGATTGAACCTCCCAATATTGGAAATTGAGAGTCGGGGTTTGCTTGATGAAGGTTCCATCATGAACACCTGATCGAATCGCAGGAGTGTCGGATACGTATTTGCCAAATCATGGACCCCATCAGCCACCGCTGTTGACTACAACTACCGTTGAAGTGGCAGCGGCAGTGACACAACCTTAGGGATGGCAATTTACACGAATGGTTCCCTTTTTGGAGCCTAAATTCCCCAAAAGGTCCTTGAGAAAAACCCTAGCAAGCATAAGCAAATTCGACGACATGTGATTGGGCTAGCAATGTCAAAATCATGACTAATTCACCTCTACTCGATCTGGATTTTTGAGCAAAGGGATCTGACTGATTGCTTTTGGCATTCACCATAGTTGGTCACGGGAATCGAAATTTACGGTTCCCCACGGTCGGCGCCATTGTTCTGGTGTAGAACACAGATTGTCTAGCCCTGAGGGGCTAGGATGTTGGTGTAGATTGGGACTTGACCTAGGAGAGATTCCTAGGGCCTACGTACCCTGAAGAGGGATCAAAGTCCACGTAGTTCGAGGATTGATGGAGGCGTTTAGCCTAAAGGGGTCTGTATGCTTTGTGACGGCTGTATGTGAATAGCCGGAGCGTAGACCGTTGTAGAAGATAGCTGTAGAAGATGAAGATAGGAGATAGGAGAGAGTCCGATGGGGATCTCTTAGGTTCACGCTCTATATGTAGATGGCTCCCATGTTGTGCGTGTCCAAGGATCGTGCAAACCGCCCTGGTCATGGCTGGGTCCCACAGTTAGTGGGTTGTGATAATGAGATAGTGGGCCTTGACTAGGTCCATAACAGTAATGAACAGATTTTTATTCATCCTAATAAAATAGAAAATATTAAAGATATAAAAAATATTAAACATTTATGTTGTCCCTAAGAGTGGGGCAGGTAGACTATGATTTTTCACCTCAAATTTCAAGAAAAAAGGGGGAAAGAAAAAAGAAAGAAAGTGAATGTATTAATTTCAGTGAGGAATGTTTTGAGTAGGATACTTTAATTTCCTATTGAAAGTTACCAATTTACCGTAAAATATGTAATTTTTCCACAACGCAAAAGTTGAGCTCAATTTGAATAATGAAATTTCTAATTACTCCTGGCCCTGATCTATATAACTAATTTATATTATTTATAAAAATATACATTGATTTATTAAGCTGGAATTATATTGAATTCCCAAGAAAGATAAGTTATTGCCATCAGATCCTAAGAAATCATCAAGATCATATGAAATCTCAAGGGACTTGTGGGCGATTTTTTGAAATGTAACAAGTTTACCTTCAGTTGTCATTTGTGGCACATTGACTTGTCCATTGAAGTGTCTTGATTTGTTATTGATAGTATGATCACTTGTTATGCCCTAACTAGTCAAATGTTGCGCCTTGAGTTGTCATTGATGGCTTATTGACTTGTCAATTAAGGCACTCTGACTTAGCATTGGCAACACCATGACTTGTCATGTTCTGACTCGTCAATGGGGAATAAATCATAGGAAAGTCCCTAAATTTATGCAACAACAAAAAAATGTTTCAAGAAAACAAATCACGTCAACTTACAATTTTAACTCAAACAACTTCATCATATATTTATAACAAATGCCTCGTTTCAAATAATGATGGACGGCTTACAATTTCTCCTACCACGTCCAAAACATTAAGGAATCATGTTAAAATTGTTATAAAAAATATGAATTTTAAAACAATGATTTGTTTTTTAAGAAAAGAGGACATCACCTCCAAATTTTACTGATGGCCCTTACTTATGGTGGGGGAATACCGTGCTTACACTCAAATATTACTACAAACAAATGCAAACAATATAAGATGACTTTCTTACACCTAAACTCCTAATGCCAAGACATCACAACCCAAAAAAAAGGAAAAAGAAAAAACAATACAATAGTAAAAGTCTTACAGATACAAAACTAGAAAACATTAAAAATAGAATGCATAAAAAGAGAAGGAAAGATAAACACCTTCAATAAGGCCTTATTGAACTTTTTTTTAATCAATTCCTAATTCAACTTTTTATATCAAGGAAATAAAAAGAAAAATATCCAATGATCTTATCACTTTATGGCATATGAAAGCTCCTTAATGAGTGAGGTCGTGAATTTAATCCCTCCTATACATCCAAACTGTCAGAGTTTTCCCCTCAAAATCAAAATAAAATAAAGACCTTTCTCACTTATCTTGATTCATCCTTTGAAAAATTAGATCATCGTCCTTAAATTTGTTGGTGACTATGATTGTACCTAAAGTGTCAAATGGCATTTTTAGCAAGGAATGTTTGTAACCACTCACCTTAATTCAATTATACATAGTCATGTTAGAGACTCCCGTGCACGCGCGCGTGCGCCGGGGGGGTTGTATCATTCATGCCTTTGTCTTCAGACAATGTGACAGTTTCCAAGTTCCTGCAAAAAATAGATAACTGAGTTTGAGAGTTGACAGTTGTATTAGATAAATGTAATCACATGATAGAATTTTGAATGATGTATCTGGGAATAACAAGTATACTCCCTTTTTTTTAAAAAAAGTGCTGGAATAAAAGTAACTTATTAGCTTGCAGGGAGTTCTAAAAGAACAATTAAATAGGGAGAAATTTTCCAGAAATAAGAGAAAGGCATGCTTCAAGAGATTAAGAGTAAAGAAAAGTACTAAAAATAAGAAAAAGAGACTTAGAAGTTTATTTCACATTTTCACTCAAATGAATCTATCTACACTCTACACAAGGAGAAATAATTTCCGTGGATTAATTCAGCAAATCATATAATTAAATACTGAGGAACATTTTACATGGAAGCATGTAAAAAGCAAATGTAATAATACTCCATATGGTTATTTTCATAAGCAACATTCTATCACTTAAGTAGTTCGATGCTATATAAAAGCAACAATTTGTGTTTGTCTAAAAATCTAATGCACTTTTCCTATTTTTAACCTCCAATCATTCTCTCTCATTTTCCCCCCTCATTCTCTCTCGTTCACCATCTTTATAAATAAAGGTATATTTGAAAAAAAAAAAAATACATTTCTGACACTTATTATTTTTAACTAATCTTGAACAAAAATTTAATTTAGGTGACCTTAGTAGCTGTTGCTTATAAAAATGTACCGAAAGGGAGTATTAAACTAATAGTTGGAGTAAGGGATCATATCAGTGCTACCTTGAATCCGTGTCTACGGGCCAAATATCCTCATCATTCTCGTCGCATTGCTCTAAGAGAGACCCATACTGACAAATGTGGAGCCTTTGTAGAGGAGGAGGCATAATTTCTCCTTCTATTTTCTCAATGTTGGGAGAATCCAAAATTTGTAGTTCTTGAGAGGTTAGATGTCGAAGCCCTTTGCAATGCCATGTCTCATGTGTAAAATAGATGCCAAGCTGAGTGATAGTTGGAAGGTGATTCGATTCTATAAGACATGATAATAACTTGTCACACTCTCTTATCTCAAGTCGTTTTAACCTTACCGGTAAGGTTTTTATTGAAAATGGCTCCAGTTTTGGACATCCTTTTATAAATAGCTCTTCTAAATATGGGAGAAGATGTTCCATATCATCAAACAAGGACCTCAGAAACTTGCAATTATAAATGGAAATCCTTTGGAGATGATGAAGAGGTGCCTTTAAAACCAAATCAAACTTCAAATTCTCACACTTTGCTATAGTTAGCCCTTTCACTGAATGCGGCATATGAATCACTGGAAGTGGCACTGCATCAAGACAACCCCAAACAATTAAATCTTGAAGAAACATCTTTTCAAACAAAAGCACCGACATTTACGTACCTGAAATTGTTAGAAGGCTTAGGGAACGTGGCATTTCTTGCTCTTGCAACACTACATTTGGACTTTTAATTATAACTAACTCGTCCAAATATGGGCAGTTTGGGATAGAAGAAGCAAGAAGTGGACATCTTTCAATTTCCAGATTCCTTAAAAAGGGAAGTTTGCGAGGTAAATTTCCAATTAGTTTGGGACAATCATGAAGGCGAAGAGAGCGGAGATTTGGGAAAGCATCCATATCTATTGAATTCCATTCTTCCCATGAGATCATATTTTCAAAATGAAGAGTTTGAAGGGATGGAAATGGTACAAGTGAAGCAGAATCATCTCCATGGAAAAACTCAGAACCGATAGCCACCACACTTTCTAATCCTTCAATAATTAAGGTCCTCAGAGCAGGTAGTTCCCCAAGGGCAGGAATTCTCCAACAGTTATTGCAATTAATTTGGTGGAATTCAATCAAGTTGTTGTAGGAATGACCATCAACTTTCAAAATTTCTAAATCCCAATAAGGTCGAAGCTTCTCTATAATATCTCTCTCTGTCCATGAAAATAGAAATAGTGTTAAAACTATAAAACAAAACTCAAGTTTTGAAGGTCACAATTGTAGCAACATTAATTAATAGTAATAATAAACTATAGAGTAAAAGCCTCTAGTCTCTCACACTAGCAATATATGATGATGAATAAAAATGTGTTTTAAATTTAAATTATGAAATTTATTATAATAGCCATCAAAATTTATTAATTTTATAACGTATAAGAAAGTTTGAAAATATATGTATTATAATTATTATAAAATATAGAAAAATATTTTTAGCAAATATAAAGGTTTAAATAAATATTATGTTAAATAACAGCATATCTCTTCACCTTCGTTTGTTGCCATGGTCTCGTGCATGCTGCTGATAGTTAGTGATGATATCCTTTTTGCCTTCAATTCATTGATGCTTTAACATGGCCAGCGGTTTGGTTAGCTGTTATAGTTGTATATGAAGTTTTTATGTTTTGTGTCCTTAACTTTCATTTAGTTTTGTGTATGATGTGTGTTGATGTCCTTCTAGTTATCTTTACGGACTTGCCTTCTTTATGAAAATGTTAAAAGAATGGTGTTTTGACCAAAAAAAAAAAATTAGAGTCAAACTTAATGGTTAATTAATGAGATGGGTGGATGGAAATGAAATCTCGAATTTATAAGAAAGATTGTGTAACATATATTTCAATTTCAATGGAGGCTTATATACATTTTCAAAATAGAGGGGAGGTTTCTATAATTTAGATAAAATATGAAGGTGAATGTATTTTACTCTACACTATAAAATGGAAAAAACATGCCGTAAATGAGAAATTGTGAATAAATTGTATGCTTCTACTAGATGTTGATAAAGCATAAAGAAGCTAAGTAGCTGACTATATGCAAGGCTTATAAAGAGAAATCGAGTTTATTGGCTACCATAGAAGTCAAGCTCTTAATTGATTTCTGGAGTTGTCAATTTTGATAGTTTGTCCATTATTTTTCATAAGATACAAATAACTAGATTGGTTAAAATTATTTAAATATTTGCTTTTTCCATCTAAAATTAGTTCAATATAATAAATATGTTAAGAATGAAAATTATTTTTCAAATATACCTCTATCTCATGAAGATAATGGGTTAGGCTCACTTGGTTAGGCTCTATATAGTTATATTCATTCAGTTCTTCCAAAAAATAAGAATAAAATAAAATAGAAAAAAAAAACAAGTCGATGATGAATAATAAAGTCACAAGCGGTAAACATAAGAATATCAATGATAACATAGAAAGGCAGATGAAAGAAAAAAATACCTTGATAATAGATGGGGTTGTCAAGTGACTCTACATGTTTTGTTGAGTTTGAATCCAAATTTATATCTTCCTCGACATCTTTCCAATCTTGTTGTTCTTGTACTTTTTGCAACAAGTTGGCAACAATGATGTACCTTCTAGGATCCATGATTTGAATATTTTCTAAGTTACTTTGTAGATCATATACATGAAGTCCAAAATATATTTCCTTTGCCATGCTCCCAAAGGAAATCTTCACTTCATTCCACTTATTTACAAAGGGGAGTTCAGTACTGAGAATTATGCTTTCCATATCATATATATATATGTGATCAGTCGTTATTCTTTCCAGTAAAGCCCGCATAAATTTAGTAATTTGCACCACGGTGTCATTGATGTGCACTGAGAATTCATAATTGGAGACATGATGCCGGTGATCTTTAAAAAGAATCCAAAGAGAAGCCATTGGGAATACATTACGAACCCAAAATGATACAGAACTTCCTTGATTATAATAATGGAGCCCTTTTGGAAGTTTTTTTCCGGGCAAAAAAAAGTTTCTTTTCCCAGGTTGAATGTTTAATGCCTGCCAATTGTGTATTGCCAAAAAAGAAAAGTTAACTAAGATGGGAGGAATAAAAGAATATAATTATACTAGGAGAGCTGGGGGGGGGGGGGGGAGATACCTTCTTGCATACTATCTTTTTGGATGACTCAGTCAATGATGTGCAACATATTGCACTAAATTCACCCAAGTTTGGTGGCATCCCTCCAATATGCTCAAGTTTAATGCAATGATCCAACAGAAGATATTTCAAATTGTGACATTCTTCAATGCATTCTGGAATAATTGTGAAATTATTAAGACTCAGATCCACATGTATCGTATAAGTGAAGTGGGAAAAACAAAAGGCAAGAGAGTCATATGATAAATTGCAATTTGAGAAACAAAGCTGTTCCGTTTTCAATGACATGGCTCAACAATACAAGCTTTCTTCATCACCGTCTTCACGCATCTCAAAATGACTCAGTCATTCAAAACATATGTTCTTAGTTTCCGAAAGGTTTGGTAATGTAAAAATGCTACCTGGTAGCTTCTCGAGATTAGGACATTTCGCCATGCTTAAGGTTTCAAGTCCAATAAGATTGCAAATTGAAGATGGTAATTCAGTAATTGTTGTCTCATCCAAATGAAGTGTTTGCATTTCTTTCATCACAATTGATATTTTTGGAAATGTCTGAAGACTTGAACAACCATAAAAGTTGAGATGCTCAAGAGTTGTCAACCTAAGGCAAGAAGGGAAAATGTTCAAGTTTTTGCATTGCATAGCACTCAATTTTCTCAACTTACTTAAACATCCAATTGAATCATCAATTTCAGTTAAATTTGTGCAACCATCAAGCCACAATTCTGTTAGATTGGAAGCTTTAGATAAGTCTGGTATTTGCTGTAGAAATTTGCAATTTCTTAAATTCATACGACTTAAATTCAGAAACATCTGCAAAACAAAAATCAATTTACTTTTAGAATTAGACAAAGAAACAAAAAGAAAAGTACTACGGTACTTGTATATATACGCACCTTATTAAATGGTTGGAGACATTCACAATAACTGTTGGACATGTCAAGATAGACTAGTTCAGTTGGGTGCATCTGATATGGTAAAAATTTGAATTGATACCCTTTCCATTCCAACCACTTCAAACTATTTGGAAGATCTTTGGGACATTCAGAAAAGCATGCTTTCCTTATCACAAACATTTTGAGACTTTTCATCTTCATGAATGCCTCTCCACTCCATTGTAATTCCATACCTTCTGGTAAGTCTAGAATTATGGCTTTAACTTTATTTGTTCCCTTCAAAAATTGAAAAGAACATAATAAATTTCAGAACATAAATATTATAAATAATTATGAAATTTCAGAAAAAATGAACATACATGTTGAAGATCTTACTGTGTCTTGTTTTAAGACATGGAGAATGTCTTGATAGAACCACAATCTGCTACGTTCACCAGGCTCATATGGTGATTCTTGTCGAACAATATCTTTACCTAAGTCTTCTATCAAGTCATGCATTGTTATAAAATTTTCTTCAATCTTTATAAGGGATTTATCAACAAGATTTCTAATAGCATATTCTGGTTGAATTCCATGAATACATAGCAGCATATCATTGACATTTGCTGATTTCTCACCATTGAAAAAACAAGCCAAGTCAAGGAAAACTTGCTTCTCTACTTCTTCTAACATATCAAAGCTTAATTTCAAGGCATTCAAAATTTTTCTATCTGGTATGCTTTTAAATTGATCCAATGCAGAACTCCATTGACTGACTTCTTTACCGTACAAGTAAGAACCAATAACTTCTAACACTAATGGAAAGCCACAACAGTAGTGTGTTGCACGTTTGCAAACCTCCATATAGTTGGAATCGACATTTTCTTTTTTAAAGGCATACCAAGTAAGCAGCTTTAGAGATTCCCCGCCATTTAATTCCTTGACATCATAAATGCTTTCAATACCATGACTTTCTAATAATTGCTTATTTCTAGTGGTGATGATGATTCTACTTCCATGACCAAACCAATCACAACTTCCAGCAAGTGCTTTTAATTGGTTTGATTCGTCAACATCATCAAGAATCAACAAAATCTTCCTTTGACTAAGCCTGTGTTCTATTATTGGTATTCCTTCATGATAATCACCCAATTTGAGATCTTTCTCCATGACTAATCTACCCAATAATTTTTCTTGAAGATGTGACAAACCATTTGGCATTTCAGAATGTTTTCTTACCTCAAAAAGAAAACATACGCCTTCAAAATTATCGGCAATGGAATTATATACAGCTCTTGCAATAGTTGATTTACCTATTCCACCAGCTCCCCAAATTCCTATCATTTTAATTTCTTTAGTGGACCAAAGATCTAAACAAGAGATGACTTCCTTCACTCGAGACTCAAGTCCAACTGGATAATTAGGAACATGTAAAGGCTTTAAGTTAATCCTAGCAGCAACTTCACTAGTGATCCTTGTAATACACTCTTGTTCATTTGCAATCCTGGCCAATTTGTAAGAAGCACATTTTTAGTTCCAATAGGATATAGTTTCAATATTCCTCACATAGTAAATAATGAAATATGAAAGTTTTTGTACCATTATTTTAAATTCAATCCCGGTTATCTGAAAAATATAGCAAGTTTATTATATAAATGCTAAATATAATTTAAGTATTGTTACCCACCTGTATGGATTAATGGTGTTCTAGCTTGTTAATGGATGTGAGCCGCTCTGCATAATGGGGGGAATATGGCGTGCTTGGTTACTTTTTCTCTTTTGTAGGAAAATAAAATTAAAAACATGTTTTCAGATGAGTTTTCTTAGAAATAATCAGAGCATATTTCACCAAAACCGTGTTAACCCGACAAAAATGGAACCACGTTGACCAAGCATTCATTTTCATGTTGGACATCATAGGGTATGAACATGTTGTTGTTAGACAGAAAAATAATACTAGTAATAAAAAGAGCAAGAAGATATATACTTAGGCATGAGATGACAGCCTTTGAGGTGAGCAGCTTGAGACAGAGCCTGCCTCCATTTTTCTACCTTGTGTCTGTTGTCTTTGAATCTTTTCTCCTGCAGAGCCAGTGATTGTGCATAGCTTCCTCTGGGACGCCGTAGTTCTGAGGGATCCACATAGTAAAATACTGGATATATCAACCGGCTCTCCTCCTTGAAGCAATCAACAATCTTTTCAAGTTCTTGCAAACAAAATGTTGAATTTGCATAGTTTTCTGAGAAAACTATGATGGCTATTCTTGATTCTTCAATAGCTTTGAAAAGTGTAGGTGTGATGTGTTCTCCGTCCCTAATTTTATAATCAATAAAGGCATGAATTCCACTTTGATGCAGAGATTCATAAAGATGGCTGACGAAACCTAAGCGAGTATCATCACCATAAAAACTGAGGAACACATCATAAGGCCATTTGTAAGTGATAGAAGAGGATGATGATCGATGTGCCATGGTTACCACCACGCCAAGAGTAAAGCAAGAAGAGAGAGATCCCACACTCACAGGGACTTGGAAGAATGAAGGGTTAAAGTAGTAGATGACAGCTGTTTACCGTAGATGAGAGTTGTTTTGGACGCATATGCCGACGGGGGAGTCACATGGTTAGACTTATACCTCTAATTAAATAGAGGTATAAGCATATTTTTTTTTAAATTTTTTATATATTACATTTATTTAAATTTAAATTATATGCTACTTTTTGATATGTTTTTTGTACTCAGTATCTTAAATTAATTAATTTTCATAATATTGGTGTTACAGACAAATAAATAATTTCTAATTCTGCATTTGTTTGTAACACCAGTATTTTGAAAATTAATTAATTTGAGATACTGGGTGCAAAAAACATCTTAGAAAACAGTATAAAATTTAAATTTAAATAAATACAATATATAAAAAAATTTAAAAATATATATGGTTATACCTCTAATTAGAAGTATAAGTATCTAATAAGCATATAAGTCTAAGCATGTAATGTAGACTCCTTTTCTATGATAAGATTGCGCCTTCCATTTTAATAGGTTTTTTTTTAAAAAAAAAAAAGTTCATAGCCTCTTAATAATTGAGGCTTGAAGTCGATAACTCTGAAATTATTTAAATTATTAATATATCTTTTTTTATCAAAATACGCCCTATGTATGAACAAAAGGGTGAAAATAGTGTGAGGTGGCATACGAAAGAGGCAAGAGAGATAGTAGAAAATAAATGAAAATGAGGAGATATAATGAGAGAAATTTCCTTGAATGATGGGAGAGAGAAATGAGGAAAGAGGAAATTCAGAAAAAGGTATGGAGACCGAAATTCAAAAGGTGAAAACACGAATGCATATTCACACGCATACCACTTTAGCTTGACTATTTGACCATACAAGTCTTTATTAATTAGTTAATTAATTATATTCAAAACACTAACTTTTTTGGAACCAATTTCCTGCCAAGCTCTCAGAGAGCTAATCATGATCTTATCTCAATTTAATTTGGGATGATTTAAGATTTTTGGAAGTCACAGGCTATAAGGGCACATCATTTCCAACTTGGTTAGGAAGTCGTTCCTACAACGACTTGACTGAGTTGCGCCTGATTGACTGCCAAAACTGTTGGAGAATTCCTGCCCTAGGGCAACTACCTGCTTTGAGGCACTTAACTATTGAAGGATTAGACAGGGTGGTGGCTGTTGGTTCTGAGTTTTTCGGGGGACATGATTGTGCTGCACTTATATTGTTTCCATCTCTTGAATCTCTTGATTTTGTAAGTATGATCTCCTGGGAAGAATGGCATTCAGTTGATATAGAAGCTTTTCCTAAACTCCACATACTTCGCTTAGATGACTGTCCCAAATTAATTGGAAATTTGCCTCTTCAGCTTGTTTCTTTAGGGTGTCTGGAAATTGTAGCATGTCCATTGCTTGGTTCTCCTATTCCAATATATCCAAGAATTCACGGTTTACGTATAATTAAAAGTCAAAATGTAGTGTTGCAAGAGCAAGCATTACCACCTTCCCTCTGCTTTCTAGAATTTTCGGATGCACGAATGTTGGAGCCTCTGTCTGAAAAGCTGCATATTGAACATTTAGTTATCCGAAATTGTTCTGATGCGGCGCCACTTTCAGTGGTTCATATGCCCCCGTCACCTGTGGAAAATCTAAATTTAAAGATTGTGAAAATCTCAAGTTTGTTTTGATTTCAAAGGCACCTCTTGTTCATCTGGAAATTATTTTCATTGACAGATGCAAGTTTCTAAAGTCCTTGTTGGCTGACATGGAACGTCTTCTCCCAAATTTAAGACAGCTACGCATAGTAAGATGTCCAGAAATGGAGCCATTTTCTGCAGGGTCGTTGCCATCCAGTTTAAAACAACTTGAGATAATAGGGTGTGACAAGTTATTATCAAGTCATACAGAATGGCATCACCTTCCAACTATCACTCAGCTTCTCATCTCTACTCCATATGACACACTGCATTGCAGGGGGCTTCAACATCTAACCTCTCTTCAAGCATTGCAAATTTTGGATTCTCCCAAGCTTGAGACAATAGAAGGAGGAATGATGCCTCCTTCTCTACGAAGGCTCATCATTGCAGGTTGCTATCTTCTCGAAGAACGATGCCGCGCAACAAGGATGATGAGGAAATTTGGCCCAAAATCTCTCACGTTCCGCACATCAGTTTAGATGGCAGGGATTTAAGGTGCACTGATATGATCCCTCATTCCAATTGCTAGATTAATACTTCCTCCATCCTTAAATATAAGTTTTAAACTTGAGAATAGTCCATCCTAAAACATAAGTTTCAATTCAGATTTGCTAAAGCATTTATTGCGCTTTTTTCAACTTTACCCCTTAAATGTAATTGTTGCATTTCTTGTCTCTCACACTTATCTTCTTTATAAATAAGGGCATAGTTGAAAAAAAAAAATACATATTTAATTGTAACACCCCATTTTACAAAAAACGGAATAAATTTTTTCATGAGAGTAGAGTATCGGAGCAACAGAGTAACTGATAACCATTAACTGTGGCGTATTTGTTTGTTCATAAAGAACATTACATTTAACTGAGTATTACAACGGTATTATTTTACAAATAGATATCTTTAGTCGGGTCTCGCGCGTGCTGCTTGCTCTTGTCTTTGGTCCTCGATTCTCCGGACCCTGAAGCTATAAGAGTTGAGGTCCAATGCCCATTAGACCTCAGGTAACGGTTAACCTCATGCTTATGTAAACAATATATAACAGATATTCATGGCATTACAGCATTAATCACTACAAAAGCCCATAACAGATGTAGGAAATACATAATCACATATGTAAAGCAATAACAATACACAGCCCCTGCATATGTATGTTATCCCGATCTGCACTATTCACCAGTGCCACGATGTACATTCGTGTCCTCAGCGCTAGGAAAACTCAATGGTATTAATAAGACTATAACCCGTGTAAAGGTGAATGTGAAAGTAATGAACTAAGACGGCATCTTAGTTTATGAATATCACTGTCATGTATAAACATACTATAAGCATTAGAGTTAGTGTTACAGGACGCCGCGAACGTACCTTCGTCCGTTTGGATAGCAGTACGCTTGCCTGGTCGGTCTCCCGATTTTTCTCCGGATATCCTATAATGGTATTATCGCATTATTACTTTGTAAATAATATCTTAAGAGATATTATGGCCACTACTGGCCTTTTTACCCCTGGTAAATTTGTTATTCCAATTATATACCTTTATTTTCTCAAAAACGTGGTTTTCAGCATTGCTGAACGATTTTCGCCTAACTTTAATAATTCATAATTAATTCTACAAAACTCGAAACGAGGATCCGTAAAATTCCCCGGAATCCTTAGGATGTCTATTTTTTAATAAATATACTTGTTTTCACCCAGAATTCGTGAATCACTCCCAGATTAATATTCTTCAACCTCTGCCCAGAATTTCTCCAGAAAACATAGCCTAACTTTGAGAATTTCTATCTCCATGCCCAAAATTCGAAATAATATGTTCTCGGAATATTTGAAAATCTCTATATGTCTATTTTAACCATGAATAGTTTCAGAATTTTAGCATCTCATCTTCAATTTAAAAGTATGACGTTTTTGCTACTGTTTTCAGAAATTCCTAACCGATGAATTTTCGCCAGAACTTCGCTACTTTGCTTTTCAACTCCCAAAACTTTTGCTATACTCCATGGCTCATCTAATTTTCGAAATATCAACATTTTTAACTATAAAAACATGATATTAAAATTACTCTAGCATATTTAAGATTAAAACATAAACTATCTATGAATTCAAAAGCTAAAACTCTAAGAACTTACTTGCTATGCTTCAACTCCTTCAAGAAGCTCCTCACTCTCCCTCTATTCTCTCTATATTCAGATGCTATGCTCGCACTTGCTTGTGAAGGTGTGAAGAATAATGAAGCCTAAGCCCTCCTATTTATACTAAAAGGTCATGGCACTCTTGGTAATTTATTTTTAACCTAATTCATCTTGCATGTGAACCATAGGTTTACATTAAAAAATTTGAATTCCTCTTCTTCAAGGCAAAAAAAAACGTGGCCCTCTCTCCCTCCATCATTTTCTTCTAATTCTAGGAGAATATCCTATCCAAAGGTACCTTATCCTCTTCCAAAATTGAATACTATTATCACATGTGTGTTTTTGTTTATGATAAAAAATTCTTGGCTTCAAGAAGGCATTGGTGGCCTCTCCACCTTCATCCATTCCCTAAGAAAGCCTTGGTGGCCTTACCACCTTCATGCATTTCCCAACTTTGTGTTTTTTATTCCTAGTTACACTAAGTGTGTCTGTAACTAGATGACTTTGGTAGTTGGTTAGCAATTAAGCAAAACTGCTCTTAGGGTTTAATTTGAAGTTTAATGTAACAACCCGACTTTTTAAAGCAGTATAAATTTTTTTTTTTTTTAAAACATCTTTTCAAACCATCAGAGTAGAGCATTTGAGCGGAAGAGTAACTGATATATAGATTCAAAAAGCCAACAGTAGTGTATCTGGATGATTACAAAGGCGGTTCAATAACCGAGCGTTTCCATAAATAAAGGACAACATCAAAAGGAAGACTCCTGCCCGATCCACGAAATGAAGTCTTCAGTCAGGCTTTCTATGCAGGCTGCTTGCCTCTCTCCTCGGTCCTCCTGAACCTGACGCTATGTTAAGGGCTGAGATCCAGCGCACCGGATCTCAGGTAACGGTTAACCTCATGTTTATGTATACACATACAAACGACAGACATCCACAACATCATCGCACATACCATCACTCTATCACAACCCATGCATATGTATTGCCCCAAAGATGCGAGACAAATTGCACCCAGCAGTACAGACTGATTGCACCCGGATACGGACGGATTGCACCCAAAGATACGACGATTGCACCCAAAGATACGAGACATATCCTCTAACCACTATATGTACTCAAACAAGATAACACTCCTACACACATACCATATATATGCATACCATAAACATCAGAGTTAGTGTTACAGTACACGAACGTACCTTCGTTGAAGGTAGACGGCACTTCCGTCGGAAATCGTACTTTATACTAAAATCGTGAAAACGTCCAACAGCGACACTTCGGCAGCGTAACGGCAGCAGATTAGGATTTCTGACGTCCTATAGGAGTAATATCACTTTCGTTAGTGATTTGGCATTATAACTGGCATTTTAGGTAAAAATTACCATTTTGCCCCTAT
This sequence comes from Acacia pycnantha, assembly GCA_025563575.1. NCBI lineage: Eukaryota > Viridiplantae > Streptophyta > Magnoliopsida > Fabales > Fabaceae > Acacia > Acacia pycnantha. Next base: position 6,680,839 of record JAMWYP010000003.1, on the reverse strand, counting down.
ACCCCTACTTGGCGGAATTTCGCCAGCGCTTCCGCTACATAGGCTATTTTCTTCCCAAAATTTCGCCAGAACTTCGACGCATTTATGATTCTTGAAAATAAAGACTAAAATAGCCCTCCCATATGATACCCAAATCATAAAAATAAAGACTACTCTAACTTTACTAACTACTGAAAGAACTACGAAAACTTAAAGCTCGGTACCGAAAAACTTACCCAGAGCTTCGCTACAGATTTCCCCGGCCTTCCTCTTCTCCTTGCTGCCCCTCTATTTCGGCCAAGAGCTCTCAAAAAAATGGTGTGAGGAATGTGAAGGGAGGAGGGGGGTATTTATAGTTTTTTCTAGGGACATAAAGGGAAATATCCAAATTGTTATAAACCCTTGGATTTGTTTTAGATTGGATGGCAAAATCTGGACCTTTTGAAGCCTTGGTCGACATACATGGGATGAAGTGGCAGCAAGCAATTGGTTCCAAGTGATGATTCATTGCTACTTTATGCCCTGGCTCTGCCGATTTCCCGATCGGCACTCGATTCGCGTGATTTCGGAGAAATCTCAAACTTCGGATTTACAACTTTGAAGACCTTCTCTTCCTCATCAATAATATCTATTTAAACTTGAATTTTGACTTTAGACAGGGTTCCAACCGTCCATTGAAGTTTCTCGAAAACGTGTCCGAACGCGTCCGATTTCGAATGCATTTCAAATCACCAACTTCTTCGAAAAATTCACCGATTCCAAATATGTTAAAATAAATTCAAACTCATGCCTAGATGTTGAGTTAGAATTTATTTTCCTTATATCCAAAAATATACCTATATGCATTTTTCCCTATTTTGTTTTATTAGGAAATGCACAAACGACTTCAGAATTTTCTCCTAAGAGTATAACGGAAGACAAAATTCCACCGATCATTATTTTTCCCTGACTTTGGAAATCTCATTCCTAGATCTCTAGATAGGATCCGTTTCCTAATTTTAAAATTACTATTCACAAAGTTTCACTTTAATTAATTATAATATAAAATATTTGCAAGTTGTAACATAATATCTAGATATTATGTTTTGCAAATTCTATCCTATTTTGAGTCCAAAGTTTCGGTCACACATCTGGTCCTTTTTATTAAATTTTCGTTTTATATTTAATTTAATATAAAATAATTATTTAATAATTATTTTATATAATTTCTTACATAATTTTCCTATTGGTCCAAACTTGTATTTAGGCTTAAAAATACCTAAACTCAACTATTTTTCTCCAAAATTTCCAATTAATTAGTAAACATACTTTTACTAATTTTCAACTATTTTCCACTAATTTTTGAGCTTTACATAATTATTTCATAATTTTCTTTGCTCAAGCTTAAGTAATTAGCTCAATATTACTTAATTACTTTATTATCACTTGTTGATAATTTTCTTAATTAAGACACTCATTTATCTTCAAACTTTTGCTTTTACATTAGCATTTCCATGCCTCTTACATTATTCTATAATTTGCGAGGGTATTATGGTCTTTTACAATACTTTTTGAGCATTTTATTCAATTTCTCCAAGTTCATAATTTATCAAATTATCACAATTAGAGGTTATATACTCTCATAATTCAAATAATTATTTCATTGCCTTTTAGGATTTTTCACAATTTTCCTAAGTCATTTACCCTTCCTGTGGGTATTTTGGTCATTTTGGCACTTTGGCCCTTAAATTCCCTAATTCAAATTTCGGGTATTACATTTCTCCCCCCGTTAAATAAAATTTCGTCCTCGAAATTTGTACTCTACCCACTAAACCTCGTACGAACTAAACTTCGCTCTACTTGGAATTTGGACTATCCGCGTCGGATCTTTGCTTCGCCTGCCTGTCGCTCCTCCTGGTGACCGACAATTCGGTTTGGTTTGACCATTATGATCTTGTCATATTGTACTTTGATATATAGTGTCTCCCGAGGCGCCCATACACCGCTGGTCAACACCACAAATACCAGAATGTCTTCATGGCGCCCATACACCATGACAACACAAGATATCATACATGTCACCATGGCGCCCATACACCATGGCAACACAAGATACCTCCTACTCAATGACATGATCACGGTCGAATCGTAATATCTAAGAAACATGGAATACATCACGGAGGTGGTTCTCGTATCGTATGAGTCAATCGAATAGCAAACACATAGTTCATATAACACCTAGGAAAGTTTTCTTTTACGAGAGATGGTACCTTGAACCCTCTCCGGAAGTTCTCTGTCCATTGCATCAGTCAGTACGTACATTCGGCCCGGGTTCTGTGGCCTCATCTTCGCAGCTATCTCAGGACAGTTCGGGGCAATGTGTCCTTGTTTCTGACATCTATAGCAAACTCGTCTCTCTACACTTTTCTCAGGACAGTTTGAAATGATGTGCCCTGGCTTCCGGCATCCGTAACAAACCTGTCTACCACCACAGCTACCAGAATGGTACTTCCCGCAGTCAGGACACGGTCGGGTTACTGGCATCCTCGGGTTGCTCTGTTGCTCATACTGGAATGGTCTCTTGTTTTCCCTTTGCGAGTCCCTCCATGGTGCCTCTCTTTCCGCGAGGAATTCTCACTACCGACCTCGCTACGATCCGTATTGCTTGTGCTTAAGTGCGGGGTTTACGCAGCTCCTTTCGGTTGCGCTCAATTAGTCGGCAAGATTCTACCGCTTGGGCTAGTTTAGGAAACTGCCGAGATACCACCTCTTCTTTATCTCATATTTTAGCCCGTGTGTCAACCCGTTTGACTTCCAGTTTCGTTATCATTACTCTTCGATACGACGAGTATCGTGATGATTGGTAAACCGAGTATAGTAATCGTCGAAGGATTCCTCGTAACCTTGTTGGATGCTAAGAAACTCCGCCTCCTTGATCACCCGTGTCGAGGAGGAAAATATTGTTCATTGAATTCCTCCATGAACTTCTCCCATGTGACAGGGCAATATCGGGTCCGCAACGCCGTGGCGACGCTCTTCCACCATCGATGCGCATCACCATCGAGCTTAAAGATCGCAAGTTGAGCTTTCCGATCATCCGGGCATTCCATAACTTCAAATATTTTCTCCAGACTCAGCAACCAATCCTCAGCCAATTCGTTCTTCCCGTGGAAACAGGGTGGCTTGAGCTTACAAAATTGAGTGACCCAACTTTGTGTAGTCTCGCATATCTCTCCTCGTCGTGGAGGTGACTGGGACCTATCGGATCCCTCGGCTTCCTCATCGTGTTCATCACTCGCTCGTTTTCTTCTTCTTCGAATGTTGTTCTTCCTCATGTCTGGCCTGCCTCTCAGCTTGCCTTTCGGCCCGAAGTTCCTCTATCATTATTCTTTGTTCATCTAGCATCTCTCTTTGTTCACGTACCACAGCCACGGCCTCTTGCAAAGCAATCTGTTGGTTCGGTTCTTGAATTGTCTGCTCAGGATTCACTACTGGAATCGTCCGAGGTCGTCTACCTCGTCCCCTGCCTCTGCCTCGACTTCTGCCTCGACCTCTGGGAGTTCCGGCTCCTCTTAAATTCACCATGTTGTGTTCTTTTTCCTTTATTAAGGGAAACGTTAGATACTGAGGAGGACATTTCGCATAACACGACTTTATCACACTAGTCCCTAGACTCTTTCACGCTTTACATTGCACCCACCTTTATCATTCTATTATTCACACTTGCTCCCACCCTTATCATACTCACAACAATTAAACTCTATTATACGTAGTGTTCACACCGCGCGCAACATTTCCGTCGTCAGATTCTCGTTGGTTCTCTCTACCCAAAAACAGATGCGAAGAAAAGTGGATCAAATCCAGTTTTCAGAAGAGTATGAAAATTCGTTACAGAAATTTCTCTGATAGAAGTTCTCAACATGGGTCAAATACCGCATGTACTTATCTTTATTGGTCTCGGGGTTTTCATCCGGCGTGGCCTATCATCGCATATAAGCTCGATGCTAGGAAAGAATCACCGTCCAGCACAAAATGGCGGTTATCAGAGTGATGCACCGACCAAGGGTGGTACACCGGTTCAAGATGGTATACCGGCTCAGAATGGTATACCGAAGTAAGGTAGTACACCGACCTTAGGCTATATCAGTACTCATTTTCAAAATATGCTCCAAGTTTAAAAGGCATTTTGAACATAACTCCGTTATCCGAACAGGATGGCCAGGTAAGTGTTTACCATGGGGGCCTCACCGAGTTCACGGCGACTGATTGGCACACCCACGTAGACTAGCCTTGCCTTCGGCACCAAACTGTCCGTAATAACATAGTTAAATTCATGCCAGGACTACTGCTCTGATACCAAATGTAACAACCCGACTTTTTAAAGCAGTATAAATTTTTTTTTTTTTAAAACATCTTTTCAAACCATCAGAGTAGAGCATTTGAGCGGAAGAGTAACTGATATATAGATTCAAAAAGCCAACAGTAGTGTATCTGGATGATTACAAAGGCGGTTCAATAACCGAGCGTTTCCATAAATAAAGGACAACATCAAAAGGAAGACTCCTGCCCGATCCACGAAATGAAGTCTTCAGTCAGGCTTTCTATGCAGGCTGCTTGCCTCTCTCCTCGGTCCTCCTGAACCTGACGCTATGTTAAGGGCTGAGATCCAGTGCACCGGATCTCAGGTAACGGTTAACCTCATGTTTATGTATACACATACAAACGACAGACATCCACAACATCATCAGCACATACCATCACTCTATCACAACCCATGCATATGTATTGCCCCCAAAGATGCGAGACAAATTGCACCCAGCGTACGACCGATTGATTGCAAAGATACTGGACAGATTGCACCCAAAGATACGAGACAGTTGCACCCAAAGATACAGACATATCCTCTAACCACTATATGTACTCAAACAGTATAACACTCCTACACACATACCATATATATGCATACCATAAACATCAGAGTTAGTGTTACAGTACACGAACGTACCTTCGTTGAAGGTAGACGGCACTTCCGTCGGAAATCGTACTTTTATACGGAAAAACGTGAAAACGTCCAACAGCGGCACTTCGGCAGCGTAACGGCAGCAGATTAGGATTTCTGACGTCCTATAGGAGTAATATCACTTTCGTTAGTGATTTGGCATTATAACTGGCATTTTAGGTAAAAATTACCATTTTGCCCCTATACCCCTACTTGGCGGAATTTCGCGGCGCTTACGCTACATAGGCTATTTTCTTCCCAAAATTTCGCGAACTTCGACGCATTTATGATTCTTGAAAATAAAGACTAAAATAGCCCTCCCATATGATACCCAAATCATAAAAATAAAGACTACTCTAACTTTACTAACTACTGAAAGAACTACGAAAACTTAAAGCTCGGTACCGAAAAACTTACCCAGAGCTTCGCTACAGATTTTCCCCGGCCTTCCTCTTCTCCTTGCTGCCCCTCTATTTCGGCCAAGAGCTCTCAAGAAAATGGTGTGAGGAATGTGAAGGGAGGAGGGGGGTATTTATAGTTTTTTCTAGGGACATAAAGGGAAATATCCAAATTGTTATAAACCCTTGGATTTGTTTTAGATTGGATGGCAAAATCTGGACCTTTTGAAGCCTTGGTCGACATACATGGGATGAAGTGGCAGCAAGCAATTGGTTCCAAGTGATGATTCATTGCTACTTTATGCCCTGGCTCAAGCCGACTTCCCGACGGTACTCGATTCGCGTGATTTCGGAGAAATCTCAAACTTCTGGATTTACAACTTTGAAGACCTTCTCTTCCTCATCAATAATATCTATTTAAACTTGAATTTTGACTTTAGACAGGGTTCCAACTGTCCTTTGAAGTTTCTCGAAAACGTGTCCGAACGCGTCCGATTTCGAATGCATTTCGAAATCACCAACTTCTTCAGAAAAATTCACTGATTCCAAATATGTTAAAATAAATTCAAACTCATGCCTAGATGTTGAGTTAGAATTTATTTTCCTTATATCCAAAAATATACCTATATGCATTTTTCCCTATTTTGTTTTATTAGGAAATGCACAAACGACTTCAGAATTTTCTCCGTAAGAGTATAACGGAAGACAAAATTCCACTGATCATTATTTTTCCCTGACTTTGGAAATCTCATTCCTAGATCTCTAGATAGGATCCGTTTCCTAATTTTAAAATTACTATTCACAAAGTTTCACTTTAATTAATTATAATATAAAATATTTGCAAGTTGTAACATAATATCTAGATATTATGTTTTGCAAATTCTATCCTATTTTGAGTCCAAAGTTTCGGTCACACATCTGGTCCTTTTTATTAAATTTTCGTTTTATATTTAATTTAATATAAAATAATTATTTAATAATTATTTTATATAATTTCTTACATAATTTTCCTATTGGTCCAAACTTGTATTTAGGCTTAAAAATACCTAAACTCAACTATTTTTCTCCAAAATTTCCAATTAATTAGTAAACATACTTTTACTAATTTTCAACTATTTTCCACTAATTTTTGAGCTTTACATAATTATTTCATAATTTTCTTTGCTCAGGCTTAAGTAATTAGCTCAATATTACTTAATTACTTTATTATCACTTGTTGATAATTTTCTTAATTAAGACACTCATTTATCTTCAAACTTTTGCTTTTACATTAGCATTTCCATGCCTCTTACATTATTCTATAATTTGCGAGGGTATTATGGTCTTTTACAATACTTTTTGAGCATTTTATTCAATTTCTCCAAGTTCATAATTTATCAAATTATCACAATTAGAGGTTATATACTCTCATAATTCAAATAATTATTTCATTGCCTTTTAGGATTTTTCACAATTTTCCTAAGTCATTTACCCTTCCCAGGGGTATTTTGGTCATTTTGGCACTTTGGCCCTTAAATTCCCTAATTCAAATTTCAGGGTATTACATTTAATCAAGTTCCCTAATTAGTCTTGTGATTCTTGAACATCATGACTTAATTAGAAGTATTTAATTACCCCTTCATCATTTTATAATTTATTGTATTTGTTAGGTAACAATTAGGATGATAATTCATCCTAAGCCAAATTTGTGTTCTTGTCTTGGATTAATGCTTGTACTTAATCTAGGATTAAAATCCCTTAATTGTCTTTGATAATACTTGATTGAGTAATTAATTGATTTATGAACTTATGATGAGAATTAGTGTTTACTTAGGAAAATATTACTTCACCTTAATTGGCTTGAGATATTATTTATTCTTGGAACACTTGATCCACATTGTGCCAACAAGGCCAATTAACTTTAATCACTCCATTATCTTGGAACACTTGACTCCCATTGTGCCAACAAGGCTATCTTGGCTTTAATTACTCCATTGGTTAATTTTACAATTATTGTATTTAAATAAATTCCTCACTCCTCCACTAGACACACAATACTCACAATACACACACACACACACACAAAACGTGGCCTCCCCCCTTCCCCTTACACTCTTGCTTTTGTTTTCCATGGCCTACAATCATCCACACACAAGCCTTTGTTGCCTCATGAATTTTCACTTAGGTTTAGTCTTTAATTAGCTTAACCTTTGGTCATTAATCCTAAAATGGTGTTTTAGGTGTTATTGAATTTATTTGATTGGCTACTATATTAATCATGATCATTAATAATTATCTTTATGCTAATCTTGACCCTTTATTGGCCATTGGTCTTTAATTAGGGTCATACATCCCTAATTGTGCCTTTAAAAAATGTTATTTAATTAATTATGAAAGTTTTTGGAATTAATTCAATTAATGAAGATTTAATTATCTACTAATTGTTGGAAATTTTCTTTAATTGGATTAATTAATTTCTCACAACTTTTGGGTTTACTTTGGTCATTTATGCACCATGCATTAATTTAATAATCATAGGGCAACTTATGGTCCCTAAAATAAAATTGGATTTTTGCCTCTTTAAATTCCAAGGAAAATAAACAAATAAATTACTAAAATTAGAGACAACATTTTTTCCTATTTAAAATAGATATTAATTGCCAAAATATAAATTTTTGGGTATCACATTATAAGATTTAACCCTTGGCTTATTTAATTTCAAGGGGAAGTTTCTTAAAATAATAGTTAGTGAACTTCCAAGGTTTGAGACCACATATTCACCTATTTCCAATAGGTATTATTTACCAAAATATAATGTTTATAATGAATATGAATTTTAGGGTATTACATTAATGTTGTCATGCACTCATGCCCAGAAAATTCAAGAGTAGTGACCAGCCTGGAATATGTCAAAACTCACATTCTTTTAACTTTAAATATATAAAATATATTGCACCGGCCAATCGACATACATATTATATAGAATATAAATTCCTTAGGTATAGCTGCTTCTTTCTTTTCTTTCTATATAATTGTTCTAAGGGTTAAGGAGCGATTTTACCAATAAATTATAGGGCCAGGAGCAACCAACACAGCAAACTATTATGTGGACCTTATTTACAAATAAACTGTTGAAAGGATTAAATGGGCACAATGACGTTAGGTACTGTAGCAACGTCTGGTTTTATATTGACGCTCATCGAACCAGGGGCCCTTAATCGCATCATCACCTTCGTTTCACCTCCTCCATCGTCCTCGCATCACCTTCGTTTCAAACGATCTCATCGCTCGCAGGAATAAGCATAAATATCAAAGGAAGTCAGGGCAGTCAAAACTCAAAAACTCATTTTGCTTGCAGGTAAAAGACATGAACCATGTTACGCGGCTTGTGTTCTTTTCTTCGGTTCATGGGTTTTTCTCTTTCGCTTTTCTCTTTCATAAATTTTTCTGATATTGTTCTTTCTGCACTCTGCTCCGAAGCTTCTCTCTCTACTTCAATGGATCAATCTACTGAAGAACACATTTATCAGGTATGTCGCCGCCTTACGATCTGCTTTCTTGCTGGGCATATTGCAAAAATAGTAGGAATTTGAAAATAGTGATTTACCCCCTAAAGCTAGATGGGTTTATGTTTAAATTTGGTAAATTGATAATTTTGCTTTTGATTTCAAAACTTGATTGGACTGAGCTTCTGGGTTTTTGTTTGACCATAATAGTTAAAGGATCTTTTGGTGAAGAAATTATGTGTTTTAAATAATTCTTGCTGTAATCTTTCTGATCCGAGCGGTGTCAGCTGAAAGATCTAATGAAGTTGACCATGGTCTTGTATTTGCATATTGTTTATTATTGTTGATTAGCTGCAATTATTATTTGAATCACAGAAGACACGGCATTGGTTGCCAACTTGAGATTCCAGATGCAGCTCGTGGTGACCGGCGACGTAATCGAAAACGAGAGCGATGCCAGCGGCGGAGGAGGAAGTTCGGCTGAAGACGAGGGCGAGAGTGGTGGAGAGGAAGTCTAGATGGCGATTGAATTAGAGAGAGAGAGGGGAGTTTCCTGTCAAAAGAAGTAATGGACGTTAAAATCAAATTAAAAGAATTGTGCTAATTTTATATTTTTAATAGTTGTTTAGTATTTTTGGTCCATATAAAAGTTTATTGTGTTGGGTGGTCCTGACCCAATAGTTTATTGGTAAAATCGCTCCTTAACCCTTGTTCTAACCATAAATACAACTTTTTTATTAAATTTTGACAAAGTCTACCCTGAAAATGAGATCTCCCAAAACTCTACTACAACAACGTCGCTACAACAAAAGCAAATTGAAGCTCAACAAAAGCAAATTGAAGCTCTGCTCCATATCGATATATACACAAAACATAGGTAGGGTGAAGATCCTGCCTATAACTTACGTGGAGCACCTAAATTGCAAAAGTACATATAAAGGTTTACTTAAACATTAACTAGAATTTGTTCACCATGAATCAGTAAACCTTAACTCAAAATGATTTTAAATGAAAAGGATAAACTTTGAAAAAAAACAAAGCATGATTTTAAATATCAACTTCTAAATTATACAAATATAACTATAAATGAGGCCGTATAAAATATAATCAATTGATTAAAACCATGTGAAGAAAAAAAAACATTATTTTTAGCAAAATTAGTTTAAAACATCAAATCTCAAATCTCATTTATTTGTAGGACTTCTACAGAACGGATAACAAGCGTAAAAACATAGTCCACGAGAGTAACTAACCAAGTGTAGCTCAAGGTCACGAAAAACAAGTGCAGGTACAAGACCCACAATAACAAGCGTGAGAATGAATCCCATGAATATCAAGTGTAAGCACTACTCATGGATGTCAAGCGAGCTTGAGATTAACCATGGCACACCAAGGATTAATAGTACTGCTCTTAGTAACCAGCGTTCTGTAATCAGTCCTTCCAAAAATGTTTTCCAAGTATGCTTGGGACCAATTTGTCAAAGAGATGGAAAAGCAATTAGAAAAGGATAAATAAAAATGAATAAGATCATCAATAATAAGAAAATGAAACAAATTCGATAAACTTTCATTCGCGAAATCATGATTATAAGTATGGTGCTTAACATAAAAATATGGCAAGTAGTAACAATATCATTTATAAAAATTATAATGGAACTCTATTCACTTACCTACTGTGCTCCCAAATATATAGTTCCTCCAATTTATCAGCTTCTGGCTTATTCACTTCTTTCTCCTTTAATGTCCAAGAACAAAATATTGTCACTTCAGTTATAATTCATATCACTTAACAAGATCCTTCATTCTATCATTATCTACTTCACTTGCAATCCAATTTCACCCAAAGCAAAACTATTGTTGGTTCTTTACCAAATTCATAAAACCAAAGTCTTTTATCTACAAGTTCACCAACTTAATTGTAATACCCGGATAATTATTTATCTTAAATATTATATTGTGATAAATAATACCTATTCTAAATAGGTGAATATATGGTCTCAAATTTATATATTGTATTTCTAGACAATTTTCCCTAGAATTAGAAGAACCAAAGGCTAAATTTTCTAGATCTTATTATAGATCATAGAATACTCAAAGATTTATCATAATGAAGTATAATCTTAATTATGTCTTAGGAGGGAATTAAATACCTATTTAAAAAAGGAAAGTATATTGTCTCTAATTTTAGTAAATTATTGGTTTATTTTCCTTGGAAATTAAAGAGACAAAAACCCAATTTTATTTTAGGGAACATAACTTGCCCTATGATTTTTAAATTAATGCATGGAGCATAAATGACCAAAGTAAACCCAAAAGTTGTGAGAAAATAATTAACCCGATTAAAGAAAATTGCCAACAATTAGTAGATAATTAAATCTCTATTTATTAGATTAATTTCAAGAAATTTCTTGATTAATCTAGAAACCAATTGTATTTTAATAATCACATATTAGGATGTTAATTAAATATTAGATATGGATGGCTAGGATTAGACCTCATAAAGCTAGATCTAAAGGTTTAAATTCAACCATAAAGTAGAATTCTTGTGAAGAAGGATCAACCAATTGGAGAATTTCCTGTAGTTAACTATAAAATTAATTAAAAACATAACAAAAGTAAAAAAAGGGGAGGGGGACGTTTTTGGAAAGTGAGTGTGTGTGTGTGAGAGTGAGTATGTGTGTGTGTGTGTGTGAGTGTAGTGGAGGAGAGAGGAAAGGTGAAGTTGTGTGGTGTGTGAGAGAAGGGTGATGTGGAGAGTTGAGAACCAAGCAATTGGAGGAGATATTTTGAATTCAAAAGCTATTAGAATTAATTCAGGACACAAGTAAATGAGAACCGATAGAAAATAAATTGTGTACTGAAATATGTGAACTAAAGATCAAATATAAGGACTTATTATAAACAAGTGTATTTTTAGCTCAAAGTAGGTTATCTCTGAAGTCATTTCCATAACTTTCGGGATTAATCCTAAAATGACTAAAAGGCTAGTAAAACCCCCAAATTGAACCATAATTCTTGTTATTTCAAGTGCTTCTCAAGAGACTACATAAACTTCAAACTTTATCTCTAGAAATATTTGTGCAATTAGAATATCAAGTAGGGGAATTACTTGGTAGAAGTTTTGGCCAACAAAGCAAAAAGCAAAAAGATGTGGACATGAAGTGGCCAACAAGGTGTAGAAAAGTGAAGAGATAAGGGAGAGAGAGAGAAAGGATGATTTGGAGAGATGGAGGGTGAGGATGAGAGTTCAAATTTTACCCTAAATCCGATGGTCAGGAATTGAAGAGAGAAAGTTCAATGGAACTACCAAAATGCCATAGACTTTTTCTATAAATAGCCTCTTCTTCCATTTGAAATTTCACACCAAAACTCATTCTAAAGAGTTAGAGAAAAGTTAGAGAGAAGTGGGAGCAAGAGGGAGGAGGAAGTTCTGCAAGAGGTAAGTTAGCTTTTAAATTCTAGTCTTTAGTTTAGTAGTTCTTAGTATAAATGTTAGTTAGATCTAGGAAGTAGGGAGTAGAATTCCTATTCTCGTTTTTATGCCTCATTGCATTGAAAGATGCCTGACGAGGTAAAAACATTATAGGAAGTAAGTTTTGAAAGTTGGGAGTCGGAGTAGCAAAGCTCTGGCGAAATTTTATCGGTTAGTGATTTTCTGAAGCCAGGGGTAAAATAGTCATTTTTGGCTAAAATATCCGTTAGGATGTTGTTTATAAATTAATAGAAACGATATTACCTTTATAGGATATCTGTGATTGTGTTCTGACCGACAGACGTACCGTATTCGTCAACGAAGGTACGTTCGCGTACTAGTAACACTAACTCTGATGTTTATTGTATGCGTATATGTGTTAGAAATTAACTTTACATCTGCTGTATGCCTATGTACTATTGGGATACGTTTGCTGTGTGTGATACATTTGTCATGTGCGATACATTTGCTGTGTGCGATACATTTGTTGTGTGCTCATATACTATTAATGTTGTGAATATCTGTAATCCATATATTGTCTATATAAGCATGAGGTTAACCGTTACCTGAGGTCCGGTGGGCATTGGACCTCAGCTCTTAACATAGCTTCAGGCTCAAGAGGACCAAGGGCCGAAGAAAAGGGCAAGCAGCACGTTTAGCGTTCCGTCCGAAGATTTTCTTTTTGATATGTATTACTTTTGGAAACACTCGAATTAATGTACCGCTACTGCGATTAGCCAGACATACTACTGTTGACATTTTAAATATATGTATTAGTTACTCACTTGCTCCGATGCTCTACTCTGATGAAAAAAAAAATTTTATTTCGCTTTTGAAAATGGGATGTTACATTAATTCACATCTATTACTACCCTAACCAATATCTTCATGTTCTAACTTAACCTTGAGGTCTTTAAATTAGTAACCAATAATCCCTTGCAACACAACCAAAAATTTCACATAGTCCTAAAGGCTAGCATAAAAACAAGCAAGCTTAGTGTTTGAATTATAATTTAATTTAATTCTCTTTCCAACATAATCATAAAGTCCCTTAGCACCTACTTTTAACTCTTCCTTCTTGTGAGCTTTTTATCAAACAATTTATGTGCAAACAATCTAGCAAGCTTCAAGAATGTTCATCCTATAATCACACCACAAAATCATCACACATTCATCATAAATCAATTTATATCTAAACATTATATGTGAAACAGTAACCCAAACACCAAATTAAAAAAACACTATAGTTTCCCAACAACCTTCTTCCCAATGCCATTTTATAGCAAGACTTTCAAATTTTGTCATTAAGTAGAATATAAATCAAAATCAACCCAAAATAAAATCTAAATCCTTCTCCACCATCACTTTAACATCTTTCATCCTTCTCATTCCAAGCCAAATGCCAAATTGAAAAGGAATATAAAAGCCTGCTTTCAAACTTCCTCACATGGTATATATCATTGAATTTAATCAATAATATATGTCTTAGCCACTTAGCAATTTCAACAAGTTATGATCCATATCGTCTTAGCCACTTAGCAATTTCAACAAGTTATGATCCATATCGTTTTATACACAATTCAACTCCATTTGATAATGCAAGCTCTCTCTCTCTCTCTCTCTCTCTATATATATATATATATATATATATATATATATATTCCAGCAATTTCTATACTCGTTTAGTCCAACATAGGATTGAACAATCTTACCAAACTAATTTCTTCCTCTACACATTTTCACAAACACCTTGTGTGCAATAACATTCAAACAATATTATCAAACTTTTCACTTTTCATATCTCTTACCCACAATTTCCAAACATCAATATATAAATTTACTATGTTTCGCAAACCCCATACTTTACTAATAATCAATTTAAGACTCAAGAAAATACAAATTTCAGCATATATCCTTCCTCTTAAAAAAACCAAAACAACTAAAGAACGATTACCTAACGTAAGATCTTTACCTTTATTTTCAGCTTGATTTGAAGCTCAACCTTCCTCCTACTTTCACGCATATAATGGTGCATTTGATGGTTCATCTGGTAAGGGAGATAAGACTGTGTGGCCCAGTCTATCTAAGGTGGATGTACCCTTTTGAGCGATACATGAAGATCTTAAAAAGGTATTCTAAAAATCCTTATCGACCTGAAGCCTCAATCGTTGAGAGATATGTGGTTGAACAGGCTATGGAGTTTTGCAAAGAATATATATATGTCAACGTCGAAGACTCAGTCTCATAACGAAAAGGGTAGAAATCAGGGAACACGAGGGCTTAGAGTGAAGAGTATGAGACGTGAAGAGGTGTTGCAAGCACACCTGTATATCTTGACTAATATGGAAGAAGTTCAACCATACTTAGATGAACATAGAGAGAGTTTAAAGCAGATATATCCAAGGAAAAATGACAGGCAGATAGCTAACGAGCTAAACAAGACATTCATAGAGTGGTTCAAGGAAAAGGTTTCGCATGAGACCAGTGTGTCTGAGACAATCAAATGGTTGGCTTGGGGGCCTTCTTTTGAAGTTGACACTTGGTGCGCATATGATATAAACGGGTATTCTTTCTACACAAAAGGCCAGGATGATAGAAGTACTATGCAAAATAATGGAGTGACGGTGGTAGCTGAGTCAATGCACTTTTCTAGTTCGAAAGATAAAAACCCCGTATTGGCATCTATGGCCTATTATGGAGTTATCGAAGACATAATGGAGATTAATTACACCAAGTTCACAATCCCTTTATTCAAATGTCAGTGGGTGAACAATAATGCTGTGCAAATAGATAAATTTGGAATTACCTCAGTTGATCTTCATAGGGCTGGTTATAAAGATGAGCCCTTCATTCTAGCAAGGCAGGCGAAACAAGTATTTTATGTCACCGATCCTTAGAATAAAAATTTTTCCATTGTACTCCAAAGTAAAAAACAGAAGGATGGTGATCCAATTTTGAATCTTGACGACACACCACCTTTCACTACAAATCCACCAATAGCGGGTGAAGTTTTGGAATTCGTAGATGATGAAGACTATGCAGCTAGAAGTGATCATTGCGAAGGAATATGGGAAAACACATAAAGTAAGATTTTCTAACATGTTATTTTGTTTATTTCTTTCATTTTTATATTAATGTCAAAATAAATCGATTAAAATACAAGGGATTGCGTGGTTAACACTTTGCTGCAACTTGGGCTTCAAACACGTTGGAGACATTTTTGATGGCTCTCATGCTATATAAACCGATCTGATAATAAATGGGATTTCTGAGACAGTCACCTCAACAACTTGTATAACAGGAAAAAATACGTATATAAAATTTCTGAGACAATCACCTAGACATTTCTGTACGTGTATACTTTGTTCCTGTAAGTGAATTGTTCGTTATTTGATTTGATTGAATGATTCATGCTAACATGTTCATAAATTTCCCCGCTATTTTTGGTCAAGAGGAACCCTGGCCTACTCGATGACATGAACGTGCTAACTGCTAAGAGACACACAACCCATAGGCGGGACGTCTGATAAGGTTTTGTTTTTACGTAATGTAGTGGTTTAGAAACACATGTCGAAATACTTACGAACTTGTGCACACCTTGTATGGAAGGTGTTATAATATGATGCTTCTCAATTTACTTTATTCTGTGTTCTGGGGGAATTGGCTGATTATTATTACATGACGTCTGATATGGTTTAGTTTTTACGTAGTGTACCCAGTTTTCTTTCTTCTCTGTTCTGGTTTTGTATCTAAAAAAAGATAAGGATACGGACAACAAAACAAATGTAATTTGCATTTTGTAGTATTGCTGACGAATTTAAGAAAACAGTCTTACTAAATCGTCACTGTAACCGATAAAGTTCAGAATCATAGACGTCCTCTGTTAAAACAGTCGTTTGAAATATAAAGAAGCTTTTGTTAAACGGTCGTATTATTTTACTTCCTACGACAGTTTGTGGACTAAAAGGGTCTTTGTATACTATATTAGAGGTCTCTATCGTTAATAACGGTTGTAGTTATTATACTTACTACCACTGTTTAATTCACATCTGTCTTTGTAATTAGTTGTTGAACAATTGAATTAGGCAATATTAGACGACTGTGTCTACAAGTGTTGTTTTATATTGGCATTTATACGACCGTTAGTTGTGAGACGGTCGTAAAAATTTAGTCATAGTAAGAGATATAGTCAAACGACTAAGATTTTCAGAGGTCGTATTTATTTGTCATTGTAGGTTCATTAATACGACGGTTAATTGTGAAACGGTCGTGGAAATTTAGTCATAATAAGAGATGTATAAAAACGACTAAGATTTTAAAGAGGTCGTTTTTATTAGTCGTTGTAGGTTCATTTACACGACGTTATGGAAAACCGTCGTATATGTTATACTTTCTACGACACTCATTTGCACGACTCTATTGAAACAGTCGTACAATTGTAATAAAAACGGTCGTTAATTAGCCTTTTCGTAGTAGTGACAACAACTGGAATAGAGGGAAAAAAATAAGTTTCATCCACCCATACAAGACACACGAACAAAAGAAGAGAAAATAGGGGGCAGCTTCAATCCATCACATGTACATCAGCAAGGGAAAAAGTTTCAGATGTACTAGCTCTCCTAAAGAACAGCAACGGACAGCAACTAGCCGAAGGAACACCAATGACGAAAAAGAAAACGGCGTCGACGTGGCTGAAAACTGCTCACTCTACCCAAATTGAGCTCCAAACTTCACTTTCAATACACTTCAGATTCCATCCCTTTGCCTGCACGCCAGAAACACAGAGCGTAGAGAAAGGAGAAGAGGATCGCATGAAGAGCTCGAGCCATAGCCATGACACATCATCACGCACATGCCGGTGACGGAAAAGGGAGAAGATGACACCTAAAGCAGCGGTGAACGGAGGCAGACACTCACACACACCGCCGGCCAAACACAGAGAGACAGAGAAGGGCGGCGGAAGTGAGATTTGGGATCTCCAATTTTTTTTCTAGATGCACGAAGCTTCTGCGCTGCTATGAAGTCAGGAAGAGAATGGGAAAAATATGTAAGGTTTTAATGTATTATTATTTTTATTTTTATTAATACCACTTATTTTATGTTATACATATATATTGCATTAAATTTTATTTATTTCTTTTATTTAGGGACTTTGCAATACATTTTTTAGCTTGTTATACCTACTTCTTTTGAAGTCAATCTCAAAATTTTAGAATTATAGAATATACAAATCTAATTATAATATATAATTAAATTACTCCTACTAGTTTCAACCATACACGTTATTTCTTTTATTTTGGGTGAAAATACTAATTATTTCTTCTCCCCTTGATCAATTAATTAATTATGGTTGATCTTTAAGAATTCCCAAATTCTAGGGTCAATATGCTTTTGACTAATTTTAATTGTTTTTTTGATAAGCACATATCAGATATTTGAAGCTTATATTTAGAGACAGGAAATTATTTGTTATTACATTTTGTATAGTGCATGCAAGTAGACAAGGTAGCTAGTTGTCACGGCCTTGGACTTGTGTTAACTCTTAGAAATTGACAACATTCCAGCACATTTTCTATCTCTTTTACCTATTTTGGGCTTTAAGTATGCATAGAAAATGAAGTGTATAGAAGAAAATGTGCATATCAAAGTATCAAGGAAAATCAAATAAATTCTTGTTATATCTTGTAGAGTTTGTAATCCAAGTGAGAATTGATAATTCATTTCTCTTTTGTAGGAGGATGAAGTCAAGTTTTGAAGCTCTATAAGAACCAAGAAACAAGGGAAGAAATAAAGGAAGTGAAGTAATACAAAGTTAGAATGAACCTGTACAACTGGCCGCAGCAAGTAGCTCTCTGTGTCACTGGCTGCAGCAAGTGGACAAACTGGCCGCAGCCAGTAGCTCTCTGTGTCACTGGCCGCGGCAAGTTGACAACTGGCCGCAGCCAGTCGTAAAAAAATGTAGAAAGTACAGCTGCACGTTTTTTACATTAGAAACAAAAAAAAACCCTATTTAACCTAAAGGGAAGGGCCGAAAAACATACTTTTTGCACAAGGGAACAAGTGGGCACACAAGGAGAAAGCTTGGGAGAGAGATCTTGGAGCTTTGGAGGCTTGGGTGCTCAACCTAGAAGAGATTTTTGGGGATTTCACCTTGGTTCTTCCTCTTTTCTCCTCTTCTCCTCTTACATTCTTCATGTATTCAGTATCTTTGCTTAGACTCTCTTTGTATTTGAACATGAGTAGCTAAATCTTTCATTCTAGGGTTCTTTTGACCCTTTGTATGGATTAATACTTGAATATTCCTCTCTTTTGGTGGATTAATATATGTATGTGTTTATTTCAACCTTGGCTTAATGCTTCTAAGTGATTGGCCTCCATTTAATTAGATGATTTATTCACTTAGGTTTTGACTTGAGAGAGCTAATCTAGGTGTAGAACTTGATTGAAATCATGCTTGTCTTGAAGTTTACTTGATAAATGGATGGTTTGTTGGTAAAATAGAGATATATTTACTAACCTTGCATTGTCACATTAGGGTTGTTGCTTAAATAATGAGAAGAGAAACTTGATTTTGACTTGAGAGAGCGGGTCAAGTGTTTTAGAACCTTAGACTAACACATATATGTATTGAAATGCTACTAGAGAGGAAATTAACCAAGTTTTATGAAATGAAAAAGGGGGAAAAGAACCCTAGGCTCAATTATCCTTGAAGTCAAAGAGTCATTTGCCTTTATCAATTTTATGTTTTAGAAATAGTCTTTAAAAATTCTCATTCCAACTCAAAAATTTGTTTTAGCTCAACTTAATGAAATTCACTAAGCCTCTTGCTTGACCAATTTGTTAAACAAATCCTCGTGGGAACGATACTTTACTTATCACTTTATTACTTGCGAATCTCGTACACTTGCGAGGCGAACAAGTTTTTGGCGCCGTTGCCGATTTGTGCAAACAAATCCTTTGGTCAACCTTGGACTTGTGTTAGTAAACTTTGCTTGAGCTTTTAGTTAGGTTTACAATTTTTCTTTCTTTTTGTCCTTTATTGATTTTTTGTTTTAGTTTGATACTCGCTCTTGCTTGTTTCTCTTGTAGGTACCATTTCAGTATATGCAAAACTTGCATCCGGACGGATTGGTAGTGGTACTTGACGAGGTGCCTCTCATTGAAGAGGAAGTACTTGACGAAGTGCCTCTCATTGAAGAAGAGACTGAATCTGCATCTGAAACCATGGCAGACGATGAATATGATAGAGCTACCGTCAACGACTTTGCTAGTCGGAATATGCAAGGTCCTCAATCTTGCATTCGGATGCCGGAAATGCAAGCACGTACCTTTGAGATCAAGCCGGTTATGATAACAATGCTTCAAATGCATGGGATGTTCCATGGTCTTTACAATGAAGATGCTAACAAGCACTTGATGTACTTCTTGGAAGTGTGTGATTCTTTCAAGCAAAATGGAGTTCCCCAAGATGTTTTGAAGCTACGGTTATTCCATCTTTCTCTACAAGGCAAGGCTAGAGATTGGTTCAACAATCTTCCGGAAGGATCTATCACTTCTTGGGCCGATCTTGAGGCTAAGTTTAGAGCTCGATTCTTTTCTGATGATAAATCTGTGGAAGCTAGGGATGAATTTTTAACCTTTAAACAACATCCCGATGAACATCTTTATGCCGCTTGGGAGAGATACAAGATGTTAATGAAGCAATGCCCTAATCATGGGGTGGACAAATGGGTTGTAGTCCAAATTTTTTGTACTCGACTTAATCCTCAATCTAAAGCAATGGTTGATTCTATGACCAATGGAGGATACCGGAATGCTCCTGTGAATGAGGTGATTCGATTGTTGGATCAGTTGTCTGCAAACAATACCCAAGGCAATGATAGGAGGACTAACCAAGCTATGTCTAATGCAAAAGAAGACTCTTCATCACAAATTGCAACTCTCTTATCCGCTTTGAATAAGCGTTTTGATGTGCTAGAGTCTCAAGTGCTAAAGAGCACTTCTCAAGGTGTGCATTCTGTTCATGCCACACCAATTGTATGTGATCAATGCCATGATGTCCATATGCCTAATTATTGTCCTCTTTACATGGCCACCGAATCATCAACTACATGGGCAAGTTCCAAAATCCTCAAGGCAACCCTTATTCAAAAACCTACAATAGTGCT
This sequence comes from Acacia pycnantha, assembly GCA_025563575.1. Classification (NCBI taxonomy): domain Eukaryota; kingdom Viridiplantae; phylum Streptophyta; class Magnoliopsida; order Fabales; family Fabaceae; genus Acacia; species Acacia pycnantha. The sequence goes on along the minus strand of JAMWYP010000003.1, from coordinate 6,660,359 downwards.
TGGCGAACTCACCCAAATTTTTCTTGGAGTCAAGGTAATAGTTTGAATCAAGCACATGGGTCTACATCTGGCACTAAGCCTATTCCACCCGGTTTTCAAACGCAATCAAGGCAGCTTCCTATTAAGGAAGAGGAATCAAAAACCGACAAGATGCTAGCTCGGATCTTGTCTGAGGTGGAATCTTCAAGGGTTGAAACTAAGGCTACTTTTTCTCTCCATGAAACTGCTATAAAAAATCTTGAAGTGCAAATGGAGCAATTAGCATCACAAGTGAATGTTATGTCAAGAAGCAATCTTCCTAGTGACACCATTCCTAATCCAAAACGAGTTGGAAAAGAGGAATGCAATGCCATTAACTTGAGAAGCGGAAAAGTGCTACCGGATGTGCCTAGCTCAAGTACTCCTCAACCAAAGCAAGATCAGGTGATTGTTGATATTGATGGAGAAAGTGTAGGGGAGGAAGATGAAACTGAGAAGAGAAAGCAACAAGAAGAAAGTTTGCATGATGTTAGCAAGGACAAGAAGGTGGAGCAAGAGATGAATGATGAGAAAAAGAAAAACCCACCACTCCTACTTTTATGCCACCACTACCTTTTCCTCAAAGATTCAAGAAGAAAGAAGAAGATGCCCAGTTCAAAAAGTTTGTGAACATGTTCAAACAACTCCATGTGAACATTCCTTTTGCTGAAGCTTTGGAGAGCATGCCTAAATATGCTAAGTTCCTTAAAGATGTTTTGTCCAAGAAGCGGCGATTCAATGAATTTGAGACCGTGGCATTGACCGAAGAGTGTAGTGCAGTCATTCAAAGGAAGTTACCAGCTAAACTCAAAGATCCAGGAAGCTTCTACATTCCCTGCAACATTGGGACCAACTTTAATGGTAAGGCTCTTTGTGATTTGGGAGCAAGTATTAACTACGGTGACTCTTCTCTTGGCCGATCGTAGCATTTCTAGACCTAGAGGAATCATTGAGGATGTCCTAGTTAAAGTTGACAAATTTATCTTCCCCACGGATTTTGTAGTGCTTGATTGTGAAGTTGATTGGAAAATTCCTCTAATCCTTGGGCGTCCATTCTTAGCCACTGCAAGGACACTTATTGATGTAGAGAATGGTGAGGTCACTTTGAGGGTTGATAACGAGCAAGTGATATTCAACATGCAAAAAGCCTTGAAGTTTCATGATGATTCTGCTCAATGCTCGTTTGTAGATGTATTAGATGCAGTTATTCCTCAAGAATCATATGCATCCATGATTAAGGACCCTTTAGAGGCATTCTTGATTGGTGAGAAGAGTTTTGAAGAGTTGGATGAAGATGTTGTTGAAGAGCTCTTCCGTTATGACTCATTTCCTCATTCTAGACAGAGGACTCTTGAGCCACTTGAGGTGTCTGATGCCTTAAGTACTCCATTGAAGCCGTCTATTGAAGTTCCTCCGATTTTAGAGTTGAAGCCACTGCCTTCTCATCTCAAATATGCTTACCTTGGGGATTCTAACACTCTACCGGTAATTGTCTCTTCTACCCTCTCTAATTTGCAAGAAGAGAAGCTACTAAGAGTTTTGAGAGAACATAAGCATGCTATTGGGTGGACTATTGCTGATATAAAGGGAATAAGCCCTTCTATTTGTATGCACAAGATTCTATTGGAGGATGATCACAAAACTTCCATTGAGCATCAAAGGCGCTTGAATCCGATTATGAAAGAAGTGGTCAAGAAGGAAATTCTTAAATGGCTTTCAGCTGGAATAGTATATCCCATATCTGATAGTTCATGGGTGAGCCCAGTCCAATGTGTCCCTAAGAAGGGTGGCATGACTGTAGTGGCTAACACCCAAAATGAATTGATTCCCACTCGCACGGTGATTGGATGGCGAGTATGTATGGACTACCGGAAGCTTATTGCTGCTACAAGGAAGAATCACTTCCCTTTGCCATTCATTGATCAGATGCTTGACAAGTTAGCTGGCCAAGAGTTCTTTTGTTTTCTAGATGGTTATTCTGGCTACAATCAGATTGCGATAACCCCAGAAGATCAAGAGAAAACTACTTTTACTTGTCCCTATGGCACATTCGCTTTCAGAAGAATGCCATTTGGACTTTGCAATGCTCCTGCCACATTTCAAAGGTGCATGATGTCCATCTTTGCTGATATGATTGAGAAGACCATTGAAGTATTTATGGACGATTTCTCTGTATTCGTTCCATCTTTTGATTCGTGCTTGATATTTTGGATGCGGTGCTTCAACGGTGTGAAGAAACAAATTTGATTCTCAATTGGTAGAAATGTCACTTCATGGTGCAAGAAGGCATTGTACTTGGCCATCGGGTGTCTAAGAAGGGTTTGGAAGTGGACAAAGCCAAAATTGCTATCATTGAGCAATTGCCTCCTCCTACTAGTGTAAAGGGTATTCGAAGCTTCCTTGGTCATGCTGATGAGGAGTGCTTAAAAGCTTTTGAAGAGCTGAAGCAATGTCTCATTTCTTCTCCTATCTTGATAGCTCCGGATTGGGCTCTACCTTTCATTATCATGGCCGATGCTAGTGATTATGCGGTTGGTCTTGTTCTTGGGCAAAAGGAGGAAAAGCTATTTCATCACATTTACTATGCTAGCAAAACTCTTGATTGTGCTCAATTGAATTATACCACTACCGAGAAGGAATTACTTGCCATAGTCTATGCTTGTGAGAAGTTTCGGTCTTACATTGTGGGTACTAAGGTCATTATCTTCACTGATCATTCAGCTTTAAAGTACCTACTCACGAAGAAGGACTCTAAGGCAAGACTAATTCGATGGGTGCTTCTACTTCAAGAGTTTGACTTGAACATCATTGATAGGAAAGGCACCGAGAATCAAGTGGCCGACCACCTCTCACGGTTGAGCAATGAGGCTCAACTTGATGATTTGGATGTGATTCATGCATCATTCCTAGATGAGCAGTTGTTCTTTGTTGATAGCTTATCCACACCATGGTTTCTTGATTTTGTCAATTACTTAGTTTGTGGAGTGTTACCTCCGGATTTCAATTCTCACCAAAAGCGTAAGTTTTTACATGAAGTGAAGAAATACTTTTGGGATGAACCATATTTATTCAAGAGGTGTCTGATCAACTCATTCGGAGATGTGTACGAGAAAATGAACAAGAGTGTATTACGCATTGTTGCCACTTTTCTGACTATGGTGGCCATTTTGGAGGAGAAAAGACTGCTGCAAAGGTCTTCCAAAGTGGATTCTATTGGCCCACTCTATTCAAGGATGCATATGCCTTTGCTCTCCAATGTGATAGATGCCAAAGAGTAGGGAACATATCCAGGAGGAATGAGATGCCTTTGACTAGCATGCTTGAAGTTGAACTTTTTGATGTTTGGGGAATTAACTTCATGGGCCCTTTTCCTAAGTCATTTAACAATGAGTACATCTTAGTTGGAGTTGACTATGTCTCCAAGTGGGTTGAGGCCACTGCATGTGTCTCAAATGATGCCAAGACAGTGTTGAAATTTCTCAAGAAGAACATTTTCACTCGATTTGGGACACCTAGAGCAATTATAAGTGATGGTGGTTCTCACTTTTGCAATCACCAATTTCAAGCCTTGATGAAGAAATATGGTGTCAAGCACAAGGTATCATTGCCATACCATCCTCAAAGTAATGGGCAAGCAGAAATTTCCAATCGTGAGATCAAGAACATTCTTGAGAAGGTGGTGGGAACTACGAGGAAGGATTGGTCTACCAAGTTGGATGATGCTCTATGGGCATACCGAACAGCTTTCAAAACGCCTATTGGTATGTCCCCCTATCGCTTGGTGTTTGGAAAAGCATGCCACTTACCGTTGGAATTGGAGCATGGAGCTTATTGGGCCATCAAAAAGCTAAATTTTGATACCCAAGCTGTGGGGAAGAAGAGGCTACTTCAACTCAATGAGTTAGATGAAATCCGCCTAAATGCCTATGAGAATGAAAGGATATATAAGGAGAAGACCAAGCGGGATCATGACAGCAAAATTATTCCCAAGAGTTTTGAACCCGGTCAAAGTGTCCTCCTTTATAACTCCAAGTTGAGGTTATTTCCGGGAAAGCTAAAATCTCGATGGTCCGGTCCATTCACGGTGGTTCAAGCATCTAAATTTGGTGATGTGGAGCTGGAAAATGAAAAAGGTGAAAGATTCAAGGCTAATGGTCAACGATTGAAGCATTATTGGGGAGATGTGGATAGGCTTGTGTCCACTATCTACTTGGTTAATGAGGAGTGACCAACATGAAGAGTCTGGCTGAAGACTTTAAACTTAGCGCTTCTTGGGAGGCAGCCCAAGGTATTACTTGATGCTTTGTTTGATTTTGTAGGACTGTTGAAAGCCCCTGATGAGGTGTTCCACTTTGGTAGCAAGGATTGAAAGCACAGTCAAGGACAAATAGGGGAGTTTTCTTCTACTTTTCTTTGATTTGTTCTATTTGATTGTTGATGATATATTGCGTGGAAATGAGTGCTGGTCTTAGTTGGATGTGCATGTGATGACTGTTTGTGATGATTATTAAGTGACTGTTAGCACTTGAGTCATTTACTTGGTGAAAATTTGAAATCTCTGAAATTGGTGTTACCTTTGCACTTATATATGATTGCTCTTCACTTCCATTACTTTTTGTTACTTGTTCACATTGAGGACAATGTGACATTTAAGTGTGGGGGTGAGGGTATCCTTGATTTTAACTTGCTTTGTCCTCAATTTTTTAAAATATATATCATGGAAGTGTGAATAGTATTGTGAGCATTATTACAATTGGGTTGATTTGAACATGAAGAGGAGTGAATTTGATTAGAAATTGAATCTATGTTCTTTGAATGTTAGTAAAGAGGTAAAGATTTGGTTTGGGTACTTTACTTTAGGATGTCAAAGAACCTGTGAGGAATGTGAGCCTTAATGGTTATCTTTCCAAGAGGGAGTACACCTATTGTGATTCCATCTCTAGAACTTGTCTTGAATCTCTTTTGAAATTTGAAATCCTATTGCATGCACAAAGATGATTTAGGCATTCATTTCATAGCTAGTTTGGCCAAATGTCCATCCTTATCACATGAAAATCCTTTGTTCACCCCATTTGAGCCTTTTTCTTATTTTAGCTTTCTTTTTTTTTAAAAAAAATCATAGAATAAATAGCCCTTTGTTTGAGATATGCAATTTTTATATCTTTTTCTTCCCATTCATTTTTATTACTTTAGTAAGTGCTAAGTAAATCAATTTAAAAGAGTGAAGGAGTTAGAAAATATGTGTATATAGCAAAAAAAAAAAAAAGAAAAGAAAAAAAAGATTGGGATAAGAAAAAAAAAGGAATATATGAAAAAAAATAATAATAATAATAGAGATTTAAAAAAAAAAAGAAAGAAAGAAAAAAGTTTGTTGAGATCAAAAGAATAAAGGTGGTCTGTATATAGTGTTAGTGAGTTTGTTTGTTTTTCTTGGTAGGTATTCCTTCACTCTTCATCATGAATTTCAATAAATTACTTGGCACTAATTAAAGTATTTTCCCATTCCATTTGATCATTTTCATGTCATTATCCTGCCTTGATCATTACAACCTTGAGAAAGTCCTTTTGATTTGAGTGTGCAATGAGATAATGTATAAAGTGGAGATTGAGATGATAAACAAGCTTATGGTAGATAAGTTGCAATAGGTGGAGTTGAGTGAAACACAAGCCCTAGAATATCTTGGAGATGAGTGTAAACACTTGACTTGTGAGGGACATTCTATTGTGGTTTATCTTTGCCAAATTAATCACCTTGCTACTTGCATTTTTGGAAGGTGGGAAAGATTTTTGAGAAAGTTTGTTTCTTGAAAGTTTGAATTTACTTCAATTTTGTAGTGCTTGCTTCAAAAATCTTGCTTCCATGGTTTTCTTGAATTTGATTGTTTTGAAATTTAAAATCTTGAGGACAAGATTTGATGCAAGTGTGGGGGTGTGATGACTTCCTATTTTTAATAGATTTGAGACCTATTTTGATATATTTAGGAAGTCATCAATGCTAAATTAAAGAGATTTTATTGAGATTTTAAGAGAAATCAATTTGGATGCATCAGGATTTCAATTTTAAATAAAAGTTTTTGAGTTTAGGAAGTAAATAATGATAATTAGAAGTTTTAAATAAATTTAGTTTATTATTATTATTATTATTATCATTATTACTATATAACTTTACGGTTTGTGAATCAGAATGGAAGCAAAATAATGGGCCCAACAAATTAAATGGATTGATTGAAGGAAGCAAGCATTGAAGAGATGCTGGACTTAAATGAATTAAGGAAGCAGGCTGAAATTTTCGGAGACAATCGGGCCCACATAAATGAATTCAATTGAAGACCTAAAGAGGGGGCGGCTGGAGAATTGAAAGAGGAACGCACAGAGAGATATTTTCGGTGGAGAAAAAGAAACAAAGGGACCGCGGCATTTTTGGGAGATTCTTCGCTGGATATATTTCGCTAGACGGAGAGGAGCGTCATTTTCTGAATTCAATTTGGAGCAGCCGAACAGAGCAATGAACGCTGGACTGAATTTGAGGACGAGAAACAGAGGATTTATTGGATCGAGTTGACCTTGGTGCTGATTCTTGTTCTTGTTCTTGATTTTGATATCTCACTTGACTCTGTTTCCACTTTCTTGTTCATTTTCCAGTATGCTATTTACTCTGAATCTTTCTCTGCTGTTCTGGATTTTTGTCAAAGCCATGCTTGGCTAATTTCTCTTTTATTCTAGGGTTCATTTGACCCTTTGTATGGATTAATACTTGAATATTCCTCTCTTTTGGTAGATTAATATATGTATGTGTTGATTTTAACCTTGGCTTATTGCTTCTAAATGATTGGCCTCCATTTAGATGATTTATTCACTTAGGTTTTGACTTGAGAGAGCTAATCTAGGTGTAGAACTTGATTGAAATCATGCTTGTCTTGAAGTTTACTTGATAAATGGATGGTTTGTTGGTAAAATAGAGATATATTTACTAACCTTGCATTGTCACATTAGGGTTGTTGCTTAAATATTGATTCTCATTAATTGTAGCAAGAGATTGTGCATTTTAATGAGAAGAGAAACTTGATTTTGACTTGAGAGAGCGGGTCAAGTGTTTTAGAACCTTAGACTAACACATATATGTATTGAAATGCTACTAGAGAGGAAATTAACCAAGTTTTATGAAATGCAAAAGGGGAAAAAGAGCCCTAGGCTCAATTATCCTTGAAGTTAAAGAATCAATTGCCTTTATCAATTTTATGTTTTAGAAATAGTCTTTAAAAATTCTCATTCCAAATCAAAACTTTGTTTTAGCTCAACTTGATGAAATTCACTAAGCCTCTTGCTTGACCAATTTGTTAAACAAATCATCGTGGGAACGATACTTTATTTATCACTTTATTACTTGCGAATCTCGTAAACTTGCGAGGCGAACATTCCCACTCTCACGGTGACTGTATGGCGAGTGTGTATGGACTACCGGAAGCTTAATACTGCTACAAGGAAGGATCACTTCCCTTTGCCATTCATTGATCAGATGCTTGACAAGCTAGCTGGCCAAGAGTTCTTTTGTTTTCTAGATGGTTATTCTGGCTACAATCAGATTGCCATAACCCCAGAAGATCAAGAGAAAACTACCTTTACTTGTCTTTATGGCACATTTGCTTTCAGAAGAATGCCATTTGGACTTTGCAATGCTCCTGCCACATTTCAAATGTGTATGATGTCCATCTTTGCTGATATGATTGAGAAGACTATTGAAGTATTTATGGACGATTTCTCTGTATTCGGTCCATCTTTTGATTCGTGCTTGGATAATTTGGATACGGTGCTTCAACGGTGTGAAGAAACAAATTTGATTCTCAATTGGGAGAAATGTCACTTCATGGTGCAAGAAGGCATTGTACTTGGCCATCGGGTGTCCAAGAAGGGTTTGGAAGTGGACAAAGCCAAAATTGCTATCATTGAGCAATTGCCTCCTCCTACTAGTGTAAAGGGTATTCGAAGCTTCCTTGGTCATACTGGGTTCTATAGGAGATTTATCAAGGATTTTTCTAAAATTGCCAAGCCACTTTCCAAGTTATTGGAAAAAGATGTAGAATTCAAGTTTGATGAGGAATGATTAAAAGCTTTTGAAGAGCTGAAACAATGTCTCATTTCTTCTCCTATCTTGATAGCTCCGGATTGGGTTCTACCTTTCATTATCATGGAGTGTTGACAGGAGTTGACAAACTTCCACCATTCTCCTCGTGCTTGAGTAACTGAGAGACCGATCCGCTTGGCCTCTTCGGGAGTAATAAAGTTGTTGGTAGCCCTGGTGTCCACCATCACCTTCACTGGCTTCCCATTCAACTCCACATCAAGAAACATGAGGCCTTTACTCCTTGAAACAAGTTCCTCATGTTTGGCATTCAACACCCTAAGAGATCCCATCCGCATACTCGGCTCTTCCTCGTCAGGTCCATCTTTCCCCTCAATGATGGCTGACAAGCTACCAAGCTTCAGACACTTATTGATGTAATGTGGCCCTTTGCACACGTAGCAGCTTATTGTCCTTTTCTTCTCTTCATATTTGTTCCTATGGAAGGATTTTCCAGCTCTTCCTTGGTGATTTCCTTACCCTTGTCTCCCCCACCGTTCCCTTGTTTAGGTTCAGAAGACTTGGGTTCGGAAGACTCGCCTTTCTCTCCTTTCTGATAATCAGTGAGGCTCTCGGCGATGGCAATGACTTCATCTACATTTGTCACTCCACACCGTTGAAGTTCATGTTTGGCCCAATTCTGAAGACCATCTACGAAGTAGAACAATGTCTCCTCGCTGCTAAGATTAGGGATTTGCAATGTGAGGGCAGTGAAGTCTCTTACATAATCCGAAATTGACGTCTTTTGTTTAAGTTCCCTCAACTTCTTTCTAGCTACATAGACCACGTTCTCGGGATAGAATTGCTTCTTCAGTTCCCTCTTGAAATCTTCCCATGTTTCAATCGTTCAAAGGCCCCTCTCCATGTTTGCATGCTTCCTACGCCACCATAACTTAGCATTATCAGTAAGGGATAAGGAAGTAGTGCGTACCTTGGTTGTGTCGTCGACCAAGTTCAGGCTCTCAGCATATCTCTCCATTTTCCATAAGAAGTTCTTGACCTCCTTAGCATCATGAACGCCTTGAAATTCCTTCGGCTAAGGAAGATCCAACCTTACCTCCCTTGCACCACCATTACCTTTGCCTCGAGTCGCCTCATGGACTCAGCTCGTTCCTCCTCAGCATTGAGGTGCGAATCAACATTCGACCTCAAGTTGTCTAATTGGTCTAGGGTGTGGGTTTCAAGTGTCTCAAAGTCACCTTCCACCTTGTCCACCCTATTAGCCACCTCGTGTAAGGCCTCCTCTAAAGCTTCCACCTTTACCATCAATGTGGCAATATCTGTGGGTTGGCGGGACTTACTTGATCCTCAGGTCTTCTTTGCCTCATGAGCAAGTTGGGTCTCTCTACCCCTTTCTTCTTCAGCAACAACAACTTCCTCAGTCGTACCTGACATTCTTGCCTACGAACCACGTTCACAGCTTTGAACTTGGCTACCTCAAACCAAAGCTCTGATACCACTTTGTCATGGCCTTGGACTTGATCTCCCAAATATCGTGCCAGCCTTAGCTTGATCACCCCTCTTGATGTTTGCTAAGTCAGCCGAAACCTTACGAGTAGGCAAAGAAATCAAAGACTAGGAGAACTTTAGAGAGAGAAAGAGAACTTAGAGAGAGAAACTCTTGAATAACACTTGATCGAATTCCCTTGGATACTTACAAATGAGGGAGGTGTAACACCCCAAATTCCACACTTCAAAATTGTATCGGTGGACACTTGGTTTTAAAAAAACCAACGGAGTTTGAGGTGCTACATCAGAGTAATGCGGAAACGGAGAGCATGCACTAACTTTTGGACAATGAGTAAACTGAAATAAAATGCCCCGACATATGATGATGCCTGACATATCTGGTATATTGAAAATTTCCCGAAGGAATATTCATGTGATACAATATATAAAGCTTTGTATAATTACAACTTTTACATGGTAACTATACAATCTAGACCAAGCCTTAATTAGACTTGAGGCAATGAACCTAACTCAGTTAATCAAAATGATTGGCCAGGTAAGTGTCTATCATGGGAGTCTCACCGAGTTCACGACGACTGATTGACTGACCCACATAGATTAGCCTTGCCTTTGGCACCAAACTGTTTGAAGTAACTTTATTAGATCTATGCCAGAAAGTAGGCTCTGTTAACTTCTTTCGGCTCTTGTCTCGACCGGTGCATTTTTACGGCTTTGCCCCTTGGTTCCTCTTTATGGCTCCATCTACCGGTGCCTTCTTTGTTCCTTGATCCTTTCCTGTACTATTAGTTAAGACTGAGGTCCAATGCCCATTGGACCTTAAGTAACGGTTAACCTCATGCTTATGTAAACAATATATGTATGACAGATATTCATGAAATTTCAGCAATAATCACTACAAAAGCCCATAACATATGTAGGAAATACATAATCACATATGTAAGGCAATAACAATACACAACTCTTGCATATGTATGTTATCCCGGTCTGCACTATTCACCAGTGCCACGATGTACATTCATGTCCTCAGCGCTAGGAAAACTTATCGGTGTTATCAAAACCATAACCCGTATAAAGCTGAATGTGTATGTAGTGATCTAAGCCCCATAGACTTAGTCACGGTGCATGTCCAAGACAGAGTCCCGTCCATGACTTTATGAAAGTATCCATCACATATAAGTATATAATAAGCATCAGAGTTAGTGTTACAGTACGCGTACGTACCTTTCACCGCGTATTGGCCAACTTGCCTGACTTTTTGATCCGACTCCGGCTTTTCTCGGATATCCTATATGTTTTCGTCGGATTATTCATTTTTCCCATAATATCACAACTAATATTCTATCTCTTAAAATAATATCAAAAAGGTTATTTCCACCCATTTTGACATTTCTACCCTTGGTGTATTCATTATTACATTTTGCCCTTACATTTTCTCAAAAACGAATTAATAGATTTTCTGGGCAGATTTTCCAACAACTTTGAAAACTCATAATTAATTCTAAAAAAATCGAAACAAGGTTCCGTAAAATTTCCTGGAATCCTTATCATGTCTAATTTTGAGGAAAAATACTGGTTTTTACTCAGATTAATTATATCATTCCCAGTTTAATGTTCTTCAACCTCTGCCCAGAATTTCGTCTGGAAAAATAGCTCAACTTCAACAAATTTTATCTCCTTATGTAGAAATCCAAATGATACATATTTTATATATTTGGAAATATATATATGTATAATTTAACCATGAATTTTATAAGAATTTTATAATCTCATCTTCAACATACAATACTGGCGCTTTTACCCCTGACTTCAGGAATCGCTAACCGACAAAATTTTGCCAGAGCTTCGCTACTTTGATCCTAATCTTTCAAAATTTTTCTATATCACTTCCTTCATCATTTTTTCGAAATAAAGCCATTTCTAACCATAAAAACATGATAACAAAAATATATTGGAAGATTAAAGATCAAAACAACTTTTAAACTATGAACTTAAACTAAAACTTCAAGAACTACAAAAGCTAAAGACTAGAAACTAAAAGCTTGCTTGCCTCTTGAAGAGCTTCCTCCTCCTTTTTGCTTCCCACTATGATTTTCTCTCTATTCTTGCTTCTCTAAAACTCATCTACCTTGAGTTTGGTGTGAGAATTATGAAGAACCCAAGCCTCTATTTATAGCAAAAAGCCTAGGACACAAATGGCAATAAAATTTCCCAACTTACTCCTTAGCCATTCGAAATTTATGGCTTTCATTTGGCCATGGATGTTGCCTTGTTGGCTTCCTCTCTATCTCTCTTTAGTAAAGTAGAATTTGTGGCTTTCATTGAGGCCTATGTGTCCTCCTTAAAATCTCTCATTTTCCCTTTGAATATGTGATAGAAGTTTAGGCCACATGACCCTCTCTTCTTCCTCTAAATCCGTCCCCTCTCCCTTTCTCGTTCCTCTTCTATTTTCTCCAAACTTTACCTTGCCTTGTTGGCCATTTAAGCTCCACATCTTCCCCCAATCAAGTGATGTGGCGTCTTGTGGTTCAAGGGTTACTTTTGTTGACTTTTCAAAGCTTGATTAACAAAGCTTAATTAATCCCTAATCCAATGCTTAATCTCCCTTGCATTGCATCTTACATTAATTAATTGGGTTACTCCATAATCTAATTTATTAGATCATTATTAGTAAGTAAAACTCATTATTCCATTGGCCTTCATAATTTTCGAAAATCATATTTACTATATAGGGGATCCACTAATGACAACTTGAAGTTGTTTAGTTAGCCTATCTAGTTGCATTTGGATATTTATCTTGCAAACTTGGCTAATATTCATCCGCACATGCTAGACACAAAAGTGGACTTGGCTAATCAATCATCCACACATGCTAACATAAAACAAACTTGGCTAATAATCATCCACATGAAATTTTCGTCCTCCCTCTCTCTTTAATTTATGTCAAAAATATCTCATATGCAAAGCTTCTCATTGGTCCCCCTCTCTTTATTAGATTTAATCTTGCCCATTAATCCTAATTGCCATTTGTTGACTTTTCAACACTAATTAGCAATTCTTAATTACCATGCAAATCAAGAGTTTAATTGTCATTCCCTCTTCATATGTCATTAGTGTTTTAATTAACAAGTTTAATTCCTTCATCTTTGGCCCTTAATCATTTCGAAAATAATGGCCCTCATTGATGATCCTAATTTGCCTCTAATCATCTTGAAGGATTATGCAACTAATCTCAATTAATGCAAGTTAAATTGTTCATCTATTGGTGCTAATTTCCATTAATTTGTTTAAGTGTTTACATAACACTTTCTGCTTATTTTAGCCATAATTAATTATTATTTTATGTGCTAATTTAATCACATTTTGTAGCCCCTAAATATTGTCTCATAATTAACCATTGGTTAATTAATCCCAAAGTAAAATTTAGACAAAAATATAATCAATAGATTATATTTCTTTGAGACACATATTCACCTTTGTCATTTTGCTATTTATTTATCAAAATATAAGGTTTATAAGGATTATGAAAATTAGGGTATTACAGGAGGCATCTCCTATTTATAGGCATCCACCTCCTCAATGAACGGCTAAAATCGATTACATCCTACGGTGGAGAATAGTTCTCCAGAACTTTCCCTAGAAATATCTAGATATTTACATAATTCCAAGAGTCCCTAGAATTCTCCACACAATTCTACAAATATGTACACATGTCTACAATATTCAAGAAGATTCTAGACGTTGCCATTTGACAAGTCTAAACTTCCCTTTAATGCAGAGTGTTTTGGCACGCAAAATATCCGACGTTCCTTGTAGTGTGTGACATAGTGCTTCCATGTCACATGTTCCTCAGTGTTTAATAATATGATTGGCGCCACAAAAATTATTGATAGATCCTCATGCGTAGACAGATTCATTCGAGTGAAATTAACTTCTTAGACTCTCTTTTCTTATTTTTAGTTATTTCCTTACTTTCAACCTCATGAAGCATGCATGCCTTTTCTTTGCTGGAAATTTTCTCGCTATTTAATTCTTCATTGATGACTTCTTCAAATCCGATTACTTTCATTTAATTGTTTTGTTATATGCTCCCTTCAAGTCAATAAGTTACATATCATTCAAAATTCTCTGTCCAATTTTGGCAGGGACTTGAAGCCAGGCATAAATGCAGGCCTAATCATGCATTTGTTGTCATCATGGGCAATCTGAAAGAATAAAAAGAGGATGATCTGAGTCGTGTTCGAGAACACTGTCCTATAGAGTTATTCCGCAACCACCGGTAAAGAAGAAGCGGTACTCCCCAGGATTAAACAGACCCTTCTTGATTAAATCAAGGCGGCGGGCGGCGGAAGGTAAAGTAACTCAGCAAGAGATTACCGATGTTTTCTAATTCTCTCTCCTTAAATGGTGTCACAATTGGGGTATTTATAAATGATGAATCAATGCCTTGAAGTGGTGACTCTTGAACATTACACCTCTTCAGAAAGTCATAACTATCTGTTTAATTCATGAACCATGTTGATTCATGAACGAACACAAATCCCTTAGTTTATAAGAACATGACTTCTCAAAACGCATCTCTTCATTCACATCTCTTCATTTAAAAATATTCCACAATATTTTCCACAATTAATATTGGAAAGACTCTTTCTTTGACACACCCATATACAATATTTACAACAATCCCCACATGTGTCAAAGAAAACACCATTAGCTAAGTTACACCATGGATATAACCATTGTATACGGTGGTCCGTAGAACTATGAACCAGACCTAGACCAATAACACTTAATACACAGAGATGTCAGTGAAGCATGCTTCTATGAACTAACAAATCTTGGTGTGTATTAGAGGCATTAAGGGTCAGATTATATCCCAACATTTCCACTGTTAATCAACGGTTTTGCGCGTTATGACGGCCATGCGCGTGCCTGGTGCATAACGAATGCTCTAGAGATTTCGCCACGATCTCATAGGAGCGGCCACACTCCACATTCGTAGAGGTGATTTCATGTAAATGTACTTGCATTGAGCACATCGTCTTGTAAGACTATGAAATCATTAAGAGCTTTGCTCAACCTCAGAAACATGCATTCTAGCACTCTCCAATTGTCATAGGAAGGGACAAATAATTGTTTGTGCTAGTCAGAATCAACGAACGACTTGTTCTTACCCATTGAACCTTCTTCATGGGATCACCAATCACAAAGGTTGGGTTGCCATCGCTGTCAATTACGAGTTGGCTCTAGTCCCATTCCCCTTGACCAATTTATATCATCCTGCAGGGTTTTGTTAACGGCCGATAGGTCTATTATTGACCTCACCAAATCGATTGAGATAATTCATCACAATTCTTAAGCTAGCTTATCACATTATATCTCAAACGATTTTCAATTTGTATCATTGTTTTGCTTTCAATGGCTATTGCCATTTGGCAATCACATATCGTCGACTCTAAGCGTCGGTTTCTTGTCAAAATTTTGCTAAGAGATTTTCAACATTCTCAACACTCTATCCATTTACAGAGTAATCAACTCTACTTTAATTTTGTCACCACGAGAGGTCAATGATAACCAGTGGATTTTTACACATTTGGACCGGATCTTGGTTAGCATCCATGTGCATACATCAATACAACGGGAATCCACTACATGAGACTGGATCTTAGTTAACATCCGTGTGCATACATCAATACAACGGGAATCCACTACATGATGCCAATATTAAATGTAATACCCGGATTTTATTATCTGGAATATTATGAATAAATTGGATATTTCTGATAAGTGAAATTTATGTCTCCAGACTTGTGAAAATTTAGCTTATTATTCTAAGTTAAATTCAGTAGGAAGTTAGGGGAATTAAGGGTCAAAGTGTCAAAATGAGCAAAATGCCCCTGCAAAGGGTAATTAACTTAGAAAAATTATAAAAAAATACCGAAGGCGTAAAATGATCAACTGAGTTAAGAGAGTATGCAATCTCTAATTATTGTAATTTGATAAATTATGAACTTGGAGAAATTGTATAAGAAGGTTCAAAAATAATAAAAGACCATAATACCCTTGTAATTTCTAAAAATGCAAGAGGCATGAAAATACCAATGTTAATACAAGAGTATGAAGGTAATGAGGCATTGTAATTAAGAAAATTATCAGCAAGTGATAATAAAGTAATTAAGTAATATTGGGCTAATTACTTAAGTATAAACAAAAGGAAATTAAGAGATAATTGTGTAAAGCTCAAAAATTAGTGGTAATTGGCTTAAAATTAGTAAAAATATATTTACTAATTAATTGGAAATTTTGGAGAAAAATAGTTGAGTTTAGGTATTTTTAAGCCTAAATACAAGAATGGACCAATTAGGTAATTTTGTGGAATTTTTGGGAAAAATTAAATAAGTAAATAAGTAAATAATTAATTAAATAAAAAATAAATATTTATTAATTAAAAAATAGGGCCAGCCGAAATTCCAAGAAGAAAAGAAAAAAAAAAAGAGAAAATTAAATGAAAAATAAATTTGCAACTTGCAATATAATAATAATATAATTAAATATAGTGAATAGTAATTTAGAAATTAGGAAACGGATCCTATCTAGAGATCTAGGAATGGGATTCCCAAAATCAAGGTAAAATATTGATCAGTGGGTTTTTATCTTCCTAGACTCTTACGGAAGTTAATTCTGAAGACGTTTGTGCTTTTTCCTAATAAGACGAAATAGGGAAATTCTGAGGAAAGGCCAGATAGCCAAGAGGACGAAAAGGTTATGTTGTGACATTTGGAAAAGAATTGGGAATTTTCATGAACATATTTGGATTCAGTGAATTTTTCTGAAGAAGTTGAGGATTCCAGAAATGCATTCTGAAACCGGACGCGTTCGGACACGTTTTCGAGAAAGACTCAACTGGACTGTTGGAGCCCTATATGGAATCAAAATATAGGTTAACTTGGACATTTCTACTAAGTGAGAATATGTTTTCAGAGTTATAAATCCAGAATTTTGAGATTTCTCCGAAATTACGCGAATCGGGTACCGATCGGAGAAATTCCTCCGAAAGCTTCTGGAAGGTGACACGTGGCCACCTCCCATTGGCCAAGACCCTTGGATTTTTCGGCCAAGTGTGAATGCAAAAGGGGAAGGAAGGGTTTTGTTGAAAAGTTGCTTTGGACGGTCCAGATCGCTTCTCACAAAGTTGATCCGACGGCCGAAACCCTACCCCAGTTTCTATAAATACCCCCTCCCTTGCATTTTTCACACCATTTCCACTCCTCCTAGCCGAAATCTAGAGAGGGAAACAAGAGAGAGAAGCTCTGGGGAAAGTTCTGCAGAAGTCTTCAACGGGTAAGTCTTTCGGTCTTTAGTCTTTTTAGTTCGGTAGTTAGTAGAATTGTTAGTTAGATTTAGGAAGTAGGTGATGAGATTCCTATTCTTGTTTTAGGCCTTGTTTGCGTTGAAAATATATGCAGAGGTAAAAACATAGTAGGGATCGAGTCGCCGAAAAGTTGAAGCTTTCGCAGTTTTTCAAAAGTAAGGGTAGAATTTTGTTAGAATAGCCATTAAATTTCAAGTATGATTGGGTATCATATGGGAGGGCTAGTTTAGTCATTATTTTCGAAAATCATAGTTGCGTCGAAGTTCTGGCAAAATTTCGGGAAGAAAATTTGCTAGAGTAACGAAGTGCTGGCGAAATTCCGCCAATTAGGGGTAGAAGGGCAAAATGGTAATTTTTACCTAAAATGCCAGTTATTGTATCAAATCACTAATGAAAGTGATATTACTCTTATAGGATGTCAGAAATCCTAGTTTGCTGCCGTTACGCTGTCCAACGTGCCGCTGTCGGACAAACCGCTGTTTTCCGTCAGAAAAGTACGCTTCCGCCGAAACATCTACGTACGTCAACGAAGGTACGGACGCGCATCGTAACACTAATCCTATAGCTCTCATATACATATATGTCATAGATACGTTCATATACCGGGGCTCTGCTTAGGGTCGTCGATTTACATACAGCCTTGTACGGGTTATAAGACATGATAATACCGCTTTGAGTTTTGCTAGCGCTGAGGACACGTATTCGTGGCACAGGGTAATGTGCAGGCTATATATATTGTAGGACTTTACATACTGCTTTATGCTTATGTCATGTCTGTGTCACAAAGTTGTTGTGTAGGACCTTACATATTTGCTTCATGCTTATGTTCTGTCTGTGTCACACTTCTGATGGGATGTTGCTGTTATGTCATGAATATCTGTTGTCTATATACTGTTTCATTTGAGCATAAGGTTAACCGTTACCTGAGATTCAATGCGGTGAATTGAATCTCAGCTATAGCTTCAGGATCCGGAGGACCACGCATCGGTGCAAGAGATAAGCAGCAGCAGGAATAGGCTACCGGCCGAAGCTATCTTATCGCTTTCTGTACTTACCTTTTGAACAAGTAGGATCACTGTAATGTCAATACAATATTACACTACGGTTCATGTTTTGTTATGATCAGTTACTCTTTCGCTCCATTGCTCTACTCTGATTGAAAAAAAAAAAATTCCGCTTTAGAAAATGGGATGTTACATTTTTGGTATCAGAGCATGACATTCTGGCATGAATTTAACTATGTTACTACGGACAGTTTGGTGTCGAAGGCAAGACTAGTCTACGTGGGTGTGCCATAAGTCGCCGTATAAGTCGGTGAGGCCCCCATGGTAGACACTTACCTGGCCATTCTGTTCAGATAACGGAGTTAGGTTCTTAAGCCTTTTAATCTTTGAGCACGTTTTGAAAATGAGTACTGATATGACCCTGGTGTGATGTGTAGTGATGAACAGAAACGAAAAATGATATACCTTTTATCCCGTAATAATGAGACGTAACGCTCGTAGATCCGTAGTTCTAGAGACGGCGGGACGAAGACGAAACCCTGATATTTCTGATGACACCAAACCAAAATATGATTCTGACCCAGTGTACTACCCTGAGTCAATGGCTAGAATACCTTTAGAGCCGGAGAAACCGGTTGGCTCAGATCATTCATCTGATGACAACAGCGTGGGATATACGATGTAACCACTGGTCATAAACCAGTTGGATGATGTAATATACGTTAGCATGTACATTACATCTAATGTGAAAATATATATGTCTTGATGCCATGTGTTGTGTTATTTTTCTGACACTTAGCCGTTATTTGATATAAAGGAAAAGTTAAAACATGGCCATCATAAGAGGTGTCGGTGTACCGAGAGGTAGGGGCCGAGGCAGAGGCCGAGGTCGAGGCGGACGAGGAGGCAGGAAGCCTCAATTGGACGCAATACCTGAACAAAATATTATACCCAACCAACCGGAACAGAACGAAGTACAAGAACTGAGGAGAACACTCCAAGAGCAGAGGGTTCTCATAGATGCTCTGTTGGCAAGACAAAATCAACAGGATGAAGAAGCCCAAAGACAATTGGAAGCACGGCAACATGAGGAGGAAGAGCACAACAATGAAGAAAACGAGGAGAATGACGAAGAAGAAGAAGAAGAGGAGGAGGACAATGACAATCAAAGTGAGGAAAACCATGAGGAAAATGCTGAGGAATCCGATAGATCACAATCACCTCCACGACGTGGAAGAAGGGAGAAGAATACCCAGTATTGGGTTAATCAAGCAATATGGTGAATATACTGATTCACGGGTTAAAATATGAAATTGGTGAAAGGCTCATGTCCCAAATGATTCCAGAATTTGACGAATGCGGTGGAAACTTGTCGAATGACCGAGCGTAACCTCGCAGGATTCCGAGATCAAGGAACTTCAACAACAACAATGTTTGGTCGAGGTGGATTCAACCGCGAGAACTCTTCACTAAAGAGGAAGGCGCCCTGGAGTAACCCCCGTGGTGGAAATAAAAGGCCGTACCAAGCTGGGCAACAGAACTATCCCAGACAGCCGGGATCTCAAACGTGCCCCAAATGCAAGAAGCATCACCCAGGCGTGAACTGTGAAGGGAAGCAGATATGCTTCAGATGTCATAAGTGTTGAATATGATTAGTTTTGATGATGTAATATATATGCCATTATTAAGAGCAAAAAGATTGTGTAATATATTTATCTCCTACATTGACTAACTATTATGTATTTAATGTAGACTAGTCCAAGTTAAAGTATTTTGGAATTAATCAAGAAGATCAGAGGAGATATTGAAGAATTAAATGTAGATTAGTCCAAGTTAAAGTATTTTGGGGATTAATCAAGAAGATGAGATATTGAAGAATTAAATTAATAAAATGATCAAGAGAAGAAGAAGATGAGAGAAGAAAGAAAGAATTAAATTATGGAGAATGATAAAGAGAAAAGAAGAGCAGAAAAACGTCATTGCTCGAGCAACAACAAATTTCAGCAACTCTGTTCAGCTATGTTTCAGGCGACCTCTGGTAATTCGACGATATCTTCCAAACCAGAAGTCCGATTGAGGTGAAACCAATTTTGTTGGAAACTAGACTTCGAAACGGTTCTAGTAGCATAAGATTCAAGTCCAAATGAGGTCATATTATAGAGATATGAATTTTTGAAGATTACAGTGACATCACCGTCACAGTGCAGACCAAGCTTCGGTAATTTGAGTTTATCTCACACATTACAAATTCAATTGAGCTGAGATTGGTGGCATATGAAAGTAGACTCAAAGGGCTTTCCATCAAGAGTTCAACCAAACAAAACGGATTTCAGACCAGCGAGATATGGCCCTCGAAAGTGGACGGTCAATTCAGAATGTAGCAAAAAACGTTGGTCAAGAACACCTCCAATCATCTGATTGATTTCCTTCTAATAATTATTGGATCACCTTACCATTATTACTGATCATATTCAAATTGATTTATTTCTATATTTATTTCTAGCTTGGAAACAATTGATATAGTCATTACTCAGAGTGATTCCCTGCACAGATAAAAGGAAGACACTAAATGATGCAACGAAATCAATCATTGATTGACGAAACAGAAAATCAGAGCATTGATTTTCACGCGTCAACAAACAGAGGAATAATCAAGAAGATGAAGCTCTTTATTTGGAAACAATTCATATAGCAATTACTCTGAATTATTCCCTGATCGAATAGAGGAAAGACAATAAATGATGCAACGGTCATAATCATCAAAGCAGAGCAATCATCGGAAATCCAAAAGACAATATGTCCCAACGGCTATTTCTCCAACGGACTGATATTCAAAATAATTACTATTCACAACAGCCAAAACGCAACGGACGAATGCTTCCAACAACATCAATACAAAGTGTCTATAAATAGAGAAAGAGCAACGGAAGAAAAAGCGAACACGGAGACGCAAGCTTACAATCTTCAAAATGCCAATACTTTGATATACACATACACCTACTCTCGATTATCTCAATGATCATATAGTTTATATTAGAGAGTGAGATTATTTGTAATGAGCATCAGTGTTTATCTTTATCACTTCTGAGAGAGAAGATTATTTGTAATCATTCATTACAAAGGTTGTATCCTTACAGTGAGTAAGGGGGAGTATCTCGTAAGAGATTTGTAAAAGGCTGCACAAGTGCCCGACTAAACTTGTGGGTTTGTAAAGGCTTCTTTTGTGCCCGGTTCAAACAAAAGGATAGTGGATTGAAAATCTCAAGTGGAACTTGAGGACTGGACGTAGGTCAAGGATAGGCCGAACCAGTATAAATCTCTGTTTGCATATTCTCTTCTCTTATCTCTTATATTCCAAACATATATATTTGTATGTCTGTTTATTGTTTTATAAATCCTTCCTGTCATACAAACTATTTTTAGTAAGTTGCGAAAAGATCTTCAAATTTCCAAAGTTTTTATCGGACACCCAATTCACCCCCCTCTTGGGTGAAAGCCAGGACTAACAATAAGCCGGGACACTATAGCAGAGAGTGTACTGAGAAGATTGGAGAGGCGAAACCTCAGAGCACAGGCCGCATCTTTGCACTAACGAACACAGAGGCCAAACAGTCCCCGGAGATGGTCCAAGGTACTATTTACCTTAATGGAAATCTACTTGAGGCATTGTATGATTCAGGAGCCAGTCTTTCTTTCATTTCCTATGATTGTGCAAGTCGCCTAGGAATGCATGCCTGTGGTTTACCTTTTGATTTGGTAGTGTCTACACCGCTTGGTGTGAAGTCCTTAGCTTCTGATGCATGTATGAACTGTACCGCTAACGTGGATGGACGAGTTTCTAAAGTGGACCTTATCCGTCTACCTCTTAACGGCATCAACGTCATACTCGGTCTAAATTGGCTGACGGCCAACGGTGCGATGATCGACTGTGGCAAGAAGAAGATATCATTTCCCGGAGAAAAAGTTGAAGTGAGCCTGAACTTTCTCTCCGCTACAGAAGCTGATCGGTGCGTGAAGCAAGGATGTCATGCTTTCATGGTATTCTTTTCAGTCAAAGCAGAAGCTGATCTTTCACTCCAGGATATCCCTGTGGTGAATGATTTTCCCGATGTATTCCCGGAGGATCTCACAGAGTTACCTCCTATCCGAGAAGTGGAGTTCAATATTGATTTGATGCCTGGTACAGGTCAATATCAAAGGCGCCGTATCGTATGGCTCCTAACGAGATGCGGGAGTTGAAGAAGCAGCTAGAAGAGCTTTTGAAGAAGGGGTTCATTTGACCCGAGTGTGTTGTTTGTAAAGAAGAAAGATGGAAGCTTCCGACTCTGCATTGACTACCGTGAATTGAACAAAGTAACGGTCAAAAACAAGTACCCACTTCCCCGGATTGATGATCTTTTGGATCAGTTATCTGGTTCCACTGTCTTTTCAAAAATTGATCTGCGTTCGGGATATCATCAGTTGCGAGTTAAAGATGGTGATATTTCCAAGACAGCTTTCAGGACCAGGTACGGGCATTATGAATTCCTTGTGATGCCCTTCGGATTGACAAATGCACCTGCGGTATTCATGGATTACATGAACCGTATCTTCCGACAACACCTAGACCAATTTGTGGTGGTGTTCATTGATGACATTCTGATCTACTCCAAGAGCAAAGAGGAGCACGAAGAACATCTGAGGAAGGTGTTAAGCATACTCAGGGAGAAGCAACTCTATGCTAAACTGAGCAAATGCGAATTTTGGCTGCCGGAAGTGAAATTTCTGGGCCACGTTATATCTAGCGGCGGAGTTGCTGTTGATCCAGGCAAGGTGGAAGCACCCTTTATATGGGGAGATGACTGTGAGGAGAGCTTTCAGAAACTGAGAGAGAGATTGACTACAGCACCGGTGTTAATCATCCCAGATCCAGATGAGAAGTATGTTGTTTACAGTGATGCCAGTGGGCAAGGGTTGGGATGTGTCCTAATGCAACAGGGCAGAGTGGTGGCTTATGCCTCTCGTCAGCTGAAGCCTCACGAGTTAAACTATCCTACGCACGATTTAGAGCTGGCGGCTATCGTGTTTGCTTTGAAGATATGGAGGCACTATCTGTACGGTGTAACCGTAGAATTGTACTGCGACCACAAAAGCTTGAAGTACCTGTTCGATCAACGAGAACTCAACATGAGACAGCGACGCTGGATGGAATTGATTAAAGATTACAACCTGGAGATCAAGTATCATCCGGGTAAAGCGAACGTTGTTGCTGATGCTCTTAGTAGAAAGACGGTGCAGGTGGCATACATGATGATACAAGAGCAGAAATTGCTGGAAGATTTCAGAGATCTGAATCTATCCAATCAAATCTGCATGGGTCTTCATGCACCACCTGATGCCTATCTTGCTACACTTCTTGCGAGTCAAGGGGAGTATGATCTGAGAGACGAAGTTGAGAAAGCTCAGGAGCAAGATGATTGGGCAAAAGAGATACGTGAAAAGATCACTCGAAGTGAGACCCAAGACTATGACCTATCACTTAGTGGTTTGGTCAGGTTCAAGAAGCGAGTCTACATACCGCCAGTTGATGAATTGAGGCGGACGATAATGGATGAGGCTCATAAGAGTAAGTATACTCTACATCCGTGCATGGTCAAGATGTACAGTATGAAATCCGAACTTTGGTGGCCCGGAATGAAGAAAGACGTTACAGAGTACGTGGCCAAGTGCTTGACCTGTCAGAAGGTGAAGATTGAACACCGTCGACCCCCTGGTCTTTTGCAAGGACTAGAGTTGCCATAATGGAAATGGGAGAACATAACCATGGATTTTGTGGTAGGTTTGCCCAAAATCAGGAATCATGATACAATTTGGGTAGTTGTTGACAGATTAACCAAGTCAGCACACTTTATCCCCATTAGTATCCACTATTCTCCAGAACGATTGGCGGAGATTTATATCAAAGAGATAGTGAGATTACACGGTGTCCCTAAGAGCATTGTCTCTGATCGGGATACGCGTTTCAAATCCCGTTTCTGGCAAGCGTTACACGAAGGTGTGGGGACTAAGCTGAGGTTCAGTTCGGCTTATCACCCTCAAACGGACGGTCAATCTGAAAGGACGATCCAGACACTGGAGGATATGCTGCGAGCATGTGCCCTTGATTTCAAAGGAAGTTGGGATCAACATCTTTCGCTAGCAGAGTTTGCATATAACAACAGTTATCATGCTAGTATACAAATGGCCCCGTTCGAGGCATTGTATGGGCGGAAGTGTCAATCACCATTATGCTGGACAGATTCATCTGAAAAGCAATTACTTGGGCCGGATATGCTTGAACAAACCTCTGAGCAAATCGCATTAATCAAGAAGAGACTCCTAGCCGCACATAGTAGACAGAAGAGTTATGCGGACAAAAGGAGGAGACCTTTGACGTTCTATGTCGGCGACCATGTATTCCTAAAGTTATCTCCAGTAACTGGTGTCGGCAGAACGCTTAAGAGGAAGAAACTGAGTCCACGATACGTAGGACCCTTTGAGATTTTGGCAAAGCGCGGAGAAGTAGCTTATCAGATAGCTTTACCCCCGAATCTGAGTAATCTCCACGACGTTTTCCACGTGTCACAATTGAAGAAATACCAACCAGACCGTGATCATGTCATCGAGTACGAGGACGTTGAAGTACGGCACGATAATACCTTCATAGTCGAGCCGGAGCAGATCATCGATCACAAGGAAAAACGGCTCAGAAATAAGACTATAGTGACAGTGAAGGTAGTCTGGAAGGGTTTGTCACCCGAAGAGGCGACTTGGGAAACCGAGAAAGACATGAAAGAGAAGTACCCAGAGTTCATGGCCCGAAGTTTAGTTAGGATAGATTAAATTTCGAGAATGAAATTTTGTGTAAGGGGGGAGAAATGTAATACCCGGATTTTATTATCTGGAATATTATGAATAAATTGGATATTTCTGATAAGTGAAATTTATGTCTCCAGACTTGTGAAAATTTAGCTTATTATTCTAAGTTAAATTCAGTAGGAAGTTAGGGGAATTAAGGGTCAAAGTGTCAAAATGACCAAAATGCCCCTGCAAAGGGTAATTAACTTAGAAAAATTATAAAAAAAATACCAGAAGGCAGTAAAATGATCAACTGAGTTAAGAGAGTATGCAATCTCTAATTATTGTAATTTGATAAATTATGAACTTGGAGAAATTGTATAAGAAGGTTCAAAAATAATAAAAAGACCATAATACCCTTGTAATTTCTAAAAATGCAAGAGGCATGAAAATACCAATGTTAATACAAGAGTATGAAGGTAATGAGGCATTGTAATTAAGAAAATTATCAACAAGTGATAATAAAGTAATTAAGTAATATTGGGCTAATTACTTAAGTATAAACAAAAGGAAATTAAGAGATAATTGTGTAAAGCTCAAAAATTAGTGGTAATTGGCTTAAAATTAGTAAAAATATATTTACTAATTAATTGGAAATTTTGGAGAAAAATAGTTGAGTTTAGGTATTTTAAGCCTAAATACAAGAATGGACCAATTAGGTAATTTTGTGGAATTTTTGGGAAAAATTAAATAAGTAAATAAGTAAATAATTAATTAAATAAAAAATAAATATTTATTAATTAAAAAATAGGGCCAGCCGAAATTCCAAGAAGAAAAGAAAAAAAAAAAAGAGAAAATGAAATGAAAAATAAATTTGCAACTTGCAATATAATAATAATATAATTAAATATAGTGAATAGTAATTTAGAAATTAGGAAACAGATCCTATCTAGAGATCTAGGAATGGGATTCCCAAAATCAAGGTAAAATATTGATCAGTGGGTTTTTATCTTCCGGTAGACTCTTACGGAAGTTAATTCTGAAGACGTTTGTGCTTTTTCCTAATAAGACGAAATAGGGAAATTCTGAGGAAAGGCCAGATAGCCAAGAGGACGAAAAGGTTATGTTGTGACATTTGGAAAATAATTGGGAACTTTCATGAACATATTTGGATTCAGTGAATTTTTCTGAAGAAGTTGAGGATTCCAGAAATGCATTCTGAAACCGGACGCGTTCGGACACGTTTTTCGAGAAAGACTCAACTGGACTGTTGGAGCCCTATATGGAATCAAAATATAGGTTAACTTGGACATTTCTACTAAGTGAGAATATGTTTTCAGAGTTATAAATCCAGAATTTTGAGATTTCTCCGAAATTACGCGAATCGGGTACCGATCGGAGAAATTCCTCCGAAAGCTTCTGGAAGGTGACACGTGGCCACCTCCCATTGGCCAAGACCCTTGGATTTTCGGCCAAGTGTGAATGCAAAAGGGGAAGGAAGGGTTTTTTGAAAAGTTGCTTTGGACAGCCCAGATCGCTCCTCACAAAGTTGATCCGACTAGAAACCCTACCCCGGTTTCTATAAGTACCCCCCCTCCCTTGCATTTTTCACACCATTCCCACTCCTCCTAGCCGAAATCTAGAGAGGGAAACAAGAGAGAGAAGCTCTGGGGAAAGTTCTCGAGAAGTCTTCAACGGGTAAGTCTTTCGGTCTTTAGTCTTTTTAGTTCGGTAGTTAGTAGAATTGTTAGTTAGATTTAGGAAGTAGGTGATGAGATTCCTATTCTTGTTTTAGGCCTTGTTTGCGTTGAAAAATATGCAGAGGTAAAAACATAGTAGGGATCGAGTCGCCGAAAAGTTGAAGCTTTCGCAGTTTTTCAAAAGTAAGGGTAGAATTTTGTTAGAATAGCCATTAAATTTCAAGTATGATTGGGTATCATATGGGAGGGCTATTTTAGTCATTATTTTCGAAAATCATAGTTGCGTCGAAGTTCTGGCACAATTTCGGGAAGAAAATTTGCTAGAATAACGAAGTGCTGGCGAAATTCCGCCAATTAGGGGTAGAAGGGCAAAATGGTAATTTTTACCTAAAATGCCAGTTATTGTATCAAATCACTAATGAAAGTGATATTACTCTTATAGGATGTCAGAAATCCTAGTTTGCTGCCGTTCTGTTGTCCAACGTGCATTGTCGGACAAACCGCATTTTTTTCGTCGAAAGTACGATTTCGCCGAAACATCTACGTACGTCAACGAAGGTACGGACGCGTATTGTAACACTAATCCTATAGCTCTCATATACATATATGTCATAGATACGTTCATATACCGGGGCTCTGCTTAGGGTCGTCGATTTACATACAGCCTTGTACGGGTTATAAGACATGATAATACCGCTTTGAGTTTTCCTAGCGCTGAGGACACGTGTTCGTGGCACAGGGTAATGTGCAGGCTATATATATTGTAGGACTTTACATACTGCTTTATGCTTATGTCATGTCTGTGTCACAAAGTTGTTGTGTAGGACCTTACATATTTGCTTCATGCTTATGTTACATGCGTGTCACACTTCGATGGGATGTTCTTTGTTATGTCATGAATATCTGTTGCCTATATCTTGTTTCATTTGAGCATAAGGTTAACCGTTACCCGAGATTCAATGCGGTGAATTGAATCTCGGCTATAGCTTCGAGATCCGGAGGACCACGCATCGGTGCAAGAGATAGCGGCAGCGAGGAATAGGCTACCGTAGAAGCTATCTTATCGCTTTCTGTACTTACCTTTTGAACAAGTAGGATCACTGTAATGTCAATACAATATTACACTACGGTTCATGTTTTGTTATGATCAGTTACTCTTTCGCTCCATTGCTCTACTCTGATTGAAAAAAAAAAAAAAAATATCCGCTTTAGAAAATGGGATGTTACATTATATATGGTATCATCCCTTAACTATTTCTTTCTCTTCATGAGAGTTTACATATGCTCAATCTCCACATATCATTTGCCATGTCATGAGATTAACATTTATCAGTGCTACAAATTCTCAACAATTTGTGCATACATTGATTGAGCTTTAGAATCATCTCAAGTAGTATCATAAAGAATATTCACATAATGGTCCTCAAAACCAAAATTTAGAAACATTTCTTATTTGTCATCAATATTCTTTTATGATGTTTAACACCCAAAATCACATTCAATTCTCTCATGCTTTCAAGCACATAACATGATATTTTTGACCATGCAAGTCATCCACATTAAATTAAAATTTTCACGATATCATGCATGCTTATACCAAGAGAAATTAATAATATTATGAAAATTAAAGCACATTTATCTCTACACTAGATAATTGATTAAAATTTCATAACCACTGTCATATGCTCGTTTCAAATAACAACATATTTATAATTCACAAAATTTGCTTTCAATAACAAATAACAAAATTATAATTTTAAGGTACCCCATATCTTAGATACCCCCACACTTTCAAATATTTTGTAACCAATAAAATTCTAATTAAATTAGAATCCCAATAGTATATTTATAAAGATTCACACTTTATAAAACTACATATAAACATTTGGCTGTATATCCAAATAAATCACACTTCATGCAATCAATTATTTCAATTAATTGATCATGGTAAAAAAAAAAAACTTTCTGGTAAATTAAATAGTGGCTAAGATATTCACAAATATCATCATATAAATTTGTTTCAACTCTTATCACGTTAAACACCACAGATTTCCACTTTTACTCAGCCATATTAATTAAAAATATTCACAATATTATAGGAGAGATTATAGGAGATTATAAATTATCAAATAAATTAGTATCTCCATTGATAATAAAGTCTAACTTCCCCTCTCATTCTAATTAATTAAATTAGAATTGTTCAAATTATAACATCCTAAAATTTAGGAATCTATACTATTATTTCGTTAACTATATTTAATTTTTGCAATTAGAAACTAAATAATAAAATAACAAACATGAACCCAACAATGATCTCATTATCATCAAAATTTAATTTCCATATAATGACTAATTTAATTCAAGATATTTACCAATGAAACAATAAAATCTCCTGATGAATCTAAGGGCATAAGATATACATTATCAGACGCACGCCTTCACGCCTTCTTCATCAAAACGTTGCAAATACCATCCTTTTCTCTTTTCTACGTCTTGCCTATGTTTGCGATGATGCCCTCAAAATCGTGAATCTTGGTTCTCGTACATCACTTGCTGGAAGCCAACGGATTTTCAAGGAACCCTAGATCCGATCCGCCAAAACCAATTTTTGTGTGCATCTACACTGTGACACTAGTCGGATTTTCAAGAACCCAGCATCCGACCGATATGAATTTCTTTGTTTCTTTAAACCCTCGCCACGGGAGCCTCTTTTTGAAACATTTTTTTTTTCCTACAAGAGGCGTGCTTTGTGATTCCCCTTGTCACATCCGGTTCCTATTAGTCGCTGCATCATGGCTGTTATGGCATATCCATTGTTCCCTTGAATGTCATCGGAACAAGTGATGCAATTTGACCATAGAAAATGAAGAATGCCCATCATTGCTTCACAGGAAAGATTGTTGGCAAAATCTTATTTGGAGAATAACTCTATAGATTGTTGTCATCATGGGCAATCTGAAAGAATAAAGAGAGGATGATCTGAGTCGTGTTCGAGAACACTGTCCTATAGAGTTATTCCGCAACCACCGGTAAAGAAGAAGCGGTACTCCCCAGGATTAAACAAACCCTTCTTGATTAAATCAAGGCGGCAGAACTGGCAGAAGGTAAAGTAACTCAGCAAGAGATTACCGATGTTTTCTAATTCTCTCTCCTTAAATGGTGTCACAATTGGGGTATTTATAAATGATGAATCAATGCCTTGAAGTGGTGACTCTTGAACATTACACCTCTTCAGAAAGTCATAACTATCTGTTTAATTCATGAACCATGTTGATTCATGAACGAACACAAATCCCTTAGTTTATAAGAACATGACTTCTCAAAACACATCTCTTCATTCACATCTCTTCATTTAAAAATATTCCACAATATTTTCCACAATTAATATTGGAAAGACTCTTTCTTTAACACACCCATATATAATATTTACAACAGCATTGTCGTCTTGGCTTGTTGGTATATTTCCTACTTTTAAATATTTGCGCATGTCTTTTCTTTATCAATTTTTTTTGCTAATATTTTTAATGTTTTCCCTGTTTCTTTTTTGTACTTGTAAGACTTTTTCTGTTATACAAGTTGTAATACCCTAAAAATCTATATCATAATTTGGTAAAATTATGCCTATAGAAAGAAGGTGAATATGTGGTGTCAAATGTTGAGTCATGATTATCTTACTTTCTAAAGAAAAATCTCTAGGAAATTAGAGAGTTTAAGGGCCAAGGTGCCAAAATGACGAAAATGCCCCTAAGGGACATAAATGACTTAGGAAAATTATGAAAAATCCAAAAAGATAGTAAAATGGTTAATTGAATTACGAGAGTATATTATCTCTAATTCTGGTAATTTAATAAATTATAAACTTGGAGAGATTGAATAAGAATGCTCAAAAAGCATTGAAATGACTAAAATACCCTTGTAAATTCTAATATAATAAAGGAGACATGAAAACACAAATGGTAATGCAAATGTTAATGCAAGAATATGAAGGTAATAAGGTGTTCTAAGAAGGAAAATTATCAACTTGTGATAATTAAGTAATTAAGTAATATTGGGCTAATTACTTAAGCATAAGCAAGGAAAATTCATAAATAATTATATGAAACCCTAAAATTAGTGGTTATTGGCTTAAAATTAGTAAAAACATGTTTACTAATTAATTGGAAATTTTGGAGAAAAATATTTGAGTTTAGGTATTTTTAAGCCTAAATACAAGAATTGACCAATAGGGAAATTTTGTAAAAAGTTATATAAAATAATTATTAAATAATTATTTTATATATTCTTAATTAATTAATTAAAACGAAAATTAAAATAAAAAGGATCAGATTTGACCGAAATTTTGGACTCAAAAAATAAGAAAAAAATTAAAATAAGAACAAAAGTGAATTTGTGCAACTTCTTATTATTATAATAATATAATTAATTAAAGTAAAAAAGTATGAATAGTAATTTAAAAATTAGGAAACGGATCCTATCTAGAGATCTAGGAATGAGATTGTCAATATCAAAATAGATTATTGATCAGTGGAATTGTATCTTCCGTTAGACTCTTCAAGTTGTAAATCTAGAAGTTTGAGATTTTTCCGAAATCACGCGAATCGGGTACCGATCGGGAAAATCGGCCAGACCGGGCATAAAGTGGCAATTGTCATAAAATTTTTGGACAAATTAAATGCTGCCACATCACTCCAACATGTCGACCAGCTGCTCCCATGGCCAAGGATTTTCCACCATTTCATGTTGATTTTCCAAGGTTAGAAACAACTTTAAAAAATCCAACTTTGTCCCTTAGAAATTCTATAAATAGGATGCTACCCCTTGAGAATTCTTCACACCAAAATCCTCTCCTCTTGGCCGAAATCCTTGAGTGAGAAAGTAGAGAGAGAAGCTCTGGGGAAAATTTTGCAGAAGTCTTCAACGGGTAAGTCTTTCGGTCTTTAGTCTTTAGTCTTTTTAGTTCGGTAGTTAGTAGAATTGTTAGATGGTTTTAGCAAGTAGGGAGTGAGATTCCTACTATTGATTTTTAGGCCTCATTGCATTGAAAAATATGCCTGACGAGGTAAAAACATAGTAGGGATTGAGTCCCCGAAAGTTGAAATCCTCGTAGTTCTTTCAATAGTTAGAGTAGTAATGCTAGAGTAGCTTTTA
Organism: Acacia pycnantha; assembly: GCA_025563575.1. Classification (NCBI taxonomy): domain Eukaryota; kingdom Viridiplantae; phylum Streptophyta; class Magnoliopsida; order Fabales; family Fabaceae; genus Acacia; species Acacia pycnantha. Next base: position 6,628,715 of record JAMWYP010000003.1, on the reverse strand, counting down.
TTTTTCAAAGTATGATTAGATATCATATGATAGGGCTATTTTAGTCTAGAATTTCGAAGATCATAATTGCGTCGAAGTTCTGGCGAAATTTCGGGAAGAAAATTTGTAAGAGTAACGAAGTGCTGGCGAAATTCCGCCAATTAGGGGCATAGGGGCAAAATGGTAATTTTTACCTAAAATGCCAGTTATTGTGTCAAATCACTAATGAAAGTGATATTACTCTTATAGGATGTCGAAATCCTAATTTGCTGCCGTTACGTTGTCCAACGTGCATTGTCGGACAAACCGTTGTTTTCCGTCGAAAAGTACGATTCCGCGAAAACATCTACGTACATCAACGAAGGTACGTTCGCGTCTTAACACTAATCTAGTGCTGCTCATATACATATATGTGATAAGTACATTCACGGATAGAGATTCTGTTAGGGGTCACCGAGATACATTCACGGTTAGAGACTCTGTTCAGGGTTACCGATTATACATACAGTTTCACGCGGGTTATAGACTTAATGATACCGTTAGAGTTTTCCTAGCGCTGAGGACACGACCGATCATCGTGGCACTGGTTTTTGTGCAGGCTATTATTGTGTAGGATTTATACATACTGCTTTAACGCTTATGTTCTGTCTGTGTCACAATCATGCAATCATGCATCTGCTATATGCATAAGTGATATGCTGCTGTTATGTTTTGAATATCTGTCATCCGTATCTTGTTTTATTTGAGCATAAGGTTAACAGTTACACGAGATTCAATTCGATAAATTGAATCTCGGCTATAGCTTCAGGGTTAGGAGGACCACGGATCGGAGATCGAGGCAAGCCGCACGAGTAAGCTCATAGTTGGAGGGCATGTAGCACGAGTGAGCTCGAGACGGAGTTGTCACTTTATCGTTTACGTAATTACCTATGAGAACAATAGGATGCTGTATCAATACTCTGTTACACTATGGTTCATATTTTGTTATGATCAGTTACTCTTTCGCTCCATTGCTCTACTCTGATTTAAAAAAAAAAAATTCCGCTTTAGAAAATGGGATGTTACACAAGTTTTTTTTTTTTCCCCTTGGGTCGTGATGTCTTGGGATTAAGAGCTTAGCTAGGTCATAGAAAGTCTTTTCCTATTATTTGCATTTGTTTGTAGTAAGATTTGATGTAACCACGGTATTCCTCCGCCATAAGTGAGGACTACTAATAAAATTTGGAGGTGCCGTCCTCTATTCTATTTTTATATTTAAAAAAGAAAAAACCTTAATGGTTTTTTTATTCTTTTATTATGATTCCTTGATGGCTTGGAGATATTAGAAATTTACTTGTACAATTCGAGTTCTCCGTTAGTGGAGCTTTTCCCTGAACTACTTTTCATCTCAGTGGCTTTCCCTCTCATCTTCTCCAAGTTTTTATGGATCTGTTAAGCAAGTTAAAACCTCTTTCACAGATTCTTCAATTTCACTCTTTTTGTGGTGCTGCTAAACTACTGTTTTCGTTCAACTGGGAAGAAAGTATTGAGTCAGTCAGCCAATTAAAGCATTGCTCATGGGTTTCCCACTTAAGTTTGAAGACAGGCCAGGTCAGGGGTCTACTTGGGTTGGGTGCAATTTCAGTATGAAAGAATTTTCAGAATCTGATGTGCTTGCTGGTCATGTTCATAATGAATCGACAGAGTTTTGAGGTTGCTACTTATATATGTCCATGCATGATGAAGTATGAAGAGATATAAAGAAATAGAAGAACGCCTTGATTAATCACATGTATTTTTGCAGAATAAATTTCAACCATTAAAAAGTTAATCTAATGGTAGAGAAATTAAGTAGAGAGGAAGTGGAGAGAGCGGTTCGAACCAATATCAGGAAAGGTAGGGAAAGCTCATGTCATCTGGACCGTCCTGATGAGATCTCGATGGTCCAGATTTAATTTTTTTAAACCAATTTTTTTACAAATTAAAGTTATAATTTGACTTTATCTTTGTGTACATGCACTCAAGGACAAAGACAATGAGTTTGATATCTTGTTGTTGTGTGATTTCTAATGTTTGATGTCACAAATAAAGTGATGAAGTGATGTCTTGAAGTGGTATCACTTGAAGCAATACATCTTCAATTAAAAGTCATAACTATATGTTAGATTCATGAACTTTTATGAACCAACATAACTTCAATATGCAATGGTTATTTAAAATAACACTTCCATAAAGAGTTATACCTTTATAGTATGCAAAGTCTTCTTGTAAAACCAATACAACTTTTCACCAAATAGTAGTTACCACACCTTTTTTTAGGCGTCTTTCGAAACTAAAGAGATATGAGATTGATGACTTTTAGTGTTATAACTTCAACTCTTCATATAAATTATTTAATTTTTAAGGACATGATTTTTCAACAAACACATCTTTTCATTTTAAAATATTCCAACGGAATAAAACATTTTTAATATAAAAAATGAATATTATATTTAGAATCAAACAAAGCTCTTAAAGGGATATTAACTATAGGATAAGAGGAAGCATATTTAACAACGAGACAAGCTTCAAAATGGTACTTCCTCTAGTTCTAATTATAGGACAACATTTAAGAGTTAGTTTTGGTCCTAATTATAAGACAACATTCTAATTTTTGTCATTTTTTTTTCCTAAAATACCCCTATATTGATACTTTCTCAACAATAATTAAACATAATAATAATTTAATAATGCTCCTATATATTATATAAAGTAAGTAATGTTTGCAACTCATTAATGTCATATACACCTTAATACTACTGTTTTTTTAATAAAACAATTTTGAGCAATATTGAAGTGCAAGGATTATGTGACTTTTAGAAAATATTATGAGTATATTGTTAGAAAAGCAGGCAAATAAATACAATTATAAAATAATATATGAAAATAGGACCAACGAAAACATACCCCCAAAGGATTCAATAGACTCGGCTATCTTTGAAATAGGATTAGGAATCAACGTCAACAGTCAACAGAGTATTTTTTGTGTGTGAATAACTATCAATAAAATATTAAATCCTTAGACACCCAACAGTAACATAAAACAAAATACTACTAGATCGGAGTATGTGGCATTACTGTGTAATCAGCAAAATAATTTCATAATCCCTAAGGTAATTGAAGTGTAAAATTTATATAAGGACATTTTAGGAAAATAAATAAAAATAATTAATTCAACTTCTATCCTTAATTCCTCCAAAATCAATAAAATATATTTTATAATTAAGATCAGAGGTAGTATGTTATATTTAACAATATAAGGGAGGGGGTTCAATCCTAGAGTTAGTCAAGGAGTTGGGGGAGGCATCCTAGGGGTTTACGAAGCAACGGTAACCTATGCTATGGTAGAGGCATGTGTACTGTTAGTTCTGAATTCCTTGTGGAGTGGGCTCCAAGCATGTTTACTAGTAGGGGTAACCTATATCTTTGGATTATGGGTGAGCCCAACCCCTCTCCTAAAATTTATATATAAAAAAAAAAAACACAATATAAGGACCATCTTGCTCCCCACGGGTTATTAGTGGTCAATGAAAATGTCCTTCATAATTTGACAACGTTTATTTCATCGTACGTCAGCACCAGTTTACTTCAAAGTTCGCATTTTCATGAAGAGAAGTACCCATGTATATTTAGTACTAGACTATGTCTTGAATATGATTATCTCCTAGACCAGGATACAACATACATGTGCATAATAATAAAAATAATCTTGAAAATTAGTTGGAAACCCCTCTCTTTCCTTCTCATCTTCTTCCCTTCTCTTCCTTTTCTAACCACTAGATTAATATTTAAATTATCCAGATTTAATTTTATACTAAATATTATTTTTATTATTGTAGTATTGAATAATTCAAATCAAAATTTAGCTATTTGTATTTAATTAATTACTTTTATTTTTATAATTTAATAATTTAATAATAATTTTATAAAAGATCAAACCTGAACCATTTAAATATTCATCTAAATGTTGATCCAATGATTATGTAAAGAAGATGGGAAGGGAATAGGATGGTTATTCCAAACCGCGAAAAATATGCTGGTAATTAAAGTGTACCCTGAGGATTGACAAGTGATTATGTGTAATTAATTAAAGTGGTACTGATCTAGTTAACTTTTTTAAGTTAAAGTTTGATTAATGTATGGATGCATAATTAAAATTAAACTATCTGATAATAATTGGATTAAATTTGATAGATAATCTACATAAGTCTTATCAATTTAATTTTTTGAAGAGAAAATATGGTATGTATAATATCAATAATTTCGAAAAATTGGGGAAAGGTTCCCATTGAAAATTTTATTAGTGAGAATAATTTAAGAATTTTTTATGCACAGAAAACAACTTGCTCTAACTTAAGTCCTTCGTAGCAATAAAATTTTTAATGGGGGGCTTTCCACCAATTTCCCCTATTAATTTTTTTTTCTTGATATGTTTATTTACGACTCTGGTTTTTTTTGTAAATTTATTTTAACCAAAGATTTCGGTCTTTATTATAATCTAGTTTCATAGTAATGATTTTTTTTTTAAAACCTTTTTGCCCCTATTAATTGTAAAAAAAAAATATTCATTTTGAATTTTGGAACTAAAAACAGATAAGGGAAAAATAAGGAATTTGGCCCATAATTAATGAGTTAATTAACTCTCCTTAGTATGTGTGAATTAGTTAATTTTGACTTATAAATAGGATCGGAATGGTACATTATATTGTTTCGTAATTTCAATATCTTAAGTAAACAAGACTAAATCAATAATCAAAATTCTTGCCCCTCATCTGTAAGACGGCTTTTCCAAGTTGAATCACAATTATACTATTTTTGTTCGTGAAATATAATCAAAATATAACTTATCTGAGAGTAATTACAAGAATGTCCCATAGGTTTTGCCATAAGTTTGCCAAACACTTCTTTTTTCCGGAAGATATTCTGCATTAAAACTTAGGTTTTGCCATAAGTTTGCCAAGCATCCCCAATTTTGTTCAGAAGCTATTCTGTATCAAAACCTAGGTTTTGTATCAAACCTAGGTTTTGTATCAAACCTAGGTTTTGGAAAAAACTATTTTTTTACAGATTTTTATCTCTCCTCTAGAGCCGAGAAATCAGGTCGAGCCCGTCGGGCTGGTCCTTTTAAGCCCTGGCTCTTCAAGGGTTAGGTTTGTAAATTGAAGCTTTTAAATGAATTGAAGTTGGCTCTGCAAGGTCGGCCCTGCAGGGCCAAGGGCTGGCCCGTTAGGCCACACACACACACATTGCCTTATTAACTTGATTTGACCATTTAATTTACTAATTTATATGTATTTTGTATTCATTATAGAGTTATTTATCCATTTAATTACAAATACATAATAATTATACTTTAATTTTACGATTTGGTTTAATATTTATTGCAAATAAAGATTATGGATGTATTCATGATGTGAAAAAAAGATATTATTGATATTTTTACCCATAAAATAGAGCCTACTATTCGAAGTGGAGCATAATTAAATGCCTTTGAAATTGATGATAGTAGTGAGAAGATGAAAATGATAGTTATCGTACTCATATTGCTTAGTGGTAAGCTTGTTATGCTTTGTGTGAGTTACTTGTGGACCATAGTTTACTTTTGATTATGAATTAGTGACTGCATTTGTTTGTTGCAGTAAGTGTTTTGTGTAAATATTGATGTTAACAATATTTATTTAATAAATTAGAACTTTAATTGTTGTAATTTACTAATTATATTTATTTGAAAAGAAAAAGCCAAGGAAAAATAATTAAAATTTGAAATAGTAACTTCGGGTCCTGTAGAGCTGGCATTGGCCTTGGTGCTCTCATGCCGAGCTTTGAAAAACAAATGTTTTTCTTACCTTGGGCCTTGTTAGGCCCTGACTCTTTTAGGGTCGGCCCTGCTGATTCCCAGCTCTACTCTCCTCTGCCATCATCAGTATTTTTTTAATACTAGTCAGTATCCTTAAGTATTTTTTTAGTACCCTAAAATATTTTTTCAATATCCTAATTTTTTTTCAAGATCATGAAATATTTTTTCAATATCCTTAATTATCTTTTTAGTACTCATTAGTACCCTAATTTTTTTTAAAAAAAAAAAATTAGTCAGTACCCGAAATATTTTTTCAAGATCCTAAAATAAATCTTTAAGACCATGAGAACTATTTTTCCAGTACTAATCAGTATTAAGTATCTTTTTAGTATCCGTCAGTACTTTGAAATATTTTTTCAATATCAATCATTGAAATATTTTTTTCAATATCCTAAAATAAATTTTCAACATCATGAAGTATTTTTTCAGTATGTTTAAATATCTTTTTAGTACCCGTCAGTACCCTGAAATATTTTTTTAATATCCTAAAATAAGTTTTTAAGATCATGAAGTTTTTTTCGAGTGCCAGTCAGTATCTTTAAGTATTTTAATTTTGTACATAAATTTATGTAATGTTTAATATTTATTTTGAAATATAATTTTTATAATATTCAAAATACAACCTTATCTTTTATATGGAATTATACCAAAAGTTAATGTATTTTTTGGTAAATTTGACCTTGAAAAAGATTTTCTTATTACAATATCCAAGCACTATTATTTTTATCCAAAAGTTATTCTCCAAAGGCCATTTTACTTCGTAAATCTCAAAAACTATTCTCCAAAAGTCAAATCCAATCGGGCCAAGTGTTCCACATTCATCAATTTATGAAGGAAGCTTTTACAATATCCAAGCACTATTATTTTTATCAAAAAGTTATTCTCTAAAAACCATTTTTACCTCGTAAATCCCAAAAACTATTATCTAAAAGCCATTTTTACTTCGTAAATCTCAAAAACTATTCTCTAAAAGTCAAATTCAAACGGGTCAAGTGTAGTATGTCCGTAGTGTGGCCATCAAGGTGGGGTTCCACATTCATCAATTTATGAAGGAAGCTTTTACTTCCCAACAACTTGCGTTGATGACAAATTAACTGGTGGTCCTTCTATTGACTAAGCAGATGATTGAACCCACAAAGTATATTACGGGAATAAAAAAATGGTAACTTCTATACATATACTGTGTGAAATTGCTATACTAGTATATGCTGTGTGAACAAAACATGAACATATTCAGTAGGAGATTTCCTTTGAATCTACTTATCGTTTGTTCGATGTTGCTCAATGAGACTCTTAGGAATTCTTGCAGCTGAGTTAGCATCACATTGAGAATTTTGTAGATTGTTTTTTGAGATATTTCTAGACAAAATTAATTTACAGACATAAATCCAATGAGATAAGAATTCTATTAAATCTAGCTTCATATATCAGTGTCTAATGGGCGCTCAATGCACAACGCTTTCAGCAGGTGGAGTTTGGGGAATGATAGATGTATGCAGCCTTACCCTATAAGAGGAGAGGCTGTTTCCAGGATTTGAATCCATGACCTTTAAGTTATATGACAACAACCTTATCGATACGCTAAGGTTAACCCTCTCTTCATATATCCGTGTCTATTTCAAAGAATTTCTTGGACTCTTAGAGTCAACGTGACCTGTTTCTACCTGCCCAGATATTCCATTTTGTGAGTCTCTGGATAAAGCATCATTGTTTGTGTGCTGAAGAGTCTTGGAATTGGTCTCATCCAAGTACTGCTGGTAAATGTATGACAAAAATCCCCAAAGAGCAAGTAACAGAGATATTACCTTCAATCCATTCATCTTGTCATGGAAGATTACTATAGCCAAAATAGGTACAATTGGCACACCCAAAACACTTATCACATTTGAGAACAAAGAAGACACCTCCAGAATCAGACCCACGCAACCCACACTAAAAACTTGCCATGTTACAGCAGTAAAGCTCAGATTAAGCACATAACTTGCCTTTCCCATTCCATACTCCTTCATTTCTGCCTTCAAACTTCTAAATTCACCACTAGCAAACAGCCCCACTAGTATAGCCATTGTTGCCACAAGTGATTGGTATATTATCAAGTCAAGAATCACCTTGAAACTTTCCTTCTTGAAGACTTTCTTGAATGCAAGTTGTGTCAGAGAAAGCACCAGTCCATACCCAGCTGAAGCAGCAACTGTGCATATGAACCCGATCATATACTTGTGTTTTGAAGCTTGTGTAGATCCTGAAGAAGGATCAGTGTGAAAGATGAGAAGGACGGAGGAGATTGTTAAAAGGACTAAGGAGTTAATGATGTAAGGTGTGAATTTGAGTGAATTAAGGAAGAAGGAGAAGAAGGCATTGAAGGCTAGTTGTGAGGAGCAAATAAGAGCATATGTAGAAACAGGGAGGTAAGAGAGACCAACTGAGTATAAGTAACCGTTTAATGCAACAAGAAGGCCAAGGAAGACATAAACAATTGCTCGCTTTGAAATAGAGGATTGTTCATGATTGTTAATGGTGTTTGTTGCAGACGGGTGTTTGGATGCAGGGATAAAGTACAACGGGAGGAGAATAGGGAAACCCACAACCTGGACAAGTGTTCCCAACCATTTGCTGTTGCCACCTTCTTGGTAATACAGTCTTCCCAAGAGTGTTGCAGCTGATAGGCCCAGCAAGACAGAGACAACATACAAGGCTATTCTTAACCAACGTTGATGTCTCTTCTTGTTTTTGATTGTGTTGCTTTGTTCATTTGGGAAATATTCGGCATCTCCGTTGGGATTTGTGTTCTTGGCTGCATCAGACTCTGTATCACCATTTGGATTCTTGTCTTTGGCTCCATTAGATTCTGAGAAAACAATTCAAATAATCAATCCATTAGCCATACATACATAGGTGGTCATATTCTATATTCTAAAATTCGGAGGATTTTGTCTTGTGTTAACCTGTAGAGACAAATGAGATGCAATAAAACCGTAATTCAACATAGATATGTCCGGTACGTAGTTTTGGATATATCAAAGTTTGCCTTTGTTTCAAGTTGATGTACTCTTAAAAATCATCGAACTTTATAATGGAACTATGTTTCGACTGTTTGGTTCCTTCTCATCAACTTTTCATGAATAGAAGTTAGAAAGCTTTGAACATCAATTTTAAGTTGCTAATATGTGATTGAATCATCTAATTCTGAGCAATATATACATGTATGTGTGAATCTGTGAGAGGTGAGATCATCTGTACATATATGTGCAGCAAATTTCTGCAGAGTGATTTGTGATGTATGAGCATGCATAAGAGAGATGACATCATCTGTGTATAGAAGATGAGAATTTGGACATACCGATTATGGAAAGCTGCAACTCTCGAGGTTCTGCCATGGCAGTTGTGAACAAATTCTTAAAAAATAATGAGGGTGAGTGAAAAATGAAATGGATTGGTATATAAAGAGAGAGAGAGATGAGTCATAGCTAGAATAAAACAGGAGGCAATGATAGATGTCAAATACGACTCTACAATGATCAACTATCGGTGACAGATAATTTATTATAAGGGGACATGCATGGTACATTATATTTTTCCTAGTTCAATATATAAATTGGTTGTTTATTCTAACATTCAAGTGGACATATTTTATTTTATTTGTTAATATACTTGAAATAATCTCAGGGAGTAAAAAGACAAACCATACTCAATTAGATTTGTTACTGACTCCAACTTGGGTTAATGAAAAAACAGATATTTAATTCCTCATAATTCTTCCACTTGTGATTTTCCAATTAAAAAAACTTTCACGTATATGTTGTTGTGCTCATTTTTATCGTCTTTCATTGAAATATAGTTTGGACAATAATACGCACACTACTTTGAGAAAACTCATCCAAAAACAATCACTTTGGTGCATTACGAAATAAAATTATTTTTACATATTTCATATAAAACACTTGATTATTTTTAGGGAAAATCCCATTTAAATACCTATTGAATTTGTAAAATCCTCAAGAGCCCCACGAATTTATGAAAAGACTGAGAAGTGACAAAGACTTATGAGGGATATGCAAATTCAGAGGAAGAGACAACAATGCCCCTTACTTAACTTTATGAAGACAGTCCATTCTCATTTGAAACTCATTTGTTTAATCGACTGCCCTAGCGTTCTTCACTGCCTTCATCACCGCAACACTCTTCTGCATCTTCTTCCTGGTGACGTCGTGAATCAGCGAGTTCGGACGGAAATTGCTTTGTCCTGTCGTTCTTTCTTTACCACATAAAAATCATCTGAGGGTTCTTCATCGTCTTCATCCAGCGTAGAAGGGGACCTCCACCGTAGCTTTTCCCTCACGGTGCTCGATGAACAAATTTTCGAAGCTTGTAGCATATGCGAACTTTGATGAAACATTAAAAGCTAAGGTTCAACAGTTAGGGTTTGGACATTTGCTTCATATTCAAAGTTTGAGACTGCCACGGGAAATGTTAGTGGCTATAATGAGAGCTTATGATCCCCTAACCAATCAATTCCGAATAAGGGGGAATACATGTGAAATACAGGGAAAAGATGTGGCTTAGTTTCTTGGGGTGCTACATAGTGGGGACGAGGAAACAATGAAAGGGACACAGTTCCAATATTTCAAAAACTTAGAAAAGACTATGGTAAAGTGAAGTATGACGACATACTAAACGTCATAACTTCAGGGGAGTCGGGTGAGCAGTTTGAGATGTTATTTATGATGCACATGTTGGGGACTTTTCTCGCTCCAACATCAAGCACAACTCTCAGTGACAAGTTGCTAAAGGTTTTAACCTTGACCATGAAAGGATTTGCCCACTTCGATTGGGCCACATATATTGCAAAGGACCTCCGAAAAGAGCTCGCTGATTATGTCAATGCAATAAGAGGAAAAAAGATTCCAAATGTCAGAGGGTACATATACACATGTTATCGGTAAGTATTATGAGCTGTTTTTTGTTAATATATTTTTTTTCATAAGTTTTAAATGTTTACCCTTGTCGTTGCAGTTATATTTCGGCGAGCGGTTCTCATTGGGAAAGGCAGTTGAACATGTAGGAAAGAATCCAATTCAATTCTGGACCAAAGAGAAGGTGAAGGAGATGATTGAGAAAGGAAGAAAGAGCAACATAGGGATGTTGTATACCACGAAGGTCGATAAAGACAAGGCTGAGACGGACACTTTAGAAAGGCATTTTGTGGCTTCTTTAGACCCAGTAAGTGCTTCCAGTAATGAGATTGAATTCATGGTTTAAAATTTTGTTAATGACCTGTGCTAAATTGTGTCATATTTAGGTTTTAAAGGACTTGCATGGAAAGTTGATGGGTATAATCAACAATAGCCGCAAAAGGCTTGTTGCTGCTGTGGAAAATGAGTTGTGAAAGGCATGCAGAAGATCACATTGAAAGGCAGCGGAAGCAGCAAGTCGGTGAAGTAGAGGATGACGGTGATGATGCTGATGACAATGGCCAAGATGTTGATGGTGATGATGAGGGCCAAGAAGGTGATGGTGATGGTCATGATGATGGCGAAGCTGGTTATGAGGATGACGCAACTGTCGAAACGCCAATCGACATTGTTGAATATCATTGGGAAAGTCCAACTAGAGAAGGAGGGACCAACGAAGGAGAACAATCCATTGTTCCATACCCAGTTCAACAACAAGATGCACCACGGAGGTCACAGAGGCCGAAGAAGCCAAAAAATATATCGCCTTGGACATTGACGAAGCAATTGAAGCGCCCAAGGAAGGCAAAAGAAGATAAGGTAATATTCTTCGACCTTATCTCTGGAAGCTGCACCAAGGATGAGAGTGAGCAGTAAGTCATCAAAAAACTTATTTTCAAGGAATATTCAATATCAAACAACGTTTTGTTTGGATTAGTTAATGTTTGATGACATTGTTTCTCTTTTACAGGATCCTCATTGAGATAGATGATGAAGACATAACCCGAGAGTAGCTACAGACATTAGGACGTAGGAACAGACTAAGCAACCATGTAGGTACTATAAAAGCTAAAATTTCTATACAGCGTTTTGAATCCTGCTTATCAAAGTGTTTACACATGCATGTTATGTTTGTTGTATGTAAAACATTGATGCTAGATATGAACATGCAGAGCCAAGTGAAGATGCACATTTTCAGTGCTAATCATATGGTTAATCTGCATTTATGGACCTTGATAATTTATTTCCCATTGACATACGTATTGTTGATTATGTAGACTTTATTGGCGGGAAAACCGTCAGGATGGAAAGTTGGTGAGTGGAAATAACAACTATTTCCTAAACATATAGGTTACAATATCGGTGATTGTGATTTGATAATGGGACCGATGTTGGTTAATGAGCATTGGTTATGCGTGGCCCTTGATCCTAGCACGATGAATTTTTATGTCCTGGATTCAATGAAGAGAAAGGTCTACATGAGCAAGAATGAGTCCAGTAAAAAGAAGAAAACCGCATTTGTAAATCCCCAGGCAACAGAGATAAAAAAAATTGTAAGTTACAGGCATTCAAGTTTTAGTTACGATTGAGTCAACTAAACACTTATTTAATGCACGTGTGTTGTTTACAAAGGGATCGTTTTGAAGTGATCATCGAATTTGTGAAACCAAATCACAAAGGCAAGATGCCAACAACATAAATTATTTGGCCACATGTTCCACAGCAACCAAATTTGTGAGTGTCATTCTGTGGAAACATCAATAATGCTAGGTTGTTGTAAATTTGTTGATTTGTGTGTTTTTGTGTTCTGTAGGCAAGACTGTGGGGTTCATGTGTTGATTTGGTTGCACAATTGAAGTCCTAGTGAACGTATGCAGTATGGTGATGATGAGGTCAACGAGTATAGGTGCAACCTCATGTGGTGGCTTGTGAACCATGAATCAAATAACGCCACAGATGCTGCATTGGGACTCCTTCCTCCTCCAGTGACCCACAGGAAGAGAAGAAAGAGATGAGCATTATTGTTAAAGACTGATTTTTTTTTTATAATTATTTTGACACTTAGTACTTAAGATTGAACACAATCTGTGTACATATATGGTGCTCTCCATAAATGTATGGATAGTCATCAATTTTGTTGTGCAGGATGTTTATAAATCAGGCATGTAAAGTTGATTAAAGGATATGGGATTAACAAAAACTAGATTATTTATAACAAATTTTGTAATGACATTTACAAATGCTTCAATGGCATTTACGAGTTTGTTGTTTAGGTTTACCTTTTTTGTCTCTGAGAGTATCACACACACAAAATTTGCATTATCACAAATATTTCAATGACATTTATAAATTTAGCAACGCCATTTACAACTTTTTTCTTGAGGTTAACCTTTTTTGCCTCTGAGGGAAAAACATAAAAATAATGTATTATTACAAATCTTTCAAAGGCAACTACAAATCCTTCAACGACATTTACAAATTTATCAACGTCATTTACAACGTTTTTTTTAGGTTTACCTTTTTTGTCTCTGAGGGAGAAACATAAAAATAATGCATTATCACAAATCTTTCAACAACAATTACAAATCCTTCAACGGCATTTACAAATTTAGCAACGCCATTTACAACTTTTTTCCAGAGGTTAACCTTTTTTGCCTCTAAGGGAAAAACATAAAAATAATGCATTATCACAAATCTTTCAACAGCAGTTACAAATCCTTCAACGACATTTACAAATTTAGCAATGTCATTTACAACTTTTTTTTTTTTTTTTTGAGGTTAATCTTTTTTGCCTCTGAGGGAGAAACATAAAAGTAATGCATTATCACAAATCTTTCAACGGCATTTACAAATTTAGCAATGCCATTTACAACTTTTTTCCAGAGGTCAACCTTTTTTGCCTCTGAGGGAGAAACATAAAAATAATGCATTATCACAAATCTTTCAACGACACTTACAAATCCTTCAATGACATTTACATATTTAGCAATGCCATTTACAACTTTTTTTCTAGAGGTTAACCTTTTTTGCATCCAAGGGAGAAACATAAAAATAATGCATTATCATAAATCTTTCAACGACAGTTACAAATCCTTCAACGGCATTTACAAATTTAGCAACGTCATTTACAACTTTTTTCCTGAGGTTAACCTTTTTTGCCTCTGAGGGAAAAACGTAAAAAATAATACAATGACAAATTTTTTCACGGCAGTTACAAATCCTTCAACGGTATTTAAAAATTTAGCAATGTCATTTACAATTTTTTTTTTCCTGAGGTTAACCCTTTTTCAATGGCATTTACCAGTGCATTCGTCATATTTTTGCAAATGATCCTTCCCATAAATGTAACTACAATTACAAAGTCTCCAACAACAGATAGTCATCGTGGCATTGATAAGTACACAATTGACATTTACAAAATAGAGTGAAATGACAAGTGAACATTACGATTCCACATTGACGTAATGTTTTCGTGTCATTCCAACGCAAGAACACATTTTGTGTCATTTACACAATTACATATTGAGTGATCCTATAAGTCTTATAGCCCTTCTAACCAAAAATATGTGAAGGGATCCAAGTCATTGTATATAAACAAAAAGATTACTTGTAAAATATTTACCCCATGACTCCACAATCAGAAAGTTAAGCTAGGTTTGGATTTTTGCAGGTTCTTGTTGTGTGTCCTGCTTCATGGCATGAGCTGCAATGATAAATCTTCTTGTTGCAAAATTGTGACCCTGTCCTTTCAACTCTTGGCCTTCCCGGTGGACGACTAGTCTTGGGAGGTGCCAGGAACATTTGCCTTCCCATGTCATATAGGCAGAAGTCATTTGGATTTGGCATGTCTATTGTGACAACAGAAATCATGGTTCGGCTATAAATCTTTTTTTGGGTTGTTATCGTAAGGCATTCATCAACATAATTGTACATACCACCATGAACACCCTTGATTGCTGCACACAAATGAGGACAAGTAATGCCTGACATTTGTCATGCTCTACACGTGCACTCGTGCAAGTGCAGCTCAACATTTACCGACCCACTTGCTCTACGGATCTGCACCCTTCCTCCTCCATATATATGAACATCCATGTATTCAGCCCTTGCCACATTTTCCAACACTTGTTGTTCGATGTTTGGGCCAACACCATTTTTCCACTTACTCATCGCCATGCTTGCTGCATACATCTTCTTTGCAACTTTCTCACGGTGCTCATGTATAAGCTGGGAAACATTATGATGTCTCTCCTTTACCATCCAAGCATTGAAAGACTCAGCAAGGTTTGTGGTAATTTTATCCCACGGGAACTTGCTCATGGCCCATTTGTCTAATATCACCATGATAGATTAGCCACTCAAATGCTTGCTGATTGAAAAGCCTCATTTGTTCCATTGCAAATTCGAAGTCACAATCAAATCTTGCATATGCAATTGTATCAAGTAATTGAAGTGCGGTTTGCCTTTGTTGCCCACATATGGTCCTCTTTCCTCTATTCAATTTAATCATTTGGGTGCTAAAGTTCTCCCTAATGTGCCTATAGCAGTATGCATCTCTCTCAGACCTGAAAACTCCTCAGGGAGCAGCGATTATTGCATTGTGTCGGTTGGACACAATTGTAATATGTAATCCTCCTAGTATCTTCTTTACCATTTCTAGGAAACATGTCCAGTCCTGAATCGTCTCTCCATGGACAATATCAATGGCAAACGGAAACAACTTATTGTCTGCATCAAAGGCAGAATGTGACACCCCAAATTCCATACCACTTAATGTGTCTGTTGACACGTAGTACTGTAGAATACAATATTGACAAATCAGAGTAATGCGGAACAGAGAGTATGCATTATCGTTTGGATGATGAGTATTTGATAAAATGCCCAGGCATAAGCTGATATATCAAAAATCTTGAAGGAATATTCAAGTTAGTACTGGTCCTTCTTCCAAACTTCGTTCTGTCTGGTGTCCCTTCACGCACTCCGCTCATTGGTGCATTTTCATGGCTTTGTCCATGCTATCTTCTCAAACCTAGGTTCCTTTCCCGAACCTTTAGTAAAGTCTAAGATTCAAAATAAATTGAATATTAGGTAATAGTTAACCTTATAAACAGGTATGAAATGTAAATAACAGTATAACACGTACAAACATAGAATAATTCACAGTAAACAAGTCGCACTGTTAACCGCAGCTAACAGCCAAGGACCTCAGCCCTTTAGGACACGCAGCCCTATGAGACACGCAGCCTCAAAATCCATAGCTAGGAAATAAACATGTAAATTATCTAGCAAACATGATCACTGTCATACATGAATACATACATACATGCTAATAAGAGTTAAAGTTACTGTACGCGAACGTACATTCCTTCCACGTGAATAGTAATACGCCCATCCTTTGAATCTGACTCCGGACTTCCCAGATATCCTAACATATTACCATATCACTTAGAATAATGTCCTAAGGGTTATTTATGCCACCTTTGACCATTTTACCCTTAGTGGATTTGTTATTCCAATTTTACTCTTACATTTGTTTAAAAATGCTATTTTCAGCATTTAGCCCAGATTTTTCACTAACTTTGAAAAATCATAATTAATTCCAAACAAATCGAAATGAGGTTCCGTAAAATTCCAAACAATCCTTGACATGTATATTTTTGAGGAAAAATAACGGAAAAAACTTGAAATCTCTGTATCTCATTCCCAGTTTTAACGTTTCTCCACATTGTTCAGATTGTAACCCAGTAATAAGGCTTAACTTCAAAAATTATGATCTCCTTGTCCAGAGCTCAAAACGTTACAAATTATATATCAATGGAAATCCCTAGATTTCTAATACACATATGGAAATTTTTATTATTTTTAGAAATTTTTTACTTATTCCGAAATGCAACGTCATATAATTGTCTCCAGCATCTTTCCAAAACATTACCAGATTCATAACTCAACTTCCAAAAATCATAACTGGAGTTATAGACCTCCGTTTTAGGTGATCCAAAGCTCATATCAAACCTTAAGGCGATTAATTTCTCCTCTAAAAATTTCAGAGACAAAATCAAAGGTTTACCATCCCAAAATGGAGCCCGAAAATCACTGTTCATTCCTGGAAACAGAAATCCTTCAGTGTTCATGGTTCAACTTTGAAAAATCATAACTCCCATTATATACATCCGTTTTGGGTGTTCTTTGGCTCGTTTTAAATATTGATATGTCTACTATATGTCCACAAAATTTCAGATTCAAAAGAGTTTGTTTACCCTAGTCTTGACTTACTCAAAAAAGCAGCGTTCAGTCAGCACACGTAAAGTACTGTTCATTCACGAAAATACTGTAGCATACGTTCTTTGACTCTGTTTCTCATGTTTTTCATGATTTTGCTTCAAACTCATAAAACCAAACGTGCAGAAATCATGGAAACTAGAAGTAAAAGTCTTCAAAGAACTCACCTAAGTCAACACTCAAGCTTGCATGCAACATGAGCATTATTTTTTTGCCTTTGTTTTCCTTCTTCGGTGCTTCCTCTCATTCACAGTTTTCTACCTCTGTTTCTCTGCGTTTCTATTTTCTATTTTCTGTCTCTCACTCTCTTCCATGTTCTGGCTGAACCAAATAAGAAAGAGTGGAGTATTTGTGTGATTGAATGAAGTAGGAGAAATTTGGTGAAGTTGGTAGATATTGATAAAAGTGGGTGAGGTAGGAAGATGATGTTAGCCGTGAGTTTTGCAAGAGGGTGTGTGTGTACTAGTTGCTGCAACTTTAAGAGAACTTTGAGACTAGAGTGTTCATACGTGATCCTTCATGCTTCTGTCCAAAAATGAAATAAGAAGGAAGGTGTGTTGTCGCTGAATGAGTAGGGAATGGTTTGTTATGTTGTGGGGCCCACTCAAAAAAATAATCTCATTTGTCCTCTGCAACGCTTTTATTTGCAACATGGTATTTTACTCAATAAGTTACAAACATTAAATAAGTGATAGAAATAATTCCTTAAATCCATATAAGGACTCTTCTTTCTCAATTAGCTCCTCTAAGCCATAAAATATTGACTCTAAAAATATTCCAAACCAATATTTATTCTCCAACTACTTTTCTCTTGATGATTAGGAAAATAGGCTTTAAACTTCAAATAATAGCTTTATCGCTATTTTGGCCCAATCTTCATAATTAATCCTCTGATAATGTTTCTATCTCAAAATACTATTTCATAATTTTTCCCAAATTTTAAAATCCAAGATAATCATAATAATTATCTTTAAGCTTTTTCTCAAGTCTTTAGGCCTAAATTTCGGGATATTACATAAAAGCTGACAACAAAGTCCCCTTATATGGTCCACTTAAGTGGCTTCCATCAATGTACAAAACAGGTTTGGCACTAGCAATGAACCCCTCTATACAACAACCATACGCTATAAATACATGCTCAAAGGTGTTGCTCCCATTAGCGACCCATTCAGCCACAGTATTGTCATCAGTTTCCTTCAACCTATCACATATCCATGGTATTAACGTGTATGTTTGTTCAGGTCTACTGTGAATTTCCTCCATGGCCTTGTCCTTTGCCCGATATGTTTGCTTATATGTCAAGTGCACACCGTACTCTCTTGCCAAACTCTTCCTTATGTCATTCAGACGCTTATCTGTGTGATTTCTAACCTCTTGAATAATAATTGTACTTGTCAAGGTAGCACTTCGAGCATGTACCATCTCAATATTGCCTTGTGTTGTATGATCATGGTCTTTAGTGTATATTGTCACACATAAGAAATTATTGCTCTTCCCAATCGCCCTTGCAATTATCCTCCATGGACAATCTTCAACCTTACATTTAACATACACAAAGTCCATTGAATTCTTCACATATGTGTACTCAAATTTGTGGGCAATACTAAAGTTGTGGAGCACCTTCTTGAACTCATCCGCATTTGCAAATGTTTGATTCACTCCTACGAACAAGTCCTTCCACTTGTTAGAGTTCATCTTTGGCATCGGTGTTGGTGCGCTCTGACTTGCATATGGAAGGCTTAGAGGAGGTCTTCCGCTGCACTCATTCGTTACATAATCATCACCCACTCCGTAACACATGGGCTCTTTAATGGAAGCCATTTGCTCTGTAAGACCCACAAATTGATGAACCCTGCATAGATAATGACAAGTTTTATCAAGATATTACCATCAACCCTATATGACATTATTACTTCTCTAATTAAACTATGACATACCTTTCTTGATCATCCATCTCCCTTGCTGTAATATCAGTACCTTTACATCCTAAATACACATGTGCACTCCTTTCATTATAGGGTTAAGGTGCAGATTTGCCAACGAACTATTACCCGAGGAGCATCTGACATAAAAAACAATTGAGGTACCAAAATTACCAATCAACAATTTAAAAGTGAAAAAAAACACAATCAAGGTGAAGATTGGCCAACAAACTATTATCCTGTCATTGTCTTGGTGTCTCCGTCTTCCATTGACTGTCATAGTGTCGGCGATGTCGACGTCTCCAAAACTTCCATTGTTGCTGGGTGTTCCACTCACCCTCTTGAACTCATCAAGGTCCGTATGCAGCTTCAGGGCGAGAATCACGCACCAAAACCAAATCCAGCAATCTACAGCTTTCGACCGACATGCGCCTTGCACCTTGGTTCCATCCCTCTGATGCTACAAGCAGCAACAACCGTTGCCATAGCGCCTGCTTGCATGGGTCCCATCTCTGTTGGTGCTTTCCTTATCCAACAAGAAGGCTTAACCGCTCTTTTCTCCAGTGTCTTGCCACCGTCCTACGCCAGTACCTCATATTTTAACATATTGTGATAGTTTTTTTTAATAATTATTTGGTACTTTTTTTTTTACTTTTTAATTGTTGATTGATAATTTTGATACCCTCAATTGTTTTTTGTGCCAGATGCTCCTTGATGGGGGCCTTTTTGTCTTTAGCGTTGGGGTCCACAATCAAAAATAACCAATGATTGCGTATAGGCAAAGCAAGGATCGTTCTCTCTCTCGAGGAGCCTTTTATTGAATCCTAAGTAATCTAAATGTCATGCGAATGCAATTAAAACAAGGGGAAAATTGGTATTGGTTTTGGATTTTTCAATTGACAAACTAAAATAAGAATGTAATTAAATTAAATGCTAAACTATTATTTTTGGTATTTTCTTTATAAAATGGTGAATGAGTAAATGGAATGGATGAAGTGAAAATATGAATGATGAACGTTCTTGGTAATGAAGAAAATGACTATCCTTGCTCATAAAAGATTATGAGAGTTAAAATTCATCAAGTCTGAAAGAAAACCTCAAGATAACACTTGAGTCCAATATTCTCAATTAATAGTAGCTCCTACAAACATAGCTAACTACCACCTCTTGAGAAATTGTTAAAAACCACTTGATGTGCAGTTAAAATTGGAATAATGCAACATGAGTCTTCTTTGAAATTGAGTACATAACAGTCCCTCAAAGGTCACAAATCAACCACATTATTTAGACAATAACACGCTAATTAATATAATCTCATTGCAACCACAAGAAATTAAAACACATAATTTCCATACCACAAAATCCAATCTCAATTACAATTATCAAACCAACAGAGACAATAAACATTAATCTAATCTCAGTTTCAGAATTTATACAAAATAATCCCTAAAACTAGGTAACTTAAATATATAAATCTGGACTAATAGAATGAACAAAATAACTCCCCTCTGAAGCTCTGAACTCAAGTAAATCTCCACCACCAAGAATTCGAAGTTAGCCAATCATGAATTAAATTTGCAACAAAAGCTAGCAGGATCGATGGTGCAAGGTACGAATGTGAGAGTCCGAATGTAAGAGGGAAGAAGAAGATGAAGATGACGGGGTTAAGAGGAATGGAGGAGGTTGATCGATGATTTTCCGCTGATCCTCTTCTCTCTCTCTCTCCCTCTCTCCGTTCTGGTTTTTCACCCCCTGTTCCTCTCCGTTTTCGTTCGCTGGATCTCTGGTTGGGGAAGAAGGGTCGCTCGCCGGCGACCGTGGTGGAGGGAGAAGTCGCCGGCGAGGGTGCTGAAGCTGGATCGAAGGGAAGGTCTGCTCTTCTCCTCCGTTCGTCCGCCTCTCTGGTTTTTTCCTCTCTTTTTTTTCTTTCGTTCCAGCCGCTCGTCTCTCACTGTTCTGTTTCTCCGTCCACCTTCAATTCGTGGCTGCCTCCCTCTTTTCAGAATGAATCAAAACCTAATATTCAGCCGCTCGTCTCTCACTGTTCTGTTTCTCCGTCCACCTTCAATTCGTGGCTGCCTCCCTCTTTTCAGAATGAATCAAAACCTAATATTCAAAAGTCAAAACGCAGAGTTTTATTAAGGACCTAAGTGAAAAGTTTAAAACGTTTTGTAGAGGGACTAAACTGAAACTTTTGTAATTTTGGTTCAAACTTTCATTTTCAAATTTGATCTAATCTTTTTCAACCATCTACAATAAAAAATGATTAATCTAACATAAAATATTCTCATAAAAATCAATGATTAAGAGTAATTACAATTTCTTTGACAATTTTACCCTTTTTAGTCCTAATTTAATGTATTTACTCTTAATATCAATTTATCACAATAAAGACAATTTAAGCTCAATAACTATAACAAAGTGCATTAAGAATCCCAATTTAATAATGAAAAATCATATAAAAATATGGTTTGATCACTCCTCAAGTAATAGTTCGTTGGTAAATCTGCACCTTAACCCTTCATTATAATTAAATAGATTTTCCATTTCATAATCATCAATCTTGTCTACTAAAATCTTTTCATCAAAGCTTAAAGTCTATTTAATGTCACACCTATGACCATCTATGCCAAACTATTGTCTTATCATTACCCTCAATTCTTCAACTTTCATCCCCTCCTTTATCGATTTTACCCTCACACTCCCACCATTATATTTAACTTCACCTTCACAAAATTGGCTACGAACTCCCCCAACATGGAAAAAACAAATTAATGACTTTGAAGAAGGTGCTGCCACCATATTTGATGTCATATTGCATTCTAATCTGCAACAAAAATGAATATTTCATCACAATGTTAGTCCATATATATATCATATTTGATAAGTGAAAAATATAGTAATTGTAATTACAAGTTCAATAATTACTACTTCCTCCAATATTAATGGTTTTCACAAAGTCTGAGAAGTATTCTAATATTTACAAGTTCAGCATTTACGTAATCTTTTCTTTTATTCATCTATGACTGAGAAGTATTTAGAGCTTTGTTATAAAAGTCAGGACTGTGAGCTTAGAGCCTTGATGGTTTTATCCTTCATAAAATTGCCATAGAAAACTAGCATGATAACACAAAACTAGACTAGTTGAAAGACAATTCATTAAGAATGATGTGTCATCCAACTCCCCAAATCAAGAACAATAAACATCCATCAGGAGAATGATTTAAGAAGAAGAAGCAACAGTAAAATATCTTGTACCAATACGAGAATAAAAAACAAAGCACTGATGTTCTTTAGGAAATTAAGAAAATATAGATGTACAAGTCAAGGTCACATCAATTTAGACAATCTTCAAAAACAAGGGGAAATAATTTTACCAGTACAACATCATGTGCTTGATTTCTGCACAAACAGGTGGGTTCCAATACCTTTTCTTTTGTTTTTTTTAATTAAAATTCCTTCATATGTATATATCTTCAGAGGACTCCAAAGATATAAAATATAGAAGGGACAAAAGTCTTGTAATCAAGTAATGCATATATAAAGTACACCAAAATAAAAGCCATTTTTTTGTTCATTATATGTTTCCCCTCTTTTCCTTTCAACTTTTACTGTCATCATCCACAACTGTACAAGTAGTTTAGATGTGAACTACTTCAGCAAAAACCCAAATATTCAATATACAGAAGCAAACACAAAAAGAAGCTTCTATGCTGCTCACATGCATATATGACACACAACACATTACACTTGGGAAAAAAATGAATATTTCCTCACAATGTTAGACCACACACACACACACACACACACACACACACACACACACACACACACACATATATATATATATCATATTTCATAAGTGAAAAGTATACAAAATTGTAATTACAAGTTCAATAATTACTAAAAAACCCCAATATTCACAAATTCTGTAATGATAATTACAAATACCTCAATGATATACAAATTATTCAACTGCATTTACAAGACACCATAACTATTGCTGACAGCAAGTATAATAAATATGCTAACATGCCTTTTCAACATCATCTTCCCACATTCACGTCATGCCCCCTGATCAAGCCTATCAAACATTTCCATTTAAAGTACTAATAAAGAAACCTAATATTCATTCACATCATGCCAACTCAATATCCTCTTCATTATACTCCCTCTCCCAACTAACAGTAACTTGTAAATTAATAATGAACCCACAATGTCAATGCCGTGGAACTTAAGTAAAGCAACAATGATTATTGACCAAGTCACAGCCAACAAAATCTAAAAGTAGATAGATTGCAAAATGATAAGTCCAACTTTAGACTACGCATGACTTATTGATAAGTGTAGATTTTATAATTAAATAGGTGTATATTTTATGGTATACGAGTTGAATTTATTAATATTTTATACCTATTTAATTATCTTTTATATATTTATCCATCTTTTAATTAAATATAGGATAGAAGAATATTATAACAGAAAATCTATTGATATCCTATTTTCTCTTATAGGAAATATTATTTGATCTAATGGAGGAGAAAATATATAGAAGGCAATAAGCATCATTACTGGGCAACCAATTAAATTGGAAGGATATAATATATTATATTATATAATATAATATACTATCAAATTGACCAAGGCGGGACCTACTTGCTGAACAAAAAGTGAGCTGAAAGTTTAGGATATATATTGTTACGATATATATGCTTCTATCATATCCGTGAGAAGATTTCAAGGAGATTTGAGATGTGGAAAAAACGCGTGGGACCATGTTCTGGGGATTTAGGGTTGAACTTGGAAGAGGGAATCCTAAATTGACCATGAGAGTAAATAATGTGGAATTAGGTTTAAATTTAATGTAGAATTAGGTTTTGATCTAATTTGCGTCTAGGATAGGAATATACCTAGAAGCTCTGCATAATCAAATTAGAGTGAGCCCGTTCTAGAAACATCTTATTTAGTTTTGTAAGGCATTACATAATTAAGTAAGATAGGTATATAGATGGACCAGAAGGCATTTATAGACATTAATACTCTAGATTAGCTGATTAAGTTAAGTCAGTTTAGTGGGGATAAAATCTAAGAACAAACAAGGGATTAGTGACTCTAGGTTGCTCGTTCGATTATTTTAGTAGTTTGTTATTTTGATTTTCTTTTCTTTTAATTAAAATTCAACCTAGTTTACTCAACTTAAACGAAATTGTTAAATTAATGGCTAATTGAAGTTTGTGATACTAAGTCCTCGTGGGAACGATACTTTTCTTATCACTTTATTACTTGATACGGCCCGTATACTTGCGGAGTCTATAGGCTACAAAATTTTGTCCTATCAAGTTTTTGGCGCCGTTGCCGGGGACTTGTGTACCACAACTGTCTTGGTTAGAATTGATTGAGCATTAGTAGTTTGAGTTTCTAAATATTTTATTGTATATTTTATTTTATTTTTTGGAATTTTTTTTTTAAAAAAATGGATTTTAATTGGCAACCAACTGGTCTTAATATTGATAAGGAGATGAATTCTTTGTCTTCTACACAAGATGGACTGATTGCTATTTTAAATTCCTTGAATAAATCTAGGCAACATAAAATGAGCATAAATGATAGTTGTATTCCATATGTTGATTCTTTTCAATATGTTTGCATGTCTTGTGCTTCTTGTGGAGGGAATCATTTATGTGAGTATTGTCCATATAGTACAACTAGTCATTTTCTGAGAGATGATTTCACTAGGAACCAAACTTATTTTGATCATTCATTTTTTCCTAGTGAAAGTTTTGAGCAACAAAATTTTAGGGATCCACATGTCTATTATTCTCATGAAAATACCCCTCCTTTTTACTCTTATCCACCTATTGAAGAACACACTATTGAGTATAAAGAAAAATCTAATTTAGAAAGATTATTTGAGGAGTGTGCAGAAGCATCAGAGAGATCTAGTAGAGAGCAAAGGGAGATTATCACTAGCATTGAGTCAAGTGTTCAAAATATGGAGGTATATGCGAGTCAAATTCTTTCAACCCTTGAGACTATGGTGCAAGATAATTCCTTAAACTTGATGACCACTTCTTTATCTGATAATGATTATTGCAAGCAAGTTGAAGATATGGAATTGAATGAGAATGTGGATAATGTAGAAAGTGATTGTGAGCTTGAAATCGATTTAGGTGAGAATACTGGATGTCTAGAAGAGGTTTTGATTGTGGAGCCTAAGGTTTATAATTTTAATGACCAATTTGATGTGGATATCCCAAGAGTTGTTGTTCATAACTCTCCCATTGAGATGTTGACTCTTACTGATGAGAGTCAAGTTGATTTTATTGGATGCTCTAAATTCTTGGATGTGCCTATATTGATTTTCAAGGATATGCATGTTGTGCTTCATTTGAATTCAGTGATTGCTTATTATCCTAGATTGTCTATGATTGAGGAAGTACAAGCAATTAACTTGAATGATCAATTTTTGTGTTTGAAACCTTGTTGCTTAAAAAGGAATGAAGATAAGGTAATTGAGGTGTTTGATACTTATGATTAGTGGCTTGTTTCACTACAAAAAAAAAATAGATTTTGCGACGGAAAAAATCCGTCGAAAAAATGGGTTTTTCCGTCGTAAAATGCGTTTTGCGACGGATTGTGTCCGTCGCAAAAAACCTTGTCGCAATTGCGACGGATTTGAAATTCCGTCGCAAGTTGCGACGGAATATTGTATCCGTCGCAACTTGCGACGGATTTTTGGACGGATACGTAAATCCGTCGCAAGTTGCGATGGAATATTTTCTACCGCAACTTGCGACGGAATTAATATTCCGTCGCAATTTTTTGCGACGGATTTAACTATCCGTCGCAAAATATTTTCCAAAAAAAAAAAAAATTTAGAATTAATTTTTTTTTAATAATGTGTTCCATAAAAAAACAATATATATATATATATATATATATATATATATATATATAGACACAATATATAAAAAAAACAAGATATATATATATATATATTGTCCCGAAGTATCAAGCATAATGAGTTTTGCATAGAGTAAAAATAAAATATAAATAATATTGTCTCGAATAACATGTACTAGAAAGTAGTCTAAAGAGCAGCATCATCATCACCACCATCAACGTTGTCACCATCACCAGAAGCCGGCCCCTTGTTTTTCATTAGGGACATAAGTTGAATCTGCATTTGCCTTACCATCTCGCGTGTCTCATGCAGCTCCTCTGTCTGCCCTTGCATCCGCCTGACCATCTCGCGTGTCTCATGCAGCTCCTCTGCCTGCGCCTGGACCAACGCCTTCATCTTCTTCATCTCATCTGCAAAAAAAAAAAGGAACTACGTTTATTTTTTTTTTCTTTATTCAAATAGAATAGGGAATGAAAATATAACAATCAATATCAAATGTATTACGTTTACCTGCAGAAACACCTTCATGGGCGGATGAGGAGCGCTTCGTTTGCTTAAATCGGCTGGCAGAGGCACCGTACCCGAAGATTCTACCTTTGTTGTTCATTCCACCTGCAGCCTGAATGAATACACTCTCGTTATCAGACTGAGAGGATTTGGGGTCGCTCGCAGACTGCGAATCTCTATCCTCTGTCAGCCTCTTATAATTGTCCTAGAAGCAAAACAATACATCACAGATAAGACATGTGAAATGAAATAAATATATGTTGATGTCAGAAACAAAGAATGCAGTATAATATCTCACCGCTACTTGCTGCGCCTTGGCGTTAATCCAACGCGGCTCACTCCCTTCAGATTGCTGGGAATGGGTACGCTCAAAGGCAATCCAATCAAGATCTTCTGGAGCAACATCCTCAGACAGTGCCTGCAAACACAAATAATGACCGTTAAATAATTGTTTCAAAGAACTAAATATTGAATAGTTAAATACAACATAACGTGTACTCACAATTTTTCGTTTATGCTCACTCAGTGAAATGCAGCCGCCAAAGATAGGAAGGTCCTTCCATTTTGACCCTATTTTGCTTATTTTTCTGACTTTTATTTTGAAATTTCTCATCGGACGGCCAATGTTGAAGTAATTGGTCAGCAACCTCAGGTTGAATCCAATCTTTTCGGCCTCTACCTCTTCTCAATTTAAAGAACCTCTCATTCAACCATTTTCCAGCCCTGAAGTTATAAGCTGCTTTAAGGTCTTCATGATGTTTAGGCAACGTATTAAACTTTTTCTGAAAATCAATGACAAACAATCAGTGGTGCAGATTTGAATAAGAAATTAATAACCATAAATTAAAACACATAACTTACCAAGAAATCATTGAACCAAGCATCCCGATTATCCTGAGGAATATCTGTCCAAGAGCCGTAAGGCAGATTGAAGTTACGAAATATTTGGTTTGAGATGATACTATTTGCCTCATTATTTGGTAGAAATCTGAACACAGAGGATATGATGGAAATATTAGCATAGAAACTAAAGGTAGAAAATCATAACATTATTATTGCGAACTTTACATGACTTACTCGGTGGTGCCAATAGGACAAATCCAAATCTTTCCATTTGCAGGATCTACCGATCCCCAGATGGGTTCCTCGAAAGAACTACCTCCTTCCCCGACATGGCTTTGAGGCGATGCATATCCTGGCTGTGGACTATGGGAAGTTCCTGGCCCAGTAGACGGCGACGATGACATATAAAGAGACGGTGACGATGACATATAAACCGACGGTGAAGATGACATCTCAAATAGCGGAACATCTGGGGAAGCGTTGAGCCCTCTACCTACAGAGGCACCAGATGACGTCCCCCTACCTCCTCTGATAGGACGGGGTTGGGCTCGACCACTACTACGTCCACTACCGGAACGTCCTCCTTGATGCTCCATCTCTGAACACTTATGAACATTATGTCTATATATATATATATATTTACTAAATATGACAGTAGCGAAGTATATGACGGAGTATGTAGTATAATTAGATCGTCATAAAAAAGAACTAACACACATCAATCGGACGATTCTTGTTCTTCATCATCTGCTTGCATGCCTTCCTCTGGAGTCTCATAATCGTCGAACTCAGATTCACTATCAGAGTAAATCATTTCCTCCTCATCGTCTGATTCTTCATCGTCAATTTGGATAGGAATCAACTCTAACTCCGCAGCCGAATTAAACAGATTGCTTGGTACATCGTCGTCGGTAATGTTTAGGGGAAGTACATGTTCCACATCAGCCTGGAACGGTTCAGGAATACCGTTATTTGTTTCTGACTCTTTCGTGTTTGGTATAATATGCCGTGCTTTGGTTTTGATAACTCCCCTCCACCCTTGACGGGATGTGGGGTATAAGGTATAGTAAACTTATTCCGCCTGTTGAGCAAGGATGAATGGGTCATAACCAACCGTATATCTCCTTGTCCAATAGATCTCAACATTACCATATTTGTCCACTTTTGTCCCACGCGGACTGTTATCAAACCACTCACACTTAAACAGAGTCACCACCTTGTCCCACTGGTAATGCAACTGAATTATCTCGATTAACTTCCCGTAGTAGGCTCCCTCGACCCCGTCAACTTGGTCACCTCTACAACATACACCGTAATTGCAACATAGTGTATTTGCGTTCGCTTGAACAGTTGAAAACCGATACCCATTGATTACGTATTTGTTGCACCGGTAACAATTATTGCAGCTCCATAAGACAAACTCCACGCAACTTCATTGCTATCTCGATGGATTTTGCACGAAGTAGGATCGAAACCATTGAGGAAACATAGAGTTCGTGATTTGCTCAACTTCAGAATCCGACATCGAAGGATTTGTCGATCGAACCCGTTAGAGAAGTAAGCGTAACAAAAGATGAAGTTAATACCGTAATATTTCCTAAACAAGAAAAAGAAAAGAACTTACTTTAAGTACTGGCGGCCTCTTCACAATTGTTTAGAATGTACCACTCCGCTACTTGCTTATCTCTTCCTTCTAGAGTTGACCTCCAACGTTTTCCCACTACTCGGCTGGAAAATTAAATATTGAATTTTGATTACAAGTATCTCCGCCATCATCGTTGCGAGGTACCCCTCTCCATCTTGATATCATTTCAGGGGGATAATAGTATGACGCAAACTTAGTGGCCTCTTCGACTAGAAACGCTTCAGTGATAGATCCTTCGACGTACCTTGGATTTTTTATCTTCTTCTTAAGTGTGCGTAAAACCTACAATGGACAATGTAAGTGGAATTTATAAACTAAAGCACCATGTCTTTCAATTAACAACCGCACAAAAGAAATATATATATTACCTCTCAAACGGATACATCCACCTATATTGTTGCGGACCACCTACCTTTGCTTCGTACGCCAAGTGAACAGCAAATGTTCCATTGAGTCAAACATGCTAGGAGGAAACACCATCTCTAACTTGCATAGCGTTATTGGTATGCTCGCCTCTAAGTGACGTAACTTTTCAACATTAAGTTCAGAAGCACAAATTTCTCTAAAGAACATGGATAATTCCGTCAGAATAGACCATATATGCTTCGGAAGTGCTTTGAAGGCCCACGGCAACAATCTCTGGAAAAAAACATGGCAATCGTGACTCTTCATCCCGAATAACTTCATCTCGTGCAGATCAACACATCTTCTCAAGTTTGACGCATAACCGTCCGGGAGTTTCAGATCTGTAACCCATTGCAACAATTCCAAATTCTGTTGTTTGTTGAATGTGTACGGTGCTCTAGGTTTGGACGTCCGTCCCGTGGCATTCTCCACCAAATGAAAATCAGGCCTTCTGCAAATCACTTCTATGTCTCGTCTTGCGTTTACTGTATCCTTCGTCTTGCCCTTGGTGTCCATCACGATGTACAGAATATTGCAAAACACATTCCTCTCAATATGCATGACATCGAGGTTGTGTCTTAACAATTGATCTTTCCAATATGGTAGTTCCCAAAAGATGCTGCGTTTGTTCCAATGATGATCAACGCCGTATCCCTCAGGTTCGCTTGAACCAGTCCCTTCTTCGACACTTTGAATGTACTTCACCCTGTCCCATATTTCTTGGCCACTTAAACGACGAGGTTGATCTGCTCGTTCGACCACATTCCGCATGAAGTCTTTTTTATTTCTCCTCCACTGATGCTCTGGGGGAAGGAATCGCCGGTGCCTGTCAAACCAACTGACCTTGCGACTGTGTTGTAAGCTAAAACCCATGTTTTGTTCAAGACAGACCGGGCATGCAAGCTTCCCCGACGTTTGCCAGCCACTCAACATCCCATATGCAGGGAAATCATTTATCGTCCACATTAAGGCAGCCCGCATGGTGAAATTCTGACTCTATGATACATCATACGTAAGAATGCCTTCATTCCACAACATCTTCAACTCGTCTATCAGAGGCCTGAGGTACACATCTATCTTCTTTTTTGGGTTGGATGGCCCAGGGATTAACGCGTTCAGAAACAAAAACTCTCTTCTCATGCACATAGAAGGTGGGAGGTTGTACGGAGTCACAATGACAGGACAACAGGAATAAGTCCTGCCTGTATTGTTGAAAGGAGCGAACCCATCCGAGCATAGACCAAGACGGACATTACGGGGATCCATAGCAAATAACGGATTTGCCTCATCAAATTTACACCAAGCTTCGGCATCGGATGGATGCGTCACAAAGTTTTCATCCTGCGATGCTCCCGGTGCCACCTCATATGCGCACTGCTTGTTCCGATGCATGCAATCTCTGAAGTCTGGGCACAAGAGGAAAGTATCACATCTTGCTTAACGCATGACGGGTCATTTTCCTTCCTTTCCCCACAACTTTGTATCTGTCATGTCCACAGAATTTGCAATTGGTCAGCAAGATCATCCTTGTAATACAACATACATCCTCTCGGGACAACAATGGATTTTTTCACATCCAAGCCCAAGCTCTTTCACCTTTTTCTTTGCTTGATAAAAATCCTTCGGCAAATTACTGTCTTTGGGAACAATCTTACTCATAATCTGCATCATTTCGTTGTAATTCCTCTCACTCATATGGTGATCAGTCTTCAAGCTTAGTATTGCTAGGGTAGCCGATAGCGATGAATATTCACTATTTTCAAAGTGTTCGCAACCTTCCCATAACGGACGTTGCGCTTCTTGAAGCATTTTATAGAACCTATCGGCTTCCGGATGAGGATCCTCTCTCATGTATTGTGGTTGAGTATGTGTATCGTTCTCCTCTTCAATGTATGACGGTTCGGCATGAGTAACTCGGATCAAAATATTGGCCGATCGACGGTCCCGCGGCATCCATAACCAACTGCTCATATTGATTAAGGTTGTCTCGATGACTATTGTCCCCGTAATAACCACTCGGTGTATGTCGGATTTCGCCATGACATTCCCAACATTCATAATCCTTCATGAATCCCTTTTTACATAAATGGATTTTCACCGTCCCAGGATCTTTAAATCTTAAACACCTACATTTGACACACGGACAACTGATCGCCCTGCTTGAATTAGTTGAGTGTGCCAAAGCAAATTCAATGAACTCTAAAGCAACAATGATTATTGACCAAGTCACAGCCAACAAAATCTAAAAGTAGATAGATTGAAAAATGATAAGTCCAACTTTAGACTACGCATGACTTATTGATAAGTGTAGATTTTATAATTAAATAGGTGTATATTTTATGGTATAAGAGTTGAATTTATTAATATTTTATACCTATTTAATTATCTTTTATATATTTATCCATCTTTTAATTAAATATAGGATAGAAGAATATTATAACAGAAAATCTATTGATATCCTATTTTCTCTTATAAGAAATATTATGTGATCTAATGGAGGAGAAAATATATAGAAAAGGGCAATAAGCATCATTACTGGGCAACCAATTAAATTGGAAGGATATAATATATTATATTATATTATATAATATACTATCAAATTGACCAAGGCGGGACCTACTTGCTGAACAAAAAGTGAGCTGAAAGTTTAGGATATATATGGTTACGATATATATGCTTCTATCATATCCGTGATAAGATTTCAAGGACATTTGAGATGTGGAAAAAACGTGTGGGACCCCAGCAAAACCAACCATTAATTACATCTATTAAAAGGCCCAACCCAAGCCAGATATTGATGGATTGCGAAGGGAAGACGCACAGAGACGCAACGCAAGCCGAGAACGAGAACGTACGACGCATCGGAGGAATAAGAGAAGAGCAAGAGAGAGTTTCGGTTATCTTCATCATCTCCACAGAAGGACGGAAGGACTGTGGAAGCGACGGAGAAGCTTTCTTTCTCCTCTCTCTCTCTCTCTTAATTCTGTAAACCTGAATTTTTATCTTTTATTATGGATTTGGTTTTAGCCATGTGTGGCTAATTTTCTTTTCAACCTAGAGAACCTATGAACTTGTTTGGGTTTTAGTTATTATTCCCATGGATTATTTTTGATTAAATTTATGTCAGTTTATTTATTCTTGTGTCTATTGCTATTGCTTATTAATTGGCCACTAGTGAGCATGTTCTGGGGATTTAGGGTTGAACTTGGAAGAGGGAATCCTAAATTGACCATGAGAGTAAATAATGTGGAATTAGGTTTAAATTTAATGTAGAATTAGGTTTTGATCTAATTTGCGTCTAGGATAGGAATATACCTAGAAGCTCTGCATAATCAAATTAGAGTGAGCCCGTTCTAGAAACATCTTATTTAGTTTTGTAAGGCATTACATAATTAAGTAAGATAGGTATATAGATGGACCGGAAGGCATTTATAGACATTAATACTCTAGATTAGCTGATTAAGTTAAGTCTAAATTAGTTTAGTGGGGATAAAATCTAAGAACAAACAAGGGATTAGTGACTCTAGGTTGCTCGTTCGATTATTTTAGTAGTTTGTTATTTTGATTTTCTTTTCTTTTAATTAAAATTCAACCTAGTTTACTCAACTTAAACGAAATTGTTAAATTAATGCCTAACTGAAGTTTGTGATACTAAGTCCTCGTGGGAACGATACTTTTCTTATCACTTTATTACTTGATACGGCCCGTATACTTGCGGAGTCTATAGACTACAAAATTTTGTCCTATCACTTATATCAGCGACTTCAAAAAAGACATCCAACGTTAATTTATCCAGCATTTTCAACAACGCAAGCAACCAAGAGAAAGAATAATGAAGCATGACCTATTTTAATACTTCGAAATAGGCAGCTGGAGTTCAAAATTTATCCAATGATTTCTAGGATAAGGCTAGGAATATTAGAGGAATAGCTAGGTTGAAGAAGTTGTAGATGATGTCATCAACTTGTTGAAGAAGTGTTGGAAAATTACCAAAATACCCTCGCTTTTCTTCTATAAATAGGCCACCTTTCATTTGAGTTTTTCACACCAAATTCAAGAGAGAATTTCAAATATAGAGAGAAGGTAGAGAGAAGGAGGAGCCCGGAGAAAGAATCAGCGAAGCCCTGGGTAATTTCTTCAGTACCGAGTCTTAAGCTTTAGTATTTCGTTCGGTAGTTATAGTAGAAATGTTAGTTTGATCTTTAATCTTCCAAGTATGATTAGATATCATTTTTTAGGGGTAATTACGGTATTAATTTCGAAAATTATGATGGAGTTGGAGATATGGCAAAATTTTGGAAGATTAGAGTCAAAGTAACGAAGTTCTGGCGAAATTTCACCGATTAGGGGAGTCAAGGGTAAAATGGTCGTTTTTGACTAAAATGACTGTTATGATGATTGTTTAGTAACAAATACACTATTGTCCTTATAGGATACCTGTGAGTACGTTCTAACCAATAGTTGTCCGAATATCGTCAACGAAGGTACGTTCGCGTACTAGTAACCCTAACTCTGATATTTATGGTATGCGTGTATGTGATATGTGTATTGTATGTTTATGTACTGTTGTTATGGTTGTTGGGCATTGGGATACGCTTGTTAGTGGCCTAGGTGCCGCCAGGGTACGTTTCAGAAGGCCTAGGTGCTGCTAGGGTACGTTTGCTAAGGGCCTAGGTGCCGCCAGGGTACGCTTCAAGGGAGGGCCTGGGTGCTGCTAGGGTAAGCTTCAGGGGGCCTATGTGCCACCGGGATACGCTGTTTGTGAGATGCTTGTATTATGTGCTCTTATACTGTTGATGTTTGTTGTCTGTAGTCCATATGCTGTATATGTAAATATGAGGTTAACCGTTACCTGAGGTCCGATTGCAATGGACCTCAGTTCTTAACATAGCTTCAGGGTCGGGAGGACCGAGGACCGAGGAGAGAGGAAAGCAGCAAGCTTAGAGAACCGGCTGAAGACTTTCTGTTATTTTGTAATTGTGTTTACGTTAAACACTCAGACCAATGTAACACCAGTTGGCATTTTGAATATATATCAGTTACTCAGTTGCTTCAATGCTCTACTCTGATGTTTTAATGAAAAAAAAAAAAATTTATATTGCTTTTGAAAACGGGATGTTACATATGTTATATTAACTAACTTAACTAATTTTTTCTATAATCAAAATTATTCAAATATGTCTTATATTAAAAATTGTAGGGAGTATTTAATTATTCAAAGCTGTTCACTTTTGATTTTCCAATCGATAAATTATTCACGTGTGTTGTGCTCGTTTTTATCGTCTTTCTTCGAACTATAGTTTTTTGACCAAACAAAAATTGAACTATAGTTTGGACAATACACACACACTTAGAAAACTCGTCCAACAATTATCTGATGTGTGACGTTAATGTCTTAAAAATGATGCTACCTTTGTTCACATTTCTAAGAGTTGGACAAAATGTTTATTTTGATCTAAATTTATAATTTTGTCTCCCCTAAATTTATAATATTTTTTTCAGAATATCCTTTTTAATTACACATATTAAGGGATTTCCATTTCATGGTAGTGTCAATTCACATTATTGAACATAATATTTTAGTGAAATTAACACATATTTATTATAAATAACTAATTAAACTAATTTTTTTAATATATCAATAGTACTAAAATTTGATTTGTGAGCGTGTATCACCAACTATTTGATTTGCATACTAAGTATTTAAATAACAATTTGTTATATTCCCATGGCAATTTTGAACTCTTCAAAAATTGAAATATCAATGAAGTACTCTTCAAAAATTAAATAAAATAATTTTCAAGACTATTTTGTATAATGAAAAATAGTTAAAATAATTATTTGTAAGGACAAAACTTAAGTCATCTTTTTTTAACTAGCTATTTAATCTATTTTTTCAATCAAACTTTATCACATTTATTATTTTTCCATGTTTAACTCCTAACAAGTCAAAAGTTAACTGGTAGACAAATGGTCTAGACTTGGAGTGTTTTTGGTCTTGTGAAATACTACCTCCGGTCCTAATTATAAGACCTAATTAACTTTTTTCCGAGAGATTAATGAAGCTAAATAAGTTACTTAATCATTTCATATGGTGTGTATCTTTAGATTATATGTTAATTTATTAGTCAAATTA
Organism: Acacia pycnantha; assembly: GCA_025563575.1. NCBI lineage: Eukaryota > Viridiplantae > Streptophyta > Magnoliopsida > Fabales > Fabaceae > Acacia > Acacia pycnantha. The sequence goes on along the minus strand of JAMWYP010000003.1, from coordinate 6,593,268 downwards.
ATTAGTTTAGAGTAAAAAATAAAAATACTCTAAAGTAATTTAATTAGCTTCCTTAATCTCTCCAAAAAAGTCAACTAGGTCTTATAATTAGGACAAGAGGAAGTATAATGTTAAACACGTAAGTTTTGGCGTAATAATTTGTTCCATAAACGCAAGTTTGATTCTTAATTTTTAGAGTCTAGGTAAAAATTTGGGTGTCACGTTAATTGTATGAACATTAAATAATTGAATCCTTCAGGAATCTAATTCTCAACAACAAAACTTGTAGGAAAAACACCACACATCTCTTTAGTATTCATTTGAGGCTCATTTTATAAATAAGAATTGTCATCTATGTACTCGTAATTACTAACAACATATCCCATCATTCATGCATGTATTTGAAGATGAGGTGAGTTAAGAAAATTTATGCAGTACTACCTCCAGTCCCTTTTATAAGAAACTAATACTAACTCTAGTCCTAATTATAAGACCGGGTTAACTTTTTTTAGAGAGATTAAGGAAGCTAAATAAATTACTTAATTATATCATATATTGTATATCCTTATATTATATATTAGTTTATTAGTCAAACTAATTAGTTTGGAGAGAAAAATAAAAATAAAAATATTCTAAAGTAATTTAATTGCTTCCTTAATTTCTTCAAAAAGGTGAACTTGGTTTTATAATTAGGACCCGATGAAGTACTAATTTGATGTAAATTAATTTTATAAGGTGAGTTAAGATTAATTATTTTTATAAAATTATATAATTACCCTAAATATGTGTAACATCCCAATTTCAGAGCCAATTTTTTTTTTTAAAACATCAGAGTAGAGCATCGGCGGAATAAAAACATTGAGTAACTGATTATAACAATAACAGTGGCGTATCTGTCTGTTCATAAAGATTAATACATTATCTGTTTAGATACTAGACGTCCTTGATCAGGTCTCCATGCGGTCTTCAACTTCATATGTACTCTTATCCTCCGTCCTTGGTCTCTCTCTCCAGACCTTGATGTGATGCTATAGCAAGAGCTGAGATCCAACGTTCATCGGATCTCAGGTAACGGTTAACCTCATGCTTATATAACAGTATATGATCAACAGATATTTCTAAAAGGAATTACAAAGAATGATATATATGATCATTAAATAACAACTGCCCTACAAGCAAAGTTATCTGTCTGCACTTTAATTGTGTGCCACGATGTACTGTCGTGTCCGTAGCGCTAGGAAAACATGACGGTATTATACTTAATATAACCCGTAAAGTTGTAAGTGATTATCTAAGTTTATTACCTTAGTCATTGTGCATGGCCCGAAACGAGTTCCACCCATGGCTTATGAAACTATCCATATCATATATAAGCAGACTATAAGCATCGAGTCGTGTTACAAGATGCGCGCGAACGTACCTTCGTTTGATGGTACTTCGGTACTTTTGATTTTAAATGGCACGTTAGAGTTTTTGATGTCCTAAAAGAGTAATATCACTTTTATTAGTGATTTGACGACATAACTGGCATTTTAGGTAAAAATTACCATTTTGCCCCTATATCCCTAATTGGCGGAATTTCGCCAGCACTTCGTTACTCTAGCAAATTTTCTTCCCGAAATTTCGCCAGAACTTCGACGCAATTATGATTCTTGAAAATAATGACTAAAATAGCCCTCCCATATGATACCCAAATCATACTTAAAATTTAAAGGCTACCCTAACAAATTCTACTATCTTTCGAATTAAAACCAAAGCCCGAAAGACTTACCCGTTGAAGACTTGTGCAGAATTTTTTCCAGAGCTTCTCTCTCTAGAATCCTCTCTCTACTTTCGGCCCAAGCAAGAGAAAGTGGTGTGAAATTTCAAGACCCCCTCATTCCTTTATATAGGAAAAGATTGGGCAAGTTGTGCAATTTCACAAACTACTTTGTGCCCAAAGTTGTAATTTTCCCTTTTGATTATAACCATGGAAAATTCAACACAAAATGGTGGAAAATCCTTGGCCATGGAGGGGCTGGTCGACATGCACAAGGGCTGTGTGGCAGCCTAGGAGTGGTCCAAGAATAGTGATAATTGCCACTTTATGCCCTATTCTGGCTGATTCCCCGATCGGTACCCGATTCGCGTGATTTCGGAGAAATCTCAAAATTCTGGATTTACAACTTTGAAGACATATTCTCTCTTACTAGAAATGTCCAAGTTAACCTAAATTTTGATCCCATATAGGGCTCCAACTGTCCAGTTGAAGTTTTCTCGAAAAACGTGTCCAAACGCGTTCGGTTTCAGAATGCATTTCTGAAAACATCAACTTCTTCAGAAAAATTCACTGATTCCAAATATGTCAAAATAAATTCAAACTCATTCCTAGATATTGAGTTAGAATTTATTTTCTTTATATCCAATAATATACCTATATGCATTTTTCCCTATTTCGTCTTATTAGGAAAAAGCACAAACGGCCTCGGAATTAACTTCCTAAGAGGTCACTTAAAGGTAAAAACTCACTGATCAATATTTTACCTTGACCCTGGGATTCCTATTCCTAGATCTCTAGATAGGATCCGTTTCCTAATTTCTAAATCACTATTCACAATCTCCTACTTTAATTAATTATAATAATATAATAATAGCAACTTGCATCTTATATACATATATATTTTTCATTCCCTTTTCATTCTTTTCTTGGGCCATAATTCGGCTGCCATTATATATATTATATATATACATATTTTTATTTTATTTATTAATTAATTATTAATTATTTATTTATTTAATTTTTCCAAAAATTTCACAAAATTACCTAATTGGTCCATTCTTGTACTTAGGCTTAAAAATACCTAAACTCAACTATTTTTCTCCAAAATTTCCAATTAATTAGTAAATATATTTTTACTAATTTTAAGCCAATTACCACTAATTTTTGAGCTCTACATAATTATTTCATAATTTATTTTGCTCAGACTTAAGTAATTAGCTAGAAATTACTTAATCACTTTATTATCATTAGTTGATAATTTTCTTAATTGGAATGTCCCATTACCTCATAATTATAACACTGACATTACTGTTTCCCTGTGTTCTGCAGTATTTTAGAATTTGTGAGGGCATTATAGTCATTACAATACTTTTTGAATATCTTTATTCAATTTCTCCAAGTTCGTAATTTATTAAATTACCCTAATTAGAGATAACATACTCTCATTATTCAAATAATTATTTCACTGACTTTTAGGATTTTTCACAATTTTCCTAAATATTTATGTCCCTTAGGGGCATTTTGGTCATTTGGCCCTTAATTTCTCTAATTTCCAAGAGATTTTTCCTTAGAAAATAAGATAATTATATCTTATTATTTGATATCCCATATTCACCTACTTTTTATAGGTATAATCTTACCAAATTATGATACATATTTTTGGGGTATTACAATATGATTTATTAATAATTAGATGAGTTTATTTAATTAGCTAAGAAATTTTATAGTTTGTTAGAGATATTAGGTGAAAAAAATTAATCCCTTGAACAATAGCCTATTCGTATCTCTCTCCTCTTGATCACATCTTGTCAACAAAGGAAAGGTATAACACTATTAATGCATCATCTCTAGTTAAGTATAGTGTTAAATTATTATATTCCACCAAGCTAAGATATGAACATATAAACCAAACATATGCGGTCCAACACGCCAACTTCAGCAGTTGATGATGATGATGATTATTATTATTTATCTATCCCGTCTTATATATCTTAAATTAATGGTATTAATAATAATTATTTTGCTCTCCATATGACTGTTTTGCTGTTGTTATGCAACTTTTTGATGTGATGTAATCGTTTTAATTTAGTTTCCCAAACATTAGGTTTGAATTGGCCAATCATGCCTTAGGTTGGTTTCAATTCCAGCACTATATATATACATACATACATATATATATATATATATATATATATATATATATATATATATATATATATATATATATCATATGCAGCTGATGCTGGAAGATTGTGGTTGTATGTATACTATATTTGTCTCCATCAATGGATGATGACAAATAAATTTGATGGTCAGCAAATGCATGAATATTACTCCCTCTCATCTTAAATAGAAGAATTAATTATATGACGAAAATGACACAATTAAAGCGACGGGTAGCTATTTGAGGTACAATTCAAACGGATGAAATGTGATAATTTGTTTGCATTGTAAATAGATAGCTGAATAATTTTTAAATGATACTGAATGATTCTAAAAAAATACATGATGGTCCATAAGTCCGATTGAAACAAAAACTCCCAAAAATAACTTTTCAAATAAGTTCCTTTTGGTTTATAAGTCCGATTATAACAACTTCTCAACCAAACATGCATTCTCATAGATCTGATTCAAACAGTACATAAGTCCGATTGGGTTTTCCAAAAGTCATATCAAACATGCACAAGCATAGTTGGTTCACATAGACGATCAGAACCCAATTAATGTTTTGCCCCCTTTTTTTTCTTCCCCTTTTTAACCTTTTAGACTCAACATGTTTGTCCGTTAGTGGCCATGGAAGACTATTAGGCGGCGTTATTATTTATGATCTACGATTTTAATAAGAATTAGATAATTAATGGTCAGTGCTTCAGCAAAATTAAGCTGTCAGTAACCTTTCATAATCCATGTAGACTATATCAAATAATGATCAACACAAATTGGCACAATAGGCAATGGGAACTAATTTCAGTGCTGGTCCCAATGATGAGAATTAAGAGTTAATCACCATGCACTATATATCTTCAGATATAATTTGGATGCATCAGATTGATTTTTTTTTTTTTTAATTTCTACGGTGCTCTCGCACTCTCTTCCCACAAATCTTCAGTCATTGGTTGCCGTTCACCTTCTCTCTTACATCAACGGTTGCCTCTCACTCTCCCCTCTTATTCATGCCGCATTCTCCTTGCTTGTCTTGCTCATGATTGACATCAATGAAGAAAAAATCCTCTAACAATTGTGACGGCAACCTCCTTAAAAAATGGCAACAACGTAACGACTTTCAAGGAGAGGACGGTGGTTCTCCAACCTTTGATCTAATCTAAAATCTTTTAACCCTCTCCTTCATTTCTTTTTCTCCTCTACAAGTCCATCTCACTACCTTCAATTTTTGCTGACTCTTATTAACCCCCTATGCGACCAACTAATTTGCAAATCTAGATCTTTGGGTTCAATTTCTAGAGGTATGGGTGTGAGTGACTAGAAATTTTAAGGAAGAGGAAACTTGGAAATTTTATCTATACAATAGGAAAAGATGGTTTGTATGCAAAGGAAGATCGTTTGCACTAGTATAATTTGTACATTTTGGCTTAATTTTTGGACACATAGGAACACATTTGCACACAAGGAATACAATTGCATACAAGGGAAATTAAGTTACCCATAGGGAAGCCATTTAATCCTGCACATAGGGAATATTGTTTGGACACATTGGAAGACCATTTGCAATAAGGGAACATCGTTTGCACAAAGCATAATTTACACATTATGGCTTAACTTTGGGACACAAGGGATGACATTTGCACACGGGGGAAGGTGGAATGCATATAATAGAAGTTAAGTTGCACATCGGAGAGATAAATTTCAAATAGGGAATATATATTGTGCATATGGAAGATTATTTGAACACAAGGGAAGATTGTTTGTAGAAAGCATATATAATTTGCACTCAATGACTTAATTTTGGCACACAAGGGAAGACATTTGCACACGTTGAAGATGGATTGTATATAACGAAAGTTAAGTTGCACATAAGGAAAATTTATTGGATAAGGGAAGGTATATTGAACATAGGGAATATGAATCACAGGTAGAGAATATCGTTTGCATGTATAATAATTTGTCTATTTTGCCTTAATTTTGTAACACAAGAGAAGACATATTGCACCTAGGTACAACCGGGAAATTGGGCTGAGCCCGTTCACGGGTGGAAAAAAGGCTTTTAAGACCGGACAAAACAGGTACATTAGGACCGGACCCGCGACCAGTCTTGTTCCAGACGGTATTAAAAGTCAACCTTTAAGACCGGACTTTTAAACGGTCTTAAAGATTTTCTTTTAGACCAGACATTTTAAACCTTCGGTCTTAAAAGTCGAACTAAATAAATCTGAAATATTTTTGCTTCGGTCCTAAAACTCAAACTTTAAGACCGGACATAAACTCGACCGCTCTTAAAAGATCCAAATATTAAGACCGGACAAATATCGATCCGGTCCAAAAGATAGCGAACTCTAAGACCAGAGGACTAATTACCCGGTCTTAAAAGACTGACTTTCAAGACTGGATGTTTTAAATGGACCGGTCTTAAAAGACCAACTTTTAAGACCGGCTTAATACCTTTAAGAGCGGTCATAGAAATACATCCGGTCTTAATAGTTGAACATTTAAGACCGTCTTTTTTATTTGCGGTCTAAATTTTCCCGAATTTTTCCCTGTTCTGTTCTTCCTGATCATATATATACACAAATCCACCATCCAAAACAGCACATAAAAGTCGATATACTTTAAGCTACAAGCTATGAACATGAATAAATTGAATTGGGAAAAATAATACAAATATTATCCACCATGAGTTATGTGGCCTCTTAAGTCTACAACAACTAAAGTAATTTATACAATAAGCTAAGATATAACTAATTACAATCACAATGAGTTACAAAACATGCAGCACGTAAATCAACATATGTGTAGTCCAATATAATATATTATTCACCATGCCTTCATCTGATTCCCACCCAACAACGTAACATGCATCCTCTTTTATAACATGTCCCTTTGAATCAGATACTGCCACAAAAACAAAACAAGAACAAATTCATATAGTCAATGATGACATTGTTTAATTAAGAACATAGAAGGAATATAATATAGTTAAAACCTTAAAGTTTTCTAAGAATTCTGCATATGAATATTACCTTATGAATTGACTCTTTTATAAAGTGATATCCTCCCATATCCCTTCTTGATGATCATTTCTTATGCCGGGTTCATTATCCGCTTCATCTTCTTCGTTCATGTCCTAGACCCATTGTAAAAGGAGTACTCTCAGGAAGACCATAATTTGAATGACTTTCCTCATCAATATCAATGACCCTCTTTCCTTGGAGAGCTACAGACCACATTTTATTTTCTTGATCAGTGATATAGAACACTTGTTTTGCATGATCTGCCATAATAAAAGGTTCGTCTCCAAAACTTCTACTATTGACATCGACTAAAGTGAATCCTAGTCGATCGATCTGAACACCATTATTGACATTAACCCACTTGCATTTGAAGATGGGAAATCTAACTTTGACATAGTCCACCTCCCAAATCTCTTCAATAACCCCATAATATGGCATGACCGCCAGTTTAGGCCTCTTGTCTTTCGAGCCGGAGAAGTGCATAGATTCAGCCTCTAACATAACACCACTGTTCGGACCGTGCTCATATCATCTAGGGACTTCGTGTAAAATGTATAACCATTGATCACATACGAATTCCAACTTATGACATCAACCTCGGAACCACGTGCTAACCATTTCATTGTATCGAAACACATTCGATCCTCGACCTTTTGTTTGAACCGGTTTGCAAAAGTTACGTTATGTTCCCTAATCAACATTTGTTCGGTCATTTGATGGTTCTCTTTCCTTACAGCTTCTTTATGTGCAGATATGCTGGCTTGAACTTCATCAACATTATTCAAGATGTATAAGTGGACTTGTGACAATTCATCACGATGCACACTCTTTACCGAAGCCCCTCGTCTACCCCCTTCAGCCAGCTAATGTTTTGGAAGCCCAATATGTCTTACTTTGGCCAAATAATTTTGACAAAATTCCATGGCCTCTTCAGAAACATATTTCTGAACAATTGATGCTTCTGGCCGGTACGCATTCTTCACGTACCCTTTTAGGAATTTCACAGATCTTTCAATAGGGTACATCCACCGTAAATGGATAGGGCTGCACAACTTTATCTCTCTCACTAGATGAACAATCAGATGAACCATGATGTCAAAAAATGTAGGAACAAATAGCTTCTCAAGCTGGCACAAGATAAGATATCCTTCATTCTCCAATTCATCCAACTTTTATATCTCGAAGACTTTACTACAAACCGCATTGAAGAAGAAACAAAGTCTGGTCAAAACGACCCGAAGATCATATTCGGCGATGCCTCGAATAGCTACTGGGAGTAGCTGTTGCATCAAGACATGACAATCATGAGACTTTTGGCCTACTAATTTCAAATCCTTCATCGAGACAAGCCTCTTAAAATTTGAAGAATACCCCGAGGGAACTTTTGTGCCATGTAAAGACTCACAAAAGCTTCGTTTCTCATCCTTAGACAAAGTATGAGAAGCTAGGGGACAATAAGTTCTCTTCCCATATGGCCTTGGATGCAAGTCTTTGCGTATTCCCATTGCTTGCAAATCCAATCTTGCCTTCACACCATCCTTCGAACTACCTTGTATGTTGAGAAGCGTGCCAACAATACTATCACATACGTTCTTCTCCACATGCATGACATCAATACAGTGTCTCACATCAAGATTGCGCCAATATGGAAGATCGAAGAATACATATATCTTCTTCCATATATTTGTTTCTTTTCTACTCTTTCCAGTCTTACCGAAGATGACACTGATATTTTTAACCTTTTCATACACTTGCTCCCCAGTCAATGCCACCGGAGCTTCTTCATACTCTTGGCCACCAAAAAATGCCTTCTTTAATCGACGATATGGGTGGCCCCGTCTAAGAAATCTCCTATGTCCAAGATACACCGTCTTTCTTCCATGTTGAAGTTGATGGTAGCGTGTGCTTTCTTCACATACCGGACATGCTTTAAGGCCTTTTACACTATACCTTGACAAGTTCCCATATGCTGGGAAGTCGTTTATAGTACAAAATATCATAGCTCTCATTCTAAAGACCTCCTTCTTGAAAGAGTCAAAAACATCGACACCTTCTTCCCACAACTCTTTCAAGTCTTCGATCAAGGGCTCAAGGTAAACATCTATGTCATTTTCGGGTTGTTTTGGTCCCGAAATCAACATAGACAGCATGATGTACTTTCGTTTCATTCATAACATAGGAGATAAGTTGTAAACAATCAGGAGTACAGGCCATGAGCTATGTATGCTGCTAAGGCTTCCATAGGGATTCATACCATCCGTGCTAAGGGCAAGTCTGAGGTTCCTAGGTTCTTCGCCGAAGTTCAGAAATAATTGATCGATTTTCTTCCATTGAGAAGAATCAGTCGAATGTCGAAGCTGTCTATCCGAAATCCTCTGATCTGCATGCCACCTCAGATTTTTTGCATCATTTACATTCGCAAACAACCGCTTGAACCTTGGTATGATTGGAAGATACCACAACACTTTTGCAGGCCCCTTATCTGACTTGTACCGTGGGGTTTCACATATCGGACAACTCTGCTTCTCTTCAAACTCTTTTCTATACAGTACGCAATCATTCGTGCATGCATGGATCTTTTTGTACTCCATCCCCAGTGGACAAAGTATCTTCTTAGCATCATAGTAGCGATGCGGCAACACATTACCATCCGGAAGCATGTCCTTTAAAGCCTCAAGCAATTCTGAAAAACTCTTGTCGCTCCATCCATGACGTGCCTTCAAGCTTACCAATTTCAATACAGCGTTCAACAATTGGTATTTTTACACCTGGGTATAGCGGCGTCTCGCATCACCGCACATATTACCATATGTGTGTGATCGCTCAAAAGCCTCTTCTCCTACATCACGGATAATGTCCTCTATGCGATCATCCATATCCGTGTCATTATCATCAAAGGCCACTTCCCCATGTTGAGACCCGCTTGGCACTTTTTCACCATGCCATACCTATAATGTATAGGTCTTACAAAATCCGTGACAAATTAAATGTGTGTGTATAACTTTAGGACTTAGTCGACTCTCATTCAAACATTCTACACAAGGGCAATAAAATTTCCCCCTATCATCATGTGCATTTTGTTTAGCAAATTCTATAAATTCCCTCACCCCATTCTGATATTCAACACTCGTTCGTAAAGCACTTATCCAACTATGATCCATAGTAGAATTCCTATATATAGACGGAAATCATTGATCATACATAATCTGAAAAAAATTGAAACTTGCATATAAAATAAGCCAACATCCAAATGCTAATATATGTGCTCAAAGAATCACTTTTACGGAGGAACTTGCCCATTAAATGCATAACAAAGAATCACTTTTGGTCATAAATGCATCACAGTGAATCTAAGAACCAAAATAAATGCAAGACGTGGAAATTAAATGCATGGGATGAAGGTCATGTGGACTCACCTGTAGCATATAAATTCAAATGCGTTTGCTGAGTCTTACTTCTCCGGAACGGTGATGTTGCAGACAAGACAACAAGATTAACCTAAAAACACTTGTTGGTCAGTTGGGTAGGTCTAAAGTGCAAATATAATCTTCAAAACACAATATTCATTAACAATAGAGAATACCCATAAGAACATTACATCGATTTCGTTAAACCCATGAAAAACCAAGAACGATAAGCTGGAAAATAATAAAGTTATATAACCGAAACACCTCTTACAGCTTCGTCTATAGACGTTTAGCTAAGGAACCAGATAGTGATTGTCGAGAGAGGAACGCGAAGCAGCGACGAAGAAACACACAAATACTGGAGTCGGAACCTGAGTATTCACTTTCGGCGCGGCAAGAGATATTCAGAGAGGGAAATTTAATTTTCCGCGCGACAAAGATACCTTATTTAGCTTTTTGGATTTTATTAATACCGGTTATTTATTAAATGTCCGGTCCTAAAGATACAACTAACATTTTAATACCGGAGTTCAAAAAGTATCCGGTCCTAACTTTTTATTGTCATTTAAGTTTTAAGACCGGAGGTTTATCACACGTCCGGTCCTAAAATTCAAAATACTCTTTAGTACCGTTACTTATAAAATATCCGGTCTTAATGGCCTTGGTGATTGCATTAGATTGAATCAATAAAATAAAGGATATTTTTTTGGACAACAAAATAAAGGAAAATTGGAGAATAAGCTTCTTTAATTAATTACTGGAGAAAAGCCAAAAAATTCATACAAAGTTCTTAATGTCTTACATTGATTTGAGAATATGCATACACAATAAAAAAACAAAAGAAAAAGAAGCTGAATATTATCATCCACAAGAATCTGACTGAACAACCTCGGCGATTTCGGCGTGAAGAGCATTAATTTCCCGCCGGAGATCAACAAGTTCTTGTCTTATTTGCTCCACCCGCAATATTAATGGATCATTACAGCAAAGCGGAGAGGGGTCAGAGGTAGGTGCGCTGGGGCCAACAGGCCCCTACGAGCGCTTGCTTGTATCTAACCATGGTTTGAGGCTTTGAGAGGTTGGGGCGAGAGATAGGTAGTGAGGAGTTAACAAGGACAAAGAGGTAGTGTGTGGAGTTAATAAGGACAGAGAGCAGGAGAGATAAACATCGATGATGATTAAGTCAATTGGTATAAATGAATTTAATGTTTCTACTTTAAGAGCGTATTTGTTTAAATATCCGGTCCTAATAGTCAATTATTTTTTACAATTACTTTTAAGACCGACCTTTTATATTGTATCCGGTCCTAAAACACTTTTAAGACCGTCTTTTTATGCTGTATCCGGTCCTAAAACTCATTTATTTTTATATTTTCAAATTTATTTTTTTCAAGTAACAATTTTTGACTAAAAAATATTACTTTTAAGAACGGATCTTTTACCTTCCACATAAACTTCCCAACTAGGCGTCTCCTCGTATTCTGAGTAACAATGCGTCTCCTCGTTAATGTTTCCGGCGTTTCACATTGTTCAGGATGGGTTCTCTATTTAAACCCGTTGTTACTTTACTTTCTTCACATTCATCTCCATCTCCTCCTACAACCTCCACCGTAACGGCTCCTCCACCACGACGAGGTCCTCGTGCTGGGCGAAAGCCTGAGGCACCTCCATATCCTCCTCTGTTGCCTCCGAACCCGAACTTCCAACAAATGCTGCAGCACCTGATAGCCCGTGTCGCTCATATAGATCGACGCTTGGGCCAATCAAGCCAGTCTATCACGCCGTCAACAGCAAGCTGGACGCGATACTCGACGCCAATGACGTTGAGTACCATACCTCTGATGACGACGTCTCCGACCCTTCCCTCCCCTCCGACAACGATGGGGAGGATTAGATATTTTATGTTTTTTTTTTCTTTTTTTTTTTGTACTACTGCTGCCTCACACGACATCAAAAAAAAAATTCATAAATAAAATAAAAATTTTTAGATCCCAATCGCTTTCCTTGTACTTCCTTTATCGTGATGTTCTTTTCTTTTTTTTCGACAAAAAGGAAACAAACAAAACATTGTCCTCTTCGTGGTGATCAACATTAAAAATTTGCAGAATAAAGATTTTTAGATCCCAATCGCTTTCCTTGTACTACACAATGTTTCCTTATTCGAACAAAAACAAACAGAGTGACGATTCTTCTCAAGTTTGGACCATCGTTGTCGTCCTCTTTACTTACCCTGGTGTGAACATTTTCAGTGTCCTTTTCGTTATCTTCTTTCTTTTTCCGACAAAAAGAAAAAGGACAAAGAAAAGGGACACCAATGATGATATCCACATCCAGGTTAAGTAAAAACGAGGACAACGGAGCACAAAACTTGAGAAGAACGCCAGAAACTTGGTTGTCTTGAACCTTAATGATTTGTCAGAAAATCGAGTCACGAACTCTATTTAAAGGAAGAATATTAGGACCGGACATATAACAAATCGAAGGTCCTAAAAGTTAAGCATTATTTTAAAAATTTGAAGTTAGGAGCGGACAAATAAACAATATATGATCCTAAAAGTCTACCCATACTTTTTAGAATTAGACGAAGACTTTTAGGTCCGGACATTGGTGAAATATAGGGTCTTAAAATGGACGAAGACCTTTAGGACCGGACATATAACAAATCCAAGGTCCTAACAGTTAAGGCTTATTTTAAAAATTTGAAGTTAGGAGCGGACAAATAAATAATATACGGTCCTAAAAGTCTACCCATACTTTTTAGAATCAGACGAAGACTTTTAGGACCGGATATTTATTAAATATACGGTCTTAAAATTGACGAAGACCTTTAGGACCGGACATTTAACAAATATACGGTCCTAAAAGTTAAGCCTTATTTTAAAAATTTGAAGTTAGGAAGCGGACAAATGAACAATATACGGTCCTAAAAGTCTACCCATACTTTTTAGAATTTAGACGAAGACTTTTAGGACCTGATATTTGTTAAAAATACGGTCTTAAATTGGACGAAGACCTTTAGGACCGGACTTTTAACATATATACGGTCCTAAAAGTCGTGAATACTTTTCAGAGTCTCTTTTGGCTCATTTACAACATCCGCCTGTATCTCAAATTTCAAGCACTAATTAAATAGCTTTATTCACCAATCCATTCATTCAGAAACCCAAAATGGACACACACAAATTGGTCGAAAAAATAAAAAAATTTATTATTGAACTGCATTGCGTTATATTTACAAATGAATGAATTAGCTAGTCGAAAAAATAAACAAATGTATGTCAAAAGGCTATTGTTGCTACAACATACATTATTTACAAATGAATTAATTTAGGACATTAATTATTGTCCTGACTTAGATTTTCTAAGACCAGTTTATACAGATATTCACAAAACACATGGCGTATGTGCTCCACTTCTTCATCATCAAATGACTTTTCACAGGAAAACCTCTGTAACATCAAAGACAGAAACAGAAATAACATATTACGTGCATACACTACAAAAAAAACGATGATTAGTAGCGGTTAAAATGACCTATTTGTAACGGTTTTTGACGTGACAAACGACATTTGTAGCGGTTAGAGGAACCGCGACAAAAACGCATGTGGCAAGACGATTTGTAACGGTTAAAAAAACGATACTACATACACATAAACCGCTACAACGTCTGTTGCGGTTCAAAAAAACCGTCACTAAATGAGCGGGCCTGACGTGTGTTTCGAGACATTAGTCACAGTTGTTAACCGTTACAAATAAAATTGTAGCGGTTTTAGTAACATTTTAATAACCGTTACAGAACAAATAAAATTGTAGCGGTTCAAGTAACGATTTCATAACCGCTACAGAATAATGTGTTGATAATTTTGCCACCATAAATTTTTATTATTTTGAATATTTGTCGCGGTTACAAACCGCTACAAATATTCCCGCCATTTTTCCCCAAAAAAAATTTGCCGCCATTTGAATATTTGTAGCGGTTTGAAACCGCTACAAATAATCCCGCCATCATGTGCTTTTGAATATTTGTAGCGGTTTCAAACCGCTACTACAACCGCTACAAATAACCCGCCATTTTATTTGAAATTTTGTATCGGTTATTGTAACCGCTACAAATTCATTACGGTTTTTAAAAAAATATCATTTATCAGCGTAATTCGATTAAAAATATCATTTATTATTAATATATCTTTTTATTAAAAATAAAAGGTAGTAAATTATGAAATTTAAATATATAAGGTGCATGTATAGAAAGAAAATAATAAGATTATGTAAGTAGAATAAGTACTAAGAAATGAGGTGATTAAAACAATACTCAATATTTAAAAATTATATGTACAAATCAATTGAATAATGTATATGAAAGAATAAGGAAAGTTGAAAGATATATCCCGTTCAACTGCAAAATAACAAACTTTAATTAGTACAAGAACTATAAATTAGATATTTGAGAAACATTAGAATTGATCCGGTTACACAGTACTTACCCCTTTCAAACTCACGATGTTCTGAAACGTAAAAATATTTTAGATGATTGAGAGAAAACGTGGGTAGAAAAGAAGTTGAGGCATATTAAATGAGGTTGGGTGGGGGTATTTATGGTGGGGTCTGCGCATCATTTTGTAGCGGTTGGTTTCTCACTTTTTGTAGCGGTTATTGTATTTAGTAGCGGTTTTTGGGTTTTTGTAGCGGTTCATGTAGCGGTTTAATTTGTCGCGGTTTTAAGTGTTTGTAGCGGTTATATAACCGCTACAAAGTAATTTCGAGTTTTTTTAAAACATAATATTAAAAGATTTCATATTACAAAGATAGGCATTAAGTGTTTCTCTCAATCTTCTTCACCATCCCTACAAGGAAAGTTTGCATAAAATGTTACGCGTGAGGTCAATATGTTTGAACACAGTTAAAACTTTAATTAAATGTTACTATTTTATAAATTTAAAAACGTACCGAACTATAGGTAAATTGTCATCGCCGTCTGGGAAGAAGTCTTCGAAGCTGGCGGGCTGGAACGGCTCACAATCGTATGCGACGTTATCACCATCGCCCATGTCGTAAAGGTCCCGAGGCTTTAAATGAACCACCATATTCCAATCCTTGTGCCTCTCATCGGCCACATAATAAACCCGATGGGCCTCGATGCAAGAATATACGGCTCGTCATCTTCAGACCGACCACTGTGAATAGGCCGGGAGAAATTCACTGATGTGATCCCTAAGTCGTCAGTCGTGAGTCTCCTGGACGTTGTGGTATTCGCCCCCAAACACTTGAACAACGTCACGGTGAAAATGCCTGTGTAACTTATCCTGATCACATCAAGCAGCTTTCCATAATACGGACGTCACTGAACCGCATGTTCCCGTCACTGCTGCTCGCATAACTCCTCGTCCCAAACGTGCCATATACACCAAAGTTTTGGGTCAGCAATCCCTGATCTCGTGCGACGGTGCAAAACTTAAAACCATTGACATTGTATGCCGTATATCTTAGGGCGTGGTCAAGAGGGCCTAGCGCGAGCTCTGAATTCTGCTGAGTGCGGGTTGTGGTCGTTCATTATTCTCCTCCTAAACCAACTTTGGAATTCTCTGTGGACATTTCTATCAATTTCAGAGGATGTCTGTGTACGGATCCTCAGTTCACGCTTCACATGACTCCTGAATTCCCTGCAATTAAACATGCAATGACATGTGAGTATGTATAAAATGTAAGGAAATATATAGTATGCAATGAAATCCTTACGAAGGTACGGTTCAACTTTGGTGCGCTTAATCAAGACATGTCGGTGTGCTTGAAACTTCTCAAGTGCCGTGAGTTTGAATTTCTCACTCCCGCCAACTGCTCTGCCAACACGAGGGATTAACAACTCTGTTGCCTCCGGCTCCGGCTCAGGCTCAGGCTCAGGACAATCGTCTACACGAGGCGGTCGGTTGAATGACGTCTCAATGTCATCGAAGTACACGGAACAAAAATACAAGACCTCATCCCCGATATAACCTTCGCTATTGAACCTTCGTGCCACGCCTTATTCCTCACGTAAGATTTAAGTTTCCCAAGAAACTCGTAAAGTAGACAAGGAAAAATTTCGATGCATCAATGGTTAAACATGCGAATAGGGAGTAATGCTAAAGTAATTATTTTTAAACAAGTACCTCTCAATAGGATACATCCATCGGTACTGAACTGGGCTAGCAAGCTTTGTCTCTTGAACAAGGTGTACTGTCAAGTGAACCATGACCGTGAAGAATGACGGAGGAAAGAGCATCTCCAAATGACAAAGCGTAAGAATGATTTTCTGCTGCGGTGGTCGAGCTCCTCCACTATCAAAACCTTGGAACACAGCTTTCGGAAGAAAGTACAAAGCTCGACCAAAACGAGAGACACATCGAGAGGCAGCGTATTTTTCATTGCCAACGGAAGTAACTGTTGCATAAGCACATGTGAGTCATGACTCTTCAGCCCTGTAACCTTTCGAGCCTGCAAGTCAATACATCATGATATGTTGCTTGAATACCCGTCAGGAACTTTTATTTTCTTCAAGGTAGCGAGAAAGATTTCCTTATTCGGTTTTGTCAGGGTAAACCTTGCCGGTTGAAATCTGTCATGCTCATCCGGCCACGCGTCTCCACGAACGCCCATCTCCCGTAGATCTTTCTTGGCCTGCAGATGATCTTTGGACTTGCCTGGTTCATTGAGAATCGTGTACAACACATTGCCGCACACATTCTTTTCAATGTGCATGACATCCAGACTGTGTCGGAGCAAATTATCTTTCCAATACGAAAGAGTGAAGAAGACACTAACCTTTCACCATTGCTGGGGCATAGAACCGTAAGCCACGGCGATCTTTGTCCGGCCCTTGCCGGATCGTTCTTTTCCCAAACTCAACATCAACATCCCGAAGTCGCTCTATGATTTCTTCACCGATAAATTTCGAGGGGGTCCTCTTTTTCCTGTTGCCCATTAAAACGATTGCGTTGCAACCTAAACTCCGTGCGTACCATCGAGAAACCTCCTATGACCCATGAATCACCACTTACGATTGTGGGAAGGCGCACCGAGTCGAGTCAAAATTGCAAGCTGGGCACGCAAGGCCGGTATGCACATTCCACCCAGATAATGTCCCGAGGCCAGGAAAGTCGCTTATCGTCCAAATCAAGGCCGCACGCAAGTTGAAAAGTGTCTTCTCGTCCGCGTCGTACGTCTCCACACCTACATTTCACAGCTCCACCAACTCCTTGATCAGCGGTTGGAGATACACATCAATGTCATTTCCCGATGCCTTTTTCCCTAGAATGATCATGGACATAATGAAGGAGCTTTGTTTCATGCACATCCACGGGGGCAAGTTGTAGGGTATCAACATAACTGGCCATATACTGTAGCTTGTGCTAAGATTCCCAAACAGATTAAAACCGTCGGTCGCCAAAGCAAGACGGACATTCCTAGGGTCCGCCGTGAAATCTGGAAAGCCTGTGTAGAACGCTTTCCACGCTTCAGCATCACATGGATGTCTGAGTTTACCATCTTGATTCTTATCATCTTGATGCCACCTCATATGCTCAGCTGTCTTAGACGACATAAACAATCTTTGAAAACGAGGTTTTAAAGGAAAGTACCTTAGAATCTTTGCGGGTTTCATCTTCTGCTTCTTCCCTTTCCGAACTGTCCTGAACCTCGATGTGTGACACTTCTTACAAGTCTCCCTCCGATCGTCCTCTCCCCAATAAAGCATACAGTCGTTTGGGAAGGCATCTATTTTTTGGTAGTTCAAGCCTAATCTAATTCCCGAGCTGCATCATTCCCGAAGAAAACAGTTCGGACCCCGCACTTCGCGTGAAGTTGTCGTCCCGAACACCAAAAGCATCACGAACAGCTTCATTAACCGGATCATCTTGATGTACTTGATTTCCTACTTGTGAGGTTCGTGGAAGATGAAGCCCATATCCCATACCACGTTGCTCACCATGAACCTCCCGAATGTATATGCTTCTGGGAAAGGCTTTAGAAGAAGATGTTCCAAAGCACAATCCCGTGTTTGCCACTTCTTAAACTTGCATCGTAAACAAGGACACACGATCTTGCCATTAATGCTAGCGTGAGAGAAGGCGAAATCTAAGAAAGTGTTCAATCCCGCTAAATACACAGGAGAACTACGCGGCATCTTGATCCATGACTTATCCATATGTAACAAACAAATTTAGGATAGAACATAAATGTGGACGACTCACTTTAATTACATCCGAAGCAAAAATTGGGATCTTTAAATGCATCGATTGGTTTGTAGCGGTTACAAAACCGTTACAACAACCGTTGCAAATATCACATTTGTCACGGTTCAAAAAATGAACCATGACAATAACCGCTACAAAATTTGTAGCGGTTTAAGGAAGAAACCGTGACAACTCTTGGCGCCAAAATTCATCTTTGTTCTACAAACACAAAATTTGTAGCGGTTTAAGCAAGAAACCGTGACAAATCTACAAACACAAAATTTGTAGCGGTTGGAGGAAGAAACCGTGACAAATGTTGGCGCCAAAATTCATCTTTGTTACGGTTACATTCTATGGAACCGCGACAAAGCTTTGGAAAAAAAAATTAGCGAAAAAGCATAGAATTATAAGTTAATATAATACTGATTAGTCATGGAATAATTTGCTTTTGCGCACAAAATTAGTAAAAAAGCACAAAGCTTTGATGCCAAAATTTGCTTTTGCTTAATTAATCATATGTGTCTCAACAAATCATTTGATTAATTGAGTTAATATATTACCGATTAGTCAATCATGAGTTAAATGGTATATCCAAACATTAGAAGTGCTTAACTTATAATTAAAGCACTTTTTTAAAAAGCAATGGAAAAAAAAGCCCATCAACAAGAAAAGAAACGTGATCAACAAGAAAACAATATAATTAAATATAGTTATCTCAATCAACTCTGTTTGGACATGAAAAGAGAAAAAAAAGAAGGTCTACATTTCAGGAGCATGATCATCAAGTCCTCTCTGATGGGGGTTTGTCTCAGGGGGGTCTGTCTCAGGAGGGGTGGTCCACGACCAGAGTTGACAGCCTCGTCGTCATCATCAAAGACGTGTCTTTGGAATCATCAAAGAGGAACGGAGGGGGAGGCTCGGGAGCTGGAAGGTGTGCGTCAGGACATAGCTTGTTCAGCACGCCACAAACAGAATTTCTTCATCGGCGAAGAGCCAGGCAAACTCGCCCGGCCCCAGAGAGGGCGGAGGTATATGTCGGGTCACACGCCCTCTCGTCTGGTCCCCTCTACTACTACCGCCCCTTAAACCCCTTCTCGGTGGGCCAGTTACTTTTCCCTTTCCCTTACCTCGTCCAGAATCCATAATGTTGAAAGGTGTAAGTTTAACAGTAAGAACGGTGAAAACTCAAACCGTTGGGTAAAGGTAGAAATGGTGAAAACTCAAACCGTTAAGGTAAAAACGGTGAAAACTCAAACCGTTAGAAGTGACTTTGAAAATGGCGTGTCACGGCTTATAAAGTCGTACGATTTTGTAGCGGTTATCCAAAGGAACCGTTACAAAGTTTACATAATTGTAACGGTTGTATAATAACCGCCACAACAACCGCTACAAAATAGTTGACCGTTGACATTTTGTAGCGGTTATGATGTAACCGCTACATAAACCGCTACAAAAAAGAAGACCCTTCAGATTCTGTAGCGGTTACTTTGTAACCGCTACAATTTGTCCACATATTGTCGCGGTTATTCTTATTAACCGCTACAAAATGAGTTTTTTTGCAAAAAAAATTTCCAAACTGATTAGTTTGATTCATAAACTTTAAGAATCAAACTAATTAGTTTGTTACAAATATTTTAAAAAAACATTCAATTCATTTATTTTTTTTCTTTATTTTTTCTAAAAGTGTCCACACTAATAAATTATACATAATGACGTAACCGAAAATAATCCAACATGTCCGTGGGGATTCGGATTCAGTATAGCCGTCGATCTCCCACGAAAAACTTGCTGAGTCATTTTCATCAGAGATATTTTCGTGAGACAAAGGTGGCTATAATGGAACCCAATCTCCACCGCGACAAAATTGTGTCTTTTCGTTTATTTGTAGCGGTTATGGTGAAGAAACCGCTACAAAATCACGGCAACAAAGTTGGCGCGAACCTTGGCGCCAACTTTGTAGCGGTTAGACTCAAATAACCGCTACAAATTGACTGCCACAAACATTCCCGCCATTGCTCTCCAAGGTGGCGCCAAATTTGTTGCGGTTTTTTCGAGTCAACTGCTACAAATATAGCCGAAGTCGTGTCGTCATGGCTTCCGTTACTATTTAGTGATGGTTTAGGGATAAAACCGCTACAAAGTGGAATTTAGTAACGGGTATTTTGGACCGCGACTACTAAACCGCGACAAAAGAGGGTTTTTTTTGTAGTGATATTTCATATGTAACATTAAGCCATCAGTGACTGAATTCAGCCATAACATTTTACCTTTGCAGGGAATTTAGTCTTTCCCTCCGTCACAATATCATATATGTGTTTCATGACGTAAGGGCCACATAAGTTCGATTCTGGCGGTTGCCGACGGGTCTAAAAAAGAACAAGAAATATATAAGAGCATATATAGCTTACTGACCAAGTTCACAAGACAGTTATGCCATATCCAAATATGTACTAACCTTTGCTTGGCACCATTTAGGGTTGAGATCAAATCCACGCCTTTTTTTACAGTTCTTTGGAAGGTCGTCATGCCACTATCATCAAAATCACAAATTTATCAGTAATGTTCACTGAAAATTCAGAACAGAGATCTCAGACAAGACAATCAAAATGACATTCTTACTTGTTGATGATCTGTTTCAACGTAGTCGATGGATCGCTGTGAGTGGAGCATAAGAAGATAACATAATGCGACTCCATGTTCATGACGACCAACTGATAGTGGTTGCTGAAACTTCAATACAGCAGTAAAGTACTCAGTGATATATATATATGTAGCAGAATTAAGTGAATTGCAGACAAGAATTGTGATATATATACCCTAGCCAGTTTGGAAACAAGTACACCTTTCTTGGCACTTCACACACCCTCTTTGATATGTACTCCTGTCTCAATTCCTTGGATGTTGTACTTGCATACACTGGGCACAAGAATCCAAAATCCTCGATTCTACCCTGTTGAACAAGTTTCTCATGCATACACCTACAAGAATGACATCGATCAGGGAATTAGTATATATGTATGTGTGTCTAAACGGTGCATTTAAATTATGTAATCAAGGAAGAAGATACTTACTTTATAAATACTTGAACACATGCACTAGTAACCTGTTGTCCAGGAAGCAGCATGGACTCTACATCTTCATTATCAACTAAAAGCGGTTGAGGATGAGGGAGGCCTGCTACTTCATCGACAGGTCATGATTTATCTTTAAACCATTTGTTGGCTACCAAATCGGATATTTTTTCCTTGGCCGTCAAGGGGGTGACACTTGAGGAGGGGGTGGAACTTGAGAAGGGGACGAAGCTTGATGAGGGGGTGGAGCTTGAGGAGGGGATGGAGCTTGACGAGGGGATGGAGCTTGAGGAGGAGTAGAGAGCTCTACAACCTTCACTGGCCAAGAGATGAAGGTTCCCTTGACATCACTCACAAGCTTCAGCTCATCAGTTGGGAGAGGGACAGGTGCATCATTGATAACCTCTTCAACTGACACTCTGACTTCATCATCATCCATTTGTTCGTGGTGTACAGTTGATCCGAAGTTGTGGACAGTCCCTTTAGCAACCAATTGTCTAAGACTATCACGATCCTCCGCATATAGATGACAAGGTTGCTCTGACTGTCCAACAATGCAGCTCCCTCTAGTGCTCTACTGCTGCATAGGTGCAACTGAAGGTGTCAAGGGATCCACAATGGTCTCTGGCCGAGAGCTCAGGAGACACTGAATTTTCTGATCCATCTCCTCCTTCATCTGTTTCAATTGAGCTTGAAACATTTCTCTCAATGTAGCTTTTCTGGTCGTTGATTCATCATTTAATTTGGCAACCGTCTGATCCATCTCCTCCCGGGTAATCATACTTTGTCTGTGGCGTTTGGATTTACCAAAGTATTGCTTTAGGCCTACCCGTCCTCCAATCCCCCTTACACGCCCCGAGTGATCTGCTTTTCCGGTCGCAACGGTCAGAACATCATTCCTCTCGTCCGACGCAAAAGATCCCTCTGCCTCTTTCTTTTTAAGATCTTCCTGTAAGATACAAATAACGAGAAGCTTAGTAATGAAACATGTTTAATTAGTAAGTAAAACGTCACAATATCGATACTTACAATTCGTTCAGCAACTACACGAGTTTTTTCACTCATGTAGGCGCCGCTTGGCTTTTGCCGAATATACAACCACAACTCCTCGCGACGTATTGGAGATGCACTACAAAAAAAATGTCACTTTGTGGCGGTTAATTTGTAGCGGTCAAAATAAACCGCTACAAATATGCGAATTTGTAGCGGTTTATACCGAAACCGCTACAAATTTGTAGCGGTATGACTCGATATTGAAATTTGAATATTTCGAATCCCGCCAAGTTTATTTTTTAAAAATATGTTCATATTTGTAGCGGTTATTAGGATAACCGCTACAAAATGTGATATATTGAATTTTTTTTTTAAAAAATACCAATCAATTTTTGTAGAGGTTTTGAAACCGCTACAAAATGAAAAAAAAAACCGTTACAAATGTGAACCGTTACAAAAACTGTTACATCAACCGCTACAAAGTGTGTTATTTTGAAATTTGAATATTTCGAATTCCGCCAAGTTTATTTTTTTTTAAAAAAAATATGTTCATATTTGTAGCGGTTGTTAGTATAACCGTTACAAAATTTGATATTTTGATTTTTTTAATGCCAATGAATTTTTGTAGAGGTTTTGAAACCGCTACAAAACGCAAAAAAACCGCTACAAATGTGAACCGCTACAAAAACTGTTACATCAACCGCTACAAAGTGTGTAATATTGAAATTTGAATATTTTGAATCCCGCCAACGTTCATTCATTTGTAGCGGTTGTTAGTGTGACCGTTACAAAATTTGAAAATTATATTTTTTTTTAAATACTAATGAATTTTTGTAGCGGTTTTTAACCGCTACAAAACATTAAACCGTTACAAAAACCGTCACATCAACCGCTACAAATGTTATGTATATCCCTATAAATATCCCCACCACACCTCATCTCACACACTCATTCATTTCTTCCCACTCACTTCTCTCTCGTTTTCTCTCATTTCTTCCCACTCCTTCTAAAATCTTTGATTTCAATGTTTTATTTTTTACTTCTTATAATACGATACTATTTTTTTCTTGTCCGAACTTTAAGTATATTTCCTCAATATTCCTTCTATCATCATCAACTTTCTTTATATAATCAAATATCATCTAATGCACAACATAATTTTTTTGCTCTGAGGTGGACAACACAATAAATCCTTATTATCTACATATTCTCAATATTATACCTACATAATATTTATACTTATCTAACTTAAGTTAATCAGTTTTTAAAATATTAACTATTATCATTTAATTTGTCACTTAAATAATAAAAATATTCAATATAATATTGTAACAATGGACACAAATTACGATTTTTTTTTCAATTTTTCAATATTTTGTAGCGGTTGTAAAACCGCTACAACAACCGTTACAAATTTTAATTTAAATTCGGATTAAATATTTGTAGCGGTTTTACAACCGTTACAAAATTTGGGCGCCATTTTTTCAATATTTTGTAGTGGTTTATCATAACCGCAATGTAATGGGCAATCATTCTTTCTCCCGATCTCTTGGTATTTTTCCCTTATTTTCTGTGAATCAGGATTGAAAACAACTATCAATTATGAATTCCACCATGTCACTAACGAAATTAGAGAACTTCTGCTTGATATGAACGTCAAACATTAGTCAAATTCACTTCATCAAGATTCAACATTTTACTTAAGGAAGATGTAGCATTGTAGAAGAAATTGGGAGAACCAAAGGAAAGGGAGTTGCAGAATTGCTGCCAACTCAGTCAATTCATTCATTCATCATAATTGGTTCCTACACACATATTAGAATAACTAACTAACTACTTGCACCAAAACCATTACACAAGACAATGTTGAGTCTTTCAACTTCTCGAGTCGTGACGGTGTATGTAAGCCGGATAGTGTCCCAAATAGGATCCTTTATTGTGCTTTGGTCCACATTTTTCCACTCATCTATCAAGATGCTAACCTTGCTGCGTACCAGAGAGCCGACAAAACTAGTATATGTGGTTTTATTAGGACCGAAAGGTTGCAAATTTTCATCAAACTCAATCTCGAGCTTCGTCCCGGAATTCCGACTAAGGGGAGAAAAATGGCTGAGCAAATGAGGGAGTAACAGAGGCTAACGGTACGTGGGGCGAGGAAGAGAGGTAATGCTTCCGCGCGAAGAGTGAGAGTGTCAAAAGCTTCCGCACGAAGAACAGGGGTTCGTTCTTCAATGAGAGTGTCAAAAGCT
Source organism: Acacia pycnantha (assembly GCA_025563575.1). Lineage (NCBI taxonomy): Eukaryota > Viridiplantae > Streptophyta > Magnoliopsida > Fabales > Fabaceae > Acacia > Acacia pycnantha. The sequence goes on along the minus strand of JAMWYP010000003.1, from coordinate 6,568,417 downwards.
TCCGCGTGAAGAAACTGTATTTGGCGCTTCATTTTTAAGATCGGACAAATGAGTATATACGGTCTTAAAAGTTAACCTTTAAGACCGGTCTTCCTAAAACTCAGGTCTTAAAATTAATTATTTTTTTATTTAAACTTTAGTACCGGCCTGATTTTACGTCCGGTCTTAAAAGTAATTAATTTTTTATTTAAACTTTAGTACCAGCCATGTTTTATGTCCGGTCTTAAAGTTCTAAATTTTAAGACCGTCTATTATATACGTTCGGTCTTAAAACTTTAATACCTTTATATTTTAATTTTTCCGTATTAATTTTGGAGTGTAGAAAATATAAGTCTGGCTGTATGAGATTTCTCCAAAAGTAATTGATATTTCAATTTTTTTAATAACATTTTTTAAGACCGGTTGTTATTTTTACAGGTCTGGATAAGACATATGAAAAAATGATCCAGTATAAGAAGTTCTTTATATTTACAAATCTGCCACCGGTCATAGTTTTAGGAGCGGCCCTTCGTTAGTCCGGTCTTAATGAGGCGATCTTAAAGCACTTTAGCGTATAAGAAGTTCTTTTTATTTATAAAACTGCCACCGGTCACACCTTTAAACGCGGGCCGTCGATGATCCGCTCTAAATGAGGCGGTCTTAAATCCCTTTTTTGCACTAGTGATTTAAGCTCTGGCCCTTCAAGGGTCAGGTTTGAAAATTAAAGGAGTTAAATGAAATTGGCCTTGTAAAGCCTCGGGTTTAAAAGGGCTAGCCCTGCAGGGCTCAGGCCAGCCCGTTAGGCCCTGTTAATTTTTTTAAAAAAAAAAATTAATAAGTAGTTGGAAGGGATGTCCCCACATTCGAATATTCATTGAAAATGAAAGTCAGCTTGCTCCTTATATTGACAACCTTCTCATCACAAGTCATAGGGTCAATCATGCCATTGAAATATTGTATAATAGTTTAAATTTAAAACCTAGGTATGCTTCTTATGTTTTATATGAATTATTTGTGGACAATAGTTTGTTTTTTGAGTAAATACCCTTTTTGGTCCCTGGAAAACACAAGGATGCCCTTTTTGGTCCCTGAGTAAAGGAAATGTCGTTTTGGTCCTTTTTAGGGACTAAAAATGACCTTTTTGGGAATTTATGAGGGATTAAAATGTCCAAAAAATGTCCAAAAGGACTAAAATGGACCTTATTTTTCCATTTTAGGGACCAAAAAATGACTTCTTTTTTTTCAAGGACCAAAAAGGGCATCCGTGTGTTTTCCAGGGACCAAAAAGGGTATTTACTCTTGTTTTTTACTACGAATTAATAAATTTGTTTATTTGTTGGATGATTCATGTTGTTTGGATATCAAGGTTAACAACATTTATTTGATAAATTAGAACTTCGATTGTTGTAATTTACTGATTATATTTCTTTTAAAAAAATGGAGGAAAACTAGTTAAAATTTAGAATAGTAACTTTCAATCCCTGTAGGGCCAGCCCTGGCCTTGATGCTCTCGGGTCGGGCTTTGAAAAAATAGATGTTTTTCTTACCTCGGGCTTTGTAGGGCCGACCTTGTTAGGCCCTAACCCTAATTCCCAGCTCTACACCTAGGGAAGATGAATTGTACGTAGGGAAGATTTTTAATGAAAAGACAATTTGGTTATTTAATCCTTATATCTATTCACCCTAAAGGACCAAAATCTTTTAAAAAGCTTGAAGTATCACTGAGCAATAAACTTCTCAAATATGTCATTAAAACAATTTTCCCTTTTTTCATTTAAAATTCGCCATTTAAAATAATTAATCAATCTAGACCATTAAAATTCTATTTGAACAGTGTAGATTTCACTGAGATTTCACTGCATTAATTTTCTCTTAGTATTTATTATTGTGATAATCATTGAAGCTAGTTCTCCGAGCATTAGAAAAAATAAGACACCTCATGAATCAAACTCAAACTTCCCACAGTATAAACTTGCCATGTTATTGCAGTGAAGCTCAAAGTCAACACATAACTTGCCTTCCCCATCTCATACTCCTCCATTTCTGCTTTCAAACCTTTACACTCTCCACTCTCAAACAGCCCTATCACCGATACCAAACTTGCCCCAAGTGATGGATACACCACTAGCTATCATGTCCAAAATGCCCTTGAAGCTTTTGTTTTTCACAATTTAACTGAATGCAAGCTGTCAGAAAGTACGAATCCATTCCCAGCTGAGGCACCAACTGATCTTATAAACCCTATCACATATTTCTTCTTTTCTGAAACTTGATTTATGGGTTCTGCATCCGAACCTGTTTGAAGGACGAGGAAGGTTAATATTGATGATCTCATGAAAAAAAGAAAGAAGATCTCCAGGCTAATTTTAGCGAATCTAGTCAATTTTTTTTCCTTCAAACAAACAAATTGTAATATCCCGAATTTTTGCCATAAGGAGTTTAGGCATAAGATTGGGATGAAAGGGTGCTAAGCCAGTAGGAGTCAATAGTCTTAAACTTATTTTGAGGAAAAAATTAAACAAAATATCTTTAGACCTTGAAAATCTAGGAAAAAAGTATGAAATATTATTTTGAGGATCTAGAATTATTATTAGGGGTTTAATTATGAAAGATTGGCTTAAATAGTCTAAAGGCCATTATTTGGAATTTAGGACCTACTTTCCTAAAAATATAAGGAAAAATAGTTAGACTATAATTTTTGACCCAGAAATTTTAGAGTCAGATATTTTAAGGTCTAGAGAAGCTAATTAAGGAAGAAAAATCCTTATATGGAATTAAGGATTTTTTTCTAGCACCTATCTAATATTTGCAACTAAATAAGTAAAAAGGACCAAGTTGCAAATAAGAGTCTTGTAGAGGATTAATGAGATTAAAATGGTGTGGGACCCACAACACTCACCACACCAATTCTATTATTTTCACGCCACTTATTCCTTTAATTCCCATTGTTTCTAATGCTGCATGTGCAAATCACGTGCTCCTCCTATATATGCAGAAGCCTTCCGGGTAGCAAAACAACACCCTCTTCCACATGGTCTCCCAATTTCACGCCATGTGTACGCCTCCCTCTCTCAATTTCGGACAGCTCACCCACACATGCAACCATTCTCTCCTTTATTCATTAATTCAAGTCCGCCAAAACACACCACACCATACGCCTAATTTCTATCCCTATTCATTTCCTACTTCATTCATCCATTCGGCCCTTAAGCACAGAAAAAAAATAGAGGACAAGAGCTTGAGAGAAGGAACCGTAGGAAGGGAGGAAGAAGAAGAGGAAGGAGGTGTTGTAATCCACATGCAAGCTTGGTTTTGGGTTTAGGAATTGACAATTGCTTGAGCTCAAGAGAGAAAAAGGTGTACCTAAAGGGTTTTGGTAAAGCTGTAAAGGTATAGTTTTAGAAGGAGTAACAGGTGAGTGAATAACGTCCCTAATTTTTATAAATGATATTTTTCTATTTGTTAAGATTTTATGTTTATTTCCATATTTAAAAGTTTGATTTTGTGAAAGAATATTTGTTGATAGTATATGAGTAAACAATGGTGCTTTTATTTATTATTGTGTATTTTCTTCCAATTGTTTCAAAGCATAATTCATGCTTATACAGTTAAATGGAAATGAGACTTTTGCATTTTATATTGAAATGATCTTGGATTTTGAAATTGAATGTTTTTACGCGAGTTCTTGATGTTTTAAAAGTATTTTATGGACACATTGAATTTGAAGGAAAGTTTTGAAATATTGTTTGTGAAAGTTCATGCTGGGGGATTTGATTATGAAGTATGAGATAAAGTTGTTATTATCTTGAAAGAAGAATTTTTATTACTTTGCTAAATTGACCCCAAGCATGCTTGAAAATGTTTTAGAGAGGACTGAATACAGAACGCTGGTTACTAACAGCAATACTGTTAGTTCTTGGTGCACCATGGTTAACCTCGAGCTCGCTTGGTATTCATGAGATTTGTTCTCATGCATGTTTCATGGACTATGTGTCCATGCTTGTTTCATGGACTGTGTGTCCATGCCTGTTTCATGACTTCAAGTCATGCCTGGTTAGTTACCTTCATGGACTATGTGTCCATGCCTGTTTTCATGGCTTCGAGCCATGCTTTGTTAGTTACCCTCGTGGACTGTGTGACCACACTTGTCATTTGTTCTGTAAGAAGTTCTACGTAAAGATGCAGTTTGAGAATTGTGTTTTAAATCGATTACGTTAAATCAAAGGTTTTAATGCGTACTTGAAATTATTTGATTAACGATATTTTGTGTAGAGTTCTATTTTATTTATGATCTTATGATAAATTGATATTTTCTTACCTCGGGCCTTGTTAGGGCCTAGCTCTTTAAAGGCCGAGCCTGATTCCCAGCTCTACTCTCCTCTGCCATCATTAGTATTTTTTCAATACTAGTCAGTATTCTTAAGTATTTTTTTTAGTATTCTTCAGTACCCTGAAATATTTTTTCAAGATCAGTCATTACCCTGAAATATTTTTTCAATATCCTAATTTTTTTTTTTCGAGATCATGAAGTTTTTTTTCAGTATCCTTAATTATCTTTTTAGTACTCATTAGTGCCTTAATTTTTTTCAAAAAATTAGTTAGTACCCTGAAATATTTTTTCAAGATCGTAAATAAATCTTTAAGATCATGAGAACTATTGTTCCACTACTAATAAGTATTAAGTATCTTTTTAGTATCTTGGAATATTTTTTTCAATATCAGTCATTATCTTGAAATATTTTTTTTCAGTATCTTAAAATAAATTTTCAAGATCATGAAGTATTTTTTCAGTATGCTTAAATATATTTTTAGTACTCGTCAATACCATGAAATATTTTTTTAATATTCTAAAATAAGTTTTTAAGATCATAAAGTTTTTTTTCAGTGCCAGTCAGTACCCTTAAGTATTTTAATTTTATACACAAATTTATGTAATTTTTGATATTCGTTATGAAATATAATGTTTATAATATTCAAAATACAACCTTATCTTTTACATGCAATTATACCAAAAGCTAATGTCTTTTTTGGTAAATTTGACCCTGAAAAAGCTACTACTCTGGTCTTATTTATAAGTCCCTTTTGACCAAAAAATTTGGTCATATTTATAAATCTCTTTTGACCAAATAAATGAGATTGTGACATCTCTTTTGACCAAATAAATGAGATTTTGAAAATTTTGCCAATATTATTGTACCAATGAAAATAGAGAGAGAATAAAGAGTTGAAAGGTACTCATTTATAAATGAGGGTAAAGTTGAAAATTTATCCCATAATCATTGAGCTACCTACCTCTCCTTGGTATGTGTGATTTGATCAAAACAGACTTATAAATAGGACCAGAGTGGTATTCTGATTACAATATCCAAACACTATTACTTTTATCCAAAAGTTATTTTCCAAATGCTATTTTTACCTTGTAAATCTCAAAAATTATACTTCAAAAGTCAAATCCGAACGGGCCAAGTGTGGTATGGACATCAAGGAGGGGTTCCACTTTCATAAATTTATGAAGGAAGCTTTTACTTCCCAACAACTTGCCTTGATGACAAATTAACCGGTGGTCCTTCTATTGACTAAGCAGATGATTGGACCCACTAAGTATATTACGGGAATAAAAAAATGGTAACTTCTATACATATAATGTGTGAAATATATCGCTATACTAGTATATGCTGTGTGAACAAAACATGAACATATTCAGTAGGAGATTTTCTCTGAATCTACTTATCGTTTGTTCGATGTTGCTCAATGAGACTTTTAAGAATTCTTGTAGCTGAGTTAGCATCACATTGAGAATTTTGTAGATTGTTTTTTGAGATATTTCTAGACAAAATTAATTTACAGACATAAATCCAATGAGATAAGAATTCTATTAAATCTAGCTTCATATATCAGTGTCTAATGGGCGCTCAGTGCACAACGCTTTTAGTAGGTGGGGTTTGGGGAATGATAGATGCATGCAGCCTTAGCTGTTTCCAAGATTTGAATCTATGATTTCCAGGTTATATGACAACAACCTTATCAATACGCTAAGATTAACACGCTCTTCATATATCCGTGTCTATTTCAAAGAAATTCTTGGACTCTTAGAGTCAACGTGACCTGTTTCTACCTGCCCAGATATTCCATTTTTTGAGTCTCTGGATAAAGCATCATTGTTTGTGTGCTGAAGAGTCTTGGAATTGGTCTCATCCAAGTACTGCTGGTAGATGTATGACAAAAAACCCCAAAGAGCAAGTAACAGAGATATTACCTTCAACCCATTCATCTTGTCATGGAAGATTACTATAGCCAAAATAGGTACAATTGGCACACCCAAAACACTTATCACATTTGAGAACAAAGAAGACACCTCCAGAATCAAACCCACGCAACCCACACTAAAAACTTGCCATGTTACAGCAGTAAAGCTCAGATTAAGCACATAACTTGCCTTTCCCATTCCATACTCCTTCATTTCTGCCTTCAAACTTCTAAATTCACCACTAGCAAACAGCCCCACTAGTATAGCCATTGTTGCCACAAGTGATTGGTATATTATCAAGTCCAGAATCACCTTGAAACTTTCCTTCTTAAAGACTTTCTTGAATGCAAGTTGTGTCAGAGAAAGCACCAGTCCGTACCCAGCTGAAGCAGCAACTGTGCATAAGAACCCGATCATATACTTGTGATTTGAAGCTTGTGTAGATCCTGAAGAAGGATCAGTGTGAAGGATGAGAAGGACGGAGGAGATTGTTAAAAGGACTAAGGAGTTTATGATGTAAGGTGTGAATTTGAGCGAATTAAGGAAGAAGGAGAAGAAGGCATTGAAGGCTAGTTGTGAGGAGCAAATAAGAGCATATGTCGAAACAGGGAGGTAAGAGAGACCAACTGAGTATAAGTAACCGTTTAATGCAACAAGAAGGCCAAGGAAGACATAAACAATTGCTCGCTTTGAACTAGAGGATTGTTCATGATTGTTAATGGTGTTTGTTGCAGACGGGTGTTTGAATGCAGGGATAAAGTACAACGGGAGGAGAATAGGGAAACCCACAAGCTGGACAAGTGTTCCCAACCATTTGCTGTTGCCACCTTCTTGGTAATACAGTCTTCCCAAGAGTGTTGCAGCTGATAGGCCCAGCAAGACAGAGACAATATACAAGGCTATTCTTAACCAACGTTGATGTCTCTTCTTGTTTTTGATTGTGTTGCTTTGTTCATTTGGGAAATCTTCGGCATCTCCGTTGGGATTTGTGTTCTTGCCTGCATCAGACACTGTATCACCATTTAGATTATTGTCTTTGGCTCCATTAGATTCTGAGAAAACATTTCAAATAATCAATCCATTAGCCATACATACATAGGTGGTCGTATTCTATATCCTAAAATTCGGAGGATTTGGTCTTGTGTTAACCTGTAGAGACAAATGAGATGCAATAAAGCCGTAATTCAACATAGATATGTCCGGTACGTAGTTTTGGATATATCAAAGTTTGCCTTTGTTTCAAGGTGATGTACTCTTAAAAATCATCGAACTTTATAATGGAACAATGTTTCCACTGTTTGCTTCCTTCTCATCAACTTTTCATGAATAGAAGTTAGAAAGCTTTGAACATCAATTTTAAGTTGCTAATATGTGATTGAATAATCTAATTCTGAGCAATATATACATGTATGTGTGAATCTGTGAGAGGTGAGATCATCTGTACATATATGTGCAGCAAATTTCTGCAGAGTGTGATATGTGATGTATGAACATGCATAAGAGAGACGACTTCATCTGTGTATAGAAGATGAGAATTTGGACATACCGATTATGGAAAGCTGCAACTCTTGAGGTTCTGCCATGGCAGTTGTGAACAAATTCTTAGAAAATAATGAGGACGAGTGAAAAATGAAATGGATTGGTATATAAAGAGAGAGAGATGAGTCATAGCTAGAATAAATGAAACAGGAGGCAATGATAGATGTCAAATACGACTCTACAATGATGAACTATCGGTGACAGATCATTTATTATATGGGGACATGCATGGTACATTATATTTTTCCTAGTTCAATATATAATTTGGTTGTTTATTCTAACATTCAAGTGGACATATTTTATTTTATTTTTTAATATACTTGAAATAATCTCAGGGAGTAAAAAGGCAAACCATACTCAATCAGATTTGTTACTGACTCCAACTTGAGTTAATAAAAAAAATAGATATTTAATTCCTCAGAATTCTTCCACTTGTGATTTTCCAATAAAAAAAACTTTCACGTATATGTTGCTGCGCTCATTTTTATCGTCTTTCATTGAAATATAGTTTGGACCATAATACGCACACTACTTTGAGAAAACTCATCCAACACAATATATTCACTTTGTTGTATTACGAAATAAAATTATTTTTACATATTTAATATAGAACACTTGATTATTTTTACAAAGGTGAGAAATGCTTGTCTCACATATTTCATGTAGTACAATATAACTGGAGATACTAGATGATAGGCGTCAAACATGAGTCAACAATGTGCAACTAAAGGTGACAGATCATTTATTATATGGGGACATATTTGCCTAATTTTGAAACAGTCATGTCTTGCATTATTGACGGGGCATTAAAGACAAATCATTCCCAATTAAATGAGTTCCGTACGAAATGGTTGAGAATTTAATACACAAATATTACAAGATAGATGGTCCTCTAGTGTTTAATATAAAACATATTTGGAGAGTTGATCTTGATCCTTATTATAAACTCATATATGAGGCCTATTCAATGTGTGGTCCAAGAAGGGACAATCTACGTGACATAGATATGGCGGCATAACACTTGGGTTTGAAAGCACAAAGGCCCATAATTCTAAACCCTAACCCTACAGGTAAACTATAGGGAAAATTAGAATTAAGGACCTAGAGGAAAAAATATTTATGAAAAAGGACCATAAAAATTGTAATTATTTAAAAGGACCAAATATAAAAATATAAAATTGAAAGTACTAAAATGCCTCTAGAAAAATCTTCTGCATTCCCTCCTATATTCTCTTCCACATTCTATTTTTAAAACTAATACAAAATTCTAAGTTTCATTAAAAAATACTTTTCTCAATTTTTCACAACTTGAATATATATCTATGGAAAAAAATTACGCATTCTTCAATTTGTAAAAATTATAATTTTTTGTAAAATCAACAAAAAATTTAATTAAAATTGGAATTATATAATTTTAATAACAAGGTCTTTTATAATTTATCATATATATTAAACCAATAAATTTTGTATGATTTATCTTTGTTTTAAAAGCAATTTATGTGGGTTAAAAAATTCATGTAATGTTAATAAAATTAAAATATCAAATCAACCAATTATATCCTGAAAAATATGAAATAATTTTAGTTTTTATTCTGCATAATTGATATCAAGTTCATAATATAAATCCAGCAACTTGATGATAGAAATTGTTGAAAAAATATTAAAAATATGATTTTTAACAGTTGTTAATTAAATAATACATTGATTTTGTTTTTAAAAAAATATATATATATCATCATTTCATGATGGGAAATCTTAGTTATTTTTTAATTCTGAATACAATAGATAAAACAGGAGTTTGATTAGGGGCAATTTAGTAATTTTAAATTTATATTATGATGTTCGGTCCTTTTAAGTAATTACAATTTTTATGGTCCTTTATAATAGATATTATTTTCTCTAGGTCCTTTATTTTAATTTTCCCTAAACTATATAAACAACAGGGACAGACCCAGAAATGGAAATTAGGAGGGGCAAAAAGTACAGAAAATAACCCATAGTTTCAGAGAATTACATTTTAGCTTTATAAAAATTTCAATATTTTTCAGTTTAGTCCCTACATTTGACCTTTAGTGAGAACTAAATTGAAAATGTTAAAATTTTTATGAGGCTTAAATGTGATTTCTTAAAACTATGGGTTCTTTTCTATAATTTTAGGGGGCGGGGGTCACCTCTATCCCCCCTGATTCGGTCCCTGTTAAACAAGAGGTAAACCCTAGAGGTATGATTATTCTCTCTCGATTACTATTTTGCCGTCATTGTGCACACACACCACCTCCATTTGGTTAACGCTTATTCGTGCATAGTGATCTACCATACTCATAGGTATTTGATCCATAGATACCTAAAAGAGAGTTATCTAATCAAATGTTAACGTACTAGTCCAATGGACTAGTCAAATCTAGACAAAGCAGTCCTAAATATAAGACATAATTTTTTATATTTATGTTATTTTTTTCCCTAATTTACCCCTATTGATGATCTCTCAACAATAATAGAGAGGACAGATAATAAGGGAATTAAAGAAGGTTATTAATGTGTTTTAGAAAATATATGTCATATTAGCCAACTTATATAACTTCCTTTATATTAAATTAGATAAATATATGATAATAACTGAAGGGAGTATTTAATTCCTCAAAGTTTGTCACTTTCGATTTTCCAGTCGATACCATTATTGTGCTTGTTTTTATCGTCTTTCATTGAACTATAGTTTGGACAATACACACACACTTAGAAAACTCGTCCAACAATTATCTGATGTGTGACGTTAATGTCTTAAAAATGATGCTACCTTTGTTCACACTTCTAAGAGTTAGACAAAATGTTTATTTTGATCTAAATATAAGACCTCAATTAACCTTGTTTTCCCTAAATTTATGATTTTTTTTGGGACTAAATGCAAACTCGAGTTTGCACCTCTGCTTCAGAAAATCAACGTGTCGAAAATCTCATTTTTCATCAAGAACATCCAGATGAATACCCAAATGATTTATAATACTTCTTAACATTATTTATATCATTTGTGTACATGTTTCAGATGATCAAAGGCTGTTAAACTGAAGATCAAGAGTAAAGTAAATGCTGATGTCATAGCTGGTTCAGAAAACGAAGTTCTAACGGCTAGTTCCATCTGAGTCTAACGACTATATTTCTTTATCCAACAGTCGTTGAATCTTCAAACGGTCATATATTGATCTCTACCTATAAAAGAAGACAGATTCAAGACAGAAGAAGCAAGACACAAGCCTACATCTTTAAAATGCTCATTGTAATACCCGGATAATTATTTATCTGGAATATTATATTTTAATAAATAATACCTATTAGAAATAGGTGAATATGTGGTGTCAAATCTGTAGGGAAAAATCTCTTGAAAATTAGAGTGCCAAAATTACGAAAATGCCCTTGTGGAGCATAAAGTGACTTAAGGAAATTATGAAAAATCCTTAGGGGCAATAAAATAATTATTATAAATTAGAGAGTATGTTGTCTTTAATTTAGAAAATTTTTGGGATTTATTTCCTTGGAAAATAGTGAGAGAAAAATAAAAATAAAAAGTATTCCGGGATCATTATTGTCCCCGTGATTTTTAATATTTTATGTAAAGCATAAAATATCAATGTAAGTCCAATTGTTGTGAGGAAATAATTATTTCTAAATAAGAAAATTATCAACAATTAGTGAGGGATTAATTAAGTAATTATTGGCTAATTACTTAAGCTTAAGCAAAGGAAAATCCAAAGATAATTATGTAAAACCCTATAATTAGTGGTTTATGGCTAAAATTAGCATAAAATATATTTGCTAATTATTGGAAAAATATTAAGAAAAATAAATGAGATTGAGTAATTTTAAGCCTAAAAACAAGTATGGACCAATGGGGAAATTTTGTAAAAAATTATATAAAATAATTATATAATAATTATTTTATATTAATTAAATAATTAAAAACTAAAATTAAAAAAAAAAAAAAGGCCAGCTGCATTGACCGAAATTTTGAGTTCCAAATGGATAAGAATTGGATGAATAAATATCTAGATATTATAGATTTTAGTAATAATATAAATTGTGATATTTTGTGAAAAGTAAATAGGATAAATGACCACGGATAGAGATTAAATCCTATCTAGAAAACCATGAACAAGGTTTCAAAGGTCAGAGTATATTAGAAACAAGTATAATTTTATCTCGGAATAGACTGTCTCCGAAGTCATTTCCGTGACCTATGAGTAATTAGGAGATCCGATAAAAGAAAAAGGACAGATATTGGAAAAGGGAGTTTGAAGAAAATAAATCCTAACTCAATATCTGGGGATGAGTTGGTAATCAACTGGACGTTTTATGAATCAGTGGATTTTTGTCCCGAAGTTGATGATTCTGGAAGTTACTCCCGTAACCGACGCGTTTTTCCGTAAAACTTCAGCAGGACCGGAGAAGACCTGAAAGTGATAAAAAATTTAGTTAACCCAGACATTTGTAATGAGTAAGAAAAGAACTTCAAAGTTATGATTCTGGATTTCTAAGATTTTACAAGATTACGCGATTCGAACACCGAACCGGGGTTTTATCGGGGGAAACCTTCTAGAACAAATGCAAAGCAAGGTGGCACCACAAGATGACTCATTCTTTGACTTTTGGGGCATGAGATGTCGGCCTTGAAGATGTTTGGTGGAGAAAGAAACTTGAGCAAAAAGATAAAATGTATGGTTGAAAGTGAATGGAAGTTTTGGAGAAAATTACCTAAGTTGGCCCAACCTTTTCCTATAAATAGACCCTTCATGCTCTTCATTCTTCACACCATTTCCAAGAGCATTTCGAAATAGAGAGAGATTCTAGAGAGAAGGAGGAGCCAGGGAAATTTGTAGCGAAGCTCTGGGTAAGTTTTTCGGTACCGCGAGTCTTAAGTTGAAGTTTTAGATTCAGTAGTTATAGTACAAATGTTGTTTTGATCTTTAATCTTCCAAGTATGATTAGATATCATATGTTAGGGGTATTTTAGTCATTAATTTCGAAAATCATGATAGGGTCGGAGTTATGGCAAAATTTTGGAAGATTAGAGTCAAAGTAACGAAGTGCTGGCGAAATTCCGCCGATTAGGGGGTCAGGGGTAAAATGGTCATTTATGACTAAAATGTCCTTCGTAATGATAGATCCTTAACAAATGCGTTATTATGTTGATAGGATATCCCTGATTCCGTTTTACCTACTGTCGTGTCGTATTCCAACAGAAATACCGTTTACCGTCAACAAAGGTACGTTCGCGTACTGTAACACTAACTCTGATGTTTATTGTATGCATATATGTATATTGTTTGTCATGCCTGTACTCTGACTGTACTAATGACTGCCATGTCTGTACTCTAACTGTACTAATGTCTGTCATGCCTGTACTCTGACTGTACTATTGTCTGTCATGCCTATTGTCTGTCATGCCTGTACTCTGACCGTACTATTACCTGTACTCTGACTGTACTATTGTCTGTACTCTGACTGTACTATTATCTGTACTCCGACTGTACTACTGTCTGTCATCCGACTGTATTGTTATTGCCACACATATCTGATATGTATACCCTATGTCTGACCGTAGTAAATGTTGCCGAAAGTCTATGAATGTCTGTCGTACATATATAGTGTATATGAACATGAGGTTAACCGTTACCTGAGATCCGAATGCATCGGATCTCAGCCCTTAATATAGCTTCAGGGTCGGGTGGACCGAGGATCGAGGAGAAGAGTAAGCAACATGCATAGAGACTCGGCTGCAGACCGTCTTTTGTTACCACGGCGTAGGGATCGGTAGGGAAACACTTCTGATGTACATTACTTTTGAAACACTCTTGTACCGCTGTTTAAACAGCAAGACATGCTACCGTATTTTAATACATATATCAGTTGCTCAATCGCTCCGGTGCTCTACTCTGATGATTTGAAATGATGTTTGATGAAAAAAAAATTTATACTGCTTGTGAAAACGAGATGTAACACTCATACTCTGATATTCAGATTATTTACTCTCTGTTTTCAATGTTTACATAGCTTATCATAGAGAGTGAAATGTTTTGTACTTCAGTGTTTATCCATTCACTTCTGAGAGAGGAGATTTATTTGTAAACATCCTATCTTTCTATCTGAGAGTTTCTCAAGATTGGGTGATCTTGAGTGTGAAACTCATTGTAGTGATTACAGGTTGTAAGGGGAGTGAATCCTAGTGAGAGGATTACTTCGAGTATAGTGTGTAATCAAACGGGTGTATTGATTACAGTTTGTAAGGGGGAGTGAATCCTAGTGAGAGGATTACTCCATGTACAAAACGTGTAATCAAGTTGGAAGAAGATAGTGGATTGAAAATCTCAAGTGAAGCTTGAGGACTGGACGTAGGTCAAGGATTGGGCCGAACCAGTATAAATCACAGTTTTCATATTCTCTTCCCTTATCTCTTACATTCCCAACATATATGTTTGAATGATTGTTTATCACTTTATAAATTATTATTGTCATTGAAACTACTTTCAGTAAGTTGCGAAAAGATTTTTAAAGTTCTAAATTTTTAATCAGACACTCAATTCACCCCCCTCTTGAGTGATAGCCAAGTCTTTCATATTACACCCCAGAAATTTCAAAACGTAGCAAAGTTATCTATTTACGTTAAAAAGTTGACGGTCAACGCCAATTTTTTGATAGTCAACATTAGTTTTTTAACGGAATATGACAACATTATGTTGCTACATTTTGAAATCCGGGGCAACATTGAGACAAAAAAAAAAAACTTCTAAGGCAACATCGCTCATGAGCCTATACTTCCGGGGTAGATTTGCAACTTAACCCAAAAAAAATAATTCTAGTAGAAAATTCATTCAGAACACCTCCTCTTCCTTTTCTAACTACTAACTCAACATTTGAATGGTTCAGATTTAATTTTATACTAAAGATTTGAATAATTCAAATCAAAATTTAGCTATTTCTATTTAATTAATTATTTGTATTTTTATAATTTAATAATAATTTCATAAAATATCAAATCTGAACATTTAAATGTTGATCCAATGATTATGTAAAGAAGATGGGAGGGGAATAGGAGGGTTATTCCACTCGTTCTGTCACTATGACTGGACTGACTGGATTAGGGAGAACTGGGCATGTGACGATGATGAGGTTGGCGGATATAGTTGGCATGCTGTATTTATTGTGTCCTGCTGGTTCATTTGGAAATGGAGGAATGACACTATCTACAATGAGCAAGATGAGAGTGCCAAGTATCGCCCCAGGATTGTCTTTCAATTTTTGGAAGAAATTAGAGAGGCAACTAGAAAAGTAGGGGTCAGTAGATTCGGAAACTACCCTACCACTGTTCGTTGGGCTTTTCCTGAAGCCCCGTTTGTGAAACTCAATTGTGATGGGGCCTCTAAAGGCCAAGCACAGGTGGCGGCATGTGGGGGAGCTGACGCGACGAGCGTAGCTCATGTTAGGGGGGGTTTGGGACCTTAGTCCCGTTTATGTTTTCCTTTGACTCTTTGTTCTTATTGTTTTGATTTCTTGGTATCAAAAAAAAAAAAAGTGTAATTAACCTGAGGTGATTATGTGTAATTAATTAAAGTGGCACAGATCTCGTGCTAGTTAACTTTTCCAAGCAAAAGTTTGAGTAATGTATTGGTCGGATGCATAATTAAAAGTAAATTGTCTGATATTAATTGGATTAAATTTGATAGATAATCCACATAAGTCTTACCAATTTAATTTGTTGAAGACAAAATATGGTATGTATAATATCAATAATTTTGAGAAAAAAAAATTGGGGAAAGGTTCCCATTGAAAATTTTATTAGTGAGAATAACTTGGAATTTTTTTGGGAAAATTTCCCTCAGGGCCTAAGTAACTAAAATATTGTTAAAAAAAGCCCAAAGAAAAGTCACATATTAAAAAAAGCCTTAAGTTCTTTTTTGGTATTATTTCAGAAGCGTTAACAACTATATCAGTATAATATTAACAACTGAATCAGTATACGTAAACAACTATATCTTAATAAATAAATTAGTACACGTAAACAACTATATCAGTACAATGTTTTCTGAAATAATACCAGAAAAGGACCTTCCTGACATATGACTTTTCTTTGGGCATTTTTTGATAATATTTTAGAAACTTGTGCCCTGCGGGGGATTTTCCCTCATTTTACAGAAAACAATGTTGCTCTGACTTAAGTCCTAGTTAGCAATAAAATTTGTATGGGGGGCTTTTCCCCAATTTCCCCTATTAATTTTTTTGTTACTAGATAAGTACATTTACATTCTTTCGTTATTTCAATAAATTAAATAAACACGGCAAAATCAATAATTAAAATTCTTGCCCCACATCTTTATGATGGCTTTTCGAAGTTCAATCACAATCATATATATATATATATATATATATATATATATATATATATATATATATATATATATATATATTCGTGAAATATGATCAAAATATAACTTATCTGAGAGTAATTGCAAGAAGGTCCCATAAATGACGTTCAAGTGGTATGGCCATCAAGGTGGGGTTCCATATTCATCAATTTATGAAGGAAGCTTTTACTTCCCAACAGCTTGCATTGATGACAAATTAATTGGTGGTCCTTCTATTGACTAAGCCGATGATTGGATCTACTAAGTATATCACGGGAATCAAAAAATGGTACTCCTCTAGTCCTAAATATTGGAACACTACAAAGTCCTATATTTAGGATCGGGATAGTATCTTCTATACATATACTTTGTGAAATTGCTATACTAGTATATACTGTTTGAACAAAACATGAACATATTCAGTAGATTTGCTTTGAATATACTTATCGTTTATTCGATGTTGCTCAGTGAGACTTTTAAGAATTCTTGCACCTGAGTTAGCATCACATTGAGAATTTGCAGATTGTTTTTTAAGATATTTCTAGATAAAGTTAATTTACAGACATATATCCGATGAGATAAGAATTTTATTACATCTAGCTCCATATATCTGTGTCTAAAGGGCACCCAGTGTACAAGCTAAGGCTCCCACCAAGTGATGTTTGGGAAGGATAAATGTATGGAACCTTACCCCTGAAGGGCGGAGAGGTTTTTTCAGGATTTGACTCCGGTGACCTCCAAATCACATAGTAGTTAATTTATCATTGTGCCAAGACTCACCCTCTCTTCATGTATACGTGTCTATTTCAAAGAATTTATTAGACTCCTAGAGTCAAAGTGACCTGTTTCTACTTGCCCAGATATTCCATTTTGTGAGTCTCTTGATAAAGAATCATTGTTTGTGTGCTGAAGAGTCTTGGAATTGGTCTCATCCAAGTACTGCTGGTAGATGTATGACAAAAAGCCCCAAAGAGCAAGTAACAGGGATATTACCTTCAACCCATTCATCTTGTCATGGAAGATTACTATAGCCAAAATAGGTACAATTGGCACGCCCAAAACACTTATCACATTTGAGAACAAAGAAGACACCTCCAGAATCAAACCCACACAACCCACACTAAAAACTTGCCATGTTATAGCAGTAAAGCTCAGATTAAGCACATAACTTGCCTTTCCCATTCCATACTCCTTCATTTCTGCCTTCAAACTTCTAAATTCACCACTAGCAAACAGCCCCACCAGTATAACCATTGTTGACACAAGTGATTGGTATATTATCAAGTCCAGAATCACCTTGAAACTTTCCTTCTTGAAGACTTTCTTGAATGCAAGTTGTGTCAGAGAAAGCACCAGTCCATACCCAGCTGAAGCAGCAACTGTGCATATGAACCCGATCATATACTTGTGCTTTGAAGCTTCTGTAGATCCTGAAGAAGGATCAGTATGAAAGACGAGAAGGACGGAGGAGATTGTTAAAAGGACCAAGGAGTTTATGATGTAAGGTGTGAATATGAGTGAATTAAGGAAGAAGGAGAAGAAGGCATTGAAGGCTAGTTGTGAGGAGCAAATTAGAGAATATGTAGAAACAGGGAGGTAAGAGAGACCAACTGAGTATAAGTAACTGTCTAATGCAACAAGAAGGCCAAGGACGACATAAACAATTGCTCGCTTTGAAATAGAGGATTGTTCATGATTGTTAATGGTGTTTGTTGCAGACGGGTGTTTGGATGCAGGGATAAAGTACAACGGGAGGAGAATAGGGAAACCCACAAGCTGGACAAGTGTTCCCAACCATTTGCTGTTGCCACCTTCTTGGTAATACAGTCTTCCCAAGAGTGTTGCAGCTGACTGGCCCAGCAAGACAGAGACAACATACAAGAATATTCTTAACCAACGTTGATGTCTCTTTTTGTTTTTGATTGTGTTGCTTTGTTCATTTGGGAAATCTTCGGCATCTTCGTTGGGATTTGTGTTCTTGGCTGCATCAGACTCTGTATCACCATTTGGATTCTTGTCTTTGGCTACATTAGATTCTGAGAAAACAAATCAAATAATCAATCCATTAGCAATACATACAAAGGTGGTCATATTCTATATTCTAAAATTTGCAAGATTTTGTCTTGTGTTAACCTGTAGAGACAAATGAGATGCAATAAAGCCGTAATTCAACATAGATATGTCGGGTGGTTTTAGATTTATCAAAGTTTGCCTTTGTTTCAAGTTGATGTACTCTTAAAAATCATCGAACTTTATATTGGAACTATGTGTTTCCTCTGTTTGCTTCCTTCTAATAAACTTTTCATGAAAAGAAGTTAGAAAGCTTTGAAAATCAATTTTAAGTTGCTATTATGCGATTGAAGCATCTAATTCTGAGAAATATATACACGTATGTGTGAATCTGTGTGAGGTGAGATCATCTGTACGTATATGTGCAGCAAATTTCTGCAGAGTGATTTGTGATGTATGAACATGCATAAGAGAGATGACATCATCTGTGTATAGAAGATGCGAATTTGGACATACCGATTATGGAAAGCTGCAACTCTTGAGGTTCTGCCATGGCAGTTGTGAACAAATTCTTAGAAAATAATGAGGGTGAGTGAAAAATGAAATGGATTGGTATATAAAGAGAGAGAGAGATGAGTCATAGCTAGAAAAAAAAACAGGAAGCAATGATAGATGTCAAATACGACTCTACAATGATCAAGACATTGTTACATTTTTCGTAGTTCAATATATAACTTGCTTGTTTATTCTAACATTCAAGTGGACATAATTTATTTTATGGGAAAAAGACTTCTCATGTTATAGGAGAAGTGTTTTCTCATGTCACACACACATGAAATGGTGGGACCCACATATATATATAATTAACATTATATATATATGTGGGTCCCATAATTTCATGTGGGTGTAGGAATCTTCTTCTTCTTATGCAACATGAGAAGTTTAAACCCCTTGTTTTTATTTTATTTTTTAATATACTTGAAATAATCTCAGGGAGTAAAAAGGCAAACCATACTCAATTACATTTGTTACTGACTCCAACTTGAGTTAATGAAAAAATAGATATTTAATTCCTCAGAATTCTTCCACTTGTGAGTTTCCAATAAAAAAAACCTTTCACGTATATTTTGCTGTGTTCATTTTAATAGTCTTTCATTGAAATATAGTTTGGACAATAATACGCACACTACTTTGAGAAAACTCATCCAACAAAAATAATCACTTTGGTGCATTACGAAACAAAATTATTTTTACATATTTCATATAAAACACTTGATTATTTTTACAAAGGTGAGAAATGCTTGTCTCACATATTTCATGTAGTACAATATAACAGGAGATACTAGATGATACGAGTCGACAATGTGCAACTAATGGTGACAGATCATTTATTATATGGGGACATATTTGCCTAACATTTGAAACAGTCATATTTTGCAAGATTGACGGGGCATTAAAGACAAATCATTCTCAATTAAATGAGTTCCATACAAAATGGTTGAGAATTGAATACGCAACTAATACAACTAATTAATTGTTCAAGGGATGAGAACTCTTGCTATTGACCCATGGATAGATGCTTTTTCGGTATTTAATATAAGACATATTTGGAGAGTTAATTTTGATCTTAAATATATGACATAATTGTATATTTGTTATTCTTTTTCTAATTTACCCCTATTGATAATATCTCAATAATAATTATGAAGGAGAGATGATGAGGAAATTAAAGAAGATGATTAGTGTATTTTAGAAAATACATGTCATATTAACCAATTTAACTAACTTTCTTTATATAATCAAATTACGTAAATATATATGATAAGAAGTGGAGGGAGTATTTAATTCCTCAAAGTTCGTCAGTTTTGATTTTCCAATCGATAACATTATTCACGTGTGTTGTGCTCATTTTTATCGTCTTTCATTGAACTATAGTTTGGACAATACACACTCACACTTAGAAAACTCGTCCAACAATTATCTGATGAGTGACGTTAATGTCCTAAAAATGATGCTACCTTTGTTCACATTTCTAAGAGTTGCACAAAATGTTTATTTTGATCTTAAATATAGGCCTCAATTAACTTTAATTTGTCTGATCTCCCCTAAATTTATAATTGTTTTTCAGAATATCCTTTATAATTGCATATATTAAAGGATTTTTATTTTTGGGTAGTCTCAATGCACATTATTAAACATAATATTTTAGTGAAATTAACACATATTTATTATAAATAACTAATTAAATTAATTTTTTTTAATATATTAGGAGTATAATGAAAAATAGTTAAAATAATTATTTGTAAGGACAAAACTCAAGTCATCTTGTTATAACTAGCTATTTAATCTATTTTTTCAATCAAACTTTATCACGTTTATTATTCGTCTCTCTCTCTTGATCACATCTAGTCAACAAAGGAAAGGTATAACACTATTAATGCATCATCTCTAGTTAAGTATAGTGTTAAATTATTATATTCCACACCAAGCTAAGATATGAACATATAAACCAAACATATGCACCAACACGCCAACTTCAGCAGTTGATGATGATGATTATTATTATTATTTATCTATCCCGTCTTATATATCTTAAATTAATGGTATTAATAATAATTATTTTGCTCTCCATATGACTGTTTTGCGGTTGTTATACAACTTTTTGATGTGATGTAATCGTTTTAATTTAGTTTCCCAAACATTAGGTCGATCATGCCTTAGGTTGTTTTGAATTCCAGCACTATATATATATATATATATATATATATATATATATATATATATATATATATGATATGCAGCTGATGATTTTTTGACCAGCAATATGCTGATGCTGGAAGATTGTGGTTGACTGGTTGTATGGATATTGGATACTATATTTATCTCCATCAATGGATAATGACAAATAAATTTGATGGTCGGCAAATGCATGAATACTACTCTCTCTCATAATAAATACAAGAATTAATTAGATGATGACGGCAATGACACAATTATGGCGACGGGTTGAGGTAGAATTCAAACGGATGAATTGTGATAATTTGCTTAGTTAAATACTACCTCTCGTTAAGAACTTGTTTGTATTGTAAATAGCTACCCGAATAATTTCTGAAAGATACTGTCAACTTGTTTGAGGTCGGCATCATTAAGCACAGCACAGCTCTAGCAGCAAGCAAAGTTGGTTTACGTAGACGATCAGAACCCAATTAATGTTTTGCCTTCCCCCAACCTTTTAGTCAACATGTTTAATTGTCCGTTAGTGGCCATGGAAGACTATTAGGAGGCGTTATTATTTATGATATACGATTTTAATATAAGAATGGGATAATTAATGGTCAGTGCTTCAGCAAAATTAAGCTGTCAATAACCTTTCAGAATCCATGTATGCAGTGGCAGACCTAGGGTTTTAAGTTTGTGGGTGCACAATTAGGGGTGAGATTCGGGGGTTCGGAGGCAGCGCCCCCGAAATTTTTTTTTAGGAAAGTTCTAAAAGCATTAAAAAACAAAAGAATAAAAAAAAAAAAAAAACTTCAACTTAACATAAAAAAATAATAATCAAGAGTCAACTAACATTTACATCAGAACGATTATAAAAGCATTCTTCGATTCTTTATTCCTTGATATGTTGTGTTTTGTTTTATTATATTGAAACAATGTGAGAGGTGCTGGACTTCTTGAAACCTCGCCCACACTAAGGCAAGCATCTTCTACTAAACTAGGTAAAGACTATTAAGTTTGAGAATTAAAGACTATTAAGTTAGAGTACAAGGAAGTCAAAAAATCAAATGGCAATAATGTTTATCATACAAGAAAACATGTAACATTAGGCTGTCCAACAGATATGATGCAGAGATAAACAACAAATCAGAGAGTGAGGAATCATATCTCTACACACACAGAAAAATGATCACGAACTTGTATGTGTGGCTATAACATGAAGAGCACTGCTCAATTAATGTTGGGAATCAGTTTTTGTCTTCTGCAATTATTTCGGTGAAGCAATACAGCTAATGGGTTCGGAGACATAAGAAAACATCCAAATTGCATAATCATCACAACAACATAGATCAATTTCTTCATGGGCATCATATAAACCTCATCAAGAACAATTAGTCGATCAACTTGTGAATTTCATCAATAATAAAGAGATGTGACTGTGAGTGAGGACAAAACGCCTCAGAATAAAGAATTACCAAAAGAACGTTCTTGCTAAATGATCTCAAATTCTCAATGATTAACAGAGTCAGAGTCTAAGAAGTTAGATTCAATCCTATATGTTTGGAAAATTATGATTCAGAGCACAGCTGAATTACTGCCTAGCCATGAAAATCTTCTATCTAAAACTTGAGATTGAAATCATGTCAAGTAGTTATTCTAGCTAATAGGAAACTAATCATTCTCTCTGTTTCTAAAAAGTTAAGGACCTGTATTTACCAAAATTGATATCATAAATTCCTCTGCAACATCAGAAGATGCCAACCTATGAATGTAAATAGGAAACAGAGAATCCTCTGGCGACATTGCTGGAGCAAGAACCAATGTTACAGAAAATTCAAAGTGCACAACAATGAAAGAAGGAAACAAAATTCATTTGGGACAAATTTTTCACATAACAAGTGATGCAATTCATGAACCAGAAATGATAGGACTCATTCTGTCATTCAGACTCTCCCATACTATTTAATGAAGAGAACGAGATCGAGCTAAGAAGCCCTGTGGGAAAAATACAATTAAAGCTAATTTATACCATTTCATCCAACACGAGAGCAGAACCAGTTTCTCGAAGCCATACAGAAATGTCTTGAAGGTTTATTTACAGAGAGAGCATCTTGAAGCCTCTGACAATCTACCAAATAAGCAAATCCATAAGCCATGTTCTTCAAAGTAGCCTCATGGAGCTCCGAATTCAACGTCGCCGTGGCATCCGCAGAGAAGAAAGCCCTAAACCCTCGCACGAAAGCCTCACGCGCCGTCGAGTTATCAGCAATCCAAAATTTCTTTCGGAGAAGGAAAAAGTTTATATTTAAAACATTGAGAATTACCTCAAAATTTCATTTGAGTGAGGACAAACTGGTAGGATCGAAAATTACCTCAGAAAGAATTGAGAAGCAACAACGGAAGAGCTGGAAGACAAAATCGAGAAGCAACGATGGAGGATTTGGGGAAAGAGATACGAAAATGGGGGAAATTGGGGAAAGAGCTAGGGCAGAGAGCGAAGAGAACGAAAATGGGAAAAAAAAAGAAGGCTTGGGAGACTCGAACCTGCGACCTACTGAGGGGAAGTCTAAAGTCTTAACCATCTTTACAACATACACACATTGTTACTGATTTCTTTTAACTTGTATATATTTTGTGTGTGCACTTGCCCACATTTACACCAACGTAGGTCCGCCACTGCATGTATGCTACATCAAATAATGATCAACACCAATTGGCACAATTGGCAATGAAATGACTAAAATGCACATACTATCCTACCACACCACTTAGGGTGCTCTCGCAGTACTCTCTTCCCTTACATCACTACTTACTCTCCATCTTCCATAAATCGTGGGTCACTAGTTGCCATTCACCTTCTCTCCCACATCAACGGCTGCCTCTCACTCCCCCTCTTACTCATGTTGCCTTCTCCTTGCTTGTCTTGCATATGATTGAAATCGGTGAAGAAAACCTCCTCTAACAATTGTGATGACAACCTTCTTCAAAAATAGCAACAACGACTTCCAAGGAGAGGACGATGGTTGTTTCTTCGGCCATTGATCTAATCTAAAATATTTTAACCCTCTCCTTCATTTTCACTACCTTCAATTTTTTGGTGCCTCTCATTAACCCCCGATGTGACCAACTAATTTGTAAATCTAGATCTCTGGGTTCAATTTCCAGAGGTAAGGGTGAGTGGCCAAAAATTTTAAGGAAGAGAAAGCTTGGAAAGTTTATTTGTATAATATGAAAATATGGTTTGTATGCAAGGGAAAATCATTTGCACAATGGGAAGATCGTTTGTGATGAGGGCCTTTTTGTCTTTAGCCTTGGGTCCACAATAAAAAATAACCAAGGATTGCGTATGGGCAAACCTAAGATCGTTCTCTCTTTTCGAGGAGCCTTTTATTGATTCCTAGATAATCTAAATGTCATGCAAATGCAATAAAACAAGGGAAAAATAGGTTTTGGCTTTTTCAATTAACAAACTAAAAAAGGAATGCAATTTAAATTAAATGATAAACTATTATTTTTGGTATTTTCTTTATAAAATGGTGAATCAGAGAATGGAATGGATGAAGTGAAAATATGAATGATAACGTTCTTGGTAATGAAGAAATGACTATCCTTGCTCATAAAAGATTATGGGAGTTAAAATTCATCAAGTCTAAAGGAAAACCTCACGATAACACTTGATTCCAATATTCTCAATTAATAGCAGCTCCTACAAACATAGCTAACTACTACCTCTTGAGAAATTGTTAAAAACCACTTGATGTGCAATTAAAATTGGAATAATGCAACATGAGCCTTCTTGAAATTGAGTACATAACAGTCCCTCAAAGGGGACAGATCAACTACATTAACTAGACAATAACAGGCTAATTAATATAATCTCATTGCAACCACAAGAAATTAAAACACATATATTCTTCACACTCCAAAATCCAATTTCAACTACAATTATCAAACCAACCGAGACAATAAACATTAACCTCAGTTCCAGAATTTATACACAATAATCCCTAAAACTAGGCAACCTAAATATATAAATCTAGACTAATAGAATGATAGAATAACTCCCCTATTAAAGCTTGAACTCAAGTCAATATCCACATCACCAAGCAGAGAAATCAGCCCCTCATTGCAATATGAGAATTCGCCGGAAAATTCATCATCTCGCCGGAATCTGGAAAATCTTGCCGGAAAATTCAAGAACTCGCCGGAAAAATTCTGTTCTGAACTCTGTATTTTCTGCAACACTACAGTCCTCCCACCCTCAGATGATAATCCTGAATCGCAGCAACGAATCCCCAAAATCGCAGTAAAGAATCCCCGAAATCCCCTGTTCGTTTTTGCTGTTCTGAATGTCGGGGTCCTCCTCCTGTTTCAGGCTCGCCGGCGACGGAAGGAGGGAGTGGTGTCGCCAGCGAGAGGGAAAATCCTGAGAGAAAGAAGAAGAAGATCGATGATGAAGAAGGTCTGGTTCGTTCAAGGTCTCTGCTCTCTCTCGTTTTTGTTCGTTCTCAAAAATTCATCCGCCCCCCTCTGTCTTGCGCGGCTACTCCTTCTAATATCGGGGTCCTCCTTTTTGCGTTTCATTTGACCTAATTAATCAATGGTCAAAATGCATAGTTTTGCTGCAGGGACCTAGATGAAACCTTTAAAAAGTTTCGCAGAGGAACTAAACTGAAAAGTTTATAACTTGTGCTCAAACTTCCATTTTCAAATTTGATCCAATTTCTTCAACCACCTACAATTTAAACCAATCAAGCCAACATCAAATATTCCCAAAAAAATATTGAATAAGAGTAATTACAATAATTATGACAATTTTACCCTTTTTAACACATTTTTCAACTAGCATAATTTGCACATTTTGGCTTAATTTTGGGACACATAGGAAGACATTTGCACACAAGGAAGATGGATTGCATACAAGCGAAGTTAAGTTACACATAGGGAAGATGAATTTCATATAGAGAAGATATCTTGCACATAGGAAATATTGTTTGCACACACTAGAAGACCGTTTACACAAAGCATAATTTACACATTATGACTTAATTTTGGGACACAAGGGGTGACATTTGCACACGGGGGAAGGTGGATTGCATTTAATAGAAGTTAAGTTGCACATAGGAGAGATAAATTTCATATAGGGAATATATATATTGCACATATGGAAGATTTTTTGAACCCAAGGGAATATTGTTTGCATAAAGCATATATAATTTGCACATTATGACTTAATTCTAGCACACAAGGGAAGATATTTGCACATGTTGAAGATGGATTGCATATAACAAAAGTTAAGTTGCATATAAGGAAAATGTATCACATAAGGGAAAGTATATTGCACATAGGGAAGATGAAGTATATGTAGAGAGTATGGTTTGCACGTAAGTAATTTGCATATTCTACCTTAATTTTGTAACACAAGGGAAGACATATTGCACCTAGAGAAGATGAATTGTACGTAGGGAAGATTTTTATTGAAAAGGCAATTTAGTCATTTAATCCTTATATCTATTTACCCTAAAGGACTAAGATCTCTTAAAAAGCTTGAGGTATCACTGTGCAATAAACTTCTCAAATATGTCCTTTTAAACAATTTTTCCCTTTTCTATTTAAAATTCACCATTTAAAATAATTAATCAATCTAGACCATTAAAATTCCACTTGAACTATGTAGATTTCATTGCATTAATTAGCTCTTATTATTTATTATTGCGATAAGCATTGAAAATTGAAAATGGCTCCCTGAGCAATAGAAAAAATAAGACACCTCATGAATCAAGCTCAAACTTCCCACAGTATAATCTTGCCATGTTATTGCAGTGAAGCCCAATGTCAACACATAACTTGCCTTCCCCATCTCATACTCCTCCATTTCTGCTTTCAAACCTCTAAACTCTCCACTCTCAAAGAGCCCTATCACCGATACCAAACATGCCACAAGTGATGGATACACTACTATCATGTCCAAAATGCCCTTGAATCTTTTCTTTTTCACAACGTAACTGAATGCAACCTGTCAGAAAGTATCAATCCATTCCCAGCTGAGGCACCAACTGTTCTTATAAACCCTATCACATATTTGTTCTTTTCTGAAACTTGATTTATGGATTCAGCAGAAGGAGAACCTGTTTGAAGAACGAGGAATTGAAGGCTAATTTTGATGATCTCATGAAACAAAGAAAGAAGATCTCCAGGCTAATTTTAGCGAATCTATTCAATTTTTTTTTTTTCTTCAAACAAACAAATCATCCTCTCCAAATTAAGCCCCCTCCCAACAACACACAGCTAGCTAGTAGACAAAGGAAAGCGCGGCAACTGAATTTTCTTTTCTTATTATTTTTATAAAAAAATTATAAATATTTCCTGTTCAAAAAGAACTTAACTTTGACTCTCACTTTTTATACCCTGAATTTGCGGGCTGAATTTTACTCCCACTCTCACTTTTTTTCTTCTTGGAATCCTTGAATATCAAGGTCATGTTCCTTCTAATAATGATAATAAGCGCATATCCTGCCAAAATAGTCTCAGTCAAAATGTCAGGTCCATAATAATAATGAGACCAAAAAGCCTTCTAGTGCTTCTTAGGCTAAACTTCCATAACAAAAAAAATGATATTCAACCCTAATAATTAAAGCCAATTTACTTCATACTTGTTAATATTTTGGGAACGGATTTAATATGATAGCACCCTCTGTTACATATTTTATTATTTAGATTATATATTTTATTATTATTTAATATAGATTATATCTTCATATTTCTTTATCATGTATTTGAATAAAATAACCCCTGATTGTAGCCCCCGCACATGATTTAGATAGACATTTAATATAAGATTACCTGACTGGCTATTAAGCTATTACAAGTTTTGATGGAGTCCACATTACATGCTTATGTTTATGTGCTTATTAGGTGCTTATATCTCTAATTAGAGGTATAAGCATTTTTTTTTTAATTTTTTTATTTTTATATATTGTATTTATTTAGATTTAAATTATATGCTGCTTTCTGAGATTTTTTTTTTTTTTTTTGTATCTAGTATCTCAAATTAATTAATTTCCATAATGTAATACCCTAAAACCTGACTTAGGGTAACTTCTCTTGAAAATAGGTGAATATGAGGTCTCAAACACCTTGTATTGAGTTTACCTTGTTGTTAGGGTAATTTCCCTTGAAATTAGATAGTTTGCAATTAGGTCCCTAAAACGTTTGAAGATTTGCAAATAGGTCCCTAAGCACATTATGGGTTATAAATACCCTGTGAAAGCTATAAAAGAAGCAAGTAAAAATCTACTTGAAATAGGGAAGGACATTGTCCCTAATTTAGGTAATTTATTAAGTTACAAACTTGGAGAAATTGTAGAAGAATACCCAAAAAGTATTAAAATGACCGTAATACCCCCGTAGATGCTAAGATAATACAGAACACATGGAAACAAATGTGTCAGTGTAAAAGTCATGAGGTAATGAGGTGTGATAATTAAGAAAACTATCAACTATTGATAAGAAAGTAATTAAGTAATATTGGGCTAATTACTTAAGCATAAGCAAGGAAAATTCAGTAATAATTATGGGAAGCTCAAAATTAGTGGAAATTGGTTGAATATTAGTAAAAATATATTTACTAATTAATTGGAAATTTTGAGAAAAATGGATGAGTTTAGGTATTTTTAAGCCTAAATCAAAGTATTGACCAATAGGAAAATTTTGTAAAAATTATATAAAATAATTATTAAATAATTATTTTATATAATATTAATTAATTATTAATTAAAATAAAAACGAAAATATAAATTAAATAGGATCAGATTTTTGACCGAAAATTGCAAGAAGAATGAAGATAAGAGTGAAATCATAATATCATGATATTTGTTTACATTTAGCACATGTTTGAATATTTTAATATATAATTAAAGTTAGTGAATAGTAATCTTATATTTAGGAAACGGATCCTATCTAGAGAACCAGAATATGAATTCCAAAGTCAAGGTAAAATAATGATCGGTGGAATTTTGTCTTCCCTTATACTCTTACTAAGTAAATTTCAAGTCGTTTGTGCATTTCCTAATAAAACAAAATAGGGAAAAATGCATATAGGTATATTTTTGGATATAGAGAAAATAAATTCTAACTCAACATCTAGGCATGAGTTTGAATTTATTTTGACATATTTGGAATCGATGAATTTTTCCAAGAAGTTGGTAATTTCGTAAATGCGTTCGAAACCGGACGCGATCGGACACGTTTTCGAGAAAACTTCAACTGGATAGTTGGAGCCCTATATGGGATCAAAATTTAGGTTAACTTGGACATTTCTAATGAGTGAGGAAATGGTTTCAAAGTTGTAAATCCAGAAGTTCGAGATTTCTCCGAAATCACGCGACCGGTACCGATCGGGAAATACAAATGGGACCGCCATAAAGCATGGTGACTCACCATCTCTTGGCCAATCCTTGGCTGCCAAATAAGCCAAATATGTCGACCAAAGAGTGTGAAAAGTCAAGGAGTTGCCTTCTTGAAGAAGTTGGTTTAAATGGTTTTAAACAACTTTGAAATGCCAAACATGCCCTTAATTTTGTCTATAAATACCCATGCCATGATCTTCAAATTTCACACCATTCCCTTTCTTACTCTTGGCCGAAAAGCTAGAGAGAGAAAGAAGAGAGCAAGTGCTCTGGAAATCTTGCAATAAGCCCCGCAGAATTGTCCTAAGTCTTGATGGGTAAGTCTTTCGGGCTTTAGTTTTTAGTTCGAAAGATAGTAGAATTGTTAGATAGTTTTAGGAAGTAGGGAATGAGATTCCTACTATTGTTTTTAGGCCTCATTGCATTGAAAAAATGCCTGACGAGGTAAAAACTTGGTAGGGATCGAGTACCGAAAAGTTGTAGTTTTAGAGCTTTTTCAAAAGTAGGGGTAGTAATGTTAGAATAGCCTTTAAATTTTCAAGTATGATTGGATATCATATGGGAGGGCTATTTTAGTCTTTGTTTTCGAAAATCAAGATGGCGTCGAAGTTCGCGAAATTTTGGGAAGAAAAGTAGTCGAGTAACGGCGTCTTTGGCGAAATTCCGCCAATTAGGGGTGGAAGGGCAAAATGGTAATTTTTACCTAAAATGCCAGTTATTGTGTCAAATCACTAATGAAAGTGATATTACTCCTATAGGACATCAAAAAGTCTGATTTCTTTGTCGTTATTACTGTCCGACAGACGTTTATTGTTTTCTCACAAAACGATCATTTTTCCATAAAACGTGCGTAATACCGTCAAAGAAGGTACGTTCGCTGCATCGTAACACTAACTCGATGGATATTGTGTACGTATGTGTACTATGTGTATTGTATGCCTAATGTGGTAGTTGATAGCTCGTGATGTGTTATGTCTTTGTTATTATGATTAAGCTCATGGGGTGTTGGGATGTGATTGCTAGGTGTGAAATGTTGGCTAGGTGTGAGGTGTTTGGTGTGAACAAATGCTTGGTGTGAATCAATTGCTAGGTGTGACGTATCGGTAGGGGTTTATGTATTGTTAGGATATGTTTGATTGTATAATACATATGTTGTATACTGTATATGTAAACATGAGGTTAACCGTTACCTGAGATCCGGTGCGGATCTCAGCCCTTGACATAGCGTCAGGTTCCGGAGGACCGAGGAGAGAGGCAAGCAGCCCGAGTAGAAGACCCGGCTGAAGACTGAAAACGAAAGGAAATCACCAAGAGGGGGGTGAATTGGGGATTTTAAAACTTTTATAATAGCTTTGCACCCAAGCTGAAGCTAAACGTAAAGAGATAGGGAAGAAGAGCTTGACACAGAAGGTTTATCCTGGTTCGGTCTAAATTCTTGACCTACGTCCGGTCCCGGACTCTGGGTTTTTCTACTATCACTTAACTCGATACACACTCGTACTCAAGGATTATCCTCTCTCTAGGATACACTCCCCTTACAAGTTGTAATGAAATCCCAATCTCCAAGTCCCCTTGACTTGAGATTTTTTACAATGAATGAATAATTTGTATAAAAGCTCTCTCACAGAGAAGATAATGATAAACACTGAGGCTCTTTGTATATCAGAATACAATACAAAAAGAAAACTGAATGTATAAGAACTCTTGAGCTTGCTTTTCATTTCTGCTTAATCTTTCGTTATCTTTCGAAGTTTGTAATCAGCTCCTTATATAGTGGTGAGTTGCTATGTGACCGTTACTTCTCAACTTAGCATGTTCTTCATTTGAAATTCAGTTTGATGAGGATTATAGCCGTTGGGTCCTGAATTTCAGCCGATTCAATTCCTAGTATAAACATGGTAAGTTTTGCGGTTCAAAAGAATCGGGATGAAATCAAGAACGATCATATTTGCTTCCGTCTTAAACTCGAGTTCTCTAAGTCGGGCTCGAGTTCGTAAGGCTTTTAGAGTATCCGGTTTATCTTCGAGAGAGCAAACTCGGAGTTTGATGTAAACTCGGAGTTTGTATTTTGTTTCACCATGTGAACTCGAGTTCACGAAGGTAGGCTCGAGTTCGAATACTCTCTAAGCTTTTTGTCGAATGAACACCTGGAGTAATATCTCACAAGATAAGCAGGCTCGATTCCATTAGTGATTAGGCTCGAGTTTAACACTATTCATGCCTAAGAGTTTTGGTTGCTCGATTAGAGTGGACTAGAGCACGAGTATAAACTCTGGAGTTTGTACACTTGCTTTTCTTTCTTCAGATGAAGGGCTCGAGTTCATTATTCTTAGGCTCGAGTTCAACTTAATTTATTCCATGACTTATTGAAGTGAACTGGAGGTTTGAGCTTAAACTCGGAGTTTGAAAAGAAGGAAAAACTTGGGAGCTCTCGCAAGGGAAAACTCGAGCTTGTAATAACAGCTCGAGTTTACCTATTTTGTAAACTCTTCTTCGTTTGTCAAACCATAGAGTAAACTCTACACAAAAGCATTAGGCTTGAGTCCATATACCTGGGCTCGAGTGTTCATTAAATTATAGCCATAGAAACAAGTGAACTCTACTCAAAAAGAATAAACTCTAGAGTTTAAAGAGATACAATTTAATTAGAAAACTTCCCGCCATGGGAAAACTCGAGCTTGTCTATACAGGCTCGAGTTTACTTGTTTGTAAACTCTTTATTATTATATCATGAGGGTTTAGGCTCGAGTTCGTTATGCTGAAAATATCCTGATGAGCTCTCAATAAATCATAACACATATTGTCATTGCATAAGCTAAAACATTCAATGGTTTACAAAATGACATTTAGAGTTTCAAGCATACATATATCTCAAAAAAAAACTTGACAACTTGACTTCTCCTTCTTTACTTCAACTCTTCTCCCCCTTTGGCATCATCGAAAAGTGGAGGATGAGATGAGATAGAGGTTGACTGAAGAATAGGATCATGGGTAGATGGTTCAGGGGCTATGGAGGTTGGGATTGGTTCAAAGAAAGATCGAAACAACTTGGGCAATGTAAGTCTTTATTCTTTCATCCAAATCGAGGGAAAGGATTGTGGTGGAGGTGGTGCACTTTGAGCTTCTTGAACTCTAGATTGAGTAGCTCGGTTCTAGTAGGTCTTGAGGGTGCTCTGGAATGATCACTTCCTTGATCAAAGCTTATCCTCATCAAATTTAGGATATGTTGGCCAAATTTGGCTGGTTTTTCAGGTTTCTCATTGGCTGGTAAATACCAGACCCTTTCATGAAACATAATCACTGAGATGAGACTGTTTTTCTTCCATGGAAACGAAATTTGAACATCTCTTTAAAGATCCAATCTCCTATGTTATGAGGGACTTGATCTATGATAGAGGCAAAAATAGGGAAGTCCTTTTTGGCAAAGTGAGTGAAATTGCCTCCCTTTTGTACTAAGTTTCTAGTGTATATATACCAAGCAGCTCTTTGCTTAGGAGGCATCGATACTGGAGTGAAATCCGTAATCTCTAAAGCATCGTATATAGGCTCATCGGTCCGAGGAGTGAAAAATTTGCCTATTCGTATAATTTGGAGAAGCAACGGGAGGAGGATTTTGGATTTGGAGGAGGAATTAAGGTATGCAGCAGTGATGGTTATCTGTTTTCCTCTAATGGATGTGGTAATCCTTTCCTCAACCAAATTTCTATCCGCATCCAATAAATTATCACTTTGCATACAATAGTAAAAGGTTTTAACAAAGGATGGACTATATGAGGCTCTAATGGATATGAGAGGTTCAAATTGTCTAAGCCAGATGGGTAAGATCAAGGTTACATTCCTCTTTTAAAGCATCTAGATTGACATACACGTAAGGGCAAAAACTCTTAGCCTCATAGTTTTCTTGGAATCGTATGGCATCCTCACCATATAGAGTGACATCCTCACTAGAGAATCCTTTAGGGATGGAGGAATGATTGTAAATTTCAAATAAGGCTGGGTTTTCTCTAGATACCTGAGGAACAGAGTGTTGTTGGTGATGGGAGGATGATTGAGCTTGAGAGCTAGTTTGACTAGTTGTGGTCTTTCGAGACTTGTGTATCTGTTCTTTGCCCCTTCGAGGTGGTGTGTCGGCGGTTGAAGCTTTCTTTGAGGTATTCATCTTGACTGTGGTTATTGGAGTGGCTTGGGTAATAGGAATACCAGAATTTGCTTGTCAATTCCATGCTTGAATCGTTTGGGAAACGATTTTCTTCGGGGAGGACGTTGAGAGATTTGTGTATGATCGGTTTGGGGTTCTTGAGGATCAGAGGATTTGGAATCTTGGGTTGCGAGATCGTTTGGACGCCATGTTCTCTCGGTTTTCGTTTGAGGAGATTGAGAGAAATTTTTGGGAGAATTTAGGTTTAGGCTCGAGGGTGAGATAGAGTGAAGACGAAAAGACGGGTTTTTAAAGAAATTTTATCGACGCAAACTCGAGTTCTTAAGTGTAGGCTCGAGTTTGTGTAACGTTACTTACCTGGAATTCAAGAGTGTATGTGTGAACCCTTGAAATTTCTTGCTAGGCTCGAGTCGATCACATCGTAGGCTCGAGTCTGTCTGGTTCTCTGAGGTGGATTGCTCTCTGTCTCCCTCGAACTCGAGTCTGTTCACTAATAGGCTCGAGTCTGTCAAGATCTCTGAGATGAGTTGCTCTCTGTCTCCCGCGAACTCGAGTCCGTTCACTAATAGGCTCGAGTCTGTCAAAATCTCTGAGATGAGTTGCTCTCTGTCTCTCGCGAACTCGAGTCCGTTCACTAATAGGCTCGAGTTTGGCGACTGATAGTTGCATTTCTCGCTTGGTTCTTTCGAGCTCGAGTCTGTCTTTGGTAGGCTCGAGTTTGTGACAGCTTTACTTGCACTCGATTGTTTGGGATTTTGATTTCAATATACATCCCGCACAAAACATATCTACATACTCCGATGCTTAAGTTAGTGGACAATAATCATTAAAAAAACATAACTAACATTTGAATTACTTACAACTCATTGGGATTTACCATTCCCAATTCTCTTCTTATGAACACAAATTGTTCTTTTGCTAGTGGCTTGGTGAAGATATCAGCGAGTTGCAAGTGAGTTGGGATGAACATGACTTTGACATCCTTCTTTTGAACATGATCTCTTATGAAGTGATGTCTGACATCAATATGTTTGGTTCTAGTGTGTTGAACAGATTCTTTGCCAAACTTATTGTGCTTGTGTTGTCACAAAGAATTGGGATTTCTTTGAGATGAACTCCCAAATCACACAATTGTTGTTTGAGCCAAAGAACTTGAGCACAAGAACTTGAGGCAGCAACATACTCGGCTTCGGTGGATGACACAACCACTGTGGTCCGCTTTTGCCGAACCAAGACACTAATGATCCTCCAAAG
Source organism: Acacia pycnantha (assembly GCA_025563575.1). Lineage (NCBI taxonomy): Eukaryota > Viridiplantae > Streptophyta > Magnoliopsida > Fabales > Fabaceae > Acacia > Acacia pycnantha. The sequence continues at coordinate 6,533,713 of JAMWYP010000003.1, read as the reverse complement.
AACTCACATTGACCACTTGTGCTTTTACGTCGGCCTTGTATCCCGCATGATCTGAATCGGTATAGGCTACTAAGTGTTCATGTTGATCTTTGGGAAACCATAATCCAAGAGTCTTTGTATCGGCAAGATATCTAAAAATTCTTTTAACATGTTCAAGATGTGACTCCATGGGGGCGATTGGAATCTAGCACACATTCCAACACTGAATTGAATGTCTGGACGACTTGCCGTAAGATAGAGTAATGATCCAATCATTCCTCTATACTTAGTGATGTTGAAGTTAGTCCCCTTTTCATCGCATCCGAGTTGCGGTTGAACTCATTGGAGTATCTGCTCCATTACAATCGCCTAGACCATATTTTTTAATAGATCTTTCGATACTTGGTGCAGGAAATGAAGATTCCATCATGGCGTTGCTTGATTTGAAGTCCAAGGAAGTAATTAAGTTCTCCCATCATGGACATTTCAAATTCTCCCCGCATTGTCTTGGCAAATTCTTCACACATAGTATCATTAGTAGCACCAAAAATAATATCATCAACATAAATTTGAGCTATTAAAACATCACCAAGTTTATTCTTCTTTATAAAGAGAGTTGTATCTGCTTTTCCTCTAACAAATCCTTGATCAAGAAGGAAAGTGCTTAACCTCTCATACCAAGCTCTAGGAGCTTGCTTAAGACCATATAAGGCTTTCTTGAGGTGATAAACATGATCTGGATGATGTTCATTTTGAAAACCTAGAGGTTGTTCTACATAAACTTCCTCCTGTATAAAACCATTTAAAAAGGCGGATTTTACATCCATTTGAAAAAGTTTGAATCCTTTAACACAAGCAAAGGCTAGAAGAACTCTTATAGCTTCCAATCTTGCTCTTGGAGCATAAGTTTCTTCATAATCAATTCCTTCTTCTTGATTATAGCCTTTTGCAACTAGCCTTGCTTTATTTCGAATGATTATGGCGGATTCATCACATTTATTTTTGAATACCCATTTAGTACCAATGACCGGATGGTCTTTAGGTCTGGGCACCAAGTCCCAAACTTGGTTTCTTTCAAATTGATGTAATTCCTCTTGCATTGCTATAACCCAATCATTGTCTGAAAGGGCTTCATCAATCTTAGAGGGTTCAATTTTCGAAATGAAAGCTGAAAAAGTAACTTCATTCAAAGTGCTTTTTCTGGTTCTTACTCCTTGATTTGCATCACCTATCACTTGATCCAGAGGATGACTCCTACTGTATCTCCATGATTTTGGTTGAGTTTGAACACTTGTTTTCATAAGCATTTTCACAATGTTTTTCGGTTTAGAATCATCTTGCAAATCTTTTTCCGTATTTGTTGAAAGAAGTTTGGTTTGTCACGGAAAATCATCATCATCATCCAAGGACTTGTTAGATTTGGTTTCACGAGAAAACAATATGCATAGATTCTTCAACGGTGTGATTACGAGTATTATAAACTCTATATGCTTTACTTCTACTTGAATAACCCAAGAATATACCTTCATCGACTTTGGAATCAAATTTTCCCAAGTCGTCCTTACCATTATTGTGGATGAAGCACTTACATCCAAAGATATGCAAGTGAGCTAAGTTGGGTTTTCTTCCTTTGTAGAGTTCATAGGGAGTTTTGTCCAACTTCTTCCGGAGATATGCCCTGTTTGATATGTAACAAGCAGTGCTCATAGCATCAGCCCAAAACACTTGAGATGTTTGGTTCTCATTTAGCATTGATCTTGCCATTTCAAGTAGCACTCTATTCTTTCTTTCAACAACTCCATTTTGCTGTGGGGTTCTTGGAGCTGAGAAGTTATGATTAATTCCCATACTATCACAGAATTCTCCAAAGGCATGATTCTCAAATTCTCCACCATGATCTGTACGAATACCTGCAATAGAGAATCCTTTCTCGTTTTGGACCTTCTTGGCAAACACAATAAATTGATCAAATGTTTTATCTTTTGATGATAAAAGAATGACCCATGTGAATCTTGAGAAATCATCTACTATGACCAATGTATAAAGATTGCCGCCAAGGCTTTTTACTCTAGCTGGTCCAACTAAGTCCATATGGAGTAATTGGAGAGGTCTATTAGTTGATAATTCCGTTTTCGACTTGAAAGATGATTTAGTTTGTTTACCTTTTTGACATGCATCACAAATTAGATCATTTTTAAAAGAAAGTTTTGGTAAACCAATAACCAATTCCTTTTTCTGTAGTTTATCAAGTTGAATCATATTGACATGTCCTAAGCGTTTATGCCATAACCAACTTTCATCTAAGTTACCAACAAAACATTTTTCGAATCAGAATTGTTTTTAGACAGATCAAGAGTATAACAATTACCTTCTCTTGGAGCTCTGAATAATGCTTTGGATTTAATACTATCTAAAGAGAGAGCATCCTTACTTACAATCAAACATTCTTCTGAATCAAAGATGACTAGGTTTCCTTTGTCCGTGCTTTGACTCACACTGAGGAGGTTGTGACATAACCCATCCACAAGATAAACATCTTTGATTTGAGGTCCATTGCTATTTCCAATTTTGCCAATGCCGGAATTCTTCCGGACTCATTTCCACCAAATGTTACCTTGCCACCTTCCTTATGTTTGATTGAAGCAAATTTGGATTGGTCTCCGAGTCATATGTCTTGAGCATCCACTGTCTATGTACCACTTATTGGGATTTGATGCTCTAAGACAAATCTGCATAAGAAGAGATATTATCTTTTAGGTACCCAATATTCTTTGGGTCCTTTTGGGTTAGTTTGTGTCTTAGGAATCATATAGGATCCCTTAGGCACCCATTGATAATTTCCTATAGGTTTAATTGATCTATCTTTCTTATGAAAACATGAAGAAGTAGTATGACCTTTTCTATTACAATAGTTGCAATGTGCAAAAGGATTTGAGGTATGAACAGATTTTTGAAAATAATTCATGTAGGATCTTTGTCCATGTTTCTTTTTGCCTTTCTTTTTGTCATAATCAGGCTTATAACCAATTCCCGATTTGTCATTTGTAAATCTTTCTTTGTTTTAAAATTACCTCAAGCATTTCACTTCCTCTAGTGAATTTTTCAAGAGTCTTTGTAAGGTATTCATTTTTCTTTTTCGAATAGAACATTCATCACATATGATATTTTCAGAACCGAAAGATTTTCTACTTGTTGTTCAAGTGTTGTATTCTTCCTTTTTAAAACAGAATATTTTTCAGCAAGTTCCTCAAATTCATTTTGAACAAGTTCGTATTCGATAAACAATTCATTATAAGTTGGTTTTGCATCCTTTTCACAAGCGAGAGATAGGCGTAGAAATCGTTTGAACTTGTTCTTCTAATAGTTTGATTTTTCTTTTTGAAAATAAGAGCTCTTTTGCGGTTTTCTTAAATTCGGTATAAAGAGAATCATATGTTGAAGATAATTCATTATAAGGTAAATCGAATTACTTACCTCTTCGTTGTCGATTCCTCTTGAGCCACAAGGCGAGAGATTGGCACTTTGTTCCTCTTACGCCTCATCTTCATCGATGAGCCGTTGCCCCATATAGCCGATACATAAGCTCTTTTCTTGAACTTATTGAATTTCTTTTCTTTGTTTTTCATTGCGGACATTCGATTTGATGTGGCACGGTTTCTCACATTCATAGCATATAATTGGTTTCTTAGTTTCGTGCTAGAATTTCCTTTGTGAAACCTTCGTGAGATTGGTCCTTTTTGTAGAATTTCTTGAATCTTCGGACCATCATTCCTAGCTCACCATCTTCATCTTCATCTTCTTCATCGTCATCCGATTTAACTTCTTTGATGGTTTTAAGAGCTATTCCCTTGTTCTTGACATTGATATCATTTAGTCCCTTTTTGAATTTGATCTTCCCTCATATTCGAAAGGCCGCCAAATAGTGCCGCCACGGAGGCCATTGATTCGCCTCGAGATTCTTCAATTGCAGTGACCTTGGCTTCCCATTCCTTGGTGAGAATATTTAGTATTTTCCTCACTTGGGCAGGTTGTTCATATTCTTTTCCCAAGGCAATGAGTTGATTGATCAGATGAGTGAATCTGAGTTGAAATTCACCAATAGATTCTCCGGTCTTCATCTGCAATAGATCGTATTCGGTCATGAGAGTATTGATACGATTTTCTTTGATCGCAGCTGTTCCTTCATGAGCTATTTCAAGAGCATCCCACATTTGCTTAGCAGATGGCAAAGTGCAGATTCTGAAATACTCTTTTTGGCCAAGAGCACTTTGGAGCATATGAATTGCCTTCATGTTGAGAGTGACTTGTTTCTTATCATTGTCATCGTACTCTTCTTCTTTCTTGGGAGTTCTGATATCAGCTACAACTGAGGAAGGAACATAGTTTCCTTTTTCAAAGACCCTCCACAAACCAAACTCGAGGCCATTACATAGACCCCGAACTTAGCCTTCCGAAATGAGTAGTGTTCTCCATTGAAACACGGGGTCGGTTGATTGAGGCTCCATCTCGGTAGAATTCCTTCCATTGGATCTTTGTGTCTAGGATGTTAATCCTTCAAATTGACAACTAGGCTCGATACCAAATGAAAACGAAAGGAAATCACCAAGAGGGGGTGAATTGGGGATTTTAAAACTTTTATAATAACTTTGCACCCAAGTGAAGCTAAACGTAAAGAGATAGGGAAGAAGAGCTTGACACGAAGGTTTATCCTGGTTCGGTCTAAATTCTTGACCTACGTCCAGTCCCAGACTCTCTGGGTTTTTCTACTATCACTTAACTCGGATACACACTCGTACTCAAGGATTATCCTCTCTAGGATACACTCCCCTTACAAGTTGTAATCAAATCCCAATCTTCAAGTCCCCTTGACTTGAGATCTTTTACAATGAATGAATAATTTGTATAAAAGCTCTCTCACGAGAGAAGATAATGATAAACACCGAGGCTCTTTGTATATCAAAATACAATACGAAAGAAAACTGAATGTATAAGAACTCTTGAGCTTGCTTTTCGTTTTACGCTTAATCTTTCGTTATCTTTCGAAGTTTGTAATCAGCTCCTTATATAGTGGTGAGTTGCTATGTGACCGTTACTTCTCAACTTAGCATGTTCTTCATTTGAAATTCAGTTTGATGAGGATTATAGCCGTTGGGTCCCGAATTTCAGCCGATTCAATTCTGGACGCGTGAAATCATTCGCCTTCGATTCTTCGCGTTTATTCAATGATTCGTTTGATCCAATTTAATACCTGAAACATTCTCAATATAGAGTAGTTAAATACGTTTGAATATACTAAATGAATTGCAATCAATTCGTATAAACATGGTAAGTTTTGCGGTTCAAAAGAATCGGGATGAAATCGTAACGATCATATTTGCTTCCGTCTTAAACTCGAGTTCTCTAAGTCGGGCTCGAGTTCGTAAGGCTTTTAGAGTATCCGGTTTATCTTCGAGAGAGCAAACTCGGAGTTTGATGTAAACTCGGAGTTTGTATTTTGTTTCACCATGTGACTCGAGTTCACGAAGGTAGGCTCGAGTTCGAATACTCTCTAAGCTTTTGTCGAATGAACACTGGAGTAATATCTCACAAGATAAGCGAGCTCGAGTCCATTAGTGATTAGGCTCGAGTTTAACACTATTCATGCCTAAGAGTTTTGGTTGCTCGATTAGAGTGGGTGGAGCACGAGTATAAACTCGGAGTTTGTACACTTGCTTTTCTTTCTTCGATGAAGGGCTCGAGTTCATTATTCTTAGGCTCGAGTTCAGCTTAATTTATTCCATGACTTATTGAAGTGAACTGGAGGTTTGAGCTTAAACTCGGAGTTTGAAAAGAAGGAAAAACTTGGGAGCTCTTCGCAAGGGAAAACTCGAGCTTGTAATAACAGGCTCGAGTTTACCTATTTTGTAAACTCTTCTTCGTTTGTCAAACCATAGAGTAAACTCTACACAAAAGCATTAGGCTTGAGTCCATATACTTGGGCTCGAGTGTTCATTAAATTATAGCCATAGAAACAAGTGAACTCTACTCAAAAGAATAAACTCTAGAGTTTAAAGAGATACAATTTAATTAGAAAACTTCCGCCATTGGAAAACTCGAGCTTGTCTATACGGGCTCGAGTTTACTTGTTTGTAAACTCTTTATTATTATATCATGAGGGTTTAGGCTCGAGTCTATTTACTCGGGCTCGAGTTCGTTATGCCGAAAATATCTGATGAGCTCTCTGTTTGCAGAAAACTCGAGTTTGCTTAGTTAGGCTCGAGTTTTGCGGTGACAGAGTGATTTTGACTCTTTTGTCATTTTAAAAGCATTCGTACTTGTTTACAATTGTTATTAATCATCAAAACACATAGAGAACTAACAAAGACTTCCTTTCGATGTTCCGGCGGAAGTCTTTCCTTTTGTTATTATTTGTTTTTGAAATACTCGGTTACTGTACCGTAGTTGTAACCAGCCAGACTTACGTCAGTTTATAAATACATATCAGTTACTCAATCGCTCTGTTGCTCTACTCTGATGTTTTCAAATGATGTTTGTTTTTCAAAAAAATTTATACTGCTTTAGAAAAGTTGGGATGTTACATTTGGTATCAAAGCAGTAGTCCTGGCATGAATTTAACTATGTTATTACGGACAGTTTGGTGCCGAAGGCTAGGCTAGTCTACGTGGGTGTGCCAAGCAGTCGCCGTGAACTCGGTGAGGCCCCCATGGTAGACACTTACCTGTCCATTCTGTTCGGTTAACGAAGTTAGGTTCTAAGCCTTTTCAAAAGTTTGGAGCATATTTTGAAAATGAGTACTGATATAGCCTAAGGTTGGTGTACCACCTTATTTCAGTATACCATTCTGAACCGGTATACCATCTTGAACCGGTGTACCACCCTTTGTCGGTACATCACTCCAAATCGGAGCCGGTAAATTCATCACCTGTGCTTATATTGATATCTGTCTCTGATAACTCTGATAATCTCCAGTTTGTACTGGGAGGTGAATCTATCTTAGTACATGTAGTATTTGACTCATGTAGAACTTCCGAGACGTATTTCTGTACCCATTTCCGAATATAGAAAACCAACGAGAATCTGACGAAGGAAATGTTGCGGGTGTCTGTTCGTTTGCAGTGTGAATACTAGAGTGGTAAAAGCTGGGAGCAGTGTAAATATTAAACGCGATAGAGTCTAGAGACTGGTGTGATAAAGCCTGCGTTATGCGAAATGTCTTCCCTGTATCTAACGTTTCCCTTAATAAAGGAAAAAGAACGAGACATGGTGAATCTGAGAGGAGCCGGAGCTCCCAGAGGCAGAGGCCGAGGTCGCGGTAGAAGAGGAGGCAGACAGCCTCAGATTAGAGCAATACCTGAACTCGGAAACCCAATACCAGAACAACCTGAAGAGAACGAAGTACAGGAACTGAGAAGAACTCTCCAGGAGCAGAGGGCTCTGATAGACGATCTCATAGCTGAAAGACAAGAAAGACAAAGGCAAATACAAGAACGACAAGCTGAGGAAGAGGAAGAGAATGAAGAAGAAGAAAATGATGATGAAGAAGAAGAGGAAGAGGAAGAGCAAAATGATGAGGAACATGAAGAAGAGTCTTATTGGGTCACACAGTTCTGCAAGCTGAAACCACCAGCTTTCCGGGGCAAACTAGACCTGGCTGAGGATTGGCTAAAGAGGTTGGAGAAAATCTTCAAGGTGATTGAATGCCCTGAAAATCGCAAAGCCCAATTAGCGATTTACCAGCTTGAAGGAGACGCAGACCGTTGGTGGGAAGTCACTGCAGCAACCTTACAGACACATTACTGTCCCGTGACATGGGAGAAATTTCTGGAGAAATTTCACGAGCAGTATTTTCCTCCTTCTGTACAAATGAACAAGGAGTCAGAATTTCTCCATATCTGACAGGGACAAGGGGAATCTTTCGACGACTACTACGCCTGATTCACCAATCTATCTCGATACTCACCGCACCTGCGGAAGGGCAATGATGAAAGGAGTATGGTGAACATACTAATCCACGGGCTGACTGAACGAAATTTGAAAGGATTTCAGAAATCCAGAAACTTCAACAACAACAACGCAGGTCGTAGCGAGGTCAGCCGTGAAAACTCCTCACGGAAGAGAGAAGCACCATGGAATGACTCTCAAAGAGACAGCAAGAGGCCATTCCAAAATGGGCAGCGTAATAACCCAAGAATGCCGGAAACCCGACCATGTCCAAAATGCGGGAACTACCATCCTGGTGTGGACTGTGATAGGAGGCGGATTTGCTACAAATGTCGGAAGCCGGGACACTTCATCGCAGACTGTCCTGAGAAACCTGCGGGATTCAGGCCACAGAACCCAGGCCGAATGTATGTGCTGAACGATACAATGGACAGAGAACTTCCAGAGAGAGTCCAAGGTACTATCTCTCTTAGTAAGGAATTTTCTCTATGCATTGCATGAACTATGTGTTAGTTATTCAACTAAATCGTATGGTACGTGAACCATCTTCGTGACGTATTCCGTGTTTCTTCGTTATCTTTCTACCGTGATCATGTCATTGAGTAGGAGGTATCTTATGTTGTCATGGTGTATGGGAACCATGGAGACATTTTGGTAATCTTGTGTTAACATGGTGTATGGGAACCATGGAGACATTTTGGTATCTGTGATGTTAACCGCGGTGTATGGGAACCACGGGGAAACATCATATATCAAGGTACAATATGACAAGATCGTAGTAGTGAAACCAAAGCGAATTCTCGATCACCAAGAGGAGCGGCTGGCAGACAAAGTAAAGACCCAACGCGTAAAGTCCAAAGTCTGAGTAGGACGGAGTTTAGATAGTACGGAGATTTGTGGGTAGAGTGCAAATTTCGAGGACGAAATTTTGTTTAACGGGGGGAGAAATGTAATACCCTAAAACCTGACTTAGGGTAACTTCTCTTGAAAATAGGTGAATATGAGGTCTCAAACACCTTGTATTGAGTTTACCTTGTTGTTAGGGTAATTTCCCTTGAAATTAGATAGTTTGCAATTAGGTCCCTAAAACGTTTGAAGATTTGCAAATAGGTCCCTAAGCACATTATGGGTTATAAATACCCTGTGAAAGCTATAAAAGAAGCAAGTAAAAATCTACTTGAAATAGGGAAGGACATTGTCCCTAATTTAGGTAATTTATTAAGTTACAAACTTGGAGAAATTGTAGAAGAATACCCAAAAGTATTAAAATGACCGTAATACCCCGTAGATGCTAAGATAATACGAACACATGGAAACAAATGTGTCGGTGTAAAAGTCATGAGGTAATGAGGTGTGATAATTAAGAAAACTATCAACTATTGATAAGAAAGTAATTAAGTAATATTGGGCTAATTACTTAAGCATAAGCAAGGAAAATTCAGTAATAATTATGGGAAGCTCAAAAATTAGTGGAAATTGGTTGAATATTAGTAAAAATATATTTACTAATTAATTGGAAATTTTTGAGAAAAATGGATGAGTTTAGGTATTTTTAAGCCTAAATCAAAGTATTGACCAATAGGAAAATTTTGTAAAAATTATATAAAATAATTATTAAATAATTATTTTATATAATATTAATTAATTATTAATTAAAATAAAAACGAAAATATAAATTAAATAGGATCAGATTTTTGACCGAAAATTGCAAGAAGAATGAAGATAAGAGTGAAATCATAATATCATGATATTTGTTTACATTTAGCACATGTTTGAATATTTTAATATATAATTAAAGTTAGTGAATAGTAATCTTATATTTAGGAAACGGATCCTATCTAGAGAACCAGGAATATGAATTCCAAAGTCAAGGTAAAATAATGATCAGTGGAATTTTGTCTTCCCTTATACTCTTACTAAGTAAATTACGAAGTCGTTTGTGCATTTCCTAATAAAACAAAATAGGGAAAAATGCATATAGGTATATTTTTGGATATAGAGAAAATAAATTCTAACTCAACATCTAGGCATGAGTTTGAATTTATTTTGACATATTTGGAATCAGTGAATTTTTCTGAAGTAGTTGGTAATTTCAGAAATGCGTTCTGAAACCGGACGCGATCGGACACGTTTTCGAGAAAACTTCAACTGGATAGTTGGAGCCCTATATGGGATCAAAATTTAGGTTAACTTGGACATTTCTAATGAGTGAGGAAATGGTTTCAAAGTTGTAAATCCAGAAGTTCGAGATTTCTCCGAAATCACGCGAATCGGTACCGATCGGAAATACAAATGGATGGCCATAAAGCATGGTGACTCACCATCTCTTGGCCAATCCTTGGCTGCCAAATAAGCCAAATATGTCGACCAAAGAGTGTGAAAAGTCAAGGAGTTGCCTTCTTGAAGAAGTTGGTTTAAATGGTTTTAAACAACTTTGAAATGCCAAACATGCCCTTAATTTTGTCTATAAATACCCATGCCATGATCTTCAAATTTCACACCATTCCCTTTCTTACTCTTGGCCGAAAAGCTAGAGAGAGAAAGAAGAGAGCAAGTGCTCGGAAATCTTGCAATGAAGCCTGCAGAATTGTCCGGAAGTCTTCAATGGGTAAGTCTTTCGGGCTTTAGTTTTTAGTTCGAAAGATAGTAGAATTGTTAGATAGTTTTAGGAAGTAGGGAATGAGATTCCTACTATTGTTTTTAGGCCTCATTACATTGAAAAATGCCTGACGAGGTAAAAACTTGGTAGGGATCGAGTACCTGAAAAGTTGTAGTTTTTAGAGCTTTTTCAAAAGTAGGGGTAGTAATGTTAGAATAGCCTTTAAATTTTCAAGTATGATTGGATATCATATGGGAGGGCTATTTTAGTCTTTGTTTTCGAAAATCAAGATGGCGTCGAAGTTCTGGCGAAATTTTGGGAAGAAAAGTAGTCAGAGTAACGAAGTGCTGGCGAAATTCCGCCAATTAGGGGTGGAAGGGCAAAATGGTAATTTTTACCTAAAATGCCAGTTATTGTGTCAAATCACTAATGAAAGTGATATTACTCCTATAGGACATCAAAAAGTCTGATTTGCTGTCGTTACGCTGTCCGACAGGACGTTTCGCTGTTTTCTGTCAAAACGACCGTTTTCCATAAAACGTGCCAGAATACCGTTAAAGAAGGTACGTTCGCGTACTGTAACACTAACTCTGATGGATATTGTGTACGTATGTGTACTATGTGTATTGTATGCCTAATGTGGTAGTTGATAGCTCTGTGATGTGTTATGTGCTGTTATTATGATTAAGCCTGCGGGGTGTTGGGATGTGATTGCTAGGTGTGAAATGTTGGCTAGGTGTGAGGTGCTTGGTGTGAACAAATGCTTGGTGTGAATCAATTGCTAGGTGTGACGTATCGGTAGGGGTTTATGTATTGTTAGGATATGTTTGATTGTATAATACATATGTTGTATACTGTATATGTAAACATGAGGTTAACCGTTACCTGAGATCCGGTGCGGATCTCAGCCCTTGACATAGCGTCAGGTTCCGGAGGACCGAGGAGAGAGGCAAGCAGCCCGAGTAGAAGACCCGGCTGAAGACTTCCTTTCGATGTTCCGGCGGAAGTCTTTCCTTTTGTTATTATCTGTTTTTGAAATACTCGGTTACTGTACCGTAGTTGTAACCAGCCAGACTTACGGCAGTTTATAAATACATATCAGTTACTCAATCGCTCTGTTGCTCTACTCTGATGTTTTCAAATGATGTTTGTTTTTCAAAAAAATTTATATTGCTTTAGAAAAGTTGGGATGTTACACATAATACTGGTGTTACAGACAAATGCAGAACTAGAAATTAATTAATTTGAGATATTGGATGTAAAAAAAATCTCAGAAAGCAGCATATAATTTAGATCTAAATAAATACAATATATAAAAAATTTTAATTTTTTTTTTAAATATGCTTATACCTCTAATTAGAGGTATAAGCACCTAATAAGCACATAAACATAAGCATGTAATGTGGACTCGTTTTGATGGAGGTTATAAATATCATAGGTGGGTCTTAAAGAAGAACATTGAAATACACGAACTTGCCCTCTGAGGGTTCCTGACGAATGATGGCTATTCCTAGACCATCAATGTGCCTCATATTCTTGTTAGAAGAATCCTAAGTTATTTTCTTCTAATCTCATTTTCTCTTTTTAAGTTCTCAGGTTGTGAGATATAATCACTAGTACAAAAAAGGCTTTTAAGACCGCCTCGTTTAAACTGGAGAATAGAGGCTCCAGTCTAAAAAATATGACAGGTGGTAGTTTCGCAAATATAAAGAAATTTTTAGACCAAATTATACAGGATTAGGTTTAAAAAGTATTACCGGTGGCATTTTTGTAAGTATATAAAGAAATTTTTAAACCGGATTATAGAGGATCAAGTTTAAAAAGTATGACCAGTGTCAGTTTCGTAAATATATAAAAAACACTTTTTAGACCGTTATAGAGGATTTGGTCTAAAAAGTATGACCAGTAGAAGTTCCATAAATATATAAAAAAAAAATTTAGATCAGACATGTAAAATATGAGATCTTAAAAGTCTTACTTTTAAGACCTAATATTTTAAAAGTCCGGTTCAAAAAGTATGATTGGTGGCAGTTTTACAAATATAAGAAAAGTCTTACTTTTAAAACAAGATGTTTAAAAATCTAGTCTAAAAAGACTACTTTTAAAACCAGATATTTAAAAAGTTTGGTCTAAAAAGTTTAAAAGATGAATCTTCTATTTTCTCGCGCCGAAAATTGAATTTCACTCTCTTAACCTTTCTTCGACCTTGTAAATCTCACATCACACTCCCTTCAAACTCATCTCAAGGACCTCTCTCACAAATTTTCTGACGGCGCGAAAATTGCTCTCGCCTCCTTTGCTCTCATTGTCTTTTGATTTTGTTCGAGCTTCTCTAGGTTCGCAATTTTTTGCTTTGTCTTCTTCAATCTGTTTCATTTTTTCTTCTTTGGTCTCTCACAATTTTTGCTTCTTTTATTTTGTAGATATTCAAGCCATTCAAAGTAGGGGTGTTCATCCTTGCTTAGGAGAGACGCGGCTGTTTGTGTCACTTTTCTGTCGACGGGCGAATGGGAGTAGGACTCTTTTCGGTGTGTGTTGGTATTTGGGTGCTATGGAGTGTGTCGATAGACGATTTCGGTGGTGGAAGGGGACGATTGGAGATTGGCGGTGATTGTTGGGTGGGAGGAGTTAGTCGGTGGTCAGATCTGGAATCAATTGGCGGCCATGGGTGAGATCTCGTTCAAAGAGGATCGACGGGTGTAATACCCCGAAATTTGAATTAGTAAATTTAAGGGCCAAAGTGCCAAAATGACCAAAATACCCCTGGAAGGGTAAATGACTTAGGAAAATTGTAAAAAAATCCTAAAAGGCAATGAAATAATTATTTGAATTATGAGAGTATATAATCTCTAATTGTGATAATTTAATAAATTATCAACTATTGATAAGAAAGTAATTAGGTAATTATTGGTTAAATACTTAAGCTGAGCAAAGGAAATTATGAAATAATTATGTAAAGCTCACAAATGAGTGGTTTTTGTTTTAAAATTAGTAAAAACATGTTTACTAATTAATTGGAAATTTTGAAGGAAAATAGATGAGTTTAGGTATTTTTAAGCCTAAATACAAGTTTGGACCAATAGGAAAATTATGTAAGAAATTATATAAAATAATTATTAAATAATTATTTTATATTAAATAAAATATAAAAAACGAAAATAAAAAAAAATAAAAATGAAAAATGAAATAGAGGAGCAAGTTGTGCAAGTTGCACATATTATATTAATATAATTAAATTAAAGTAAAAAATGTGAATAGTAATTTAGAAATTAGGAAACGGATCCTATCTAGAGATCTAGGAATGGGATTTCCAAAGTCAATGTAAAATATTGATCAGTGGGATTTTATCTTCCGTTAAACTCTTCCGGAAGTTAATTCCGAGGCCGTTTGTGCATTTTCCTAATAAGACGAAATAGGGAAAAATGCATATAGGCATATTTTTGGAAATGAAGAAAACAAATTCTAACTCAATATCTAGGAATGAGTTTGAATTTATATGGACATATTTGGAATCAGTGAATTATTCCCAAGAGATTGGTGATTTCAGAAATGCGTTCTGAAACCGGACGCGTTCGGACACGTTTTTTCGAGAAACTTCAGCCAGACAGTTGGAACCCTGTCTAAAGTCAAAATTCAAGTTTAAATAGATATTATTGATGAGGAAGAGAAGGTCTTCAAAGTTGTAAATCCAGAATTTTGAGATTTCTCCGAAATTACGCAAATCGGGCAAGTGCAAAACCGATTCTTGAGAGAGAAAGAAGAGAGAGAGCTCTGGAGAAGTTCTGCAGAAGTCTTCAACGGGTAAATCCTTCGGTCTTTGGTCTTTAGTTCGGTAGTTAGTAGAATTGTTAGATAGATTTAGCAAGTAGGGAGTGAGATTCCTACTATTGTTTTTAGGCCTCATTGCATTGAAATATATGCCTGACGAGGTAGAAACATGGTAGAGATCGAGTCCCCGAAAGCTGAAGTCTTCGTAGTTCTTTCACAAGTAGGTGTTATAATGCTAGAATAGCCTTTAAATTTTCAAGTATGATTGGGTATCATATGGGAGGGCTATTTTAGTCTTTATTTTCGAAAATCATAGTTGCGTCGAAGTTCTGGCGAAATTTTGGAAAGAAAGGTAGTCAGAGTAACGAAGTGCTGGCGAAATTCCGCCAATTAGGGGTAGAAGGGCAAAATGGTAATTTTTACCTAAAATGCCAGTTATTGTATCAAATCACTAATGAAAGTGATAATATTCTTATAGGACGTCAGAAATCCTAGTTTACTGCCGTTACGCTGCCCGACGAGCCGTTGTTGGAGATTTCACGATTTTCCGTAAAACGTGCTAGAAATATCGTAATCCGTCAACGAAGGTACGTTCGCGTACTGTAACACTAACTCTGATGTTTATGGTATGCATATATGTGGTAGGTGTGTTGTATAGATGTTATACTGTTTGAATGCATATAGTGGTTAGAGGTTATGTTTGTATCTTTGGGTGCAATGCATCGTATCTTGGGTGCAATCTGTCCGTATCTTGGGTGCAATCGGTCTCGTATCTTTGGGTGCAATTTGTCCGCATCTTGGGGGCAATACATATGCATGGGTTGTGATAGAGTGATGTTATGTGCTGATGATGTTGTGGATGTCTGTCGTTTGTATGTGTATACATAAACATGAGGTTAACCGTTACACGAGATCCGGTGCGGCTGGATCTCGGCCCTTAACATAGCGTCGAGTTCGGGAGGACCGAGGACCGAGGAGAGAGGAAAGCGAAGAGTTCGAGGATCCGGTGAAGACTTTCCATTATTATCCTTTACTTTTTGGAAACTCTCGGTTAATATACCGTTTATGTAACTAGCCAGTGGGCATTTTATATCAACATATCAGTTACACTCTTGTTCCGGTGCTCTACTCTGATGAAAAAATTTTATACTGCTTTTGAAAAGTTGGGATGTTACAACGGGGCTATAATTACAAGGTTGCAGCGGATCTTTGGTGGGGTTCCTCCAGGAGATTTGAATTGGCAGTATGATCTGCAACTGAGATGGCTAAGAGTTGCAACTAACTATGAGGAAGAAATGGATGAAGTGCTCAGAATGAAGGTGAAGCGCATGGATGAGCAAGGGAGGCTAAGCCAATGATATCCAATTTTTATGGCCTCTTTGTAGTATAATGTTCCTAAATTCTTCTCCATCTAGTTTGTATGGATATGAATTGGTATCGTGGGGATATGGGAGAATGGATTTGGTCTATTTTCTTCAGTTGTCTTAATATTGGGATGGTTTTACTTGCTTGAGGCCTTGGTTGTGTTATGATGGTGAGGATTTGAGTATTATTCCTAATGGAAAAACCCCATTTCGTTGGTCCAACTTGTGCCTTTCATCTTTCTTTTTCGTTTTTTTTAATAGAAAGGGTCTTCTAAGACCGGATGTGAAAACACATCCAGTCTTAAAAGTTCATTTTTGTTTTGTGATAGAAAGGGACAATTGGATGTGTTTTCACATCCGGTCTTAAAAGTCCCTTCTTCTTTTTTGAACGATTGAAAGGGACTTTTAATACCTAATATTTTAAAAGTTTGGTCATAAAAGTCTGACTTTTAAGACCTTATATTTTAAAGGTCCGGTCTAAAAAGTATTTTTTAAGATTGGCTGCGTATCCGGTCTTAAAAGTAACAGAACCGCCTATATCGAGACTGGTCCCATATCCGGTCTTACGAGGCATTTTTTGTCCGATCTTAGAAGCCTTTTCTTTACTAGTGAATGTGCAAAGTTACTATAACTAGAGGTATAACTAATAAAGTCTTCCGCTGTTACTCTTAATTTTAAAGTTTATATATTATATATTTAAGATTATTTCTATATTTATTTCAATATGTGGCATTGGAGCCTTGATTTTGATCTCTCTCAACCTGCTATTTGTTTATATGATGCATTGGGTTTAAAATTATGTTTTTCAATTTGGAAAATATTTTGAGCATCTACTGATTTTATCAGCTTAATTAGGGATGATCAAAAAACCAGAGGTCTAGTTTGACCGGTCCTGACCCGACCCGGTTAGGTAAAAAAATGGTACAGGATTATATTGAGCATATCAGACCAGACTAGTCTACTCGGGCCGAATCGGAGCTCAGGCCAAGGGATAAAGCCCCTTGGTCTGGTCCTGTCTAGCCCAACTAAATTTGTTTTTCTTAATCGCCATTCACCACTTATATATTGCCTTAGGGTATGTTTGGTTTGAGGGGAGGGGAGGGGTGGGAGTAGGAGGGAAAGTTGAGAGAGAAATTTTTTCTCTCATCTTTAAAAAATTGCCCATAGATAATTTTCAATATTCCTAAAATATACTTTCAACAAAAAGGAATATTCCCTTCATTAATAGGCAAATGGTCAATGTCCTCCAAAAGATTTTTCCCCTTCCCTCCCCTTCCCTCAAACCAAACATACCCTTAGGGTTAGCAATCGATCGTGTCTGTGTCTTATTGCCATTGTCACAATCTTAGTCTCTTCTCTTAATCACTATGTTAGAGTCTTAGCATTAGGCATTCCATCTGCACTTGGCACTCCGTCCGGCATCCACAATCGGCTTTTTGTCCGATCCTGCGTCCACATTCGGCACTTCGTCCGACATCTGCACTTATACAATCAAAGGCTTTCGACCTTGCTTAGCCGTCACTCCTCAGCTCAGAGCCTTAGGCTCAGCCCTTAGTTCTCTCACCTCCTTCTTCTTTGACTCTTCTAGATCTAGGGGCCTCTCCTCATCTCCTCCTCAGTCTGTCGACAGCCAGGTAGGAATTTTGTTTTGCCCTGTGTATCAATATGAACTCTGAAGCAATCAATCAATTTCTTTAGCAAAATCTGGACTCACTCCTAAATTGGTCTGTTCCTGGACTCAATTTCTTCAGCGGCACCTCACAAAGCTGAAGAAATTAATCGATCGATCTCTACTTGGACTCGATTTCTTCAACAGCACCTCACTGAAAGCCTGAAGGAAAAAAATCAAACAAATTCTAGACTGCCTGGGCTGGTCTGCTTCAGCTGGACCGGTTTGGACCAAACTAGACTTTGGATTGACTTGTCTAGCCTGTGGTTGTATTAGGACCAAACCTGAGGTTGAGGCCAAACCCAGTCTGATCTAGTTCATAATCAACCTAAACTTAATCTTCAATTCAATTTGTTTGAGAGTTCGATTACTGGCACTGAGATGAAACTAACTTTGGTCTCCGATTTGAAAAATCTGAACTCATACTATGCTTATATTATGCATTTCACATGATTTTGTTTATATACTCGTGTTCTGGTGATGGGAATAGAATAATTGTGTTCATGTTGTGCCGTCATTGGAATTATTGAAAGAATTTTTGTTATCGCGTTTCACTTTCTTGTATTCAAGTACGAAAATTCTTAGAAATTATTAGAACATGATCTCCATGAATCCTTGTTTGATGTTGGTGCATATTTATTAAGTTATTGTGCACGTTGTGTTTTGAAATTGTTTATGAGATCATTGTCATTGAAATCGCCAGAAAACTCTGTAGAATCATGGGATATATGCTACCTGGAGCTTCAGTTTTGATGGGTCTTCAGGATCTGCATTTGGGTCAGAATGGTGGATGGGTCAGGCATTAGGGATGCGACTGAAGGTTGGGGACGAGCAAAAATGGTGTAGTTTTTTTTTTGGGTATCCCACCCGATTCACCAGAACCTTTGGTTCTGACTAATCCGGATTTCGCCCCGCGTCGGGTCCACGGTCGTGGGGGAAGAGCTCCAACACCATTTTCACAATTTCCACGCCTCGAACCAAGGACATGGTGGTGGGAAAGCAAGTCCCTTACCACTTGCTCTCAATGGTTGTTGGTAACGGTGTAGTTTTTGCTGATCCAGAAGGCATCCTCACAGATACCAAACCATGACGTTTTTTTTTTTTGTTGCTAAAAGGGAAGGCCTGGGGCCTAAATTACAAATAACAAATTACATCAATGGGGACACTAATCCCAAACTCTCCTGGATAATCCAGGTCCTCAAATCAGAAGGGTACTCATTCAGAAAGATAGAACAGGAAATGCCCCTCTTTGCTAATGCATCCGCAACCTGGTTAGAATCCCTAGGGATACATCTAACATCAACTTGCCACGTGAGGGACAACAAATCTCTAGCTTTCAAAATGACATTACTACAAGTCAAACAGTCGTGGTCCAACAAAAGGTTAACGACAGCATCCGCATCAGACTCCAAGATGATCTTTCTGAAGCCAAGGTCCCAGGCAATCTGAAGCCCTTCAAGAACAGCCCATTCCTCAGCCTCATTCGCCCGACAGTCACCAATCATCTTTGAATAGCCAAGCACCCACGTACCCGTCCAATCTCTAATCACCCCACCACAACCGGCGTGAGTTGTAGTCCTAGCACTTGCCCCATCCACATTCAACTTTAACCATCCAGTTGGAGGTTTCTCCCATCCTTCTGACTGATACTCGGTAGACAGAGACGACCCACCTGCACCATCAGAAGCAGAAATAAAACTCGACCAAATCATGTGAATAGACGCACCCGGGTTAGAAGGCTTTATGAAATTGTCATTAAAAATACAATTATTCCTCCATTCCCACAACTTCCATATAGCGACACCCAAAAATAAATTCCAGTACCTTCCCCAGTTGACTCCCACCTGATGACTCAGATTAAGAACCAACCAATCTCTCAAATCCAGGGAGAAAAAGGAAGTCACATACCTTGGCTTTATCAAAGAAGCCCACATGTTTCTAGCATACACACAGTCACGCAGAATATGCAAAATATCCTCTACCTCACTCCTACACATACCGCATAGAGGCGAATCATGGGCCCAAGAGCTTCTCCACAAATTAGTCGGCAACTTGTTCAACACCACTTTCCACATAAATACCCGAATTCTCTCAGCTCTGCCCCATTTCCCTATAGCCTTGAAAATTTTATCCCTACTACACGAGGGATGTGACTCCAGCAAAAAATAGGCACTCCTAACAGAAAAGACTCCATCCCCCGTCAGACCCCAGATTAGGCAATCATGCCCTGCATCCATTCTTGGTGGAAGCACAGCAGCAATCTTCCTAACCCCCGCAGAGTTGACCACAGAAGATATTTTATCAACATTCCAGTGTCCACCATCACTCCAATCCGCCACCACCGAGCTTGCCTCTTTCGTAGACAAAGGTCGTAAGCAAAAGTCCTGCAGGGTCACATCGGCCCCAATCCAGGAATCATTAAAAAAGCTAATAGACATTCCATTTTTGACAAGCCACCTAGAGCCCCTATCAACAATATGACGTTGCTCACAAATGAATTTCCATAGTCTAGAATCACCGGGCCTGTAGTTAATGAGGGAATCCTCGTCTCTAATCATATATTTCTGAAAGAGAACGTCAGCCCACAAGCCTTTTGCTCCTTTCACAAGGTTCCAAGCTAGTTTAGCCCCACAAGCTTTATTAACCGAAGAGAGCCTCCTGAGACCCAATCCCTCGACCTCTTTAGGTTTCGTAACTTGGTCCCATCCAATAGGGTGAAAGTGCGTACCAATACCATCATGACCCCATATAAAATTTCTTTGCAGCCGCTCAATTTCATAACACACACTCAGAGGAAGCTTGGCAACCAACATGGTATAAATAGGAATAGTACTAATAACAGACTTGGCCAGAGTAATTCTTCTCGCCATAGAGAGACTATTCGCTTTCCAAACACTCAATTTCGTTTTAACTCTATCAATCACATACTGGAATTGCTCTCTAGGTCTTCTATTCCGAGAAAGAGGAAACCCGAGATATCTTCCAATATCACAAGAAATATTCATTTTAGTTATGCTTTTGATCCGGAGTTTGGTATGCAAAGGAACTTTAGGAGAAAAGAATATAGATGATTTAGCAAGGTTAACCTTACCACCTGAAGCAGACATGAACTTTTGGACACAATCCATCATAATACCGGCTTGAACGTTCGTAGCAACCCCAAATAGAAGTAAATCGTCCGCAAACATTAAATGCGAAACACTCGGGCCCTCCTTCGTTACAAAGATAGGCACCCATCGACCATCTCCAACATAATCACATATCAGATGCGAGAGTTTATCCATACATAGCACAAAAAGAAGGGGAGAAATTGGATCCCCCTGCCGAAGACCCCTCCGAGGCCTAAAAAACTCCGTTTTCGAACCATTCCATAGGACATTATAGGAGACCAGGAAACGCAATCCAGAATTAGACTGATGAAATCACCGTCCAATCCGATCTCCAACAAGACCTTTCTCAGAAAATCCCAACTTATCCTATCGTAAGCTTTCTCCATATCAATTTTCATAGACATGACGTTTTTCACAATGGGAAACACATAGTTTCACTTAAATTGTTGGGCATGTGGATTGGGCTACAAGGATTGGGCTCATCGCATTTTGGGCAATTATTTTACATATATAACGTCCCTTTGTTTTTCGGATAAAAATAATTGGGCCGTTCTGGTTTTTGGACTCAATAAAAAAAATGGGGTTTTGTACCGTATTTACTAACTAGGCCTGGTGTTGTGGGCTATTATTTTGAATTCTGCTTTTGAATTTCTATTTTTTACTTCATTTTTTGGGCATTTTCTTTTAGGGCATTTAAAAAATATGAGTTGAAATTATTTTACATATATAACTCTGCTTTCATCAAGACACGAATGAGTGTTGCAGTAATTCTGAAGCTGATAGCCGCTTGGCTGGATTTCTTTCCAAGCATAATTGCAGACACTATTTACACTCAGTTAACAAATTTTGTGGTATTTCAGGATCTCGCTTGTTCAAACAAACTTCACTGTTGACCTGCCACTGTATAAATGTTTCTATTTTAGTCACATGTTTAACTATAAATTGAACAATATCAATATATCAGATAAATTCAATGTTTCACATGCACTTGTCCTCGTCGTCTTTAATTAACCAAGGCATTTATTTGTTAATTAACGTAATAGAAAGACAATCATATAATGCAAATGCGCTAAATGTTAAACTGTTAAAAGTGTTATTATACCCAATGAAGATCACGCCAAGGGCGCTGCCCTGTGAACATTTCAATTATTACACATGCCAAGCTCCATATATCAGCGCTATGTGCTTCATCCGAGCTGCTATATTCATGTTTTGCAATAGTCTGTAAGAGAAACATTATTGTTTATTAAGAACTGATTTGTAAATTACTTCCTCCGTCCTCTTATGTTAGGTTCTATTAACCGAATTGTGTTATTCAAGAGAATAGTTAAAAGTAATAAATATGTAAGAAATATACTTATCTTTCTAAATATGTTCTTATTTATAAATGGGTAAATGAGAGAGAGTAATGTTAAGAAAAATGATGAAAGAAGATATACGGGGGAAATTAATTAGAGCTGACAGTTCAAAAATGCATTTAATGCTCAAATTTATTTACTGTTCAACACGGAAAAGCCCGATTTTAAAAATAAGGGATGGACCAATTCAAAAAATATGACCTTGTAACTAGGGACAAAGGGAATATGATTATATATGTAGTATCAAAATGCATATTTACTTCTGGAGCGACATAATGTGAAGTTCCCCACATGGAGTGACGGCCCATAGATTCATTTACCTGTTCAACACAGAAAAGTCCAATAGGGACTATCATAATTCCATGGGTGTTAAAAAAGTGAATTAAGATGAAAAATGAAGTAATGTGAGGTGTAGGCTAGGGTTGAGTGAAGTTAAGAATGAAACGTAATTTTATTTGAGTGTGAGAGAAAGTAATTTGTCTCCTACATGCAGTAATGAGAGATATTCAAGTACAAATTCAATAAGCTTTACAAAGCCGTTTCCACAAGTATGTTATCGGGCTTGATGTCCCTATATAATCATAAAAGTAAAGGAGAAAAAGTTTAGAGGGGAGATTGAACATCTTCCGCAATGCCCTCCCTCCCTCTTGCTTGATAATTGTTGAGAAAGCATATTAATCAGGAAAATATTAAAAAATATGAAAAATAAGCCTTTTATTTAGAACCAAAATCAACTTCTCAGTTTCTACATTAAATGCTGGAGTGTATTTTGTATGGAACTAATGCAGTATTGCATATAAGTAGGTAAATGTATGTATACCTATGGACTACTCTTTTGTTATGTAAGTAAGCCAATGCAGAGAGAATTTGTGCAGTGGTATCTCGAACTAAACTTGCTCGGAAGGCACCTACTTCACTTATGTACTTTGTGAGTGTGCCGGTTTCAACATATTCCATGAATAGCCATAGCTGGTTTCTAACCTATTCACGCTTAAACCGATTTATAAATTAGACACACGCACACAAAAATGAAACATATGGCAACACCAGAAACAATTAATGAGACACAATTTGATGCTTTTTGTCTCATAAATCAGTGCACAACTTACTCTTTCAGCGCCATAGTACTTCACAATATTTGGATGTTCAAGTTGGCTGAGAATTTGGATTTCCTAAATACAAAAAGACACACCTGAAAATCTTTAGCTTTCTGGTTTTTCAAGGGCGGAATCTTCAGCTTTGGAGGATGTATATATAAATCCAGATGGGGCAAATAAACATGGTAATAAAAGACGTACCTTGATTAGAGAACTTGTGTTGTCAGGGTTTTTTAGTGTCTTTACTGCACACAAGTAGCCGGTTACTCTGTCGAGAATGAAGAACAAAACACATGCTAGTTTTTTATGGCTACACAAGTGTCTACATAATTCTTAAGCATTGACTAAGAGAAATTATGAAATTAAGAAAATAAGATCAAAATACCACTAATATCCTTTTTATAAGTTTAGTTTGGAATTTATTTTTATTTTTATTTTTTTATTATGAGTCCACTTGAGAGTAATAATGATAATGTTACAATTTTGCGTCTATTAAATGTAATGAAAAAAATGTATTTATTAGAGAAAGGTAAGAGAGGGTTGAGATTACTATTCATAAGTGAGAATAAAAATGGAAAAATGCATTAATTTAAGATATATTTTAATGATTTAACTAATTTTCCTTGGCGTGTGAAAATTAGGTAAATTAAACTTATAAAAATGGCTAGAGTGATATGACTTTAGTGGGGAATTATTGTATACGTACTTGTGAAAGGCAACATGAACAAATGCGAGTCCAACCATTCCAATAGGGGGTCCCTTATTTCCCATTGAGTAAAATTTGAGGTACAAGATACTAAATTAGCAGCATCACAGTTGTGTTGATGAACCAACACAGTGTTCAAAGAAGAAACAACTCCAAATTCTGTAGCCCCGGTAGGATCCCCTGTTTTGCATTGGTTAAAGTTAGAGGTAGAAGAGATTGAACGAGCGACATCATAATTCTGTTGATCAACCAACTCGTCAGTATTCAAAGAAGTGGCTTCCATGGAGCTGATATATTGTTCTAGTTCCAAGCCCAGTTTAATCATTTAAGCAACCATCATATTTCAGAACAATTTCATCATCAAAGCATGCATGTTCTTTACCACTTTGGTCCTTTTATTAATTTTATTTTTTTTTTGTCATTATTATGAGTCCACCTCAAGAGTAATTAATAGTGTTACAATTTTACCCTTATTAAATGTAATGAAAGAATAAATTAATTCATGTTGGAAAGAGAGAAAGGTGAGAAAAAGATTTGAGGATGACATTATTAAATTAGGGTTAAATTGGGAAAATGTATCTTTATAAAAAAGACCAAAGTGGTAAAAGTATGTTTACGACTAACTCAAGAAAATGTCTATAACATATGTATTGCTGTGGAGCAACGAAGTCAAGTGTATGGGTTAGTATATATATTTACCAGAGCAAAATCATATATATAGGACAGATTAACAAGTTATGCTCTGGAATTTGGTTGACATAATAATGTTTGTTAAGAGAAGGGGAAGAAATGGCACACCCGGATTTTCTTGAGTTTCTCTCTTAGGGACATAAATAAGTTGAGAAAACATAAAGATCAAGAACACAAGACATAACGAGATTGAATAGAAGTTTTGCTTGGTCCATCATGTTACGTGATAAGATGGACAAAGCAATAGATATAGAAATTGGGACTTCATAAAAATTGGGACAAAGCGATAAATTACTTGTGTACTCTTTTCATCTTAAAGCAACAACATAATAAAACTACTTTTCGGTTCAGAAACTATGTATAGCATATTATGTATTCTTTAAAGTTATACTAATGCTTGTTAGGTCAGTGACAAAAGTTATATGAACATTGTACCATGTTGATAGTTTTGTCAACAAACTCACAATTTCTTGTCTCTTTCTTCTGTTCTACTCAGAAGACACGCCGGGAAATCTTTAACCTTCTGATTCTTCAAGGACGGAAGAATCTTCACTTTTGAAGGATACAAATCCAGGAGCAACAAATAAACAATGTAATAAAAGACGTACCTTAATAAGAGATCTTGTGTTGTCAAGATTGTCAGGGTCTTTTGGTTTCTTTACTGCAGATAAGGCTCCGGTTACTCTGTAAATAATGAAAAATAAACACGTTTTTTATGGTTGCACAAGTGCCTACACAATACATTAATTATTGACTAAGAATGATGAAATTAAGAAAATAATATTAAAATATCAAGTTAGTGGGAGAATTGTACACACACATACTCCTCTAATCCTGTTTATAAACACTTCCAACATGTTTGACATAGTCAAAGAAACGCCTTAAACTTAATGAATTTTGCTATAAACTTCAATAACTTTTCCAACTTTATCTTTATCTAATATATTTCTTGTAGTTCATAATATAGAGCACTTTAACTAATTCATGAGAAATAAGAAGTGACTGTTAACTTATTAAATATATCCTAAATGGATTTTTTTTTTCACTTTTACCCTTATTTGAAAATGTACTTAAAATTTTAATAATGAGCGGGCAAAATTGAAAAGATGTATTAATTACAGAGACATAACTAAAAAAATTAGTACCAACTTACAAGTGAATTATATTTTAGATCAAGTTATTCTTTTATAAGCCTTTATATTGTAAACAGGACGGAGTACAGTATCCCTCATAAGAATAAAAATCAACAAAATAATAAATGAAGAGCAAAAATGTACATTCATATGAAAAAATTAGTGAGGTGCCTTGTAAATAAGATTAAAATTAAGAATTTATTTTCTCTGCACTTTAAATAGGACAAGGGGAGTACTCGTGAGAGGGAACATGATCAAATGCGAATCCACCACTCCCAATAGGGGGATCCCTTATTTCCCTTTGGCTAAAACTTGAGGTAGAAGAGCTTGCAGGAGGAGCAACATCATAATTGTGTTGCTGAACCAAGTCAGTATTCAAACAAGGGGCTTGGGTGGGTCTGGTATATAGTTCCTGTTCCATGCCCTGCTTGATCATTAAATTGAAGCAACCATTATATTTCATAAAATCATGTTCATTACTTAATCAAGTGTATTGATGACTAAACTTCTCAATGATGTCAAGTGTATGGGGTTAATATATAGCAGTTAAGAGAAGGGAAGAAATATATGGCACACCTCGATTTTGCGGCTTAACGCAGATACAAGGGTCAACAAAGAAAGAAAACCCACATCACTTGGTTCAGCGTGTGATCTGGAAAACCGGTACTGTAGGGTCATGTTTAAAGCAACAGCAATAACTCGGGGGTAAAAACTAGTCGATGGTGAGTGATAGTCGTGAGCGGGACTGATTTGCTTCAAATGGGTATAGCACAAAATCTGCAGTGCTGCAGAAATAGCGACCACGTAATTGGACACCGTTTCAGAGATGTAAAGTAAGATCATGTTAACGTTCATCTTAACGGTAAGGAGTTGATGGTCAAGAGCTGAAAGTAAAGGGTTTGATTTTTAAACTTTTTAAAGTGAGGGAGGAGGTTATCTGCAACTGAGTTAAAGTTGAGAGGGTTATTTGTATTTTGGCCTAAAAACGATTAAGACTTGTTTTTTCTTATTGGAATCCTTGAATATCAAGGTCATGTTCCTTGAATTCCAGATATGTGTAACTTTTAATTTTTGTATGGCTAAAATCCGAAAAGCCTCCCTAAACTTTGGGTATGTTGTGGATCTCCTCTCTGATCTATATAAGTTAAAAACTAAGACTTCTGATGTTTCGTATTTTTGCCATCAACCTCCTTACTATTAAACTCAATGATTTATGCCATCTCACCGTTTTTTTTTTTATTGAACAATATCCCATATCACTCTAATGAATAACACTTGGCATAGACATGAAGTTTAGGTATTTTAAATATTTTATGAAGATTTGAAAAATGTCTAGAGTCATTATGTCATTTCCTATTAAAATAGGTTTTCTCCCCCACCAGCCAATAATTGATTCTTAATAACCATTGCGTTTCGGGGATCAATGATGGTGGCGCCAAGAGGAGAGGTAGGTATTTTGATGTTCCATTTTCAAAGGGAAACCAAGTATTTTTCTCATATGAATTTGTACCTTCTTTTGACTGGTTCTTTTACTTTCTAGTGTAAATTTTTATATATATGCAAGTCGCGTCCTCAATCTGATTATCGAGCTCTAACAAGAATCTCCTTTTTTTTTTTTTGGCCTTTTTTTGGTTCCTTAAATAAATAAATAAAGTCCTTAGCTGGTTCAATATCCACCCTGAAGGATCATTCTTATTGTTGGATTATTTAACCTCCAATACCACAAATGGAACCAAAAACATAGGGGGAACAACTCAAGCAAAGGCTCAATGAATAACCGTTTGAAGAAATTGCTTGTCCTTCGTCAATGGAAGGCGAAAACCTCGTCCTCGTCTATGGGTGAGAGTTCACGTTCTTTGAAAAAATTTCCCACCTCTCGCTAATACCACCTAAAATGTTTTAACAAGTAAATGACATAATGACCCTATGCATTTTTAAAATTTTAATAATAGCTACAGTATACTTTTAGTCCTTTAAATTTACACTATGTATGCTTTTTGTCCCATAACTATATAAAATATACTTTTAGTCATATATTTATAATGTTTTTAATGTGGCTGATGACTTCCTATTTTTAATAGATTTGAGACATATTTTGATATATTTGGGAAGTTTCCGAGCAAAAAAATATATATTTGGGAAGTCATCAATACTAAATTGAAGAGATTTTATTGAAATATTAAGAGATATAAATCTGGATACATTATTTATTGGGGTTTCAATTTCAAATAAAAGTTTTTGAGTTTAGAAAATAAATAATAGTAATAAGAAGTTTTAAATAAATTTAGTTCTATTATTATTATTATTATATCATTTCTTTTTGTTCTTTGGCGTAAGGATCAGGACCAATTCATTGCTTTTTGGCAACGTTTTGGATTTAACAAATGGGCCCCACGGATCTTTGTGATGGCAATTGATTAAAAAGAACCAAGCTGCATCGTTTTGAAGGGGGGCCCAGGGATTGAAAGAATTGATTAATTGAAGACCTAAACAAAGCTGGGGTGTCGGCTGGAAAAAAAAAAAAACAGAACCGAGAATTGCAGCGGCCGAACAAGACAGAGGGGAACGAAAAAAAGAATAGAACAGAGGAGCGACTGGAACGAAAGAGGAACATAGCAGAGGAGCAGCACGACCTTCGACCTTCTTCTACCTCTCTCGCCGGCGGCTTCCCTCTCCACCACGGTCGCCGGCGAGCCCAGTCTTGACAGCAGTTGGAGGCGAGAAGGGGAAAGCAGAGGCGCAATAGTGGGGGCTGTTCGTTTAACTTTACTCTTTTGCCTGTGCCTTTGATTCCTTTTATTCTGCCTCTGAACTTTGATTTTATGCTTGCTGTGATGAACTTTGTTAAAGCCATGTTTGGCTAGTTTGTTTTGCAACCTAGGTACCTATGAACTTATGAGTAGATTAGACTTTGTTTTCATTATTTAGTTAATTTTGATATTAATTTTGGTTACTTAATCGTATTTAGCTTTATCTATTTAGTGATTGGCCATCACTAAATATGATTTTGAGAATTAGGATTTACCTTGAAGAAGGGGATTTTAATTAAGCTCTGAGATTAAGTAATATGGGATTAGATTACGATTTAATTTGCGATTAGGATAGACATATACCTAATGACCCCATATAATTGTTGAAGAGTGTGTCCGAGTTTTATTGCCTCTTGAGTAACTATGTTAGACATAACAAGTTATACCCAAGAGAGGGTTGTAAGTGGACCGACAAGCACTTATGGCTAATTATACTCGAGATTAACAAAATTGATATTAAGGCTAATTAAATTAGTGAAATCAAGGTTTATGAAGCTAATAAGGGATTAGTGACTCTGGGTTGCTCATTTGATTATTATCGTAGTTTGTTTATTTTAATTCTAGTTTTAATTCCTGTTATCTTAATTAAATTCAATCTGATTTGCTCAACTTAAATGAAATTGTAAAATTAATGCTTAACCAAAGTTTGTGATACCAAGTCCTCGTGGGAACGATACTTTTCTTATCACTTTATTACTTGATACGACCCGTATACTTGCGGAGTTATAGGCTTTAAAGTTTTGCCCTATCAGTGGCTAACGAAAAAATCAAATTAAGTGATGACCGTATAAACTTAATTAATAATTGTGTAATTAAATACTATTAATTTAAAATTTAAAATGTGCAAATTGAAAAATATCTACAAACCTAATCAATCAATATCAAAATCTCGATTGTATTAAAAAATTATTTTAATAATCTAAATATCAAAACATCAATTTTGTTTGTAGTGATTTGTTGGTTTATTTTAATTTAATAATCTAAATATATTATATTAAAAAATTAAATTTACATATGCTTTGTTAGCCGCACAATCATCATTTGAGTATTTTACGTCAACATTTTCCTTTAGCAATATTAATGGTGTTAGCAATAGTATTACACGGTGAAAGATACGTACGCGTACTGTAACACTAACTCTGATGCTTATTGAATGCTTATATGTGATAGATGATAACTATACATCTGTTGTGTGCTTATGTACTGTTGGGATACATTTGTTGTATGCTCATGTACTGTTGGTATACAACTGCTGAGTGCTTATGTATTGATTGCTGCGGAAATGCCATGAATATCTGTCATACATAAACTATTATATAAGTATGAGGTTAACTGTTACCTGAGGTCCGATGGGTATTGGACCTCAGATCTGTCTAAGGTTCAGGAAAGGAACCAGGATCAGAGAAGGTACCAGTAGATGGAGCCGTGAAAAGGCACCGATGGATGGAGCCGTGAAGAGGCACCAATCGAGATAAGAGCCGAAAGAAGTTTAACAGAGCCTACTTTCTGCCATGGATCTAATAAAGTTACTTCAAACAGTTTGGTGCCGAAGGCAGGGCTAGTCTTGTGGGTCAGTCAATAAGTCACCGTGAACTCGGTGAGACTCCCATGATATATAGACACCTGCCTGGCCAATCTGTTTGATTAGCTGAGTTAGGTTCATTGCCCCAAGTCTAGTTAAGGCTTGGTCTAGGTTGTATAGTTACCATGTAAAAGATGTAATTATGCAAAGCTCTGTATATTGTATCACATGAATATTCCTTCGGGATTTTCAATTTAACCAGCAAATGTCAGGTATCATCATTTGTCGGGGCATTTTACATCAGTTACTCATTGTCCAAAACATTAGTGCATGCTCTCTGTTTCCGCATTACTCTGATGTAGCACCTCAAACTCTGTTGTTTATTTCTAAAACTATATTTTCCTAAACAATAAGTGGTATAGAATTTGGGGTGTTACACTTCTAGGAAGTTTCTTGGCTCATACTAAGCATAAAATTTCTGCTTTTTTTTTTTTTTTTTGGTAATGAACTTGATTATTCTTACAAACAGTAATATGGGTTCGCGAGTGGAGTAAATGATATGAGTCTGTACTAGCTGACGATAACTCATTTTAATACTGGTTTCTTATTTTAAGCTAGATCAACATTCACCATGAACATGCGAGAGTGCTTTTCCAAAAAAGAGAAAAATAAGATAAAAGAAACGGAGACTTCAAGGAAAGAATAGTTTCTTGATCGAGAAATATATTTGCATACAATTTTGAAGTCTAGGCATTGACTCTTTGAGTATAGGCAATTTAAGAATAAAAATTAACAACTTAGGTATATACAGTAACAACTTGGAGAGCTAAATTGTCAATATCTATACCCAAGTTGTTAATTCTTATACTCAAGTTGTCAACACCCAAACTTCAAAATCCTAGATTTTTTTTCAAAACACCTATTTATCATTTTGCAAATTTAGTAGATATCTCGAGGTTTTTGTAATTCCAATAGTATTTTTCAGCCATTTTCCCAAACTTAGAAACATACACACAATTTCTTTAATTTTTAAAACTTGATAATACACCCACTGAACTTGTAAGTCTCTATACAGATAATTCCAAATTGAAAAATCAATTTAATATCACACACAAACTTTATGGGTAAGTACAATTAGGTCCCAAGGAAGAGATTCAAACAGGTTTATACTCCTCACTCATCATTGGGATTTGTTCGTAATCAAGTTCTTTACTTGAGACCTCATTGTAATTTTACCTTTTTTTTATTCCTTTTTCATAACCATATTCCACTCCATACATAATATGAGCCTCTCATTCCCCATCACTCATAACTCTCCCCCTAGAAACAAATAATTATAATCATAAGTCGTACCATTATTCATTCAGTGGGTGAGACTATTGTTGAGTCTTGTAATTATTAGTCTCATCCAGGTACTGCTGATACACGTATGACATAATTCCCCAAAAGGCAAGCACCAGAGAGATCACCTTTAACCCATTCATACTGTCATGCAACAACAACACAGCCAAAATTGGCACAATAGGCAAACCCACAATACCTATGGCATTAGAAAACAAAGAAGACACCTCCATAATCAAACTCAAACACCCCAGTGCATAAACTTGCCATGTTATAGCAGTAAAGCTCAAGGTCAACACATAACTTGCCTTCCCCATTTCATACTCCTCCATTTCTCCTCTCAAACCTCTAAACTCTCCACTCCCAAACAGCCCTATCACTGTTGCCAAACATGCAACAAGTGACTGATACACTAACAATTCATAAATCCCCTTGAAGCTTTTGTTTTTCATAATTTTGCTGAATGCAAGCTGTGTCAGAGAAAGAAGCAATCCATACCCAGCTGAAGCACCGACGGTGGTTAAGAAACCAATCACATATTTCTTCTTTTCTGAAACTTGATTGCTGGATTCTGCAGAAGAACCAGTTTGAAAAACAAGGAGAATGGAGGAGATTGTTAAGAGGACTATAGAGTTTATGATGTAAGGTGTGAATTTCTGCGAGTTAAGGAAGAAGGAGAAGAAGGCATTGAAGGCTAATCGTGAGGAGCAAATAAGAGAATATGTAGAAACAGGAAGGTAAGAGAGACCAGTAGAGAACAAGAAGCAGTCCAGTGCAAGAAGAAGGCCAAGGGAGGCATAGACACTGGCTAGCATAAAACCAGAAGGTTGCTTATCATCATTATTACTGTGAATGGTGTTTTGTGCAGTGGAGTGTTTGGATGCAGGAATAGCATAAAACGGGAGAAGAATAGGGAAACCCACAAATTGGACAAGTGTTGCTAGCCATTTGCTCTTCCCTCCTTGTTGGTAGTACAGTCTTCCCAGGAGTATTGCACTTGATTGCCCCACCAACACAAGAACAGCGTAAAACCCTATTCTTAACCAATACTGATATTCCTTTTTCATTTTGTTTACCGTGCTAGTTTGGCTACACAAATTACCATCACCCCCATTAGTAGTAATTGTTTCGGTTGCTCCTTCAGATACTGAAAAAACAAACAAAATGAAAATATTAGTCCATGAACTCTACTAAAAACAGTTAATAAGCAACGGAATTCCGTTGCTAATTGGTGACCGTCTATTTGATGTGGGAATCGTACAATTCCATCGCTAATCCTCTCTTTTTTTACTCTCTCTCTCTCTCTCTTTAAGGAGATATGAGTGTGAAATATGTAGCAAATTTTTGGTGTGTGATTCGAAATTTCAGAAGTGGAAGAGAGATCAAATTTATGTATGCATACGCTATTAATTGACCCTCACCTATTTCGGGAAGATGGACTTCTTGAGATTCTCCCATGGCAAATTCTTACAAATTTCAGAAGAGAGAAGGAGAAGAAATAATGGTTATTGCGCTGTAATACTCCACTTCGTTATTTTTATATTTGACGTTCCTCATAAGTTCATACGCTTTTCATTTAACATCCAAGTTGTATTTGACAAGTAATTACAACGAAAATGAATTATTGGGGAAACCAAAAAGCCATTTTATCGTTTAATTTTTTTAAAAAAAAATTGTATTATTTTTGCTTTAATTAGTGTTCATCATTTTGCTTACCGCAAATGCACGGGTCGCAAGTAATAGTATAGTGATAAAAAAGAGTGTTGTTCCATAAGATCATGACAAAAGTGAACTAATTAATGTAACCATGTTCTTAACTAAGTTGAATGAAATCATTTAAAATTGATCAAGTTCAATAAGGATTTTTTTTTTTTTTTTTTTTTTTATGAAAACAATAAAAGTGAGCAGTGAAAAATGGAAAATTGATTATAATTTAAAGAGATTAAAGGTTTAGAATTACTTCTTCCCCATTGTATTTCATGGAACTATGCAATTATCTACTTATGTTGTTTAAGTGAGTAAGATTGATTTTTAATCTTCATTAAAATATTTAATCTCTTGTTTGTATTAATTAATAAAACTATCTTTCCAATACAATCATTCAATAGACTATGCTAGGTCATCAGATATCATCCATTTTATTCATAAACTTTAAGTCTAACATGATTTTTCTTAAGTTCAATTGTAAGAGATATTATGTGATCTAAAAGAATGAAAATATGTAAAAGGTAAGAAGCACATGAAGCTGGAGCATTATATATATATATATATTATTGAATTGAATCGAGATTATCAAAATCAATGATTTTGGATGAAAGATGTAGAGAATGATCGTACGTGATCAAACCTTGTATATACTAGTTTTGAGAAGTTCGAAAGGGGGTGTTCTATTTTCTTGGTTGGTGACAACAACACAAGAGCTCAAAATTTTAATGGAGGGAGATTAAATTTTTGAGGTAAAAATTGAAAATTCGGCATTGAGCTTTTGTTTTTCATTTGCTTTCTCTTCTTTCTTTTGTCTTTGGTGAGCTATTATTTAGATAACCCTCATTTTGGATATTTAGTTTTATTATGGATTAGTCTATGATAATTTTTATGGTTAACTGCTTTAATATTATATTTGTTGATTCAATTCTATGATCGGTTAAACCTCAAAGAAG
This sequence comes from Acacia pycnantha, assembly GCA_025563575.1. Taxonomy (NCBI): domain Eukaryota; kingdom Viridiplantae; phylum Streptophyta; class Magnoliopsida; order Fabales; family Fabaceae; genus Acacia; species Acacia pycnantha. Next base: position 6,499,966 of record JAMWYP010000003.1, on the reverse strand, counting down.
AGAAATCTGATTGGGAATATTTTGGTGTACTAAAGGAGCCTGGACATAGAGAATTTAGACTAGATCTTCAATTAAATCGTGTAGGATTGAGTAGTCACATTAGGCTTGCACTTAATTTAGTCTAATTAAGTAATCACCTAGGACATTAGGGATTATCATAATTGGACTGCCTTTTAGTGAATCAAAAGACACTCCTAGATAAATAAGAGTCTTAGACTAGTAATTACAACTTTAAATGTAATTAAGAGGAGAAATTAGACTCTAAGCAATCAAAGCTATGATAATCCAAGCCATCGGTTAAGATCGAATCACCCTTAGCCTAAACCATAGTTAGGTTTGAATTTCCTTTTTTCGTTAGCTTTTATTCCTATCTTTGATTCAAATTGTGCTAACTCAAATTAAACAAAAGTATAAAATCATTGCTCAACTAAATTGTTAGTACCAAGTCCTCGTAGGAACAACACTTTTCTTGAGTTTTAGAATGATGATTTTCAGCGCCTCAAACTGGGTTAAAACCCCTAAAAAATGGACCTTTATCAAGATTACATTATTTAATTTGGACAATTGAGTGCCGGTGACCTTTATCAAGATTACATTATTTAATTTGGACAATTGAGTGCCGGATGACGATGACGACGACGACGACGACGACGACGACGACGACGACGACGACGACGACGACGACGACGACGATGGCGATGATGATGATGATGGCGATGATGATGATGATGATGATGATGATGATGATGATGATGATGATGATGATGATGATGATGATGATGATGACGACGACGATGACGATGATGATTATTTCTGACCTGTCCCACCTATAAATCTTATAATAGTATAATACCTAGATTTTCCAATCCTCATTAACCTTGTATTTTGGCAACCAATTAGCAAAATACAAAGGTGAATATGTGTCTCAAAAAAATATAATCTATTGGTTATATTTTTATCCAAATTTTACTATGAAATTAATACACAAATGGTTGATTTTGAGACTACATATAAGGGATATAAAATGTAATATAAATAGCACATAAAATTATGGTTATTTTATAACCAAAAGAGGCAAGAAAATATTATGAAAACACTTAGGTAAATTAAAGCGAATTAACAAAGACTAACTGGTAATTAAGCTTGCATTAATAAAGATTAGTTACATATGTCTTCAACATGATTGGAGACAAATAAAAAAATCATCCAAAAGGGGGCTGTCTTAATTTGAAATTAAGGGCCAATAAAGATGAATTAAATCTTGTTCAATAAAGCATTAATGACCATCATTAGCTAACAACAAGTCCTATAATGACACATGTAAATAAAAGGGAATTTGAGCTATTGTTTAGGAAGTTAATTAAGCTTCATAATCTGCTCCAATTGTCAAAGATTTTGCTTGGCCTTGTTGGAGCAATAAGAGCCAAGTATTTTAGGATATTTTCCCAAGAATTAAGCTAAATCCTCAAGTAATTAGTTTAACCAATGAGAACATTTGAGCCATGGATTATTGCCACATGGAAAATCAATCCAATGGCTAGGGAGAAAGGGGATGTCGCAGCAGCAATGAAAAGGGAGGATTGGATTTGAAAAAGTGAAATTTGATCTAATGGTGAAGAAGAAAGAAGAGCAAATGGATTACTTAAGGTGGGGACCACCTTAAGCTTGGCATTTTGTCTATAAATAGCAAGGTTCCCTCTCCATTTTCTTCACACCAAAAAAAGCAAGCAACATCTGATTTAGTGAGTGAGAAGGGCGAAAGTTTGAGCAAGAGGAAAGAGGAGCAAGATCCAAAGGTAATATTCTTGAGCATTAGCTTTTTTATTTTTAGTAGAATTGTAGTTTAATCTAGAAAATTGTAAATTAAATTCATTTTCATGTTTTTAAGGTCAAAAAGGGGTTTAAAACGAAAAATGGATAAAAAAAATGGTAGGAAATAATTTTGGAAAGCCAAAGATCAAAATAGCAAAAGTTGGGGAATTTCCAGTTTTGAGCTTTCTGAAGTCAGTTACATTGTAGGCGTTATTTTATACAGAAAATGAGCTTTAAAAATCACAAAGTTTTTCATGAATAAATTATACATCCAGGGAGTTATTTCTATATAAAATTTTTGATCATTAGAGTTCTGTACAAGGAATTACAAATTTTTGAAGTTGGGTCACATTTCAGGCTGTTAATCTGAATAATGACTGTTATACTGGGATTTTAGCTGATCAAATGATGCCTACAAATCCCAAATTTTTTCAGGGACATAATATACATAAGGGGATTTCTTAATGTGTAAAACACATAATTTTTAGGGTTTTGTACAAAAAGATGTGAATTTTTCAAGATAATCCATGTTTCTGGACCTAAAACTGGAATAGTGAAGGAAAATATTTAAATTGGGAATGATTCAGGCATGTTGAGTTTCATGGGTTATTTTTCTATGAAAATAGACATGTCAAGGGTCATTTTGGCTTTGGAAGAATATCATTTTGATTTGTTTACAATTAGTTATGATTTTTCAAAAAGAGACTGAAAAATCTGGGCTGAAATGTTGGAATTTCGTTTCAAAGCAAAATTAGGGGTAAAAATGCAATAATAAATCCACCAAGGGTAAAAAGGTCATAAGTGGCGAAAATATCACTTAGGATATTGTTCCTAGTAAATATGATATCATGGAAAGAAAATAATGCAGTGATAATGATATAGGATATCCGGGAAAGTCGGGAATCGGTACCGAAAAGGAATTGTACTACTAGCTATGCAAACCAAGGTATGAACGTGTACTGTAACTCTAACTCTTCTATGTCTTGTTTGCTTATATATGATTGTTTGATTCATGGAGTCATGGACAAGACAAGGTCTTTGGGTCATGCGCCATGGCTAAGTGATAAGTAGATATTTTATAATTAAATAAGGGTAGATTCTGGGATATATTGGATTGAATTTATAAAGATTTTGTAATTATTTAATTATTTTTATTACTTATCTATCTTTTAATTAAATATAGGATAAAAGAATATCATAACAGAAAATCTATTGATATCCTACTTATTTGTGCAGGAAATATTATGTGATCTAAAAGAGGCAACAGATTAAATTGAAAAGGATATAATAATATATTTATAATATATTATTATATCCTATTCAAATATAAAAACAAAGCATGAATAGATCACGTACAGGGGAATCAAAACGGAATTGATATTGGAAGAGAAGAAAAAACGCGTGGGCCCACAACCAATTGCAATATATATTAAGAGGCACACAGATTGCAGCAGGACGGAACGAAAAATTAAAAGAGGAACGAACGACGCGGAGAACAAAGAAGCAGCGAGAAGCAATTAGAGAAGAACGCACACGGAACAGAACGCAAGAGGAGAACACGACGCAGAATACGCGAGACGCAAGCAGCAATCGTGGAGAGTCTGTTGTTCATCTCTTCTTTTATTTTAATCTAGCCATGCTTGGCTAATTTCCTTTAGTAGTTAGGGCGAGGATGAACCCTATGTTAATTTGAGTATTTGTTTGAATTTTCTATTGAATGTTATTTACCATGAGTGAATGAATTAAATTTACTTAAAGCCTTCTCAAAAGACTGATCACTTTTAAGATTGCCCATAGGTTAGTGCATGACAATAGAGATGTTGGTGCACTTAACCAGAACCTTTAACTCATCATAAAATTGCATGACCTAGACATAGGCTTACAAATTTATGTGATCTTATAATTCCGGTTTAGATAATCTTTCTAAATAACACTGAGACATTAGGTTATTTTTAAAGATAACGACTAAGGTAGCATCAAGACATTGGGACTTAGTTAAATATTAGAGAATTGATCGTCAGTTATGGGAATAACAGGCAATTAGGAATTTAATTCGAATACTTAGAGGAACATAGGGGAATTCTATGCCCTAGCTGCGGTTTTCTCTATAAATCATCTTTTCTAAAACATTATTGAAATTCTTGAAATTCTTGATTCTTAAATTTTTATTTAATTATTCAAAACCTTTTTTTAGCTACAATTCACCCCTATTACTCTATTTCATCCAACTAAAGCTTAAATAACTAATTAGTGGCTGTAATACTATTCCTCGTGGGACGATATCTTTCTCACACACTTTATTACTTGTAACGATCGGTGCACTTGCCGAAGTCGCAACACTAAGACTCGATCTTAAGTCATGTGTTTGTTTACATTAAACTTGAAGTGGATTATAGTTATGATAATGTTGCATAATAGTTTTCTTAGCACTGAGGACATATGGATTCGTGGCACTAGTGAGTGCAGACGCTGTTGACATACATTTTTTGTGTGCTATGTATTGTTGTTACTGAATGTTATGAATATATGTCATATATTGTTCTTACCTGAGCATGAGGTTAACTATTACTTGAGATTCAATCCAACTGAATCTTAGAATTAACCCTAGTTTCAGGATCTAGAGGAACAGGAGCCGGTATAAAGGGTGAGCAACACGCGTGAGAAGTCAGCCGGAGTTTTAGTATTATGGATTGTATTTATACTGTTAGATACTTTGTATCTATATACTTGGATAACTCTATTAATTTTCCCTCGACTGAATACACTGTGAATAGTTTAAGTTATAGCCACATATTATCAGTTACTCACCTATACAATACTCTCTATCGCTCCATTATGATAATATTCTTATATATTGCGCATTGATATACATAATGGGTGGTATGGAATTAGGGTGTTACAAATAGTATTAACAAGGGTGCTTGGTCTAATGGTGGACCAACTCGACTATAAAGTAGGCGAATCATGTTTGAATCCCACCTTGTTCAAAAAGACACTTGGAGATAGGCATCCCGATTTCAAAGTCTCAATCCAGATTAGTCGTTAGACATATCTCTAGCTAGTTTCAGGCAAAAGTTGGTCTGGGACGATGAAACATTTTCTTGTGAATTTCTTTCTCTAGAAGGAAGTTGAGAAATTCATAATGAATCCAATTTCTTGATGTTTTGTTTCTTTTTTCTTTTTTACTTTTTAATTTAGTCACCAGGTTTTTCTCTCTGTTAGTATGGCCTTGGAAGACTATTATGGGGACGATATTTGTTATTACGTACAGTTTCAATAAGAATGAGATGATTAAGATGAAGATCCAATGAAGACATATATATCTTAACTCGTACTGTAATACCCTAAAATCTGACCTATGATGAGCATCATAGTTTAGTAAATAATACCTATTGGAAATAGGTGAATATATGGTGTCAAAACATTGTAGAATACTTATTCTATTTCCTAGGGTAAATTCTATTGAAATTAGAAGAGTTAATGTGCCAAAGGCCCAAAAATGCATTTGTGGAGCATAAAATAGCCTAAGAAAATTATGATAAATACTAGGAGGTAGTAAAATAATGATTAAAAATTAGATAGTATATTGTCTCTAATTTTGGTAATTTATTAAATTATAACCTTGGAAAAATTAAAGGGCAAAAATCAAAAAGTATTCTAAGGACCAAAATGACCCCAGGATTTTTAATATAGTGCATGGGACAGAAAATACCAATGTCAGTGCAATAGTTGTGAGAAAATGATTAATCCTAAATAAGAAAATTATCAACAATTGGTAGGTGATTAATTAAGTAATTAATGGCTAATTATTTAAGCTTAAACAAGGGAATATCCAAGGTAAATTATGTAAAACCCTTTAATTAAATGTTTATGGCTAAAATTAGCATAAAATATACTTGCTAATTAATTAGAAAAGATTAAGAAAAATGAATGAGATTAAGTGTATGAAGTCCCTAATCCTAAAAAGTTGCTAATCATGTGATTAGGGCATCAATTAAACCTATTAATCAATTTCTACAAATTAAATATTAATAAGGGTTAGGATGTAATCTAATAAAGTAAGATCTAAGGCCATGGAATTTCTAGTAATTTTAAATGCTTTAATCCATGTTAAATAGAAAGGACCAATGGGAGAATTTTGAAAATAATAAAAGATAAATTAAATATAAGATAATGTAATATTAATTAATTAAAAAATAAATAATAATAATAATAATAATAATAATAATAATAATAATAATAATAATAATAATAATAATAATAATAATAATAATAATAATGGGCAGCCGAAAATCAAGTGGGAGAGAAAGAGAAAAAAATATATCATGATATTTTTGCAAGTTGTAATATTATAATAATATAAATTGTGATTTGTATGTAAAAAACAAATAGGATAAATGACCACCGATAGAAATTAAATCCTATCTAGAAAACCATGAACTAGGTAGTTAACATCAGGACTTATTCCAAACAAGTGAATTTTTAGCTCGGAGTAGGTTACCTCCGAAGTTATTTCCGTAACCGAAAAGGGTTATACTAGACTGGCTAAGAAGCTATCTGATATTCAAAAAGCAAATCAGATAAATGAAAATTTATAGAAACTAAGCCATAACTTGAAATCCAGGGATGGGGTGGTAAACATCTGGACATATTATGAATCAGTGAATTTTTGTCCCGAAGTTGATGTTACCCGAAGTAATTTCCGTAACCGACGGCGTTTATCCGAAAATGTTCGGCAAGCAACGGAATACCCTGAATGGAATCAAAAATTTAGTTGATCCAAATATTTTGAAAGAGGAAGTTTAGATCTTCAAGGAGTTGCTAAGGAATTTTTGAGATTTTCCAAGATTACGCGATTAGGACACCGAACAGGGAACTTTATCGGGTGAAAACCCATAAAGCAAGAGATGATGCAGTGCATGACATCATTTTTGTTGACTTTGGGGGAGGGGGAGGTCGGCCAACACCATCCAAGGACCAAGAATGTGCCAACTCACAAAAGCAAGATCCGACGGTTGAGATCCGGTATGATAAAGCATGAATAGTGTCCAAGATTTCTCTATAAATAGCATCAACCTCTCTTCATAATTCTCACACCATTCCTTCTTAAGCAATTCGAAATCTTGGAGCAGAGGAAGAAGGAGGAGTCCGGAGAAATTTGTAGCGAAGCCCTGAAAAAGTTCTTCGGTCCTTAGTCTTAAGCTTTAGTAGTTCTTTCGGTAGTTAGAGTAGAAGTGCTAGTTTAGTCTTTAATCTTTCAAGTATGATTAGATATCATGTTTTAGGGGGATATTAAGGTATTAATTTTGAAAATCATGTTGGAGTTAGAGATATGGCAAAATTTTGGAAGATTAGAGCCAAGGTAGCGAAGCTCTGGCAAAATTTAGGCGATTAGGGGAATAGGGGCAAAATGGTAATTTGTACCTAAAATGCCTTTTATGATGTGGATCACTAATAAATGTGATATTATCCCTATAGGATACCTGTGATCTCGTACATTGTCGTACCGCATGCCGACGTGCCAAATTTCTCAAGCGTCACCGTATTCGTCAGAAGTACCGAAGTACCATCAACGAAGGTACGGACACGTACTGTAATACTGACTCTAATGCTTATAGTATGCTTATATATGTTGTGGATAGTTTCATAAAGACATGAACGGTACTTTGTCCTGGACATGCACTGTGACTAGGGAACCGTATCTAGATCACTAAATACAGCTTTACACGGGATTATAGTCATAATAATACCGTTATGTTTTCCTAGCGCTGAGGACACGACCGTACATCGTGGCACTGGATATGTGAAGACCGGAAATAACTTTACATGTAGTGTAGTTGTTATTAAATGATCATACGACGTACCGGATTGATCAAATGCTGTAATATTAGAAATATCTGTTGTTCGTATATTGTTTATATAAGCATGAGGTTAACCGTTACCTGAGGTCCGATGGGCATTGGACCTCAGCTCTTACTATAGCTTCAGGGTCCGGAGACTCGTGGACGGAAGATGAGCATAAGCTAGGTTAGCAGCACGTGTGAAGATCGTGTAAAGACCCGATCAAGGACATTTAAGACTTGAACAGATAATGTATTGTTCTTTATGAACAGGCAGTTATGCCGCTGTATCATGTTGTATCAGTTACTCAATACTCCTTTTGTTACAATGCTCTACTCTGATATATGGAAAAAAATTTTTACTGCTTTTGAAAATAGGATGTTACACGTACGCTTTGGCCTTAATTATTTTGTTTTTTACCAGAGTACGCATTGGCCTTAGAGCTTGAATTATTGCAATATACTTGGTCAGTGCTTAGGCAAAATTAAGTGTTCAAAACTAAACCTTTCATAATTTACGTATAATTAATTAAACCATGTGTTTTTAATGTTCGTTTTTTGGACCTTTCGACACTTGTTTTTACGAGGACGCGAGATTTTAAGTATTGAATTGACATTCATTTTGTAACAGACATTGTTAGTCACTTACTACGTCTGTTTTTGAAACAAAACAGACGTAGTAAGTGACTTAAAAGTCCTTATATTAAAAATGGATATGGAAAGTGACACATTCAAAGTATGTTTTTCTGAAAATGGATGTTGAAAGTGGGGGTTTTTTTTTATTATTTGAAAAAAAAAGGAGCTTTTCTTATTGGAGTAATCTCCAATCCAAAAACATCCCATATAAATCTAACTTACAAGACCTTTATCAAAAGATAATAATAATTAGACTTATGTAACATACATTATAACAGAGAAAAGGAGATGTACCAATTGCAAGAACTTGATAGTCATTAACAATTTTGAAGTTTTTCATACGCTTTTCATTTGACATCCAAGTTATATATTTGCCAAGTAATTACAACGAAAAGGAATTACTGATGGATGGGAAAAAAAGGAATTACTGATGAAGCCAAAAGGCCTTTTTATCGTTTTATAAAAATTAAAAAATTGTCTTCATTGTTTTTATATGGCAACCAACTTGTATCTATTTTTCTTTAATTAGTTTACCTCTTGGTTGGGATTTTCGGACAGGTCATTAAATTGATAGAATATGTCATGGAAAAAAAGAAGAAGAAATATTTAAGATGAAGAATAGTGGTCCACATACATATATGACGACCAAATCTCAACCAGCTGCTTGTGAATAATTTTACCCCTTCACGGGGTTAAAGACAGGATACTATATAAATTAAGCAGCTGAATATATATAATGGATGACGGGGGGAAATAAGTTATTATTGATTTCGTTATCAAGATTACAATATTTAATTTTATTGTCATAAAAATCTTCCACTTGTGGTTTTCCAATCGAAAACATTCCAGTATGTTGCTGTGCTGATTTTTATCCCCTTTCGTTGAAATACTAGTTTGAACAATACACAAATTTTGGAAAAAAAGATGAGGATTAACTCAAATTAGAGATGAAGAAAATGAAGGGATTAACTCAAATTATTTTAGAATTATAAGGAGTAATTTTTTAACACACAAAAAAATCAACGCATAAGGATTAATTTTAAAATATAGGTAAATTATAAGAATTAAAATATTAATTTTGTTCACCAAAAAGGATTGATTTCTTAATCTATGGGAGATAATCAGCACAATTTCTGATGGGCCCGTTAATCACTAAGATGATACTAAATTTTGTGCGTGTGTAACCAAGGACTTGATATGCTAATTAATTAAATGACATTTTGATATGCTAATTTTAGGATCAGAGGGAGTAGTAGATAGACATAGATGATAGCACAGCACGTACTGAACCATTAATTAAGATTCATTAACATCAATTATCAATGGAAACATCAATTAATTAAGATTCATTCGTCGTGAAATAGTGCATACTTAGTTTTTATTTTTTAGATTCTTAGTACAATTTGGGTGTCACGTTAATTGTATGAACATTAAATAATTGAATCCTTCAGGAATCAAATTCTCAACCATGAAAGTAGTAGCAAAGACAGCACACATCTCTCTAGTGTATATAAATTCCTTTGAGACTCATTTTATAAATAAGATTGTTATATACTGTAATTACTAACAATACGTCTTACCATTTCATGCGTGCATTTGAAGAGAAAGTGACATAAAAATATAGGCTGGAACCAAAAAAAGAAAAAGAGAGGAATAAATATTCTCAGTATAATTGTAAAATATAATTTTGAATATATGTGTGTATATAATTGTAATTGTTGAACATAAAAAATTGAAATCGGTCTAACCTACCTTCATTTTTTTTAACAAAAGAGGAATATTCTGGTCTTTTGACCATACTAAGAAATCCCTTGCCAGGCTTCTTGTCCTGATTAATGAGAAAACCAAACTAACTAGCCCTTGTCCAGCTCCTGACATGGCCGATTACCCTTGTTTAGCCAACCAATCAGCTACGTGTTCAGCCATCTTCTAATCAACTGCGGAGCAACCATATTCGTATCCTTGTCCGCATGACTTTTCGCGACATCATTCTGCAGCAACTTCACTGCTTCCTCAGAATCTGACCAAAGGATTACATGTCGGAAGCCTAGGTCTCATGCAAGTTTCAATCCATTCACGCATCCCCAGATTTCAGCAGAGAGGCAATCTCCTTCGTGGCATCTCTCAAGACACCACCGCAAGCAGCAGCATTTGAAATGTGGGAGAATGCTCCATCAACGTTAATCTTAGCCCAGCCTGGTCCCGATCTCTCCCAAGCATCCGTCCCACTTCTAGCTGGATACCCACGTCTACTGCGGTTGAACTTGGTATGAGCTTCTTTCATACCACTGAGCATAGTCTGCAGACTCATTATGATGGTGTTGTTCGATATTGACCACTAAACTGTGTATGCCTTTCGATAACATTGATTTTGGGAGAGGTTTGATTATTGTGCTGGATTACTGATTACCCCGATTATCAGCAATTCTTTCAGTTTAGCATTAATAAAAAGAATACTTCTTTAGTCATTAATATAAGAAATATTTAGAAAGTTGCTCTGAGTTATAAATAGAAGATCGATATAATTTTTATATTTGTCGGTCTTTCCCAAATTTACCCCTATAGATGCTCTATCAACCGTAATTAAGAAGGAGAGGAGTGAAGAATTAAGAAAGATGACTGGAATGTTTTAAAAAATACATGTTATATTAATTACCTTAATTAACTTCATTAATCTAATCAAATTAGGTAAATATTTTTTATATTAAGGACTTGAGGAAGTATATACATTTACCACATAGATTCGTATGCTGTCAAAATTTAGGGTTGAACATTTCAGGAGCAAATTCATTTTCCACCCTCCTTCTTTACTCAATCTCTCAACCTAAAGACTTGAAATTAAAACATGTGTGTTGGTTGCGGTGGGTTGCTTTATAATTTTTTTGTTTGGTTGCCCACCCGGTTCACTGGGGCTTCGCCCCAACTAATCCGGATCTGATCTACGTCGTGCACCTGACTTTGGTGGGAGACTCTCCCAGCGGGGGCTTTTTGCATTCACCAGGCTCGAAGGTTGCTTTATAATTAATACAATATAAAAACACTAAAAAAACAATAGTTTTCTCGGTGAAGAATTCGTGAGTAAATCTTTATAAAAATGGGAAAGGCTTCCTACCCTGGATGTACGGTCACCCAAGCAAATGTGGGATAGGTAGGCCCAGCCCAAGCCCAAGCCTAACCAGCAAGAGAGTCTGTTAGAAAGGAGCAGCTGTAGTCATCCATCGGTTTGATTTACTTGAATTTTTTCCCCCATGTATCCATTTTATTTATAGAGGGTTCGAATTTCTAACTGACAACCTCAGTCTTTAAAAATACTTAAGGGAGGATCTTGGCGGCATTAGGTGTAATAACCCAAATTTTTGTCTTATTGAAGTTACATGTACAAATGTAAATATTTGGTGGAATAAAAGGAGAGATTTGGCAAATATTTATTTTTCCAAAATTTTTTATTTTTAGACATAATGTGAAATAAAGATATCTATCCTAGAATAAATATTCCGATGACCAATTGAGGTCATAATTTTAGAGAAGAGAAGGTTATTTGAATTTTTCCTTAATAAATATGATTAAGGAAATAGAAATGGAAATTAAGGCTATTATTTACTAATTTAGGAAATTATTTGACGATTTTGGTTAACAAGTGAATTTTTTTAAAAGATTTTATATCCACATTGGGATTATTTTAAAATGAAATATGGATATCCCATGGACACCATTATTTTCGAAATAATGGTAAAGGATAAGGGGATAATAATGATTTTATCAAATTTTTGGGACAATAGATAATTAAAATAATTGGATAATAGACATCTGATTGATGATGAAAGGAGACAACTTTGAAACTCTTTACCTATGATAAATTTCACAAAGCAAGAGACAAAGAGGAGGCATGAAATCAAGTCATATAAGAAGGTGTAAAATCAACAAAAGGGGCTTAAAGAGGAAGGTTTTTGGTTGTTATGACGTCCTCCATTTTACTTAACATATTAACTATATAAGAGTTTGATCAATAACTTAATAATGCTTCATCATTTATCAAGTTATCCAAAATAAATTAAAGTATGTAAAATGAGCCCTAACGTGGCAATATACAATAATTCAAATATACCAAAAGAGATGGAAGCACTACTATCAGCAGAAGTAGTCTAAGCTTCTGAAGTCTTTCCTAATGGACCCGCACGAGAACTATCGCCTGAAAAATATTGGTAACCATCAATCCAACTCATTACAAATACTAATATGTGCTCGTAAGGTGCCAAGTTATAATAAGGTAATAAAAATATAATTCACTAATATCCACATCACAAATTTCATATCATGAATTATATATTATAAATTTTGTATCACAGTTTCCCTAACACAATTCCCAAGATCCCTCCCTTCAATCACACTGAACCGCCTTATTTCTGTCTGTTGGAAATTATACCTTAGGGGCAAGTCATTGTACTTAAACGTTTATGTTATTTAAAGTATTTTTTCGTTTAGTTATCATATCATTTGCATGTTTATAGTGATAACTGTATCCTTGGATATATCCTATTGATTATCCTAAATGTCCCTGGTCGGTCATCTACATGGGAGTGAAGATGAAATAAAACCAGTATGACTTTGATGAGGTATGAAAATACGAATCAAAGTCATAGGCACTTCTAAGAGTACAAGGTGTTGGACTGACCCACTATGAGAAACCTGCATGGATTTAGTCATAAGCTTATCTCATGTATAACAGCGTCATAACGCCCTTTGACCTGAGATCATCATAGATTCCTACATGAGAATTGTTGATCTTTGACCTAGTCAAAAGACACCTTTAATTTGACCGCGTGATGATAAAGGCTTTGATCGGAATCAGTGATTTTCATGTAGAGGAATGTGAATGGTCAAGATGGAATTTGTCCTTCACATTTGTAGAGCATAATACTGGGCCCCTCGATGAGTGAGTTTGAGAAATGTATGGCCATACTACGATGGAAAGGAGTTTCCATTCCAATTATTAGACTACTCAAGAATCGAGAAAGTAATGGTCAAGAACAGGAAGCTGACATTATCCATGTCTCATCCTTGACCAAATTATCGCGTGACAAAAGGGACGCGACATGGTCGTATGATATCCCCATATGAATTGGGTAGTTGCAATGTCTTGCTAGAGGCCGCTTGCGACTTGTGGGCTAGTACAGTATTGGCCCACTGCCAATCTCATGTGGGCCTACAGGATTGCATACAAGAATAGCCTAACACGAGCAAAAGTGTCCAGATTCATTGAATCTTAGATATGTCTAAGATTTAATGAATACAACATTTATTCTAGGATGTATGTGTGTGTGTATATATATATTATTAAATTAAAAAATAATAATATTATTTAATAGAGATTATAATATTATTATATAATATTTGTTTCGTATTTAATTTATTTGATAAATTAAATATCTAAAATAAATAGAGATATTGTATCTCAGATTTAATGTTCGAATAAAGATATCATATATCAAATTTAATTTTCGAATAAAGATATCATATATCAAATTTAATTTTCGAATAAAGATATAATCTCAAGACTCAAATTTTAATTCCTCCCATGAACCCGTGCTTAATGGAAACACTTTTGCCCGATCATGCTGGTGCATATATAGTACGGATCATTACCCGTCACTACTTAGCACCCAGTGTTCTCCCAGTCCAAGCTATACTGAGTGGCATGAACATATTATTTCTAATGTGGGCAATGCATTATTTTCGATCTTGTACTTTAACCTTAACCTTAGTAAACTTGTCATTCTTTTCACGCAACTCATGATGATAAAAATGAACTTTCTTGTAATCATTAACTACATTATTAAAAATTAGGAAAAATTAATCTCCCGGTCCTTATAATTTCTTGTAGTTTTAAACCAAGCCCTTGGACTTTTTTCCCCCTTTTATCCTTTAGGTCCTTATAATTTCTTGTAGTTTTAAATCAAGCCCTTGGACTTTTTTCCCCCTTTTATCCTTTAAGTTTATATTATTAGATCCAGAATATATCAAGCACCGGAGGAGTAGAACAACTATTAGCCTAACGAAAAATCACATAAAAAAAAGTAATATATATGTAGTCAAAGATAAAAATAGATTGCATCTCTTAAAATTGAGGGATATACTATTGAAAACAAATATGATTAGTTCATCAATGAATTATGGAAAATATAACAAAAAGGAAAGTATGAAATATTCAATAATAAATTGTATTTATTGATTAATGGATCCAAACCGATCCGTTTTTTTTTTTTTGAACTAGGTATTATAAGATTTTAGGAATGAAGTAATTGATTGATGATTGGTTGATTTATTTTTCACCTTCCTTCTTTAATTCTACTGTGGTCTCAATAGAAAAATAGTTTTTCTCGGAAAAAAAAAATCGTGAGAAAATCTAGGAACAATGTGAAAAGCCTCCTCCCTGGATGGACGGTCATCCATGCAAATGTGGGCCAGGTAGGCCCAAGCTCTACCAGCATGTGAGTCTGTTAGAACAGAGCGAATGTCCTTAACTGACAAAGGGGTCAGACACTCACACCAAAAGGAGAGGGTTCAATCCTGGAGTTAGTCAAGGCGCTGGGGAAGACATTCTAGCTCCTAGGTGCCTAGGTTAACGCCTGAAGGTAATAGACGGCTCGCCTTACCCAACATCGGTATCATCTAGGAGGAAGGGAGATTTTCGCCCTGCCTTTAGATCGTAGGTGAACCAAACCCCTTTCCTAAAATTTTCATGTATCAAAAAAGAATTTAATTTTGATGGAATAAAAAAAAAGGAGAGAGAAAATGAATGGGAATGGGAATTAAAGAGTGGTTATACACTAATATCTAATGAGTTTTAAAAGTTGGTCTGTCAGAAAATTTGAATGAAATCTTAATGTATTTCTTACTTTATATGTATCCAATCGATATTATGAAAAGACCATAATGTCCTTTATTACTGGGAATTATATGGATGAGGTTGACTCTTTCTTAGATATTGTGTCATTTCTGTGTGGGGCATTGTATCTGTTGCAGAGGTGAGGAAACTCATAAAGCATTGAGTATTCGTATTCATAAAAGTCCTATTCCCCAAATTAAACTAAAAAAACACAAATCATGAAGTAACTGAAAACTGCTTTTCTAGTATTTTTTAAATTTTAAAATAAATATAAAGAACATACTCTACTAATAGCACAGAAATTAATATCTCCCATTATTATATTTAAGAAGAGAAAGGAATAAATCCTTTCCAACTAAGTTTGCACGGGTACAAGGTTTGGAATAGACAAATCTCTCTTTGATTTTACTTTAATAAATCTAACATTTACATTTCATTACATTATATTTGTTTTATTTCTTTCTTTTAAGGAAGAAAGAACGTTTTTTTTTTGGGTAGGAAAAGAAGACAGAAGTTTGAAAATTATTCATCACTTTGAACCATGTTTTACACTTTTACTAAGGAAATTTTAAAAAGAGGGACAAACAAAGAAAATAGTTGTATAATAAAATTCTTAATGGTTAACAAAAATGGATGATTGGACGACCCTCTACTAGGACACAATGAAAAGACACGAAACATTTTTGCGCTTTCATATAATAATTTATTCAAGATTGTCTCAATAGTACGTAACTCGGATTAAAATTATGATGCTGGGAAAAAACACTATTCATTTCATATAAATCATGTTTTGGGTTAAACTTTTGCAACGGAAAATTCCACAACAAGTAATTTAGCTACTAAAAACAATTATTTTGTTGTCAGAATCGACAGTTATATTGTCTAGCTTTAAGATCCAAAATAATCATGCATAAAAATAAAGAAAGAATTAGAGAGGGGTTAGAATATAAGGATAAATAAAAAATAAATTAAACCTCCTATATGAAAGGATATTTATCTACTTTATATTTTATTAAATTTGCTAGCAAGTGGGTTCCTTTTTGTAACGATGGCATAGCAACTGGGTGATTACTTGGAAGGAAGGGGCAAAGCAAGTGAATGTTTCCTTCATGAAAAGGAAACTTCAACCTAAATATGTGTGTGCCCCTTTTGATATTGAGATAGACTTGGATGGTAATGAAACTAGATTTTGCTATGGTTTCATTTTGATCATATTGTGCTTGATTACTGATTACCCTGATTTTCAGCAATTCTTTCAGTTTAGGGTTAATAAAAATAATACTCTGGTCCTTATACATATTTACAAAGTTGCTCTTAGTCATAAATATAAGAGATAATTTTTATATATGTCTATCTTTCTCAAATTTACTTATATTGATGCTCCTTCAACAATAATTAAGGAGGAAAGGAATGAAGGAATTAAGAAAGATGACTTGAGTGTTTTAGAAAATACAAGTTATATTAACTAATTTAAATAACTTCCTTAATGTAATCAATTTAGGTAAATATGTCTTATATTAAATATTGGAGGAAGTATATTCATTTACCATGTTCTCAAAATTTAGGGTTGAACTAACATTTCAGCAGCAAATTCATTTTCCACCTTCTTTATTCAATCTCTCAATCCAAAGACTTGGAATCAAAACATGTGTTGGTGTGGGTTGCTTTATAATTAATACTATCTCCGTATCTAATTATAGGAGCAATTTAATCGATTTTGGGAGAATTAAGGAGATGAGTTAAATTAGTTAATTTTACTCATTTTCCTAAAATGTCCTTATATAAATTTAAAATGACACAAGTTGCCCTAATTATAAGTATTTCTAATTTGTCTTACGTTAGATATCCATGACATATTAGTTTATATATGTATACTAGTTGCTTTTTATATAGCCATGTGTATACATATAGATCTAATTTTCTTTCCACACACTTTCTAATTGAAATAATGGTCTTGTTATATAAACATATATGTGTGTCTATATATGTGTATACATATAGATCTATCTACATACATAGAGACACACACTCATATATCTACACACACACATACATACATACACACACACACACACATATTGACACACATAAACACAAATATACATATATATGTAAATACACATATATATAATGTTCCTAATAATAAGTATAAATAGGGGTATTATAGGAAAAAATTGATAAAAGTTAAAACTTGCTCTTATAATTAGGACCAAAACTAACTCCAAAATTTGCTCCTATAATTAGGGACGGAGGGAGTACAATATAAAAACACTGAAAAAACAATAGTTTTCATGGAGAATTCGTGAGTAAATCTTTAGAAAAATGGGAAAGGCTTCCTACCCTTGATGTACGGTCACCCATGCACATGTGGATAGGTAGGCCCCGCCCAAGACCAACCCCAACTAGAAGTGAGTCCTTAAAAAGGAGGGGCCGTAGTCATCCATCCGTTCGATTTATTTGATTTTTTTCCCCATATATCCATCATAAATAGAGAGTTCGAATTTCGAACTGACAACCTCAATCTTCAAAAACACTCCAGGGGGAGCTTGGTGGCATTGGGTTACAGACCCAACGGCTTTAAACATTTTGATGGAATGAAAACAAAAAAGAACAAAAATAAAAGGAAGGGAATAAGAAAGAGCAGTGATAATCCGATAACATACAATATAAAGAACAAACTCTACTAGCTAATAGCAGAGAAATTAATATCTCCCATCATTTTTTTTTTTGCCCAGTATCTCCCATGATATAAGTTTGCTAGGGTACAAGGATTTGGAATAGACAAATCTTTGATTTTATTTTTTATTTTACCTGAATCTTTGATTTTACTTTAATAAATGTGACATTTACATTTGCATTTCATTATATTTATTTACTTATTCCTTTTAAAGATGACAGCCGAAAAGAACTTTGAACCATGTTTTACACTTTTCCTAAGGAAAAGAAAGAGACAAACAAAGAAAATAATTGTATAATAATTCGTAATCGTTAACAAAGAAATGGATGATGGTACCTTCTAATAACCCACCATGAAAAGACACGAACCATTTTCATGCTTTCACTTCATTTATTTAACGATGGTCTCAATAGAGAATCACATTGAAATTACAGAAAATCTTACCTAGCCCCTTCTATAATAAGATATTTACCAAAAGCCTCCATAATTTTATGAAATATCAGTCTTTATGGGGGCGAAATTAATTTCAAGAGGGAAGGGACAAAAATACCCTCCTCTATAATAAAAATAAACGGGTCAAGTTTTTCAGTTGTATGTGTTGCAAATTAACTTATTCATATGGTAAATTCTCACATCATGTAATTTCTTAAGCATCACACTTGTCTTGTGGAGTGCCTCTTTTCTTGTAAATTAGCACGTGTTAGGCTTTTCGGTTGTATGTCTTGAAAATTAGCTTATTCATGTTATAAATTCTCACATATAACTTGTAAAGGATTACGCTTTTCATGTGAAGTGCCCCTTGTAAATAGTACAAGTGTCAATTTTTTAGTTGTATGTCTTGCAAATTAGTTTATTCGTCTTGTAAATTCCCACATATAACTTATAAAGTGTCACACTTGTCTTTGTGAAGTGCCTCATTTCTTTAAGAATTTCCAATTAAAAAGGCCTAACGTGCCTACTGTTGGGACTATCATATCAATTCCAAGAGGGCATTTAAAAGGCCACAAATAACCATAAATGTTATGGAACACACATCCCATCCTAAACATGAAACATCATCTTAAATTACTGTAGATAGTAAGTCTCATCAAGTTTAAAAATCAATTGCCAATCAGTTTTGTCATGTGAATGCATATTTTACAAGATATCCAAGAATTGGCATGGTTAGCCAAACCAAAGCCATCCAGCTTTACAATGTTCTTAGAATTGGCAAGTAGATTGTCTGGCTTTATGTCCCTATATATATCATACCTAAAAATAAAGAAAGAATGACATCAGGGGGACAAATTAGTTAAGATATTCCCAAAACAAACTAGTTAAAAATTAATTATCCAAAACAAGCCATTAATCACTTTATTTCTTACCTCATTAAACGTTGGGTTTCAAAGCAAAAGGTCATTATTATCATTCTGTAGTTCCATGCAAAGCAAGCAATTGCAATAACCGATAATTGTCCAACCATATTTAAATGGATGGATCGAGCCTGTGCTCAGAGCTTCAAAGACCTTAGAACAACACAGGAAAAACATAGTTAAGGGAACCAGAGAGCGAAGTGAAAATTAAAAAGTTGTCTTATATTTTTTTTTGCATAAAAAACATGTACAAAGGCAAAGGTAAAATTGACCTGAATATGAATATTCCATTATAAAAAGTTGTCTGATACTAATCTAATGGATATGTATGGTAAAAATTTATTTTTTAGTGGAGTCTCTTTTTTTCCTTCTGTACATTAAATTTTGGGTTAAAAAATATTTTTTAACCAAAAAAAAGTGATCGCTTTCTCCAAATTTAAAACATGTTCACGCAAGTCAAAATAAAACTCCTCTCACACACACTTACATGTAAACCATAAATCACCGCTCACTCAAAATGGAGAAGGTCCAAAAGAACTTCGGTTAAGGTGATGTGAGGGGTGCCCAACCGGGAAAATTTGCTCTGACTACACCCCTCCCTCATAATAAGATTTAGGAAGAAGAGAAAAATGAAATTGTAGAATCTTATTCATTCCTCAATGTACTGATACAAGGTCTTTATATAGACCTAATAAGACTCAATAAATGATATATACAGAATAACAAATTACATGAAAATAGAACTAACTAGTTACACTAAAATAGAACTAATTACACTAAAATAGGAATAATTAGTTACACTAACTATATACTCTAATACCCCCCCTCAAGCCGGAGTATGTATGTTAATCATGCCCACTTGGCAAGGAGTGTACAAAAGGAAGAAGGAGGCAAAGCCTTAGTAAAAATATCACTAGCCGATCTTCGATTTAATAGGAAGAAGATGAATCAAACCTCGTTGAAGTTTCTCACGAACAATGTGACAATCAATATCCAAATGTTTAGTACGCTCATGAAAAGTAGGGTTAGCAAGAATATGTCTAGCAGATTGATTATCACAATATAAGGGAGCCGGACTAGAAAGAGGAAGACCAAAGTCCCTCAATAAATGAGAAAGCCACTGTAATTCACAAGTAGTTGCTGCCAAGGCACGATATTCAGCCTCTGAAGAAGAAGTGGAGACTGTTGGTTGCTTCTTAGAACGCCACGTAATCAGGGCTTGATCAAGAAAACCACAAAAACCAGTGATGGAACGCCGTGTATCAAGACAACCAGCCCAATCTGAGTCACTAAAAGCATTAAGTCTATCAATAGAAGTGACTGGAAAGAAAAGACCACGACCAGAGAACCTTTCATATAGCGAAAAACTCTATGAAGAGCACGCAAATGTACATCGGTAGGGTGTCAGTATAACCGACTAAGTTGTTTGAACAAAGAAAGGATAAATCGACGAGTATTAGTAAGGTATAAAAGACGGCCAACCAAAGTGCGATACTCGAACAATCACCAAAAACAGCACTTAATCCTTGGACAATTTAAGGTTACGAGCCATAGGAGTCTTGGCAGCTTACAATCCAAGAAACCAGAATGAGATAAAAGATCTAAGGCAAACTTTCTTTGACATAAAGAAATACCTTTAGAGTTCCTAGCAATCTCCAAACCCGTAAAATACTTGACATCACCAAGATCCTTGATTTTGAAACAATCATCAAGAAAAACTTTAATACGATTAATCTCATCCAAATCAGTCCACCAACAATTATGTCATCCACATAAATGAGTAAAACAAGAAAGGAGGCGGCGAATTCTTGATAAACAAAGAATGATCAGCTTGAGATTGTTGAAAACCACAAGAAACAAGAGCTTTAGATAATTTAAAAAACCATTGTCTACTAGCTTGCTTAAGACCATAAAGGGACCTTTGTAATTTGCAAACCTTGTTTGGAGAAGAAACAACCAATCCAGAGGAGGAAGCATATATACCTCTTCATCAAGATCACCATGTAAGAATGCATTATTGACATCTAATTGTTTCAAATGCCAATTATGAGTGCAGCAAGGGCAAGTAATAATCTCACAAGAGTTAGTTTAGCAACCGCGAAAATGTATCATTATAGTCAATACCCTCAACTCCGGGTATATCCTTGAGCAACAAGGCGACCTTTGTATCGATTAAGAGTACCATCAGAGTTATATTTCTTAGCAAAAACCCACTTACAACCAATCGGGCGCTTATTAGGAGGTAAATCAGTTATCACCCAAGTTTGATTTAGTTGCAAAGCATCAAGTTCAGCATTAATAGCATTTCTCCAACCCTCATGTTTAATGGCTTTAGAATATGACTTAGGAATATCATCAGTCGATATGGAACAAACAAATGATGATATAAAGGAGAAAGACGATGATAAGAAAGAACTTTAGAAAGGGGGTGATAGATACCTGCCTCCAAAGAATCTGGTATGGCTGAAGCACATTGAAGAGTAGTATGATAATCATGCAAATAATTGGGTGGGTTGTGTGGTCTAGTAGAACGACGCAACAAAGGAACAGAAGGGGAAACAACAAGAGAACCAGGAACAGGGGAAACATCTAGGGAACCCGGAACAGGGGAAAATCAGAAACATCAAGGGGCGGAAGAGCTTGAGGTAAAGGAATTGAATCAGACTTGTGCACATTATCGGAATTGCAAAAGGGGAAACGAGACTCATAAAAATGCACATGACGAGAGACAAGAATCTGCCGAGTATGGATATCTAAAGTGACAAAACCCTTAGTACCACCTTGTATCCAAGAAAAACACATTTATGCGCTCTTTTATCAAGTTTAGTTCGTTTTGGGAAAGAGTTGAAGCAAAGCAAAGGCACCCAAAAACCTTTAAGTGTGTAAAATCAGGAGGTTTATCAAACAATAATTCATAGGGACTCTTATTTCCCAAAATTGGTGTAGGTAAACGATTGATGAGGTATACGGCATGAGTAAGAGCATAAGACCAAAATACTTTGGGAACATGAGCTTGAAATAAAAGAGCACGAGTAACGTTAAGAATGTGTTGATGTTTTCGTTCTACTCGACTATTCTGTTCAGGAGTTTCAATGCAAGAAGTTTGATGAATAATGCCATTTTGAGCAAAAAAATCAGACATTTGAAATTCAATGCCATTATCAGATCTAATGATTTGAACAGATGTATGAAATTGAGTAGAAACTAAGTTCACAAATGTTTGGATACAAGACCGAGTCTCGATTTGTTCCTAAGCAAATATATCCATGTATAACGGGAATGATCATCAACGATGGTTAAAAAGTATTTATGACCATGTATAGAGGGTAAGTGGTAGGGACCCCAAATATCCATATGAACTAAACCAAAAATTTTATTTGAAGAACTATTGCTTACAGGGAAAAGGCAACTTTCGTTGCTTGGCAAAATGACATACATCATAGCAAGTAAAAGACGAATCATAAGGAATAAATGGATGTTGTCTATGAAGTGAATACAAAGCATGTTGAGATAAATGGCCTAAACGAAAATGCCAAAGGTCAAAAGGTATGGAATCTGGAGTGGTGGAAATACTACTAACTAAAGGAGAAGAACCCATATCTGCACAATTCATGATGTAGAGCCCTTCAATGACTTCAGCTGAACCAATCATCTTCCCCGAAGGCCGGAGGCGGATTTGGCATTGCAATGTCTGAAAGGAGACAATACAAGATAGAGATTTAGTAAGTTTGGAAATTGAAATCAAATTGAAATGAAAATCCGGACATATAATACATCCTGAATAACAAAAGTATTAGTAAATTGAACAATGCCACAATAGGAAGATAATACCCGAGTACCATCTGGAAGATTTACAGAAATAGGTGATATACGCTTATAAGAAGCAAATAAGGAAATGTTAGAGCACACATGATCAGTGGCTCCTGAATCTATGATCCAGGAGTTAGAAAATGACCGAAAAACGCAAGTTAAAGAAATACCATTGGTAGAAATTTTGTTGACAGAAGCAGAAGGCAGAGTGGAAGTGTCTGCTTGAACAAGTGCCAGCAACCGTTTATATTGATCTGAAACCGAGAACCAGAGGTTTTGTTGAAAAGTGCAGTAGCTTCAGACAAAGGATATCCCATTTCCCTTTCTTGTTGTTGTACCAGTGCAAATACACGATTAATAGGTGGAAGAGGATCAATCAACATTATTTGAGATTTCACAGGGGAAAATCGATCAGAGAGTCCTTTCAATAAACGAATAACATAGTCTTGTTCTAAATGTTGTTTATAACTTGCAATTGCACCACAAGAACACTTTGGATTACAAGAACAAGAGACTATCGGACGTAATGCTAAAAATTCATCCCGAGAGAATCTTTAATTTTGTAAAATAATCACTCACGCTTGGTCCGATCGCTTCAAATTCTGGATTTCTTCCCGCAAATCTGCAAGTCCGAAAATATCGTTCGAGAAAAACGCGCACGAAGATCATCCCATACATCGCAAGCCTGATCGATCCATAGTATACTCTGAGCAAGAGACGACGAAATCGAACGGGTTAACCATGATAATACCATCATGTTGCACCGTTCCCAAACCGGAAACAATGAATCAGTTGATCTCGGTGCCGGAATCGAACGATTGATGAACCCTAGCTTATTCTTCGACAACAATGCATTCCTCATCGCACGAGCCCATGAATGGTAATTAGGACCGGTGAGAATCGGTGATACAAGAATCAGGGAGGGATTTTCATTTGGATGCAAGTAGAATGGATTCGCAATGTTCTGTATTGAATCTGGCGAAGGAGGAGAGAATACACCGATGGATGAGTCGGTAGAAGACGGAACCGAAGCCATCAGGTTTAGAAAGGGGAATGGAAAAAGTAAATGAATAAAGTCCAAGAATGAACAGTGTAAGGTAAATGAATAAAGTCCAATAATGAACAGTTGTAAAGTAAACGAAATGGTACAGCAAGCACGTGAAGGTGCAGATCGAGACAAATAGAACACTGCAATGGCAGAACGAGAAAGAGAAAAAAAATTTGAGGAGAATACAGGGTGTCAATGACTAACCTGCTTTGATACCATAATAAGATTTAGGAAGAAGAGAAAAATGAAATTGTAGAATCTTATTCATTCCTCAATGTACTGATACAAGGTCTTTATATAGACCTAAT
Source organism: Acacia pycnantha (assembly GCA_025563575.1). Taxonomy (NCBI): domain Eukaryota; kingdom Viridiplantae; phylum Streptophyta; class Magnoliopsida; order Fabales; family Fabaceae; genus Acacia; species Acacia pycnantha. The sequence continues at coordinate 6,475,597 of JAMWYP010000003.1, read as the reverse complement.
AAGACTCAATAAATGATATATACAGAATAACAAATTACATGAAAATAGAACTAACTAGTTACACTAAAATAGAACTAATTACACTAAAATAGGAATAATTAGTTACACTAACTATATACTCTAATACCTCACTTGCTCGGTTTTATTCTCAAAACATGTTCAATTCACTTTCCTTCCCCCAAACGCCACCAACTCTCAGTCTCTGCATACCGGGAAAATTTGCTCTGACTACACCCCTCCCTCACTTGCTCGGTTTTATTCTCAAAACATGTTCAATTCACTTTCCTTCCCCCAAACGCCACCAACTCTCAGTCTCTGCATCCATGTTCCTTGTAGATCCCAAAAGAATTTGAGTGTTGTACGTAAGACAGCAAAAACTCGAAACAGAACATCCAAACTATAAAGTTTTAGCTGAAAACCGGTGGGGAAATATTAAAGGATGTGTCGAAAAACCACGGAAAAAAGATGAGGAGGCTACCTGGTTGAAGAGAGAAACGTTGATGGGAATAAAAACCAAATTAAAGGGACTTTTCAAGTGTCATGGTTTAGGTGGCTGAAACAAATTAAAGGAGGATTGCCTTTCCAGGGATCTGTGGCAGTGAACTGAAGACGTTTAAGGTGTAGGTGTCGATGCATGCCCGGCTCATCGCATCTATGCTGCTCATCCCCTAATTTTGGATTAGTGACATTATTTTTATGTATTTTTATTTATTTGGATTAAATTGTGTATATGCTGTACTCTGAAATATTTTTGTCACCCTGTATCTCAAATTAATTAATTTATAATATTGGATTCATAAATATTTTTCTCTAACACCACCAGTATCTTGAAATATATTTCTAGTAAGATCCAATATCTCAAAAAAAAAATATAAATAAAAATCAAATCTTAAGTTATTAAATTTTTAGTGTATGAAGTATTTTTTCTTTAAAAAAACAAAATTATTTGGGGATGAGAATTTCATGCTCATCCTTTTGATGGGTAAGGAATGTGGATTCAGGTGTCAACGGATCGCTTGAAGACAAGCCACCTCGTGCGTGCATCGGTGCAGGTTCATACTTAGTCAAAGTAAATATTTCAAGCTGGACGCCATCTCACACCAATTTAACGGACTTTGTAACAGAAGGACTATTGGATCTAACGGTCTAAACATCAAGGATGTCATGGAAATAATAAATAAATAAAAAGTCCAAGGACCTGATTCAGAATTTGAGGAAATTATAAGGATTGGGAGATTAATTTGCCCAAAAAAATTATAGACCTTAATTGATTCCTTTTTTTGTTTTTTCTTTTTTTGCAAAAAAATCTAATATAAAATATATTTATCTAATTTATGGAGATTATAGTTTACTTTATTCAAGTATATGCCATGATCTCCCTTCAATGTTTCTGTGATAAATATAAAAGATAAAATAAAAATAAAAAATGTATATTCAGAACCCAAATTCACTTTTAAACTAGACCCTATATTTAGTAGGAAATAAATCTGCAATTAGTTTCAAAATTGTTTGGAAAAATAAATTTATCAAACTATTCTAAAAAAGAAGAATTAAAAACAGAACAAACATACTTTAAGATTGCAACTTATAAGAGTACATTACTTTTATTGATAAATAATTATTAATATTGATATATAATTAAGGATTAAGGTGCATCCAGCACTCGAACTATTTTTAGAGGTGCAATTAGCACCCTAAGTTATTTATGGGGCAATTCTCACCCAAGATAACATACATGTTAACCCAAAATGCTTCATGCGTAAAAATACTTTTATGTAATGAGAATCAGGCTCAAGGGAACACAGGGTGGTCCAAAATATTAACATATTTATTTTCCTAGTCCAACCCAGCTGTTCCCATATGCACAACTTCCCTTTTCAACACCCACAACTTCACATATTTCATGAATCCGAGCAATAGTGGTTGAGGAAGGCATTGGTATCAACGTAAAAACTTTCATTGCCAAGTCGAATGAAACTATCATATCATGACGATCTGCAACCTCCCATCCCAACCAAAAAATAACCAAATTCTACTTATTTCCATGATCTCGTTCTCAATGAAACCACCTCCACTCGGTCAACATAGATAAATCGTAAATTGATTTGGCTATAATTAATCCTAGCTAGTCCTATGAATTGTCACTATCTTGTAATCCCCTAACTACAGGACTATACCCAACTCCAAAATATTCCCTCCAGTCCTAATTATAGGAACTATTTACCTGATTTTAGAGAGATTAAGGAGAGAAGTTAAATTAGTTAATTATAATTATTTTCCGAAAATACCCCTGCTTAAAATTGAAAATTACATCAAGGGAAAATTACATCAATGAGGATGATGAATCTGCCAACCACTTATTTTTCACTGACTCCATTTCATATTTATCTGTCACTATGTTGTTTTCTATGTTTCACGATACTTGTCAATTTTATATTCCAAGCATGCATTAAATTAGGAGTAGTGTTTATTTAAAGAAGGGAATTTTAGGAAAATACTCCTAAAATTCCCTGCTTAAAATTGAAAATTACATTAAGGAAAAATTATAAGCGTGTTGTTAAATTAATTATTGTGGATGAAGTATTAGTAGGGGTGATATAGGAAAAATATGACAGAAATTGCTCAAAATTATTTTATAAAAAAAAGTGTAATTGAGGTGTATATGACATTAATGAGTTGCAAATATTATTTATTTTATAGAATATATAGGTGTATTAATTATTAAATTATTATTGTCTTTAATTATTATTGAGAAAGTATAAAGAGGGGTATTATAGGAAAAAAATTGACAAAAGTTAAAACTTGCTCTTATAATTAGAACTAAAACTGACTCCAAAATATGTTCCTATAATTAGGACCGGAGGGTGTAGTAACAATAATGTCATCATCATCCTTTGTTGATAAGGGTACTTGACAACCTTGTACTGATACTTTTTTTTTACCTGAATAAGAAATTACTGATACTTTAAACAATGCATATTATACTAAGAAACATGCGGATGTTTCTTATAAATTTATTAGATATGCTAAATTAAATGGATTTATTTAGATTGTGATAAGATATTAATTTGATGCATTATTTAGGGGATTTCATTATAAAATGTAATAATTTTATATTAATTAGAAGTAGTTAAGTTTAGGATAAATAAGCAATTAACTAATTAAAATTTTTCTAAGAAAAATATCAGTTCATTATTGATAAGTATATATTTTATGATTAAATAGGTGTATATTTTATGAGAATTAGTTGGATTTATTGATATTATATACCTATTTAATTATCTTTTATAAACTTTTCCATCACTGAATCAAACTTAGGATCAAGGAATAAATCGACATAAAATCTACTCATATCCTACTTTTATTGTGTAATACCCTAAAAATCACACTTAGGGTAAATATCAAAAATTGGGAAATATACCTATTGAAAATAGGTGGATATGAGGTCTCAAACACCTTGTATTAAGTTTACCTTGTTGTTAGGGTAATTTCCCTTGAAATTAGATAGTTTGCAATAAGGTCCCTAAAACGTTTGGGAATTTGCAAATAGGTCCCTAAACACATTATGGGTTATAAATACCACTGCGAAAGCTATAAAAGAGGCAAGTAAAAATCTATTTGAAATAGGGAAAGATATTGTCCCTAATTTAGGTAATTTATTAAGTTACAAACTTGGAGAAATTGTAGAAGAATACCCAAAAGGTATTGAAATGACCGTAATACCCCGTAGATGCTAAGATAATACGAACACATGGAAACAAATGTGTCAGTATAAAAGTTATGAGGTAATGAGGTGTGATAATTAAGAAAATTATCAACTATTGATAAGAAAGTAATTAAGTAATATTGGGCTAATTACTTAAGCATAAGCAAGGAAAATTCGAGAGATGATTATGTAAAGCTCAAAAATGAGTGGAGAAAGGTTTAAAATTAGTAAAAATATATTTACTAATTAATTGGAAATTTTGGAGAAAAATAGTTGAGTTTAGGTATTTTTAAGCCTAAATGCAAGAATGGACCAATAGGAAACTTTTGGAAAAATTATGTAAAAATAATTATTTAATTAATTAAATAATTAATTAAATAATTAAATCAAAAATAATTATAAAAAAAAACGAAAAATTGGGCAGAAAATAAAAAAATGAAAAAGAAATGGAAAATAATTTTTGCAACTTGCAATTATTATATTAATATAATTAATTAAAGTGAAATATGATGAATAGTAAAATGAAAATTAGGAAACGGATCTTATCTAGAGATCTAGGAATGGGAATTCCAGAGTCAAGGAAAAATAAGGATCAGTGGAATTTTGTCTTCCGTTATACTCTTCCGGAAGTTAATTCCGAGGCCGTTTGTGCATTTCCTAATAAAACGAAATAGGGAAAAATGCATATAGGCATATTTTTGAAATAAGGAAAATAAATTCTAACTCAACATTTAGGAATGGGTTTGAATTTATTTTGACATATTTGGAATCAGTGAATTATTTCCAAGAGATTGGTAGTTCCCAAAACGAATTCTGACACCGGACACGTTCGGACACGTTTTTCGAGAAAACTTCAACTGGACTGTTGGAGGCCTATATGGAATCAAAATTTAGGTTAACTTGGACATTTCTGCTAAGTGAGAACATGTCTTCAGAGTTGTAAATCCAGAATTTTGTGAATTCTCCGAAATCACGCGAATCGGGTACCGATCGGGGAAAATGGTTGAACAAGTTGCAATTAAAGGGTTTTTGATTTTCCAAACAAAGCCTTAAATTTGCCAAACAAGGCCCTTGTTTTTGCCTATAAATAGATGCCTTCCCCTTGAGAAATTTCACACCTTTTCTTCCTTCTCTTGGCCGAAATTTTTGGCTGAGAAAGAAGAGAAAGGAGCTCGGGGAATTGCAGGCAAATAAGCCTCCTGAGAATTGTCCTAAAGTCTTCAACGGGTAAGTCTTTCGATCTTTAGTTCGAAAGATAGTAGAATTGTTAGATAGTTTTAGGAAGTAGGGAATGAGATTCCTACTATTGTTTTTAGGCCTCATTGCATTGAAAAATGCCTGACGAGGTAAAAACTTGGTAGGGATCGAGTACCTGAAAAGTTGTAGTTTTTATAGCTCTTTCAAAATTAGGGGTAGTAATGCTAGAATAGCCTTTAAATTTTCAAGTATGATTGGGTATCATATGGGAGGGCTATTTTAGTCATTATTTTCGAAAATCATAGTTGCGTCGAAGTTCTGGCAAAATTTCGGGAAGAAAATTTGTCAGAGTAACGAAGTGCTGGCGAAATTCCGCCAATTAAGGGTAGAAGGGCAAAATGGTAATTTTTACCTAAAATGCCAGTTATTGTGTCAAATCAATAATGGAAGTGATATTGCTCTTATAGGACGTCAGAAATCCTAGTTTGCTTCCGTTACGCTGTCCGACAGGACGTTTCGCTGTTTTCTGTCAAAACGACCGTTTTCCATAAAACGTGCCAGAATACCGTCAAAGAAGGTACGTCCGCGTACTGTAACATTAACTCTGATGTTTATGGTATGCATATATGTGATATGTGTATTGTTATGGTATGTTTATTGAATACAAATATGTTAGAACAATTTGGTGCCGAAGGCAAGGCTAGTCTACGTGGGTGTGCCATAAGTCGCCGTATAAGTCGGTGAGGCCCCCATGGTAGACACTTACCTGGCCATTCTGTTCGGTTTACGGAAGTATGTACGTTCGCGTACTGGTAACCTTAACGCTGATGTTTATCGTATGCGTATATGTTGTTTGATGATCTGTTGTGTGTTTATGTACTATTGGTGTAAGTACGTTCGCGTACTGGTAACCTTAACGCTGATGTTTATCGTATGCGTATATGTTGTTTCATGATCTGTTGTGTGTTTATGTACTATTGGTGTAAGTACGTTCGCGTACTGTAACACTAACTCTGATGGATATTATGTACGTATGTGTACTATGTGTATTGTATGCCTAATGTGGTAGTTGATAGCTCGTGATGTGTTATGTGCTGTTATTATGATTAAGCTCATGGGTATTGGGATGTGATTGCTAGGTGTGAAATGTTGGCTAGGTGTGAGGTGCTTGGTGTGAACAAATGCTTGGTGTGAATCAATTGCTAGGTGTGACGTATCGAGTTTGGTGCCGAAGGCAAGGCTAGTCTACGTGGGTGTGCCAATCAGTCGCCGTGAACTCGGTGAGGCCCCCATGGTAGACACTTACCTGGCCATTCTGTTCGGTTAACGGAGTTAGGTTCAAAGCCTTTTCAAAAATTTTGGAGCATGTTTTGAAAATGAGTACTGATATAGCCTAAGGTCGGTATACCACCATACCTCGGTGTACCAGTCTGTACTGGTATACCATCCTGAACCGATGTACCACCCTCTGTCGGTGCATCACATCAACCCAGAGCCGGTGAATCCATCACCTGTGCTTATGCCGACATCAGATAGTTCTGATAATTCTGATATCAGTATCTGATAACCCTGATACCCTTGATAACCCGGATACCCCTGATACCACTGATAACCCTGATAAAGTCGCCTATCGACGACCACTTTGACAACCCGGGAGATCATGGATCTTGAAAATCAGTTCTGACACGAATTCTGATAACTCACTCTGATAACTCTGATATCAGTCTCTGATACCCCTGCTAATCGCCAGTTTGCACTGGCCGGTAATTCTATCCTAGTACATGCGGTATTAGACCCATGTTGAGAACTTCTATCGGAGAAATTTCATTACGCATTTCCGTACTCTTATGGAAACTGGATTTGATCCACTTTTCATTATTTTCTCCGTACCTATTGTTGAGTAGAAAGAACCAACGATAATCTGACGAAGGAAACGTTGCGAGTGTCTATTTGTTTATGGTGTGAAAACTGCGGATAACAAAGACTATGTGTAGAAAATACTAAGTGCGATAAAGTCTATGTGTCGAGTAAATTCTATGTGCGATATGTGCGATAAAGTCTATAAGTACGATAGAGCCTAGGTGCGGTATAGATACTAGTGCGAGAAAATCTACGATATGCGAAATGTTCCCCTGTATCTAACTTTTCCCTAATAAAGGAAAAGAACGAGACATGGCAAATTTGAGAGGAGCCGGGGCAGAGGCCGAGGCGGAGGACGAGGCGGACAACCTCGAGTAGGACCGATACCCGATCATGACCCAAATCAAATACCGAATCAACCGGAGCATAATGAGATACAGAACTGAGAAGAACTCTCCAGGAGCAGAGGGCTCTGATAGATGATCTCATAGCTGAAAGACAAGAAAGACAAAGGCAAATACAAGAACGACAAGCTGAGGAAGAGGAAGAGAATGAAGAAGAGGAGGAAGAGGAAGAGCAAAATGATGAGGAACATGAAGAAGAGTCTGACAGATCACGGTCACCCCCTCGACAAGGGAGAATTGTGCGGACCACACAATATTGGGTCACACAGTTCTGCAAGCTGAAACCACCAGCTTTTCAGGGCAAACTAGACCTGGCTGAGGATTGGCTAAAGAGGTTGGAAAAGATTTTCAAAGTAATTGAATGCCCCGAAAATCGCAAGGCCGAACCGGCAATCTACCGGTTAGAAGGAGACGCAGATCGTTGGTGGGAAGTCATAGCAACAACCTTACAGACACGTTACTGTCCCGTGACATGGGAGAAATTTCTGGAGAAGTTCCATGAGCAGTATTTTCCTCCTTCTGTACAAATGAACAAGGAGTCAGAATTTCTCCATATCCGACAGGGACAAGGGGAATCTTTCGACGATTACTACACCCGATTCACCAATCTATCTCGATACTCACCGCACCTGCGGAAGGGCAATGATGAAAGGAGTATGGTGAACATACTAATCCACGGGCTGAAGTATGAAATTGGTGAAAGACTCATGTCTCAACGATTCCAAGATTTGACTAGTCTTCGTGAAAACTCCTCACGGAAGAGAGAAGCACCATGGAATGACTCTCAAAGAGACAACAAGAGGCCATTCCAAAATGGGCAGCGTAATAACCCAAGAATGCCGGAAACCCGACCATGTCCAAAATGCGGGAACTACCATCCTGGTGTGGACTGTGATAGGAGGCGGATTTGCTACAAATGTCGGAAGCCGGGACACTTCATCGCAGATCGTCCCGAGAAACTGCGGGATTCGAGCCACGTAACCCAGCCGAATGTATGTGCTGAACGATACAATGGACAGAGAACTTCCAGAGAGAGTCCAAGGTACTATCTCTCTTAGTAAGGAATTTTCTCTATGCGTTGCATGAACTATGTGTTAGTTATTCAACTAAATCGTATGGTGCGTGAACCATCTTCATGACGTATTCCGTGTTTCTTCGTTATCTTTCTACCGTGATCATGTCATTGAGTAGGAGGTATCTTATGTTGTCATGGTGTATGGGAACCATGGAGACATTTTGATAATCTTGTGTTAACATGGTGTATGGGAACCATGGAGACATTTTGGTATTTGTGGTGTTAACCGCGGTGTATGGGAACCACGGGAAACATCATATATCAAGGTACAATATGACAAGATCGTAGTAGTCAAACCAAAGCGAATTTTCGATCACCGGGAGGAGTAGCGAGTGACGAAGTAAAGACTCGACGCGTATAGTCCAAAGTCTGAGTAGAACGGATTTTAGTTCGTACGAAGTTTAGATAGTATAGTGCAAATTTCGAGGACGAAATTTTGTTTAACTGGGAGAAATGTAATACCCTAAAAATCACACTTAGGGTAAATATCAAAAATTGGGAAATATACCTATTGAAAATAGGTGGATATGAGGTCTCAAACACCTTGTATTAAGTTTACCTTGTTGTTAGGGTAATTTCCCTTGAAATTAGATAGTTTGCAATTAGGTCCCTAAAACGTTTGGGAATTTGCAAATAGGTCCCTAAACACATTATGGGTTATAAATACCTGCGAAAGCTATAAAAGAGGCAAGTAAAAATCTATTTGAAATAGGGAAAGATATTGTCCCTAATTTAGGTAATTTATTAAGTTACAAACTTGGAGAAATTGTAGAAGAATATCCAAAAAGGTATTGAAATGACCGTAATACCCCCGTAGATGCTAAGATAATACGAGAACACATGGAAACAAATGTGTCAAGATAAAAGTTATGAGGTAATGAGGTGTGATAATTAAGAAAATTATCAACTATTGATAAGAAAGTAATTAAGTAATATTGGGCTAATTACTTAAGCATAAGCAAGGAAAATTCGAGAGATGATTATGTAAAGCTCAAAAATGAGTGGAGAAAGGTTTAAAATTAGTAAAAATATATTTACTAATTAATTGGAAATTTTGGAGAAAAATAGTTGAGTTTAGGTATTTTTAAGCCTAAATGCAAGAATGGACCAATAGGAAACTTTTGTAAAAATTATGTAAAAATAATTATTTAATTAATTAAATAATTAATTAAATAATTAAATCAAAAATAATTATAAAAAAACGAAAAATTGGGCAGAAAATAAAAAAAAAATGAAAGAGAAATGGAAAATAATTTTTGCAACTTGCAATTATTATATTAATATAATTAATTAAAGTGAAATATGATGAATAGTAAAATGAAAATTAGGAAACGGATCCTATCTAGAGATCTAGGAATGGGAATTCCAGAGTCAAGGAAAAATAAGGATCGGTGGAATTTTGTCTTCCGTTATACTCTTCCTAAGTTAATTCCGAGGCCGTTTGTGCATTTCCTAATAAAACGAAATAGGGAAAAATGCATATAGGCATATTTTTGGAAATAAGGAAAATAAATTCTAACTCAACATTTAGGAATGGGTTTGAATTTATTTTGACATATTTGGAATCAGTGAATTATTTCCAAGAGATTGGTAGTTCAAAACGAATTCGACACGGACACGTTCGGACACGTTTTCGAGAAAACTTCAACCTGGACTGTTGGAGGCCTATATGGAATCAAAATTTAGGTTAACTTGGACATTTCTGCTAAGTGAGAACATGTCTTCAGAGTTGTAAATCCAGAATTTTGTGAATTCTCCGAAATCACGCGAATCGGGTACCGATCGGGGAAAATGGTTGAACAAGTTGCAATTAAAGGGTTTTTGATTTTCCAAACAAAGCCTTAAATTTGCCAAACAAGGCCCTTGTTTTTGCCTATAAATAGATGCCTTCCCTTGAGAAATTTCACACCTTTTCTTCCTTCTCTTGGCCGAAATTTTTGGTGAGAAAGAAGAGAAAGGAGCTCTGGGGAATTGTGCGTGAAGCCTGCAGAATTGTCCGGAAAGTCTTCAACGGGTAAGTCTTTCGATCTTTAGTTCGAAAGATAGTAGAATTGTTAGATAGTTTTAGGAAGTAGGGAATGAGATTCCTACTATTGTTTTTAGGCCTCATTGCATTGAAAAATGCCTGACGAGGTAAAAACTTGGTAGGGATCGAGTACCTGAAAAGTTGTAGTTTTTATAGCTCTTTCAAAATTAGGGGTAGTAATGCTAGAATAGCCTTTAAATTTTCAAGTATGATTGGGTATCATATAAGAGGGCTATTTTAGTCATTATTTTCGAAAATCATAGTTGCGTCGAAGTTCTGGCAAAATTTCGGGAAGAAAATTTGTGAGAGTAACGAAGTGCTGGCGAAATTCCGCCAATTAAGGGTAGAAGGGCAAAATGGTAATTTTTACCTAAAATGCCAGTTATTTTGTCAAATCAATAATGGAAGTGATATTGCTCTTATAGGACGTCAGAAATCCTAGTTTGTCTTGCCGTTCTGTTGTCCGACAGACGTTTATTGTTTTCTGTCAAAACGACCGTTTTCCATAAAACGTGCCAGAATACCGTCAAAGAAGGTACGTCCGCGTACTGTAACATTAACTCTGATGTTTATGGTATGCATATATGTGCTATGTGTATTGTTATGGTATGTTTATTGAATACAAATATGTTAGAACAATTTGGTGCCGAAGGCAAGGCTAGTCTACGTGGGTGTGCCATAAGTCGCCGTATAAGTTGGTGAGGCCCCCATGGTAGACACTTACCTGGCCATTCTGTTCGGTTTACGGAAGTATGTACGTTCGCGTACTGGTAACCTTAACGCTGATGTTTATCGTATGCGTATATGTTGTTTGATGATCTGTTGTGTGTTTATGTACTATGTGATGTGTTATGTGCTGTTATTATGATTAAGCCTGCGGGGTATTGGGATGTGATTGCTAGGTGTGAAATGTTGGCTAGGTGTGAGGTGCTTGGTGTGAACAAATGCTTGGTGTGAATCAATTGCTAGGTGTGACGTATCGGCCGGGGGTTTATGTATTGTTAGGATATGTTTGATTGTATAATACATATGTTGTATACTGTATATGTAAACATGAGGTTAACCGTTACCTGAGATCCGGTGCGGATCTCAGCTCTTAACATAGCGTCAAGCTCCGGAGGACAAAGGACCGAGGAGAGAGGCAAGCGATTGTACCGTAGTTGTAACCAGCCAGACTTACGGCAGTTTATAAATATATATCAGTTACTCTTCCGCTCAAATGCTCTACTCTGATGTTTTCAAATGATGTTTGTTTGAAAAAAAAATTTATACTGCTTGTGAAAAGTCGGGACGTTACATATTGTGCAGGAAATATTAGCTGATTTGGAAAGAAGTAGAAAAGGCAATTAAAAGGATATGCAATCAGCCAAACTCATTAAGAGGATATACAATCAGCCAAAACTTGGTGGTCCCACGCAAGAAAAATAGAAACAAAATCAATTGCGTGATCTGATGGAGTTGATTACAAGATATACTATATCTTTTTAATAAGAAAAGAAGAATCAGTGACCCATGACCCAAGTTATATTTAGGCTATATATATGAAGAGAGGAAGGAGGAGAAGATCAACGAGGAGCAGATTAGGAGAAACAGAGGAGCAGAGGAGTAGCAACTGAGCGTTTTGATTCTCTTCATCATCTCCACGAAGGACGGAAGGACTGTGGAGGCGACGAAGAAACTTTCTTTCATCTATTTCCTTTATTCTTTCAATTTGAGTTTCATCCTTTTGTTATGGATTTGTTATAGCCATGTGTGGCTAATTCTCTTTTCAACCTTGTAATACCCGGATAATTATTTATCTGGAATATTATATTTTAATAAATAATACCTATTGGAAATAGGTGAATATGAGGTCTCAAAGACCTTGTGGGGAATTTATCTTATTTTTGGGGTAGTTTCTCATAAAAATAGAATAATTTGCAATTAGGTCCCTAAAACGTTTGGAAGTTTGCAATTAGGTCCCTAAATGCATTTGTTGGCCATAAAATACCCTGTGAAAGTTATAAAAGAGGCAAGTAAAAATCTATTTGAAATAGGGAAGGGTATTGTCCCTAATTTAGGTAATTCATTAAATTACTACCTTGGAAAAATAGTGAGGGAAAAGTTAAAAAGTTTATAATGACCAAAATGCCCCCGTGAATATTAATATAATGCGTGAGACATAAAACACTAATGTCAATATAAAAGTTATGGGGTAATGAGGCATTCTAATTAATAAAATTATCAACTAGTGATAATAAAGTAATTAGGTAATTATTGGCTAATTACTTAAGCATAAGCAAAGGAAATTCAGGAATAATTGTGTAGAACCCTAAAATTAGTGGTTTTTGGCCAAGAATTAGTAAAAACATATATACTAATTAATTGGAAATTTTGGAGAAAAATAGTTGAGTTTAGGTATTTTTAAACCTAAATACAAGAACGAGCCAATTAGGGATTTTTGTGGAATTTTTGGGAAAATTAAAAATAAGTAAATAATTAAATAATTAGTTAAAAAATAAAATAAAATAAATATATATTATATATATGGCTGCCGACATTTTTTTGGATAAAAGAAGAAAAAAAAGGAAAAAGAAAATAAAATGAATTAAATAATGGGAAAAACACTTCTCATGTTGCAGGAGAAGTGTTTTCTCATGTTACACACACATGAAATGGTGGGACCCACATATATATATAATGTTCATTATATATATATGTGGGTCCCACCATTTCATGTGTGTGTAGGAATCTTTTTCTTCTCATGCAACTTGAGAAGTTTAAATCCCTTAAATAATATATAAGAGTTGTTAAAATAATAAACTCTATTAAAATAATAAATAGTGAATAGTAAAATATAAATAGGAAACGGGTCCTATCTATGGATCCAGGAATGGGAATTCCAGGCGATCTCGTAAGTCCCCAGTAAGTGCTCATAGAGCCCGGGGCCGTGCCCTGGCCTTGGTGGGGGACTGATGCCGAACCCCTCCAAAACTTTTTCTAAGCAAAAAAAATATAAATATAAATAGGAAACGGGTCCTATCTATGGATCCAGGAATGGGAATTCCAAAGTCAAGGTAAAATATTGATCGGTGAGTTTTTACCTTCAAGTGACCTCTTCCGGAAGTTAATTCCGAGGCCGTTAGCGCATTTTCCTAATAAAACAAAATAGGGAAAAATGCAGATAGGCACATTTTTGGATCCGAAGAAAATAAATTCTAACTCAACATCTAGAAATGAGTTTGAAATTATCTGGACATATTTGGAATCAGTGAATTATTATCCAGAGGTTGATGATTCCGAAAACGAGTTCCGGTACCGGACGCGTTCGGACACGTTTTTCGAGGAACTTCAGACTAACTGTTGGAACCCTATATGGAATCAAAATTTAGGTTAACTTGGACATTTCTAATAGGTGAGAAAATGTCTTCAAAGTTGTAATTCCGAATTTTTGAGATTTTTTCGAAATTACGCGAATCGGGTACCGATCGGGGAAATTCATCCGGGTAGCTTCTGGAAGGTGACACTTGGCCACCTCCCATTGGCCAAACCCTCGACTTTTGAGGCATGGAGGACGTCCAAGAGCAGAATGGGAAGAGGGAAAACTTGTTGAAAAAGTTTAAGATTCAACGGTCCAGATCGATTCTCACAAAGTTGATCCGACGGACGAAATCCTACACCTTCACCTATAAATACCCCTCTTCTCTTTGGTTTTCACACCATTCCTTCTTGCCTATTTCAAATTCTAGAGAGAAGTTAGAGAGAGGAGCTGCGGAGGAAAATTTGCGTGAAAGCTCTGGGTAAGTTTTTCGGTACCTAAGCTTTCGTAGTTCTTTCAGTAGATAGGGTAGAAATGCTAGTTTAGTCTTTAATCTTCCAAGTATGATTAGATATCATATGTTAGGGGTATTTTAGTCATTATTTCGAAAATCTTGGTGGGGTTGAAGTTCTGGCAAAATTTTGGAAGATTAGAGTTAAAATAGCGAAGCTCTGGCGAAATTCCGCCGATTAGGGGCATCAGGGGCAAAATGGTAATTTTTACCTAAAATGCCTGTTATGATGTGAATCATTAATTAATATGATTTATGTTTTGAAAATTATGTTGGAAGAGGAGTTATGTTGAAATTTTGGAAGATTAAGCTCAAAGTAACGAAGTGCTGGCGAAATTCCGCCGATTAGGGGGTCAGGGGTAAAATGGTCATTTTGACTAAAAATGTCCGTCGTAATGATAGATCCTTAACAAGTACGTTGTTATGTTGATAGGATATCCCTGATTTCGTTTTGACCAATCGTCGTGCCGAAATACCGTAAAACGTCAACGAAGGTACGTTCGCGTACTAGTAACACTAACTCTGATATTTATGGTATGCGTGTATATTGTTTGGTGGATTGTATGAGTAGAGTTGTTATGTTGTTTGATTATATAGTGTTGTTAGAGGATGATTGACCATATGCATGCACTGGGAGTGGTATATCTGTGTTCACTGGGAGTGGTATGTCCTGATTCACTGGGAGTGGTATATCTGCATTCGCTGGGAGCGGTACATTCACGTTGGTTAGGGGTGATTCGTTTGTTGTGTTTATATACTGTATATGTAAATATGAGGTTAAGCTGTTACACGGGTTCGATGCATGGACTCCGGCCCTTAACATAGCATCGGGTTCGGAGGATCGAGGACCGAGGAGAGAGGCAAGCAGCCCAAGTAGAAGACCCGGTTGAAGACTTCCTTTTGATGTTCAGCGGAAGCCTTTCTTTTGTTATATACTTTTGAACCACGCGGTTTCTGTATCGCTGTTGTAATTAGCCAGACTCACGGCATTCTAAATACAAGTATCAGTTACTCAATTGCTCTATTGCTCTACTCTGATGAAAAAAAAATATTTATACTGCTTTTGAAAAAAGAGGATGTTACAAACCTAGAGGACCTATGAACTTGTTTGGGTTCTAGAGATTATTCCCATTGATTAGTTTTGCTTAATTTTATTTCAGTTTATTTAATCTTGTCTTTATTGTTATTGCTTATTGATTGGCCATCATTGAGCATGTTTTGGGGATTTAGGGTTGAACTTGGAAGAGGGAATCCTAAATTGACCTTGGGATTAAATAATGTGGAATTAGGTTTAAATCTAATTTGAGTGGAATTAGGTTTTAATCTAATTTGCGTCTAGGATAGGCATATACCTAGAAGCTCCGCATAATCAAATTAGAGTGAGCCCGATCTAAAAAGCATCTTATTTAGTTGTGTGAGGCATTGCATAATTAATTAAGGTAGGTATATAAGTGGACCGGAAGACATTTATAGACATTAATACTCTAGATTAGCTGATTAAGTTAAGTCAAAATTAGTTTAGTGGGGATAAAATCTAAGAACAAACAAGGAATTAGTAACTCTAGGTTGCTCGTTCTATTATTTTAGTAGTTTTTTATATTGATTTTCTTTTCTTTTAATTAAATTCAATCTAGTTTGCTCAACTTAAACGAAATTGTGAAATTAATGCCTAACTGAAGTTTGTGATACTAAGTCGTGGGAACGATACTTTACTTATCACTTTATTACTTGATACGGTCCCTATACTTACGGAGTTATAGGCTTTAAAGTTTTTCCCTGTCAATTATAAATGATATTACCTTTATTATTGTTGTTGGTGCCGTCGTCTTCTCTTCTCTTCTCTTATTATTTTGTTTTATTTTATTTTCTTCTTTCATCAGTTGGAGCGAGCACCCCGTTTGGAGATAGAATTAAAAACTAATAATGCTTAAAGGCTGCTGAGCTTTATGTTCAATCTGACATTTATAATTTACCCACATGATACATAGTTCTGCTAATAAAATGTTAGTAATTGTTTATCATAGAATGCATTCTATAACTTGGAATATATTTTTTTTCCTTCCATTCTTAATTATAGTATCTTTGCCTCCCTAGATAAAGTTGACAGTCGTAAATAAGCCTTTTTTGTAAGTGAAAGTGACCCGAGTTAATTAAATTGTAGTTCCGTGAAAAAGCAAGCGGTTGAACTTTTTGAAAACGTAAAAAATACATAGTCCTATAAGGTTAAGGCAAAAAAGGAAAGAGAAAATCGAAGTCTTTTAAGGGTCCATCAATACACACACATTGGCGGACCTAGGTGTTGAGTTAGGGGGGCAAGTGCCCCTAAAAAATTTGGGATTTAAAAAAAAAAATTAATACATGTTTGAATGATTGTCTACCCTTAAATTAAGTGTTCACCTTTAATACATCAAGACTGCACTTCGTAACCGGATTGGGGATGAATGGCTGAATGAATGTTTAGTGCCTTATATTGAAAAATATGTATTTGATAGCATTGATAATAAGACAATTATGATGGAATTTCAAAAAATAAGGTCTAGAAGAATGCCATTGTAATTATTTTTATTGTAATATACTTTTGCTATTAAAATATATGTACTTGAACTTACTGAGTGTCCACCCTTCATTGTAATTTATGTAGCTGTATTTCTAATAGCACTTAGCATTGTTTTTCTAAATAACAGGTTTGTAAAATAATTGTATCTCTTATTACATCATCAATATTCACTTGATTTCATAAATATTTTTTTATATATATTTTTTCTTGTTTATATTCTTTTTTTAATGCATTTAAAAATTTCTTAAAAAAAATTCGCCCGAACCCCAAATCCCCCCGCCAATTATGCCCCCCAACATTTTTTTGGGTCTGCCCCTACACACACATACATGAACAAAATAGGAATAGACTTTGACTAACAGAATTCTAATGGCCACAATCGCCACCTTATTCAAAATGAATCCACTTAGTGTAGATGATGTTATAACCCTTCTGCGTCACTTTGGTGTACAACGCTATTTAACTATATACTATATATATGTACACACACATAGATATATGTAATGTGTATATATAACTTGATAGTTATTTGGATGTTACGGAGGAACAAGTCATGCTCATATACCTCATCAGAACATTTTTCATGAGATTAGGAAGCTTCGTACCAAGTTTAATGTTGCAAGTCCAAACAAGTGTTAATGTATTGTACCATATATCTTCTTCATCGGAGAAAAGAATAAACAGATGAGTACGGGATGCACATGCAAGTCTCCACTCCATCAAAGTAGCATTTTGCCTTTGCAATATGCTCTCTTGTAATTTGTTTTTTAAAAAGTGTGCAATGATAAGAACATATTAAGTAAAACTCACCATCTGATGGCATAGAATGATAAAAACTTAGAAGCCAGTAGAATTGAATTTCTATTTGTAACATCCCAAAATATGGAAGTTGAGAATTAAAATATGATATAGGATGGAATATGGAAATTTGGCCTTAATAAATTTTAAAATTTGTATTTGAAATTAAAGGCATATTTTCCATAAATTAAGGACAAATGGTTAGGGAATAATTTCTGGCCTAACTATTTTAGAGATAGTATTTAATGGCCTCAATAAATTATTTAAGGAAGAAAAATCCTTATTTAGGATTAAGGATTGTTTTCTTTCACCAATTCCTATTTCCATGTTTATTTATTTTTTTCAGCTCATGTGCATAATAGGATATTGTGCCAAGCCCATATATATAGCAAACCAATCTTATTCTTTAATCGGCCCACACACACATATATAAATCACTAAGCCCACCTATCATCTTTTGGCCCAACAAGCATTAGACTGAAAAAAAAAAAAACCACCAACACAAATCGCAGAACAATATACTCACACACACACTAAATACCCATTCCATCAGCCCCACAATAGAAACCATTTGGTGCATGAGTTCCACGTGCTTTCTCATCCCTCTCTTCATTTAACACGTAAACTCCCTCCACAGCAGCACACACCTGATACACACTTTCACCACAAAAACTGTAATAACCCAAATTCCATACCATTTAGTGTGTCTGTTGACATGAAGTTTTAGGAAAATCAACGGAGTTTGAGGTGTTACATCAGAGTAATGCAGAATGGAGAGCATGCACTAACATTTGGACAATAAGTAACTGATATAAAATGTCCAAGCATAAGTTGGTTAACTAAAAAATTTCCCGAAGGAATATTCATGTGATACAAAATGTGTTTGTATCATTACAATCTTTCAAATAGTAACTATACATTTTTAAACTAAGCTTTAACTAGACTTGTGGCTTAGAACCCAATACAGTTAATCAAACACATTGGCCAGGATGGATGTTAGTCAAGTGGAAGTCTCCCCGTCTTTCGCGATGACTTATGACTGAACCACAAGACCAACCCTTCCTTAGACACCAAATTGTTTGACATAACTTTATTGAATTCATGCCAGAAACTAAGCCTCTATTGTTCTTCTTCGGACTCTCGTCTCGACCGGTGCCTCCTCACAATTCTGTTCATCAGAACCCCTTCACAGCTTCGTCCATCGGTGCCTCTTCACGGCTCCGTCTATTGGTTCATCCATTTTCATGAGGATTTAGCTTAATGTAATTAGGACCATTGGATTTGCAAGACATGTGTCACATCTCAACCATTGATCTTAGTTGCAATTATTGACTTTTCAAAGTTGATTAACAAAGTTTAATTAACTCTTAATCCAATGCTTAATTGTCCTTGTATCTCATCTCTTATTGGTTAATTAGCTTACTCCATAATCCAAGTCATTAGAACATTATTAGAACATTAATGTGGAGAGCCTCGTGTCTATGCGTGCTTAGACACATGCATATATAGACACGTATGTTGTATAGCATTGTTATGAAAATCTGACTTTTACATTCTACATTCACTTTGTCTTGTCAATTTTGGTAGAAATATACCCATAAAACATTTGAATATTTTGGTTATTGTGTTTATAAGATTTGATGCCCCTTAGATCTGTTACGTAGAATAGAGCAATAGTGCAACGCCCCACTGCTCTGAGCCTATAATAGAGTGACATCTTCACCTATCATGCATTTTGATATATTATTTAATAAAGAATTTAAACCACTAGGCCAGATTTGATCTTGGAAATGAAAACACTTTTTTATGAAGAGTTCAAAATAATATTATAGTTCGAATGGACTTTTCTGAAACATTTAAAACATTTTATCAGTGGTTCAAACCTATCATTAAAAGTGTATCATATTTGAAACCTTGTTAGGTTTTATCAAAGTATTTCCTTATTTATCCGTTTAACTTAGTGCTCTACAAAATCATTCACCAGATTTTGGGGCTTGTTATATTACATATCATGTCTACTTCTATGTGATCATATGTATCTAATTAAATATATATATCCCAGTGGCCACATACAGCTACCTCAAAATAATATCTAATTCATAAGGAATAGAATTATACATATATAAGGAATAGAATTATACATATACAAAAGTGAAACTAATTAAGTGTTTCATCTACATCATCAACATCACCTTCTTCTCAAGATCAAGCAATAACTACGCCCTTGCTTCTTCCTCCTTACCTACTAGACAGCCCACATCCTGAATTTAAGGAAAGTTCTGAGATTCAAATGAATGAATCCCAGAGTCATCAAGGATTGCAGAAGTAGAGATGCCCCATTTGGCTAAGGCATCTACAATTCTATTAAAATCACGAGAGATGCCTCGAACGTCAACCTGTCAATCTCTATAAAGCATTTCTCTAACTTTCACTATTAGATTACTTCAAATACCACAAGTGTAATCTAAAATCAGATTAACAACCTCATCTGAATTAGACTCCAAAATGATCTTCTTCAGCCCTAGATCCCAAGTCAATTGAAGACCTTATGCTACAGGCCATTCCTCTATAGAATTGGATTGACATAAGCCAATCTTCCTAATGTAACCGACAATCCAGTTACTTGAGGAGTCACGAATTAACCCCCCACAAACTTGCTTTACCATTAATACAATATAAAAAACAACAATAGTTTTCTTGGAGAAGAATTCGTGAGTAAATCTTTAGAAAAATGGGAAAGGCTTCCTACCCTGGATGTACGGTTACCCATGCAAATGTGGGATAGGTAGGCCCTGCCCAAGCCCAAGCCTAACCAGCATGTGAGTCTGTTAGAAAGGAGTGCCTATAGTCAACTAGTCATCCATTGGTTTTATTACTTGAAATTCTCTTTTTTCATGTATCCATTATATTTATAGAGGGTTCGAATTTCTAACTGACAACCCCAGTCTTTAAAAATGCTTAACTGAGGATCTTGGTGGCATTGGGTTAGAGACCCAACGGCATTAAACATTTTGATGGAATGAAAACAAAAAAGAACAAAAATAAAAGGAATGGGAATAAGAAAGAGTAGTGATAATTAATGTGATACCATACAATATAAAGAACATACCCTAATTTACTTTAACAAATGCGACACTTACATTTGCATTTCATTATATTTATTTATTTATTCCTTTTACAGATGACCCAAGGTTTTTCCGAGTCGAAAAGAAGACACAGGTTTGAAAATTTATCACTTTTAACCATGTTTTACACTTATACTAAGGAAAAGAAAGAGACAAACAATGAAAATAGTTGTATAATAATTCTTATTCGGTAACACAGAAACAGATGATGGGACTTCCTGATAACCCACCATGAAAAGATACGAACTATTTTCAGGCTTTCACTCATTTATTCAATGATGTTCTCAACAGAGAATCAGATTAAAATTAGGAAAAATTTTACATAACCCCTCTATTGTAAAATATTTACCAAAAGCCCTATAATTTTATGAAATATCAGTTCGGTCTTTATGGGGCAGTTAAATAATTTCAAGAGGGAAGGGACAAAAACACCTTCCTCTATAACAAAAATAAACATGTCAAGCTTTTCAGTTGTATGTCTTGCAAATTAACTTATTCCTATGGTAATTTATATGGAATTTGTTCACACTTGTCTTATAAAGTGCCTATTTTCTTGTGAATAGCATGTGTCAGGTTTTTTCATTTGTATATCTTGAAAATTAGCCTATTATTCATCTTGTAAATTTTCACATATAACTTGTGAAGCATCACCCTTGTCATGTGAAGTGCCTCTTGTAAATAGAACAAGTGTAAGTTTTTAGTTGTATGTCTTGCAAATTAGTTTATTCATCTTATGAATTCCCACATATATAACTTATAAAGCGTCATACTTGTCTTGTGAAGTGCCTCATTTCTTTAACAATTTACAATTAAAAAGCCTAACACTTGTCTTGTCAATGTTGCTTACTATTGGGACTATCATATAAATTCCAATAGGGTATTTAAAAGGCCACAAATAATCATAAATGTTATGGGACACACACCACATCCTAAACATGAAACATCATCTTAAATTACTGTAGATAGTAAGTCTCATCAAGTTTAAAAATCAATGGCCAATCGGTTTTATCATGTGAATGCATTTTTTACCAGATATCCAAAAACTTGTATGGCTAGCCAAACCAAAGTCATCCAGCTTTACAATGTTGTTAGAACTGACAAATAGATTGTCTGGCTTTATGTCCCTTTATATATCATGCCTAAAAATAAAGAAAGAATGACATATAGAGGAGACGATTACTTGTTTTGTGAGTCTTTATGTAATACCCGAATTTTTATCATCTGGAATATTATAAATAAATTGGATATTTCTGATAAGCAAAGTTTTGATCTCTAAACTCATGTGATCATAGCTTATTTTCTAAGTAGAATTTCTGCATGAAATTAGGGAGTCTATGGGCCAAAGTGCCAAAATGACCAAAATGCCCCTGCAAAGGGTAATTAACTTAGAAAATTTATGAAAAATCCTGAAAGGCAGTAAAATGATCAATTGAATTAAAAGAGTATATTATCTCTAATTACGGTAATTTAATAAATTACAAACTTGGGAAAAATGAGAAAAGATGCTCATAAAATATTAAAATGACCAAAATACACTTGTAAATTATATAATATTGCAGAGGACATGGAAACAGAGATGTCAGTATAAAATCTATGAGGAAATGAGACATTCTAATTAAGAAAATTATCAACTATGGTTAAAAGAGTAATTAAGTAATTAATGGCTAATTACTTAAGCATAAACAAAGGAAATTCAGTAATAATTATGGGAAGCTCAAAAATTAATGGAAATTAGTTGAATATTAGTAAAAATATATTTACTTATTAATTGGAAATTTTTGTGAAAAATAGTTGAGTTTAGGTATTTTTAGGCCTAAATACAAGAATGGACCAATTAGGGATTTTTGGTGGAATTTTTGGAAAAAAAATTAAACAAATAAATCATTAAATAATTAATTAAATAAAAAATAAATATTTATTAAAATTAAAAGAGGGCCAGCCGAAAATTGGGCCAAGAAAAAAGAAAAAAAATGAAAATGAAAAGGAAAATAATTCTTACAACTTGCTATTATTTTAATAGTATAATTAATTAAAGTAAAAAAGTGTGAATAGTAATTTAAAAATTAGGAAACGGATCCTATCTAGAGATCTAGGAATAGGAATTCCAAAGTCAAGGTAAAATATTGATCAGTAAGTTTTTACCTTTAAGTGACCTCTTCCGGAAGTTAATTCCGAGTCCGTTTGTGCATTTTCCTAATAAGACGAAATAGGGAAAAATGCAGATAGGCACATTTTTGGATATGAAGAAAATAAATTCTAAATCAATATCTAGGAATGAGTTTGAATTTATCAGGACATATTTGGAATCAGTGAATTTTTCTGAAGAAGTTGATGCTTTCAGAAATGCGTTCTGAAACCGGGCGCGTTCGGACACGTTTTTCGAGAAACTTCAAGAGGGACAGTTGGAACCCTGTCTGAAATCAAAATCTAAGTTAAATTAGATATTGTTGATGAGGAAGAGAAGATCTTCAGAGTTATGGATTCAGAATTTTGAGATTTTTCCGAAATTACGCGAATCGGGTACCGATTGGAGAAATTCATCCGAAAGGCTTCTGGAAGGTGACACGTGGCCACCACCCATTGGCCAATGGATGCCACCTAAGCAAGGGGGCAGGTCGGCCAAGAAGAAGGAGGAGGAAGAGAAAACTTTTTGAAAAAGTTACTTTGGACTCGTTCGATCGATTCTCACAAAGTTGATCCGACTACCAAATCCTGCACATTTGTCTATAGATACCCCCCCTTCTCTTCATTTTCACACCATTTTCACTTCTTCTAGCTGAAATCTAGAGGGAGAAACAACAGAGAGAAGCTCTGGGGAAAATTCTCGAAGTCTTCAACGGGTAAGTCTTTCGGTCTTTAGCTTTTAAGTTATAGTTTTTAGTTCAGTAGTTGGTAGAAGTGTTAGTTAGATTTAGGAAGTAGGGGATGAAATTCCTATTCTTGTTTTTAGGCCTCATTGCATTGAAAAATATGCCTGAAGAGGTAAAAACATAGTAGGGATCGAGTCTCCGAAAAGTTGAAGCTTTTGTAGTTCTTTCAAAAGTAGGGGTTGTAATGCTAGAATAGCCTTTAATTTTTCAAGTATGATTGGATATCATATGGGAGGGCTATTTTAGTCTTTATTTTCGAAAATCAAAATGGCGTCGAAGTTCTGGCAAAATTTTGGGAAGAAAATTTGTCAGAGTAACGAAGTGCTGGCAAAATTCCGCTAATTAGGGTTATAAGGGCAAAATGGTAATTTTTACCTAAAATGCCAGTTATTGTGTCAAATCACTAATGAAAGTGATATTACTCTTATAGGACGTCAGAAATCCTAGTTTGCTGCCGTTACGCTGTCCAACGTGCCGCTGTCGGACAAACCGCTGTTTTCCGTCAGAAAGTACAAGTTTCCGCCAGAAACATCTACGTACGTCAACGAAGGTACGGACGCATACTGTAACACTAATCTTGTACTTCTTAAATGCATATATATCAAAGATACGTTCGTAGACCGTTATACAGACAGTTTTATACGGGTTATGTCATGGTAACGCCGTTATGTTTTCCTAGCGCTGAGGACACGACTGTACATCATGGCACTGGTGGATAGTGCAGGCTGTTATTATTTTACATTGTGGGACTTACATATTGCTTGTTGCTTATGTTTTGTCGTCATAATGATCATGCATCTGCTGTGTGATTATGTGATGATATACTGTTGTATTAGCTCTAGAATATCTGTTGTCTATATACTGTATTGTTTGGGTATGAGGTTAAACGTTACCTGAGATTCAATATGGTGAATTGAATCTCAGCTGTAGCTTCAGGGTCAGGAGGACCACAGTTCGGAGACCGGGGCAAGCATCCGGAGTAGACGTGCAGCCGAAGCCAATCTTTACTTTATCGCTTTTTCTTTCTTTCTGTTATCTTATTTCTGGATCTTAGGATTACTGTAATCAATACGATGTTACACAATGGTTGATGTTTTGACTATGAATCAATTACTCTTTCGCTCCATTGCTCTACTCTGAATAAAAAAAAAAAAATCCGCTTTTAAAATGGGATGTTACACTTTATACACACGCGGGACAAGGATTCTGAAACAAGCTTGCCACTTCAATATAACCTAGTTTTCTTTACACACATATACATAGTAAATACATACACACACACACAAACACACATGTGCGTGTATTCTTTATTATCTTTTAAATCAGATTTGTAATGTAAATGTTACCCTTATCTAGGGATGGAAATAGGTCAGGCCCCTATTAGGGGCCTACGGCCTAGCCTACATTAAGGCTAACCTGGCCTATTTAATAAATAGGCTATGTTGGTGAAAAGTTTATGAACCAAGTCACACTAAGTCTTAATCAATAAAACTAAGTTATAAGTAAGTTAAAAATTTGTTTCGATAAGATAAAAAAAGACAAAATTTCTGAAGATTAAAATATGAGGAACAAATAGTTTGCTTTGATAAAAATACAAATTCAATTAATTAAAAATAAGAGCTAAAAATTTATTTTTACACACATAAAAGAGTAGGGATAGTAAAAAAACAAAATGAAATGCTTTTTGGAATACATTCAGATTTGTCTTTTTATATTTAAATAAAAGAGATTTCTCCAATAACTTTTGCGTTTTGGATTCAAGTTTCTTCCTAAATAGTGTTTCACAAGACCGCCACAACCCACGCTCATATCTTCCAATTGATGTTGACCTGTCTCAAAAATACAAGTATTTTGAACTTTATATGGAGCTTGAGCGAAGCTTTTTATGTTCCACAGATCTTTAATGTAAAGTCCATTAAATAATTTAAAAAGATTATAGAAGTTAGATAAATTAGATAATTATAATAGACATGACCTGACCTTTTTGAAATATCCGTAAAGTATACATGGTAGAGTCTACAATTTGAATTGAAACCAACTCACTAACTAATTACATATTGAACTATAATATCAACAAATTTCAGTAACTAGCCATTAGATTTTAAGATACACGCTCACGTTTACCAGTCAAGGTGGAAGAATGGAAGTTGTGTTTCTGGAATTTTTAGAGCTGCACTTAATTTCACCGCACAACAAAGTTGCATGACCACGAAGGATTTTAGTTAAAAAGACTTAAATGCTACACAGCAAATAGTATTTACCAAGATTTTACTCAAATCACTCAACAGAAGAGTTAAGATTTGTGCACAAATTGTTCACTCCAAAAACAAATTTTACGTTGTGTTATATGCGACATCTAATTTTTTATTTTTATTTTTATAAAAAAACAGGCAAAACCGTTTGCTATGGGAATGATTTGAAGTCCTTGGTTGCTGACATGAACATGGAGAGAGAAATTTGGCTCTTGGCTAACATTTATTACACGTTGAACTTTTATTGGGAAAGGCCAAATGTGACAATCTATGAGAACCGTTCTATCTTTGGAGGCATTTCGGAGACCATAACCCAATTGTATTTGGTAGCTTATTCAATGAGAAAACACGTAACTTGCAAATTAGTTACTAATTCGTATGGTAAATTTTCAAATGTAACTTGTAAAGTATCACAATTGTCTTGTGAAGTCCATCTTTTCTTGTAAATAGCACATGTCAGGCTGGCTTTCGGATGTTTGTCTTGCAAATTAGCTTAATTGTCTTGTAAATTATAACATATGACTTGTAAAGGGTTTGTAAAGTGCCTCTTGTAAATAGCACAAGTGTCAAGTTTTTAGTTGTATGTCTTGCAAATTAGTTTATTCATTTTTTAAATTCTCACATATAACTTGTAATGAGTCAGACTTATCTTGTGAACAATGTGAAGTGCCTCTTTTTTTTTTTTTTTTACAATTGAAAAGTCTGACAATTGTCTTGTCAATGTTACTTAATGTTGTGACTATCATATCAATTCTAAGAGGGTATTTAAAAGGCACAAATAACCATAAATATTATCGGACATACCCCATCCTAAGCATGAAACATCATCTCAAATTACTACGGATAATAAGTCTCATCAAGTTTAAAAATCAATAGCCGATCAATTTTGTCATCTGAATGCATATTGTACAACAACTCTGAATATAACCCTGCTTTAGGGTAATCATCATTCGACCCCATGCAATGGAGCTCTACGATTTCAAAACAGTCAAATTCAATTGCAATCTTCTTCCAACTCATGTCTCAAGAACTTTTCAATGAACACACAATAGCCTAGGCTTCTGCATATAAACTGGATCCTCTGCCTAAGTGAAACATAAATCCACCAAGGACCTTCCTCATCTTGGTCACGTGTCAGCCGTCCACATCTCACACAAGCGCCATCAACCATGGTAGTTAGAATCCTACAAATCTTGAGTTGTATCTCACAATTTGATTCAAAAAAATAAGTGAAAAAGATAAGTTTTCTGCCAACAATTTCTGCCATTTTGGATAAATCGGGTTGGGCACATATTAGGGTGGATCTTGCACAACCTGACTTTAGAAAACCCTCTTTTTCGTTTTCATTTTTTGATTTTTTTCCTGATTTATATAGGAATTTCCTTTACTTCTATGATTATTCCCAATTCCCTTTCACTTATCCCCATGAAATCCCTATTTGTTATTTTTTGCCTGAAGTATTTTTGCCTTTTAAATACTAATATATTAAAAGATTTGATGCTCTCTTATGTGAAAATTACATTAATATCATCCTTAAAATTAACCATGAATCTTACAATTCACAATACATTTCAATTCATGATTCTGAAAATAGGTCTTCCAATCCACGATTCGTATCTCGATTCCTTTTCGTCAACATTTATTTTGACCCCGCCCAAACTTCTAGTCAACAAAGGAATAATATGTTTCATTTTGATTACTGATTACCTCCATTCTTAGGAGAGTAGTTAAATTGATTCTCTTGTTTGCCAGAAATATTTTTAAAAGAAAAATTGATTCTCTTAATTTTTTTTTAGTGGTCAAATTGTGAGGTTCACAATAGCCCTCTCTTTTGACACTCAAGTTATTGTTTTTTCCCCATAACTGATATTCTGGAGGAAAGGATGATAGTTAGGTGTTAGAATTCCAAATATAAATTATATCACATTAATTGACTTTTACAGTAATCACTATTGTAAACATTAATCAAAACAAGCCTTAAAAAAAGACATTTTATAGCCTTAAAAATCAAGCTTATCACACACAACTCCATCTCATGCTCCTCCAATTTTGCATTCATTGCCCTTCATTTTAAATAAAGATGAATTGGGCCTTTAATTTTCGTCCGTTTTAGTTTATAAATTAGAAAAAGGAAAAAAAAAAAAAAGCAATGAAGGGGATAAAGAAGATGATGATGATGAGGTTGTGGGGGGAAGGCTTTGGTTGATAGAACCCTCTACTGTACGCCACCATGAAATGACACCCAACCAGTTTTAGCAAAAAACAAGTGTTTACTCCCTGTGTGTTGCACGAGACAAATATGTCAATGATGATAAAATTGGAAGAACATTTGTAACCCACCCCATCTAAAAAATTCACAAAGTAATATCACAAAGAAATAAATAGTCAATGATAAAAATAGACTACATTTCCTAAAATTGGGGATATGCTGCTAGAACAAAATATGATTAGTTAATTAGTGAATTATAATTACTCAATCATTGAATTATGACAAAATATATCAAAAAGGAGAGAATGAAATAATCAATAATAAATTGTATTTATTGAATAATACATCCAAACAACCTCTTTCTTTTTTTTTTTTTTTATGAAGTGGGTATTACAAATTTTTAAGAATAAATTTATTGATTGATTCATTGTTCACCTTTCTTCTTTAATTCAACTATGGTCTCAATAGGAAAATAGTTCTTCTCGGAGAAGAATTCGTGAGAAAAAGAGTGGTAATACACTATACCTAATGTGTTTTAAAAGTTGGTATGGCAGATAAGTCGAATGAAATCTTAATGTATTTTTTACTTTATATGTATCTAATCGATATTATGAAAAGACCAGAATGTCCTTTATTACTTGGAATTATGTGGATGAGGTATCATCATTTCCATTTGTCTCTTTCTTAGATATTCTGTCATTTCTGTATGCGGTATTGTATATGTTGCAGAGGTTATGAAACTCAAAAGGCAATGAGTCTTCGTATTGATAAAGTCCTATTCCCCAAATTAAACTCAAAAAACACAAATCATGAAGCAACTGAACACTGTCTTTCTGGTCTTTCTGGATGATTGGACGACTCTCTACTAGGACACAATGACCTGAACCATTTTTGCGCTTTGACATCATAATTTATTCAACGATGGTCTCAATAGAAACTCAGATTAAAATTATGATGCCAGGAGAAAACACTATTTATTTCCCATAAAGCATGTTTTGGATTAAACTTTTGCAACGGAAAATTCCACGACAATTTAGCTACTAAAAACAATTATATTGTTGTTAGAATCGATGAGTATATTGTACGGCGTTAAGTCCAAAAATAATCATGCTTAAAAATAAAGAAAGAATGAGAGAGGGCGATAAATTATAAGGTTGGTGTGTGTATATATATAAACCTCGTATATGAAAGGAAATTTATCTACTTTATATTTTATTAAATTTGCTAGCAAGTAGGTTCCATTTGGTAACGATGGCAAAGCAACTGGGTGATTACTTGGAAGGAAATGGCAAAGTAAGTGAATGTTTCCTTCATGAAAAGGAAGCTTCAACCTATAAAATCTCAACATCCACGAGTCACGTGATTCACTTTGCTGAATCATGCTGCATTAACTGTGTACACACACATACATATATATAAATACATACATATATGTATGTACATATGTATGTAGATATGTGTGTATATAGAGATACATATATAGATAGATATCTCGATAGAGTTACTTAGATGTTACCAGAGGACCAAGTCATGCCTACATAGCTCATCAGAACATTTTTCTCGAGACTAGGGACCTTCGTACCAAGTTTAATGTTGCAACTCTAAACAAATGTTAATGTATTGTACCATCTCCATCCGGTGAAAAAGGACAAATAAACTGGGATATGGTGCAGATGCAAGTCTCCGCTCCATCAGAGCAGCAATTTGCCTTTGCAATATACTCTCCCTTGTAATTTGTTTTCAAGAAAGTGTGCAATGATTAAAACATAAAAGCATAGTAAGTAAAACTCAACATCTGATGACATAGAATGAAAAAAACTTTAGAAGCAGGCAGAACTGAATTTCTATTTATCTATTCTACGTAACAGATCTAAATCTTATAAAAACAACCAAAAATTTCAAAGGTTTTATGGGTATAGTTCCACCAAAATTGATAAGACGAAGTAAATCTAGAATGTAAAAGTGACAATTTCATAACAATGCTATTCAACATACATGTCACACATAGACATGAGGCTCTCTACATAAAAGAATCGTCCCATCATATCACAGGTAGATAAAGAGGTGTGGAACTTCTTAAATTCATTATTAGTAGTGACATTGAACAAAAATCCCGAGTTATCAGCAATGCACAAATTCCCTCTTCCATTCCTCCAAAACCGTTCTGGAAAGACAGCTGAAGTTGATCTACGTTTCTTAGTCCAACCCCAGCTCTTCCCATATGCACAACTTCCCTCTTCCAACATCCATAACTCACAGATATATGCGTGCGCATAGGATCGGTGATGGCTCGAGTTCAGAGCATTGTAAGCCATTTGTCGCGAGAGCCATCTGAAATCAAAACTTTACATAATGGGCAAACTCGAGTCCATTAGTTAGCAGGCTCGAGTTTGACACTATTCATGTCAAAACAAATTAAGCATTTCAGAGAGAACTGGAGGTTTAAATATGAACTCTAGAGTTTGTAAATTTACTTTACTCAATTTAAAGATTAGGCTCGAGTTCAGAAACTTAGGCTCGAGTTTGCAGTATTTGTAAACATTTGTAAATTAGCAAACTCTACTCAAAATAAAATACTGTGGAGTTTATAAAATGGTTTTTAATTGAAGAGACTTCCCGCCAGAGGCAAACTCGAGTTTGCATCTGCAGGCTCGAGTTTACACGCTTGTAAACTCTTTGAACACATTCTCTGGAGGTATCAAACCGGAGTTTAAGTACACAGGCTTGAGTTTAGAAATCCAAAATAGCCTAACATGCTCTCTGTCAGTATCAAACTCGAGTTTGGCTATCTAGGCTCGAGTTTGGCACTGACAGAATGTTTTTGAACTAAAATCAAATCATTTGGCTTATAAAAAACATTCATACTTGTTTACAATTGTCAGTTATCATCAAAACACATTGAGAACTAACAGTTTCAAGTATGATGCACTTTTAATGATAAGTTTGAACCACTGATAAAATGTTTTAAATGTTTCAGAAAAGTCCATTCGAATTATAATATTATTTTGAACTCTTCATAAAAAAAGGTTTCCATTTCCAAGATCAAACCTGGCTCAGTGGTTTAAATTATTTATTAAATAATATATCAGAATGCATGATAGGTGAAGATGCCACTCTGTTCTGTGCTCAGAGCAGTAGGGTGTTGCACTATTTCTCTTGTAATACCCTAAAATCTGACTTAGGGAAAATATCATAAATGAGTAAGTATACCTATTGAAAATAGGTGAATATGAGGTTTCAAACACCTTGTATTGGGTTTACCATGTTGTTAGGGTAATTTCCCTTGAAATTACATAATTTGCAATTAGGTCCCTAAAACGTTTGGAAATTTGCAAATAGGTCCCTAAGCACATTGTGGGTTATAAATACCCTGTGAAAGCTATAAAAGAGGCAAGTAAATATCTATTTGAAACAGGGAAGGATATTGTCCCTAATTTAGGTAATTTATTAAGTTACAAACTTGGAGAAATTATAGAAGAATACTCAAAAAGTAAGGAAATGACCGTAATACCTCCGTAAATGCTAAGATAATGCAGAGACATGAAAACAGAGATATCAATACAAAAGTTATGAGGTAATGGGGCATGCTAATTAAGAAAATTATCAACAAGTGATAATGAAGTAATTAAGTAATATTGGGCTAATTACTTAAGCATAAGTAAAGGAAATTCACAAGTAATTATATGAAACCCTAGAATTAGTGGTTTTTGTTTTAAAATTAGTAAAAACATGTTTACTAATTAATTGGAAATTTTGGAGAAAAATATTTGAGTTTAGGTATTTTTAAGCCTAAGTACAAGTTTGGACCAATAGGAAAAAGTTATGAAAATTTGGTAAAAAATAATTAAAAAATAATTAATTAATTAATAAATAAATAAAATAAAAATATATATAATACATATATATTATGGCAGCCGAATTATGGCCAAGAAAAGAATGAAAAGGGAATGAAAAATATATATGTATATAAGATGCAAGTTGCTATTATAATATATTATAATTAATTAAAGTAAAAAATTATGAATAGTAATTTGGAAATTAGGAAACGGATCCTATCTAGAGATCTAGAAATGAGAATTTCAAAGTCAAGGTAAAATATTGATCAGTGAGTTTTTACCTTCAAGTGACCTCTTCCGGAAGTTAATTCCGAGACCGATAGTGCATTTCCTAATAAGACGAAATAGGGAAAAATGCAGATAGGCACATTTTTGGATATGAAGAAAATAAATTCTAACTCAACATCTAGGAATGAGTTTGAATTTATCTAGACATATTTGGAATCAGTGAATTTTTCTGAAGAAGTTGATGTTTTCAGAAATGCGTTCTGAAACCGGACGCGTTTGGACACGTTTTCGAGAAAACTTCAACTGGACAGTTGGAGCCCTATATGGAATCAAAATTTAGGTTAACTTGGACATTTCTAGTGAGAGAGAACATGTCTTCAAAGTTGTAAATCCAGAATTTTGAAAGTTCTCCGAAATCACGCGAATCGGGTGCCGATCGGGAAATTCTATTAGGCCAGGGCTATAAAGCAACATAAGTCACCACTTTTGGACCACTCCAAAGCAGCCACATCACTCAATAATTTCGTGCAGCATGCTTCCATGGACCAAGAATAAACACCATTTTGTGTTGAATTTTCCATGGTTGTACGTGATCAAAGTGAAAAATGACATTTAGGTCCTTAAGTTTTTCTATAGATAGGCATGTCCTCCCTTCACTTTCTTCACACCATTTTCCCTTGTTTGGCTGAGCCTAGAGGGAGAAAGAAGAGAGAGAAGCTCGGAGATTTTTGCAATAAGCCTGGAAAATTGTTCGGAGATCTTCAACGGTAAGTCTTTCGGGCTTTAGCTTTTAAGTTCGAGTCTTTGGTTCGGTAGTTAGTAGAATTGTTAGTTAGATTTAGGAAGTAGGTGACGAGATTCCTATTCTTGTTTTAAGCCTGGTTTGCGTTGAAAAAATATGCAGAGGTATAAACATAGTAGGGATCGAGCCGCCGAAAAGTTGAAGCTTTCGCAGTTTTTCAAAAGTAGGGGTTATAATGTTAGAATAGCCTTTAAATTTTCAAGTATGATTGGATATCATATGAGAGGGATATTTTAGTCATTATTTTCGAAAATCATAATTGCGTCGAAGTTCTGGCAAAATTTTGGGAAGAAAATTAGTCAGAGTAACGAAGTCTTGTGAAATTCCGCCAATTAGGGGTAGAAGGGCAAAATGGTAATTTTTACCTAAAATGCCAGTTATTGTGTCAAATCACTAATGGAAGTGATATTACTCTCGTAGGACGTCAGAAATTCTAATTTACTGCCGTTACGCTGTCCTGTCCAACGTGCCGCTGTTGGACAAACCGCCGTTTTCCGTAAAACGTGCCGTTTCCGTCAGAATTGCCGACGTTCGTCAACGAAGGTACGTGCGCGTACTGGTAACCTTAACGCTGATCTTTATCGTGTGCGTATATGTGGTAGGTGTAGGATATGTGATAGAAGATGACTTTATGTCTACTGTATGTTTATGTAGTGTTAGGGTACGTACGTTCGCGTACTATAACACTAACTCTGATATTTACTGTATGCGTGTTCGTGGTTTAGAGTTTGATGATACGTTGTGAGTATTGTTATGTGATTTTGAATACATGCACTACGTGTGACACATCTACATGCACTACGTGTGACACATCTACATGCACTACGTGTGATACATTTACATGCACTACGTGTGACCCATCTACATGCGCTACGTGTGACCCATCTTTATGCACTCCGTGTGACACATCTGTTATCTTGTTAATATGAATGATTGTGGATGATATACTGTATATGTGAATATGAGGTTAATCAGTTACCCGAGATCCAATGTGTTAAATTGGATCTCGGCTATAACGTCAGTCGTCGAAGGACCGAGGACCGAGAAGAGAGGAAAGCAGCAGATTCATGGTTCTGGCTGAAGACTTTCCGATGTTGTCCTTTACATTTTGAAAACTCTCGGTTGTTGAACCGTTTCTGTAATTAGCCAGACTTACGGCGTTTTATATATACATATCAGTTACTCAATTGCTCCGTTGCTCTACTCTGATCATTTTGAAATGGTGTAAAAAATTTATACTGCTTTTAAAAGGTGGGATGTTACATTTTGGTATCAGAGCAGTAGTCCTGGCATGAATTTGACTATGTTATTCCGGACAGTTTGGTGCCGAAGGCAAGGCTAGTCTACGTGGGTATGCCATTGAGTCGCCGTATAAGTCGGTGAGGCCCCCATGGTAGACACTTACCTGGCCATTCTGTTCGATTAACGGAGTTAGGTTCTAAGCCTTTTCAAAAATTTTGGAGCATATTTTGAAAATGAGTGCGATATAGCCTAAGGTCGGTATACCACCTTATTTCGGTATACCATTCGAACCGGTATACCATCTTGAACCGGTGTACCACCCTTGGTCGGTGCATCACTCTGATATCAGTCCCTGATCACTCTGATAACCGCCAGTTTGTCTTTGGATGGTGATTCTTTCCTAGCATCGAGCTTATATGCGATGATAGGCCACGCCGGATGAAACTCCGAGACCAATAAAGATAAGTACATGCAGTATTTGACTCATGTATAGGAGCTTCCGATACGTATTTCCGTACCCGTTTTGAGTAGAAAGAACCAACGAGAATCTGACGAAGGAACTGTTGCATGTGTCTGTTCGTTTGCAGTGTGAATACTAGCGTGATAAAAGCTGGGAGCAGTGTAGATACTAAGCGTGATAGAGTCTAGAGACTAGCGTGGTAAAGTCTGCGTTATGCGAAATGTCTTCCCTATATCTAACGTTTCCCTTAATAAAGGAAAAAGAACACGACATGGCGAAAGTAAGAGGAGCAACTGAGGCCGAGGCGGAGGTAGAAGAGGAGGTAGACAACCTCGAATGATACCGGTAGTAAACCCCGAATGCAGCCAATCCAAGAACCAAATCAGCCCAACAGTTGCCTAGCAAGAGGTAGTGGGCAGAATGCGGAATAAAGCAAGATGTTAGAGGAACTTCGTGCGAGAAAGGAAAGTGGAGAGGCAAGTAAGACACGAGGAGGAAGAACAATTTGAGAGTAAAGAAATGATAGATAATATACGAAATAGATGTTAGACACGTGTTCCGTATTTCTTAGTTATATTTGACCGTGATCATGTCATAGAGTGGGAGGTACCTTGTGTTACCATGGTGTGTAAGCGCCATGGAAACATTTGAAGTATCTTGTGTTGCCATGGTGTAGTCCAAGGAGACATTTTGGTATTTGTGGTGTTGACCGCGGTGTTTGGGAACCACGGAAAACATCATATATCAAAGTACGAAATGACAAGATCATGATGGTCAAACCAAACCGAATTTTCAATCACCAGGAGGAGCAGCAGGAAGACGAAGCAAACATCCGATGTGTATAGTCCAAAGTCCGAGTAGGACAGAGTTTAAGTGGGTAGAGTGCAAATTTCGAGGACGAAATTTTGTTTAACGGGGGGAGAAATGTAATACCCTAAAATCTGACTTAGGGAAAATATCATAAATGAGTAAGTATACCTATTGAAAATAGGTGAATATGAGGTTTCAAACACCTTGTATTGGGTTTACCATGTTGTTAGGGTAATTTCCCTTGAAATTAGATAATTTGCAATTAGGTCCCTAAAACGTTTGGAAATTTGCAAATAGGTCCCTAAGCACATTGTGGGTTATAAATACCCTGTGAAAGCTATAAAAGAGGCAAGTAAATATCTATTTGAAACAAGGAAGGATATTGTCCCTAATTTAGGTAATTTATTAAGTTACAAACTTGGAGAAATTATAGAAGAATACTCAAAAAGTAAGGAAATGACCGTAATACCTCCGTAAATGCTAAGATAATGCAGGAGACATGAAAACAGAGATATCAATACAAAAGTTATGAGGTAATGGGGCATGCTAATTAAGAAAATTATCAACAAGTGATAATGAAGTAATTAAGTAATATTGGGCTAATTACTTAAGCATAAGTAAAGGAAATTCACAAGTAATTATATGAAACCCTAGAATTAGTGGTTTTTGTTTTAAAATTAGTAAAAACATGTTTACTAATTAATTGGAAATTTTGGAGAAAAATATTTGAGTTTAGGTATTTTTAAGCCTAAGTACAAGTTTGGACCAATAGGAAAAAGTTATGAAAATTTGGTAAAAAATAATTAAAAAATAATTAATTAATTAATAAATAAATAAAATAAAAATATATATAATACATATATATTATGGCAGCCGAATTATGGCCAAGAAAAGAATGAAAAGGGAATGAAAAATATATATGTATATAAGATGCAAGTTGCTATTATAATATATTATAATTAATTAAAGTAAAAAATTATGAATAGTAATTTGGAAATTAGGAAACGGATCCTATCTAGAGATCTAGAAATGAGAATTTCAAAGTCAAGGTAAAATATTGATCGGTGAGTTTTTACCTTCAAGTGACCTCTTCCTAAGTTAATTCCGAGACCGATAGTGCATTTCCTAATAAGACGAAATAGGGAAAAATGCAGATAGGCACATTTTTGGATATGAAGAAAATAAATTCTAACTCAACATCTAGGAATGAGTTTGAATTTATCTAGACATATTTGGAATCAGTGAATTTTTCTGAAGAAGTTGATGTTTTCAGAAATGCGTTCTGAAACCGGACGCGTTTGGACACGTTTTTCGAGAAAACTTCAACTGGACAGTTGGAGCCCTATATGGAATCAAAATTTAGGTTAACTTGGACATTTCTAGTGAGAGAGAACATGTCTTCAAAGTTGTAAATCCAGAAATTTGAAAGTTCTCTGAAATCACGCGAATCGGGTACCGATCGGGGAAATTCTATTAGGCCGGGCTATAAAGCAACATAAGTCACCACTTTTGGACCACTCCAAAGCAGCCACATCACTCAATAATTTCGTGCAGCATGCTTCCATGGACCAAGAATAAACACCATTTTGTGTTGAATTTTCCATGGTTGTACGTGATCAAAGTGAAAAATGACATTTAGGTCCTTAAGTTTTTCTATAGATAGGCATGTCCTCCCTTCACTTTCTTCACACCATTTTCCCTTGTTTGGCTGAGCCTAGAGGGAGAAAGAAGAGAGAGAAGCTCTGGAGATTTTTGCAGCGAAGCCCTGGAAAATTGTTCGGAGATCTTCAACGGTAAGTCTTTCGGGCTTTAGCTTTTAAGTTCGAGTCTTTGGTTCGGTAGTTAGTAGAATTGTTAGTTAGATTTAGGAAGTAGGTGACGAGATTCCTATTCTTGTTTTAAGCCTGGTTTGCGTTGAAAAAATATGCAGAGGTATAAACATAGTAGGGATCGAGTCGCCGAAAAGTTGAAGCTTTCGCAGTTTTTCAAAAGTAGGGGTTATAATGTTAGAATAGCCTTTAAATTTTCAAGTATGATTGGATATCATATGAGAGGGATATTTTAGTCATTATTTTCGAAAATCATAATTGCGTCGAAGTTCTGGCAAAATTTTGGGAAGAAAATTAGTCAGAGTAACGAAGTGCTGGCGAAATTCCGCCAATTAGGGGTAGAAGGGCAAAATGGTAATTTTTACCTAAAATGCCAGTTATTGTGTCAAATCACTAATGGAAGTGATATTACTCTCGTAGGACGTCAGAAATTCTAATTTACTGCCGTTACGCTGTCCAACGTGCCGCTGTTGGACAAACCGCTGTTTTCCGTAAAACGTGCCGTTTCCGTCAGAATTGCCGACGTTCGTCAACGAAGGTACGTGCGCGTACTGGTAACCTTAACGCTGATCTTTATCGTGTGCGTATATGTGGTAGGTGTAGGATATGTGATAGAAGATGACTTTATGTCTACTGTATGTTTATGTAGTGTTAGGGTACGTACGTTCGCGTACAGTAACACTAACTCTGATATTTACTGTATGCGTGTTCGTGGTTTAGAGTTTGATGATACGTTGTGAGTATTGTTATGTGATTTTGAATACATGCACTACGTGTGACACATCTACATGCACTACGTGTGACACATCTACATGCACTACGTGTGATACATTTACATGCACTACGTGTGACCCATCTACATGCGCTACGTGTGACCCATCTTTATGCACTCCGTGTGACACATCCATTATACCGTTAATATGAATGATTGTGGATGATATACTGTATATGTGAATATGAGGTTAACCGTTACCTGAGATCCAATGTGTTAAATTGGATCT
Source organism: Acacia pycnantha (assembly GCA_025563575.1). Classification (NCBI taxonomy): domain Eukaryota; kingdom Viridiplantae; phylum Streptophyta; class Magnoliopsida; order Fabales; family Fabaceae; genus Acacia; species Acacia pycnantha. The sequence continues at coordinate 6,437,501 of JAMWYP010000003.1, read as the reverse complement.
CAGCTATAGCGTCGAGTCGTCGAAGGACCGAGGACCGAGAAGAGAGGAAAGCAGCAGATTCATGGTTCCTACCAAGACTTTCCGATGTTGTCCTTTACATTTTGAAAACTCTCGGTTGTTGAACCGTTTCTGTAATTAGCCAGACTTACGGCGTTTTATATATACATATCAGTTACTCAATTGCTCCGTTGCTCTACTCTGATCATTTTGAAATGGTGTAAAAAATTTATACTGCTTTTAAAAGGTGGGATGTTACATTTTGGTATCAGAGCAGTAGTCCTGGCATGAATTTGACTATGTTATTCCGGACAGTTTGGTGCCGAAGGCAAGGCTAGTCTACGTGGGTATGCCATTGAGTCGCCGTATAAGTCGGTGAGGCCCCCATGGTAGACACTTACCCGGCCATTCCGTTCGATTAACGGAGTTAGGTTCTAAGCCTTTTCAAAAATTTTGGAGCATATTTTGAAAATGAGTACTGATATAGCCTAAGGTCGGTATACCACCTTATTTCGGTATACCATTCTGAACCGGTATACCATCTTGAACCGGTGTACCACCCTTGGTCGGTGCATCACTCTGATATCAGTCCCTGATCACTCTGATAACCGCCAGTTTGTGCTGGAAGGTGATTCTTTCCTAGCATCGAGCTTATATGCGATGATAGGCCACGCCGGATGAAACTCCGAGACCAATAAAGATAAGTACATGCGTATTTGACTCATGTATAGGAGCTTCCGATACGTATTTCCGTACCCGTTTTGAGTAGAAAGAACCAACGAGAATCTGACGAAGGAACTGTTGCATGTGTCTGTTCGTTTGCAGTGTGAATACTAGCGTGATAAAAGCTGGGAGCAGTGTAGATACTAAGCGTGATAGAGTCTAGAGACTAGCGTGGTAAAGTCTGCGTTATGCGAAATGTCTTCCCTATATCTAACGTTTCCCTTAATAAAGGAAAAAGAACACGACATGGCGAAAGTAAGAGGAGCAACTGAGGCCGAGGCGAGGTAGAAGAGGAGGTAGACAACCTCGAATGATACCGTAGTAAACCCCGAATGCACCAATCCAAGAACCAAATCAGCCCCAACAGATTGCCTAGCAAGAGGTAGTGGCTGTAATGCGGGAATAAAGCAAGATGTTAGAGGAACTTCGTGCAGAAAGGAAAGTGGAGAGGCAAGTAAGACACGAGGAGGAAGAACAATTTGAGAGTAAAGAAATGATAGATAATATACGAAATAGATGTTAGACACGTGTTCCGTATTTCTTAGTTATATTTGACCGTGATCATGTCATAGAGTGGGAGGTACCTTGTGTTACCATGGTGTGTAAGCGCCATGGAAACATTTGAAGTATCTTGTGTTGCCATGGTGTAGTCCAAGGAGACATTTTGGTATTTGTGGTGTTGACCGCGGTGTTTGGGAACCACGGAAAACATCATATATCAAAGTACGAAATGACAAGATCATGATGGTCAAACCAAACCGAATTTTCAATCACCAGGAGGAGCAGCAGGAAGACGAAGCAAACATCCGATGTGTATAGTCCAAAGTCCGAGTAGGACAGAGTTTAAGTGGGTAGAGTGCAAATTTCGAGGACGAAATTTTGTTTAACGGGGGGAGAAATGTAATACCCTAAAATCTGACTTAGGGAAAATATCATAAATGAGTAAGTATACCTATTGAAAATAGGTGAATATGAGGTTTCAAACACCTTGTATTGGGTTTACCATGTTGTTAGGGTAATTTCCCTTGAAATTAGATAATTTGCAATTAGGTCCCTAAAACGTTTGGAAATTTGCAAATAGGTCCCTAAGCACATTGTGGGTTATAAATACCCTGTGAAAGCTATAAAAGAGGCAAGTAAATATCTATTTGAAACAAGGAAGGATATTGTCCCTAATTTAGGTAATTTATTAAGTTACAAACTTGGAGAAATTATAGAAGAATACTCAAAAAGTAAGGAAATGACCGTAATACCTCCGTAAATGCTAAGATAATGCAGAGACATGAAAACAGAGATATCAATACAAAAGTTATGAGGTAATGGGGCATGCTAATTAAGAAAATTATCAACAAGTGATAATGAAGTAATTAAGTAATATTGGGCTAATTACTTAAGCATAAGTAAAGGAAATTCACAAGTAATTATATGAAACCCTAGAATTAGTGGTTTTTGTTTTAAAATTAGTAAAAACATGTTTACTAATTAATTGGAAATTTTGGAGAAAAATATTTGAGTTTAGGTATTTTTAAGCCTAAGTACAAGTTTGGACCAATAGGAAAAAGTTATGAAAATTTGGTAAAAAATAATTAAAAAATAATTAATTAATTAATAAATAAATAAAATAAAAATATATATAATACATATATATTATGGCAGCCGAATTATGGCCAAGAAAAGAATGAAAAGGGAATGAAAAATATATATGTATATAAGATGCAAGTTGCTATTATAATATATTATAATTAATTAAAGTAAAAAATTATGAATAGTAATTTGGAAATTAGGAAACGGATCCTATCTAGAGATCTAGAAATGAGAATTTCAAAGTCAAGGTAAAATATTGATCAGTGAGTTTTTACCTTCAAGTGACCTCTTCCGGAAGTTAATTCCGAGACCGATAGTGCATTTCCTAATAAGACGAAATAGGGAAAAATGCAGATAGGCACATTTTTGGATATGAAGAAAATAAATTCTAACTCAACATCTAGGAATGAGTTTGAATTTATCTAGACATATTTGGAATCAGTGAATTTTTCTGAAGAAGTTGATGTTTTCAGAAATGCGTTCTGAAACCGGACGCGTTTGGACACGTTTTTCGAGAAAACTTCAACTGGACAGTTGGAGCCCTATATGGAATCAAAATTTAGGTTAACTTGGACATTTCTAGTGAGAGAGAACATGTCTTCAAAGTTGTAAATCCAGAATTTTGAAAGTTCTCCGAAATCACGCGAATCGGGTATATCATATGAGAGGGATATTTTAGTCATTATTTTCGAAAATCATAATTGCGTCGAAGTTCTGGCAAAATTTTGGGAAGAAAATTAGTCAGAGTAACGAAGTGCTGGCGAAATTCCGCCAATTAGGGGTAGAAGGGCAAAATGGTAATTTTTACCTAAAATGCCAGTTATTGTGTCAAATCACTAATGGAAGTGATATTACTCTCGTAGGACGTCAGAAATTCTAATTTACTGCCGTTACGCTGTCCAACGTGCCGCTGTTGGACAAACCGCCGTTTTCCGTAAAACGTGCCGTTTCCGTCAGAATTGCCGACGTTCGTCAACGAAGGTACGTGCGCGTACTGGTAACCTTAACGCTGATCTTTATCGTGTGCGTATATGTGGTAGGTGTAGGATATGTGATAGAAGATGACTTTATGTCTACTGTATGTTTATGTAGTGTTAGGGTACGTACGTTCGCGTACAGTAACACTAACTCTGATATTTACTGTATGCGTGTTCGTGGTTTAGAGTTTGATGATACGTTGTGAGTATTGTTATGTGATTTTGAATACATGCACTACGTGTGACACATCTACATGCACTACGTGTGACACATCTACATGCACTACGTGTGATACATTTACATGCACTACGTGTGACCCATCTACATGCGCTACGTGTGACCCATCTTTATGCACTCCGTGTGACACATCTGTTATACTGTTAATATGAATGATTGTGGATGATATACTGTATATGTGAATATGAGGTTAACCGTTACCTGAGATCCAATGTGTTAAATTGGATCTCAGCTATAGCGTCAGGGTCAGAAGGACCGAGGACCGAGAAGAGAGGAAAGCAGCAGATTCATGGTTCCTACCAAGACTTTCCGATGTTGTCCTTTACATTTTGAAAACTCTCGGTTGTTGAACCGTTTCGTAATTAGCCGACTTACGGCGTTTTATATATACATATCGCTTACTCAATTGCTCCGTTGCTCTACTCTGATCATTTTGAAATGGTGTAAAAAATTTATACTGCTTTTAAAAGGTGGGATGTTACATTTTGGTATCAGAGCAGTAGTCCTGGCATGAATTTGACTATGTTATTCCGGACAGTTTGGTGCCGAAGGCAAGGCTAGTCTACGTGGGTATGCCATTGAGTCGCCGTATAAGTCGGTGAGGCCCCCATGGTAGACACTTACCTGGCCATTCTGTTCGATTAACGGAGTTAGGTTCTAAGCCTTTTCAAAAATTTTGGAGCATATTTTGAAAATGAGTACTGATATAGCCTAAGGTCGGTATACCACCTTATTTCGGTATACCAAGTTTGAACCGGTGTACCATCCTGAACCGGTGTACCACCCTTGGTCGGTGCATCACTCTGATATCAGTCCCTGATCACTCTGATAACCGCCAGTTTGTGCTGGAAGGTGATTCTTTCCTAGCATCGAGCTTATATGCGATGATAGGCCACGCCGGATGAAACTCCGAGACCAATAAAGATAAGTACATGCAGTATTTGACTCATGTATAGGAGCTTCCGATACGTATTTCCGTACCCGTTTTGAGTAGAAAGAACCAACGAGAATCTGACGAAGGAACCGTTGCATGTGTCTGTTCGTTTGCAGTGTGAATACTAGCGTGATAAAAGCTGGGAGCAGTGTAGATACTAAGCGTGATAGAGTCTAGAGACTAGCGTGGTAAAGTCTGCGTTATGCGAAATGTCTTCCCTATATCTAACGTTTCCCTTAATAAAGGAAAAAGAACACGACATGGCGAAAGTAAGAGGAGCAACTGAGGCCGAGGCAGAGGTAGAAGAGGAGGTAGACAACCTCGAATGATACCAGTAGTAAACCCTGAACAGCCAATCCAAGAACCAAATCAGCCCCAACAGATTGCCTAGCAAGAGGTAGTGGGCATGTGCGGAATAAAGCAAGATGTTAGAGGAACTTCGTGCGAAAAGGAAAGTGGAGAGGCAAGTAAGACACGAGGAGGAATAACAATTTGAGAGTAAAGAAATGATAGATAATATACGAAATAGATGTTAGACACGTGTTCCGTATTTCTTAGTTATATTTGACCGTGATCATGTCATAGAGTGGGAGGTACCTTGTGTTACCATGGTGTGTAAGCGCCATGGAAACATTTGAAGTATCTTGTGTTGCCATGGTGTAGTCCAAGGAGACATTTTGGTATTTGTGGTGTTGCCCGCGGTGTTTGGGAACCACGGAAAACATCATATATCAAAGTACGAAATGACAAGATCATGATGGTCAAACCAAACCGAATTTTCAATCACCGGGAGGAGCAGCGGAAAGACGAAGCAAACATCCGATGTGTATAGTCCAAAGTCCGAGTAGGACGAGTTTAAGTGGGTAGAGTGCAAATTTCGAGGACGAAATTTTGTTTAACTGGGAGAAATGTAATACCCTAAAATCGACTTAGGAAAATATCATAAATGAGTAAGTATACCTATTGAAAATAGGTGAATATGAGGTTTCAAACACCTTGTATTGGGTTTACCATGTTGTTAGGGTAATTTCCTTGAAATTAGATAATTTGCAATTAGGTCCCTAAAACGTTTGGAAATTTGCAAATAGGTCCCTAAGCACATTGTGGGTTATAAATACCCTGTGAAAGCTATAAAAGAGGCAAGTAAATATCTATTTGAAACAAGGAAGGATATTGTCCCTAATTTAGGTAATTTATTAAGTTACAAACTTGGAGAAATTATAGAAGAATACTCAAAAAGTAAGGAAATGACCGTAATACCTCCGTAAATGCTAAGATAATGCAGAGACATGAAAACAGAGATATCAATACAAAAGTTATGAGGTAATGGGGCATGCTAATTAAGAAAATTATCAACAAGTGATAATGAAGTAATTAAGTAATATTGGGCTAATTACTTAAGCATAAGTAAAGGAAATTCACAAGTAATTATATGAAACCCTAGAATTAGTGGTTTTTGTTTTAAAATTAGTAAAAACATGTTTACTAATTAATTGGAAATTTTGGAGAAAAATATTTGAGTTTAGGTATTTTTAAGCCTAAGTACAAGTTTGGACCAATAGGAAAAAGTTATGAAAATTTGGTAAAAATAATTAAAAAATAATTAATTAATTAATAAATAAATAAAATAAAAATATATATAATACATATATATTATGGCAGCCGAATTATGGCCAAGAAAAGAATGAAAAGGGAATGAAAAATATATATGTATATAAGATGCAAGTTGCTATTATAATATATTATAATTAATTAAAGTAAAAAATTATGAATAGTAATTTGGAAATTAGGAAACGGATCCTATCTAGAGATCTAGAAATGAGAATTTCAAAGTCAAGGTAAAATATTGATCGGTGAGTTTTTACCTTCAAGTGACCTCTTCCTAAGTTAATTCCGAGACCGATAGTGCATATCCTAATAAGACGAAATAGGGAAAAATGCAGATAGGCACATTTTTGGATATGAAGAAAATAAATTCTAACTCAACATCTAGGAATGAGTTTGAATTTATCTAGACATATTTGGAATCGGTGAATTTTTCTCAAGAAGTTGATGTTTTCGAAATGCGTTACAAACCGGACGCGTTTGGACACGTTTTCGAGAAACTTCAATCTGACAGTTGGAGCCCTATATGGAATCAAAATTTAGGTTAACTTGGACATTTCTAGTGAGAGAGAACATGTCTTCAAAGTTGTAAATCCAGAATTTTGAAAGTTCTCCGAAATCACGCGAATCGGGTACCGATCGGGGAAATTCTATTAGACCGGGCTATAAAGCAACATAAGTCACCACTTTTGGACCACTCCAAAGCAGCCACATCACTCAATAATTTCGTGCAGCATGCTTCCATGGACCAAGATTAAACACCATTTTGTGTTGAATTTTCCATGGTTGTACGTGATCAAAGTGAAAAATGACATTTAGGTCCTTAAGTTTTTCTATAAATAGGCATGTCCTCCCTTCACTTTCTTCACACCATTTTCCCTGTTTGGCTGAGCCTAGAGGGAGAAAGAAGAGAGAGAAGCTCGGAGATTTTTGCAGCGAAGCCCTGGAAAATTGTTCGGAGATCTTCAACGGGTAAGTCTTTCGGGCTTTAGCTTTTAAGTTCGAGTCTTTGGTTCGGTAGTTAGTAGAATTGTTAATTAGATTTAGGAAGTAGGTGACGAGATTCCTATTCTTGTTTTAAGCCTGGTTTGCGTTGAAAAAATATGCAGAGGTATAAACATAGTAGGGATCGAGTCGCCGAAAAGTTGAAGCTTTCACAGTTTTTCAAAAGTAGGGGTTATAATGTTAGAATAGCCTTTAAATTTTCAAGTATGATTGGATATCATATGAGAGGGCTATTTTAGTCATTATTTTCGAAAATCATAATTGCGTCGAAGTTCTGGCAAAATTTTGGGAAGAAAATTAGTCAGAGTAACGAAGTGCTGGCGAAATTCCGCCAATTAGGGGTAGAAGGGCAAAATGGTAATTTTTACCTAAAATGCCAGTTATTGTGTCAAATCACTAATGGAAGTGATATTACTCTCGTAGGACGTCAGAAATTCTAATTTACTGCCGTTACGCTGTCCAACGTGCCGCTGTTGGACAAACCGCTGTTTTCCGTAAAACGTGCCGTTTCCGTCAGAATTGCCGACGTTCGTCAACGAAGGTACGTGCGCGTACTGGTAACCTTAACGCTGATGTTTATCATGTGCGTATATGTGGTAGGTGTAGGATATGTGATAGAAGATGACTTTATGTCTACTGTATGTTTATGTAGTGTTAGGGTACGTACGTTCGCGTACTGTAACACTAACTCTGATATTTACTGTATGCGTGTTCGTGGTTGAGAGTTTGATGATATGTTGTGAGTATTGTTATGTGCTTTTGAATACATGCACTACGTGTGACACATCTACATGCACTACGTGTGACACATCTACATGCACTACGTGTGATACATTTACATGCACTACGTGTGACCCATCTACATGCACTACGTGTGACCCATCTTTATGCACTACAGAAGGACCGAGGACCGAGAAGAGAGGAAAGCAGCAGATTCATGGTTCCGGCTGAAGACTTTCCGATGTATTTCTTTACATTTTGAAAACTCTCGGTTGTTGAACCGTTTCTGTAATTAGCCAGACTTACGGCGTTTTATATATACATATCAGTTACTCAATTGCTCCGTTGCTCTACTCTGATTATTTTGAAATGATGTAAAAAATTTATACTGCTTTTAAAAGGTGGGATGTTACATCTCTATTCTACGTAACAGATCTAAGGGGCATCAAATCTTATAAACACAATAACCAAAATATTCAAAGGTTTTATGGGTATATTTCTACCAAAATTGACAAGACAAAGTGAATCCAGAATGTAAAAGTCAGATTTTTATAACAATGCTATACAACATACCTGTCTATGCGTGTTTTTAAGCACGCATAGACACGAGGCTCTCCACATAAATGAAATTTCCCATCGAAAAATAGTCCAAAAAGAGCCGGCAAGCTTCTTCAATATACTGTTAGTAGTGATACTGGAAAGAAAAAAACTGAGTCACCCTTATTAGCGTTGCAGCAGACTAATTCATTCCTCCATAAGGTTAATGAAGTTGATCTGATACCATATTTCTGACTCCAAACCCTTCTCTTCCCATATGCACAACTTCCCTCTTCCAACACCCGTAACTCAAATTCATGCATTCTATATGGATCACACATAGCAAATTTGTTCTTGTACACACCTAGCTTATTTCTATAAATAATTAGGGTTGAAAAAGGTATTGATATCAATGTAAAACCTTCTGTTGTCAAGTCAAATGAAACTATCACCCAGTGACGGAATCGGGAGGCTAGGGTGGGCCCCCGCCCCCCTAAATTTAATTGAAAAAATATATATGAGAAAGAGTCTTTCGGTCATAGGGGAAGGGGACGAGAGAGAAAAGGCCACAGTAGTTTTGGTATAGGACAATTTTCATATATTCACGTCCTACATTGTTTGAAGGTTCAGGGCCCAGTACCTTCCTCCTTCTAATCTTCATGTTGCTCTTATAAACAAAGTCAGAACTATTGTCAAATCCTACTACCAATATAGGAACATGCGCGCTGCTTCTAGTGATAATGGTTAAAATTCATGAGACATTTCAGAAACACTATAAGATTCTCCATATAGCAGCTGATAAATATGAATAACTTGGGAAAAGACGTAATCAATAGTGAATGCAACTTTAAAGGAGATAATGCATTTAATTATACCAGTATTGTCTGAAATCTAACTAGGAAATGCTCTGCCGCGATAAACTCTGATGTATATTAATAAGTAGTAATTAGATGATATATGATATTTATAAATGGGAATCCTTCTATCCGCCACCCGGAAGGGAGAGGCCGGTAGGAGTCTAACAACTACTTTTATATATTTCAAAGCCATTTGATTGTGTTTCACTTCGAGTAGTAGGCTCTACTGCATTGGAAAGAATATCAAGAATATACTTGCTTTAAAATTTTTTTTTTTCTTTTGATAAAAAGGATGGTTGAACGCCTACATTACAACAAATAAATTACACAATGGAAGAATTAAATCCTAAACACTCTTGGTCCACCCAAGCTCTCAAATGAGTAGGACACACATCAAGGGTTGCAGAAGTAGAGATGCCCCATTTGGCTAAGGCATCCGCAATTCTATTAAAATCACAAGAGATGCCTCGAACGTCAACTCGCCAATCTCTAGAAAGCATTTCTCTAACTTTCACTATCAGATTATTTCCAGTACCACAAGTGTCATCTAAAATCATATTAATAACCTCATTTGAATCTGACTCCAAAATGATTTTCTTCAGCCCCAGATCCCAAGCCAATTGAAGACCTTGTGCTACAAGCCATTCCTCTATAGAATTGGATTGACATAAGCCAATCTTCCTAGTGTAACCGACAATCCAGTTACCTGAGGAGTCACGAATTTACCCCCCCCAACTTGTTTTACCATTAATACAATATAAAAAACAACAATAGTTTTCTCGGAGAGGAATTCGCGAGTAAATCTTTAGAAAAATGGGAAAGGCTTCCTACCCTGGATGTACGGTTACCCATGCAAATGTGGGATAGGTAGGCCCAGCCCAAGCCCAAGCCGAACCAGCATGTGAGTCTGTTAGAAAGGAGTGCCTGTAGTCAACTAGTCATCCATCGGTTTTATTACTTGAAATTCTCTTTTTTCATGTATCCATTATATTTATAGAGGGTTCGGATTTCTAACTGACAACCCCAGTCTTTAAAAATGCTTAACTGAAGATCTTGGTGGCATTGGGTTAGAGACCCAACGGCTTTAAACATTTTGATGGAATGAAAACAAAAAAGAACAAAAATAAAAGGAATGGGAATAAGAAAGAGTAGTGATAATTAATGTGATACCATATAATATAAAAAACATACCCTAATTTACTTTAACAAATGTGACACTTACCTTTGTATTTCATTATATTATATTTATTTATTTATTCCTTCTAAAGATGACCCAAGGTTTTTCCGGGTGGAAAAGAAGACACAGGTTTGAAAATTCATCAGTTTTAACTATGTTTTACACTTATACTAGGGAAAAGAAAGAGACAAACAATGAAAATAGTTGTATAATAATTCTTATTCGGTAACAAAGAAACATGAAAAGATACGAACTATTTTGAAGCTTTCACATCATTTATTCAATGATGTTCTCAACAGAGAATTAGATTAAAATTAGGGAAAATTTTACATAACCTCTCTATAGTAAAATATTTACCAAAATCCTCATAATTTTATGAAATATCAGTTCGGTTTTTATGGTGAGTTAAATAATTTCAAGAGGGAAGGGACAAAAACACCCTCCTCTATAACAAAAATAAACATGTCAAGCTTCTCAGTTGTATGTCTTGCAAATTAACTTATTCCTATGGTAATTTCTTATATGGAATTTGTTAAGCGTCACACTTGTCTTGTAAAGTGCCTATTTTCTTGTGAATAGCACGTGTCAGGTTTTTCGTTTGTATGTCTTGAAAATTAGCTTATTCATCTTGTAAATTTTCACATATAACTTGTAAAGCATCACCCTTGTCATATGAAGTGCCTCTTGTAAATAGAACAAGTGTCAAGTTTTTAGTTGTATGTCTTGCAAATTAGTTTATTCATCTTGTAAATTCCCACATATATAACTTATAAAGCGTCATACTTGTCTTGTGAAGTGCCTCATTTCTTTAAAGGCCACAAATAATCATAAATGTTATGGGACACACACCCATCCTAAACATGAAATATCATCTTAAATTACTGTAGAAAGTAAGTCTCATCAAGTTTAAAAATCAATGGCCAATCGGTTTTGTCATATGAATGCATTTTTTACAAGATATCCAAGAACTTGTATGGCTAGCCAAACCAAAGTTATCCAGCTTTACAATGTTGTTAGAACTGACAAATAGATTGTCTGGCTTTATGTCCCTTTATATATCATGCCTAAAAATAAAGAAAGAATGACATATAGAGGAGACGATTACTTGTTTTGTGTGTCTTTATACATGGGCGGGACAAGGATTCTGAAACAAGCTTGCCACTTCAATATAACCTAGTTTTCTTTAAACACGTATAAGTACTTACTTACGTAAAAACATACATAATTATCTTTTAAATCAGATTTGTAATGTAAATGTTACCATTATCTCAGTCTGGAGATATTTAGATAGATTTGTTTAGATTTATTTAGTTAAAAGAAAACTAAATGCTACGCTGTAAAAAGTATTTACCAAGACTTCACTCAAATCACTCACCAGAAGAGTTCGCATTTGTACACAAATTGTTCACTTCGGAAACAAATTTTACTTTGTTATATGTGCATCTAATTTGTTTATTTATTTTTTATTTTTTAAAAAGAAAACTGTTTGTTAGGGGAATGATTTTAAGTCCTTGGTTGCTGACATGAACATGGAGAGAGAAATTTAGCCCTAGGCTAACATTTATTACACGTTGAACTTTTATTGGGAAAAGTCAAATGTACCACTCTGGTCCTATTTATAAGTCCAATTTGACCAAAAAAATTTGGTCCTATTTATAAGTCCAGTTTCATGTAATAACTGAGATTGTGACAATTTTACCCATATTAATTATACTCATGAAGATAAAGAGAGAAGAAAAAATTAAAAGGCATCCAATCATAAATGAGGGCAAAATTGAAAATTTACCCCCATAATCATTGTGTCAACTACCTCTCATTGGTATGTGAGATTTGGTCAAACTGGACTTATAAATAGGACCAGAGTGGTAACAATCTATAAGAACCGTCCTATCTATTGGGGCATTTCCGAGACTATTACCCAATTGAGTTTGGTAGCTGCTAAAGTGGCATAACACAGTTGGAGAGAGATTAATCAGACCGACCTTAAAGGAAGAAGATACAAAGGCGGCAAGAGAGGAAGAGCTTGAGAATGATCAAAGAATGACAAAAGAGAAGAGGGGGAGAGAACGAATTCTGAGGGTTGCTTGGGGTTTACTACGTGGACCGTGGTGCTGAGTTGGGAGCATATTCAATTGTCACATGAGCTAACTCCGATTACTTATATATAATAAGGATAACAATATAAAAAGTTAAAAGATAAGGGGCTAAGTCATAGGTTAGTGAAAAGTTTATGGACCAAGTCGCACTAAGTCTTAATCAATAAAACTAAAGTTATAAGCAAGTTAAAAATTTGTTTGGATAAGATAAAAAAGACAAAATTTCTCAAGATTAAAATATGAGGAACAAATAGTTTGTTTTGATAAAAATACAAATTCAATTAATTAAAAATAAGAGCTAAAAAATTATTTTTGCAAACATAAAAGAGTAGGGATAGTAAAAAAAAAAACAAAATGAAATGCTTTTTGGAATACATTCAGATTTGTCTTTTTATATTTAAACAAAAGAGATTTCTCCAATAACTTTCGCGTTTTGGATCCAAGTTTCTTCCTAAATAGTGTTTCACAAGACCGCCACAACCCACGCTCATATCTTCCAATTGATCTTGACCTGTCTCAAAAATACAAGTATTTTGAACTTTATATGGAGCTTGAGCGAAGCTTTTTATGATCCACAGATCTTTAATGTAAAGTCCATTAAATAATTTAAAAAGATTATAGAAGTTAGATAAATTAGATAATTATAATAAACATGACCTGACCTTTTTGAAATATCCGTAAAGTATACATGGTAGAGTCTACAATTTGAATTGAAACCAACTCACTAATTACATATTGAACTATAATATCAACAAATTTCAGTAACTAGCCATTAGATTTTAAGATACACGCTCACGTTTACCAGCCAAGGTGGAAGAATGGAAGTTGTGTTTCTGGAATTTTTAGAGCTGCACTTAATTTCACCGCACAACAAAGTTGCATGACCACAAGGGATTTTAGTTAAAAAGACTTAATTAAATGCTACACATCAAATAGTATTTACCAAGATTTCACTCAAATCACTCACCAGAAGAGTTAAGATTTGTGCACAAATTGTTCACTTCAAAAACAAATTTTACGTTGTGTTATACCACTCTGGCCCTATTTATAAGTCTCTTTTAACCAAATCACACATACCAAGGAGAGGTAGGTAGCTCAATGATTATAGGGTAAATTTTCAATTTACCCTTATTTATGAAGGGTACCTTTTAACTTTTTCTTCTCTCTCTATTTTCATTGGTACAATAATATGGGTAAAATTGTCACAATCTCATTGATTTGGTCAAAAGAAACTTATAAATATGACCAATTTTTTTGGTCAAAATAGACTTATAAATAGGATCAGAGTGGTATGCGACATCTAGTTTTTTATTTTTATTTTTTTAAAAAAAGCAGGCAAAACCGTTTGCTATGGGAATGATTTGATGTCCTTGGTTGCTGACATGAACATGGAGAGAGAAATTTGGCTCTTGGCTAACATTTATTACACGTTGAACTTTTATTGGGAAAGACCAAATGTGACATTCTATGAGAACCGTTTTATCTTTGGAGGCATTTCCGAGACCATAACCCAATTGTGTTTGGTAGCTTATTCAATGACAAAACACGTAACTTGCAAATTAGTTACTAATTCGTATGGTAAATTTTCAAATGTAACTTGTAAAGTATCACAATTGTCTTGTGAAACCCCTCTTTTCTCTTAAATAGCACATGTCAGGCTTTCGGTTATTTTTCTTGTAAAGTATCACAATTGTCTTGTAAATTATAACATATAACTTGTAAAGGGTCATGTTTGTCTTGTAAAGTGCCTCTTGTAAATAGCACAAGTGTCAAGTTTTTAGTTGTATGTCTTGCAAATTAGTTTATTGTGTTACACTTATCTTGTGAAGTGCCTCTTTTTTTCTTTTTTTTAAGAATTTACAATTGAAAAGGCTGACAATTGTCTTGTCAATGTTACTTAATGTTGTGACTATCATATCAATTCCAAGAGGGTATTTAAAAGGCACAAATAACTATAAATATTATGGGACATACCCCATCCTAAGCCTGAAACATCATCTCAAATTACTGTAGATAATAAGTCTCATCAAGTTTAAAAATCAATGGCGGATTAATTTTGTCATGTGAATGCATATAGTCTCATCAAGTTTAAAAATCAATGGCCGATCAATTTTGTCATGTGAATGCATATTGTACAACAATTCTGAATATAACCTTGCTTTAGGGTAACCATCAGTTGACCCCCATGCAATGGAGCTCTACGATGTCAAAACAGCCAAATTCAATTGCAATCTTCCTCCAACTCATGTCTCAAGAACTTTTCAATGGCCACACAATAGCCTATGCTTCTGCATATAAACTGGATCCTCTACCTAAGTTAAACATAAATTCACCAAGGACCTTCCTCATCTTGGTCACGTGCCAGCCCTCCACATGTCACCTTCCTTTTACTACTCACACAAGCGCCATCAACCATGGTAGTTAGAATCCTACAAATCTTGAGTTGTATCTCACAATTTGATTCAAAAATAAGTGAAAAAGATAACAATATGTTGATATATCTTACTAATGTATGTATCTTGCGATTCTAGGAGTGATACAAGCCGGAACCGTAGGAATGACGCCAGCAATTTCTGCCATTTTGGATAAATCGGGTTGGGAACATATTAAGGTGGATCTTGCACAACCTAACTTTAGAAAACCCTCTTTTTCATTTTCATTTTTTGATTTTTTCCATATTCATCTAGGAATTTCCTTTACTTCAATGATTATTCCCAATTCCCTTTCACTTATCCCCATGAAATCCCTATTTGTTATTTTTTGCCTGAAGTATTATTTGCCTTTTAAATACTAATATATTAAAAGCTTTGATGCTCTCTTAATTATGTGAAAATTACATTAATATCATCCTTAAAATTAACCATGAATCTTACAATTCACGATACATTTCAATTCATGATTCTGAAAAATAGGCCTTCCAATCCATGATTCGTATCTCGATTTGATAACCTTTTCGTCAACATTTATTTTGACCCCGCCCAAACTTCTAGTCAACAAAGGAATAATATGTTTCATTTTGATTACTGTGTTTGATTACTGATTACCTCCATTCTTAGGACAGTAGTTAAATTGATTCTCTTGTTTGCCAGAAATATTTTTAAAAGAAAAATTGATTCTCATATTTTTTAGTGGTCAAATTGTGAGGTTCGCAATAGCCCTCTCTTTTGACACTCAAGTTATTGTTTTTCCCCATAACTGATATTCTGGAGGAAAGGATGACAGTTAGGTGTTAGAATTCCAAATATAAATTATATCACATTAATTGACTTTTACAGTAATCACTATTGTAAACATTAATCAAAACAAGCCCTAAAAAAAAGACATTTTATAGCCTTAAAAATCAAGCTTATCACATACAACTCCATCTCATGCTCCTCCAATTTTGCATTCATTGCCCTTCATTTTAAATAAAGATGAATTGGGCCTTTAATTTTCGTCCGTTTTAGTTATAAATTAGAAAAAGGAAAAACAAAAGCAATGAAGGGGATAAAGAAGAAGAAGATGATGATGATGAGCTAGGTTGTGGGGGGAAGGCGATGGAACCCTCTACTACGCCACCATGAAATGAGACCCAACCAATTTTAGCAACAAACAAGCGTTAACTCTTTTTTGTAACCCACCCCATCTAAAAAATCACCAAGTAATAAATAGTCAATGATAAAAATAGACTACATTTCCTAAAATTGAGGGATATGCTGCTAAAACAAAATATGAATTTTTTTTTTTGATACATAGAATGATAATCAACTGAAAACCTAAAACAATGAAAGAAAACTAATGAATTAATGCCTCAGACGTCTCCTCTCATGCTGCAAGCTCGCCAGGTCAGTAACAAGGAAGCAACCAAGACCATCAGGGGGATCAGAGAAATGGGTTCCATCATGAGACTCCACATTATGCGTCAACGAAAAATTGGCCAACCAGTCCGCGCACTGATTGCCCTCCCGTAGAACATGGCTGAACCGTAGAACTCACTGCCTACGGGTGACTGCTCGTATCCGAGACACCAAATGGGACTCACGAGCTGCATTACCTTGTTTGGATAGTAATGCAATGATTGTTTGACAGTCACTTTCAACAACTACATGTCTCCGACCTGCCTCCCAAGCCAACTCTAGTCCACGCAACACTCCCCATAACTCAGCTAGCAGTGCTGAGCACCTCACAAGAGGCATAGCAAAGCCTCCGAGCCACTTACCAGAAAAGTCTCGCAGCAAACCCCCACAGGCCACCACCTGTTCAGCTCCCTTTGATGCCCCGTCTGTATTAAGCTTCACAAAGGGATCTTCGGAAAGGACCACTAACATTAACATGATTACGTGCTATGCGTTGACACATTCCCTGTCCATTCCAGCTTTTAACACTCCCAGAAGCTCAAGAATGGGCCTCATGCAATATTTGATACCTGCATCTTGCGTGTTGTGGATGTATTCATTCCGCCATTTCCAAATAAACCAGCAAGAGACAATAAATACCTTATGCCAAAGAAACCCTCCTATAGTGATTCCATCATTCTTCCAATTCTTTGTTACCCATTCACTCCATTCATAGCTAAAGAAAGAAAGTAACAGATCACCATGTATCACCTCATACCAGAAATCACAAACCACATGACAGTCTCTAAATGCATGAAGACTGGTCTCTAGTTCTTGATGGCAAAGTGGGCAAAGACCATCGTTATTAGACCAAGTACGAATCCATGACCTCAAAGGGAGCCGCTGATGAAAAACTTTCCACCCAAATACCTGAATTCTAGGTGGTCCCATCCATTTCCATAGCTTTATCCGCATGTCACAATTAATAACAGAATGTCGAAACCTGTGCTCGCCTAAAAACAGATAATGACTTTTAACACTAACACCAGCTAAGCTTCCAAACAACCAAAAGGAGCGATCTGGCCCATCATCGTAAGAAGGCTGAAGCATACCTCTAATTAGATCCACCACATTCTGAGGAAGTAGGCTGTTTAGTAAAGGCAGATTCCACCGGCCATGTTGATCAACAAACCTATTTATCACAGCATCGCGTAAATCAGTAGGAATGGGACCTACTACGTAGTCCTGAAGACAAATGGACGCGGATACCCACTTATCTCACCAAAATGAAATATCAGCCCCATCACCAATTTCCCATACTACCTCATCCTTCATACTAATAAAAATGTTACATAGAGCCGACCAGAACGGTGAACACCCAGTCTTAGGAACTGGCAAGTTCCCAATTTGTACCTTGTACATTCCCCGTAGAAAACGAACCCATAAGGCTTCATGGTCATTTTGGAATCTCCAGCCACACTTCATAAGAATAGCATCATTCATAATTGTAGCCGATTTTAACCCAAGACCTCCCACTGTCTTGGGACTAGACAACACCTTCCAACTTAAAGCATGATGGGCTTTATGAAGGTGGGTATCACCCCAGATGAAATTCCTTTGAATTCTATCAATCTCATTGCATATATTTATGGGGAGTCTAGCATAATGCATATGAAATAAAGGAATTGTAGATAATACTGACTTGACAAGAGTGATTCTACCCTCCTGAGACAGACACTGTTGCTGCCACTCCTCCTGGTGACAGTTTTCAGATGGTAGAATTTAGTATTACGGTCCCCCTCCGTTAGCCATTAATGGCGGGACTTTTGGAACCAAAGCAACTCTTCTCGCTTTAAAACATCATTTAACCGATTCTTGCATTCTAGCTCCTTCAACCCCCAGCTAGCAAAGTCATTATTCTCACGTTGTTGCTGCAACACTTCCAGTTCCAAGCTCAAGGTATTCTTCAACTGGAAAATATTACCATAAACCTCCATATTCCATCGACCCAAAGGTGGTACAAAGCGAGCTAACATAATAGGAAGTTCAATGCTAGACTTCCATTGAGCTGCCATAAGATTTGGGAACTCCGAGTGGTTCATCCAATCAGCTATGAAACGAAACGGTCTAACCTGTTTTCCTTCCGAAGGACCAGCTAGCCTTAGCAGCATAGGAGTATGATCTGAATTATAGCGCGGGAGGTTAACTACATCTGCCCTAGCAAAGGCCATACGCCAGGATGCATTAGCTATAACCCAGTCAAGCTTTTTGTATACACGTGCCAGGTGGCCCCACTTTGGGCCCATCCAAGTATAATAGCTCCCCGATACTTTAATGTCATCAAGTTGCCATCCTAGCAGCTGGCTCTGAAACACCCGACACGGACCAACAGGGGCAGCATTACCCCCTTTTTTTTCCTTCACATCCGCTATCTCATTAAAGTCGCCCGCAACCACCCATTGATCATTTGTAGCTCCCGCAATAGTATCCAGACACCCCTAGAGAGTTTTACGTTCCTCCTCTCTAGGACTTCCATAAACAGCCGTAAAGTGGAAACCTTGATCCATAGCAACCACTTTCATATGAACATGTTGGAAGGAGTTATTTAAAATGGAAACTCGAATATCCTGAGATTTCCAAAGGATCCAGATCCCTCCGGAGAACCCCCTCGCTTCCTCCACAAAAGAACTATCGAACCCCACCTTCCTCCGCAACCTCAAACACTTCTCTCCACTAGTCCTCGTCTCAACTAGCACCAACAGACTAATATTATACTTTGCGATAAAGAGCATCAGCTGTCGCCCCAAATCAGCACTGGCTGCCCTCCTACAGTTCCATATAAGGAACGACATCATAATAACGGTGAAGAAAGGACAGGCGAGTCGCGCACCTGATTCGCTTTACCACTAAGACCCACCTTTGCTTTTGGCTTACCACTTCTTACCGATCTACCTCTTTTCCGTTTATCACCATTTACCACGGGACTCCCACTTTCCTCGGCCAAACTTCTACCACCACCATCTTTAGCAAAATTACTTTGGTCATTAATTCTACCTTGGTCAGTAATTTCCTCACTAATTAGTGAATTATGATTACTCAACATTGAATTATGAAAAAATATATTAAAAAGGAAAGAATGAAATAATCAATAATAAATTGTATTTATTGAATAATAGATCCAAACCAACTCTTTTTTTTATGAAGTGGGTATTACAAATTTTTAAGAATAAAGTTATTGATTGATTCATTGTTCACCTTTCTTTTTTAATTCAACTATGGTCTCAATAGGAAAATAGTTCTTCTCGGAGAAGAATTCGTGAGAAAAAGAGTCGTAATACACTAATACCTAATGTGTTTTAAAAGTTGGTATGGCAGATAAGTTGAATGAAATCTTAATGTATTTTTTACTTTATATGTATCTAATTGATATTATGAAAAGACCAGAATGTCCTTTTTTACTTGGAATTATGTGGATGAGGTATCGTCTGTGTGGGGTATTGTATCTTTTGCAGGGGTGAGGAAACTCATAAACCAATGAGTCTCCGTATTGATAAAGTCCTATTCCGCAAATTAAACTCCAAAAACGAAAATCATGAAATAACTGAACACTGTCTTTTCTAGTCTTTTAAAATTGAAGACACATTACTTTAAAATACTCCTTCCGGTCCTAATTATAAGAACTATTTACCAGAATTTAGAGAGATTAAGGAGAGAAGTTAAATTAGTTAATTATAATTATTTTCCGAAAATACCCCTACTTAAAATTTAGAATGACATCAAAGGAGAGATTTTCCGAGAAGTGACATTCGAGAGATTTTTATTTTTATTTTTTTGTAGGTCGAGGAGTTGCTCAGTAGGTGTTACAAAAAGTGAATATGTGCATTTTCCTTAACTGCCGTTGGAATGTAATGCCTTCAATGCTTGTGTTTATTATTGCAACCATGATTTAATACGGTTAAGAAAAAAAAATTATTGCAAAATCCTTGCGGAAAAAATAGTTATACCTTGTTTCGAAACACTTTTAGGAAAACTTGGATTATTATTTTATTGAAATAAAATCAACGCAAATGAATTTCTTTTTCATTTATGATTTATTATATAACTTACATTATTTAGGTACTTATGACTAATTATTATTAAATTATTATTGTCTTTACTTATGATTGAGGAAGTATAAATAGGGGTATTTTAGAAAGAAATTGACAAAAGTTAAAACTTGATCTTATAATTAGGACCAAAATCAATTCCAAAAATGTATTTATATAATTAGGACTAGAGGGAGTACCATATATAGAACGTACCCTACTAATAGCAGAGAAATTAATATCTCCCATTATATTTAAGAAGAGAAAGGAATAAGTCCCTTCCAACTAAGTTTGCACGGGTACAAGGGTTTGGAATAGACAAATCTTTGATTTTACTTTAATAAATCTAACATTTACATTTCATTACATTATATTTGTTTTATTTATTTATTTTAAAGAAAACCCAACGCTTTTTTTGGGCAGGAAAGAAGACACGAGTTTGAAAATTATTCCTCACTTTGGACCATTTTTATACTTTTACTAAGGAAGTTGGAAAAAAATAGGACAAACATAGAAAATAGTTGTATAATAATAATTCTTAGTCGTTCACAAAAATGGATGATTGGACGACCCTCTACTAGGAAACAATGATAAGACACGAACCATTTTTGCGCCTTCACATCATAATTTATTCAACGATGGTCTCAATAGAAACTCAAATTAAAATTATGATGCCGGGAGAAAACACTATTTAAAGCATGTTTTGGATTAAACTTTTGCAACGGAAAATTCCACGACAAGTAATTTAGCTACAAAAAACAATTATATTGTTGTTAGAATCGATACGTATATTGTACGGCTTTAAGCCCCAAAATAATCATGCATAAAAATAAAGAAAGAATGAGAGAGGGCGATAAAATACAAGGATGATATATATATATAAACCTTATGAAAGGAAATTTATTTACTTTATATTTTATTAGATTTGCTAGCAAGTAGGTTCCATTTGGTAACGATGGCAAAGCAATTGGGTGATTACTTGGAAGGAAATGGAAAAGCAAGTGAATGTTTCCTTCATGAAAAGGAAGCTTCAACCTATAAATGTGTGCCCCTTCTATATTGGGATGGACTTGGATGGTAATTAAGAAAGATAATTAGAGTGTTTTAGAAAATATATGGCATAATAATTTCCTTAATCTAATTAAATTAGGTAAATACTCACATGTCTTATATTAAGGATTGGAGGAAGTCTATACATTTACCACATAGATTGGTATGCTTTCAAAATTTTGGGTTGAACATTTCAGCAGCAAATTCATTTTCCACCTTCCTTCTTTACTCAATCTCTCAACCTAAAGACTTGAAATTAAAACATGTGTTGGCCGCAGTGGGTTGCTTTATAATTAATACTCCCTTCGGTTCTAATTATAGGATGTATTTACCTAACTTTAGAGAGATTAACGATAGTACTTAAATTAGTTAATTATATTTGTTTTCCAAAATACACTTATTTAAAATGGCATCCAATTACTTTGATTTTTTGTCATTTGTCGGATCTCTCCTACCGAGCTCTCACATAGTCTAGCGTCATTGATCTCCCTAAACAACTTTCGGTCTACTCTTGGAGGTTAGAAGTATAATTTAATAGTGATACCGTAATTAAATATGACAAAAATTGTTCAAAGTTATTTTATAAAGAAAAAAAAAGTAGAATTGAGGTATATGTGGCATTAATGAGTT
Organism: Acacia pycnantha; assembly: GCA_025563575.1. Taxonomy (NCBI): domain Eukaryota; kingdom Viridiplantae; phylum Streptophyta; class Magnoliopsida; order Fabales; family Fabaceae; genus Acacia; species Acacia pycnantha. The sequence continues at coordinate 6,415,471 of JAMWYP010000003.1, read as the reverse complement.
GCAAACATTACTCACTTTATAGAATATATAGGTGGATTTTTAAATTATATTGTATTTAATTATTATTGACAAAGTATTAATAGGGGTATTTTTGGAAGAAATTGACAAAAATTAGAACTTTGTCTTATAATTAGCACCAAGATAAACCAGTACGTGAGTCTATTGGATTTGGCTTCTCTCATATACCTCTTACCATCTTTTTCCTTCCTTTTCCCTTTTCCATCATTAGATTAAAATCTCAACTTCCGTGAGTCACTTTGCTGAATCATGCTTTATTAACACACACACACACACACACACACACACACACACACACACACACACACACACACACACACACACACACACACACACACACACACACACACACACACACACACACACACACACACACACACACACACACACACACACACACACACACACACACACACACACACACACACACACACACACACACACACACACACACACACACACACACACACACACACACACACACACACACACACACACACACACACACACACACACACACACACACACAAGGTGGACCTAGGAATTTTAATTAAGTAACGACGAATGAGCAACGACAGAAATGATGGAGGACGACTGATAGACTGCGCCAATTGAGGGAATCTCACTTGAATAGAGAACTTCCGAGGGCGAGATGCAGCTGGGTGACAGCGAGACTGTGAGATGAGTTCCCCCAAGCGCACAATCAAACGTTGCAAGATGGGTAAGAATTAAGAAGGTGAGGGTCAGAGGATAGCTATGGATTCTAGAGGACCTAAGTGATACAAGGAGCCTAATTTCATTTTATATTAATTTAAGTGACTTGAGACAAAACTCCTCTCACATATTTATCTCGTATATCGTAAATCATAATTGAAAAGTTGTTTTTAAAGGCTTAAATTGCTATTCCAAACAAGCACTTATTCAAATGCAAAATTATAAACTTTTGTGTTGCATTCATTCAATTCAAGAGAGCTGAGCCTTCACTAATTGCTCCACTCTCAACCCCAAACTCCACATTTCTGTATTTTGGTGAAACCATTCAAGGCGATTGATGACAGTTAATACTGCCACTACTACTCCATAATATAAATTACTTTATGTGTTGTTAATGATTTTTTTTTAAAAAAAAATTATCCTTAGCATATTTTATAAGGAGAAGCTTGGAAGTTTAATATAATACATTGTTATGTTTTTAGATTTTCGGAGCAACATTGAGACAAAAAAAAACTTTCAGAGCAATATTGCTCTTAGGCATATACTTCTAGGGTAGATTTGCTTTTTAACTCTATTTTTGAATATAAAAGTTGAAAAAGGTTTCATTTTCAAATAAAGTTAATGAGTTAAGTAGTTAACCTCCTTTCCTTGGTGGTAATGAGATTTTTAGAGGTGACTACATATTGAAGAGAGCACACTCCTCATAATCTGAATTTAAGGATATCTGGACAGTTTCGCACTGAATATAATTTAGGATAGTACGATTTTAATTTTTGAAGAGGAAAAATGGAATATAAAAAGACTAAGGCCCCTGAATGTGAGAATGTAACATCCCTGTTTTCCAAAAGCAGTATAAAATTTTTTCCATATAAAATCATCAGAGTAGAGCATTTGAGCGGAAGAGTAACTGATATATATTTATAAACTGCCGTAAGTCTGGCTGGTTACAACTACGGTACAATAACCGAGTATTTCAAAAATATCCTCTGGAGCCCGATGCTATATTAAGGGCCGAGATCCGCACCGGATCTCGGGTAACGGTTAACCTCATATTTACGGACACAACATATGGACCACGACAATCATATCAACAACAGTATATGTGCACTCATCGCCCAAAAGCATGCATACATATATCGCCCAATAGCATGTATACATATATCGCCCAAAAGCATGCAGATATATCGCCCATAGCAAACATGAACATATAAACAGCATATAGACATACCACAGAGCTATAAGCTATCACATACAATACACCTAGCACATGCATGCATACCATAAACATCAGATTAGTGTTACAGTACACGAACGTACCTTCTTTGACGGTATTTTGGCACGTTTTATGGAAAACGGTCGTTTTGACAGAAAACAGCGAAACGTCCTGTTGGACAGCGTAACGACAGCAAATCAGAGTTTCTGATGTCCTATAGGAGTAATATCACTTTCATTAGTGATTTGACACAATAACTGACATTTTAGGTAAAAATTACCATTTTGCCCCTGATGCCCCTAATCGGCGGAATTTCGCCAGGGCTTCGCTATTTTAACTCTAATCTTCCAAAATTTTGCCAGAACTCTGACCCAATCATGATTTTCGAAATAATGACTAAAATACCCCTATCATATGATATCTAATCATACTTGGAAGATTAAAGACTAATATAGCATTTCTACTCTAACTATCGAAAGAACTACGAACGCTTAAGTACCGAAAAACTTACCCAGAGCTTCGCTGCAGAATTCCCCGGACTCGTCCTTCTCTCTACCTTCTCTCTAATTTCGAAATGAGCAAGAGCTCTTGGTGTGAAAATATGAAGAAGGGTGCATGCCTATTTATAGGCAAATACGCGAGGCAAAACGGTCTTTTTCCAACTTTCTTCTTTCAATTGTGGCCACACATTCTAGGGTTTCTATGTGGCTAATTCTCCTCCATGCAAAATACTTGGCCAAGAGTATGGCCTTGTTGGCCTCTTCTCGCTCCTTTCATTTTGCTTTATGGGATTTTACCGATAAAATCCCCTGATCGGTGTTCGAATCGTGAAATCTTGTAAAATCTTAGAAATCTGGAATTACAACTTTGAAGACATTTTCTCACTTATTAGAAATGTCCGGTTAACCTAAATTTCGATTCCATATAGGGCATTTCGTGTTCAATAAAGTTTCTCGAAAACGTGTCCGTACGGTCCTAAGCACGAAACGCGTTTTCGGAATCACCAATCTCTAGAGAGAAATTCACTGATTCCAAATATGTCCATGAAAATTCCCAATTCTTTTCCAAATGTCACAACATAACCTTTTCGTCCTCTTGGCTATCTGGCATTTTCTCAGGATTTCCCTATTTCGTCTTATTAGGAAAAAGCACAAACGGCTTCAGAATTAACTTCCGTAAGTGTCTAACGGAAGATAAAAACTCACTGATCAATATTTTATCCTGACTTTGACATTCCCATTCCTGGATCTCCAGATAGGATCCGTTTCCTAATTTCTTATTTACTATTCATCATATTTCACTTTAATTAATTATATTAATAAAATAATTGCAACTTGCAAACTTTATTATTATTATCTTTATATTTTTTTTCCTTTTTTTCTGCCTTTTTTTTTATTTCGTTTTTTTTTCAATTAATTATTTAATTAATTAAATAATTATTTTTACATAATTTTTACAAAATTCTCCTATTGGTCCATTCTTGCATTTAGGCTTAAAAATACCTAAATTCAACTATTTTTCTCCAAAATTTCCAAGTAATTAGTAAATATACTTTTACTAATTTTCAACCCAAAAACCACTAATTTTAGGGTTTTAAATAATTATTCCTAAATTTCCTTTGCTTATGCTTAAGTAATTAGCCAGTAATTACCTAATTACTTAATTATCACTTGTTGATAATTTTCTTAATTAGAATATCTTATTACCTCATAACACTTGCATTGACATTTGTGTTTCCATGTCTCTTTCATTATACTAGAATTTGTGAGGGTATTTTGGTCATTTACCACTTTTTGAGCATTCTTCTACAATTTCTCCAAGTTTGTAACTTAATAAATTACCTAAATTAGGGACAATATCCTTCCCTATTTCAAATAGATTTTTACTTGCTTCTTTTATAGCTTTCACAGGTATTTATAACCCATAATGTGTTTAGGGACCTATTTGCAAATCTTCAAACGTTTTAGGGACCTAATTGCAAACTATCTAATTTCAAGGGAAATTACCCTAACAACAAGGTAAACTCAATACAAGGTGTTTGAGACCTCATATTCACCTATTTTCAATAGGTATATTTCCCAATTTTTGATATTTACCCTAAGTCAGATTTTAGGGTATTACAGAGAAGGTAGTGAAGTTGGGCTTCCCTTTTGTGATGCGGATGTACGTAATAAAAGCACATAGAGATAGAGCCTTGTACCCAAAAAAAAGTAAACACACATACAGAGGCATATCACATATTTATTTACATGAATCTTAGGGGGGACGGGGGCCACCCCTAGCCCCCCTGGTCCGCCCTTGTATATAAATACATACATATGTATGTAGATATGTACGTATGTATGTAGAGAAACATACATACATAGATATATATCTTGATAGAGTTACTTAGATGTTATCAGAGGAACAAGTCATGCTCATATAGCTCATCAGAATATTTTTCTTGAGACTAGGTATAACATCCCATTTTCAAAAGCAGTATAATTTTTTTTTCATCAAAACATCAGAGTAGAGCATCGGAGCGTAAGAGTAACTGATATATATTCAAAATAACAACTGGTGTATGTCTGACAAAACATCGTAGCGGCACATTAACCCGAGTGTTATCAAAAGTATATACATCACAAAAAGAAATCTCCTGTCGGGTCTCTAGCCGTGCTGCTTTCCCTTCTCTTCCGCCTTCGGTTCTCCCGATCCTAACGCTATGTTAAGAGCTGAGGTCCAATGCACCGGACCTCAGGTAACGGTTAACCTCATGCTTACATATACAATATATGCATTACAGACACTCACCACATTAACAGTATAATAGCACACAACCCAATGCAAATGTGTTGCTCCCAGCATGTAGATATATCGCTCCAAGTATTACAGATGTATCGCTCCCAACATTACAGATGTATCGCTCCCAGAATTACAGATGTATTGCTCCCAGCATTACAGATGTATTGCTCCCAGCATGCATACAATTATCCTCTAACACCTATATGCACTCAACAATCAACAATCATACCATCTATACGCATACAATACACATAATACATACACGCATACAATAACCATAAGAGTTAGCGTTACAGCTAATCGACGGAATTTCGCCAGAACTTCGTTACTTTGACTCTAATCTTCCAAAATTTTGCCATATCTCTAACTCCAACATGATTTTCAAAATTAATACCTTAGTTACCCCTAAAACATGATATCTAATCATACTTGGAAGATTAAAGATCAAAACAACATCTACTCTAGAATTTCAAGAACTACCGAACTAAAAACTAAGAACCGAAGAACTTACCCTCGAAGAACTTCGCTACAACTTTCTCCAAAGCTTCTCCTTCTCTCTATTTTCGAAATTACTCTTGTGATTTGGTGTGAGAATTTCAAATGGTGGAATTGCCTATTTATAGAGAAATTCTAGGACTCATTTGGTATAACAATTTCCCCTTATTCATTCTTGGCCATCCATTTGACAACTTAGCTAGCAAGTTTTCTCCTCTATTTTCATCCACAAAACCGCCCCCCTATGTCATTCTTCCAAGCAATGAAGTCATCCCAATGATGTCACTCCCTTGCTTTATGCATTTTACCCGATAAAATTCCCTGTTCGGTGTTCTAATCGCGTAATCTTAACAAATCTCAAAAATTCCTCGATGTCACCTTGGAGATCTATTCTTTCTCTTGAGAAATATTTGGATTAATAAAATTTATGATTCCATTCAGGGTATTTCGAAGCCTGCTGAACATTTTCGGACAAACGCCGTCGGTTACGGAAATGACTTCAGGTAATGTCATCTTCGGGACAAAAATCCACTGATTCATAATATGTCCAGATGTTTTCTACTTAATCCAAGGATTTCAAGATAGGATTTAATTTCTATCGGTTCTCATTTATCCTATATGCTTCTTCACAAACATCTTTCTACTTTTTCAACAACTTCTTCACTAAGTTTTCTATTTAATTTCACTCAATTTTCCTTCTCCTTTTCTTCTTATTTTCGAAATTTATGGCCATCTTTTTGACAAAAGATGTTGCTTCCCTTTGACTTTTCAACTCTTTTATTAATCACTTAATTTATGCTTTAATTATATAATTAAGCAATTATCTCATTGGTTAATCCTATGTTAGTCAATTAAGCTTTAGAGATTAAGTGTAATTCACCTTATATACTTTTAATTATGCCAAATTAATTAGCAACACTCTTTATGCTAATCATAATCCTCTCTTGGTCATTAATCCCAAATTAGGGGTTGTTCACCATTATCTTTGATCATTTCCCTTGATCCATGCTTAAACAATTAGTCAATAATTATTTATTTAATCACTTACTAATTGTTGATAATTTTCTTAATTAAGAATAATCATTATCTCACAACTATTTTACTGACATTGGTATTTTATGCTCCATATAAAATATTAAAAATCATTGGACAACTTATGTCCCCTAAAATAATATTTAATTTCGCCTTATTATTTTCCAAGGAAAATAATCCCAAAAATTCCCTAAATTAGAGACAACATACTTTCCTATTTTTAATAATTATTTAATTGCCTCTCACGATTTATCATAGTATTTTATGACTCATAGATCACCTAGGGTTCGCTTGGCACTTTATCCCTTCTATTTTCCATAGATTTTGCCCTAGAAATAATACCTAATTTTGAGATCACATATTCACCTATTTCCAATAGGTATATTTACTAAATCATGATACTTATCATATGTGTAATTTTAATGGTATTATACTAGGGAGCTTCGTACCAAGTTTAATATTGCAAGTCTGAACAAATGTTATGTATTGTACCATCCTCATCCGGTAAAAAAGAACAAATAAACTGGGATATGATGCACATGCAAGTCTCCGCTCCATCAGAGAAGCATTTTGCCATTGCAATATACTCTCCCTTGTAATTTATTTTCAAGAAAGTATGCAATGATTAAAACATAAAAGCATAGTAAGTAAAACTCACCATCTGATGACATAGAATGATAAAAACTTTAGAAGCAGGCAGAACGGAATTTCTATTTCTCTATTCTACGTAACAGATCTAAATCTTATAAACAACCAAAATTTTCAAAGGTTTTATGGGTATAGTTCCACCAAAATTGACAAGACAAAGTAAATCTAGAATGTAAAAGTGAGAATTTCATAACAATGCTATTCAACATACATGTCACACATAGACATGAGGCTCTCTACATAAAAGAATCGTCCCAATATATCACAGGTAGATAAAGATAAAGAGGTGAGGAACTTCGTAAATTCATTATTAGTAGTGACATTGAACAAAACTCCCGAGTTATCAGTAATGCACAACTTCCCTCTTCCATTCCTGCAAAACCGTTCTGGAAAGACAGCTGAAGTTGATCTACGTTTCTTAGTCCAACCCCAGCTCTTCCCATATGCACAACTTCCCTCTTCCAACATCCATAACTCACAGATATATGTGTGCGCACGGTGATGCATAGCAACTTTGTTATCGTATACATCAAGAACACTTTCATGAATACGAGCAATAGTGGTTGAGGAAGGCATTGGTATCAATGTAAAAACTTCCATTGCCAAGTCGAATGAAACTATCAAACCACGACGCTCGTCAACCTCCCATCCTAACCAAAAAATAGCCCCATTAACAGTGACAGGCTTAGATTTAATTCTCACCTTCCGTTTAACACTAAATTCTACTTCTTTCCATGATCCTGTTCTTAATGAAAACACCTCCACCCGTTCAACATCAACGATAAAGGGTAAAGTGATTTGGTTATGATTAATCCAAATCCTATGAATTGTAGTCCCATGAATTCTCACTATCTTGTAATCCCTAACTACAAGACTATACCCAAATCCGAAAAAGTGATAATAGATGTCAGTGTCATCATCATACTTTGTTGATAAGGGTACTCGCCTTTCCTCTCTAGTCGCTGGGTTCAGCAAAAAAAGCGAAGGAGGATGATCAGGTATAGAATGACCAAGTTTCACACAAAGCAAGCCGTTGCTCGAACCAATGAGGGCAGTAACAGGCCTTACGGAATCCATGGCGGGTAATCTCTCAACTTCCACAGTTTCCTTCTCAAAACGAAGCAAACATAGGAGCGAAGATTCATCGTTGCGATAGGATACATGACAGATAAGAAGACGGTAGTTGTGAGGAGAGTGGTGGTAGTGCTCGGTGATGAAAGATCGGGATTTCAAGAGATTTCTCCAATCTTTACCCACAGATCGAAATCGAAGGAGTGATTTAACACGAAGCCTTTTGAGAATGTTGGTGATGATCTCTGGGGGCAGATAGGGATTCTCCATCTTGTTGTCGGCAAGAATTAAGGTCAATGGAGAAAAGGAGACGACGGGGGATTTCACCATGTCGATGATGAACTTCAGGGGCAGACAGGGCTTGTCGTACCAGTAGCCATCTTCGTGCCGTACGGAGTTAGGGTCAATGAAGAGGAGGAGACGATTAGTTGTTTTGTGTATCTATATACACGCGCGGATTGGTTCGATTTAGATCATTTGGTAACAAATCTGATGTAATTTAATTGTTTCCATTATCTGAGAGATTTAGATGATTTGGTAAGATTTATTTAATCAAATATATATTTGACAAATCCCAATTTTATATATTTTATTCTGCCTTATTTATTTATTTTGGAAACTATTTTAGGCTAATTTAGAATTATTAGATAACGCCAATTTTAGGAAATAATATAAATCTAAATTAATTATGAAATTATTGGGCTTAAATTATTAATATTCTTATTACTATCTTGTGATTGAATAATATTTCTAAATATATTATAGATCACGATTTTATTTAATTCTGGCAGGACAAGGAAAACATGTTAAAAGATTTTATGATACATAATTGACCTTGAAAACTAAAAGAAGATCTAATGGTGGAATTTTATTGGGTTTTTAAATTTTAATGGGCTCAAGTTGGTACCAAAACTCTCTCTCCTACTTCTTTAATTAACCTAACCTAAGTGTCCTGCCCTTAAATTGTAGGTGAGCAAAACCCCCTTTCCTAAAATTCTTATATCAAAAAAAGGGGGGGAAAAGCCCTAACCGCCACAAGATTTTGGACGCTCTCTTGGAGAGCAACGCACACACAATTCCTTTTGTCATTCATTCTCGCGGACCCCACCATCCATATAACCAATTCCCTTCATTCTCCTTGACACGCACGGACTGGTGAGTTCGTTGGCACATTCGTCATGCTAGGGACTTGTTTGGCTCTTGGAGAAATGAGGATAGCCATGGGAGCTTAAGCTCTCTTTTCACAGTCAATTTGGGAAGAGTATGGAATAAGCTAAAGCCTAGGACTTGCATCTGAAGACTATAAGGGAGTGTCTTTCCTTTTATCAACTTATTCAATACTTAAGATTATTTATGTAATACCCTAAAAATTCTCACTTATTATAAGTGTCATATTTTGACAAATAATACCGGGTAAAAATAGGTGAATATGTGGTCTCAAACTTTAGAAGCTTATTGATTATTATTTTAAGTAATTTCTTTTTGAGATTAAATAAACTAGAGATTAAATATTCTAATTTCTTTTAGGGATCATAAAACACCATAAAATTATCATAATTAAGTATAATCTTAATTTAATCATAAGAGACAATAAAATGACATGGAAGTACTTATTCCAATTAAAGGAAATTATCAACAACTAATGGGCAATTAAGTTTGCAAACATTAAAATATTTATGTTAATTTTCGTAATTAATTAATAATTAAATTAAAAAGGCATAGTTAAGAAATGTATGAGATTAATTAGTGATCAAAGGCTAATAAAAAACCCGAGATTAGCATAAGGGGGATTTCTAATGATCATACTTAATATAATAACCGATCATACTTTGACAATTAAGCATAATAACATCTAAAACACTATCTTAGAGATATTAATCAAGATTAATTTATTCTTCCCTAGGTGATATGAGTGGGACGAAATTCATGTAGCAAAAAGGGGAGGGAAATTGTTTATTATTAAACAAACAACACATAGGATATTTTGTGAGATAATGGAAAAGCAATTCAAGAGTGCATGGAGGAGGGGAGGCCACGATTCAAGCAAGATTGGGCAAGAAGAAAAGCTACACAAAATCTAGATATTATAGGTTTGTTATGTTATAATCTAAATATTATGATAATCTAGATATTATAGGTTTGTTGTGTAAAAATCTAGATATTGTAGATTTATTGTATTTTAATCAAGAGGAAAATCAAGAAGTGGCAATTAGGGAATACTTTGTTGAACCCTGCTGCTTTAACTAGATAGATATTATGTGAGGAACAAGTCCAGATCATATAGCTCATCAGGACATTTTTGCTGAGATTAGGAAGCTTTGTACTAAGTTTAATGTTGCAAATTAAGTCTAAACAAATGTTAATGTATAGTACCATCTTCATCCCGAAAAAGAACAAATAAATGAGGACAGAATGCACATGCAAGTATCCTCTCCATCAAAGTAGCAGTTTGCCATTACAATATGCTCTCTCTTGAAATTTTTATGCCAAAAAAAAAAAAAAACAAAACGGTGTGCGATGATTATAAAATAAAAGAAAATCATAGTACTTAACACTCAATATCTAATGATAAAAAGTTAGAGGCGGATAGAACTGAGTTTCTCTATTCTACCTAATTTTTTAAGACAAAGTAAATCTATAATGTAAGAGTGAGAATTTCATAGCAATGCTATTCAACATATGTGTCGCACATAGGCACGAGGCTCATGAAAGAATCTTCCACCCCTATCTCGGGCAGATAAAGAGGTGGGGAACTTCAATTCATTATCAGTGATGAGAGTGAACAAAAAAGCCGTGTCAAAGTTGTCGCACACTATTTCATTCTTCCAAAAGCATATTCATGGGCATAGTAAAATTCCGGTGCATGGTTTTGATTAATGATAGCAACTTATTTGTTCTCGTACACAACAAGCAAAATTAGATAAATAGGAGGAATAGAGGTTCAAGAAGGTAATGTTATTAATGTAAAAACTTCCGTTGCCAAGTCAAATGAAATTATAATATCAGGACCTTATGCACCCTCCCATCCCAACCAAAATATCCATTAACAGTGACTTTTTGAGAAAGTCTTATCCTTCATATAACTCCAAATATTACTTATTTCCTGGATCCCGTTCTTCATGAAAACACTTCCACTCGGTCAACATAGATGTTGTCTCCACTAAGAATTGTCACATCCCTGGCTACAGTATAAATCTCTCTTGTTAAGTAAGGTGTCACTATGTTATTGGATTAGAGTTTGGTGTCACATCTTAACTCATTAATCGCTAGGTTTGAGAGCAAGAGGTTATTATTATCATTCTCTTGTTCCACATAAAGAAAGTCATTCCAAGAACCAACGATTGTCTAACCATATTCGAATAGACAGATCGAGTTTGTGCTTAGGGCTTCAATGGTTTCCATCTTGGGAACAAGCAAACGTATGGACGGCTCCCTATAGTTGTAATTTGTATGCATGAAAGAGAAGAAGAGGGTTTTCACAAAGAGAGTGGTGGAGATGTATATTGATGAAACATTGGGTCTTGAAGAGCTTTTTCCAATCCTTACGTACGTGTCAAAATCAAGAAATGGTTTTGACATGAAGCCTTTTAAGAATGTTGGTGATAATCTTTACTGACCCTCACTAAATTGAATTTGAATTGTGTAAAAGCAAGCGCTTACACTTGCATTGTATCAGAGGTTAAGGTAAGGCTTAAGACATATTTGGTATCAGAGCCTGAGGCTTTACATGGTTTAAGAAAGGTGTCGCCCTGTAACAGAGAGCTAAATAGAGAAATAGCATCTTTAGTTGATACTATTTTCAATGTAAACACTTGAGTCGATATTTCAAATGAAATGAATATAGGTAAATAATTCCAGTATCCCCACCAAAAGATAGCTCAATCATTATTCCAACCATTATATCTGAGCCTGAGGTATTACATGATTTAAGTAAGGTACTCCCTCCGGTCCTAATTCTAAGAGCAAATTACCAGAGTTTGGAGGGAGTAAGGAAGTTAAATTAGTTAATTATGTTTATTTTCCTAAAATACCCTTACCCAAAATTTAAAATGACATTAAGGCAACTTATTTTTGTGACATGATCTCGGCATCTAGCCGTTTATAAAATTTATAAAATGTGATTTTAACCTTTTCACACTAACACTCAGCGACATGAACAAAAAATGATGACTCATTTATAAATACACTTATTATATAAAAGCTAAATTAATTATGAGTATATAAATATAATTTATATATTGAACAAAACCTTTTACAATTATTATTTTATATAAAAAAGTATAATTTAGGTGTATATGACATTAATGAGTTGCAAACAATATTTACTTTATAAAATATATAGATGTATTATTAAATTATTATTGTCTTTAATTATTTTTGAAAAAGTATAAATAGGGATATTATAGGAAAATTTGACAAAAGTTAAAACTTGCTATTATAATTAGGACCAAAACCAACTCCAAAATTTACTCCTATAATTAGGACCAGAGGGAGTACCACCCTATTATTGGATTAGAGCTGGATGTCACATCTTACCTCATTAATCGCTGGGTTTAAGAAAGAGGTCATTATTATCATTCTCTTGTAAAATCACCCTACACTACAGAGTTGAGTCTGAAATAAGAACATCCTTCAGACATTTTGGAGGTGAATAGCAGAACCTCAAGCCTTCTTTATTAAGTAGTGCCTCTTTGGCCAACGCATGCTCAACACCGTTGACATTTGGACAACAACAATCTATTTTCACCTTCCACTTTCTCCCAAGCCATTTTTTTTATTTCTTCAAGTAACTCTGCTTGAGGATCATCATCAGTCCACCAAGTGCAGACCAGCTCTACAATCTCATAAGATTCAAACTCAATTGCAATCTTCCTCCAACTCATTTGCCAAGCCCCTTTTAGCGCCCACAAAATAGCATATGCTTCGGCATATATAATGGACTTTTTTCCTAATTTACAAGTAAATGCATCAAGGAACTTCCCAGCCTCATTGTGTGCCAGCCCTCCACAAGCCACTTCATCACTCGCTCAAGCACCAGCAACATTGATCTTGATCAAATCCACTACGTCCGGAGCTCACCACTTTGGTGGTCGATCAGCTTCCACTTGTGACTTACAAAAATTAATGGCAATGTCAATTAAACAACTAGGGGTGGATGCAGTCAAATAACATGAGAGAACTTATATGGTCGTGTCTAATCCTACTCTAATTATGAGATACAGGGGTTTGTAAACAAATAACATGAGAGAACTTACATGGCAGTGTCTAGTCCTACTCTAATTATGAGATACAAAGGTTTGTAAAATATCAATGCTTTAGAAATTATCGGATTTCAGGATAAGGAATTCAACTTGGTTGTTCCAAACGGACACAAGGCTCTCCTCTTAATTGAAAGTCAAGCAATTTAAACAGGGAAAGTCAATTGGACAGTCAATCCTCCTCCTTTCGTTGGTAATGAGATTAACCATACCATAAATGCATACTTAGTCATCCTGATAGGGGTTATAGAAGACTGCTTTTGTCTTCCAAAAACATCCGAATTGACCATCCTCTAAAAGTACAACCCTATATTCTTCACACAACTCAAACTCTTCTTTGATGCATCCAACACATATATAGCAAAATGTTCATCCATGTCACAGTGAGCCACAAGTTTGTTTTGACTTACACATAATCCAATCGGAGACATTGGATCATCAGGTGGAATATGTTTTAACGAAAGCACTTTAGCTGGTATTTCTCTTGAGGTAAACACTCGAGTCGATATATCCAGTGAAATGAACATATATAGGTGTATCATTCTGAAATCCAAACCAATAGATAGTTCCATCCAGATTTATACCAGTAATCAAATCATGGTATTATCAAAAGAATCAAATCTCAAATCTTCCCATAAACCCTAGGTTAATGAAAGCATCTCAGCTCTATTATGCTCAGAACCTACAAAGAAATCGTAGTACCTTTCTTCACGCAATTCTGGATGATAAAAGCTTATAATCATTCACGAGGCTATTGAATCCAAACCCTGCACTACAAATATGCCTAGAATTATTCGTCGTTCAGGGTATCCGTCTTACCTCAGTAATGGTTGGATTCCACAGCAAAAGATCATTGTAATCATTGTAATGCAAGGCTTTACACTAGTATGGTATCGGAGCTTAAGGTAAGGCTTCACACATAGTTGATATCAAAGCCTAAGGCTTTCCATGGTTTATAGAAGGTGTTACCTTGTTACAGTATCAGAGCTCAAGGTAAGCTGCACACATTTTGGTATCAGAACTTGAGACTTTATATGTTTATAGAAGGTGTCACCTTGTTACGATATCAGAGCTCAATGTATGGTTTCACACATGTTGGTATCAGAGCCTGAGGCTTTACAAGGTTTAAGCAAGGTGTGACCTTGTTATGGCATGTGTCACACATTAAACCTACAGAGTGACCTAATTGGAGAAATACCATCCTCTTTAAACACTTCAGGTCATTATATATCATATGAAATTAACATAGGTAAATAATGTCACCATCCCCACCAAATGATAGCTCACATCAAGATTGATACCATTATATAAATTGTCCATATCATATAAAGACTCCAATTTTAATTCCTCTCGTCAACCCGTGGTCAATTATAAATTGTCGATATTATGGAAAGATCAGAATGGCCTTTATTACTGGGAAGTATATGGATGAGGTTGACTCTTTCTTAGATATTGTGTGTGGGGCATTGTATCTGTTGCAGAGGTGAGGAAACTCATAAAGCATTGAGTCTTCGTATCCATAAAATCCTATTCCCCAAATTAAACTAAAAAAACACAAATCATGAAGTAACTGAAAACTGCTTTTCTAGTCTTTTTTTTTTTTTAAATTTTAAAATACAATATAAAGAACATACTCTACTAATAGCAGAGAAATTAATATCTCCCATTATATTTAAGAAGAGAAAGGAATAAATCCTTTCCAACTAAGTTTGCACGGGTACAAGGTTTGGAATAGACAAATCTCTCTTTGATTTTACTTTAATAAATCTAACATTTACATTTCATTACATTATATTTGTTTTTTTTCTTTCTTTTAAGGAAGACCCAACGTTTTTTTTGGGAAGAAAAGAAGACACAAGTTTTAAAATTATTCATCACTTTGAACCATGTTTTACACTTTTACTAAGGAAATTTAAAAAAGGGGGACAAACAAAGAAAATAGTTGTATGATAAAGTTCTTAATGGTTAACAAAAATGGATGATTGGACGACCCTCTACTAGGACACAATGAAAAGACACGAACCATTTTTACGCTTTCACATCATAATTAATTCAAGATTGTCTCAATAGTACGTAACTCGAATTAAAATTATGATGCTGGGAAAAACACTATTCATTTCACATAAATCATGTTTTGGGTTAAACTTTTGAGGTCGAAAATTCCACAACAAGTAATTTAGCTACTAAAAACAATTATTTTGTTGTCAGAATCGACAAGTATATTGTCTGGCTTTAAGATCCAAAATAATCATGCATAAAAATAAAGAAAGAATTAGAGAGGGGTTAGAATATAAGGATAAATAAAAAAGAAATTAAACCTTCTATATGAAAGGAAATTTATCTACTTTATATTTTATTAAATTTGCTAGCAAGTGGATTCCTTTTTGTAACGATGGCATAGCAACTGGGTGATTACTTGGAAGGAAGGGGCAAAGCAAGTGAATGTTTCCTTCATGAAAAGGAAACTTCAACCTATATATGTGTGTGCCCCTCCTATATTGAGATAGACTTGGATGGTAATGAAACTAGATTTTGCTATGGTTTCATTTTGATTATATTGTGCTTGATTACTGATTACCCTGATTTTCAGCAATTCTTTCAGTTTAGGGTTAATAAAAATAATACTCCTCTGGTCCTTATACATATTTACGAAGTTGCTCTTAGTCAGAAATATAAGAGATAATTTTTATATTTGTATATCTTTTTTCAAATTTACTTATATTGATGCTCCTTCAACCATAATTAAGAAGGAAAGGAATGAAGGAATTAAGAAAGATGACTTGAGTGTTTTAGAAAATACAAGTTATATTAACTAATTTAAATAACTTCCTTAATGTAATCAATTTAGGTAAATATGTCTTATATTAAATATTGGAGGAAGTATATTCATTTACCATGTTCTCAAAATTTAGGGTTGAACTAACATTTCAGCAGCAAATTCATTTTCCACCTTCTTTATTCAATCTCTCAATCTAAAGACTTGGAATCAAAACATGTGTTGGTGTGGGTTGCTTTATAATTAATACTACCTCCGTATCTAATTATAGGAGCAATTTAACCGATTTTGGGAGAATTAAGGAGAGGAGTTAAATTAGTTAATTTTACTTATTTTCCTAAAATGTCCTTATATAAATTTAAAATGACACAAGTTGCCCTAATTATAAGTATTTCTAATTTGTCTTACGTTAGATATCCATGACATATTAGTTTATATATGTATACTAGTTACTTTTTATATAGCCATGTGTATACATTAGATCTAATTTTCTTTCCACACACTTTCTAATTGAAATAATGGTCTTGTTATATAAACATATATGTGTGTGTATATATGTGTATACATATAGATCTATCTACATACATAGAGACACACACTCATATATCTACACACACATACATACATACATACACACACACACACATATATTGACACACATAAACACAAATATACATATATTGTAAATACACATATATATAATGTTCCTAATAATAAGTATAAATAGGGGTATTATAGGAAAAAATTGATAAAAGTTAAAACTTGCTCTTATAATTAGGACCAAAACTAACTCCAAAATTTGCTCCTATAATTAGGGACGGAGGGAGTACAATATAAAAACACTGAAAAAACAATAGTTTTCATGGAGAATTCGTGAGTAAATCTTTAGAAAAATGGGAAAGGCTTCCTACCCTTGATGTACGGTCACCCATGCACATGTGGATAGGTAGGCCCCGCCCAAGACCAACCCCAACTAGAAGTGAGTCCTTAAAAAGGAGGGGCCGTAGTCATCCATCCGTTCGATTTATTTGATTTTTTTTCCCCATATATCCATCATAAATAGAGAGTTCGAATTTCGAACTGACAACCTCAATCTTCAAAAACACTCCAGGGGGAGCTTGGGGGCATTGGGTTACAGACCCAACGGCTTTAAACATTTTGATGGAATGAAAACAAAAAAGAACAAAAATAAAAGGAAGGGAATAAGAAAGAGCAGTGATAATCCGATAACATACAATATAAAGAACAAACTCTACTAGCTAATAGCAGAGAAATTAATATCTCCCATCATTTTTTTTTTGCCCAGTATCTCCCATGATATAAGTTTGCTAGGGTACAAGGATTTGGAATAGACAAATCTTTGATTTTATTTTTTATTTTACCTGAATCTTTGATTTTACTTTAATAAATGTGACATTTACATTTGCATTTCATTATATTTATTTACTTATTCCTTTTAAAGATGACAGCCGAAAAGAAGACACAAATTTGAAAATTCATCACTTTGAACCATGTTTTACACTTTTCCTAAGGAAAAGAAAGAGACAACCAAAGAAAATAATTGTATAATAATTCGTAATCGTTAACAAAGAAATGGATGATGGGACCTTCTAATAACCCACCATGAAAAGACACGAACCATTTTCATGCTTTCACTTCATTTATTTAACGATGGTCTCAATAGAGAATCACATTGAAATTACAGAAAATCTTACCTAGCCCCTTCTATAATAAGATATTTACCAAAAGCCCCCATAATTTTATGAAATATCAGTCTTTATGGGGGCGAAATTAATTTCAAGAGGGAAGGGACAAAAATACCCTCCTCTATAATAAAAATAAACGGGTCAAGTTTTTCAGTTGTATGTGTTGCAAATTAACTTATTCATATGGTAAATTCTCACATCATGTAATTTCTTAAGCATCACACTTGTCTTGTGGAGTGCCTCTTTTCTTGTAAATTAGCACGTGTTAGGCTTTTCGGTTGTATGTCTTGAAAATTAGCTTATTCATGTTATAAATTCTCACATATAACTTGTAAAGGATTACGCTTTTCATGTGAAGTGCCTCTTGTAAATAGTACAAGTGTCAAGTTTTTAGTTGTATGTCTTGCAAATTAGTTTATTCGTCTTGTAAATTCCCACATATAACTTATAAAGTGTCACACTTGTCTTTGTGAAGTGCCTCATTTCTTTAAGAATTTCCAATTAAAAAGGCCTAACGTGCCTACTGTTGGGACTATCATATCAATTCCAAGAGGGCATTTAAAAGGCCACAAATAACCATAAATGTTATGGAACACACATCCCATCCTAAACATGAAACATCATCTTAAATTACTGTAGATAGTAAGTCTCATCAAGTTTAAAAATCAATTGCCAATCAGTTTTGTCATGTGAATGCATATTTTACAAGATATCCAAGAATTGGCATGGTTAGCCAAACCAAAGCCATCCAGCTTTACAATGTTGTTAGAATTGGCAAGTAGATTGTCTGGCTTTATGTCCCTATATATATCATACCTAAAAATAAAGAAAGAATGACATCAGGGGGACAAATTAGTTAAGATATTCCCAAAACAAACTAGTTAAAAATTAATTATCCAAAACAAGCCATTAATCACTTTATTTATTACCTCATTAAACGTTGGGTTTCAAAGCAAAAGGTCATTATTATCATTCTGTAGTTCCATGCAAAGCAAGCAATTGCAATAACCGATAATTGTCCAACCATATTTAAATGGATGGATCGAGCCTGTGCTCAGAGCTTCAAAGACCTTAGAACAACACAGGAAAAACATAGTTAAGGGAACCAGAGAGCGAAGTGAAAATTAAAAAGTTGTCTTTTTTTTTTTTTTGCATAAAAAACATGTACAAAGGCAAAGGTAAAATTGACCTGAATATGAATATTCCATTATAAAAAGTTGTCTGATACTAATCTAATGGATATGTATGGTAAAAATTTATTTTTTAGTGGAGTCTCTTTTTTCCTTCTGTACATTAAATTTTGGGTTAAAAAATATTTTTTAACCAAAAAAAAGTGATCGCTTTCTCCAAATTTAAAACATGTTCACGCAAGTCAAAATAAAACTCCTCTCACACACACTTACATGTAAACCATAAATCACCGCTCACTCAAAATGGAGAAGGTCCAAAAGAACTTCGGTTAAAGTGATGTGAGGGGTGCCCAACCGGGAAAATTTGCTCTGACTACACCCCTCCCTCATAATAAGATTTAGGAAGAAGAGAAAAATGAAATTGTAGAATCTTATTCATTCCTCAATGTACTGATACAAGGTCTTTATATAGACTTAATAAGACTCAAATGATATATACAGAATAACAAATTACATGAAAATAGAACTAACTAGTTACACTAAAATAGAACTAATTACACTAAAATAGGAATAATTAGTGACACTAACTATATACTCTAATACCCCCCCTCAAGCTGGAATATGTATGTTAATCATGCCCAGCTTGGCAAGGAGTGTACAAAAGGAAGAAGGAGGCAAAGCCTTAGTAAAAATATCAGCTAGCTGATCTTCAGATTTAATAGGAAGAAGATGAATCAAACCCTGTTGAAGTTTCTCACGAACAATGTGACAATCAATATCCAAATGTTTAGTACGCTCATGAAAAGTAGGGTTAGCAGCAATATGTCTAGCAGATTGATTATCACAATATAAGGGAGCCGGACTAGAAAGAGGAAGACCAAAGTCCCTCAATAAATGAGAAAGCCACTGTAATTCACAAGTAGTTGCTGCCAAGGCACGATATTCAGCCTCTGAAGAAGAAGTGGAGACTGTTGGTTGCTTCTTAGAACGCCACGTAATCAGGGCTTGATCAAGAAAACCACAAAAACCAGTGATGGAACGCCGTGTATCAAGACAACCAGCCCAATCTGAGTCACTAAAAGCATTAAGTCTATCAATAGAAGTGACTGGAAAGAAAAGACCACGACCAGGAGAACCTTTAATATAGCGAAAAACTCTATGAAGAGCACGCAAATGTACATCAGTAGGGTGTTAAGAATGTGTTGATGTTTTCGTTCTACTCGACTATTCTTCGGGAGTTTCAATGCAAGAAGTTTGATGAATAATGCCATTTTGAGCAAAAAAATCGACATTTGAAATTCAATGCCATTATCAGATCTAATGATTTGAACAGATGTATGAAATTGAGTAGAAACTAAGTTCACAAATGTTTGGATACAAGACCGAGTCTCAGATTTGTTCCTAAGCAAATATATCCATGTATAACGGGAATGATCATCAACGATGGTTAAAAAGTATTTATGACCATGTATAGAGGGTAAGTGGTAGGGACCCCAAATATCCATATGAACTAAACCAAAAATTTTATTTGAAGAACTATTGCTTACAGGGAAAGGCAACTTTCGTTGCTTGGCAAAATGACATACATCACAGCAAGTAAAAGACGAATCATAAGGAATAAATGGATGTTGTCTATGAAGTGAATACAAAGCATGTTGAGATAAATGGCCTAAACGAAAATGCCAAAGGTCAAAAGGTATGGAATCTGGAGTGGTGGAAATACTACTAACTAAAGGAGAAGAACCCATATCTGCACAATTCATGATGTAGAGCCCTTCAATGACTTCAATGAACCAATCATCTTCCCCGAAGGCTGGAGGCGGATTTGGCATTGCAATGTCTGAAAGGAGACAATACAAGATAGAGATTTAGTAAGTTTGGAAATTGAAATCAAATTGAAATGAAAATCCGGACATATAATACATCCTGAATAACAAAAGTATTAGTAAATTGAACAATGCCACAATAGGAAGATAATACCCGAGTACCATCTGGAAGATTTACAGAAATAGGTGATATACGCTTATAAGAAGCAAATAAGGAAATGTTAGAGCACACATGATCAGTGGCTCCTGAATCTATGATCCAGGAGTTAGAAAATGACCGAAAACGCAAGTTAAAGAAATACCATTGGTAGAAATTTTGTTGACAGAAGCAGAAGGCAGAGTGGAAGTGTCTGCTTGAACAAGTGCCAGCAACCGTTTATATTGATCTGGTGTGAAACTGTATGAAGGATTAGCAACCCGATAGGAGTCAGTAGAATCTTGACTGAGAATAGGCTCAGACGATACAGCATTCACAGTGGAATTCCGGAACTTAAATCCTGGTGGGAAGCCATGTTTCTTGTAACAAGTGGCTTCAGTATGTCTGGGTTTACCACAATAGGTACATTGTTTACTAGAACCAGAGGAAGCAGAATTGAACGAATTAGTCCGCTTAGATCCGAAAACCGAGAACCGAGGTTTTGTTGAAAAGTGCAGTAGCTTCAGACAAAGGATATCCCATTTCCCTTTCTTGTTGTTGTACCAGTGCAAATACACGATTAATAGGTGGAAGAGGATCAATCAACATTATTTGAGATTTCACAGGGGAAAATCGATCAGAGAGTCCTTTCAAGAAACAAATAACATAGTCTTGTTCTAAATGTTGTTTATAACTTGCAATTGCACCACAAGAACACTTTGGATTACAAGAACAAGAGACTATCGGACGTAATGCTAAAAATTCATCCCAGCCTGATCGATCCATAGTATACTCTGAGCAAGAGACGACGAAATCGAACGGGTTAACCATGATAATATCATCATGTTGCACCGTTCCCAAACTGGAAACAATGAATCAGTTGATCTCGGTGCCGGAATCGAACGATTGATGAACCCTAGCTTATTCTTCGACAACAATGCATTCCTCATCGCACGAGCCCATGAATGGTAATTAGGACCGGTGAGAATCGGTGATACAAGAATCAGGGAGGGATTTTCATTTGGATGCAAGTAGAATGGATTCGCAATGTTCTGTATTGAATCTGGCGAAGGAGGAGAGAATACACTGATGGATGAGTCGGTAGAAGACGGAACAGAAGCCATCAGGTTTAGAAAGGGGAATGGAAAAAGTAAATGAATAAAGTCCAAGAACGAACAGTGTAAGGTAAATGAATAAAGTCCAATAATGAACAGTTGTAAAGTAAACGAAATGGTACAGCAAGCACGTGAAGGTGCAGATCGAGACAAATAGAACACTGCAATGGCAGAACGGGAAAGAGAAAAAAAATTTGAGGAGAATACAGGGTGTCAATGACTAACCTGCTTTGATACCATAATAAGATTTAGGAAGAAGAGAAAAATGAAATTGTAGAATCTTATTCATTCCTCAATGTACTGATACAAGGTCTTTATATAGACCTAATAAGACTCAATAAATGATATATACAGAATAACAAATTACATGAAAATAGAACTAACTAGTTACACTAAAATAGAACTAATTACACTAAAATAGGAATAATTAGTTACACTAACTATATACTCTAATACCTCACTTGCTCGGTTTTATTCTCAAAACATGTTCAATTCACTTTCCTTCCCCCAAACGCCACCAACTCTCAGTCTCTGCATACCGGGAAAATTTGCTCTGACTACACCCCTCCCTCACTTGCTCGGTTTTATTCTCAAAACATGTTCAATTCACTTTCCTTCCCCCAAACGCCACCAACTCTCAGTCTCTGCATCCATGTTCCTTGTAGATCCCAAAAGAATTTGAGTGTTGTACGTAAGACAGCAAAAACTCGAAACAGAACATCCAAACTATAAAGTTTTAGCTGAAAACCGGTGGGGAAATATTAAAGGATGTGTCGAAAAACCACGGAAAAAAGATGAGGAGGCTACCTGGTTGAAGAGAGAAACGTTGATGGGAATAAAAACCAAATTAAAGGGACTTTTTCAAGTGTCATGGTTTAGGTGGCTGAAACAAATTAAAGGAGGATTGCCTTTCCAGGGATCTGTGGCAGTGAACTGAAGACGTTTAAGGTGTAGGTGTCGATGCATGCCCGGCTCATCGCATCTATGCTGCTCATCCCCTAATTTTGGATTAGTGACATTATTTTTATGTATTTTTATTTATTTGGATTAAATTGTGTATATGCTGTACTCTGAAATATTTTTGTCACCCTGTATCTCAAATTAATTAATTTATAATATTGGATTCATAAATATTTTTCTCTAACACCACCAGTATCTTGAAATATATTTCTAGTAAGATCCAATATCTCAAAAAAAAAAAAAAAAAAAAATGAAATCTTAAGTTATTAAATTTTTAGTGTATGAAGTATTTTTTTCTTTAAAAAAACAAAATTATTTGGGGATGAGAATTTCATGCTCATCCTTTTGATGGGTAAGGAATGTGGATTCAGGTGTCAACGGATCGCTTGAAGACAAGCCACCTCGTGCGTGCATCGGTGCAGGTTCATACTTAGTCAAAGTAAATATTTCAAGCTGGACGCCATCTCACACCAATTTAACGGACTTTGTAACAGAAGGACTATTGGATCTAACGGTCTAAACATCAAGGATGTCATGGAAATAATAAATAAATAAAAAGTCCAAGGACCTGATTCAGAATTTGAGGAAATTATAAGGATTGGGAGATTAATTTGCCCAAAAAAATTATAGACCTTAATTGATTCCTTTTTTTGTTTTTTCTTTTTTTGCAAAAAAATCTAATATAAAATATATTTATCTAATTTATGGAGATTATAGTTTACTTTATTCAAGTATATGCCATGATCTCCCTTCAATGTTTCTGTGATAAATATAAAAGATAAAATAAAAATAAAAAATGTATATTCAGAACCCAAATTCACTTTTAAACTAGACCCTATATTTAGTAGGAAATAAATCTGCAATTAGTTTCAAAATTGTTTGGAAAAATAAATTTATCAAACTATTCTAAAAAAGAAGAATTAAAAACAGAACAAACATACTTTAAGATTGCAACTTATAAGAGTACATTACTTTTATTGATAAATAATTATTAATATTGATATATAATTAAGGATTAAGGTGCATCCAGCACTCCGAACTATTTTTAGAGGTGCAATTAGCACCCTAAGTTATTTATGGGGCAATTCTCACCCAAGATAACATACATGTTAACCCAAAATGCTTCATGCGTAAAAATACTTTTATGTAATGAGAATCAGGCTCAAGGGAACACAGGGTGGTCCAAAATATTAACATATTTATTTTCCTAGTCCAACCCAGCTGTTCCCATATGCACAACTTCCCTTTTTCAACACCCACAACTTCACATATTTCATGAATCCGAGCAATAGTGGTTGAGGAAGGCATTGGTATCAACGTAAAAACTTTCATTGCCAAGTCGAATGAAACTATCATATCATGACGATCTGCAACCTCCCATCCCAACCAAAAATAACCAAATTCTACTTATTTCCATGATCTCGTTCTCAATGAAACCACCTCCACTCGGTCAACATAGATAAATCGTAAATTGATTTGGCTATAATTAATCCTAGCTAGTCCTATGAATTGTCACTATCTTGTAATCCCCTAACTACAGGACTATACCCAACTCCAAAATATTCCCTCCAGTCCTAATTATAGGAACTATTTACCTGATTTTAGAGAGATTAAGGAGAGAAGTTAAATTAGTTAATTATAATTATTTTCCGAAAATACCCCTGCTTAAAATTGAAAATTACATCAAGGGAAAATTACATCAATGAGGATGATGAATCTGCCAACCACTTATTTTTCACTGACTCCATTTCATATTTATCTGTCACTATGTTGTTTTCTATGTTTCACGATACTTGTCAATTTTATATTCCAAGCATGCATTAAATTAGGAGTAGTGTTTATTTAAAGAAGGGAATTTTAGGAAAATACTCCTAAAATTCCCTGCTTAAAATTGAAAATTACATTAAGGAAAAATTATAAGCGTGTTGTTAAATTAATTATTGTGGATGAAGTATTAGTAGGGGTGATATAGGAAAAATATGACAGAAATTGCTCAAAATTATTTTATAAAAAAAAGTGTAATTGAGGTGTATATGACATTAATGAGTTGCAAATATTATTTATTTTATAGAATATATAGGTGTATTAATTATTAAATTATTATTGTCTTTAATTATTATTGAGAAAGTATAAAGAGGGGTATTATAGGAAAAAAATTGAAAAAGTTAAAACTTGCTCTTATAATTAGGACTAAAACTGACTCCAAAATATGTTCCTATAATTAGGACCGGAGGGTGTAGTAACAATAATGTCATCATCATCCTTTGTTGATAAGGGTACTTGACAACCTTGTACTGATACTTTTTTTTTACCTGAATAAGAAATTACTGATACTTTAAACAATGTATATTATACTAAGAAACATGCGGATGTTTCTTATAAATTTATTAGATATGCTAAATTAAATGGATTTATTTAGATTGTGATAAGATATTAATTTGATGCATTATTTAGGGGATTTCATTATAAAATGTAATAATTTTATATTAATTAGAAGTAGTTAAGTTTAGGATAAATAAGCAATTAACTAATTAAAATTTTTCTAAGAAAAATATCAGTTCATTATTGATAAGTATATATTTTATGATTAAATAGGTGTATATTTTATGAGAATTAGTTGGACTTATTGATATTATATACCTATTTAATTATCTTTTATAAACTTTTCCATCACTGAATCAAACTTAGGATCAAGGAATAAATCGACATAAAATCTACTCATATCCTACTTTTATTGTGCAGGAAATATTAGCTGATTTGGAAAGAAGTAGAAAAGGCAATTAAAAGGATATGCAATCACCAAACTCATTAAGAGGATATACAATCAGCCAAAACTTGGTGGTCCCACGCAAGAAAAATAGAAACAAAATCAATTGCGTGATCTGATGGAGTTGATTACAAGATATACTATATCTTTTTAATAAGAAAAGAAGAATCAGTGACCCATGGCCCAAGTTATATTTAGGCTATATATATGAAGAGAGGAAGGAGGAGGAGATCAACGAGGAGCAGATTAGGAGAAACAGAGGAGCAGAGGAGTAGCAACTGAACGTTTTGATTCTCTTCATCATCTCCACGAAGGACGGAAGGACTGTGGAGGCGACGAAGAAACTTTCTTTCATCTATTTCCTTTATTCTTTCAATTTGAGTTTCATCCTTTTGTTATGG
Source organism: Acacia pycnantha (assembly GCA_025563575.1). Classification (NCBI taxonomy): domain Eukaryota; kingdom Viridiplantae; phylum Streptophyta; class Magnoliopsida; order Fabales; family Fabaceae; genus Acacia; species Acacia pycnantha. The sequence continues at coordinate 6,389,421 of JAMWYP010000003.1, read as the reverse complement.
ATTTGTTATAGCCATGTGTGGCTAATTCTCTTTTCAACCTAGAGGACCTATGAACTTGTTTGGGTTCTAGAGATTATTCCCATTGATTAGTTTTGCTTAATTTTATTTCAGTTTATTTAATATTGTCTTTATTGTTATTGCTTATTGATTGGCCATCATTGAGCATGTTTTGGGGATTTAGGGTTGAACTTGGAAGAGGGAATCCTAAATTGACCTTGGGATTAAATAATGTGGAATTAGGTTTAAATCTAATTTGAGTGGAATTAGGTTTTAATCTAATTTGCGTCTAGGATAGGCATATACCTAGAAGCGCATAATCAAATTAGAGTGAGCCCGATCTAAAAAGCATCTTATTTAGTTGTGTGAGGCATTGCATAATTAATTAAGGTAGGTATATAAGTGGACCGGAAGACATTTATAGACATTAATACTCTAGATCAGCTGATTAAGTTAAGTCAAAATTAGTTTAGTGGGGATAAAATCTAAGAACAAACAAAGAATTAGTAACTCTAGGTTGCTCGTTCTATTATTTTAGTAGTTTTTTATATTGATTTTCTTTTCTTTTAATTAAATTCAATCTAGTTTGCTCAACTTAAACGAAATTGTGAAATTAATGCCTAACTGAAGTTTGTGATACTAAGTCGTGGGAACTTACTTATCACTTTATTACTTGATACGGCTCCTATACTTGCGGAGTTATAGGCTTTAAAGTTTTTTCCTGTCAATTATAAATGATATTACCTTTATTATTGTTGTTGGTGCCGTCGTCTTCTCTTCTCTTCTCTTATTATTTTGTTTTATTTTATTTTCTTCTTTCATCAGTTGGAGCGAGCACCCCGTTTGGAGATAGAATTAAAAACTAATAATGCTTAAAGGCTGCTGAGCTTTATGTTCAATCTGACATTTATAATTTACCCACATGATACATAGTTCTGCTAATAAAATGTTAGTAATTGTTTATCATAGAATGCATTCTATAACTTGGAATATATTTTTTTTCCTTCCATTCTTAATTATAGTATCTTTGCCTCCCTAGATAAAGTTGACAGTCGTAAATAAGCCTTTTTTGTAAGTGAAAGTGACCCGAGTTAATTAAATTGTAGTTCCGTGAAAAAGCAAGCGGTTGAACTTTTTGAAAACGTAAAAAATACATAGTCCTATAAGGTTAAGGCAAAAAAGGAAAGAGAAAATCGAAGTCTTTTAAGGGTCCATCAATACACACTGGCGGACCTAGGTGTTGAGTTAGGGGGGCAAGTGCCCCTAAAAAATTTGGGATTTAAAAAAAAAATTAATACATGTTTGAATGATTGTCTACCCTTAAATTAAGTGTTCACCTTTAATACATCAAGACTGCACTTCGTAACCGGATTGGGGATGAATGGCTGAATGAATGTTTAGTGCCTTATATTGAAAAATATGTATTTGATAGCATTGATAATAAGACAATTATGATGGAATTTCAAAAAATAAGGTCTAGAAGAATGCCATTGTAATTATTTTTATTGTAATATACTTTTGCTATTAAAAAATATGTACTTGAACTTACTGAGTGTCCACCCTTCATTGTAATTTATGTAGCTGTATTTCTAATAGCACTTGGCATTGTTTTTCTAAATAACAGGTTTGTAAAATAATTGTATCTCTTATTACATCATCAATATTCACTTGATTTCATAAATATTTTTTTGGTATATATATTTTTTTCTTGTTTATATTCTTTTTTTTAATGCATTTAAAAATTTCTTTAAAAAAAATTCGCCCCCGAACCCCCAAATCCCCCCGCCAATTATGCCCCCCCCCCCCCAACATTTTTTTGGGTCTGCCCCTACACACACATACATGAACAAAATAGGAATAGACTTTGACTAACAGAATTCTAATGGCCACAATCGCCACCTTATTCAAAATGAATCCACTTAGTGTAGATGATGTTATAACGTAACCCTTCTGCGTCACTTTGGTGTACAACGCTATTTAACTATATACTATATATATGTACACACACATAGATATATGTAATGTGTATATATAACTTGATAGTTATTTGGATGTTACGGAGGAACAAGTCATGCTCATATACCTCATCAGAACATTTTTCATGAGATTAGGAAGCTTCGTACCAAGTTTAATGTTGCAAGTCCAAACAAGTGTTAATGTATTGTACCATCTTCTTCATCGGAGAAAAGAATAAACAGATGAGTACGGGATGCACATGCAAGTCTCCACTCCATCAAAGTAGCATTTTGCCTTTGCAATATGCTCTCTTGTAATTTGTTTTTTAAAAAGTGTGCAATGATAAGAACATATTAAGTAAAACTCACCATCTGATGGCATAGAATGATAAAAACTTAGAAGCCAGTAGAATTGAATTTCTATTTGTAAATCCCAAAATATGGAAGTTGAGAATTAAAATATGATATAGGATGGAATATGGAAATTTGGCCTTAATAAATTTTAAAATTTGTATTTGAAATTAAAGGCATATTTTCCATAAATTAAGGACAAATGGTTAGGGAATAATTTCTGGCCTAACTATTTTAGAGATAATATTTAATGGCCTCAATAAATTATTTAAGGAAGAAAAATCCTTATTTAGGATTAAGGATTGTTTTCTTTCACCAATTCCTATTTCCATGTTTATTTATTTTTTTCAGCTCATGTGCATAATAGGATATTGTGCCAAGCCCATATATATAGCAAACCAATCTTATTCTTTAATCGGCCCACACACACATATATATAAATCACTAAGCCCACCTATCATCTTTTGGCCCAACAAGCATTAGACTGAAAAAAAAAAAAAACCACCAACACAAATCGCAGAACAATATATTCACACACACACACTAAATACCCATTCCATCAGCCCCACAATAGAAACCATTTGGTGCATGAGTTCCACGTGCTTTCTCATCCCTCTCTTCATTTAACACGTAAACTCCCTCCACAGCAGCACACACCTGATACACACTTTCACCACAAAAACTGTAATAACCCAAATTCCATACCATTTAGTGTGTCTGTTGACATGAAGTTTTAGGAAAATCAACGGAGTTTGAGGTGTTACATCAGAGTAATGCAGAATGGAGAGCATGCACTAACATTTGGACAATAAGTAACTGATATAAAATGTCCAAGCATAAGTTGGTTAACTAAAAAATTTCCCGAAGGAATATTCATGTGATACAAAATGTGTTTGTATCATTACAATCTTTCAAATAGTAACTATACATTCTTAAACTAAGCTTTAACTAGACTTGTGGCTTAGAACCCAATACAGTTAATCAAACACATTGGCCAGGATGGATGTTAGTCAAGTGGAAGTCTCCCCGTCTTTCGCGGTGACTTATGACTGAACCACAAGACCAACCCTTCCTTAGACACCAAATTGTTTGACATAACTTTATTGAATTCATGCCAGAAACTAAGCCTCTATTGTTCTTCTTCGGACTCTCGTCTCGACCGGTGCCTCCTCACAATTCCGTTCATCAGAACCCCTTCACAGCTTCGTCCATCGGTGCCTCTTCACGGCTCCGTCTATTGGTTCATCCATTTTCATGAGGATTTAGCTTAATGTAATTAGGACCATTGGATTTGCAAGACATGTGTCACATCTCAACCATTGATCTTAGTTGCAATTATTGACTTTTCAAAGTTGATTAACAAAGTTTAATTAACTCTTAATCCAATGCTTAATTGTCCTTGTATCTCATCTCTTATTGGTTAATTAGCTTACTCCATAATCCAAGTCATTAGAACATTATTAGAACATTAATGTGGAGAGCCTCGTGTCTATGCGTGCTTAGACACATGCATATATAGACACGTATGTTGTATAGCATTGTTATGAAAATCTGACTTTTACATTCTACATTCACTTTGTCTTGTCAATTTTGGTAGAAATATACCCATAAAACCTTTGAATATTTTGGTTATTGTGTTTATAAGATTTGATGCCCCTTAGATCTGTTACGTAGAATAGAGAAATAGTGCAACGCCCCACTGTTCTGAGCCCAGAATAGAGTACATCTTCACCTATCATGCATTTTGATATATTATTTAATAAAGAATTTAAACCACTAGGCCAGATTTGATCTTGGAAATGAAAACACTTTTTTATGAAGAGTTCAAAATAATATTATAGTTCGAATGGACTTTTCTGAAACATTTAAAACATTTTATCAGTGGTTCAAACCTATCATTAAAAGTGTATCATACTTGAAACCTTGTTAGGTTTTATCAAAGTATTTCCTTATTTCTCCGTTTAACTTAGTGCTCTACAAAATCATTCACCAGATTTTGGGGCTTGTTATATTACATATCATGTCTACTTCTATGTGATCATATGTATCTAATTAAATATATATATCCCAGTGGCCACATACAGCTACCTCAAAATAATATCTAATTCATAAGGAATAGAATTATACATATATAAGGAATAGAATTATACATATACAAAAGTGAAACTAATTAAGTGTTTCATCTACATCATCAACATCACCTTCTTCTCAAGATCAAGCAATAACTACGCCCTTGCTTCTTCCTCCTTACCTACTAGACTGCCCACATCCTGAATTTAAGGAAAGTTCTGAGATTCAAATGAATGAATCCCAGAGTAACAGATTAATCTCAAATTCCAAGCATATACAATATATGTAAATTAGCCAAACAGAGTAGTCCACACATCAAGGACACACATCAAGGATTGCAGAAGTAGAGATGCCCCATTTGGCTAAGGCATCTACAATTCTATTAAAATCACGAGAGATGCCTCGAACGTCAACCTGTCAATCTCTATAAAGCATTTCTCTAACTTTCACTATTAGATTACTTCAAATACCACAAGTGTAATCTAAAATCAGATTAACAACCTCATCTGAATTAGACTCCAAAATGATCTTCTTCAGCCCTAGATCCCAAGTCAATTGAAGACCTTCTGCTACAGGCCATTCCTCTATAGAATTGGATTGACATAAGCCAATCTTCCTAATGTAACCGACAATCCAGTTACTTGAGGAGTCACGAATTAACCCCCCACAAACTTGCTTTACCATTAATACAATATAAAAAACAACAATAGTTTTCTTGGAGAAGAATTCGTGAGTAAATCTTTAGAAAAATGGGAAAGGCTTCCTACCCTGGATGTACGGTTACCCATGCAAATGTGGGATAGGTAGGCCCTGCCCAAGCCCAAGCCTAACCAGCATGTGAGTCTGTTAGAAAGGAGTGCCTATAGTCAACTAGTCATCCATTGGTTTTATTACTTGAAATTCTCTTTTTTCATGTATCCATTATATTTATAGAGGGTTCCAATTTCTAACTGACAACCCCAGTCTTTAAAAATGTTTAACTGAGGATCTTGGTGGCATTGGGTTAGAGACCCAACGGCATTAAACATTTTGATGGAATGAAAACAAAAAAGAACAAAAATAAAAGGAATGGGAATAAGAAAGAGTAGTGATAATTAATGTGATACCATACAATATAAAGAACATACCCTAATTTACTTTAACAAATGCGACACTTACATTTGCATTTCATTATATTTATTTATTTATTCCTTTTACAGATGACCCAAGGTTTTTCCGAGTCGAAAAGAAGACACAGGTTTGAAAATTTATCACTTTTAACCATGTTTTACACTTATACTAAGGAAAAGAAAGAGACAAACAATGAAACACTTATACTAAGGAAAAGAAAGAGACAAACAATGAAAATAGTTGTATAATAATTCTTATTCGGTAACACAGAAACAGATGATGGGACTTCCTGATAACCCACCATGAAAAGATACGAACTATTTTCAGGCTTTCACTCATTTATTCAATGATATTCTCAACAGAGAATCAGATTAAAATTAGGAAAAATTTTACATAACCCCTCTATTGTAAAATATTTACCAAAAGCCCTATAATTTTATGAAATATCAGTTCGGTCTTTATGGGGGAGTTAAATAATTTCAAGAGGGAAGGGACAAAAACACCTTCCTCTATAACAAAAATAAACATGTCAAGCTTTTCAGTTGTATGTCTTGCAAATTAACTTATTCCTATGGTAATTTCTTATATGGAATTTGTTAAGCGTCACACTTGTCTTATAAAGTGCCTATTTTCTTGTGAATAGCATGTGTCAGGTTTTTTCATTTGTATGTCTTGAAAATTAGCCTATTATTCATCTTGTAAATTTTCACATATAACTTGTGAAGCATCACCCTTGTCATGTGAAGTGCCTCTTGTAAATAGAACAAGTGTAAGTTTTTAGTTGTATGTCTTGCAAATTAGTTTATTCATCTTGTGAATTCCCACATATATAACTTATAAAGCGTCATACTTGTCTTGTGAAGTGCCTCATTTCTTTAAAAATTTACAATTAAAAAGCCTAACACTTGTCTTGTCAATGTTGCTTACTGTTGGGACTATCATATAAATTCCAAGAGGGTATTTAAAAGGCCACAAATAATCATAAATGTTATGGGACACACACCACATCCTAAACATGAAACATCATCTTAAATTACTGTAGATAGTAAGTCTCATCAAGTTTAAAAATCAATGGCCAATCGGTTTTATCATGTGAATGCATTTTTTACCAGATATCCAAAAACTTGTATGGCTAGCCAAACCAAAGTCATCCAGCTTTACAATGTTGTTAGAACTGACAAATAGATTGTCTGGCTTTATGTCCCTTTATATATCATGCCTAAAAATAAAGAAATAATGACATATAGAGGAGACGATTACTTGTTTTGTGAGTCTTTATGTAATACCCGAATTTTTATCATCTGGAATATTATAAATAAATTGGATATTTCTGATAAGCAAAGTTTTGATCTCTAAACTCATGTGATCATAGCTTATTTTCTAAGTAGAATTTCTGCATGAAATTGGGGAGTTTATGGGCCAAAGTGCCAAAATGACCAAAATGCCCCTGCAAAGGGTAATTAACTTAGAAAATTTATGAAAAATCCTGAAAGGCAGTAAAATGATCAATTGAATTAAAAGAGTATATTATCTCTAATTACGGTAATTTAATAAATTACAAACTTGGGAAAAATGAGAAAAGATGCTCATAAAATATTAAAATGACCAAAATACACTTGTAAATTATATAATATTGCAGAGGACATGGAAACAGAGATGTCAGTATAAAATCTATGAGGAAATGAGGCATTCTAATTAAGAAAATTACCAACTATGGTTAAAAGAGTAATTAAGTAATTAATGGCTAATTACTTAAGCATAAGCAAAGGAAATTCAGTAATAATTATGGGAAGCTCAAAAATTAATGGAAATTAGTTGAATATTAGTAAAAATATATTTACTTATTAATTGGAAATTTTTGTGAAAAATAGTTGAGTTTAGGTATTTTTAGGCCTAAATACAAGAATTGACCAATTAGGGATTTTTGGTGGAATTTTTGGAAAAAAAATTAAACAAATAAATCATTAAATAATTAATTAAATAAAAAATAAATATTTATTAAAATTAAAAGAGGGCCAGCCGAAAATTGGGCCAAGAAAAAAGAAAAAAAATGAAAATGAAAAGGAAAATAATTCTTACAACTTGCTATTATTTTAATAGTATAATTAATTAAAGTAAAAAAGTGTGAATAGTAATTTAAAAATTAGGAAACGGATCCTATCTAGAGATCTAGGAATAGGATTTCCAAAGTCAAGGTAAAATATTGATCAGTGAGTTTTTACCTTTAAGTGACCTCTTCCGGAAGTTAATTCCGAGTCCGTTTGTGCATTTTCCTAATAAGACGAAATAGGGAAAAATGCAGATAGGCACATTTTTGGATATGAAGAAAATAAATTCTAACTCAATATCTAGGAATGAGTTTGAATTTATCAGGACATATTTGGAATCAGTGAATTTTTCTGAAGAAGTTGATGCTTTCAGAAATGCGTTCTGAAACCGGGCGCGTTCGGACACGTTTTCGAGAAACTTCAGTAGGACAGTTGGAACCCTGTCTGAAATCAAAATCTAAGTTAAATTAGATATTGTTGATGAGGAAGAGAAGATCTTCAGAGTTATGGATTCAGAATTTTGAGATTTTTCCGAAATTACGCGAATCGGGTACCGATAGGAGAAATTCATCCGAAAGGCTTCTGGAAGGTGACACGTGGCCACCTCCCATTGGCCAATGGATGCCACCTAAGCAAGGGGGCAGGTCGGCCAAGAAGAAGGAGGAAGAAGAGAAAACTTTTTGAAAAAGTTACTTTGGACGGTTCAGATCGATTCTCACAAAGTTGATCCGACGGCCGAAATCCTGCACATTTGTCTATAGATACCCCCCCTTCTCTTCATTTTCACACCATTTTCACTTCTTCTAGATGAAATATAGAGGGAGAAACAAGAGAGAGAAGCTCTGGGGAAAATTCTGCAGAAGTCTTCAACGGGTAAGTCTTTCGGTCTTTAGCTTTTAAGTTATAGTTTTTAGTTCAGTAGTTGGTAGAAGTGTTAGTTAGATTTAGGAAGTAGGGGATGAAATTCCTATTCTTGTTTTTAGGCCTCATTGCATTGAAAAATATGCCCGAAGAGGTAAAAACATAGTAGGGATCGAGTCTCCGAAAAGTTGAAGCTTTTGTAGTTCTTTCAAAAGTAGGGGTTGTAATGCTAGAATAGCCTTTAATTTTTCAAGTATGATTGGATATCATATGGGAGGGCTATTTTAGTCTTTATTTTCGAAAATCAAAATGGCGTCGAAGTTCTGGCAAAATTTTGGGAAGAAAATTTGTCAGAGTAACGAAGTGCTGGCAAAATTCCGCTAATTAGGGTTATAATGGCAAAATGGTAATTTTTACCTAAAATGCCAGTTATTGTGTCAAATCACTAATGAAAGTGATATTACTCTTATAGGACGTCAGAAATCCTAGTTTGCTGCCGTTACGCTGTCCAACGTGCCGCTGTCGGACAAACCGCTGTTCCGTCGAAAGTACAAGTTTCCGCCGAAACATCTACGTACGTCAACGAAGGTACTGACGCATACTGTAACACTAATCTTGTACTTCTTAAATGCATATATATCAAAGATACGTTCGTAGACCGTTATACAGACAGTTTTATACGGGTTATGTCATGGTAACGCCGTTATGTTTTCCTAGCACTGAGGACACGACTGTACATCGTGGCACTGGTGGATAGTGCAGGCTGTTATTATTTTACATTGTGGGACTTACATATTGCTTGTTGCTTATGTTTTGTCGTCATAATGATCATGCATCTGCTGTGTGATTATGTGATTATATACTGTTGTATTAGCTCTAGAATATCTGTTGTCTATATACTGTATTGTTTGGGTATGGGGTTAAACGTTACCTGAGATTCAATATGGTGAATTGAATCTCAGCTGTAGCTTCAGGGTCAGGAGGACCACAGTTCGGAGACCGGGGCAAGCATCCGGAGTAGACGTGCAGCCGAAGCCTATCTTTACTTTATCGCTTTTTCTTTCTTTCTGTTATCTTATTTCTGGATCTTAGGATTACTGTAATCAATACAATGTTACACAATGGTTGATGTTTTGACTATGAATCAATTACTCTTTCGCTCCATTGCTCTACTCTGAATATAAAAAAAAAATCCGCTTTTAAAATGGGATGTTACACTTTATACACACGCGGACAAGGATTCAAAACAAGCTTGCCACTTCAATATAACCTAGTTTTCTTTACACACATATACATAGTAAATACATACATACACACACAAACACACATGTGCGTGTATTCTTTATTATCTTTTAAATCAGATTTGTAATGTAAATGTTACCCTTATCTAGGGATGGAAATAGGTCAGGCCCCTATTAGGGGCCTACGGCCTAGCCTACATTAAGGCTAACCTGGCCTATTTAATAAATAGGCTATGTTGGTGAAAAGTTTATGAACCAAGTCACACTAAGTCTTAATCAATAAAACTAAGTTATAAGTAAGTTAAAAATTTGTTTCGATAAGATAAAAAAAGACAAAATTTCTGAAGATAAAAATATGAGGAACAAATAGTTTGCTTTGATAAAAATACAAATTCAATTAATTAAAAATAAGAGCTAAAAATTTATTTTTACACACATAAAAGAGTAGGGATAGTAAAAAAACAAAATGAAATGCTTTTTGGAATACATTCAGATTTGTCTTTTTATATTTAAATAAAAGAGATTTCTCCAATAACTTTTGCGTTTTGGATTCAAGTTTCTTCCTAAATAGTGTTTCACAAGACCGCCACAACCCACGCTCATATCTTCCAATTGATGTTGACCTGTCTCAAAAATACAAGTATTTTGAACTTTATATGGAGCTTGAGCGAAGCTTTTTATGTTCCACAGATCTTTAATGTAAAGTCCATTAAATAATTTAAAAAGATTATAGAAGTTAGATAAATTAGATAATTATAATAGACATGACCTGACCTTTTTGAAATATCCGTAAAGTATACATGGTAGAGTCTACAATTTGAATTGAAACCAACTCACTAACTAATTACATATTGAACTATAATATCAACAAATTTCAGTAACTAGCCATTAGATTTTAAGATACACGCTCACGTTTACCAGCCAAGGTGGAAGAATGGAAGTTGTGTTTCTGGAATTTTTAGAGCTGCACTTAATTTCACCGCACAACAAAGTTGCATGACCACGAAGGATTTTAGTTAAAAAGACTTAAATGCTACACAGCAAATAGTATTTACCAAGATTTTACTCAAATCACTCAACAGAAGAGTTAAGATTTGTGCACAAATTGTTCACTCCAAAAACAAATTTTACGTTGTGTTATATGCGACATCTAATTTTTATTTTTATTTTTATAAAAAAACAGGCAAAACCGTTTGCTATGGGAATGATTTGAAGTCCTTGGTTGCTGACATGAACATGGAGAGAGAAATTTGGCTCTTGGCTAACATTTATTACACGTTGAACTTTTATTGGGAAAGGCCAAATGTGACAATCTATGAGAACCGTTCTATCTTTGGAGGCATTTCGGAGACCATAACCCAATTGTATTTGGTAGCTTATTCAATGAGAAAACACGTAACTTGCAAATTAGTTACTAATTCGTATGGTAAATTTTCAAATGTAACTTGTAAAGTATCACAATTGTCTTGTGAAGTCCATCTTTTATTGTAAATAGCACATGTCAGGCTGGCTTTCGGATGTTTGTCTTGCAAATTAGCTTAATTGTCTTGTAAATTATAACATATGACTTGTAAAGGGTTTGTAAAGTGCCTCTTGTAAATAGCACAAGTGCCAAGTTTTTAGTTGTATGTCTTGCAAATTAGTTTATTCATTTTTTAAATTCTCACATATAACTTGTAATGAGTCAGACTTATCTTGTGAACAATGTGAAGTGCCTCTTTTTTTTTTTTTTTATAAAGAATTTACAATTGAAAAGTCTGACAATTGTCTTGTCAATGTTACTTAATGTTGTGACTATCATATCAATTCTAAGAGGGTATTTAAAAGGCACAAATAACCATAAATATTATCGGACATACCCCATCCTAAGCATGAAACATCATCTCAAATTACTACGGATAATAAGTCTCATCAAGTTTAAAAATCAATAGCCGATCAATTTTGTCATCTGAATGCATATTGTTCAACAACTCTGAATATAACCCTGCTTTAGGGTAATCATCATTCGACCCCATGCAATGGAGCTCTACGATTTCAAAACAGTCAAATTCAATTGCAATCTTCTTCCAACTCATGTCTCAAGAACTTTTCAATGAACACACAATAGCCTAGGCTTCTGCATATAAACTGGATCCTCTGCCTAAGTGAAACATAAATCCACCAAGGACCTTCCTCATCTTGGTCACGTGTCAGCCGTCCACATCTCACACAAGCGCCATCAACCATGGTAGTTAGAATCCTACAAATCTTGAGTTGTATCTCACAATTTGATTCAAAAAAATAAGTGAAAAAGATAAGTTTTCTGCCAACAATTTCTGCCATTTTGGATAAATCGGGTTGGGCACATATTAGGGTGGATCTTGCACAACCTGACTTTAGAAAACCCTCTTTTTCGTTTTCATTTTTTGATTTTTTTCCTGATTTATATAGGAATTTCCTTTACTTCTATGATTATTCCCAATTCCCTTTCACTTATCCCCATGAAATCCCTATTTGTTATTTTTTGCCTGAAGTATTTTTGCCTTTTAAATACTAATATATTAAAAGATTTGATGCTCTCTTATGTGAAAATTACATTAATATCATCCTTAAAATTAACCATGAATCTTACAATTCACAATACATTTCAATTCATGATTCTGAAAATAGGTCTTCCAATCCACGATTCGTATCTCGATTCCTTTTCGTCAACATTTATTTTGACCCCGCCCAAACTTCTAGTCAACAAAGGAATAATATGTTTCATTTTGATTACTGATTACCTCCATTCTTAGGAGAGTAGTTAAATTGATTCTCTTGTTTGCCAGAAATATTTTTAAAAGAAAAATTGATTCTCTTAATTTTTTTAGTGGTCAAATTGTGAGGTTCACAATAGCCCTCTCTTTTGACACTCAAGTTATTGTTTTTTCCCCATAACTGATATTCTGGAGGAAAGGATGATAGTTAGGTGTTAGAATTCCAAATATAAATTATATCACATTAATTGACTTTTACAGTAATCACTATTGTAAACATTAATCAAAACAAGCCTTAAAAAAAGACATTTTATAGCCTTAAAAATCAAGCTTATCACACACAACTCCATCTCATGCTCCTCCAATTTTGCATTCATTGCCCTTCATTTTAAATAAAGATGAATTGGGCCTTTAATTTTCGTCCGTTTTAGTTTATAAATTAGAAAAAGGAAAAAAAAAAAAAGCAATGAAGGGGATAAAGAAGATGATGATGATGAGGTTGTGGGGGGAAGGCTTTGGTTGATAGAACCCTCTACTGTACGCCACCATGAAATGACACCCAACCAGTTTTAGCAAAAAACAAGTGTTTACTCCCTGTGTGTTGCACGAGACAAATATGTCAATGATGATAAAATTGGAAGAACATTTGTAACCCACCCCATCTAAAAAATTCACAAAGTAATAAATAGTCAATGATAAAAATAGACTACATTTCCTAAAATTGGGGATATGCTGCTAGAACAAAATATGATTAGTTAATCAGTGAATTATAATTACTCAATCATTGAATTATGACAAAATATATCAAAAAGGAGAGAATGAAATAATCAATAATAAATTGTATTTATTGAATGATACATCCAAACAACCTCTTTTTTTTTTTTTTATGAAGTGGGTATTACAAATTTTTAAGAATAAAGTTATTGATTGATTCATTGTTCACCTTTCTTCTTTAATTCAACTATGGTCTCAATAGGAAAATAGTTCTTCTCGGAGAAGAATTCGTGAGAAAAAGAGTGGTAATACACTATACCTAATGTGTTTTAAAAGTTGGTATGGCAGATAAGTCGAATGAAATCTTAATGTATTTTTTACTTTATATGTATCTAATCGATATTATGAAAAGACCAGAATGTCCTTTATTACTTGGAATTATGTGGATGAGGTATCATCATTTCCATTTGTCTTTTTCTTAGATATTCTGTCATTTCTGTATGCGGTATTGTATATGTTGCAGAGGTTATGAAACTCAAAAGGCAATGAGTTTTCGTATTGATAAAGTCCTATTCCCCAAATTAAACTCAAAAAACACAAATCATGAAGCAACTGAACACTATCTTTCTGGTCTTTCTGGATGATTGGACGACTCTCTACTAGGACACAATGACCTGAACCATTTTTGCGCTTTGACATCATAATTTATTCAACGATGGTCTCAATAGAAACTCAGATTAAAATTATGATGCCAGGAGAAAACACTATTTATTTCCCATAAAGCATGTTTTGGATTAAACTTTTGCAACGGAAAATTCCACGACAAGTAATTTAGCTACTAAAAACAATTATATTGTTGTTAGAATCGATGAGTATATTGTACGGCGTTAAGTCCAAAAATAATCATGCTTAAAAATAAAGAAAGAATGAGAGAGGGCGATAAATTATAAGGTTGGTGTGTGTATATATATAAACCTCGTATATGAAAGGAAATTTATCTACTTTATATTTTATTAAATTTGCTAGCAAGTAGGTTCCATTTGGTAACGATGGCAAAGCAACTGGGTGATTACTTGGAAGGAAATGGCAAAGTAAGTGAATGTTTCCTTCATGAAAAGGAAGCTTCAACCTATAAATCTCAACATCCACGAGTCACGTGATTCACTTTGCTGAATCATGCTGCATTAACTGCGTACACACACATACATATATATAAATACATACATATATGTATGTACATATGTATGTAGATATGTGTGTATATAGAGATACATATATAGATAGATATCTCGATAGAGTTACTTAGATGTTATCAGAGGACCAAGTCATGCCTACATAGCTCATCAGAACATTTTTCTCGAGACTAGGGACCTTCGTACCAAGTTTAATTTTGCAACTCTAAACAAATGTTAATGTATTGTACCATCTCCATCCGGTAAAAAAGGACAAATAAACTGGGATATGGTGCAGATGCAAGTCTCCGCTCCATCAGAGCAGCAATTTGCCTTTGCAATATACTCTCCCTTGTAATTTGTTTTCAAGAAAGTGTGCAATGATTAAAACATAAAAGCATAGTAAGTAAAACTCAACATCTGATGACATAGAATGAAAAAAACTTTAGAAGCAGGCAGAACTGAATTTCTATTTATCTATTCTACGTAACAGATCTAAATCTTATAAAAACAACCAAAAATTTCAAAGGTTTTATGGGTATAGTTCCACCAAAATTGATAAGACGAAGTAAATCTAGAATGTAAAAGTGACAATTTCATAACAATGCTATTCAACATACATGTCACACATAGACATGAGGCTCTCTACATAAAAGAATCGTCCCATCATATCACAGGTAGATAAAGAGGTGTGGAACTTCTTAAATTCATTATTAGTAGTGACATTGAACAAAAATCCCGAGTTATCAGCAATGCACAAATTCCCTCTTCCATTCCTCCAAAACCGTTCTGGAAAGACAGCTGAAGTTGATCTACGTTTCTTAGTCCAACCCCAGCTCTTCCCATATGCACAACTTCCCTCTTCCAACATCCATAACTCACAGATATATGCGTGCGCATAGGATCGGTGATGCATAGCAACTTTGTTATCGTATACATCAAGAACAATTTCTTGAATGCTATCAATAATGGTTGAGGAAGGCATTGGTATCAATGTAAAAACTTCCATTGCCAAGTCTAATGAAACTATCAAACCCCGACGATCTGCAACCTCCCATCCTAACCAAAAAATAGCCCCATTAACAGTGACAGGCTTAGATTTAATTCTCACCTTCCGTTTAACACCAAATTCTACTTCTTTCCATGATCCTGTTCTTAATGAAAACACCTCCACCCGTTCAACATCAACGGTAAAGGGAAAACTGATTTGGTTATGATTCATCCAAATCCTATAAATTCTAGTCCCATGAATTCTCACTATCTTGTAATCCTTAACTACAGGACTATACCCAAATCCGGAAAAGTAATAATAGATGTCAGTGTCATCATCATACTTTGTTGATAAGGGTACTCGCCTTACCTCTCTAGTCGCTGGGTTCAGCAAAAAAAGCGAAGGAGGATGATCAGGTATAGAATGACCAAGTTTCACACAAAGCAAGCCGTTGCTCGAACCAATGAGGGCAGTAACAGGCCTTACGGAATCCATGGCGGGTAATCTCTCAACTTCCACAGTTTCCTTCTCAAAACGAAGCAAACATAGGAGCGAAGATTCATCGTTGCGATAGGATACATGACAGATAAGAAGACGGTTGTTGTGAGCAGAGTGGTGGTAGTGCTCGGTGATGAAAGATCGGGATTTCAAGAGATTTCTCCAATCTTTACACACAGATCGAAATCGAAGGAGTGATTTAACACGAAGCCTTTTGAGAATGTTGGTAATGATCTCTGGGGGCAGATAGGGATTCTCCATCTTGTTGTCGGCAAGAATTAAGGTCAATGGAGAAAAGGAGACGACGGGGGATTTCACCATGTCGATGATGAACTTCAGGGGCAGATAGGGCTTGTTGTCGGCAAGAATTGGTTCGATTTAGATATGTAATTTAATTGATTCCTTTATCTGAGAGATTTAGATGATTTGGTAAGATTTATTTTATCAAATATATATTTGACAAATCCCAATTTTCATATATTTTGTTCCGCCTTATTCATTTATTTTGGAGACTATTTTAGGCTAATTTAGAATTATTAGATAACATTGGAATTGTTAGTCAATTTTAGGAAATAATATAAATCTAATTTAATTATGAAATTATTGGGTTTAAATTATTAATATTCTGATTGCTATCTTGCGATTGAATAATATTTCTAAATATATTATATATCACAATTTTATTTAATTCTTGCAGGACAAGGAAAACATGTTAAAAGATTTTACGATACATAATTGACCTTGAAAACTAAAAGAAGGTCTAATGGTGGAATTTTATTGGGCTTTTTAAATTTTAATGGGCTCAAGTTGGTACCAAAACTCTCTCTTCTACTTCTTTAATTAACCTAACCTAAGGGCCCTTCCCTTTGATGGTAGGTGAGCCCAACCCTTTTTCTAAAATTCTTATATCAAAAAAGGGGGGAAAAGCCCTAACCGCCACAAGATTTTGGACGCTCTCTTGGATAGGGGTGAGCAAATCAAAACCGAAACCAAAAACCGAACCGAATAATTCAGTGTTTGATTTTTTTGGTTTTTAGGTTCGATTCGGTTTTTAAAGTAGCTTATTTCGGTTTTCGGTTCGGTTTTTGCAAAAAAAAAAAAATCGGTTAAAACCGAAAAACCGATTTTTTTTTAAAAAAAAATTGTTAAAAAAATCATAATTAATTCTACAAAAATCGTTTTCGAGTGCTTCAAAATTCCTCATGACCCTTGACATGTCTATTTTCAAGAAAAAATATTCCCAGAAGCAAGAAAGTCACGGATCATTCCCAGTTTAATATTTTCTCAACGCTGCCCAGTTTATAACTCCATAAATAAGACTTAACTTCAAAAATATGTTACTACTTGTGTAGAACTCAAAATGCTACATAATTTATATATTTAGAAAGCCCTATATGTCTACTTTATTCATGTAAAATTTCATAACTTAATGTAAAAATCGGTTAAACCGAATTAACCGAAAACCGAACCGAAATATTTTGATTTTTTCGGTTTTTTTGGTTTTCGGTTTTTAAAATATACATTTTTCGGTTTTTCGGTTTTAACCAAAAACCGAACCGAAAACCGAATGCTCACCCCTACTCTTGGAGAGCAACGCACACACAATTCCTTTTGTCATTCACTCTCGCGGACCCCACCATCCATATAACCAATTCCCTTCATTCTCCTTGACACGCACGGACTGGTGAGTTCGTTGGCACATTCGTCATGCTAGGGACTTGTTTGGATCTTGGAGAGAGGAGGATAGCCATGGGAGCTTAAGCTCTCTTTTCGCAGTCAACTTGGGAAGAGTATGGAAGAAGCTAGAGCCTAGGACTTGCATCTGAAGACTATAAGGGAGTGTCTTTCCTTTTATCAACTTATTCAATACTTAAGATTATTTAGTTTTAGATAATTTTGAGTTGTTTTCTTGAGAACAATCTAGTTTTAGATCGGAGAAATTATTTAATTTGGATTTGAATTGTGCTTAAGACATTTGTTGGGATTTTTGTTTGCAAACCATTTGATAGAGCAATGATCCAATCATTCAACTATATTTAGTGATGTTGAAGTCAGTGCCTTTTTCATCAGCATCCAGTGTTGCAGTTGAGCTCATTGGAGTGTCTGCTCCTTTACAATCATCTAGACCATATTTCTTCAATAGATCTTTCAAATACTTGGTCTGGGAAATGAAGATTCCATCATGGCGTTGCTTGATTTGAATACCAAGGAAGTAATTAAGTTCTCCCATCATAGACATCTCAAACTCTCCCTGCATTATCTTAGCAAATTCTTCACAAATAGCATCATTAGTAGCACCAAATATAATGTCATCAACATAAATTTGAACCACTAATATATCACCAAGTTTATTCTTCTTAATAAAGAGAGTTGTATATGCTTTACCTCTAACAAATCCTTGATCAAGAAGGAAATTGCTTAATCGCTCATACCAAGCTCTAGGAGCTTGCTTAAGTCCATATAAGGCTTTCTTGAGGCGATAAACATGATCTGGATGATGTTCATTTAGAAAACCTGGAGGTTGTTCAACATAAACTTCCTCCTGTATAAAATCATTTAGAAAGGCGGATTTCACATCCATTTGGAAAAGTTTGAATCCTTTGACACAGGCAAAAGCTAAAAGAACTCTTATTGCTTCCAATCTAGCCACTGGAGCATAAGTTTCTTCATAATCAATTCCTTCTTCTTGATTATAGCCTTTTGCAACTAGCCTTGCCTTATTACGAATGATTATGGTGGATTCATCACGTTTGTTCTTGAATACCCATTTAGTGCCAATGACTGGATGGTCTTTAGGCCTAGGTACCAAGTCCCAAACTTGATTTCTTTCAAATTGATGTAACTCCTCTTGCATTGCTATAACCCAATCATTGTCTGAAAGGGCTTCACAAATTTTAGAGGGTTCAATTGTAGAAATGAAAGCAGAAAATGTAACTTCATTTAAAGTGCTTCTTCTGGTTCTTACTCCTTGATCTACATCACCTATCACTTGATCCAGAGGATGACTCTTACTGTATCTCCATGATTTAGGTTGAGTTTTTTTTTTTTTGGCCAGAAGATTTAGGTTGAGTTTGAACACTGTTTTCACAAACATTTTCACAATGATTTTCAGTTTCAGAATCTTTTTGCAAATCTTTTTCAGTATTTGTTAAAACAGGAGTTGGCACTGAATCAAATTGATTTGAAATAGGAAAATCATCACCATCATCATCCAAGGACTTGTTAGATTTGGTTTCACATAATACAACATGCATAGATTCTTCAACAATGCGAGTGCGGGTATTATAAACTCTATATGCTTTACTTCTACTTGAATAACCCAAGAATATACATTCATCAGCTTTGAGATCAAACTTACCCAAGCTGTCCTTACCATTATTGTGGATGAAACACTTACATCCAAAGATGTGCAAATGTGCTAAATTGGGTTTTCTTCCTTTGTATAGCTCATAGGGAGTTTTGTTCAATTTCTTCCGGAGATATGCCTTGTTTGATATATAGCATGCAGTGCTCATAGCATCAGCCTAAAACACTTGAGATGTTTGATTTTCATTCAGCATTGCCCTTGCCATTTCAGTGAGCACTCTATTCTTTCTTTCAACAACTCCATTTTGCTGTGGGGTTCTTGGAGCTGAGAAGTTATGATTGATTCCCATACTATCACAGAATTCTCCAAAAACATGATTCTTAAATTCTCCACCATGATCTGTACGAATACCTGCAATAGAGAATCCTTTCTCGTTCTGGACCTTCTTGGCAAACGCAACAAATTGATCAAATGTTTCATCTTGTGAAGACAATAAAATGGTCCAAGTAAACCTTGAGAAATCATCAACTATAACCAAGGTATAAAGATTGCCACCAAGGCTTTTTACTCTAGCAGGTCCAACTAAATCCATATGGAGTAATTGGAGAGGTCTATTAGTTGATATTTCATTCTTTGACTTGAAAGAAGATTTGGTTTGTTTACCTTGTTGACAAGCATCACAAATCATGTCATTTTTAAAATGAAGTTTTGGTAATCCAATAACCAATTCCTTTTTCTGTAACTTTTCAAGTTGAATCATATTAACATGTCCTAAGCGTTTATGCCATAGCAAACTTTCATCCAAGTTACCAACAAAACATTTTTCAGAACCAAAATTGTTTTCAGACAGATTTAGAGTATAGCAATTACCTTCTCTTGGAGCTCTGAATAATGCTTTGGATTTAATGCTATCTAAGGAGAGAATATCCTTACTTACAATCAAACATTCTTCTGAGTCAAAGATGACTAAGTTGCCTTTGTCTGTGCTTTGACTCACACTAGGAGATTGTGACATAATCCTTCCACAAGGTAAACATCTTTGATTTGTGGTCCATTGTTGTTTCCAACTTCTCCAATTCCAGCAATCCTTCCGGACTGATTTCCACCAAAGGTTACCTTGCCACCATCCTTATGTTTGATTGAAGCAAACTTGGATTGGTCTCCTGTCATGTGTCTTGAGCATCCACTGTCAATGTACCATTTATTGGATTTTGATGCTCTAAGACAAACCTGCATGAAGAAGGATATCATCTTTTAGGTACCCATTTTTTCTTGGGTCCTTTTGGGTTAGTTTGTGTCTTAGGAATCATATAGGATCCCTTAGGCACCCATTGATAATTTCCTACAGGTTTATTCATTCTATCCTTTCTATGAAAACATGAAGAAGTGGCATGACCTTTTCTGTTGCAATAGTTGCAATGTGCAAATGGATTTGAGGTATGGACAGATTTTTGAAAATAATTCATGTATGATCTTTGTCCATGTTTCTTTTTGCCTTCCTTCTTATCACAATCAGGTTTGTAACCAATTCCTGATTTGTCATTTGTGAACCTTTGCTGTTTCAAAATGATTTCAAGCATTTCACTTCCTCTAGTGAATTTTTCAACAGTTTTTGTAAGATGTAAATTTATTTTCTCCAAAATGCTGCAACTTTCACAAACCTTTTCTGAAACTTTTTCACAATTTGTTTCACAAACAGAAATAGGTGTAGGAATAGTTTGAGCTTGTTCTTCCAATAATTTAATTTTTCTTTTTGAAAACAAAAGCTCTTTTGCAATTTTCTTAATTTCAGTGAAGAGAGAATCATTTGCAGATGATAATTCATCATAAGGCAAATTAGAATCACTTACCTCTTCATTGTCTGATTTCTCTTGAGCCACAAGACAGAGATTAGCTCTATCTTCTTCTTCTGCCTCATCTTCATCGGATGAGCTGTCACCCCATATAGCTGACACATAAGCCTTTTTCTTGAACTTATTGAATTTCTGGAGCCACCTTTGTGAAACTTTCTGTATGCTTGGTCCTTTTTGTAAAACTTCTTGAATCTTCGGACCATCATGCCTAGCTCACCATCTTCATCTTCATCTTCTTCATCATCATCTGATTTTACCTCTTTGACAGTCTTAAGAGAAATTCCCTTGTTCTTGCCATTGATCTCATCAAGTCCTTTCTTGAATTTGATCTTCCCTTCATATTCAGAAAGGCTACCAAACAATGCTGCTACAGAGGCCATTGATTCACCACGAGATTCTTCAATTGCGGTGACCTTAGCTTCCCATTCCTTGGTGAGAATGTTTAGTATTTTCCTCACTTGAGCAGGTTGTTCATATTCTTTTCCCAATGCAGTAAGTTGATTAATCAGATGAGTGAATCTGAGCTGAAATTCACTAATAGATTCTCCAGACTTCATACGCAATAAATCATATTTAGTCATGAGAGTATTAATGTGATTTTCTTTGATTGTAGCTGTTCCTTCATGAGCTATCTCAAGAGCATCCCACATATGCTTAACAGATGGCAAAGTGCAGATTCTGAAATACTCTTTTTGGCCAAGAGCACTTTGCAGCATGTGTATTGCTTTCATGTTGAGAGTGACTATTTTTTTGTCATTCTCATCATACTCTTCTTCAAGCTTGGGGGTTCTGACACCAGCTTCTACTGAGGATGGAACATAGTTTCCTTTCTCAAAGACCTTCCATAGACCATACTCGGAGACCATTACATAGACCCTGAACTTAGCCTTCCAGAATGAATAGTGTTCTCCATTGAAACCTGGTGGTCTGTTGATTGAGGATCCATCGGGTAGAATTCCTTCCATGGGATCTTTTGTCTAGGATGTTAATCCTTCAAATAGACAACCAGTGCTCTGATACCAAATGACAGTGAAAGGAAATCGCCAAGAGGGGGGTGAATTGGGGATTTAGAAAATTCTTTTTCAATTACCCACATACTAGATGAAGCTGGATATAAAGTAGAGATAGGGAAGAAGAGCTTGACACAGAATTTATACAGGTTCGGTCCTAATTCTTGACCTACGTCCAGTCCCCAGGCTCCCTGGGTTTTTCTACTATCACTCAATTCAGATACACACTCTGTACTCAAGGATTATCCTCTCTCTAGGATACACTCCCCCTTACAAGTTGTAATCTTCCATTCTGCATTATCTCCATTCGAAATTCTAGCTGTTCTGGGCATGGATGGAGAATATAGCCATTGGGTCATAATGTTTCTTGATTTTCCGATGATTGCCTTGCATTGAAGATCATTGAATGCTTTTTATTTGATTTGTGCATCAAATCATTCTGAGTAAAAGTTGTAGCAATTGTTTCCAAAAGAGGGAATTCATCCTTTTGGCTAATCCTCTGTTTGACGCGTGAAATCAATGCTGTCAATCAATCGTGGATCTGACTCAAACTCGAGTTTGCAAGTCTAGGCTCGAGTTCGCAAGGCATTCTGAATGTTAGGTTCAGCTTCTACAAAGTGCAAACTGGAGGTTCAATGCAAACTCTGGAGTTTGTAATATTTTTCAAGGAGTGAACTCGACTTCATAGAAGCAGGCTCGAGTTCAAGCTCGAGTTTGACACTATTCATGTCAAAACAAATTAAGCATTTCGAGAGAACTGGAGGTTTAAATATGAACTCTAGAGTTTGTAAATTTACTTTACTCAATTTAAAGATTAGGCTCGAGTTCAGAAACTTAGGCTCGAGTTTGCAGTATTTGTAAACATTTGTAAATTAGCAAACTCTACTCAAAATAAAATACTTGTGGAGTTTATAAAATGGTTTTTAATTGAAGAGACTTCCCGCCAGAGGCAAACTCGAGTTTGCATCTGCAGGCTCGAGTTTACACGCTTGTAAACTCTTTGAACACATTCTCTGGAGGTATCAAACCGGAGTTTAAGTACACAGGCTTGAGTTTAGAAATCAAAAATAGCCTAACATGCTCTCTGTCAGTATCAAACTCGAGTTTGGCTATCTAGGCTCGAGTTTGGCACTGACAGAATGTTTTTGAACTAAAATCAAATCATTTGGCTTATAAAAAACATTCATACTTGTTTACAATTGTCAGTTATCATCAAAACACATTGAGAACTAACAGTTTCAAGTATGATGCACTTTTAATGATAAGTTTGAACCACTGATAAAATGTTTTAAATGTTTCAGAAAAGTCCATTCGAATTATAATATTATTTTGAACTCTTCATAAAAAAAGGTTTCCATTTCCAAGATCAAACCTGGCTCAGTGGTTTAAATTATTTATTAAATAATATATCAGAATGCATGATAGGTGAAGATGCCACTCTGTTCTGTGCTCAGAGCAGTAGGGTGTTGCACTATTTCTCTTGTAATACCCTAAAATCTGACTTAGGGAAAATATCATAAATGAGTAAGTATACCTATTGAAAATAGGTGAATATGAGGTTTCAAACACCTTGTATTGGGTTTACCATGTTGTTAGGGTAATTTCCCTTGAAATTAGATAATTTGCAATTAGGTCCCTAAAACGTTTGGAAATTTGCAAATAGGTCCCTAAGCACATTGTGGGTTATAAATACCCTGTGAAAGCTATAAAAGAGGCAAGTAAATATCTATTTGAAACAAGGAAGGATATTGTCCCTAATTTAGGTAATTTATTAAGTTACAAACTTGGAGAAATTATAGAAGAATACTCAAAAAGTAAGGAAATGACCGTAATACCTCCGTAAATGCTAAGATAATGCAGGAGACATGAAAACAGAGATATCAATACAAAAGTTATGAGGTAATGGGGCATGCTAATTAAGAAAATTATCAACAAGTGATAATGAAGTAATTAAGTAATATTGGGCTAATTACTTAAGCATAAGTAAAGGAAATTCACAAGTAATTATATGAAACCCTAGAATTAGTGGTTTTTGTTTTAAAATTAGTAAAAACATGTTTACTAATTAATTGGAAATTTTGGAGAAAAATATTTGAGTTTAGGTATTTTTAAGCCTAAGTACAAGTTTGGACCAATAGGAAAAAGTTATGAAAATTTGGTAAAAAATAATTAATTAATTAATTAATAAATAAAATAAAAATATATATAATACATATATATTATGGCAGCCGAATTATGGCCAAGAAAAGAATGAAAAGGGAATGAAAAATATATATGTATATAAGATGCAAGTTGCTATTATAATATATTATAATTAATTAAAGTAAAAATTATGAATAGTAATTTGGAAATTAGGAAACGGATCCTATCTAGAGATCTAGAAATGAGAATTTCAAAGTCAAGGTAAAATATTGATCAGTGAGTTTTTACCTTCAAGTGACCTCTTCCGGAAGTTAATTCCGAGACCGATAGTGCATTTCCTAATAAGACGAAATAGGGAAAAATGCAGATAGGCACATTTTTGGATATGAAGAAAATAAATTCTAACTCAACATCTAGGAATGAGTTTGAATTTATCTAGACATATTTGGAATCAGTGAATTTTTCTGAAGAAGTTGATGTTTTCAGAAATGCGTTCTGAAACCGGACGCGTTTGGACAGTAACTTGGACATTTCTAGTGAGAGAGAACATGTCTTCAAAGTTGTAAATCCAGAATTTTGAAAGTTCTCCGAAATCACGCGAATCGGGTACCGATCGGGGAAATTCTATTAGACCAGGGCTATAAAGCAACATAAGTCACCACTTTTGGACCACTCCAAAGCAGCCACATCACTCAATAATTTCGTGCAGCATGCTTCCATGGACCAAGAATAAACACCATTTTGTGTTGAATTTTCCATGGTTGTACGTGATCAAAGTGAAAAATGACATTTAGGTCCTTAAGTTTTTCTATAGATAGGCATGTCCTCCCTTCACTTTCTTCACACCATTTTCCCTGTTTGGCTGAGCCTAGAGGGAGAAAGAAGAGAGAGAAGCTCTGGAGATTTTTGCAGCGAAGCCCTGGAAAATTGTTCGGAGATCTTCAACGGGTAAGTCTTTCGGGCTTTAGCTTTTAAGTTCGAGTCTTTAGTTCGGTAGTTAGTAGAATTGTTAGTTAGATTTAGGAAGTAGGTGACGAGATTCCTATTCTTGTTTTAAGCCTGGTTTGCGTTGAAAAAATATGCGAGGTATAAACATAGTAGGGATCGAGTCGCGAAAAGTTGAAGCTTTCGCAGTTTTTCAAAAGTAGGGGTTATAATGTTAGAATAGCCTTTAAATTTTCAAGTATGATTGGATATCATATGAGAGGGCTATTTTAGTCATTATTTTCAAAAATCATAATTGCGTCGAAGTTCTGGCAAAATTTTGGGAAGAAAATTAGTCAGAGTAACGAAGTGCTGGCGAAATTCCGCCAATTAGGGGTAGAAGGGCAAAATGGTAATTTTTACCTAAAATGCCAGTTATTGTGTCAAATCACTAATGGAAGTGATATTACTCTCGTAGGACGTCAGAAATTCTAATTTACTGCCGTTACGCTGTCCAACGTGCATTGTTGGACAAACCGCCGTTTTCCGTAAACGTCTGTTTCCGCCGAATTGCCGACGTTCGTCAACGAAGGTACGTGCGCGTACTGGTAACCTTAACGCTGATCTTTATCGTGTGCGTATATGTGGTAGGTGTAGGATATGTGATAGAAGATGACTTTATGTCTACTGTATGTTTATGTAGTGTTAGGGTACGTACGTTCGCGTACAGTAACACTAACTCTGATATTTACTGTATGCGTGTTCGTGGTTTAGAGTTTGATGATATGTTGTGAGTATTGTTATGTGATTTTGAATACATGCACTACGTGTGACACATCTACATGCACTACGTGTGACCCATCTACATGCACTACGTGTGACCCATCTACATGCACTACGTGTGACCCATCTTTATGCACTCCGTGTGACACATCTGTTATCTTGTTAATATGAATGATTGTGGATGATATACTGTATATGTGAATATGAGGTTAATCATTACCCGAGATCCAATGTGTTAAATTGGATCTCGGCTATAGCGTCGTGGTCGAAGGACCGAGGACCGAGAAGAGAGGAAAGCGACAGATTCATGGTTCCTATGAAGACTTTCCGATGTTGTCCTTTACATTTTGAAAACTCTCGGTTGTTGAACCGTTTCTGTAATTAGCCAGACTTACGGCGTTTTATATATACATATCAGTTACTCAATTGCTCCGTTGCTCTACTCTGATCATTTTGAAATGATGTAAAAAATTTATACTGCTTTTAAAAGGTGGGATGTTACATTTTGGTATCAGAGCAGTAGTCCTGGCATGAATTTGACTATGTTATTCCGGACAGTTTGGTGCCGAAGGCAAGGCTAGTCTACGTGGGTATGCCATTGATTCGCCGTATAAGTCGGTGAGGCCCCCATGGTAGACACTTACCTGGCCATTCTGTTCGATTAACGGAGTTAGGTTCTAAGCCTTTTCAAAAATTTTGGAGCATATTTTGAAAATGAGTACTGATATAGCCTAAGGTCGGTATACCACCTTATTTCGGTATACCATTCTGAACCGGTATACCATCTTGAACCGGTGTACCACCCTTGGTCGGTGCATCACTCTGATATCAGTCCCTGATCACTCTGATAACCGCCAGTTTGTGCTGGAAGGTGATTCTTTCCTAGCATCGAGCTTATATGCGATGATAGGCCACGCCGGATGAAACTCCGAGACCAATAAAGATAAGTACATGCAGTATTTGACTCATGTATAGGAGCTTCCGATACGTATTTCCGTACCCGTTTTGAGTAGAAAGAACCAACGAGAATCTGACGAAGGAACTGTTGCATGTGTCTGTTCGTTTGCAGTGTGAATACTAGCGTGATAAAAGCTGGGAGCAGTGTAGATACTAAGCGTGATAGAGTCTAGAGACTAGCGTGGTAAAGTCTGCGTTATGCGAAATGTCTTCCCTATATCTAACGTTTCCCTTAATAAAGGAAAAAGAACACGACATGGCGAAAGTAAGAGGAGCAACTGAGGCCGAGGCAGAGGTAGAAGAGGAGGTAGACAACCTCGAATGATACCAGTAGTAAACCCTGAACAGCCAATCCAAGAACCAAATCAGCCCCAACAGATTGCCTAGCAAGAGGTAGTGGCTGTAATGCGGGAATAAAGCAAGATGTTAGAGGAACTTCGTGCAGAAAGGAAAGTGGAGAGGCAAGTAAGACACGAGGAGGAAGAACAATTTGAGAGTAAAGAAATGGTAGATAATATACGAAATAGATGTTAGACACGTGTTCCGTATTTCTTAGTTATATTTGACCGTGATCATGTCATAGAGTGGGAGGTACCTTGTGTTACCATGGTGTGTAAGCGCCATGGAAACATTTGAAGTATCTTGTGTTGCCATGGTGTAGTCCAAGGAGACATTTTGGTATTTGTGGTGTTGACCGCGGTGTTTGGGAACCACGGAAAACATCATATATCAAAGTACGAAATGACAAGATCATGATGGTCAAACCAAACCGAATTTTCAATCACCGGGAGGAGCAGCAGGAAGACGAAGCAAACATCCGATGTGTATAGTCCAAAGTCCGAGTAGGACGAGTTTAAGTGGGTAGAGTGCAAATTTCGAGGACGAAATTTTGTTTAACTGGGAGAAATGTAATACCCTAAAATCTGACTTAGGGAAAATATCATAAATGAGTAAGTATACCTATTGAAAATAGGTGAATATGAGGTTTCAAACACCTTGTATTGGGTTTACCATGTTGTTAGGGTAATTTCCCTTGAAATTAGATAATTTGCAATTAGGTCCCTAAAACGTTTGGAAATTTGCAAATAGGTCCCTAAGCACATTGTGGGTTATAAATACCCTGTGAAAGCTATAAAAGAGGCAAGTAAATATCTATTTGAAACAAGGAAGGATATTGTCCCTAATTTAGGTAATTTATTAAGTTACAAACTTGGAGAAATTATAGAAGAATACTCAAAAAGTAAGGAAATGACCGTAATACCTCCGTAAATGCTAAGATAATGCGGGAGACATGAAAACAGAGATATCAATACAAAAGTTATGAGGTAATGGGGCATGCTAATTAAGAAAATTATCAACAAGTGATAATGAAGTAATTAAGTAATATTGGGCTAATTACTTAAGCATAAGTAAAGGAAATTCACAAGTAATTATATGAAACCCTAGAATTAGTGGTTTTTGTTTTAAAATTAGTAAAAACATGTTTACTAATTAATTGGAAATTTTGGAGAAAAATATTTGAGTTTAGGTATTTTTAAGCCTAAGTACAAGTTTGGACCAATAGGAAAAAGTTATGAAAATTTGGTAAAAATAATTAAAAAATAATTAATTAATTAATTAATAAATAAAATAAAAATATATATAATACATATATATTATGGCAGCCGAATTATGGCCAAGAAAAGAATGAAAAGGGAATGAAAAATATATATGTATATAAGATGCAAGTTGCTATTATAATATATTATAATTAATTAAAGTAAAAAATTATGAATAGTAATTTGGAAATTAGGAAACGGATCCTATCTAGAGATCTAGAAATGAGAATTTCAAAGTCAAGGTAAAATATTGATCGGTGAGTTTTTACCTTCAAGTGACCTCTTCCTAAGTTAATTCCGAGACCGATAGTGCATTTCCTAATAAGACGAAATAGGGAAAAATGCGAGATAGGCACATTTTTTGATATGAAGAAAATAAATTCTAACTCAACATCTAGGAATGAGTTTGAATTTATCTAGACATATTTGGAATCGGTGAATTTTTCTCGAAGAAGTTGATGTTTTCGAAATGCGTTACAAACCGGACGCGTTTGGACACGTTTTCGAGAAAACTTCAACTGGACAGTTGGAGCCCTATATGGAATCAAAATTTAGGTTAACTTGGACATTTCTAGTGAGAGAGAACATGTCTTCAAAGTTGTAAATCCAGAATTTTGAAAGTTCTCCGAAATCACGCGAATCGGGTACCGATCGGGAAATTCTATTAGACCGGGCTATAAAGCAACATAAGTCACCACTTTTGGACCACTCCAAAGCAGCCACATCACTCAATAATTTCGTGCAGCATGCTTCCATGGACCAAGATTAAACACCATTTTGTGTTGAATTTTCCATGGTTGTACGTGATCAAAGTGAAAAATGACATTTAGGTCCTTAAGTTTTTCTATAGATAGGCATGTCCTCCCTTCACTTTCTTCACACCATTTTCCCTGTTTGGCTGAGCCTAGAGGGAGAAAGAAGAGAGAGAAGCTCGGAGATTTTTGCAGCGAAGCCCTGGAAAATTGTTCGGAGATCTTCAACGGTAAGTCTTTCGGGCTTTAGCTTTTAAGTTCGAGTCTTTGGTTCGGTAGTTAGTAGAATTGTTAGTTAGATTTAGGAAGTAGGTGACGAGATTCCTATTCTTGTTTTAAGCCTGGTTTGCGTTGAAAAAATATGCAGAGGTATAAACATAGTAGGGATCGAGTCGCCGAAAAGTTGAAGCTTTCACACGTCGAAGTTCTGGCAAAATTTTGGGAAGAAAATTAGTCAGAGTAACGAAGTGCTGGCGAAATTCCGCCAATTAGGGGTAGAAGGGCAAAATGGTAAATTTTACCTAAAATTCCAGTTATTGTGTCAAATCACTAATGGAAGTGATATTACTCTCGTAGGACGTCAGAAATTCTAATTTACTGCCGTTCTGCTGTCCAACGTGCCGCTGTTGGACAAACCGCCGTTTTCCGTAAAACGTGCCGTTTCTGTCAGAATTGCCGACGTTCGTCAACGAAGGTACGTGCGCGTACTGGTAACCTTAACG
Organism: Acacia pycnantha; assembly: GCA_025563575.1. NCBI lineage: Eukaryota > Viridiplantae > Streptophyta > Magnoliopsida > Fabales > Fabaceae > Acacia > Acacia pycnantha. Next base: position 6,359,630 of record JAMWYP010000003.1, on the reverse strand, counting down.
CTGATGTTTATCATGTGCGTATATGTGGTAGGTGTAGGATATGTGATAGAAGATGACTTTATGTCTACTGTATGTTTATGTAGTGTTAGGGTACGTACGTTCGCGTACTGTAACACTAACTCTGATATTTACTGTATGCGTGTTCGTGGTTTAGAGTTTGATGATATGTTGTGAGTATTGTTATGTGCTTTTGAATACATGCACTACGTGTGACACATCTACATGCACTACGTGTGACACATCTACATGCACTACGTGTGATACATTTACATGCACTACGTGTGACCCATCTACATGCACTACGTGTGACCCATCTTTATGCACTACGTGTGACACATCTGTTATCTTGTTATTATGAATGATTGTGGATGATATACGTATATGTGAATATGAGGTTAACCGTTACCTGAGATCCAATGTGTTAAATTGGATCTCAGCTATAGCGAAGGACCGAGGACCGAGAAGAGAGGAAAGCAAAGCAGATTCATGGTTCCGGCTGAAGACTTTCCGATGTATTCCTTTACATTTTGAAAACTCTCGGTTGTTGAACCGTTTCTGTAATTAGCCAGACTTACGGCGTTTTATATATACATATCAGTTACTCAATTGCTCCGTTGCTCTACTCTGATCATTTTGAAATGATGTAAAAAATTTATACTGCTTTTAAAAGGTGGGATGTTACATCTCTATTCTACGTAACAGATCTAAGGGGCATCAAATCTTATAAACACAATAACCAAAATATTCAAAGGTTTTATGGGTATATTTCTACCAAAATTGACAAGACAAAGTGAATCCAGAATGTAAAAGTCAGATTTTTATAACAATGCTATACAACATACCTGTCTATGCGTGTTTTTAAGCACGCATAGACACGAGGCTCTCCACATAAATGAAATTTCCCATCGAAAAATAGTCCAAAAAGAGCCGGCAAGCTTCTTCAATATACTGTTAGTAGTGATACTGGAAAGAAAAAAACTGAGTCACCCTTATTAGCGTTGCAGCAGACTAATTCATTCCTCCATAAGGTTAATGAAGTTGATCTGATACCATATTTCTGACTCCAAACCCTTCTCTTCCCATATGCACAACTTCCCTCTTCCAACACCCGTAACTCAAATTCATGCATTCTATATGGATCACACATAGCAAATTTGTTCTTGTACACACCTAGCTTATTTCTATAAATAATTAGGGTTGAAAAAGGTATTGATATCAATGTAAAACCTTCTGTTGTCAAGTCAAATGAAACTATCACCCAGTGACGGAATCGGGAGGCTAGGGTGGGCCCCCGCCCCCCTAAATTTAATTGAAAAAAATATATGAGAAAGAGTCTTTCGGTCATAGGGGAAGGGGACGAGAGAGAAAAGGCCACAGTAGTTTTGGTATAGGACAATTTTCATATATTCACGTCCTACATTGTTTGAAGGTTCAGGGCCCAGTACCTTCCTCCTTCTAATCTTCATGTTGCTCTTATAAACAAAGTCAGAACTATTGTCAAATCCTACTACCAATATAGGAACATGCGCGCTGCTTCTAGTGATAATGGTTAAAATTCATGAGACATTTCAGAAACACTATAAGATTCTCCATATAGCAGCTGATAAATATGAATAACTTGGGAAAAGACGTAATCAATAGTGAATGCAACTTTAAAGGAGATAATGCATTTAATTATACCAGTATTGTCTGAAATCTAACTAGGAAATGCTCTGCGCGATAAACTCTGATGTATATTAATAAGTAGTAATTAGATGATATATGATATTTATAAATGGGAATCCTTCTATCCGCCACCCGGAAGGGAGAGGCCGGTAGGAGTCTAACAACTACTTTTATATATTTCAAAGCCATTTGATTGTGTTTCACTTCGAGTAGTAGGCTCTACTGCATTGGTAAGAATATCAAGAATATACTTGCTTTGCAATTTTTTTTTTCTTTTGATAAAAAGGATGGTTGAACGCCTACATTACAACAAATAAATTACACAATGGAAGAATTAAATCCTAAACACTCTTGGTCCACCCAAGCTCTCAAATGAGTAGGACACACATCAAGGGTTGCAGAAGTAGAGATGCCCCATTTGGCTAAGGCATCCGCAATTCTATTAAAATCACAAGAGATGCCTCGAACGTCAACTCGCCAATCTCTAGAAAGCATTTCTCTAACTTTCACTATCAGATTATTTCCAGTACCACAAGTGTCATCTAAAATCATATTAATAACCTCATTTGAATCTGACTCCAAAATGATTTTCTTCAGCCCCAGATCCCAAGCCAATTGAAGACCTTGTGCTACAAGCCATTCCTCTATAGAATTGGATTGACATAAGCCAATCTTCCTAGTGTAACCGACAATCCAGTTACCTGAGGAGTCACGAATTTACCCCCCCCCCCAAAACTTGTTTTACCATTAATACAATATAAAAAACAACAATAGTTTTCTCGGAGAGGAATTCGCGAGTAAATCTTTAGAAAAATGGGAAAGGCTTCCTACCCTGGATGTACGGTTACCCATGCAAATGTGGGATAGGTAGGCCCAGCCCAAGCCCAAGCCGAACCAGCATGTGAGTCTGTTAGAAAGGAGTGCCTGTAGTCAACTAGTCATCCATCGGTTTTATTACTTGAAATTCTCTTTTTTCATGTATCCATTATATTTATAGAGGGTTCGGATTTCTAACTGACAACCCCAGTCTTTAAAAATGCTTAACTGAAGATCTTGGTGGCATTGGGTTAGAGACCCAACGGCAACATTTTGATGGAATGAAAACAAAAAAGAACAAAAATAAAAGGAATGGGAATAAGAAAGAGTAGTGATAATTAATGTGATACCATATAATATAAAAAACATACCCTAATTTACTTTAACAAATGTGACACTTACCTTCGTATTTCATTATATTATATTTATTTATTTATTCCTTCTAAAGATGACCCAAGGTTTTTCCGGGTGGAAAAGAAGACACAGGTTTGAAAATTCATCAGTTTTAACTATGTTTTACACTTATACTAGGGAAAAGAAAGAGACAAACAATGAAAATAGTTGTATAATAATTCTTATTCGGTAACAAAGAAACATGAAAAGATACGAACTATTTTGAAGCTTTCACATCATTTATTCAATGATGTTCTCAACAGAGAATTAGATTAAAATTAGGGAAAATTTTACATAACCTCTCTATAGTAAAATATTTACCAAAATCCTCATAATTTTATGAAATATCAGTTCGGTTTTTATGGTGAGTTAAATAATTTCAAGAGGGAAGGGACAAAAACACCCTCCTCTATAACAAAAATAAACATGTCAAGCTTTTCAGTTGTATGTCTTGCAAATTAACTTATTCCTGTGGTAATTTCTTATATGGAATTTGTTAAGCGTCACACTTGTCTTGTAAAGTGCCTATTTTCTTGTGAATAGCACGTGTCAGGTTTTTCGTTTGTATGTCTTGAAAATTAGCTTATTCATCTTGTAAATTTTCACATATAACTTGTAAAGCATCACCCTTGTCATATGAAGTGCCTCTTGTAAATAGAACAAGTGTCAAGTTTTTAGTTGTATGTCTTGCAAATTAGTTTATTCATCTTGTAAATTCCCACATATATAACTTATAAAGCGTCATACTTGTCTTGTGAAGTGCCTCATTTCTTTAAAGGCCACAAATAATCATAAATGTTATGGGACACACACCCATCCTAAACATGAAATATCATCTTAAATTACTGTAGAAACTAAGTCTCATCAAGTTTAAAAATCAATGGCCAATCGGTTTTGTCATATGAATGCATTTTTTACAAGATATCCAAGAACTTGTATGGCTAGCCAAACCAAAGTTATCCAGCTTTACAATGTTGTTAGAACTGACAAATAGATTGTCTGGCTTTATGTCCCTTTATATATCATGCCTAAAAATAAAGAAAGAATGACATATAGAGGAGACGATTACTTGTTTTGTGTGTCTTTATACATGGGCGGAACAAGGATTCTGAAACAAGCTTGCCACTTCAATATAACCTAGTTTTCTTTAAACACATATAAGTACTTACTTACGTAAAAACATACATAATTATCTTTTAAATCAGATTTGTAATGTAAATGTTACCATTATCTCAGTCTGGAGATATTTAGATAGATTTGTTTAGATTTATTTAGTTAAAAGAAAACTAAATGCTACGCTGTAAAAAGTATTTACCAAGACTTCACTCAAATCACTCACCAGAAGAGTTCGCATTTGTACACAAATTGTTCACTTCGGAAACAAATCTTACTTTGTTATATGTGCATCTAATTTGTTTATTTATTTTTTATTTTTTAAAAAGAAAACTGTTTGTTAGGGGAATGATTTTAAGTCCTTGGTTGCTGACATGAACATGGAGAGAGAAATTTAGCCCTAGGCTAACATTTATTACACGTTGAACTTTTATTGGGAAAAGTCAAATGTACCACTCTGGTCCTATTTATAAGTCCAATTTGACCAAAAAAATTTGGTCCTATTTATAAGTCCAGTTTCATGTAATAACTGAGATTGTGACAATTTTACCCATATTAATTATACTCATGAAGATAAAGAGAGAAGAAAAAATTAAAAGGCATCCAATCATAAATGAGGGCAAAATTGAAAATTTACCCCCATAATCATTGTGTCAACTACCTCTCATTGGTATGTGAGATTTGGTCAAACTGGACTTATAAATAGGACCAGAGTGGTAACAATCTATAAGAACCGTCCTATCTATTGGGGCATTTCCGAGACTATTACCCAATTGAGTTTGGTAGCTGCTAAAGTGGCATAACACAGTTGGAGAGAGATTAATCAGACCGACCTTAAAGGAAGAAGATACAAAGGCGGCAAGAGAGGAAGAGCTTGAGAATGATCAAAGAATGACAAAAGAGAAGAGGGGGAGAGAACGAATTCTGAGGGTTGCTTGGGGTTTACTACGTGGACCGTGGTGCTGAGTTGGGAGCATATTCAATTGTCACATGAGCTAACTCCGATTACTTATATATAATAAGGATAACAATATAAAAAGTTAAAAGATAAGGGGCTAAGTCATACGTTAGTGAAAAGTTTATGGACCAAGTCGCACTAAGTCTTAATCAATAAAACTAAAGTTATAAGCAAGTTAAAAATTTGTTTGGATAAGATAAAAAAGACAAATTTCTCAAGATTAAAATATGAGGAACAAATAGTTTGTTTTGATAAAAATACAAATTCAATTAATTAAAAATAAGAGCTAAAAAATTATTTTTGCAAACATAAAAGAGTAGGGATAGTAAAAAATAAACAAAATGAAATGCTTTTTGGAATACATTCAGATTTGTCTTTTTATATTTAAACAAAAGAGATTTCTCCAATAACTTTCGCGTTTTGGATCCAAGTTTCTTCCTAAATAGTGTTTCACAAGACCGCCACAACCCACGCTCATATCTTCCAATTGATCTTGACCTGTCTCAAAAATACAAGTATTTTGAACTTTATATGGAGCTTGAGCGAAGCTTTTTATGATCCACAGATCTTTAATGTAAAGTCCATTAAATAATTTAAAAAGATTATAGAAGTTAGATAAATTAGATAATTATAATAAACATGACCTGACCTTTTTGAAATATCCGTAAAGTATACATGGTAGAGTCTACAATTTGAATTGAAACCAACTCACTAATTACATATTGAACTATAATATCAACAAATTTCAGTAACTAGCCATTAGATTTTAAGATACACGCTCACGTTTACCAGCCAAGGTGGAAGAATGGAAGTTGTGTTTCTGGAATTTTTAGAGCTGCACTTAATTTCACCGCACAACAAAGTTGCATGACCACAAGGGATTTTAGTTAAAAAGACTTAATTAAATGCTACACATCAAATAGTATTTACCAAGATTTCACTCAAATCACTCACCAGAAGAGTTAAGATTTGTGCACAAATTGTTCACTTCAAAAACAAATTTTACGTTGTGTTATACCACTCTGGCCCTATTTATAAGTCTCTTTTAACCAAATCACACATACCAAGGAGAGGTAGGTAGCTCAATGATTATAGGGTAAATTTTCAATTTACCCTTATTTATGAAGGGTACCTTTTAACTTTTTCTTCTCTCTCTATTTTCATTGGTACAATAATATGGGTAAAATTGTCACAATCTCATTGATTTGGTCAAAAGAGACTTATAAATATGACCAATTTTTTTGGTCAAAATAGACTTATAAATAGGATCAGAGTGGTATGCGACATCTAGTTTTTTATTTTTATTTTTTTAAAAAAAGCAGGCAAAACCGTTTGCTATGGGAATGATTTGATGTCCTTGGTTGCTGACATGAACATGGAGAGAGAAATTTGGCTCTTGGCTAACATTTATTACACGTTGAACTTTTATTGGGAAAGACCAAATGTGACATTCTATGAGAACCGTTTTATCTTTGGAGGCATTTCCGAGACCATAACCCAATTGTGTTTGGTAGCTTATTCAATGACAAAACACGTAACTTGCAAATTAGTTACTAATTCGTATGGTAAATTTTCAAATGTAACTTGTAAAGTATCACAATTGTCTTGTGAAACCCCTCTTTTCTCTTAAATAGCACATGTCAGGCTTTCGGTTATTTTTCTTGTAAAGTATCACAATTGTCTTGTAAATTATAACATATAACTTGTAAAGGGTCATGTTTGTCTTGTAAAGTGCCTCTTGTAAATAGCACAAGTGTCAAGTTTTTAGTTGTATGTCTTGCAAATTAGTTTATTGTGTTACACTTATCTTGTGAAGTGCCTCTTTTTTTCTTTTTTTTAAGAATTTACAATTGAAAAGGCTGACAATTGTCTTGTCAATGTTACTTAATGTTGTGACTATCATATCAATTCCAAGAGGGTATTTAAAAGGCACAAATAACTATAAATATTATGGGACATACCCCATCCTAAGCCTGAAACATCATCTCAAATTACTGTAGATAATAAGTCTCATCAAGTTTAAAAATCAATGGCTGATTAATTTTGTCATGTGAATGCATATAGTCTCATCAAGTTTAAAAATCAATGGCCGATCAATTTTGTCATGTGAATGCATATTGTACAACAATTCTGAATATAACCTTGCTTTAGGGTAATCATCAGTTGACCCCCATGCAATGGAGCTCTACGATGTCAAAACAGCCAAATTCAATTGCAATCTTCCTCCAACTCATGTCTCAAGAACTTTTCAATGGCCACACAATAGCCTATGCTTCTGCATATAAACTGGATCCTCTACCTAAGTTAAACATAAATTCACCAAGGACCTTCCTCATCTTGGTCACGTGCCAGCCCTCCACATGTCACCTTCCTTTTACTACTCACACAAGCGCCATCAACCATGGTAGTTAGAATCCTACAAATCTTGAGTTGTATCTCACAATTTGATTCAAAAATAAGTGAAAAAGATAACAATATGTTGATATATCTTACTAATGTATGTATCTTGCGATTCTAGGAGTGATACAAGCCGGAACCGTAGGAATGACGCCAGCAATTTCTGCCATTTTGGATAAATCGGGTTGGGAACATATTAAGGTGGATCTTGCACAACCTAACTTTAGAAAACCCTCTTTTTCATTTTCATTTTTTTGATTTTTTCCATATTCATCTAGGAATTTCCTTTACTTCAATGATTATTCCCAATTCCCTTTCACTTATCCCCATGAAATCCCTATTTGTTATTTTTTGCCTGAAGTATTATTTGCCTTTTAAATACTAATATATTAAAAGCTTTGATGCTCTCTTAATTATGTGAAAATTACATTAATATCATCCTTAAAATTAACCATGAATCTTACAATTCACGATACATTTCAATTCATGATTCTGAAAAATAGGCCTTCCAATCCATGATTCGTATCTCGATTTGATAACCTTTTCGTCAACATTTATTTTGACCCCGCCCAAACTTCTAGTCAACAAAGGAATAATATGTTTCATTTTGATTACTGTGTTTGATTACTGATTACCTCCATTCTTAGGACAGTAGTTAAATTGATTCTCTTGTTTGCCAGAAATATTTTTAAAAGAAAAATTGATTCTCATATTTTTTAGTGGTCAAATTGTGAGGTTCGCAATAGCCCTCTCTTTTGACACTCAAGTTATTGTTTTTTCCCCATAACTGATATTCTGGAGGAAAGGATGACAGTTAGGTGTTAGAATTCCAAATATAAATTATATCACATTAATTGACTTTTACAGTAATCACTATTGTAAACATTAATCAAAACAAGCCCTAAAAAAGACATTTTATAGCTTTAAAAATCAAGCTTATCACATACAACTCCATCTCATGCTCCTCCAATTTTGCATTCATTGCCCTTCATTTTAAATAAAGATGAATTGGGCCTTTAATTTTCGTCCGTTTTAGTTATAAATTAGAAAAAGGAAAAACAAAAGCAATGAAGGGGATAAAGAAGAAGAAGATGATGATGATGAGCTAGGTTGTGGGGGGAAGGCGATGGAACCCTCTACTACGCCACCATGAAATGAGACCCAACCAATTTTAGCAACAAACAAGCGTTAACTCTTTTTTGTAACCCACCCCATCTAAAAAAATCACCAAGTAATAAATAGTCAATGATAAAAATAGACTACATTTCCTAAAATTGAGGGATATGCTGCTAAAACAAAATATGAATTTTTTTTTTTGATACATAGAATGATAATCAACTGAAAACCTAAAACAATGAAAGAAAACTAATGAATTAATGCCTCAGACGTCTCCTCTCATGCTGCAAGCTCGCCAGGTCAGTAACAAGGAAGCAACCAAGACCATCAGGGGGATCGAGAAATGGGTTCCATCATGAGACTCCACATTATGCGTCAACGAAAAATTGGCCAACCAGTCCGCGCACTGATTGCCCTCCCGTAGAACATGGTCGAACCGTAGAACTCACCGCCTACGGTGATCGCCGTATCCGAGACACCAAATGGGACTCACGAGCCGCATTACCTTGTTTGGATAGTAATGCAATGATTGTTTGACAGTCACTTTCAACAACTACATGTCTCCGACCTGCCTCCCAAGCCAACTCTAGTCCACGCAACACTCCCCATAACTCAGCTAGCAGTGCTGAGCACCTCACAAGAGGCATAGCAAAGCCTCCGAGCCACTTACCAGAAAAGTCTCGCAGCAAACCCCCACAGGCCACCACCTGTTCAGCTCCCTTTGATGCCCCGTCTGTATTAAGCTTCACAAAGGGATCTTCTGGAAAGGACCAGCTAACATTAACATGATTACGTGCTATGCGTTGACACATTCCCCTGTCCATTCCAGCTTTTAACACTCCCAGAAGCTCAAGAATGGGCCTCATGCAATATTTGATACCTGCATCTTGCGTGTTGTGGATGTATTCATTCCGCCATTTCCAAATAAACCAGCAAGAGACAATAAATACCTTATGCCAAAGAAACCCTCCTATAGTGATTCCATCATTCTTCCAATTCTTTGTTACCCATTCACTCCATTCATAGCTAAAGAAAGAAAGTAACAGATCACCATGTATCACCTCATACCAGAAATCACAAACCACATGACAGTCTCTAAATGCATGAAGACCGGTCTCTAGTTCTTGATGGCAAAGTGGGCAAAGACCATCGTTATTAGACCAAGTACGAATCCATGACCTCAAAGGGAGCCGCTGATGAAAAACTTTCCACCCAAATACCTGAATTCTAGGTGGTCCCATCCATTTCCATAGCTTTATCCGCATGTCACAATTAATAACAGAATGCTGAAACCCAGGCTCAGCTAAAAACAGATAACAGCTTTTAACACTAACACCAGCTAAGCTTCCAAACAACCAAAAGGAGCGATCTGGCCCATCATCGTAAGAAGGCTGAAGCATACCTCTAATTAGATCCACCACATTCTGAGGAAGTAGGCTGTTTAGTAAAGGCAGATTCCACCGGCCATGTTGATCAACAAACCTATTTATCACAGCATCGCGTAAATCAGTAGGAATGGGACCTACTACGTAGTCCTGAAGACAAATGGACGCGGACACCCACTTATCTCACCAAAATGAAATATCAGCCCCATCACCAATTTCCCATACTACCTCATCCTTCATACTAATAAAAATGTTACATAGAGCCGACCAGAACGGTGAACACCCAGTCTTAGGAACTGGCAAGTTTCCAATTTGTACCTTGTACATTCCCCGTAGAAAACGAACCCATAAGGCTTCATGGTCATTTTGGAATCTCCAGCCACACTTCATAAGAATAGCATCATTCATAATTGTAGCCGATTTTAACCCAAGACCTCCCACTGTCTTGGGACTAGACAACACCTTTCAACTTAAAGCATGATGGGCTTTATGAAGGTGGGTATCACCCCAGATGAAATTCCTTTGAATTCTATCAATCTCATTGCATATATTTATGGGGAGTCTAGCATAATGCATATGAAATAAAGGAATTGTAGATAATACTGACTTGACAAGAGTGATTCTACCCTCCTGAGACAGACACTGTTGCTGCCACTCCTCCTGGTGACAGTTTTCAGATGGTAGAATTTAGTATTACGGTCCCCTCCGTTAGCCATTAATGGCGGGACTTTTGGAACCAAAGCAACTCTTCTCGCTTTAAAACATCATTTAACCGATTCTTGCATTCTAGCTCCTTCAACCCCCAGCTAGCAAAGTCATTATTCTCACGTTGTTGCTGCAACACTTCCAGCCCAAGCTCAAGGTATTCTTCAACTGGAAAATATTACCATAAACCTCCATATTCCATCGACCCAAAGGTGGTACAAAGCAAGCTAACATAATAGGAAGTTCAATGCTAGACTTCCATTGAGCTGCCATAAGATTTGGGAACTCCGAGTGGTTCATCCAATCAGCTATGAAACGAAACGGTCTAACTCGTTTTCCTTCCGAAGGACCAGCCTAGCCTTAGCAAGATAGAGTATGATCTGAATTATAGCGCGGGAGGTTAACTACATCTGCCCTAGCAAAGGCCATACGCCAGGATGCATTAGCTATAACCCAGTCAAGCTTTTTGTATACACGTGCCAGGTGGCCCCACTTTGGGCCCATCCAAGTATAATAGCTCCCCGATTGTAATACCCCAAAAAAATACGTATCTTAATTTGGTAAGATTATACCTATAGAAAGTAGGTGAATATGGGGTATCAAATAATAAGATATAATTATCTTATTTTCTAAGGAAAAATCTCTCGGAAATTAGAGAATTTAAGGGTCAAAGTGCCAAATGACCAAAATGCCCCTAAGGGACATAACTGATTTAGGAAAATTGTGAAAAATCCTAAAAGTCAGTGAAATAATTATTTGAATAAATGAGAGTATGTGATCTCTAATTAGGTAATTTATTAAGTTACAAACTTAGAGAAATTGTAGAAGAATACTCAAAAAGTAAGGAAATGACCATAATACCCTTGCGATTATGGAAAAATGCGAATAATACGTAATGCATGAAAAATCTCATGTTAAAGCAAAGGTTAAGAGGTAATGTGGTATTCTAATTAAGAAAATTACTAAGCAGTGATAACTGAGTGATTAAGTATTTATTAGCAAATTACTTAAGCACAAGTATAGAAAATTCGGAGATAATTATGTAAAGCTCCAAAATTAGTGATAAATGGCTAAAAATTAGCATAAATATATTGGTTAATTAATTGGAAAATTTGAAGGAAAATGGATGAGTTTAGGTATTTTTAAGCCTAAATGCAAGAATTGACCAATAGGAAAATGTTGTGAGAAATTATGTAAAAATAATTATTTAATTAATTAAATAATTAATTAAATAATTAATTAAAAAAAAAAGAGAAAAGGCAGAAAATAAAAGGGGAAAAACGAAATAAATAAATAAATAAAAATGAAAATGAAATAGAACCCAAGTTGGCAACTTGCACATTTTTATAATAATATAATTTAATTAAAGTAAAATATGTGAATAGTAATATTTAAATTAGGAAACGGACCCTATCTAGAGATCTAGGAATGGGATTATCAATATCAAAGTAGATTATTGATCAGTGGAATTTTATCTTCCATTAGACTCTTCCTAAGTTAATTCCGAGGCCGTTTGTGCATTTTCCTAATAAAACAAAATAGGGAAAAATGCATATAGGCATAATTTTGGAAAGAGGAAAATAAATTCTAACTCAACATTTAGGAATGGGTTTGAATTTATTTAGACATATTTGGAGTCAGTGAATTATTTCGAAGAGATTGATATCTCCGAAAACGAATTCCGACACCGACGCGTTCGGACACGTTTTTCGAGGAAACTTCAACTGGACTGCTGGAGGCCTATATGGAATCAAAATTTAGGTTAACTTGGACATTTCTACTAAGTGAGAACATGTTTTCAGAGTTGTAAATCCATAATTTTGAGATTTCTCCGAAATCACGCGAATCGGGTACCGATCGGGGAAAACGGTTATACCGGGCATAAAGTGAGCTAAGTCACCACTTTTGGGCCAATGGGGGGCTGCCACATCAGCCCTAGGGTTCGGCCAAGAGTGTGTGTGTGTGGAAGAAGTGGCTTCTTGAACAAGTTGCATTAATGGGTTATTACAACCTTGATTTTCCAAACAAAGCCCTAATTTAGCCAAACAAGTCCCTTACTTTTTCTATAAATACCCATGCCTTCTCTTGAAAATTTCACACCATTTTCCAAGCCTTTGGCCGAAAATTAGAGAGAGGAAGGAGTAGAGAGAGAAGCTCTGGGGGGAAGTTCTGCCGAAGTCTTCAACGGGTAAGTCTTTCGGTCTTTAGTTTTTAGTCTTTAGTTTAATAGTTAGTAAGGCTAGAATAGTCTTTATTTTTTATGATTTGGGTATCATATGGGAGGGCTATTTTAGTCTTTATTTTCAAGAATCATAAATGCGTCGAAGTTCTGGCGAAATTTTGGGAAGAAAATAGCCTATGTAGCGGAAGCGCCGCGAAATTCCGCCAAGTAGGGTTATAGAGGCAAAATGGTAATTTTTACCTAAAATGCCGTTATAATGTCAAATTACTAATGGAAGTGACATTATTCTCATAGGATATCTGAAACGTTGATTCTGCTGCCGTTACGCTGCCCGACGTGCCGCTGTTTCACGATTTTCCGTAAAAGTACAGTTTTCCGTAAAACGTGCTAGAAATACCGTAATCCGTCAACGAAGGTACGTTCGCGTACTGGTAACCTTAACTCTGATGTTTATTGTATGCATATGTGTATATTGTCTGTCATGCCAATTGTCTGTCATGCCTGTACTCCGATTGTACTATTGTCTGTACTCCGATTGTACTATTGCTCTGTACTTTGATGTACTATTGTCTGTACATCCGACTGTACTATTCTCCGTACATCCGACTGTACTATTGTCTATCATCCGACTGTATTGTCATTGCCATACATATCTGAATATGTATACCCTATGTCTGACCATAGTAAATGTTGCCAAAGGTCTAAGATTGTCTGTTGTACATATATGATGTATGTAATCATGAGGTTAACCGTTACCTGGGGTTCGATGCATGGACCTCAGCTCTTAACTTAGCTTCAGGGTCGGGTGGACCGAGAACCGAGGAGAGGGACAAGCAGCACGCCTAGGAGTCCCAGCTGAAGACTCCTTTCTGTCATTTCTTTTGAAACACTTCGTATCATTGTTTAAACAAAGAAAACATGTTACCATGGGTATTTTAATATATATATCAGTTACTCAATCGCTCCGGTGCACTACTCTGATCATTTTGAAATGATATTTGAAAAAAAAAAATTATACTGCTTTAGAAAAGTCGGGTTGTTACACCGATACTTTAATGTCATCAAGTTGCCATCCTAGCAGCTGGCTCTGAAACACCCGACACGGACCAACAGGGGCAGCATTACCCCCTTTTTTTTCCTTCACATCCGCTATCTCATTAAAGTCGCCCGCAACCACCCATTGATCATTTGTAGCTCCTGCAATAGTATCCAGACACCCCTAGAGAGTTTTACGTTCCTCCTCTCTAGGACTTCCATAAACAGCCGTAAAGTGGAAACCTTGATCCATAGCAACCACTTTCATATGAACATGTTGGAAGGAGTTATTTAAAATGGAAACCTGAATATCCTGAGATTTCCAAAGGATCCAGATCCCTCCGGAGAACCCCCTCGCTTCCTCCACAAAAGAACTATCGAACCCCACCTTCCTCCGCAACCTCAAACACTTCTCTCCACTAGTCCTCGTCTCAACTAGCACCAACAGACTAATATTATACTTTGAGATAAAGAGCATCAGCTGTCGCCCCAAATCAGCACTGGCTGCCCTCCTACAGTTCCATATAAGGAACGACATCATAATAACGGTGAAGAAAGGACAAAGCGAGTCGCGCACCGATTCGCTTTACCACTAAGACCCACCTTTGCTTTTGGCTTACCACTTCTTACCGATCTACCTCTTTTCCGTTTATCACCATTTACCACGGGACTCCCACTTTCCTCGGCCAAACTTCTACCACCACCATCTTTAGCAAAATTACTTTGGTCATTAATTCTACCTTGGTCAGTAATTTCCTCACTAATTAGTGAATTATGATTACTCAACATTGAATTATGAAAAAATATATTAAAAAGGAAAGAATGAAATAATCAATAATAAATTGTATTTATTGAATAATAGATCCAAACCAACTCTTTTTTTTATGAAGTGGGTATTACAAATTTTTAAGAATAAAGTTATTGATTGATTCATTGTTCACCTTTCTTTTTTAATTCAACTATGGTCTCAATAGGAAAATAGTTCTTCTCGGAGAAGAATTCGTGAGAAAAAGAGTCGTAATACACTAATACCTAATGTGTTTTAAAAGTTGGTATGGCAGATAAGTTGAATGAAATCTTAATGTATTTTTTACTTTATATGTATCTAATTGATATTATGAAAAGACCAGAATGTCCTTTTTTACTTGGAATTATGTGGATGAGGTATCGTCTGTGTGGGGTATTGTATCTTTTGCAGGGGTGAGGAAACTCATAAACCAATGAGTCTCCGTATTGATAAAGTCCTATTCCGCAAATTAAACTCCAAAAACGAAAATCATGAAATAACTGAACACTGTCTTTTCTAGTCTTTTAAAATTGAAGACACATTACTTTAAAATACTCCTTCCGGTCCTAATTATAAGAACTATTTACCAGAATTTAGAGAGATTAAGGAGAGAAGTTAAATTAGTTAATTATAATTATTTTCCGAAAATACCCCTACTTAAAATTTAGAATGACATCAAACGAGAGATTTTCCGAGAAGTGACATTAGAGAGATTTTTATTTTTATTTTTTTTGTAGGTCGAGGAGTTGCTCAGTAGGTGTTACAAAAAGTGAATATGTGCATTTTCCTTAACTGCCGTTGGAATGTAATGCCTTCAATGCTTGTGTTTATTATTGCAACCATGATTTAATACGGTTAAGAAAAAAAAATTATTGCAAAATCCTTGCGGAAAAAAATAGTTATACCTTGTTTCGAAACACTTTTAGGAAAACTTGGATTATTATTTTATTGAAATAAAATCAACGCAAATGAATTTCTTTTTCATTTATGATTTATTATATAACTTACATTATTTAGGTACTTATGACTAATTATTATTAAATTATTATTGTCTTTACTTATGATTGAGGAAGTATAAATAGGGGTATTTTAGAAAGAAATTGACAAAAGTTAAAACTTGATCTTATAATTAGGACCAAAATCAATTCCAAAAATGTATTTATATAATTAGGACTAGAGGGAGTACCATATATAGAACGTACCCTACTAATAGCAGAGAAATTAATATCTCCCATTATATTTAAGAAGAGAAAGGAATAAGTCCCTTCCAACTAAGTTTGCACGGGTACAAGGGTTTGGAATAGACAAATCTTTGATTTTACTTTAATAAATCTAACTTTTACATTTCATTACATTATATTTGTTTTATTTATTTATTTTAAAGAAAACCCAACGCTTTTTTTGGGCAGGAAAGAAGACACGAGTTTGAAAATTATTCCTCACTTTGGACCATTTTTTATACTTTTACTAAGGAAGTTGGAAAAAAATAGGACAAACATAGAAAATAGTTGTATAATAATAATTCTTAGTCGTTCACAAAAATGGATGATTGGACGACCCTCTACTAGGAAACAATGATAAGACACGAACCATTTTTGCGCCTTCACATCATAATTTATTCAACGATGGTCTCAATAGAAACTCAAATTAAAATTATGATGCCGGGAGAAAACACTATTTAAAGCATGTTTTGGATTAAACTTTTGCAACGGAAAATTCCACGACAAGTAATTTAGCTACAAAAAACAATTATATTGTTGTTAGAATCGAGACGTATATTGTACGGCTTTAAGCCCCAAAATAATCATGCATAAAAATAAAGAAAGAATGAGAGAGGGCGATAAAATACAAGGATGATATATATATATAAACCTTATGAAAGGAAATTTATTTACTTTATATTTTATTAGATTTGCTAGCAAGTAGGTTCCATTTGGTAACGATGGCAAAGCAATTGGGTGATTACTTGGAAGGAAATGGAAAAGCAAGTGAATGTTTCCTTCATGAAAAGGAAGCTTCAACCTATAAATGTGTGCCCCTTCTATATTGGGATGGACTTGGATGGTAATTAAGAAAGATAATTAGAGTGTTTTAGAAAATATATGGCATAATAATTTCCTTAATCTAATTAAATTAGGTAAATACTCACATGTCTTATATTAAGGATTGGAGGAAGTCTATACATTTACCACATAGATTGGTATGCTTTCAAAATTTTGGGTTGAACATTTCAGCAGCAAATTCATTTTCCACCTTCCTTCTTTACTCAATCTCTCAACCTAAAGACTTGAAATTAAAACATGTGTTGGCCGCAGTGGGTTGCTTTATAATTAATACTCCCTTCGGTTCTAATTATAGGATGTATTTACCTAACTTTAGAGAGATTAACGATAGTACTTAAATTAGTTAATTATATTTGTTTTCCAAAATACACTTATTTAAAATGGCATCCAATTACTTTGATTTTTTGTCATTTGTCGGATCTCTCCTACCGAGCTCTCACATAGTCTAGCGTCATTGATCTCCCTAAACAACTTTCGGTCTACTCTTGGAGGTTAGAAGTATAATTTAATAGTGATGCCGTAATTAAATATGACAAAAATTGTTCAAAGTTATTTTATAAAGAAAAAAAAAAGTAGAATTGAGGTATATGTGGCATTAATGAGTTGCAAACATTACTCACTTTATAGAATATATAGGTGGATTTTTAAATTATATTGTATTTAATTATTATTGACAAAGTATTAATAGGGGTATTTTTGGAAGAAATTGACAAAAATTAGAACTTTGTCTTATAATTAGCACCAAGATAAACCAGTACGTGAGTCTATTGGATTTGGCTTCTCTCATATACCTCTTACCATTTTTTTCCTTCCTTTTCCCTTTTCCATCATTAGATTAAAATCTCAACTTCCGTGAGTCACTTTGCTGAATCATGCTTTATTAACCACACACACACACACACACACACACACACACACACACACACACACACACACACACACACACACACACACACACACACACACACACACACACACACACACACACACACACACACACACACACACACACACACACACACACACACACACACACACACACACACACACACACACACACACACACACACACACACACACACACACACACACACACACACACACACACACACACACACACACACACACACACACACACACACACACACACACACACACACACACACACACACACACACACACACACACACACACACACACACACACACACACACACACACACACACACACACACACACACACACACACACACACAGTGGTGGACCTAGGAATTTTAATTAAGTAACGACGAATGAGCAACGACAGAAATGATGGAGGACGACTGATAGACTGCGCCAATTGAGGGAATCTCACTTGAATAGAGAACTTCCGAGGGCGAGATGCATCTGGGTGACAGAGAGACTGTGAGATGAGTTCCCCCAAGCGCACAAACAAACGCTGCAAGATGGGTAAGAATTAAGAAGGTGAGGGTCAGAGGATAGCTATGGATTCTAGAGGACCTAAGTGATACAAGGAGCCTAATTTCATTTTATATTAATTTAAGTGACTTGAGACAAAACTCCTCTCACATATTTATCTCGTATATCGTAAATCATAATTGAAAAGTTGTTTTTAAAGGCTTAAATTGCTATTCCAAACAAGCACTTATTCAAATGCAAAATTATAAACTTTTGTGTTGCATTCATTCAATTCAAGAGAGCTGAGCCTTCACTAATTGCCCACTCTCAACCCCAAACTCCACATTTCTGTATTTTGGTGAAACCATTCAAGGCGATTGATGACAGTTAATACTGCCACTACTACTCCATAATATAAATTACTTTATGTGTTGTTAATGATTTTTTTTTTTTAAAAAAATTATCCTTAGCATATTTTATAAGGAGAAGCTTGGAAGTTTAATATAATACATTGTTATGTTTTTAGATTTTCGGAGCAACATTGAGACAAAAAAAAACTTTCAGAGCAATATTGCTCTTAGGCATATACTTCTAGGGTAGATTTGCTTTTTAACTCTATTTTTGAATATAAAAGTTGAAAAAAGGTTTCATTTTCAAATAAAGTTAATGAGTTAAGTAGTTAACCTCCTTTCCTTGGTGGTAATGAGATTTTTAGAGGTGACTACATATTGAAGAGAGCACACTCCTCATAATCTGAATTTAAGGATATCTGGACAGTTTCGCACTGAATATAATTTAGGATAGTACGATTTTAATTTTTGAAGAGGAAAAATGGAATATAAAAAGACTAAGGCCCCTGAATGTGAGAATGTAACATCCCTGTTTTCCAAAAGCAGTATAAAATTTTTTCCATATAAAATCATCAGAGTAGAGCATTTGAGCGGAAGAGTAAGCGATATATATTTATAAACCGCCGTAAGTCTCATTCAGTTACAACTACGGTACAATAACCGAGTATTTCAAAAATAGATAATAACAAAAGGGAAGGCTTCCGCCGAAACATCGAAAGGAAGTCTTCACTGGGACATCTACGCGAGCCGCTTGTCTCTCTCCTCGGTCCTCTGGAGCCCGATGCTATATTAAGGGCCGAGATCCGCACCGATCTCGGTAACAGTTAACCTCATATTTACGAGACACAACATATGGACCACGACAATCATTTCAACAACAGTATATGTGCACTCATCGCCCAAAAGCATGCATACATATATCGCCCAATAGCATGTATACATATATCGCCCAAAAGCATGCGATATATCGCCCATAGCAAACATGAACATATAAACAGATATAGACATACCACGAGCTATAAGCTATCACATACAATACACCTAGCACATGCATGCATACCATAAACATCAGATTAGTGTTACAGTACACGAACGTACCTTCTTTGACGGTATTTTGGCACGTTTTATGGAAAACGGTCGTTTTGACAGAAAAATATAAACGTCCCGTTGGACAACAGAACGACAAAGAAATCGAGTTTCGATGTCCTATAGGAGTAATATCACTTTCATTAGTGATTTGACACAATAACTGACATTTTAGGTAAAAATTACCATTTTGCCCCTGATGCCCCTAATCGGCGGAATTTCGCCAGGGCTTCGCTATTTTAACTCTAATCTTCCAAAATTTTGCCAGAACTCTGACCCCATCATGATTTTCGAAATAATGACTAAAATACCCCTATCATATGATATCTAATCATACTTGGAAGATTAAAGACTAATATAGCATTTCTACTCTAACTATCGAAAGAACTACGAACGCTTAAGTACCGAAAAACTTACCTAGAGCTTCGCTGCAGAATTCCCCGGACTCGTCCTTCTCTCTACCTTCTCTCTAATTTCGAAATGAGCAAGAGCTCTTGGTGTGAAAATATGAAGAAGGGTGCATGCCTATTTATAGGCAAATACGCGAGGGCAAAACGGTCTTTTTCCAACTTTCTTCTTTCAATTGTGGCCACACATTCTAGGGTTTCTATGTGGCTAATTCTCCTCCATGCAAAATACTTGGCCAAGAGTATGGCCTTGTTGGCCTCTTCTGCTCCTTTCATTTTGCTTTATGGGATTTTACCGATAAAATCCCCTGATCGGTGTTCGAATCGTGAAATCTTGTAAAATCTTAGAAATCGGAATTACAACTTTGAAGACATTTTCTCACTTATTAGAAATGTCCGGTTAACCTAAATTTCGATTCCATATAGGGCATTTCGTGTTCACCAAGTTTCTCGAAAACGTGTCCGTACGGTCCTAAGCATTTAAACGCGTTTCTAATCACCAATCTCTAGAGAGAAATTCACTGATTCCAAATATGTCCATGAAAATTCCCAATTCTTTTCCAAATGTCACAACATAACCTTTTCGTCCTCTTGGCTATCTGGCATTTTCTCAGGATTTCCCTATTTCGTCTTATTAGGAAAAAGCACAAACGGCTTCAGAATTAACTTCCGTAAGTGTCTAACGGAAGATAAAAACTCACTGATCAATATTTTATCCTGACTTTGACATTCCCATTCCTGGATCTCCAGATAGGATCCGTTTCCTAATTTCTTATTTACTATTCATCATATTTCACTTTAATTAATTATATTAATAAAATAATTGCAACTTGCAAACTTTATTATTATTATCTTTATATTTTTTTTCCTTTTTTTTCTGCCTTTTTTTTTTATTTCGTTTTTTTTTCAATTAATTATTTAATTATTTTTTACATAATTTTTTACAAAATTCTCCTATTGGTCCATTCTTGCATTTAGGCTTAAAAATACCTAAATTCAACTATTTTTCTCCAAAATTTCCAAGTAATTAGTAAATATACTTTTACTAATTTTCAACCCAAAAACCACTAATTTTAGGGTTTTAAATAATTATTCCTAAATTTCCTTTGCTTATGCTTAAGTAATTAGCAAGAATTACCTAATTACTTAATTATCACTTGTTGATAATTTTCTTAATTAGAATATCTTATTACCTCATAACACTTGCATTGACATTTGTGTTTCCATGTCTCTTTCATTATACTAGAATTTGTGAGGGTATTTTGGTCATTTACCACTTTTTGAGCATTCTTCTACAATTTCTCCAAGTTTGTAACTTAATAAATTACCTAAATTAGGGACAATATCCTTCCCTATTTCAAATAGATTTTTACTTGCTTCTTTTATAGCTTTCACAGGGTATTTATAACCCATAATGTGTTTAGGGACCTATTTGCAAATCTTCAAACGTTTTAGGGACCTAATTGCAAACTATCTAATTTCAAGGGAAATTACCCTAACAACAAGGTAAACTCAATACAAGGTGTTTGAGACCTCATATTCACCTATTTTCAATAGGTATATTTCCCAATTTTTGATATTTACCCTAAGTCAGATTTTAGGGTATTACAGAGAAGGTAGTGAAGTTGGGCTTCCCTTTTGTGATGCAGATGTACGTAATAAAAGCACATAGAGATAGAGCCTTGTACCCAAAAAAAAAAGTAAACACACATACAGAGGCATATCACATATTTATTTACATGAATCTTAGGGGGGACGGGGGCCACCCCTAGCCCCCCTGGTCCGCCCTTGTATATAAATACATACATATGTATGTAGATATGTACGTATGTATGTAGAGAAACATACATACATAGATATATATCTTGATAGAGTTACTTAGATGTTATCAGAGGAACAAGTCATGCTCATATAGCTCATCAGAATATTTTTCTTGAGACTAGGTATAACATCCCATTTTCAAAAGCAGTATAATTTTTTTTCCATCAAAACATCAGAGTAGAGCATCGGAGCGTAAGAGTAACTGATATATATTCAAAATAACAACTGGTGTATGTCTGACAAAACATCGTAGCGGTACATTAACCCGAGTGTTATCAAAAGTATATACATCACAAAAAGAAATCTCCTGTCGGGTCTCTAGCCGTGCTGCTTTCCCTTCTCTTCCGCCTTCGGTTCTCCCGATCCTAACGCTATGTTAAGAGCTGAGGTCCAATGCACCGGACCTCAGGTAACGGTTAACCTCATGCTTACATATACAATATATGCATTACAGACACTCACCACATTAACAGTATAATAGCACACAACCCAATGCAAATGTGTTGCTCCCAGCATGTAGATATATCGCTCCAAGTATTACAGATGTATCGCTCCCAACATTACAGATGTATCGCTCCCAGAATTACAGATGTATCGCTCCCAGCATTACAGATGTATTGCTCCCAGCATGCATACAATTATCCTCTAACACCTATATGCACTCAACAATCAACAATCATACCATCTATACGCATACAATACACATAATACATACACGCATACAATAACCATAAGAGTTAGCGTTACAGTACGCGAACGTACCTTCGTTGACGGAATATCGGTACAACAGTTGGTCAGAACGTAATCACAGGTATCCTATAAGGACAATAGCGTATTTGTTACTAATCAATTATCATAACAGTCATTTTAGTCAAAAATGACCATTTTACCCCTGACCCCACTAATCGACGGAATTTCGCCAGAACTTCGTTACTTTGACTCTAATCTTCCAAAATTTTGCCATATCTCTAACTCCAACATGATTTTCAAAATTAATACCTTAGTTACCCCTAAAACATGATATCTAATCATACTTGGAAGATTAAAGATCAAAACAACATCTACTCTAGAATTTCAAGAACTACCGAACTAAAAACTAAGAACCGAAGAACTTACCCTCGAAGAACTTCGCTACAACTTTCTCCAAAGCTTCTCCTTCTCTCTATTTTCGAAATTACTCTTGTGATTTGGTGTGAGAATTTCAAATGGTGGAATTGCCTATTTATAGAGAAATTCTAGGACTCATTTGGTATAACAATTTCCCCTTATTCATTCTTGGCCATCCATTTGACAACTTAGCTAGCAAGTTTTCTCCTCTATTTTCATCCACAAAAACCGCCCCCCTATGTCATTCTTCCAAGCAATGAAGTCATCCCAATGATGTCACTCCCTTGCTTTATGCATTTTACCCGATAAAATTCCCTGTTCAGTGTTCTAATCGCGTAATCTTAACAAATCTCAAAAATTCCTCGATGTCACCTTGGAGATATATTCTTTCTCTTGAGAAATATTTGGATTAATAAAATTTATGATTCCATTCAGGGTATTTCGAAGCCTGCTGAACATTTTCGGACAAACGCCGTCGGTTACAGAAATGACTTCAGGTAATGTCATCTTCGGGACAAAAATCCACTGATTCATAATATGTCCAGATGTTTTCTACTTAATCCAAGGATTTCAAGATAGGATTTAATTTCTATCGGTTCTCATTTATCCTATATGCTTCTTCACAAACATCTTTCTACTTTTTCAACAACTTCTTCACTAAGTTTTCTATTTAATTTCACTCAATTTTCCTTCTCCTTTTCTTCTTATTTTCGAATTTATGGCCATCTTTTTGACAAAAGATGTTGCTTCCCTTTGACTTTTCAACTCTTTTATTAATCACTTAATTTATGCTTTAATTATATAATTAAGCAATTATCTCATTGGTTAATCCTATGTTAGTCAATTAAGCTTTAGAGATTAAGTGTAATTCACCTTATATACTTTTAATTATGCCAAATTAATTAGCAACACTCTTTATGCTAATCATAATCCTCTCTTGGTCATTAATCCCAAATTAGGGGTTGTTCACCATTATCTTTGATCATTTCCCTTGATCCATGCTTAAACAATTAGTCAATAATTATTTATTTAATCACTTACTAATTGTTGATAATTTTCTTAATTAAGAATAATCATTATCTCACAACTATTTTACTGACATTGGTATTTTATGCTCCATATAAAATATTAAAAATCATTGGACAACTTATGTCCCCTAAAATAATATTTAATTTTGCCTTATTATTTTCCAAGGAAAATAATCCCAAAAATTCCCTAAATTAGAGACAACATACTTTCCTATTTTTAATAATTATTTAATTGCCTCTCACGATTTATCATAGTATTTTATGACTCATAGATCACCTAGGGTTCGCTTGGCACTTTATCCCTTCTATTTTCCATAGATTTTGCCCTAGAAATAATACCTAATTTTGAGATCACATATTCACCTATTTCCAATAGGTATATTTACTAAATTATGATACTTATCATATGTGTGATTTTAATGGTATTATACTAGGGAGCTTCGTACCAAGTTTAATATTGCAAGTCTGAACAAATGTTATGTATTGTACCATCCTCATCCGGTAAAAAAGAACAAATAAACTGGGATATGATGCACATGCAAGTCTCCGCTCCATCAGAGAAGCATTTTGCCATTGCAATATACTCTCCCTTGTAATTTATTTTCAAGAAAGTATGCAATGATTAAAACATAAAAGCATAGTAAGTAAAACTCACCATCTGATGACATAGAATGATAAAAACTTTAGAAGCAGGCAGAACGGAATTTCTATTTCTCTATTCTACGTAACAGATCTAAATCTTATAAACAACCAAAATTTTCAAAGGTTTTATGGGTATAGTTCCACCAAAATTGATAAGACAAAGTAAATCTAGAATGTAAAAGTGAGAATTTCATAACAATGCTATTCAACATACATGTCACACATAGACATGAGGCTCTCTACATAAAAGAATCGTCCCAATATATCACAGGTAGATAAAGATAAAGAGGTGAGGAACTTCGTAAATTCATTATTAGTAGTGACATTGAACAGAACTCCCGAGTTATCAGTAATGCACAACTTCCCTCTTCCATTCCTGCAAAACCGTTCTGGAAAGACAGCTGAAGTTGATCTACGTTTCTTAGTCCAACCCCAGCTCTTCCCATATGCACAACTTCCCTCTTCCAACATCCATAACTCACAGATATATGTGTGCGCACGGTGATGCATAGCAACTTTGTTATCGTATACATCAAGAACACTTTCATGAATACGAGCAATAGTGGTTGAGGAAGGCATTGGTATCAATGTAAAAACTTCCATTGCCAAGTCGAATGAAACTATCAAACCACGACGCTCGTCAACCTCCCATCCTAACCAAAAAATAGCCCCATTAACAGTGACAGGCTTAGATTTAATTCTCACCTTCCGTTTAACACTAAATTCTACTTCTTTCCATGATCCTGTTCTTAATGAAAACACCTCCACCCGTTCAACATCAACGATAAAGGGTAAAGTGATTTGGTTATGATTAATCCAAATCCTATGAATTGTAGTCCCATGAATTCTCACTATCTTGTAATCCCTAACTACAAGACTATACCCAAATCCGAAAAAGTGATAATAAATGTCAGTGTCATCATCATACTTTGTTGATAAGGGTACTCGCCTTTCCTCTCTAGTCGCTGGGTTCAGCAAAAAAAGCGAAGGAGGATGATCAGGTATAGAATGACCAAGTTTCACACAAAGCAAGCCGTTGCTCGAACCAATGAGGGCAGTAACAGGCCTTACGGAATCCATGGCGGGTAATCTCTCAACTTCCACAGTTTCCTTCTCAAAACGAAGCAAACATAGGAGCGAAGATTCATCGTTGCGATAGGATACATGACAGATAAGAAGACGGTAGTTGTGAGGAGAGTAGTGGTAGTGCTCGGTGATGAAAGATCGGGATTTCAAGAGATTTCTCCAATCTTTACCCACAGTTCGAAATCGAAGGAGTGATTTAACACGAAGCCTTTTGAGAATGTTGGTGATGATCTCTGGGGGCAGATAGGGATTCTCCATCTTGTTGTCGGCAAGAATTAAGGTCAATGGAGAAAAGGAGACGACGGGGGATTTCACCATGTCGATGATGAACTTCAGGGGCAGACAGGGCTTGTCGTACCAGTAGCCATCTTCGTGCCGTACGGAGTTAGGGTCAATGAAGAGGAGGAGACGATTAGTTGTTTTGTGTATCTATATACACGCGCGGATTGGTTCGATTTAGATCATTTGGTAACAAATCTGATGTAATTTAATTGTTTCCATTATCTGAGAGATTTAGATGATTTGGTAAGATTTATTTAATCAAATATATATTTGACAAATCCCAATTTTATATATTTTATTCTGCCTTATTTATTTATTTTGGAGACTATTTTAGGCTAATTTAGAATTATTAGATAACGCCAATTTTAGGAAATAATATAAATCTAAATTAATTATGAAATTATTGGGCTTAAATTATTAATATTCTTATTACTATCTTGTGATTGAATAATATTTCTAAATATATTATAGATCACGATTTTATTTAATTCTTGCAGGACAAGGAAAACATGTTAAAAGATTTTATGATACATAATTGACCTTGAAAACTAAAAGAAGATCTAATGGTGGAATTTTATTGGGTTTTTTAAATTTTAATGGGCTCAAGTTGGTACCAAAACTCTCTCTCCTACTTCTTTAATTAACCTAACCTAAGTGTCCTGCCCTTAAATTGTAGGTGAGCAAAACCCCCTTTCCTAAAATTCTTATATCAAAAAAAGGGGGGAAAAAGCCCTAACCGCCACAAGATTTTGGACGCTCTCTTGGAGAGCAACGCACACACAATTCCTTTTGTCATTCATTCTCGCGGACCCCACCATCCATATAACCAATTCCCTTCATTCTCCTTGACACGCACGGACTGGTGAGTTCGTTGGCACATTCGTCATGCTAGGGACTTGTTTGGCTCTTGGAGAAATGAGGATAGCCATGGGAGCTTAAGCTCTCTTTTCACAGTCAATTTGGGAAGAGTATGGAATAAGCTAAAGCCTAGGACTTGCATCTGAAGACTATAAGGGAGTGTCTTTCCTTTTATCAACTTATTCAATACTTAAGATTATTTATGTAATACCCTAAAAATTCTCACTTATTATAAGTGTCATATTTTGACAAATAATACCGGGTAAAAATAGGTGAATATGTGGTCTCAAACTTTAGAAGCTTATTGATTATTATTTTAAGTAATTTCTTTTTGAGATTAAATAAACTAGAGATTAAATATTCTAATTTCTTTTAGGGATCATAAAACACCATAAAATTATCATAATTAAGTATAATCTTAATTTAATCATAAGAGACAATAAAATGACATGGAAGTACTTATTCCAATTAAAGGAAATTATCAACAACTAATGGGCAATTAAGTTTGCAAACATTAAAATATTTATGTTAATTTTCGTAATTAATTAATAATTAAATTAAAAAGGCATAGTTAAGAAATGTATGAGATTAATTAGTGATCAAAGGCTAATAAAAAACCCGAGATTAGCATAAGGGGGATTTCTAATGATCATACTTAATATAATAACCGATCATACTTTGACAATTAAGCATAATAACATCTAAAACACTATCTTAGAGATATTAACCAAGATTAATTTATTCTTCCCTAGGTGATATGAGTGGGACGAAATTCATGTAGCAAAAAGGGGAGGGAAATTGTTTATTATTAAACAAACAACACATAGGATATTTTGTGAGATAATGGAAAAGCAATTCAAGAGTGCATGGAGGAGGGGAGGCCACGATTCAAGCAAGATTGGGCAAGAAGAAAAGCTACACAAAATCTAGATATTATAGGTTTGTTATGTTATAATATAAATATTATGATAATCTAGATATTATAGGTTTGTTGTGTAAAAATCTAGATATTGTAGATTTATTGTATTTTAATCAAGAGGAAAATCAAGAAGTGGCAATTAGGGAATACTTTGTTGAACCCTGCTGCTTTAACTAGATAGATATTATGTGAGGAACAAGTCCAGATCATATAGCTCATCAGGACATTTTTGCTGAGATTAGGAAGCTTTGTACTAAGTTTAATGTTGCAAATTAAGTCTAAACAAATGTTAATGTATAGTACCATCTTCATCCCGAAAAAGAACAAATAAATGAGGACAGAATGCACATGCAAGTATCCTCTCCATCAAAGTAGCAGTTTGCCATTACAATATGCTCTCTCTTGAAATTTTTATGCCAAAAACAAAAAAAAAAAACAAAACGGTGTGCGATGATTATAAAATAAAAGAAAATCATAGTACTTAACACTCAATATCTAATGATAAAAAGTTAGAGGCGGATAGAACTGAGTTTCTCTATTCTACCTAATTTTTTAAGACAAAGTAAATCTATAATGTAAGAGTGAGAATTTCATAGCAATGCTATTCAACATATGTGTCGCACATAGGCACGAGGCTCATGAAAGAATCTTCCACCCCTATCTCGGGCAGATAAAGAGGTGGGGAACTTCAATTCATTATCAGTGATGAGAGTGAACAAAAAAGCCGTGTCAAAGTTGTCGCACACTATTTCATTCTTCCAAAAGCATATTCATGGGCATAGTAAAATTCCGGTGCATGGTTTTGATTAATGATAGCAACTTATTTGTTCTCGAACACAACAAGCAAAATTAGATAAATAGGAGGAATAGAGGTTCAAGAAGGTAATGTTATTAATGTAAAAACTTCCGTTGCCAAGTCAAATGAAATTATAATATCAGGACCTTATGCACCCTCCCATCCCAACCAAAATATCCATTAACAGTGACTTTTGAGAAAGTCTTATCCTTCATATAACTCCAAATATTACTTATTTCCTGGATCCCGTTCTTCATGAAAACACTTCCACTCGGTCAACATAGATGTTGTCTCCACTAAGAATTGTCACATCCCTGGCTACAGTATAAATCTCTCTTGTTAAGTAAGGTGTCACTATGTTATTGGATTAGAGTTTGGTGTCACATCTTAACTCATTAATCGCTAGGTTTGAGAGCAAGAGGTTATTATTATCATTCTCTTGTTCCACAAAAAGAAAGTCATTCCAAGAACCAACGATTGTCTAACCATATTCGAATAGACAGATCGAGTTTGTGCTTAGGGCTTCAATGGTTTCCATCTTGGGAACAAGCAAACGTATGGACGGCTCCCTATAGTTGTAATTGTATGCATGAAAGAGAAGAAGAGGGTTTTCACAAAGAGAGTGGTGGAGATGTATATTGATGAAACATTGGGTCTTGAAGAGCTTTTTCCAATCCTTACGTACGTGTCAAAATCAAGAAATGGTTTTGACATGAAGCCTTTTAAGAATGTTGGTGATAATCTTTACTGACCCTCACTAAATTGAATTTGAATTGTGTAAAAGCAAGCGCTTACACTTGCATTGTATCAGAGGTTAAGGTAAGGCTTAAGACATATTTGGTATCAGAGCCTGAGGCTTTACATGGTTTAAGAAAGGTGTCGCCCTGTAACAGAGCTAAATAGAGAAATAGCATCTTTAGTTGATACTATTTTCAATGTAAACACTTGAGTCGATATTTCAAATGAAATGAATATAGGTAAATAATTCCAGTATCCCCACCAAAAGATAGCTCAATCATTATTCCAACCATTATATCTGAGCCTGAGGTATTACATGATTTAAGTAAGGTACTCCCTCCGGTCCTAATTCTAAGAGCAAATTACCAGAGTTTGGAGGGAGTAAGGAAGTTAAATTAGTTAATTATGTTTATTTTCCTAAAATACCCTTACCCAAAATTTAAAATGACATTAAGGCAACTTATTTTTGTGACATGATCTCGGCATCTAGCCGTTTATAAAATTTATAAAATGTGATTTTAACCTTTTCACACTAACACTCAGCGACATGAACAAAAATGATAACTCATTTATAAATACACTTATTATATAAAAGCTAAATTAATTATGAGTATATAAATATAATTTATATATTGAACAAAACCTTTTACAATTATTATTTTATATAAAAAAGTATAATTTAGGTGTATATGACATTAATGAGTTGCAAACAATATTTACTTTATAAAATATATAGATGTATTATTAAATTATTATTGTCTTTAATTATTTTTGAAAAAGTATAAATAGGGATATTATAGGAAAATTTGACAAAAGTTAAAACTTGCTATTATAATTAGGACCAAAACCAACTCCAAAATTTACTCCTATAATGAGGACCAGAGGGAGTGTAACATCCCATTTTCTAAAGCGGAAATTTTTTTTTTTTTTGCAATCAATCAGAGTCGAGCAATGGAGCGTAAGAGTAACTGATCATAACAAAACATGAAACATAGTGTAATATTGTATTGACATTACAGTGATCCTAAGGTTCGGAAAATAATCGACAGATGTAACATAAGCATGAAGCAATTATGTAAGGTCCTACACAACAACATTGTGACACGCACAGACATAAGCATAAAGCGTATGTAAAGTCCTACACATATATAGCTCTGCACATTACTCGTGCCACGAACACGTGTCCTCGCCGCTAGGAAAACTCAAAGCGGTATTATCATGTCTTATAACCCGTACAAGGCTGTATGTAAAGCGGCGACCCTAAGCAGAGCCCCGATATATGAACGTATCTATGACATATCTGTACATGAGAACTATAGGATTAGTGTTACAGTACGCGTCCGTACCTTCGTTGATGTACGTGGATGTTTCATGAAATCGTACTTTCGACGGAAACCGGTTTGTCCGACAATGCACGTTGGACAACAGAACGGCAACAAATTAGGATTTCGGATATCCTATGAGAATAATGTCACTTCCATTAGTAATTTGACATTATAACGGCATTTTAGGTAAAAATTACCATTTTGCCCTATACCCCTACTTGGCGGAATTTCGCCACGCTCGCTACGTAGGCTATTTTCTTCCCAAAATTTCGCGAACTTCGACGCATTTATGATTTTCGAAAATAAAGACTAAAATAGCCCTCCCATATGATACCCAATCATACTCAAAATTTAAAGGCTATTACTACCCCTAACCTTTAAAAGAGCTATAAAACTACAACTTTTCAGCGACTCGATCCCTACTATGTTTACACCTCTGCATATTTTTCAACGCAAACAAGGCTCTAAAACATTTGTAGGAATCTTGTCACCTACTTTCTAAATCTAACTAACAATTCTACTAACTACTAAACTAAAAACTAAAGACCGAAAGACTTACCCGTTGAAGACTTTCCTGACAATTCTACAGAGCTTTTGCACAATTCCCCAGAGCTCCTTTCTCTTCTTTCTCAACCAAAAATTTCGGCCAAGAGAAGGAAGAAAAGGTGTGAGAATTGTGAAGGAGGGGGTATTTATAGGAAAAAACAAGGGCCTTGTTTGGCAAATTAGGGCTTTGTTTGGAATTTTGGGTTATAAAAACCCATTTTCCCCGATCGGTACCCGATTCGCGTGATTTCGGAGAATTCACAAAATTCTGGCATGTGTTCTCACTTAGTAGAAATGTCCAAGTTAACCTAAATTTTGATTCCATATAGGTCTCCAACAGTCCAGTTGAAGTTCCTCGAAAAACGTGTCCGAACGCTTCCGGTGTCGTAATTCGTTTTCGGAGATATCAATCTCTTCGAAATAATTCACTGATTCCAAATATGTTAAAATAAATTCAAACCCATTCCTAAATGTTGAGTTAGAATTTATTTTCCTCTTTTCCAAAATTATGCCTATATGCATTTTTCCCTATTTTGTTTTATTAGGAAAAAGCACAAACGGCCTCGGAATTAACTTCCGGAAGAGGTCACTTAAAGGTAAAAACTCACTGATCAATATTTTACCTTGACCTTGGGATTCCTATTCCTAGATCTCTAGATAGGATCCGTTTCCTAATTTTTAATTTACTATTCACCAAATTTTACTTTAATTAATTATATTAATAAAATAATAAGCAACTTGGCCACTTGCTTCTTCTAATTCATTTTTCATTTTCTTTTCCTTTTATTTGGCCCAAATTTCGGATGCCCTCTTTAATTATTTAATAAACATTTATTTTTTTATTTATTTAATTATTTAATGATTTATTTAATTAATTTTTCCAAAAATTTCACAAAAATCCCTAATTGGTCCATTCTTGTATTTAGGCCTAAAAATACCTAAACTCAACTATTTTTCATAAAATTTCCAATTAATTAGTAAATACATATTTACTAATTTTAAAACAAAAACCACCAATTTTAGGGTTTCATATAATTACTTGTGAATTTCCTTCACTTATGCTTAAGTAATTAGCCCAATATTACTTAATT
Organism: Acacia pycnantha; assembly: GCA_025563575.1. Taxonomy (NCBI): domain Eukaryota; kingdom Viridiplantae; phylum Streptophyta; class Magnoliopsida; order Fabales; family Fabaceae; genus Acacia; species Acacia pycnantha. The sequence goes on along the minus strand of JAMWYP010000003.1, from coordinate 6,327,536 downwards.
ACTTAATTATCATCACTTGATAATTTTCTTAATTACAATGTCTCATTATCTTCATATTATTGCATTAACCTTAGTATTTCCATGCCTCTTACATTATTCTATAATTTGTAAGGGTATTTTGGTCTTTTATTACTTTTGGCACATTCTCGTACAATTTCTCCAATTTCATAATTTATTAAATTACCGTAATTAGAGATATTATACTCTCCTAATTCACCTGGTCATTTTATTGCCTTTTGGTATTTTTCCATAATTTCCTAAGTTGATTACCCTTTACGGGGGTATTTTAGTCATTTTGGCACTTTGGCCCTTAAACTCCCTAATTTCTTGCAGAAATTCTACTTAGAAAATAGACTGTAATTATACAAGATCGGAGATTGAAATTTCACTTATCAGAAATATCCAACTTTTATTTATAATATTCCAGATAATAAAATCCGGGTATTACATTTCTCCCCCCCTTAAACAAAATTTCGCCCTCGAAATTTAATCTATCCTAACTAAACTTCGGGCCATGAACTCTGGGTACTTCTCTTCCATGTCTTTCTCGGTCTCCCAAGTCGCTTCTTCGGGTGACAAACCCTTCCGCACCACCTTCACAATCAAAATAGTCTTGTTTCAAGCCGTTTCTCTTTGTGATCGATGATCCGCTCGGCTCGACTATGAAGGTATTATCATGCCGTACTTCAACGTCCTCGTATTCGATGACATGATCACGGTCTGGTTGATATTTCTTCAATTGCGACACGTGGAAAACGTCGTGGAGATTACTCAGGTTCGGGGGTAAGGCTATCTGATAAGCTACTTCTCCGCGCTTAGCCAAAATTTCGAATGGTCCCACATACCGTGGACTCAGTTTCTTCCTCTTAAGCGTTCTGCCGACACCATTCCGCCCATACAATGCCTTGAACGGGGCCATTTGTATACTAGCATGATAACTGTTGTTATATGCAAACTCGCCTAGCGAAAGATGTTGATCCCAACTTCCTTTGAAATCCAGGGCACATGCTCGCAAAGATATCCTCCAAATACGAATCGTCCTTTCGATTGACTGTCGGTTGAGGGTGATAAGCCGAACCGAACCTCGCCTTAGTCCCCATACCTTCGTGTAACGCTTGCCAGAAACGGGATTTGAAACGCGTGTCCCGATCAGAGACAATGCTCTTAGGAATACCATGCAATCTCACTATCTCTTTGATATAAATCCCTGCCAATCGTTCCAGAGAATAGTGGATACTGATGGGAATAAAGTGTGCTGACTTGGTTAATCTGTCAACAACTACCCAAATCGTATCATGATTCCCGATTTTGGGCAGACCTACCACAAAATCCATGGTTATGTTCTCCGGTACATCTTGACCATGCCTGGATGTAGAGTATATCTACTCTTGTGAGCCTCATCCATTATCTTCCGCCTTAATTCATTAACTGGCGGTACATAGATTCGCTTCTTGTACCTGACCAATCCACTAGGTGATAGGTCATGGTCTTGGGTCTCACCTCGAGAGATCTTCTCACGTATCTCTTTGCCCAATCATCTTGCTGCTGAGCTTTCTCAACTTCATCTCTCGATCATACTCCCTTGACTAACAAGAAGAGTTGCAAGATAGGCATCACCGGTGCATGAAGACCCATGCGGACTTGATTGGATAGATTCGGATCTCGAAATCTTCCAAGAATTTCGCTCTTGTATCATCATATATGCCACCCGCACCGTCTTCCCGCTAAGAGCATCAAGAACAACGTTTGCTTTTCCCGGATGATACTTGATCTCCGTGCTATAATCTTTGATCAACTCCATCCAACGACGCTTGTCTCATGTTGAGTTCTCGTTGATCGAACAAGTATTTCAAACTTTTGTGATCACAATACACTTCTACGGTTACACCGTACAAGTAATGCCTCCACATCTTCAAAGCGAACACGATAGCCGCCACTCTAGATCGTGTGTAGGATAGTTTAACTCGTGAGGCTTCACCGACGAGAGGCATAAGCCACCACTCGCCTGTTGCATCGGGACACATCCCAACCCTTGCCCACCGGCATCACTGTAAACAACATACTTTTCATCTGGATCCGGGATGATTAACACGGTGCCGTAGTCAATTTCTCTCTCGGTTTAAAAGCTCTCCTCACGCTCATCTCCCCATAAAAAGGGTTGATTCTTCCTCGTAAGCTTTGTCAATGGAAGGGCTAGACGCGAGAAATCCCATATGAATCTGCGGTAGTATCCCGCTGCACCAAGAAAACTACGGATCTCCGTCACGCCTCGGCCGTTTCCACCCGTAACCGCATCTACCTTGCTTGGATCAACCGCAACTCCGTCGCTAGATATAACATGGCCCAGAAATTTCACTTCCGGCAGCCAAAATTCGCATTTGCTCAGTTTAGCATAGAGTTGCTTCTCCCTGAGTATGCTTAACACCTTTCGCAGATGTTCTTCGTGCTCTTCTTTGCTCTTGGAATAGATGAGAATGTCATCAATAAACACTACCACAAACTGGTCTAGGTGTTGTCGGAAGATACGGTTCATGTAATCCATGAATACCGCAGGTGCATTTGTTAATCCGAAGGGCATCACAAGAAATTCATAATGCCCGTACACGGTCCTGAAAGTCGTCTTGGAAATATCACCATCTTTAACTCGCAATCGATGATATCCCGAACGCAGATCAATTTTGGAGAAGACAGTGGAACCGGATAACCGATCCAAAAGATCATCAATCCGGGAAGTGGGTACTTGTTTTTGACCGTTACTTTGTTCAATTCACGGTAGTCAATGCGAGTCGGAAGCTTCCATCTTTCTTCTTTACAAATAGCACCGGGCTCCCCACGGTGATACACTCGGGTCGAATGAACCCCTTCTTCAAAAGCTCTTCTAGTTGCTTCTTCAACTCCTGCATCTCGTTAGGAGCCATACGATACGGCGCCTTTGATATTGACCCTGTACCAGGCATCAAATCAATATTGAACTCCACTTCTCGGATAGGAGGTAACTCGGTGAGATCCTCCGGAAATACATTAGAAAATTCATTCACCACAGGGATATCCTGGAGTGAAAGGTCAGCTTCTGCTTTGACTGAAAAGAATACCATGAAAGCATGACATCCTTGCTTCACGCACCGATCAGCTTCTGTAGCGGAGAGAAAGTTCATGCTCACTTCAACCTTATCTCCGGCAAATGATATCTCCTTCTTGCCACAGTCGATCATTGCACCGTTAACCGTTAGCCAATTTAGACCGAGTATAACGTCGATGCCGTGAAGAGGTAGACGGATAAGGTCCACTTTAGAAACTCGTCCATCCACGTTAGCAGTACAATTCATACATGCATCAGAAGCTAAGGATTTTACACCAAGCGGTGTAGATACTACAAGGTCAAAAGGTAAACTACAGGCATGCATTCCTAGGCGACTTGCACAATCATAAGAAATGAAAGAATGACTGGCTCCCGAATCATACAATGCCTCAAGTAGATTTCCGTTAAGGTAAATAGTACCTTGGACCATCTCCAGGGACTGTCTGGCCTCTGTGTTCGTTAGTGCAAAGATGCGGCTCGTGCTCGAGGTCTCGCCTCTCAATCTTCTCGCACACTCTCTGCTATAGTGTCCGGCTTATGACATCGAAGCATATCTGCTTCCCTTCACGCTTCACGCCCGGGTGATGCTTCTTGCACTTGGGGCATGTTTGTGATCCCTACGCTGGGATAGTTCTCGTTGCCCGACTTGGTATGGCCTTTATTTCCACCACGGGGATTACTCTGTGGCGCCTTCCTCTTTGTGAAGAGTTATCGTGGTTGGATCCACCTCGACCAGCGTTGTTGTTGTTGAAGTTCCTTGATCTCTGGAAGCCTCTGAGATTGCGCTCAGTCATCCGACAAGTTTCCACTGCGCTTGTCAAGTTCGGAATCGCTGGGACATGAGCCTTTCACCAATTTCATATTTAAGCCCATGAATTAGTATATTCACCATACTTGCTTTCATCGTTGCCCCTTCGAAGATGTGCGAGTATCGGGACAAAGTTGGTGAACCGGGCGTAGTAATCGTCGAAAGATTCCTCCTGTCCTTGTCGGATATGGAGAAATTCCGACTCCTTGTTCATTTTCACCGAAGGAGGAAATATTGCTCATGAAATTTCTCCGAAATTTCCCCATGTCACGGGACAGTCATTGGTCCGTAGGGTTTCGCCGTGACTTCCCACCAACGGTCGGCATCTCCTTCAAGTTGGTAAATCGCTAGTTGGGCTTTGCGATTCTCAGGGCAGTCAATCACCCTGAATACTTTCTCTAGTCTCTTCAGCCAATCCTCCGCCAAGTCCAGCTTCCCTCGAAAAGTTGGCGGCTTCAGCTTACAAAACTGATTAACCCAATACTGGGTATTCATTTCCCTTCTTCCTCGTCGTGGAGGTGATTGTGATCTATCAGATTCCTCAGCATTTTCCTCATGGTCTTCCTCACGTTGATTGTCATTGTCCTCCTCTTCTTCTTCTTCTTCATTCTCCTCATTTTCCTCATTGTTATGCTCTTCCTCTTCGTGTTGACGTGCGTCCAATTGTCTTTGGGCTTCCTCATCCTGTTGATGTTGTCTTGCTAACAGAGCATCAATGAGAGCCCTCTGCTCTTGGAGAGTTCTCCTCAGTTCTTGTACTTCGTTTTGTTCCGGCTGATTTGGTATAGCATTTTGCTCGGGTATTACGTCCCTTTGAGGCTGCCTGCCTCCGCCTCGACCTCGCACCTCTTATGATGGCCATGTTTTAACTTTTCCTTTATATCAAATAACGGATAAGTGTTAGAACAATAACACAACACATGGCATCAAGTCATATATATTTTCATATTAGATGTAATGTACATGCTAACGTATATTACATCATCCAACTGGTTTATGACCAGTGGTTATATCGTATATCCCCATGTTGTCGTCATCAGATGAATGATCTGAGCCAACAGTTTTCTCTGGTTCTAAGGGCATACTAGCCATTGACTCTACCCTAAGTCAGGATCATATTTCGGTTTGGGGTCATTAGAAATATCAGGGTTTCGTCTTTGTCCCGCCGTCTCTGGAATTACGGATCTACGTGTGTTACGTCCTATTATTACGGTATAGAAGATCTACGACTTTTTTGTTTCTGTCCATCACTACCTATTACACTAGTGTCATATCAGTACTCATTGTCAAAAAGTGCTCAAAGTCAAAAGACTTAAGAATCTAACTCCGTTATCCGAACAGAATGGCCAGGTAAGTGTCTACCATGGGGGCCTCACCGGGTTAGCAAGGATCGATTGGCACACCCACGTAGACTAGCCTTGCCTTCGGCACCAAACCGTTCGTGGTAACATAGTTAAACACTTGCCAGAAAGATTGCTCTGATACCATAAAGTGTAACATCCCATTTTCTAAAGCGGAAATTTTTTTTTTTTTGCAATCAATCAGAGTCGAGCAATGGAGCGTAAGAGTAATCGATCATAACAAAACATGAAACATAGTGTAATATTGTATTGACATTACAGTGATCCTAAGGTTCGGAAAATAATCGACGAAAGGAAAAGAAAGCGATAAGATAAAGATGACTTCTTCCGCAAGTCACTCCTGCCGCTTTCCCGGACATCAATTCGCGGTCCTCCGCACTGAAGCTACAAATGAGATTCAATTCACCGCATTGAATCTCGGGTAACGATTAACCTTATGCTCAAATAAAACAGTATATAGACAATAGATATTCATGACATAACAAAGAACATCTCATCGAAGTGTGACACGCATGTAACATAAGCATGAAGCAATTATGTAAGGTCCTACACAACAACATTGTGACACGAGACGGGACATAAGCATAAAGCGGTATGTAAAGTCCTACACATATATAGCTCGCACATTACTCTGTGCCACGAACACGTGTCCTCAGCGCTAGGAAAACTCAAAGCGGTATTATCATGTCTTATAACCCGTACAAGGCTGTATGTAAAGCGGCGACCCTAAGCAGAGCCCCGATATATGAACGTATCTATGACATATCTGTACATGAGAACTATAGGATTAGTGTTACAGTACGCGTCCGTACCTTCGTTGATGTACGTGGATGTTTCTGGCGGAAACTGTACTTTCTGACGGAAACCAGCGGTTTGTCCGACAATGCACGTTGGACAACGTAACGGCAACAAATTAGGATTTCGGATATCCTATGAGAATAATGTCACTTCCATTAGTAGAACTTCGACGCATTTATGATTTTCGAAAATAAAGACTAAAATAGCCCTCCCATATGATACCCAATCATACTCAAAATTTAAAGGCTATTACTACCCCTAACCTTTAAAAGAGCTATAAAACTACAACTTTTCAATGACTCGATCCCTACTATGTTTACACCTCTGCATATTTTTCAACGCAAACAAGGCTCTAAAACATTTGTAGGAATCTTGTCACCTACTTTCTAAATCTAACTAACAATTCTACTAACTACTAAACTAAAAACTAAAGACCGAAAGACTTACCCGTTGAAGACTTTCCGGACAATTCTACAGAGGCTTACGCACAATCCCCCAGAGCTCCTTTCTCTTCTTTCTCAACCAAAAATTTCGGCCAAGAGAAGGAAGAAAAGGTGTGAGAATTGTGAAGGAGGGGGGGGTATTTATAGGAAAAAAACAAGGGCCTTGTTTGGCAAATTAGGGCTTTGTTTGGAATTTTGGGTTATAAAAACCCATTTTCCCGATCGGTACCCGATTCGCGTGATTTCGGAGAATTCACAAAATTCTGGATTTACAACTCGAAGACAAGTTCTCACTTAGTAGAAATGTCCAAGTTAACCTAAATTTTGATTCCATATAGGTCTCCAACAATCCAGTTGAAGTTCCTCGAAAAACGTGTCCGAACGCGTCCGGTGTCGGAATTCGTTTTCGGAGATATCAATCTCTTCGAAATAATTCACTGATTCCAAATATGTTAAAATAAATTCAAACCCATTCCTAAATGTTGAGTTAGAATTTATTTTCCTCTTTTCCAAAATTATGCCTATATGCATTTTTCCCTATTTTGTTTTATTAGGAAAAAGCACAAACGACCTCGGAATTAACTTCCGGAAGAGGTCACTTAAAGGTAAAAACTCACTGATCAATATTTTACCTTGACCTTGGGATTCCTATTCCTAGATCTCTAGATAGGATCCGTTTCCTAATTTTAATTTACTATTCACCAAATTTTACTTTAATTAATTATATTAATAAAATAATAAGCAACTTGGCCACTTGCTTCTTCTAATTCATTTTCATTTTCTTTTCCTTTTATTTGGCCCAAATTTCGGATGCCCTCTTTAATTATTTAATAAACATTTATTTTTTTATTTATTTAATTATTTAATGATTTATTTAATTAATTTTTCCAAAAATTTCACAAAAATCCCTAATTGGTCCATTCTTGTATTTAGGCCTAAAAATACCTAAACTCAACTATTTTTCATAAAAATTTCCAATTAATTAGTAAATACATATTTACTAATTTTAAAACAAAAACCACCAATTTTAGGGTTTCATATAATTACTTGTGAATTTCCTTCACTTATGCTTAAGTAATTAGCCCAATATTACTTAATTACTTAATTATCATCACTTGATAATTTTCTTAATTACAATGTCTCATTATCTTCATATTATTGCATTAACCTTAGTATTTCCATGCCTCTTACATTATTCTATAATTTGTAAGGGTATTTTGGTCTTTATTACTTTTGGCACATTCTCGTACAATTTCTCCAATTTCATAATTTATTAAATTACCGTAATTAGAGATATTATACTCTCCTAATTCACTGGTCATTTTATTGCCTTTTGGTATTTTTCCATAATTTCCTAAGTTGATTACCCTTTACAGGGTATTTTAGTCATTTTGGCACTTTGGCCCTTAAACTCCCTAATTTCTTGCAGAAATTCTACTTAGAAAATAGACTGTAATTATACAAGATCGGAGATTGAAATTTCACTTATCAGAAATATCCAACTTTTATTTATAATATTCCAGATAATAAAATCCGGGTATTACAGGGAGTACCACCCTATTATTGGATTAGAGCTGGATGTCACATCTTACCTCATTAATCGCTGGGTTTAAGAAAGAGGTCATTATTATCATTCTCTTGTTTCACACATGTTGGTATCAGAGCCTGAGGCTTTACATGGTTAAAGAAAGGTGTCTCCTTGTTACGGTATCAGAGCTTAAGGTAAGGCTTCACATAGAGTTTGTGACAAAAAGAGCTCTTACTTCATTTATCACCCTTGTAAACGTGTCATTTCAAATTCAATGTCACTCCAGCAGCATGTAAAATCACCCTACACTACAGAGTTGAGTCTGAAATAAGAACATCCTTCAGACATTTTGGAGGTGAATAGCAGAACCTCAAGCCTTCTTTATTAAGTAGTGCCTCTTTGGCCAACGCATGCTCAACACCGTTGACATTTGGACAACAACAATCTATTTTCACCTTCCACTTTCTCCCAAGCCATTTTTTTTATTTCTTCAAGTAACTCTGCTTGAGGATCATCATCAGTCCACCAAGTGCAGACCAGCTCTACAATCTCAGAAGATTCAGATTCAATTGCAATCTTCCTCCAACTCATTTGCCAAGCCCCTTTCAACGCCCACAAAATAGCATATGCTTCGGCATATATAATGGACTTTTTTCCTAACTTACAAGTAATGCATCAAGGAACTTCCCAGCCTCATTGCGTGCCAGCCCTCCACAAGCCACTTCATCACTCGCTCAAGCACCAGCAACATTGATCTTGATCAAATCCACTACGTCCGGAGCTAACCACTTTGGTGGTCGATCAGCTTCCACTTGTGACTTACAAAAATTAATGGCAATGTCAATTAAACAACTAGGGGTGGATGCAGTCAAATAACATGAGAGAACTTAGATGGTCGTGTCTAATCCTACTCTAATTATGAGATACAGGGGTTTGTAAACAAATAACATGAGAGAACTTACATGGTAGTGTCTAGTCCTACTCTAATTATGAGATACAAAGGTTTGTAAAATATCAATGCTTTAGAAATTATCGGATTTCAGGATAAGGAATTCAACTTGGTTGTTCCAAACGGACACAAGGCTCTCCTCTTAATTGAAAGTCAAGCAATTTAAACAGGGAAAGTCAATTGGACAGTCAATCCTCCTCCTTTCGTTGGTAATGAGATTAAAAATACCATAAATGCATACTTAGTCATCCTGGTAGGGGTTATAGAAGACTGCTGTTGTCTTCCAAAAACATCCGAATTGACCATCCTCTAAAAGTCCAACCTTATATTCTTCACATAACTCAAACTCTTCTTTGATGCATCCAACACATATATAGCAAAATGTTCATCCATGTCACAGTGAGCCACAAGTTTGTTTTGACTTACACATAATCCAATCGGAGACATTGGATCATCAGGGTGGAATATGTTTTAATGAAAGCACTTTAGCTGTTATTTCTCTTGAGGTAAACACTCGAGTCGATATATCCAGTAAAATGAACATATATAGGTGTATCATTCTGAAATCCAAACCAATAGATAGTTCCATCCAGATTTATACCAGTAATCAAATCATGGTATTATCAAAAGAATCAAATCTCAAATCTTCCCATAAACCCTAGGTTAACGAAAGCATCTCAGCTCTATTATGCTCAGAACCTACAAAGAAATCGTAGTACCTTTCTTCACGCAATTCTGGATGATAAAAGCTTATAATCATTCACGAGGCTATTGAATCCAAACCTGCACTACAAATATGCCTAGAATTATTCGTCGTTCGGGGTCCGTCTTACCTCAGTAATGGTTGGATTCCACAGCAAAAGATCATTGTAATCATTGTAATGCAAGGCTTTACACTAGTATGGTATCGGAGCTTAAGGTAAGGCTTCACACATAGTTGATATCAAAGCCTAAGGCTTTCCATGGTTTATAGAAGGTGTTACCTTGTTACAGTATCAGAGCTCAAGGTAAGCTGCACACATTTTGGTATCAGAACTTGAGACTTTATATGTTTATAGAAGGTGTCACCTTGTTACGATATCAGAGCTCAATGTATGGTTTCACACATGTTGGTATCAGAGCCTGAGGCTTTACAAGGTTTAAGCAAGGTGTGACCTTGTTATGGCATGTGTCACACATTAAACCTACAGAGTGACCTAATTGGAGAAATACCATCCTCTTTAAACACTTCAGGTCATTATATATCATATGAAATTAACATAGGTAAATAATGTCAGCATCCCCACCAAATGATAGCTCACATCAAGATTGATACCATTATATAAATTGCCCATATCATATAAAGACTCCAATTTTAATTCCTCTCGTCAACCCGTGGTCAATTATAAATTGTCGATATTATGGAAAGATCAGAATGGCCTTTATTACTGGGAAGTATATGGATGAGGTTGACTCTTTCTTAGATATTGTGTGTGGGGCATTGTATCTGTTGCAGAGGTGAGGAAACTCATAAAGCATTGAGTCTTCGTATCCATAAAATCCTATTCCCCAAATTAAACTAAAAAAACACAAATCATGAAGTAACTGAAAACTGCTTTTCTAGTCTTTTTTTTTTTAAAAATTTTAAAATACAATATAAAGAACATACTCTACTAATAGCAGAGAAATTAATATCTCCCATTATATTTAAGAAGAGAAAGGAATAAATCCTTTCCAACTAAGTTTGCACGGGTACAAGGTTTGGAATAGACAAATCTCTCTTTGATTTTACTTTAATAAATCTAACATTTACATTTCATTACATTATATTTGTTTTTTTTCTTTCTTTTAAGGAAGACCCAACGTTTTTTTTGGGAAGAAAAGAAGACACAAGTTTTAAAATTATTCATCACTTTGAACCATGTTTTACACTTTTACTAAGGAAATTTAAAAAAGGGGGACAAACAAAGAAAATAGTTGTATGATAAAGTTCTTAATGGTTAACAAAAATGGATGATTGGACGACCCTCTACTAGGACACAATGAAAAGACACGAACCATTTTTACGCTTTCACATCATAATTAATTCAAGATTGTCTCAATAGTACGTAACTCGAATTAAAATTATGATGCTGGGAAAAACACTATTCATTTCACATAAATCATGTTTTGGGTTAAACTTTTGAGGTCGAAAATTCCACAACAAGTAATTTAGCTACTAAAAACAATTATTTTGTTGTCAGAATCGACAAGTATATTGTCTGGCTTTAAGATCCAAAATAATCATGCATAAAAATAAAGAAAGAATTAGAGAGGGGTTAGAATATAAGGATAAATAAAAAAGAAATTAAACCTTCTATATGAAAGGAAATTTATCTACTTTATATTTTATTAAATTTGCTAGCAAGTGGATTCCTTTTTGTAACGATGGCATAGCAACTGGGTGATTACTTGGAAGGAAGGGGCAAAGCAAGTGAATGTTTCCTTCATGAAAAGGAAACTTCAACCTATATATGTGTGTGCCCCTCCTATATTGAGATAGACTTGGATGGTAATGAAACTAGATTTTGCTATGGTTTCATTTTGATTATATTGTGCTTGATTACTGATTACCCTGATTTTCAGCAATTCTTTCAGTTTAGGGTTAATAAAAATAATACTCCTCTGGTCCTTATACATATTTACGAAGTTGCTCTTAGTCATAAATATAAGAGATAATTTTTATATTTGTATATCTTTTTTCAAATTTACTTATATTGATGCTCCTTCAACCATAATTAAGAAGGAAAGGAATGAAGGAATTAAGAAAGATGACTGGAGTGTTTTAGAAAATACAAGTCATATTAACTAATTTAAATAACTTCCTTAATGTAATCAAATTAGGTAAATATGTTTTATATTAAATATTGGAGGAAGTATATTCATTTACCTGCTCTCAAAATTTAGGGTTGAACATTTCAGCAGCAAATTCATTTTCCACCTTCCTTCTTTATTCAATCTCTCAATCTAAAGACTTGGAATCAAAACATGTGTTGGTCACGGTGGGTTGCTTTATAATTAATACCATATAAAAAACAACAATAGTTTTCTCGGAGAAGAATTCGTGAGTAAATCTTTAGAAAAATGGGAAAGGATTCCTACCCTTATGTACGGTCACCCATGCACATGTGGATAGGTAGGCCCCGCCCAAGACCAACCCCAACTAGAAGTGAGTCCTTAAAAAGGAGGGGCCGTAGTCATCCATCCGTTTGATTTACTTGAATTTTTTTTTCTCATATATCCATTATAAATAGAGGGTTCGAATTTCGAATTGACAACCTCAATCTTTAAAAACACTTCAGGGGGAGCTTGCCCAACGGCTTTAAACATTTTGATGGAATGAAAGCAAAAAAGAACAAAAATAAAAGGAAAGGGAATAAGAAAGAGTAGTGATAGTGCACTACCATACAATATAAAGAACATACACTACTAGCTAATAGCAGAAAAAATAATATCTCCCATCAACTTTTTTTTTTTGCCTAGTATCTCCCATGATATTTAAGAAAAAGGAATAAATCCTTTCCAAGTAAGTTTGCTAGGGTACAAGGGTTTGGAATAGACAAATCTTTGATTTTATCTTTTATTTTACCTGAATCTTTGATTTTACTTTAATAAATGTGACATTTACATTTAGATTTCATTATATTTATTTACTTATTCCTTTTAAAGATGACCCAATGTTTTTCCGAGCCAAAAAGAAGACACAAATTTGAAAATTCATCACTTTTAGCCATGTTTTACACTTTTCCTAAGGAAAAGAAAGAGACAAACAAAGAAAATAGTTGTATAATAATTCTTAATCGCTAACAACGAAATGGATGATGGGAGCTTCTAATAACCCACCATGAAAAGACACGAACCATTTTCACGCTTTCACTTCATTTATTCAACGATGGTCTCAACAGGGAATCAAATTGAAGTTACAGAAAATCTTACCTAGCCCCTTCTATAGTAAGATATTTACCAAAAGCCCCCATAATTTTATGAAATATCAGTCTTTATGGGGGCAAAATTAATTTCAAGAGGGAAGGGACAAAAATACCCTCCTTTATAATAAAAATAAACGGGTAAAGTTTTTCAGTTGTATGTGTTGCAAATTAACTTATTCATATGGTAAATTCTCACATCATGTAATTAATTTGTTAAGTGTCATACTTGTCTTGTGGGGTGCCTCTTTTCTTATAAATTAGCACGTGTTAGGCTTTTCGGTTTTATGTCTTGAAAATTAGCTTATTCGTCTTATAAATTCTCACATATAACTTGTAAAGGGTCACGCTTGTCATGTGAAGTGCCTCTTGTAAATAGCACAAGTGTCAAGTTTTTAGTTTAATATCTTGCAAATTAGTTTATTCGTCTTGTAAATTCCCATTTATAACTTATAAAGTGTCACACTTGTCTTGTGAAGTGCCTCATTTTTTTAAGAATTTTCAATTAAAAAAGCCTGACACTTGTCTTGTCAATGTTGCCTACGGTTGGGACTATCATATCAATTCCAAGAGGGCCTTTAAAAGGCCACAAATAACCATAAATGTTATGGGACACAGACCCCATCCTAAACATGAAACATCATCTTAAATTACTCTAGATAGTAAGTCTCATCAAGTTTGAAAATCAATGGCCAATCGGTTTTGTCATGTGAATGCATATTTTACAAGATATCCAAGAATTTGTATGGTTAGCCAAACCAAAGTCATCCAGCTTTACAATGGTGTTAGAACTGGTAAATAGATTGTTTGGCTTTATGTCCTTATATATATGATATATCATATCTACAAAAAAAGAATGACATCGAGGAGAGAACAAATTAGTTAAGATATTCCCAAAATAAACTAGTTAAGAATTAATTATCCAAAACAAGCCATTAATTGCTTTATGTCTTACCTCATTCAACGTTGGGTTTCAAAGCAAAACGTTATTATTATCATTCTATAGTTCCATGCAAAGCAAGCCATTGCAATAACCGATAATTGTCCAACCATAGTTGAAGGGATGGATCGAGTCTGAGCTCAGAGCTTCAAAGACATTGGAACGACACAGAAAAACATAGTTATGGGAACCAGGGAGCGAAGTGAAAATTAAAAAGTTGTCTTATACTTTTTTTTTCCCTCAATATGAATATTCCATTATAAAAAACATGTACAAAGGCAAAGGTAAAATTGACCTGAATATGAATATTCCATTTTAAAAAGTTGTATGATACTAATGGATATGTATTGTAAAAATTTATTTAGTAGTGGAATTTTTTTTTCCTCCAGGACATTAAATTTTGGGTTAAAAAATCCATTTTAACAAAAAAAAAAAAAAAGTAATCGTTTTCAACACAAGTCAAAATAAAACTCCTCTCACACACTTACATCTTAAACCATAAATCACATTGAAAAATTTGTTTCTACCGCTCATTCAAAATAGGGAAGGTCCAAAAGAACTTCGATTAAAGTGATGTGAGGGGCGCCCAACTGGAAAAATTTGCTCTGACTACACCCCTCCCTCACTTGCTCGGTTTCATTCTCAAAATATGTTCAATTCACTTTCCTTCCCCAAACCCCACCAACTCTCAGTCTCTGCATCCATATTCCTTGTAGATGCCAAAAGAATTTGAGTGTTGTACGTAAGACAGCAAAAACTTGAAACTGAACATCGAAACTATAAAGTTTTAGCTGAAAACCGGTGGGAAAATATTAAAGGATGTGTCGAAAAACAACGGAAAAAAGATGAGGAGGCTACCTGGTTGAAGAGAGAAACGTTGATGGGAATAAAAGCCAAATTAAAGGGACTTTTTCAAGTGTCATGGTTTGGGTGGCTGAAACAAATTAAAGGAGGATTGCCTTTCCAGGGATCTGTGGCAGTGAACTGAAGACGTTTAACGTGTAGGTGTCGATGCATGCCCGGCTCATCGCATCTATGTGCAGGGCTGCTCATCCCCTAGGGACTTTTTTTATATGTGTTTTTATATATTTGGATTAAATTGTATACTGCACTCTGAAATATTTCTGTCACCCAGTATCTCAAATTAATTAATTTATAATATTGGATTCAGAAATATTTTTCTCTAACACCACCAGTATCTTGAAATATATTTCTAGTAGTATCCAATATCTCAAAAAAAAAAAAAAAATCAACCTCAGTATCTTAAGTTAATAAATTTTTAGTGCATGAAGTATTTTTTCTTTAAAAACCAAAATTATTTGGGGATGAGAATTCCATGCTCATCCTTTTGATGGGTAAGGAATGTGGATTCAGGTGTCAACGGATCGCTTGAAGACAAGCCACCTCGTGCGTGCATCGTTGCAGGTTCATACTTATTCAAAGTAAATATTTCAAGCTGGACGCCATCTCAGACCAATTTAACGGACTTTGTAACAGAAGGACTATTGGATCTAACGGTCTAAACTTCAAGGATCTCATGGAAATAATAAATAAATAAAAGAGTCCAAGGACCTGATTCAGAATTTGAGGAAATTATAAGGACTGGGAGATTAATTTGCCCAAAAAATTATAGACCTTAATTGATTCTTTTTTTTTTTGGCAAAAAAATATAGTAGGATACACCCTCCGATTCTAACTATAAAATATATTTATCTAATTTATGGAGATTATAGTTTACTTTTGTAATACCCTAAAAATCTGTATCATAATTTTGTAAAGATAAACCTATAGAAAGATAGGTGAATATGTGGTTTCAAAGAATATGTTAAATTTATCTTATTTTCTAAAGGAAAATTTCTTGGAAATTAGAGAATTTAAGGGCCAAAGTGCCAAAAATGACAAAAATGCCCCTATAGGACATAAATAACTTAGGAAAATTATGAAAAATCCTAAAGGGCAGTAAAATGACCAAGTGAATTATGAGAGTCTATTATCTCTAAATATGGTAATTTAATAAACTGTGAACTTGGAGAAATTGTATAAGAATGTTCAAAAAGTATTGAAAAGACCATAATACCCTTGTAATTTCTAAAATAATGCAAGTGGCACGAAAATTTTAATGTTAATGCAAAAGTATGAAGTTAATGAGGTACTCTAATTAAGAAAATTATCAACTTGTGATAATTAAGTAATTAAGTAATATTGGGGTAATTACTTAAGTATAAGCAAAGGAAATTCAGTAATAATTATGTAAAACCCTAAAATTAGTGGTTTTTGGCTTAAAATTAGTAAAAACATATTTACTAATTAATTGTAAATTTTGGAGAAAAATAGTTGAGTTTAGGTATTTTTAAGCCTAAATACAAGAATGGACCAATTAGGGATTTTTGTGGAATTTTTGGGAAAAATTAAATAATTAATTAATTAATTAATTAATTAATTAAAAAATAAATATTTATTAAATAATTAAAAGGGCCAGCCGAAAATTTGCAAAGGAAATGAGATAAGAATGAAAATTTATAATATCTAGATATTTTGTAAAGTTGTAATATTATATTATATAATTAAATTTAGTGAATAGTAACTCAATAAATAGGAAACGGATCCTATCTAGAGAACCAGGAATAGGATTGCTAAAGTCAAGGTAAAATATTGATCAGTGAGTTTTTACCTTCAAGAGACCTTTTCCGGAAGTGATTTCCGAAGCCAGTAGAGCATTTTCCAAATAAGACGAAATAGGGAAAAATGCAGATAGTCATATTTTGGACTTGAAGAAATTAAATTCTAACTCAACATCCGGAGATGAGTTGAGGATTTCCTGGACATATTTGGAATCAGTGAATTATTATCCAGAGGTTGATGATTCCGAAAACGATTTCCGACACCGGACGCGTTCGGACACGTTTTTCGAGAAAACTTCAACTGGACTGTTGGAACCCTGTAAGAGACCGAAATCTAAGTTAAATTAGATATTATTGATGAGAAAGAGAAGATCTTCAAAGTTATGAATTCAGAATTTTGAGATTTCGCGAAACGGACACCGATCGGGAAATTCTATCGGGCCAGGATCATAAAGCAAATTGAGTCAACTCATTTGACCAATCTTGGGCTGCCAAATCAGCCATGTATGTCGACCAAAACCCTTCCATGGACAAGGATTAAACACAATCTTGCATTGATTTTCCATGGTTAAAAATCAAGGGAAAAATTACAACTTTGGGAATGAAAAATTACCACATTGAACCCAAAATTTTCCTATATAAAGGCATGCAATCCTCTTGATTTCTCACACCATTTTCCTCCTCCTTGGCCAAATCTAGAGAGGGAAAGAAGAGGAGAGAAGCTCTGGAAAAAATTGTGAAGAAGTCTTCAACGGGTAAGTCCTTCGGTCCTTAGTCTTTCGTTCTTTCGATAGTTCTAGTAGAACTGTTAGTTAGATCTAGGAAGTAGGAGATGAGATTCCTATTCTTGTTTTTAAGCCTCATTGCATTGAAAGATGCCTGACGAGGTAAAAACATAGTAGGGATTGAGTCTCTGAAAGTTGAAAGTTAAAATAGCGAGCTTTAAGCTTTCATAGTTCTTTCAATAGTTAGAGTAGCCTTTATTTTTCAAAGTATGATTAGATATCATATGATAGGGCTATTTTAGTCTAGAATTTCGAAAATCATAATTGCGTCGAAGTTCTGGCGAAATTTCGGGAAGAAAATTTTCAAGAGTAACAGAGTGCTGGCAAAATTCTGCCAATTAGGGGTATAGCGGCAAAATGATAATTTTTACCTAAAATGCCAGTTATAATGCCAAATCACTAATGAAAGTGATATTACTCTTATAGGACATCAGAAACTCTGATCTGCTGCCGTTACGCTGCCCAACGTGCCGCTACCGGACATTTCGCAGTTTTTCGTAAAACGTGCCGTTTCCGCCAGAAACACTTACGTTCGTCAACGAAGGTACGTTCGCGTACTGTAACACTAATCTAGTGCTGCTCATATACATATATGTGATAGGTACATTCACGGATAGAGATTCTGTTAGGGGTCACCGAGATACATTCACGGTTAGAGACTCTGTTCAGGGTTACCGATTATACATACACTTTCACACGGGTTATAGAGATATTAATACCGTTAGAGTTTTCCTAGCGCTGAGGACACGACCGTACATCGTGGCACTGGTGAATAGTGCAGGTACTTTATGGGGCTTACATACGCTTTACGCTTATGTCTTGTCATTATATTGATCATAGTTGTTATGTCATGAATATCTGTCATCCCTATCTTGTTTTATTTGAGCATAAGGTTAACTGTTACACGAGATCCAATGCGTTAAATTGGATCTCAGCTATAGCTTCAGGTTCGGAAGGACTGAGGATTGGGGATAAGGGCAAGCTGCACGAGTAGGCTCATGGTTGGAGGGCATGTAGCACGAGTGAGCCCTTAGACGGAGATGTCACTTTATCGTTTTCCGTATTTACCTATGAGAACAATAGGATGCTGTATCAACACTATGCTACCCTCTGGTTATTGTTTGAATGGGAATCAGTTACTCTTACGCTCCAACGCTCTACTCTGATTTTTTTTTTAAAAAAAATTGCTTTGAAATTGGGATGTTACATTTTTTGTATTAGAGCAGTAGTCCTGGCATGAATTTAACTATGTTATTACGGACAGTTTGGTGCCTAAGGCAAGGCTAGTCTACGTGCACTACTACAAAAAATGGCTTTTACTTCCCTAATTGGCGTCCTATTTTAAAAAACAGAAGTAAAAAAGAAGGCGGTGGCATTTTTGTAATTATGTGGGAGAAAAGTGGACTTTTGGCGTCTAACTTTGAAACTTAGACGCCAAAAGTTATGCTTTAGGCGTCTAAGTTTCATATTTAGACGTCAAAAGTGGGACCCTAGTGCCAAAAATTAACCCCAAAAATTAGCCCTGGCACTAAAAACAACACTTTTGGCGTCTAATTTTTGAACTTAGACGCCAAAAGTGTTGCTTTTGGCGCCAAGGCTAATTTTTTGGATTAATTTTTGGCGCTAGGATGGCACTTTTGAAGTCTAAATATGAAACTTAGACTTAAAAAATATTTCAAAATGGCTCCCCAAAACCCATCCCGTGACCTTTTTTTTAAAAAAAAAAAAATCAATTCACATTTGATAAAGCTCACTACTCCTCTTCCAATCTCCGTCTCCGCACTCTCTTTCTCTGTGAAAGTAGATTTCAAAGAAGATAACTTAGTGCATCCCAAGAAGCTGCATTGTGGCCATTTTGCGCGATTGAAGAATCCTTTTACAGAAGTCTCCAAAATCACTTTATTGCTATCGACTTATGTCCCTTGATTTGCTACAATGGATTCTCGGAAGCTACCTCAGTCTGCGCCACCGTGAGACGCTCACAGCAGCGATAAAGGTCACTACTCTCTTTCCTTTTTCCATGGCTCCCAAACCCAGAAATTCCCTTCTTCTTCTTCCCTTTACCTCGGCCTTCTTCACTCTCTCTTCATCTTCTTCCAAAACCCAGATTTTATCTGTCAAATCTCTCCCCACCCACCCTCTCATGGACCGAATCTAAGCCCTAAGTTTTCCAATCGGATCTCAAATCTTCTCTTCCCGTGTCTCTTCAACTGTATATGTTCTTCGATCTGTATTGTACTTTGATCTGGTTTTTTTTTTTTTGGTTTTCTTCTGATTGTTAAATCTGAAATTTTGGATCTGTTAATTTGATTGTCTGGAATTTTTGGATCTATATTATCTATATATTCTCTGTATATTTTTAGATCTGATCACAATTTTCACATGCATTCTCGCAGTTTTGGATCTGTAATATTTTTTCAACTGCTTCGTTCTTGCATTTTTGGATTTGAGGATTCAAGGGTTTTTTTTTTTCAAAAACAAATAACCAATATGGCATCCTATACTTTTTTAGGACGTTGTAGGTTCAACTTACGACGTCCTACTTTTTTTTTAGACGTCGTAAATTGTATCTTTTTTACGCCTCCTAGATACGCGACTCATAAAAAAAGGACGTTAAAAGTAAAAATAATAGGATGCCGTAAACCCTTTTTGTAGTAGTGGTGGGTATGCCATTGAGTCGCCGTATAAGTCGGTGAGGCCCCCATGGTAGACACTTACCTGGCCATTCTGTTCGGATAACGGAGTTATGTTCAAAAGCCTTTTAAACTTTGAGCATGTTTTGAAAATGAGTACTGATATAAACCTGGTATAGTGTTGTAGTGATGAACATAGATGAACATTAGTATACCCGCAATCCCGGAAGCATGAGACGTAACGCTCGTAGATCCATAGTTCCAGAGACGGTGGGACGAATACGAAACTCGGATACCTCTATCGCTAAAAATCTATAAAACTCTGATATCAATCTTTGATAAACTCCGATAATTTCCAGTTTGTACTGAATGGTAATTCTAACCTAACACCATTCCCATGTGTAGAACTGGGTCACGCCGGGTGAGACCGACAAAAATAGATACATACGGTATTTGACCTATGTTAAGAACTTCTATCAGAGAAATTTATGTTGCTTAATTCCATGAAAATTGGATTAGATCCACTTTTTATCATTTTCCTGTACCATCCTTGGAAGAACGAACCAACGAAATTCTTGACGAGGGATATGTTGCGAGTGTCTATTCGTTAGTAGTAGAAATATGAAGTATGATATGATATCATAATCATTGTATTCCTTGTATAACTAACGTTTTCCCTAAATAGGGGAAAAAGAACAAGACATGGTGAATCTGAGAGGAGCCGGAGCTCCCAGAGGCCGAGGAAGAGGCCGTGGTGGAGGACGAGTTAGACAACCTCGAGTAAGACCAATACCCGGACCTGAACAAAATGAAGTACCAAATCAGCCAAATGAGAATGAGGTACAAGAACTAAGGAGAACCCTCCAGGAGCAGAGAGCTCTCATCAATGCTCTGCTTGCAAGGCAACATCAACAAGATGAAGAGGCCCAAAGACGGTTAGAGGCACGACAACACGAAGAAGAGCGTGATGAGGAAAGTGCCGAAGACGATGACACTAGAGAAGAAGAGTATGATGACAACCGAGATGAGGAGCACGCTGAGGGATCTGAAAGGTCCCAATCACCTCCACGACGAGGAAGGGAGAGAACCACGGAAAACTGGGTTAACCAGTTCTACAAGCTTAAGCCACTCGGTTTCCGGGGAAAGGGTGAATTAGCTGAGGATTGGCTCCTAAGTCTGGAGAAGATTTTTGAAGTCATTGAGTGCCCGGGAAATCGGAAGGCTCAGCTAGCAATCTTCAAGCTTGAAGGCGGTGCCCATAGATGGTGGAAGAGCGTTTCCACAACCTTGCCAAGCCCTGTTACTTGGGAAATGTTCTTAGAACAGTTCAACGATCAATACTTCCCTCCCTCGATACAGGTGATTAGGGAAGAAGAATTTCTGCTGATCCAGCAAGGGAATGAAGAATCCTTCGACGACCACTTCGCCCGTTTCACCAACCTTTCACGTTACTCGTCTTACCTGAAAAGCCACGTAAATGAGAGCTGGAAGGCGAACCGACTAGTGACCGGGCCGAAGTATGACATAAGGGCGAGGCTAGTATCCCAGCAATTTCCTAAAATGGCCCAAGCTGTGGAATCCTGCAGATTGACTGAGCACAACCTGAAGGAACTGCATAAATTCTGAGGCCAGGAAGGTAACAATGTCGGACGTAGTGGATCCAACCGTGGAAACTTTTCACAAAAGAGGAGGCTGCCCTGGAACAACTCCAGTGGTGGAAACAAGAGGCCAGTCCAAACTGGGCAACAAAACTATCCCAAACTACCGGAATCTCAATCGTGTCCAAAGTGCAAGAAGTACCATCTAGGAGTCAACTGTGATGGGAAGCGAATCTGCTACAAATGTCGGAAGCCGGGACACATCACCTGGAATTGTCCTGAGAAGGCTGTTGAGACAAGACTACAGAAATCAAGACGGACCTTTGCGCTAACCAATATGGAGGCTGGCGAATCCTCAGGAAATGTCCAAGATACTATCGATTAGTAAAAGTTCATGTTAGTTGTAAACCGATTCGGGTGTTAGACCGATCAAATACTTTTGATACGTGTACGGATCCTTTTGGGATGCATACATATGTAGTAGCTACACCATTAGGTGTGAGCTTTTAGCTTGTAAAGCTTGTTTTGAACCAAGTTGCGGGTAAAATATAAATTGTACTATCACTTCATAGTGTCAACGACATTCTCAATAATGTTAAATGAACGGTGATGAAGAGCGGTGACAAAGAGAATATATTATTCTCATAAGTAGAGGTAGAACTGATGCGGAAACCAAATCTTTATTCAAAGAAAACTCAATCACTAAGTAATTCTCTGTTGACTGATGCCTTGCATAAGTTTAATATTCAGATCGCCGTACCAAATTTCATGTCAAAGCTGAAATAGCAACTTGATTCCCAGTAATATTCATATAGAAGGAAAGACTCGAGTTTTCAACGTAGCATCAACTACTGTATATTGAACAGGGCAACTGTTCGAAAACAAATACTCACTTTCCAGGATCGATGATCTACTCCATTATCTAATTCCTGCATTCTGTCAAGATTGCCTTACGCCCGGAACACCACCAGTGATGAACCAAAACTAGTAGCGATGTAAATAGCAAACGGATTGAGGCTCTGTTTAGGGTCACCGACTCGGATGGAGGCTCAGTCTAGGGTCACTGACTCGGATAGGGATTCTGTTAGGGTCACCAATTACACATAACGGATAGAGACATCGCTTAGGGTCACCGATTATACATGCTGCTCTACACTTAAGTTGCTCAATGGAATTGCCGGAGCAGAAATTTTCTAGATCGGATATGATTGATCACATTTCTAAATAGTTGGTACAAGTCACAAGAGATCGTAAGAATCTTTTGGTGATTGTGATGATCGTATATCCTTCGAAGCCGGTGTCAATAGAACACCTCAAGGGCGAATGTAGTTCGCATTTCGTGAGATCATTTCAGGAGATCATTCAAGTATTAGTTGAAGACAAACCAGTTGCTATTAGATAGCCTTATTTCCGAACATGGTTAGACTTCCATAACAAATTCCATATTGCTTAAGTTATATTTGACCGTGATTAAGTCATTAAGTATTAGGTATCTTATGTTACCATGGTGTGTGGGAACCTGGGGACATTTTTGGTATCCATTTTGGTATTTGTGGTGTTAACCGCGGTGTATGGGAACCACGGGGAAACATCATATGTCAAAGTACGAAATGACAAGATCCTTGTGGTCAAACCAAAGCAAATTATCGATCATCAAGAGGAGTTGCTGGCAGACAAAGTGAAGATACGACGCGTGTAGTCTAAAGACCGAGTAGGACGAAGTTTAGATAGTACAAAGTTTAGATGGTTCAGTACAAATTTCGAGGACGAAATTTTGTTTAAGGGGGGAAGAAATGTAATACCCTAAAAATCTGTATCATAATTTGGTAAAGATAAACCTATAGAAAGATAGGTGAATATGTGGTTTCAAAGAATATGTTAAATTTATCTTATTTTCTAAAGGAAAATTTCTTGGAAATTAGAGAATTTAAGGGCCAAAGTGCCAAAAATGACAAAAATGCCCCTATAGGACATAAATAACTTAGGAAAATTATGAAAAATCCTAAAGGGCAGTAAAATGACCAAGTGAATTATGAGAGTCTATTATCTCTAATTATGGTAATTTAATAAACTGTGAACTTGGAGAAATTGCATAAGAATGTTCAAAAAGTATTGAAAAGACCATAATACCCTTGTAATTTCTAAAATAATGCAAGTGGCATGAAAATTTTCATGTTAATGCAAAAGTATGAAGGTAATGAGGTACTCTAATTAAGAAAATTATCAACTTGTGATAATTAAGTAATTAAGTAATATTGAGCTAATTACTTAAGTATAAGCAAAGAAAATTCAGTAATAATTATGTAAAACCCTAAAATTAGTGGTTTTTGGCTTAAAATTAGTAAAAACATATTTACTAATTAATTGGAAATTTTGGAGAAAAATAGTTGAGTTTAGGTATTTTTAAGCCTAAATACAAGAATGGACCAATTAGGGATTTTTGTGGAATTTTTGGGAAAAAATAAATAAATAAATAATTAATTAATTAATTAAATAAAAAATAAATATTTATTAAATAATTAAAAGGGCCAGCCGAAAATTTGCAAAGGAAATGAGATAAGAATGAAAATTTATAATATCTAGATATTTTGTAAAGTTGTAATATTATATTATATAATTAAATTTAGTGAATAGTAACTCAATAAATAGGAAACGGATCCTATCTAGAGAACCAGGAATAGGATTGCTAAAGTCAAGGTAAAATATTGATCAGTGAGTTTTTACCTTCAAGTGACCTTTTTTCCGGAAGTGAATTCCGAAGCGGTAGAGCATTTTCCTAATAAGACGAAATAGGGAAAAATGCAGATAGTCATATTTTGGACTTGAAGAAAATAAATTCTAACTCAACATCCGGAGATGAGTTGAGGATTTCCTGGACATATTTGGAATCAGTGAATTATTATCCAGAGGTTGATGATTCCGAAAACGATTTCCGACACCGGACGCGTTCGGACACGTTTTTCGAGAAAACTTCAACTGGACTGTTGGAACCCTGTAAGAGACCGAAATCTAAGTTAAATTAGATATTATTGATGAGAAAGAGAAGATCTTCAAAGGTATGAATTCAAAATTTTGAGATTTCTTGAAACGGACACCGATCGGGAAATTCTATCGGACCGGATCATAAAGCAAGTTGAGTCAACACAATTGACCAATCTTGGGCTGCCAAATCAGCCATGTATGTCGACCAAAACCCTTCCATGGACAAGGATTAAACACAATTTTGCATTGATTTTCCATGGTTAAAAATCAAGGGAAAAATTACAACTTTGGGAATGAAAAATTACCACATTGAACCCAAAATTTTCCTATATAAAGGCATGCAATCCTCTTGATTTCTCACACCATTTTCCTCCTCCTTGGACGAATCTAGAGAGGGAAAGAAGAGGAGAGAAGCTCTGGAAAAAATTGTGAAGAAGTCTTCAACGGGTAAATCCTTCGGTCCTTAATCTTTCGTTCTTTCGGTAGTTTTAGTAGAACTGTTAGTTAGATCTAGGAAGTAGGATATGAGATTACTATTCTTGTTTTTAAGCCTCATTGCATTGAAAGATTCCTGACGAGGTAAAAACATAGTAGGGATTGAGTCTCTGAAAGTTGAAAGTTAAAATAGCGAGCTTTAAGCTTTCATAGTTCTTTCAATAGTTAGAGTAGCCTTTATTTTTCAAAGTATGATTAGAAATCATATGATAGGGCTATTTTAGTCTAAAATTTCGAAAATCATAATTGCGTCGAAGTTCTGGCGAAATTTCGGGAAGAAAATTTGCAAGAGTAACGGAGTGCTGGCAAAATTCTGCCAATTAGGGGTATAGCGGCAAAATGGTAATTTTTACCTAAAATGCCAGTTATAATGCCAAATCACTAATGAAAGTGATATTACTCTTATAGGACATCAGAAACTCTGATCTGCTGCCGTTACGCTGCCCAACGTGCCGCTACCGGACATTTCACAGTTTTTCGTAAAACGTGCCGTTTCCGCCAGAAACACTTACGTTCGTCAACGAAGGTACGTTCGCGTACTGTAACACTGATCTAGTGCTGATCATATACATATATGTGATAGGTACATTCACGGATAGAGATTCTGTTAGGGGTCACCGAGATACATTCACGGTTAGAGACTCTGTTCAGGGTTACCGATTATACATACAGCCACACGGGTTATAGAGATATTAATACCGTTAGAGTTTTCCTAGCGCTGAGGACACGACCGTACATCGTGGCACTGGTGAATAGTGCAGGCACTTTATGGGCCTTACATGCTGCTTTACGCTTATGTACTGTCATTATATTGATCATAGCTGTTATGTCATGAATATCTGTCATCCCTATACTGTTTTATTTGAGCATAAGGTTAACCGTTACCTGAGATCCAATGCGTTAAATTGGATCTCAGCTATAGCTTCAGATTCGGAAGGACTGAGGATTGGGGATAAGGGCAAGCTGCACGAGTAGGCTCATGGTTGGAGGGCATGTAGCACGAGTGAGCCCTTAGACGGAGATGTCACTTTATCGTTTTCCGTATTTACCTATGAGAACAATAGGATGCTGTATCAACACTATGCTACCCTCTGGTTATTGTTTGAATGGGAATCAGTTACTCTTACGCTCCAACGCTCTACTCTGATTTTTTTAAAAAAAAATTGCTCTGAAATTGGGATGTTACAACTTTATTCAAGTATATGCCATGATCTCTCTTCAATGTTTCTATGATAAATATAAAAAATAAAATAAAAATAAAAAATTTATATTCAAAACCCAAATTCACTTTTAAACTAGACCCTATATTTAGTAGGAAATAAATGTGTAATTAGTTTCAAAATTGTTTGGAAAAATAAATTTATCAAACTATTCTAAAAAATAAGAATTAAAAACAGAACAAACATACTTTAAGATTGCAACTTACAAGAGTACATTACTTTTGTTGATAAATAATTATTAATATTAATATATAATTAAGGGTTAAGGTGCATCCAACACTCCAAACTATTTTTAGAGGTGCAATTAGCATCCTAAGTTATTTATGGGGCAATTCTCACCCAAGATAACAGACATGTTAACCCAAAATGCTTCATGCGTAAAAATACTTTTATGTAATGAGAATCAGGCTCAAGGGAACTCAGGGTGGTCCAAAATATTAACATATTTATTTTCTTAGTCCAACCCCAGCTCTTCCCATATGCACAACTTCCCATATTTCATGAATCCGAGCAATAGTGGTTGAGGAAGGCATTGGTATCAATGTAAAAAATTTCATTGCCAAGTCGAATGAAACTATCATATCATGACGATCTGCAACCTCCCATCCCAACCATAAAATAACCCCATTAATTATGGCAGGCTTAGATTTAATTCTCACCCTCCGTATAAGTCCAAATTCTACTTATTTCCATGATCTCGTTCTCAATGAAACCACCTCCACTTGGTCAACAATCCCTAACTACTGGACTATACGCAACTCCAAAATAGTAACAATAATGTCATCATCATCCTTTGTTGATGAGGGTACTTGACAACCTTGTACTGATACTTTTTGAATAAGAAATTACTGATACTTTAAACAATGTATATTATACTAAGAAACATGCGGATGTTTCTTATAAATTTATTAGATATGCTAAATTAAATGGATTTATTTGAGATTGTGATAAGATATTAATTTGGTGCATTATTTAGGGGATTTCATTATAAAATGTCATAATTTTATATTAATTAGAAGTTGTTAAGTTTAGGATAAATAAGCAATTAACTAATTAAAATTTTTCTAAGAAAAATATCAGTTCATTATAAATGATATTACCTTATTATTTTGTTTTATTTTATTTTCTTCTTTCATCAGTTGGAGCGAGCACCCCGTTTGGAGATAGAATTAAAAACTAATAATGCTTAAAAGGCTGCTGAGCTTTATGTTCAATCTGACATTTATAATTTACCCACATGATACATAGTTCTTCTAATAAAATGTTAGTAATTGTTTATCATAGAATGCATTCTATAACTTGGAATATATTTTTTTCCTTTCATTCTTAATTATAGTATCTTTGCCTCCCTAGATAAAGTTGACAGTCGTAAATAAGCCTTTTTTGTAAGTGAAAGTGACCCGAGTTAATGAAATTGTAGTTCCGTGAAAAAGCAAGCGGTCAAAAGTACATAATCCTATAAGGTTAAGCCAAAAAAGGAAAAAGAAAATCTAAGTTTTTTAAGGGTCCAACAATACACACACATACATGAACAAAATAGGAATAGACTTTGACTAACAGAATTCTAATGGCCACAATCGCCACCTTATACAAAATGAATCCACTTAGTGTAGATGATGTTATATATAACCCTTCTGCGTCACTTTGGTGTACAACGCTATTTAACTATATACTATATATATATGTACATATATGTGCAAACACACACACATAGATATATGTACATATATGTGTATATATAACTTGATAGTTATTTGGATGTTATCGGAGGAACAAGTCATGCTCATATACCTCATCAGAACATTTTTCCTGAGATTGGGAAGCTTCGTACCAAGTTTAATGTTGCAAGCCCAAACAAGTGTTAATGTATTGTACCATCTTCTTCATCGGAGAAAAGAATAAACAGATGAATACGGGATGCACTTGCGAGTCTCCACTCCATCAAAGTAGCATTTTGCCTTTGCAATATGCCCTCTCTTGTAATTTGTTTTTTAAAAAGTGTGCAATGATAAGAACATATTAAGTAAAACTCACCATCTGATGGCATAGAATGATAAAAACTTAGAGGCCAGTAGAGTTGAATTTCTATTTGTAACATCCCAAAATATGGAAGTTGAGAATTAAAATTTGATATAGGATGGAATATGGAAATTTGGCCTTTATAAATTTTAAAATTTGTATTTGAAATTAAAGGCATATTTTCCATAAATTAAGCATAAATGGTTAGGAATAATTTCTGGCCTAAATATTTTAGAGATAGTATTTATTAGCCTCAATAAATTATTTAAGGAAGAAAAATCCTTATTTAGGATTAAGGATTATTTTCTTTCACCAATCCCTATTTCCATATTTATTTATTTTTTTCAGCTCATGTGCATAATAGGATATCGTGCAAAGCCCAAACATATAGCAAACCAATCTTATTCTTAAATCGGCCCATATATATATAACACTCAGCCCACCTATCATCTTTTGGCCCAACAAGCATTAGACTGAAAAAACAAACAGCAACACAAATCGCAGAACAATATATTCACACACACACTAAATACCCATTCCATACCAACATGTGGTTGGTCCAGCGGAATGTGGTGCTGGATTCCCTTAAGAGGTCTAGGGTTCGAGCTGTGGTAAAACCACTCGTAATCCGCCTTGTATGGAGCTACCACTGTTGGGAGGGTCGTCTTTGCCACTGCAGAACCCGGAGTGGTTGCACACTTGCAACCATTTTTATATCAAAAAAGTAAATACCCATTCCATCAGCCCCACAATAGAAACCATTTGGTGCATGAGCTCCACGCGAAAGGAACTGAAGATAAGTGTGAAATCGATCTACAGATTCAAGAAGAACCTGTGATCGTTGAATATCGAGGGAGAGAGGAAGAAGAAGAACGAAATGAAGCAGAGAGAAAAGTGAAACTGGAAAAATATTATTGGAAAAGTAAAGTCCTCTATACAGTCCGTGTCCTTATATCACAACCATCATACACGTGTGGACCCAATTAAAAACAATCTGTTACAACAGAACCAACAGGAAACTAAATGAGCTAACTAAGTTACAAGCTGAAAGCTAACTAAGTTACAAATCAATTAATGCAATTAATAAATGAAAATCTCATTTTATCTAGCCATTATCTATATTTAAGCATTCTGTCAGCCCCCCACAAGCTGGAGCAGAGGTGTCAATCATGCCCAGCTTGGAAGTAAGAGAATGGAAAGGACCAGAAGCAAGAGGTTTAGTGAACACATCAGCAAGTTGATGTTGAGAACGAACCGGTAACAAGCGAATAACACCATCTTTGACCTTGTCTCGAATAAGATGGCAATCTAAGTCAATGTGCTTAGTACGAGCATGGAATGTAGGATTAGAAGCCAACTGAATGGCGGACTGGCTGTCACAATATAGAGGCGTAGCATGAGATCTGGATATGCGTAAATCATCTAGTAAATACAATAACCATTGAATATCACAAGTGGTCATGGCAAGAGCACGGTACTCAGCTTCACAAGAGGAAATAGAGACTACACTTTGCTTCTTTGATTGCCAAGAAATAAGTGCATTATCAAGGAACACATAGTAACCAGTAATAGAACGTCGGGAATCAAGACAAGCAGCCCAATCACTATCACTAAAGCCTTTTAGAGATAAATCAGAAGTAGAGGGAAAGAAAAGACCCTGAGAAGGAGTGGATTTCAAGTACCGGAGAACCCGATTAGCAGCCTGAAGGTGAAGATCAGTAGGAGCAGCCATGAATTGACTCAATTGTTGGGTGGAAAATGAAATATCAGGCCTAGTGGTGGTCAAGTACAAAAGCCTTCCAACAAGTTGACGAAAAGAAGTAACATCAGTCAAGGGAGAACCAGAATTGATACTGAGCTTGGCCTTCGGATCCATAGGAGTAGAAGCCGACTTACACTCAAGATAACCTGTATCAGTCAAAAGATCCATAACAAACTTGCGTTGACATAAAGAAATCCCGGAATTAGTACGAGCAATCTCAAGACCAAGAAAGTATCGGGCTGAACCAAGATCCTTAATCTTAAAAAGAAGATCCAAAGTAGATTTAACACTAGTAATCTCAGACAAATCATTACCAGTAAGGAGAATATCATCCACATAAACTAATAAGGCTGTAAAACTAGAACCAGAAGCCTTAATGAACAAAGTGTAATCAGCCTTGGACTCCACATATCCAGCAGAAAGAAGAGCAGAAGAAAGTTTATGAAACCATTGTCTACTAGCCTGTTTGAGGCCATAAAGCGACTTTTGAAGGCGACAAACAAGAGAAGAATCAGTAGAGCAAAAACCAGGAGGCATAACCATATAAAGTTCCTCAGTCAGATCACCATGTAAAAATGCATTATTTACATCAAGTTGGTGAAGGTACCAATTATTAGCAGAAGCAAGAGCAAGCAAGAGACGGACAGTGGTCATCTTATCAACCGGGGAAAATGTGTCAAAATAATCAATACCTTCAGTCTGGGTAAAACCCTTAGCTACCAACTGAGCTTTGTAGCGGTCAAGAGAACCATTAGATTTATATTTCTTTGTAAATACCCATTTACAACCAATGGGTTGCTTACCATGCGGCAAAGAGGTCAAAATCCAGGTCTTATTCTGTTCAAGAGCAGCTATTTCAGCATCCATGGCATCACGCCAAGGCTTATGTTTAGAGGCTTGGCGATAGGTAGTGGGAATGACATCAGTGGAAAGGGTGAGACAAAAATTTCGATAAGAAGAAGGTAAAGAAGGAGAAAAATTAAAAGAGAAAGGATACTTATCACCTGAAGAGAATGGAACAGCCGAAGTAGTCAAGGTTGAACAGTACTAATCCTGCAAGTAACAAGGTGGTTTATGGGTTTCGTGAGGAATACGGGAAGTAGGTAAAGGAGGAGAAACAAAAATAGGAGAAGGCAGATCAGAAATAGGAGAAGGCTCAGGTACAGGATCAGAAAAAGAAGGAGAAATAGGGTCTGA
The DNA here is from genome assembly GCA_025563575.1 of Acacia pycnantha. Classification (NCBI taxonomy): domain Eukaryota; kingdom Viridiplantae; phylum Streptophyta; class Magnoliopsida; order Fabales; family Fabaceae; genus Acacia; species Acacia pycnantha. The sequence continues at coordinate 6,296,374 of JAMWYP010000003.1, read as the reverse complement.
AACAGGTGGGACAGAAATGGGATCAGGTATGACAGAATGATCATCAAGGGGTAGTACATCAGAGGGAAGGGGGATTACATTATCATGTGATGAATGCAAAGGATAAGGAAAAGAAGACTCATAAAAATTGACATCTCGAGAAATAAAGATTTGATTGGTATGAACATTAAAAAGCAAATATCCCTTTGTATGTTCAGGAAAACCAAGAAAAATAGATTTTGAAGCACGAGGATCAAATTTTGAACGATTTGCTGCAATAGTAGAAGCATAACACAGACAACCAAAAACCTTAAACTCAGAATATGAGGGAGGCCTATTATGCAGCAAAGAAAAAGGTGTGGATTGATGAAGGAGTGGAGAAGGCAAACAATTAATGAGAAAAACAGCATGAGAAACAGCAAAACACCAAAAAGCCTTTGGAAGATTAGCTTGGAATAAAAGTGCACGAGCAACGTTTAAAATATGCTGGTGTTTGCGTTCCACAATACCATTTTGTTGAGGGGTCTCAACACAAGAAGTTTGATGTATGATGCCTTTGGATTTATAAAAAGAGTCCATGGAAAATTCTAAACCATTATCAGATCGAATGATCTGAATATCAGCATGAAATTGATTAACAGCAAACAAAATAAAATTTTGTAGATGAACACGAACTTCAGATTTAGATTTCATAGGAAAAATCCAAGTGTAACAACTAAAATCATCCACAATAGTAAAAAAATATTTATAACCTCTAATAGAATTCACTGCAAATGGACCCCAAATATCAGTATGGATCAAAGAGAAAATTTTATTACTGGAGGATGTGCTTACAGGAAATGAAAGCTTCTTTTGCTTAGCCATATGGCATACATCACAAGGATCAGAGTTTGATTGACAATGTATAAAAGGAAATTGTTTATGTAAAATGCGTAAAGTAGCTAGTGAATGTGACCTAAACGATGATGCCACAAATCAAAGGTTGCAGTAGGCAGGCCAGAAGGTGGTGATGAAGTGGTCAGAATTCTTGTGGGAGAAGGTAGTGCAGGATTAAGGAAATATAGACCTTCGAATACTTCAGCTATACCAATCGTCTTCCAGTGAGTAAGCTCCTGAACATAACACACAGAAAGCAAAAAAAATGAAACAACAAGGAAGAGCAACCGTGAGTTTAGAAACAGAAAGAATATTGAAGGCAAACTGAGGAATATAAAACACATTGTGCAGTGTTAAAGACTGAGAAATGCACACAGTGCCAGAGACAGTAGCAGTAATATAACTATGATCAGGAAGCTTGATGGGAATGAGAGTAATAGAATGATATTCTGAAAAATAATCAAGGGAATGACAAACATGGTCGGTTGCTCCAGTATCAATTATCCAGGATTTATTAGAATTAAAACTAATTAAAGGAACAGAAGTACCTGGAGATTGGTGATTGGAAGAGAGATGATGGACAGATGGTCCAGAAGTGGTATGAGGAGAGGTTAATGATGTGTTTTGGACAAGAGCAAGAATCCTTTGATACTGTTCTTGTGTGAACTGAGGGGAGGGAGTTGGCAAAACACCATCAGATGCCTTTTGTTGCTCTGGAACAAAATTAGGACTCGGATCTTGAGCTTGGATATGATGAACCGATGGAGAAGCTTCGTTTCTGAACTTGAAACCAGGAGGAAATCCATGTTTCCGGTAGCAAGTCTCAATCGTGTGTCTAGGCCGATTACAGTAAGTGCAATGTTTCTCATTACCAGGTCCATTTGAATTTCTAGTCCCTGAACCACGACCTTGTGCACCAGAAACAGGACCAGAATTACTAGAACTAGTTGAAGGAGGCCTCATCGGTCCTCTATTGAACAGAACAACAGGCACAGGTTCTATTACAGGGGTCATTTCATGTTCTTGTTGCAAGAGTAAAGAGAACACACGATTAATCGAAGGTAAAGGATCCATCAACATAATTTGCGATTTAACCGATGCAAAACATTCATTCAGGCCCTTAAGAAACCTCAAACTATAATCGTCCTCTCGGTATTTCACACATGAGCAGGAAAAATTACAAGGGCAACGTGATATTGGACGAAGAATCACATATTCATCCCAGAATATTTTGAGTTTGGTATGATAATCACTCACCGATAAAGCACCTTGTCTGAATGTGAAAATCTCGTCCTGCAGCTCAGCAACTTGATAAGTGCATATTTTATAATTAAATGAGCATCAATTCTGAGATATATTGGATTAAATTTATTACTATTGTATATATATTGCAGGAGTTATTAGCTTATTGAGAAAGGAGCAGAAAAAAGAAATCAATTTGAATCAATTGTGTGATATGAGAGAGTGGATTGCAAAATATTTGGAGGTGATTGGAGATCTCAAAAGGATATTGCATATCCTTTATTTAAGAAAGGATCAGATCACGGCCCAAGTCGGCCTAAGGGAATTTCTTTATAAAGAAAAAGGGAGAAACACACTAGAGACCAGAGAGACAAGACGCAGAAGCGACAAAAGCACAGAAGAAAGAAAAAAACATCCTTATGCTCTCTAAATTTCGGTATTTACCAAAGGTTTAGAGAGAAAGGACGAAGGAAGAAAAGCACGAGATGGCTGAAGGAAGAAGGAGGACGCAAGAACAATTCTGATTTTCATCTCTCTTCTTCTATTTTGTTAACCTAGCCATGCTTGGCTAGTCTTCTTTAGTAGTTAGGTCGAGGATGAACCCTATGCGAATTTGAGTATTTGTTTGAATTCTCGATTGAACGTTATTTACCATGATTGAATGAATTATCTTTGCTTAAAGCTTTCTTAAAGATTGATCACCTTTTAGATTGTTCATAGGTTGGTGTATGACAATAGAGATGTTGGTGCATTTAACTAGAACCGTTAATTCGTCATAGAGTTGCATGACCTAGACATAGGCTTACGAGTTTATGCGATCTCATAATTCTGGTTTAAATACATTGATCTTTCCAAACAATACTAAGACATTAGGTTGTTTTCAAAGATAGCGGACTAAGGTAGCGTCAAGACATTGGGACTTAGTCTAATTTTAGAGAATTGATCGTCAATCATGGGAATAATAGTCAATTAGGAATTTAATTCAAATACTTGGAGGAACATAGGGGGATTTCTATGCCCTAGCTGCGTTTTTCTCTATCAATTTTCTTTTCTTTTAATTAAATTCAATGTCTAGTTTTCTCAACTTAAACGAAATTGTGAAATTAATGCCTAACTAAAGTTTGTGATACTAAGTCCTCGTGGGAACGATACTTTTCTTATCACTTTATTACTTGATACGGCCCGTATACTTGCGGAGTTATAGGCTTTAAAGTTTTGCCCTATCACAACTCTGAAGACATCACTCTGTGCAAAACGGTCTTTCAAGTCTATCCATATGTCAATTGCTTTGTCCAACCAGAGTATACTTTGTGCAATCGTTGGAGACATGGCCCTCGTAAGCCAGGAGCAAACCATTGTATTACATTGAAGCAAGGAAGAGTGCATCGGGCTTGATGGTGACGGCATCTGAATGGAACCATCCACGAACTTCAATTTGTTCTTGGATTGCAACGCCATTCGCATAGCTCTGGACCAGGAATTATAATTTGGCCCAGTGAGAAGCGGACTAACAAGAACCAGTGCCGGATTCTCATTAGGATGAAGATAATAGGGACTGGACAAATTGGGGCTCGAATCCGTTGAAGTTGCAGGAATTGAATCACCGGCGACGGAGGAGGATTTATCCATGACGGCGATTCGGCTTTGATACCATGAAAGGAACTGAAGATAAGTGTGAAATCAATCTACAGATTCAAGAAGAACCTGTGATCGTTGAATATCGAGGGAGAGAGAAAGAAGAAGAACGAAATAAAGCAGAGAGAAAAGTGAAACTGGAAAAATATTATTGGAAAAGTAAAGTCCTCTGTACAGTCAGTGTCCTTATATATCACAACCATCATACACGTGTGGACCCAATTAAAAACAATCTATTACAACAGAACCAACAGAAAACTAAATGAGCTAACTAAGTTACAAGCTGAAAGCTAACTAAGTTACAAATCAATTAATGCAATTAATAAATGAAAATCTCATTTTATCTAGCCAATTATCTTTATTTAAGCATTCTGTCGCTTCTCATCCCTCTCTTCATTTAATACGTAAACTCCCTCCACAGCAGCACACACCTGATACACACTTTCACGACAAAACACACACTTACACTTTCCTTTCCCTGCTCAGCGTATTCATTCCATCCATCCTCCGTCCTTCACCCTTCAACCTTCATCCTTGTTCTCATCCGATCAACACCCACGGCAGCTAGACACAGGACACTACCTCTATTCACCTCTCCCATTTTCCCATTCTTCATCTCGGCCAGGCACACAAAACACAGAACCGAGAGTATCTTAGAGACACCGAGAGAGACGGAGGAACTGAAAAACAATTGCATGCAAGCTTAGAAACCAACCAATGTGAGTCTTTGAGCCTCTTCCTTTTAGCTTCCGTGATTTCTGCACATATGGTTTTGAGTTTGAGGCTTAAATGTATTGGTTTCGGTGCTGCATAATGGGTCTTTGTTATAGGGAACTGAAACAAAGGAGGTCTAAAGCTTAAGTGATGCATGCATGTGTTAATAGGTTCTGATTTGTTATGGCTAAATCAAGAGCCTGTTGTTTCAGTGCATGCGTATGAATCGTTGGGGAAGGTTGCGTTGATATATATGCATGTGTTTGTGGTTCTGTTTTTGTGATGACTGAACCTCAGCTCTATTTGTTATACCTTTATGGGTTCTCTGGAAATAAGGAGTACTGAATTGTTAAGGAATTAGGAAACATATGCATGTGTGAGAATGAGTCATGTGCATTAAATCATAAGCTAGGGGAGATTCTGAAAACTGAAATTTTCAGTTAGAACAATAATTTTTGAATAAGTCAAAACCAAGGTAAATGACCTCTTTTGACCCTCAAATTTTGTGAGAATATATTTAACCTGCTAATATTTTAAATAAGTCCAAGAACACCTTATTTGGATAAGTATACAAGGAATTATGATTTTTTAAAGATTAGTCAAGAAATCTGGAAAATTCTGATTTCCAGAAATAAGCAATGTTTGAATTTCGAAATTTGAGAATTTTCTCAGTCATAAATCAACTTGGTGACTTTAATTTATGAAAATAGATTTATCAAGCTTTAAGTAGAAACTAGAATCACTCAATTTGGAGTTGTATAGGTCAAGTTATGAATTTTCTAAATTTCCAAAGAAGTTAAAAGGCTGAATTTTTAAGATTATTAGAATAGTCACACAAATTGTAATTGTGCATAACCTTCAAAGTAAAGATTTCTTTGGATATATTGAAAGGTTAAATGGCTGAGATGATATTTATTCCGTAGTGAATAGTATCTAATTAAATAAGTCCCAATTGGTATACATCCCTAATTATAAGGATACTAAAGAACAAGTAATTTGGGGTGGTTTTATAATATACATAATCTTAATTATGATATTAAGATTATAATGATTAATGACTCATTCTCCATATAAATGTTAATTATAGGAAGAGATAACTGCCCAAGCTTGAAAGACAAGTAGATTAAAAATAACTTTGCTGAAGGTGTTTTGTCGGTAAGACCAATAGGTAGTAATTATAATTTCACATTCTTTGCATAGTTGTATATGTTTTGTAAACCATATTATATGTCCTGCCTGTATGGGACCAGTACCACCCATGGCTCGATTGAGCGGAAGAGCCGACTATGGAGCCAGCTTCCTGGTGACTAGGCAGGGGCCTAATGCATTCATTTGTTTTTTGTTATTATTTTACCAAAATGAATTTCCCAGTGCTAAGGTATTTGAAATCATTTTATGATTTACTTGTATTACAAGCTGCATATGGAATGTAATACTTGTTGTTTGAATTTGAATGCTTTATATGCTGTGTGGACTACTCTGTTTGGCTGATTTACATGTATTGTACATGCTTGGAATTTGAGATTAATCTATTACTCTGGGATTCATTCATTTGAATCTCAGAACTTTCCTTAAATTCAGGACGTGGGCAGTCTAGTAGGCAAGGAGGAAGAAGCAAGGGCGTAGTCTTTGCTTGATCTTGAAAAGAAGGTGGTGTTGATGATGTAGATGAAACACTTAGTTTCACTTTTGTATATGGATAATTCTATTCCTTATGACTTAGATATTATTTTGAGTTAGCCGTATGTGGCCACTGGGATATATATATATTTAATTAGATACATATGATCACATAGAAGTAGACATGATATGTATATATATGTTGCTAATTATTACTGCAGGGACGGGCATGTATATAACAAGCCCCAAAATGCGGTGAATGATTTTGTAGAGCACTAAGTTAAACGGAGAAATAAGGAAATACTTTGATAACACCTAACAAGGTTTCAAGTATGATGCACTTTTAATGATAAGTTTGAACCACTGATAAAATGTTTTCAAATGCTTTATGTTTCAGAAAAGTTCATTCGAACTATAATATTATTTTGAACTCTTCATAAAAAAGGGTTTTCATTTCCAAAATCAAACCTGGCCAGTGGTTTAAATTTTTTATTAAATAATACATCAAAATGCATGATAGATGAAGATGTCACTCTGTTCTGGGCTCAAAGCGCACTATTTCTCTATTTGATGAGGCCCTTTTTCGTCTTTAGCCTTGGGGTCCACAATAAAAAATAACCAAGGATTGCGTATAGGCAAACCTAGGATCGTTCTCTCTCTCGAGGAGCCTTTTATTGAATCCTAAGTAATCTAAATGACATGCAAATGCAATTAGAACAAGGGGAAAATTGGTTTTGGCTTTTTCAATTAACAAACTAAAATAAGAATGCAATGAAATTAAATCCTAACTACTATTTTTGGTATTTTCTTTATAGAGTAAATACCCTTTTTGGTCCCTGAAATAACACGCGCTACCCATTTTGGTCCCTGAGTAAAAACAATGTCATTTTTCGTCCTTAAACAGTAAAAAAAATGTCACTTTTAGTCCTTTTAGTCATTTTTTGTGGGCATTTTAATGCCTCAGAAATTCCCAAAAAATCGTTTTTAGTCCCTAAAAAGGACCAAAAATGACATTTTTTTTACTCAGGGACCAAAATGGGTAGCGCGTGTTATTCCAGGGACCCAAAAGGGTATTTACTCTTCTTTATAAAATGGTGAATGAGTGAATGGAATGGATGAAGTGAAAATATGAATGATGAACGTTCTTGGTAATGAAGAAATGACTATCCTTGCTCATAAAAGATGATGGGAGTTAAAATTCATCAAGTCTTAAGAAAAAAACCTCAAGATAACACTTGAGTCCAATATTCTCAATTAATAGTGGCTCCTACAAATGTAGCTAACCACTACCTCTTGAGAAATTGTTAAAAACCACTTGATGTGCAATTCAAATTAGAATAATGCAACATGAGTCTTCTTGAAATTGAGTGCATAACAGTCCCTCAAAGGGTACAAATCAATCACATCAATTAGACAATAACACGCTAATTAATATAATCTCAAAGCAACCACAAGAAATTAAAACACATAGTTTTCATACTACAAAATCCAATCTCAATTGCAATTATCAAACTAACAGAGACAATAAACATTAATCTCAGTTCCAGATTTATACACAATAATTCCTAAAACTAGGCAACCTAAATATATAAATCTAGACTAAGTAATAGGCAAACCTAGGATCGTTCTCTCTCTCGAGGAGCCTTTTATTGAATCCTAAGTAATCTAAATGACATGCAAATGCAATTAGAACAAGGGGAAAATTGGTTTTGGCCTTTTCAATTAACAAACTAAAATAAGAATGCAATGAAATTAAATCCTAACTACTATTTTTGGTATTTTCAGAGCGCACTATTTCTCTATTCTACATTCTACGTAACAGATCTAAGGGGCATCAAATCTTATAAACAAAATAACCAAAATATTCAAAGGTTTTATGGGTATATTTCTACCAAAATTGACAAGACAATGTGAATCTAGAATGGAAAAGTCAGAATTTCATAACAATGCTATACAACATACGTGTCTATGCGTGTGTCTAAGCACGCATAGACACGAGGCTCTCCACATAAACAAAATTTCCCATCGAAAAACAGTCCAGAAAGAGCGGGCAAACTTCTTCAATATACTGTTAGTAGTGATACTGGAAAAAAAAAAAAAAAATTTGAGTCACCCTTAGCGTTGCAGCAGACTAATTCATTCCTCCATAAGGTTAATGAAGTTGATCTAATACCATATTTCTGACTCCAAACCCTTCTCATCCCATATGCACAACTTCCCTCTTCCAATACCCGTAACTCAAATTCATGCATTCTGTATGGATCACACATAGCAACTTTGTTCTTGTACACACCTAGCTTATTTCTATAAATAATAGGGGTTGAGAAAGGTATTGATATCAATGTAAAACCTTCTGTTGTCAAGTCAAATGAAACTATCACCCAGTGACGGAATCGGGAGGCTAGGGTGCTCCCCCAAAAAAATATTAATTGAAAAAAAATATATGAGAAAGAGTCTTTCGGTCATAGGGGAAGGGGACGAGAGAGAAAAGGCCACAGTAGTTTTGGTATAGGACAATTTTCATATATTCACGTCCTACACTGTTTGAAGGTTCAGGGCCCAGTACCTTCCTCCTTCTAATCTTCACGTTGCTCTTATAAACAAAGTCAGAACTGTTGTCAAATCCTACTACCAATATAGGAACATGCGCGCTGCTTCTAGTGATAATGGTTAAAATTCATGAGACATTTCAGAAACACTATAAGATTCTCCATATAGCTGCTGATAAATATGAATAACTTGGGAAAAGACGTAATTGTCTCCATTACTTATATCAATAACACTGTAACAGTAAGAGGAGGAAGAGCATGAATATCAATAGTGAATGCAACTTTACAGGAGATAATGCATTTAATTATACGAATATTGTCTAAAATCCAACTGGGAAATGCTCTACCGTGATATGATAACTCTGATGTATACTAATAAGTAGTAATTAGATGATATATGGTAATTATAAATGAGAATCTTTCTATTTCTCTATTCTACGTAACAGATCTAAATCTTATAAACACAACCAAAATTTTCAAAGGTTTTATGGGTATAGTTCCACCAAAATTGATAAGACAAAGTAAATCTAGAATGTAAAAGTGAGAATTTCATAACAATGCTATTCAACGTACATGTCACACATAGACATGAGGCTCTCTATATAAAAGAATCGTCCCAATATATCACAGGTAGATAAAGATAAAGAGGTGAGGAACTTCGTAAATTCATTATTAGTAGTGACATTGAACAAAAATCCCGAGTTATCAGTAATGCACAACTTCCCTCTTCCATTCCTCCAAAACCGTTCTGGAAAGACAGCTAAAGTTGATCTACGTTTCTTAGTCCAACCCCAGCTCTTCCCATATGCACAACTTCCCTCCTCCAACATCCATAACTCACAGATATATGCGTCCGCATAGTATCGGTGATGCATAGCAACTTTGTTATCGTATACATCAAGAACACTTTCATGAATACTAGCAATAGTGGTTGAGGAAGGCATTGGTATCAATGTAAAAACTTCCATTGCCAAGTCGAATGAAACTATCAAACCCCGACGATCTGCAACCTCCCATCCTAACCAAAAAATAGCCCCATTAACAGTGACAGGCTTAGATTTAATTCTCACCTTCCGTTTAACACCAAATTCTACTTCTTTCCATGATCCTGTTCTTAATGAAAACACCTCCACCCGTTCAACATCAACGCAGAAGGGAAAACTGATTTGGTTATGATTCATCCGAATCCTATAAATTATAGTCCCATGAATTCTCACTATCTTGTAATCCCTAACTACAGGACTATACCCAAATCCGGAAAAGTGATAATAGATGTCAGTGTCATCATCATACTTTGTTGATAAGGGTACTCGCCTTTCCTCTCTAGTCGCTGGGTTCAGCAAAAAAAGCGAAGGAGGATGATCAGGTATAGAATGACCAAGTTTCACACAAAGCAAGCCGTTGCTCGAACCAATGAGGGCAGTAACAGGCCTTACGGAATCCATGGCGGGTAATCTCTCAACTTCCACAGTTTCCTTCTCAAAACGAAGCAAACATAGGAGCGAAGATTCATCGTTGCGATAGGATACATGACAGATAAGAAGACGGTTGTTGTGAGCAGAGTGGTGGTAGTGCTCGGTGATGAAAGATTGGGATTTCAAGAGATTTCTCCAATCTTTACCCACACATCGAAATCGAAGGAGTGATTTAACACGAAGCCTTTTGAGAATGTTGGTGATGATCTCTGGGGGCAGATAGGGATTCTCCATCTTGTTGTCGGCAAGAATTAAGGTCAATGGAGAAAAGGAGACGACGGGGGATTTCACCATGTCGATGATGAACTTCAGGGGCAGATAGGGCTTGTCGTACCAGTAGCCATCTTCGTGCCGTACGGAGTTAGGGTCGATGAAGAGAAGGAGACGATTAGTTGTTTTGTGTATCTATATACACGCGCGCATTGGTTCGATTTAGATCACTTGGTAACAAATCTGATGTAATTTAATTGTTTCCATTATCTGAGAGATTTAGATGATTTGGTAAGATTTATTTTATCAAATATATATTTGACAAATCCCAATTTTTATATATTTTATTCTGCCTTATTCATTTATTTTGGAGACTATTTTAGCCTAATTTAGAATTATTAGATAACATTGGAATTGTTAGCCAATTTTAGGAAATAATATAAATCTAAATTAATTATGAAATTATTGGGCTTAAATTATTAATATTCTGATTACTATCTTATGATTGAATGATATTTCTAAATATATTATAGATCACGATTTTATTTAATTCTTGCTGGACAAGGAAAACATGTTAAAAGATTTTATGATACATAACTGACTTTGAAAACTAAAAGAATATCTAATGGTGGAATTTTATTGAGCTTTTTAAATTTTAATGGGCTCAAGTTGGTACCAAAACTCTCTCTTCTACATCTTTAATTAACCTAACCTAAGTGTCTTGCCCTTAGATTGATTGTAGGTGAGCCCAACCCTTTTGCTAAAATTCTTATATCAAAAAAGGGGAAAAAAAGCCCTAACCGCCACAAGATTTTGGACGCTCTCTTGGAGAGCAACGCACAGACAATTCCTTTTGGCATTCACTCTCCCGGACCCCACCATCCGTATAACCAATTCCCTTCATTCTCCTTGGCACGCACGGATTGGTGAGTTCGTTGGCACATTCGTCATGCTAGGGATTTGTTTGGCTCTTGGAGAAAGGAGGATAGCCATGAGAGCTTAAGCTCTATTCGCAGTCAACTTGGGAAGAGGGAAGAGTATGGAAGAAGCTATAGGACTTGCATCTGAAGACTATAAGGGAGTGTCTTTCCTTTTATCAACTTATTCAATACTTAAGATTATTTAGTTTTAGATAATTTTGAGTTGTTTTCTTGAGAACAATCTAGTTTTAGATTGGAGAAATTATTTAATTTGGATTTGAATTGTGCTTAAGACATTTGTTGGGATTTTTGTTTGCAAACCATTTCATTGTCAATTATATAATTAATTGAGATTTTATTAATAATTTAATGGTCAATTTAGGTTTATCCTCTTGATTGTCTTATCTAGAACTAATTACTTCCTCTCAAAATCTGAACTAACATTGTTATTTCATCTCCCATGTAAAATATCAATAATTATGGAGTTAGTAGTTATGATCTCCAAATACTTTATAATTGTTATTTTACAATTTCTCCAAGCTTATAATTTATTAAATTACCAAAATTAGAGACAATATACTCTCTCAATTTTAATAATTATTTTACTGCCCTTCAGGATTTTTCACAATTTTCCTAAGTCAATATATGCTCCATAGAGGCATTTTGGTCATTTTGGCTCATTATTACTTTTTTCCCTAATTTCCAAGAAATTTTCCTTTAGAAAATAAGATAAATTGAACATATTCTTTGAGACCACATATTCACCTACTTTTAATAGGTATTATTTCTTAATTTATGATATTTTCCCTAAGTCAGATTTTAGGGTATTACACTAGTTGTTTAATTAAGCAATTGTGAACATGATTCCCAAAACTATCTCGAAACTATTTTAACAGGTTTTTAATGGACTTAATTGAACTAGCGCTTATTTTGGTCAATAATTTGGCCTCAGTTAACCTCTTATCAAGGCCCCCATTGACCTTCTAAAATTTGTTATAATATATGTATTTATTATATAATATTTTATTTTATACCTTTCTCGGCCTTTTGGCTAAGATCAAGTGTAGTATATGTTCTTATCAGTTTAATATCTAATATAATATTTTATTTTAGCCAATAATTTGGTCATGCTTATGTATCTTCTCTACAATGTGATGAAGAGATGTTACATTTCAAGGAAGCCTGGAAAAATCCATCGTATAAAGCATAAGTGTCGCAGGGAAGTATCCAAGGGATAAAACCAAGGAAAAATCATCGGATAAAGCACCTAATTACATTGGATAAAGAATACATGTTGCGGGGAAGTATCGATCAGATAAAGCATGCAAATTTCCATGGGATAAAACCATGTCACCTTTCAAAAAAAAAATTTTAAAGACAAACGTGTTAAAGGTTTTTTTTTTATGAGAAAAGTTTGATCTTGTTTTTCCATCGGTCTAAATCACCCTAATTATATATAAATATTAAAATATAAATAAAATTTGAAGAAAGAGAGTGGAAGTTAGCTCATCTACTTAGTTATTGTAATATTATATATATATATGCAAAATTACTTTTGTTAGTTAATAAGATATTTTTATTATTAAAGGGAATTATTTTCTTTATAATTTCATTATAATAATATGAAATCTTCACTTTCTCACCAATTTGACTCCGGTTTAGTTCTGGTTTAGCTCCGGTTTGACCCACTGACCCTTGACCTAGTACCTTGATCAGGTCAGTGACTGGTCCGATTTTAATAACCTTGATAATTACAAACTCTCTCCTTCTTCTTTTTTAAGTTTTGCCCCTCTCTTTTTTCCATTTTTCCATTTTTTCCCATATAATATGTCCCAAGAAAAATGAATTGTTCGCTCTGTTTTAAAAAATGAAGCATACTATATTAGCAACTTGAATAGTAATAAATAATAAACTCAACAAAATAATTTTTTCCCTGATTAGCTAGTTAGTTTTGTACCATCAAAATGTTTTTTTTGTCCAGGCTAAAGAATTTCCTGATTCCGCCACTGGATCGATCGTATTTAATTATAATTATTTGGATTTTAAATATATTTAAATCAATTTGTTACTATTTTTTATTTTTTATTATTTAACTATACATTATTAACACCTAATGTAACATCCCATTTTCAAAAGCAGTACAATTTTTTTTCATTTAAAATCATCAGAGTAGAGCATCAGAGTAAGAGTGTAACTGATATATATATTCAAAATGCCGTATGTCTGGCTAATCAACGTATCGGTACATTTATCCGAGTGTTTTCAAATAACAACAAAAGTTTCTCCCTGGTGATTCCCACGCCGTGGTAACAAAAGATAGTCTTCAACCGAGTCTCTATGCGTGCTGCTTGCCCTTCTCTTCCGCCCTTGGTTCTCCCGACCCTGACGCTATGTTAAGAGCTGAGGTCCAATGCACCGGACCCCAAGTAACAGTTAATCTCATGTTTATATACACCATATATGTACTACATATATAACATTAACAGTATATGAGCATGCAACCAATGCAAATGTATCGCCCCGAGCATGCAGATGTATCGCCCATAGCATGCAGATATATCGCCCATAGCATGCATATGTATCGCCCATAGCATGCACATAGTTATCTTCTAACATCTATATGTACTCAAACAACATACCAACTATACGCATACAATACACATAGCACATACACGCATACAATAAACATCAGAGTTAGTGTTACAGTACGCGAACGTACCTTCGTTGACGGAATTTCGGTATGACTGTTGATCAGAGCGTAATCCCAGATATCCTATAAGGATAATAAAGTTTCTATTAATGATCAACATCATAACAGTCATTTTAGTCATAAATGACCATTTTACCCCTAACTTTACTAATTGACAGAATTTTGCCAGAACTTCGTTACTTTGACTCTAATCTCCCAAAATTTTGCCATATCTCTTTCTCCAACATATTTTCAAAATAAATACCATATTTAACCCTAAAACATGATATCTACAATATATTGGAAGATTAAAGATCAAACAACATCTAAGCTATGAACTAACCTAGAACTTCAAGAACTACCGAACTAAAGACTAAGAACCGAAGAACTTACCCAGAGCTTTACTACTTTTCCTCAAGAGCTCCTCCTTCTCTCTAACCTCTCTCTAGATTCGAAATTCTCTCTTGAATTTGGTGTGGAGATTTGCGAAAGGATGTTGGCCTATTTATAGGAAAAAATTTCACTATTCCTACCTTTTTCTCCTTCAATTCTAGCCCTTGGATTTAGGGTTTTTGCCAAGCTCCAATCTCCACCATTCAATCCACCTCCTTACCTCATTCTTCAAAACCATGATGTCATGCACATGATGTCACTTATGTGCTTTATGAGTTTTTACCGATAAAGTTCCCTGTTCGATGTTCTAATCGCGTAATCTTAAATAATCTCAAAAATTCATTAACGTAGTCTTGGAGGTCTTTGCTTACTCTTGAGAAATATTTGGATTAACAAAATTTATGATTCCATTAAGGGTATTTCCTAGCCTGCTGATCATTTTAGGACAAACCCCGTCGGTTACGGAAATAACTTCGGGTAACACCAACTTCGGGACAAAAATTCACTGATTCATAATATGTCCAGATGTTTACTACTTAGTTCAAGGATTTCAAGTTAGGGTTTAATTTCTATCGGTTCTCATTTATCCTAATTGCTTTCTACAAAATATCTTCTACTTTATTACCACTTGCACATGCATTCACATTCAACATCCAACATACTCATCTTCTCTTTCCTCTTCATCAATTCAAAATTATGGCTCCTTCTTGGTCAAGTTTATGTTTTTCCCACTAGCATAAATATCATAGGATCAAGTGTTCTCATTGGATAGTTGCAAGTTTTGACTTTTCAACTACTTCTTAACCAAGTTTGCAACTTCAATTTCCTCCTCCTTCATTCTTCCAATTCGGCTGCATACACACATACAACAATCAATTTGATTTCCCCCTTTGTTGACTTTTCAAATTGCTTTTGATTACTTTTGATTAATTGATTGAGAAGGAACTCCTTTATGCAAGCCGACCTCACACTTTGATCAATCAAATATGCTTTTAACAAATATCCATAATATCATAAGCTAATATAACACACTTCTTCTTCCATATTTTCGAATCCAAGGCCTCTTTTTGGTCAAAGAATAGGCTTTAATTATCTTATATTGGTTTAGGAAGAAATTCTCCCATTGGTTCCTTTATTTCACAAGGATTATCTTTATGGTTAATTAGGCTTTAGGTATTCATATAATTCATCTTATATTTTTCTTAGTCAAACTTAATTAGAAATTATTCTTATGCCAATCTTACTCCCTTATTGGTCATTAACCTTTAATTAGGGTTTGTACACAATTAACTTCAAACATTTCCTTTATTCATGCTTAAACAATTAGCAATTAATTACTTATTAAATCACTTACTAATTGTTGATAATTTTCTTAATTAGGATTAATTATTTTCTCACAACTATTTTACTGACATTGGTATTTTATGCACCATGCATTATATTAAAAATCATAGAGTCATTTAGGGTTCCCAAAATAATATTTAATTTTTCCTCTTTTATTTCCAAGGGAAATAATCCCAAAAATTACCTAAATTAGAGACAACATACTTTCCTATTTTTAATAAATATTTAATTGCCTCTTAGGATTTATCATAATATTCTCAGGGTATTTTATGACCCACAAATGCATTTTAGAGATTTTTGACACTTATCCCTTTTAATTTCAAGGGAAATTACCCTAAAATCATAAGATAAATCCCACAAGTTTTGAGACCATATATTCACCTATTTCCAATAGGCATTTTTTACTAAATTATGATACTTACCATAAGTAAGATTTTTAAGGTATTACACCTAATTATTGATAAAATAAAGTCATATGAGTTAACGATTCAAAACTACCATGAGATTTCAATTTCATATATTCGTCATGCTAGGGACTTGTTTGGCTCTTGGACAAAGGAGGATAGCCATGGGAGCTTAAGCTCTCTTGGGAGACAACTTGGGATTTTTGTTTGCAAACCATTTGACTGACAATTATATTATTAATTGAGTTCTTATTATTAATTTAATTGTCAATTTAGGTTTATCCTCTTGATTGTTTAATTAGGTTGGTTAATTGTCTAGTTGTTTAATTAGGCCATTGGGAACATGATTCCCAAAACTATCTTGAAACTATGTTAACTGGTTTTCTAGAGAGGAATAGGTGTTATTAAACTTAAAGTTTCTCATGCTTCAATTAGGTAATTAAATTCATTAATTTCAATCTTTCATCAATCTCCTTTTGGTCTAACTAATTAATTTGGGCTAAAAGTAAGTAAACCTTCTTTACCTTATTTAATTTTCTTAGTTGTTAGTTAATTTCTTTGCGTAGAATTTTAAATTCTCTTTTTATAAAAACCCTCAAATTGCATTAGTGCATTTAGTTAGTTATTTGCATCTAGGTAGAAGTGTTTTACATAAGTTTATTTCATTGCATTTTAATTTCATCACCCACCTTCAACCTAAAAAAAACCCATAGATTGTTCCCTGGGAGAATGACCTAAGTTGCTACTATATTACATTATTATTTGGTCATAGTTTAATTGATTGCTTTAGCGACAAAAACAACACATTTTATATATATAGAAAATAAAATAAATTAGTGTTCTCCATACTCTTCCCAAGTTTATACAAAAACAACACATTTTATTTGGTCATAGTAGTGTTCTCCATCAATAAAATAAAAAAATTATGTAGGAAATATATTAAGAAGATACACAATATATAAGAGACGTACATTATGATGCCCCCCTCCCCCCACCTGATGTACATTATGATGCCAAATGAGGAGCTATAAATTCCAGAAACGGAGAAAATCATCATTCGAAGGCTTTTTTTTATCAATATACTTTATATAGTTAAAAATATACATAAATACTACACTATAGTATATACCAAGACACTTCGTCACTCAAAATCATTCACCAAAAGGAATACTAATTGAACGAGACCAAATTTTGATGTGTGTGTAACCAAGGACTTGATGTGGATGCTACTTAATTAAATAACATTTTGAATGCTAATTTGAGGATCAGAGGGAGTAGATAGCTTAATTAGCGCATATCCTCGACTGATCCTTTAATTAGGATTCATTCATTGTGAAATACTACCTCCGGTCCTAATTATAAGAACACTTTTTTAGTAGAATTTGCACTACAAAAATGTTCATATAATAAAGATAGGAGGGAGAAGTGAATAGTGAATACTTATTTTTTATTTTTTTAGTTTAAGTAACAATTTGGGCGTCACGGTAGTTGTATGAACATTAAATATTTGACTCCTTCAGGAATCAAATTCACAACAATTAAAGTAGTAGCAAAGACAGTTAGCACATATCTCTCTGGTGTATATAAATTCCTTTGAGAGTCATTTTATAAATAAAGATTTCCATATAATTACTAACAACACATTTATCATTTAATGCATGCATTTGAAGAGAAAGTAACAAAAAAAAGTTATGTTGCACTACCTCTTGTCACTTTTATAAGAAACCAATAATAATTTTATGTAAGTTAGTTATTAAAGAAGTTTGTTAAAAATTAATTATTTTCATAAATTTTAAAATTACTCTTAATATAAATTATTAGTTAGAGGATTTTGTTGTACGTTGTTGAGAAACTAGATTACTTTATTTCATTAGTTACAAAGTTTTATAGTTTATTAGGGATGTTAGGTGAAAAACTTACTGACACTCAAGTATTATGGTGAAGCTTGTGAGTTAACTCAACATGTTAAGTAGGTTTATATACGAATTTTATTTAATCTTTTTTGTGTATGATAAATTATGAATATTGATGGATTTAATTTTAATTATTTGAATTTAAAATATATTTAAATCATGTTGTTACTATTGTTTATATTTTAATTATTTAACTATACATTATTAACACCTACCTACTGATAAAAATAAACTCATATGAGTTAATGATTCAAGTCTACCATGAGATTTTATGTCACTGGCCTGAGTTTGTTTAAAACTTGTGAGTTTGAGAACCTTGTATTGATACTTTTTTTACCTGAACAAAAAATTACTGATACTTTAAACAATGTATATTATACTAAGAAACATGCGCTAAATTAAATGGATTTATTTGAGATTGTGATAAGATATTAATTTGGTATATCATTTTGGGATTTCATTATAAATGTCATAATTTTATATTAATTAGAAGTAGTTTAGTTTAGGATAAATAAATAAATAACTAATTAAAATTTTTCTAAGAAAAATATTAGTTTATTATAAATGATATTACCTTTATTATTGTAGTCGTCGTCTCTTATTTTATTATTTTGTTTTATTTTCTTTTCTTCCTTTATCAGTTGGAGCGAGCACGCCGTTTGGAGATAGAATTAACAACTAATGCTAAAAGGCTGATGAGCTTTATGTTCAATCTGACATTTATCAACATGATACACAGTTGTGCTAATAAGCTGTTAGTAATTTCTTATCATAGAATGCATTCTATAACTTGGAATGTATTTTTTTTCTTCTATTATTAATTATAGTATCTTTGCCTCCCTAGAAAAAGTTGACAGTCGGATATAAGCCTTTTGTAAGTGAAAGTGACACGAGTTAATTAAATTGTAGTTACATGAAAAAGCAAGCGATTGAACTTTTTGAAAACGTCAAAAATACATAATCCAATAATGTTAAGCCCAAAAAGGAAAAAGAAAATCTGAGTTTTTCAATGGTCCATCAATATATGTGTGTGAGAACAAAATAGGAATAGACTTTTCTTCGTGGTGACTTCCAGAATTCTAATGGCCACAATCGCCACCTTATACAAAATGAATCCACTCAGTGTAGATGAAGCTATAACCCTTCTGCCTCACTTTGTTGAACCCTGCTGCTTTAACTATATATATATATATATATATATATATATATATATATAGATGTTATGGGAGGAACAAGTCCAGTTCAATGCTCATCAGGATTTTTCCTGAGATTAGGAAGCTTTGTACTAAGTTTAATGTTGCAAATTGAGTCTAAACAAATGTTAATGTATATCTTCATCCCGAAAAAGAACAAATAAATGAGGACACAATGCACATGCAAGTCTCCTCTCCATCAAAGTAGCAGTTTGCCTCTGCAATATGCTCTCTCTCGAAATTTTTATGCAAACAAAAAATGGTATGCGATGATTAAAAAATAAAATAAAATCATAGTAATTAACACTCAATATCTAATGATAAAAAGTTAGAGGCAGATAGAACTGAATTTCTCTAATCTACCTAAATTTTTAAGACAAAGTAAATCTATAATGTAAAAGTGAGAATTTCATAGCAATGCTATTCAACATATGTGTCGCACATAGACACGAGGCTCTTCACATGAAAGAATCTTCCACCCCTATCTCGGTCAGATAAAGAGGTGGGGGGAACTTCAATTCATTATCAGTGATGAGATTGAACAAAAAAAGCCGTGTCAAACTTGTCGTACACTATTTCATCCTTTCAAAGGCATATTGGATGTAAGAAAGGTAAAGTTTGTCTAATACTATGTTTATTAATTAGTCCAACGACTCCAGCTCTTCCCATATGCACCAATTCCCTCTTCCAAAACACATAAAAAGCATATTCATGGGCATAGTAAAATTCCTGTGCATGGTTTTGATTAATGATAGCAACTTATTTGTTCTCGTACACAACAAGCAAAGTTAGATAAATAGGAGGAATAGAGGTTTAAGAAGGTAATGTTATTAATGTAAAAACTTCTGTTGCCAAGTCAAATGAAATTATAATATCAGGACCTTATGCACCCTCCCATCCCAACCAAAATATCTATTAATATTGACTTTTTGAGAAAGTCTTGTCCTTCATATAACTCCAAATATTACTTCTTTCCAGGATCCCGTTCTTCCTGAAAACACTTCCACTTGGTCAACATAGATGTTGTCTCCACTCAGAATTGTCACATCCCTAAGTACAGTGTAAATCTCTCCTGTTAACTTTCCTTCCCTCTTTTGAGATATAGAGGGAAGGAAAGTCAACAAGATTCAAACCATTATATCTAAGCGTGAGGTGTCACTATGTTATTGGATTAGAGCTGGGTGTCACATCTTACCTCATTAATCACTGGGTTTGAGAGCAAAAGGTAATTATTATCATTCTCTTGTTTCACGCAAAGCAAGTCATTCCAAGAACCAACTACTGTCCAACCATATTTAAATGGACGGATCAAGTTTGTGCTCAGAGCTTCAATGGTTTCCATCTTGGGATCAAGCAAACGTAAGGACGGCTCCCTATAATTGTAATTTATGTATGGAAGTGTAACATCCCAATTCCAGAGCCAAATTTTTTTTTAAAAAAAATCAATCAGAGTTGAGCATTGGAGCGTAAGAGTAACTGACTTTCATTCAAACAATAACCAGAGTGTAACATAGTGTTGATACTACAGAGTTCCTACTGAAGCTATAGCTGAGATTCAATTCAATGCATTGAATCTCAGGTAACGGTTAACCTTATGCTCAAATAAAACAGTATACGGATGACAGATACTCATGACATAACAACAGCATATCAGCATAAAGCAGACGCATGATCAGTATAATGACAAGTACATAAGCATAAAGCGGTATGTAAGTCCCATAAAGTCCCTGCATAAAAACCGTGTAAGGCATTGCATATGAACGGTGACCCTAACAGAGTCTCTAACCGTGAATGTATCTCGATGACCCCTAACAGAATCTCTATCCGAAACGGAAACCCTATACTGAGTCTCTAACCGAAACAAGAACCCTGAATGTACCTATCACATATATGTATATGAGCAGCACTAGATTAGTGTTACGATGCGCGAACGTACCTTCGTTGACGGTATACGATACTTCCTTCGGAAAACGTTCTTTTCTACGGAAAACGTGAAACGGCTCATTAGGCGTATAACGGCCGCAAACTAGGATTTCGACGTCCGATAAGAGTAATATCACTTTCATTAGTGATTTGGCATTATAATCGGCATTTTAGGTAAAAATTACCATTTTGCCCCTATGCCCCTAATTGGCGGAATTTCGCGGACACTTCGTTACTCTTACAAATTTTCTTCCCGAAATTTCGCCAGAACTTCGACGCCATCTTGATTTTCAAAAATAAAGACTAAAATAGCCCTCCCATATGATATCCAATCATACTTGAAAAATTAAAGGCTATCCTAGCATTACTACCCTTACTATGAAAGAACTACGAAAGCTTAAAGCTCGGTGCAGAAAAACTTACCCGAGCTTCATTGCGAATTTCCCAGAGCTTCTCTCTCTAAAATCCTCTCTCTAGATTCGGCCAAAGAGGGAAAATGGTGTGAAGAAAGTGAAGGGAGGGGGTATTTATAGAAACGGTGGTAGGGTTTCTACTAGTCGGATCAACTTTGTGAGAAGCGATCCGGGCCGTCCAAAGCAACTTTTCAAAAACCCTTTCTTCCCCTTTTGTGTTCACACTTGACCGAAATTCAAGGGTTTGGCCAATGGGAGGTGGCCATGTGTCACCTTCCAGAAGCTTTTAGACCGATTTCTCCGAACGGTACCCGATTCGCGTGATTTCGGAAAAATCTCAAAATTCAGGTTTTACAACTTTGAAGACAAGTTCTCACTTACTAGAAATGTCTATTCTAATCTAAATCTTGATTCCATCTAGGGCATTCCGTGTTCAGCCGAAGTTTCTCGAAAAACGTGTCCGTACGGGATTTTACCTTGACTTTGGGAATCCCATTCCTAGATCTCTAGATAGGATCCGTTTCCTAATTCCCATTTTACTATTCACCCTTTTTCACTTTAATTAATTATATTATATTTTAATAGCAAGTTGCAAAATTCTTTTATACATATATATTATTATTTTTTTTTTCCTCTTTTTCCTTTTCATTATTTTTTTTCTGCCTTTTATTTTCGTTTTTTTTATTTATTATATATATTTTTTTATTAATTATTTAATTAATTAAATAATTATTTTCACATAATTTTTTACAAAATTTTCCTATTGGTCCATTCTTGCATTTAGGCTTAAAAATACC
Source organism: Acacia pycnantha (assembly GCA_025563575.1). NCBI lineage: Eukaryota > Viridiplantae > Streptophyta > Magnoliopsida > Fabales > Fabaceae > Acacia > Acacia pycnantha. The sequence goes on along the minus strand of JAMWYP010000003.1, from coordinate 6,274,085 downwards.
TAAACTCAACTATTTTTCTCAAAAATTTCCAATTAATTAGTAAATATACTTTTACTAATTTTCAACCATTTTCTACTAATTTTTGAGCTTTACATAATTATCTCTGAATTTCCTTTGCTTATGCTTAAGTAATTAGCCCAAAATTACTTAATCACTTTATTATCACTTGTTGATAATTTTCTTAATTACAATGCCTCATTACCTTCATACTCTTGTATTAACATTGGTATTTTCATGCCTCTTGCATTTTTAGAACTTACAACGGTATTATGGTCTTTTTATTACTTTTTGAATATTCTTCTACAATTTCTCCAAGTTTGTAACTTAATAAATTACCTAAATTAGGGACAATATCCTTCCCTATTTCAAATAGATATTTACTTGTCTACTTTATAGCTTTCACAGGGTATTTATAACCCATAATATATTTAGGGACCTATTTGCAAATTTTCAAACGTTATAGGGACCTAATTGCAAATTATCTAATTTCAAGGAAATTACCCTAACAACAAGGTAAACTTAATACAAGGTGTTTGAAACCTCATATTCACCCATTTTCAATAGGTATATTTCCCAATTTTGGTATTTACCGTAAGTGTGATTTTTAGGGTATTACATTTCTCCCCCCGTTAAATAAAATTTCGTCCTCGAAATTTACGCGATACCACCTAGTCCTAGCATTAACTAGACTCCATCCTACTCGGACTTTGGACTATACGCGTCGGATCTTCGCTTTATTTGTCAGCTGCTCCTCCTGGTGGTCGAGAATTCGCCTTGGTTTGACCATAAAGATCTTGTCATTTCGTACTTTGATATATAATGTTTCCCCGTGGTTCCCACACACCGCTGTTAACACTACAAATACCAAAATGGATACCAAAAATGTCCCCATGGTTCCCACACACCATGGTAACATAAGATACCTCCTACTTAATGACATGATCACGGTCGAATATAACTTAAGAAATATGGAAGAACGTTATGGAAGTCTAACTATGTTCGGGAATAAGGCTATCTAATAGCGACCGGTTTGTTTTCAACGAATACTTGAATGATCTCTTTAAACGATCTCACGAAATGCGAACCATACATTCGCCCTTGAGGTGTTATGTTGACATCGGCTTTGAAGGATATACGATCATCACAATCACCAGAAGACTCTAACAATCCTTTGTGTCTTGCCTAAACTATGAAATGTGATTGATTATATCTGATCTAGAAAGTTTCTTCTCCGACTATTCCACTGAGCAACTTAAGTGTAGAGTAGCATGTATAATCGGTGACTTTAAACGAGTCTCTATCCGTTATGTGTAATTGGTGACCCTCGCAGAATCACTATCCGAGTCGGTGACCCTAACAGAGTCTCCTTCCGAGTCGGTGACCTTAAGCCGAGCCTCTATCCGCTTTGTGCAATTGGTGACCCTCGCAGAATCACTATCCGAGTCGGTGACCCTAACGAGTCTCCTTCCGAGTCGGTGACCTTAAGCCGAGCCTCTATCCGCTTTGTGCAATTGGTGACCCTCGCGAATCGCATCCGAGTCGGTGACCCCAGACAGAGTCTCTATCCGAGTCGGTGACCCTAAGTGGAGCCTCTTTCCGCTATGTATGATTGGTGACCCTCACGAGAATCCCTATCCGAGTCGGTGACCCTAGACGAGTCTCTATCCGAGTCGGTGACCCTAAGCCGAGTCTCTATCCGCTTGCTACTTAGTCTCTAAATTGCTCACTAGTTTTGGTTCGAACCTCGGTTGCTATTTCAGCTTTGATATGAAATTTGGTATGGTGATCTGGATATTGAACTTATGCGAGGCATCGATCAACAGAGAATTAATTTGTGACTGAGTTGTCTTTGAATAAAGATTTGGTTTCCGCATTAGTTCTACCTCTGATTATGAGAATAATATATTCTCTCTAAGTACCGTAATGCTCTTCCTTTACCGTTATAGCTTCTTTGTGCGGCTTGTTCATAGTCGGCGCTTAGGATGTCCACCACTCCCGTTTTGATCTAGGACATGTTTCAGAAGACAGTCTATAATCGGTATGAGATTCGCAATCAGAAATTTCTTGGTTACCGGACTGAGAATTTTCAGTTATCTTCATCAGTCGAATGGCCCGATAAATCTGGTTCTTCTGACCTTGACGGAGGTTGAGCTCTATTCGGGAGTGCAAGATTTATGAGTTCAGGCTCATAAATCGGTTCAGGTGGATAATCCGGTCCAAAATTTGGTATTCCGGTGCGAGAACGTACTCGATTTGGGATTGTAGATCGGTCCATCTCCGTCCATCTTCGTTGATTTGGTTTACTCAGAAACGGGCATGGAAACACGTATCGGAAGTTCCTATACATGAGTCAAATACTGCATGTTCTTATCTTAGTTTGTCTTGGAATTTCATCTAGCGTGACCCAGCTCTGCGTATGAGCCTTGGCTAGGATAGAATGACCGTCCAGTACAAACTGGCGGTTTATCAGAGTTATCAAAGACTGATAACAGGATTTATCAGAGACTGACATCCGAATTACCCGAATTCGCGTCGGAACTGACTTCAAGATCTATGATCTCCCGGGTAGTCAGATTTGTCATCGGTAGGTGCCATTTTCAGGTTTATCAGTAGTATCCGGGTTTCGTATTCGTCCTATCGTCTCCGGAACTACGGATCTACGAGCGTTACGACTGCTTATCTAAGTTTATCACTACAACATTACACTAAGGTCATATCAGTACTCAGTTTTCAAAATGTGCTCCAAGTTTAAAAGGCTTTTTGAACATAACTCCGTTAACCGAACGAGAATGGCCGGTAAGTGTCTACCACGGGGCCTCACCGGTTAGCGGCGATCGATTGGCACACCCACGTAGACTAGCCTTGCCTTCGGCACCAAACCGTTCGTGGTAACATAGTTAAATACTTGCCAGAATTTCTTGCTCTGATACCATAAAGTGTAACATCCCAATTCCAGAGCCAAATTTTTTTAAAAAAATCAATCAGAGTTGAGCATTGGAGCGTAAGAGTAACTGACTTTCATTCAAACAATAACCAGAGTGTAACATAGTGTTGATACTACAGAGTTCCTACTGTTCGAATATAAAATACGGAAGACGATAAAGATATCTTCGGCCGAAAGCCGACTCTGCTGCTTGCCTCGATCTACGATCCGTGGTCCTCCCGACCACGAAGCTATAGGCGAGATTCAATTCAACGCATTGAATCTCGGGTAACGATTAACCTTATGCTCAAATAAAACAAGTATACGGATGACAGATACTCATGACATAACAACAGCATATCAGCAAAAAGCAGACGCATGATCAATATAATGACAGTACATAAGCATAAAGCAGTATGTAAGTCCCATAAAGTCCCTGCATAAAAACCGTGTAAGGCATTGCATATGAACGGTGACCCTAACAGAGTCTCTAACCGTGAATGTATCTCGATTACCCCTAACAGAATCTCTATCCGAAACGGAAACCCTATACGAGTCTCTAACCAAACAAGAACCCCGAATGTACCTATCACATATATGTATATGAGCAGCACTAGATTAGTGTTACGATGCGAACGTACCTTCGTTGACGGTATACGATACTTCCTTCGGAAAAACGTTCTTTTCTACGGAAAAACGTGAAACGGCTCATTAGGCGTAGCGTAACGGCCGCAAACTAGGATTTCTGACGTCCGATAAGAGTAATATCACTTTCATTAGTGATTTGGCATTATAAGCGGCATTTTAGGTAAAAATTACCATTTTGCCCCTATGCCCCTAATTGGCGGAATTTCGCGACACTTCGTTACTCTTACAAATTTTCTTCCCAGAAATTTCGCTTAACTTCGACGCCATCTTGATTTTCAAAAATAAAGACTAAAATAGCCCTCCCATATGATATCCAATCATACTTGAAAAATTAAAGGCTATCCTAGCATTACTACCCTTACTACTGAAAGAACTACGAAAGCTTAAAGCTCGGTACCGAAAAACTTACCCAGAGCTTCGCTGCGAATTTTCCAGAGCTTCTCTCTCTAACATCCTCTCTCTAGATTCGGCCAAAGAGGTAAAATGGTGTGAAGAAAGTGAAGGGAGGGGGGGTATTTATAGAAACGGTGGTAGGGTTTCACTAGTCGGATCAACTTTGTGAGAAGCGATCTGGGCCGTCCAAAGCAACTTTTCAAAAAAACCCTTTCTTCCCCCTTTTGTGTTCACACTTGACCGAAATTCAAGGGGTTTGGCCAATGGGAGGTGGCCATGTGTCACCTTCCAGAAGCTTTTAGACCGATTTCTCCGAACGGTACCCGATTCGCGTGATTTCGGAAAAATCTCAAAATTCAGGTTTTACAACTTTGAAGACAAGTTCTCACTTACTAGAAATGTCTATTCTAATCTAAATCTTGATTCCATCTAGGGCATTCCGTGTTCAGCCGAAGTTTCTCGAAAACGTGTCCGTACGGGTCCGGTTACGACACTCGTTTTCGGAATCATCAATCTCTAGAGAAAAATTCACTGATTCCAAATATGTCCATGAAAATTCCCAATTATTTTCCAAATGTCACAACATAACCTTTTACGTCCTCTTGGCTATCTAGCCTTTTCTCAGAATTTCCCTATTTCGTCTCATTAGGAAAAAGCACAAACGTCTTCAGAATTAACTTCCGCAAGAGTTTAACGGAAGATAAAATCCCACTGATTAATATTTTACCTTGACTTTGGGAATCCCATTCCTAGATCTCTAGATAGGATCCGTTTCCTAATTCCCATTTTACTATTCACCCTTTTTCACTTTAATTAATTATATTATATTTTAATAGCAAGTTGCAAAATTCTTTTATACATATATATTATTATTTATTTTTTCCTATTTTTCCTTTTCATTATTTTTTTTCTGCCTTTTATTTTCGTTTTTTTTATTTATTATATATATTTTTTTATTAATTATTTAATTAATTAAATAATTATTTTCACATAATTTTTTACAAAATTTTCCTATTGGTCCATTCTTGCATTTAGGCTTAAAAATACCTAAACTCAACTATTTTTCTCAAAAATTTCCAATTAATTAGTAAATACACTTTTACTAATTTTCAACCATTTTCTACTAATTTTTGAGCTTTACATAATTATCTCGAATTTCCTTTGCTTATGCTTAAGTAATTAGCCCAAAATTACTTAATCACTTTATTATCACTTGTTGATAATTTTCTTAATTACAATGCCTCATTACCTTCATACTCTTGTATTAACATTGGTATTTTCATGCCTCTTGCATTTTTAGAACTTACAACGGTATTATGGTCTTTTTATTACTTTTTGAATATTCTTCTACAATTTCTCCAAGTTTGTAACTTAATAAATTACCTAAATTAGGGACAATATCCTTCCCTATTTCAAATAGATATTTACTTGTCTACTTTATAGCTTTCACGGGTATTTATAACCCATAATATATTTAGGGACCTATTTGCAAATTTTCAAACGTTATAGGGACCTAATTGCAAATTATCTAATTTCAAGGGAAATTACCCTAACAACAAGGTAAACTTAATACAAGGTGTTTGAAACCTCATATTCACCCATTTTCAATAGGTATATTTCCTAATTTTGGTATTTACCCTAAGTGTGATTTTTAGGGTATTACAGGAAGAGAAGAAGAGGGTTTTCAAAAGTACGGTGGTGGAGATGTTCATCAATGAAACAATGGGTCTTGAAGAGCTTTTTCCAATCCTTACGTACACATCAAAATCGAGAAATGGTTTTGACATGAAGCCTTTTTAGAATGTTTGTGATAATCTTTGGTACTAAATTGCATTTGATTTGTGTAACAGCAAGCCCTTACACTTGCATGGTATCAGAGGTTAAGATAAGGCTTAACACATGTTTAGTATCTGAACCTAAGGCTTTACATGGTTTAAGGAAGGTGTCATCCTGTGATGGTATAAGAGCCTGACACATCAAGCCTACACAGAGAGCTAAATAGAGAAGTAACATCTTTAGTTGATATTGTTTTCAATGTAAACACTTGAATCGATATGTAAAATGAAACGAATATAGGTAAATAATTTCGATATCCCCTCCAAAAGATAGCTCAATCATGATTCAAATCATTATATCCGAGCCTGAGGCATTATATGGCTTAAGTAAGGTGCCACCCTATTATTGGATTAGAGCTGGGTGTCACATCTTACTTCATTAATCATTGGGTTTAAGAGCAAGAGGTCATTATTATCATTCTCTTGTTTCACACATGTTGGTATCAGAGCCTGAGGCTTTACATGGTTAAAGGAAGGTATCACCTTGTTATGGTATCAGAGCTTAAGGTAAGGCTTCACATAGAGTTTGTGACAAAAAGAGCTCTTACTTCATTTATCACTCTTGCGAACGTGTCATTTCAAATTCAATGTCACTCCAGCAACATGTCAAATCACCCTACACTACAGAGTTGAGTCTGAAATAAGAATATCGTTTAGACATTTTGGAGGTGAATAGCAGAACTTCAAGCCTTCTTTATCAAGTAGTGCCTCTTTGGTCAATGCATGCGCAACACCATTGATATCTGTACAACAACAGTCTATTTTTACCTTCCACTTTCTCCCAAGCCAGTTTTTTATTTCTTCAAGTATCTTAGCTTGAGGATCATCATCAGTCCACTAAGTGCAGACCAGCTCTACAATCTCAGAAGATTCAGACTCAATTGCAATCTTCCTCCAACTCATTTGCCAAGCCCCTTTCAGTGCCCACAAAATTGCATAGGCTTTGGTATATATATTGGACTTTTTTCCTAATTTACACATAAATGCATAAAGGAACTTCCCAGCCTCATTGCGTGCGAGCCCTCCACAAGCCACTTCATCACTCGCATAAGCACCAGCAACATTGATCTTGATCTAGTCCACGTTTGGAGCTCGCCACTTTGGTGCTCAATGAGCTTCCACCTGTTACTTACAAAAATTAATGGCAGTGTCAATTAAACACCTGAGAGTGGATGCAGTCAAATAACATGAAATAACTTATATGGCAGTGTCTAATCCTACCTTAATTATGAGATACAAGGGTTTGTAAACAAATAACATGAGAGAACTTACATGGCAGTGTCTAGTTCTACTCTAATTATGAGATATATGGGTTTGTAAAATATCAGTGCTTTAGAAATTATCGGATATCAGGGTAAGGAATTCAACTTGGTTGTTCCAAACGGACACAAGGCTCTCCTCATAATTGAAAGTCAAGCAATTTAAACAGGGAAAGTCAATTAGATAGTCAATCCTCCTCCTTTCGTTGGTATGAGATTGACCATACCATAAATGCATACTTGGTCATCTTGGTAGTGGTTACAGAAGACTGCTTCAGTTTTCCAAAAACATCCGAATTGTCCATCCTTTAAAAGTTCAATCCGATATTCTTCACACAACTCAAACTCTTCTTCAATGTATCCAACACATATATAGCAAAATGTTCATCCATGTCACAGTGAGCCACAAGTTTGTTTTGACTTACACAAAATCCAATCGGAGATATTGGATCATCAGGTGGAATAGGTTTTAATGAAAGCACTTTAGCTGGTATTTCTCTTGATGTAAACACTCGAGTCGATATATCCAGTGAAATGAACATAGGTGTATCATTCTGGAATCCAAACCAATAGATCGTTCCATCTAGATTTATACCAGTAATCAAATCATGGGTATTATCAAAAGAATCAAATCTCAAATCTTCCTATAAACCCAAGGTTAACGAAAACATCTAAGCTCTATTATGCTGGGAACATACATAGTGAATCATCTCAGCTTTATTATGCTCAAAACCTACAAAGAAATCGTAGTACCTTTCTTCACGCAATTCTGGATGATAAAAGCACACAATCTTATAATCATTCACGAAGCTACCCTGCACTGCAAAGATGCCTAGAATTATTCGTCATTCGAGGTATCCGTCCTACATCACTAATGGCTGGATTCCACAGCAAAAGATCATTGTAATGTAAGGCTTTACACTAGTATGGTATCAGAGCTTAAGGTAAGACTTTACACAGTTGATATCAAAGCCTAAGGCTTTCCATGGTTTATGGAAGGTGTCACCTTGTTACGATATCATAACTCAAGATAAGGTTTCACACATGTTGGTATCAGAGCTTGAGGCCTTACATGGTTTATGGAAGTTGTCACCTTGTTATGGTATCATAGCTTAAAGTAAGGCTTCACACATGTTGGTATCAGAGCCTAAGGCTTTACATAGTTAAAGGAAGGTGTCACCTTGTTAGGGTATCAAAGCTTAAGGTAAGGCTTCACACAATTTGGTATCAGAAGCTGAGCCTTTACATGGTTTAAGGAAATAAGGAATGTGCGACCTTGTTATCGTATCACATCTTAAGGTAAGGCTTCACACATGTTGGTATTAGAGTCTGAGGCTTTACATGGTTAAAGGAAGGTGTCACCTTGCTATGGTATCAAAGCATAAGGTAAGGCTTCACACATGTTGGTATCAGAGCTTGAAGCTTTACATAGATTAAGGAAGGTGTCGCCTTGTTATGGTATCAGAGTCTAGATAAGGCTTCACACATGTTCGTATCAGAGCCTGAGGTTTTACATGTTTTAAGGAAGATGTGACCATATTATGGTATCAAAGCACGGTGTCACACATTAAACCTACAAAGTGACTTAATTTGAGAAATACCATCCTCTGTAAACACCTCAATTCATGATATTTCAAATAAAATGTAGGCATCCCCACCAATAGCTTTATCAAGATTGAAACCATTATATAAAATGTCAGTATCCTCTAAAGACTCTAATTTTAATTCCTTCCATAAACCCGTGGTTAACGAAAACATTTCTGCTGGATCATACTAGATACGTGCATAGATTGTACAGATCACTACCCCTCTGCAAATGAAACCTTTCGAGAATGTTAGTGACAATCTTTGCTGGCTTCCACTATATTGTATTAGACTTGTGTAAATGCAATGTTGTACACTAGGAGTTTAAGGTAAGGCGTCACACATATTTGATATCAGAGTTTGAGGCTTTACATGGTTTAAGGTGTGACTTTGTTATGATATCAGAGCATGGTGTCACACATTAAACCCACACAGTGACCTAATTGGAGAAATATCATCCTCTTTAAACACTTCAGTGATATATCAAATGAAATTAACATAGGTAAATAATGTCGGCATCCTACCAAATGATAGCTTACATCAAGATTGATACCATTATATAAATTGTCCGTATCATATAAAGACTCCAATTTTAATTCCTCCCGTCAACCCATGGTTAACGAAAACATTTCCGCTGGATCATGCTAGGTGCATAAATATGGGTTCATTTTGATTATTGTACTTGATCATTGATTACCTTATTTTCAGCAATTATGTCAGTTTAGGGTTAATAAAAATGGTCCACCAAGGACTCATAGTACTGTTGTTATTAACCAACGTTCTATATTCAGTCCTCTCGATTCTTTTTCAAGCATGCATGGGGTCAATTTATCAAAAACAATGAAAAGATCCTTTTTGTCAAGATAAGGATAGTTTGTATCAAATACTTCATAATAAAATACCCCAGCATGAAGTTTCAATACCAATATCTCAAGCTTTCCTTCAAATCTAATATGCCAACACAGTCATTTCGAAATAATAGATTCTGACGTATGAATATTTTAAATGTAAGATCATTTCAATATGAAAATTTATGAAAGATATCTTAAAAGTTTGTTTACAATTTAAGTGCATAATCATGAATTATACTATGAAGAAATTGGAGAAAAAAATAACGGATAAAAATATCAATATTCACTTATGTAATATCAATAAGAAAATAAAACAAATCAAACAAACTTCCCTTTGAAAAATCATACTTATAAATATGGTAATTAACATAAAAGTATGATAAGTAGTAAAAATATCATTTATAAAAATTATAATGGGATAATATTCATTCACTTGATGTACTCTCAAGTACATATATACATACATATGTGTAGAACTCTTTCTCACTTAGCCACTTTCATAATCATGTTTGTTGTTTAATTACCTAATATCCAAAATAAAAACATTAATCTTCTAATTATAACTTTATATAAAATATTCATAATATCTCCTTTGCTAGATTCTTCATTCTTGTATGATATACCCCATCTGCATTTTGATTTATCACAGAGCAAAATCAAACTGTTTTATATATAAAAGTGCATCCACTTAATGCATACCCACTACTTCATAGACAGTATTTTATTATTCTAACTTAATCTTATGTTCTCTAAATCACCTATCGATTATTCCCAACAACCCAGCAAACCGAACCAAACATCAGAGGTTTTCAAAAATTAACATGAGAACATGCACATGTAGTGTTTAAATAGTAAATTAATTTCCTTTCCCAGCAACATCATGAAACAATACAACATCCAAATTTCATTATAGAAGGGCATATGACTTTTATTTCCTTCAAGTATCTTATGGTTAACCAAAGCATAAGTCATAAACAACAACATACTCACAAATTATCAATCATAGATCTTCAAACAATAAAAAAAAAAAAAAAAATTGATTTCTCAAAGTTTCCTCAATTCCAATTTTGGCCTATGATACTTTAATCATATCTAGCTATTCCTTATAGCTTTAAAATCCCCCCTCAAACATTTTATCAAACACCCAATATGCATTCAAATCGACCTTAAAATCAAAATCTTAGATTTTATATACTACAATTTCAAATCCAATCTTAACTAATTAATGCAACCCAATTCAAGTAAAGAATTGGAAAAAAAGTAGTCACCCTTGCCCAGCCCACCCACAACCAGGGGCGGACCCACACTGGTGTCAGTTTGAGCAAGTGCACACACTAAATTTTTCATAATATATATATATAATGAAGGACTCTTGCATCAACTCGCTGATGGCCACTATGGTTAAGAGCATTCATGTTTTATTTGGATGTCCCTGTTCGATTCCTTCCATTGCCATTTCTTTCATAATTTTTTTTAAAAACGAAAGCTGCACCAAAACGGCCCTAAGGGGATTCGAACCCACGACATGTTGATGTGCTGCACCTTAAGAGGATGTGTAATACCCCGAAATTTGAATTAGGGAATTTAAGGGCCAAAGTGCCAAAATGACCAAAATACCCCTAGGAGGAGTAAATAACTTAGGAAAATGGTGAAAAATCCTAAAGGGCAATGAAATAATTATTTAAATTGAGAGAGCGTATATCTCTAATTTTGGTAATTTAATAAATTACAAACTTGGAGAAATTGAGGAAGAATGCTCAAAAGTATGGTAATGACCATAATGCCCTCACAAATTCTAAAATAAAGCGAACATATGGAAACAGAAATGTCGGTGCAAGAATTATGAGGTAATGAGGTATTCTAATTAAGAAAATTATCAACTGTTGATAAGAAAGTAATTAGGTAATTATTGGCTAATTACTTAAGCTTAAGCAAAGGAAATTATGAAATAATTATGTAAAGCTCAAAAATTTGTGGAAAAGGTTTAAAATTAGTAAAAATATATTTACTAATTAATTGGAAATTTTGGAGAAAAATAGTTAAGTTTAGGTATTTTTAAGCCTAAATACAAGAATGGACCAATTAGGTAATTTTGTGGAATTTTTGGAAAAAATTAAATAAATAAATCATTAATTAATTAATTAAATATAAAAATAAATATTTATTAAGATTTAATAAGGGGCAGCCGAATTACACAAGAAAATGGGATAAGAATAAGCTTAAAAATATCATGATATTTTGCACAAGTTGCATTAGTTTATTATATAATTAATTAAAGTGAAAAATGATGAATAGTAATTTAAAAATTAGGAAACGGATCCTATCTAGAGATCTAGGAATGGGATTTCCAAAGTCAGGGAAAAATAATGATCGGTGGAATTTTGTCTTCCGTTATACTCTTAGGGAGAAAATTCGAAGTCGTTGGTGCATTTCCTAATAAAACAAAATAGGGAAAAATGCATATAGGTATATTTTTGGATATAAGGAAAATAAATTCTAACTCAACATCTAGGCATGAGTTTGAATTTATTTTGACATATTTGGAATCGGTGAATTTTTCGAAGAAGTTGATAATTTCGAAATGCGTTACGAAACCGACGCGACAGGACACGTTTTCGAGAAACTTCGGCTGAACACGGAATGCCCTGTATGGAACCAAAATTTAGGTTAACTTGGACATTTCTAGTAAGTGAGAACTTGTCTTCAAAGTTGTAAATCCAGAATTTTGAGATTTCTCCGAAATTACGCGAATCGGGTACCGATCGGGGAATTGACCTGGATGAGGACACGTGTCATCATCCAATTGGCTCATCTTTGGCTTGGAGAGGGGGCAGCACGTTTTGGTGTGTTGTATGGCCAAGAATCACTCTTCAAAATATTAAAGGGAAAATTACAACTTTGGACCCAAAATTTGAGAAGGAAAATTACACTTTAGGACCCAAAATTTGCCTATAAAAAGGCAAGAGCTCTCTTCATTTTCTCACCCCATTCTCAAGTGAAAACCGAAATCCTTGAGTGAGAAAGAAGAGAGAGAAGCTGGGGGAGGTTCTGCAGAAGTCTTCAACGGGTAAGTCTTTCGGTCTTTAGTTTTTAGTCTTTAGTTCAATAGTTAGTAAGGCTAGAGTAGTCTTTATTTTTATGATTTGGGTATCATATGGGAGGGCTATTTTAGTCTTTATTTTCAAGAATCATAAATGCGTCGAAGTTCTCGAAATTCCGCCAAGTAGGGTATAGGGGCAAAATGGTAATTTTTACCTAAAATGCCGTTATAATGCCAAATCACTAATGAAAGTGATATTACTCCTATAGGACGTCGAAATCCTAATCTGCTGCCGTTCTGCTGCCGAAGTGCCGCTATTGGACGTTTTCACGTTTTTAGTAGAAAAGTACGATTTCCGACGGAAGTGCCGTCTACCGTCAACGAAGGTACGTCCGCGTACTGTAACATTAACTCTTATGTTTATGGTATGCATATATGTGCTATGTGTATTTTTATGGTATGTTTATTGAATGAAAATATGTTAGAACAGTTTGGTGCCGAAGGAAAGGCTAGTCTATGTGGGTAAGCCATTAAGTTTCCGTGAACTCGGTGAGGCCCCCATGATAGACACTTACACAGCCATTCATTCGGTTTACGAAAGTATGTACGTCCGCGTACTGTAACACTAATCTGATGGATATAGTATGCTGTATATGGTATGTATGTGATGTGTGTATGGTGTGTATATGTGGGGTGTTGTTGGAATGCATATTATGTTAGAAGATAAATGTATGCATGCTGGGAGCGATATAGTTGCAAGGCTGGGAGCGATACATTTCTAATGCTGGGAGCGATACATCTGTAATGCTGGGAGCGATATATCTGTATGCTGGGAGCGATACATGTGCATTGGTTGGGTGTGGTTTACATGTTGTTGTTTGGTAACCCATATGTGTGTATGTATACATGAGGTTAACCGTTACCTGAGATCCGGTGCGGATCTCAGCTCTTAACATAGCGTCAGGTTCGGGAGGACCGAGGACCGAGGAGAGAGGGAAGCAGCAAGTTCAGGGATCCGGCTGAAGACTTCCCGACGTTGTTCTTTTCTTTTTGGAAACTCTCGGTTGTTGAACCGTTTATGTAACTAGCCAGTGGGCATTTTGAATATATATATCAGTTATTCTTCCGCTCAAATGCTCTACTTTGATGATTTTGAAATGAGGTTTGACAAAAAAAAAAAAAAGTTATACTGCTTTTGAAAAGTCGGGTTGTTACAGGATGTAATCTACCAGGTGAGCTACACAACCTTTCATCAAGGGGAGACGCAAAAAAATATAAAAAGACACATTTTATTTAGTTTACTTATTCATAATTTATTGATTACAGATATGGTCTTTTCATCCTTTGAATGTTAATTTAGTTGACTCTTTATTATAATTTTTTATGTTAAATTGAAGTTTTTTTTTTTCTTTTATTGTTTATATTCTTTTGTTTTTTAATGCCTTTAAAACTTCATTTAAAAAAAAATTTCGGGGGCGCTGCCCCCGAATCCCACTATTAATTATGCACCCACAAACTTAAATTCCTGAGTCCGCCACTGCCCACAACACAACAAAGGTGGGGAAAAACCACAATTTCCGCACTATAAGAATTTGAAGCTTCATGGAAATAAGAGAAAACAGAAGAAGCTAATATACATACCCTTGCAACAAACACACAAGTAGAGAAGTGATGATGGTGCTCTTCTCACACCCATATTGCAATGCCACGAAACAGAGGAAAATGGAGAAAAGAAATGAAGCTTCCACACCCTTACACCGCAAAGACGGAAGAAGCTAGACAGCAACAATGTTGAGGAAAGATGAGGAGACAAGACGAGCTGCTCACCCACACCCACTAAACAGTGTGGAATTAGCATCGAATGGACCATGGCCAAGAAAGAATGATGGTAACTTCTGCACCAATTCATGGTAGACCAGAACAGAGGAAAGGATGTTTGGTGGCAGTGAAAATAGAAGCAGCAAACTCGGCTTACTCCCAAACCACCACAACACACCCTAGCAATGGAAAAAGACGAATGGCTATGTTGAATGGAGAAGAACGAAGCGCGGTCCTGAAGCTTCCAGAAATCGTCGGAAGTGGCTTTGGTCCTTGACAAAGACCATCCCCTACATACCTACATAGTGCCATTTTATGCCAAAATTGAGTATTTTTTTTTAAAAAAAAGAATATTTCTAGGCACTAACTTTTACTAAAAAGATACTTAAAGATGCTGATTAGTACTGAAAAAATGCTTCATGATCTTGAAAAATATTTTATGATCTTAAAAAGATATTTCAGGGTACTGACAGATACCAAAAAAAATCCTTCAGAATACTAAAAAAATACCACATGATATTGGAAAATTATTTTAGGATCTTTGAAAAAAAATTTGTAGTATATTTTGTGTCAGAATCCTAAAATATTTTTTCCAGATCCTGAGATATTTTTCAGTACTAAGTCAGTATCCTGAAGCATCTTTTTAATACCAGTCAATACCCTGAAATATTTTTTTTAATAATAGACGTATTTTTTTTTAGTACCATTCAACATCAAAAGTTTCTTTTTTGTAATAATCAGTGCCCATAAATATTTTTTTTTAAAAAGCTTCTCAGTTTTGGCTTAAAACGGCACCGTGTTATGCAGCGGACGGTCCTTACGGTCCTTGTCAAGGACCAATGCCGCTTCTGAAATCCTCACCTTCTCTTCTGTTACAATGTCCAAAACTTATGCAGTTTTCCGTATATAGTTATTGGAAAATTATAACTGTGAACTACTTCTTTCTTATGCAAGTAAACCAACCCGAAGAGGATTTGTGTAGTGAAATTTCAAATTTTGAATTTTGTCAAGGAAGGCATAAACAAAAACACTTGTACGGAATTATAATTTCTGAACTACTCCCTCTCGTCTTAAATATTAAAAAAAGTTTATAATACAAATTACACTACAAACTTTGTCCTATATTTAAGACCGGAAGTACTATTACATTGTTATTATTGGTTAGTTTTGTGACCAGTTCTCTATATCTCTTCAAACTAAAAGATTGAAAGTTATTTGAATGGTAAACCGGTTAGCAGGATCTCTATACTACCAACACCATCAACCCTAATTGTACTTTCTTCCATCAGCAAGTGAAGTTGTTGGTGGTTTTACAAAGGGATGGTCTAGTAATGCTGAAGCAGATGGGCGGTCGGCTGGAGTTCTTGTGAAGCAGAGTTCAAGCAAATCTTTACCCACTCGACATAACTTTTCTGGTATGGGCGGATGTTGCTGTTTAACATGAACATTAAAGATGACCTGCACCTGCTTAGTAAATGAATTTGTTTTAGTCATATTCTTCATTAACTAATAAATGAAAGCTTCGTGTGTGTGTGTGTGTTGGGGGGGGGGGGGATATAATGTCTCGTATAATTCCAAAATTAATCTGATATTGAAAAATTATACCCAAATTTCTCACTCTTGTCCCTGCATTTAACCAAGGCACTACTTCATTAAAGTTATACCTAAAGAACTATTAATCCTTAGAGGACATTATATGCTTTGTTTATACTAACACTCGGCTTAAGTTATGCACATCTTGACGAATCTGCTATTCTAAGAATAGACGTGTTATGTTTTTGTGGGTAAAGCCTCAATAGAAAGATTTCTTTGATCAAAACAGTTTATTGCTTGAATTTTTTTAAAACAAAAAAAAAAAACAAAATTTTTAGTAGAAAATAACATAATTGAATTTTTTAAGTTTGTATGCAAATTAAGTCATATTATCAAATGCAATATTAGCTGTATATATATATATGTGTGTGTGTTGAAGGGTAAAAGTGTTTACCGGGTCAAAACCAGGCCAAGGATGATTCCCTATGAACATTTCAATGATTAC
The DNA here is from genome assembly GCA_025563575.1 of Acacia pycnantha. NCBI lineage: Eukaryota > Viridiplantae > Streptophyta > Magnoliopsida > Fabales > Fabaceae > Acacia > Acacia pycnantha. The sequence goes on along the minus strand of JAMWYP010000003.1, from coordinate 6,257,696 downwards.
ACAACCTAAACTCCATATATCAGCAGCATAAGCTTCACTCGAGCTTTGATATTCTATTTTTTTGTCAAAAACCTGAATTAGAAATGATTTTGTTAAAAAATACCTTGTAAATCATAATTAATGGAGAGAATGAAAATATATACCTCTGGGGCTGCATAATATGGAGTTCCCAACATAGAGTGATTGCCGACGGATTCTTCCAACTATCAACACAAAGATATAATTAAGTCATCAATATTGCTGACTGTTGGGGCTATCATATCAATTCCAAGAAGGTATCTAAAAGGCACAAAATATGACTAAAGTTTGATGGGATACACGCACTCCATCCTAAACGTGAAACATCATCTTAAATTATTACATATAGGAAGTCCCAAGTTTGAAAATTAGAGATGATCTCACTCTATATATTGATGTGTTCATTCCAATGGAAAATGTTACAATATATACACTTGGAGAGAGTAGTTAGGGGAGAGAAATAAGGGATTTCAATAAACTAAAAATAGGAAAATTTTAAAATTTGAAAAACTCAATCTAAATCTCCTAAAATCAATGGATATGATGTAGATCTTAGAATTAAAGGATCTTCTAACAAAAATCAATGGCCTCATTTTTGTCATGTAAATGCATATTGTACAAGATATCCAAGAACTTACCTGCTTAGCCAAACCAAAGTCAACCAGCTTTACAATGTTGTTAGAACTGACAAGTAGATTGTCTAGCTTTATGTCCCTATATATATCATACATAAAAATAAAGAAAGAACGACAAAGGGAGGGGAACAAATTAATTAAGATAATCCCAACAAACGTTAGTTAAAAATTAATTATTCTACAAGATGTGTTGTGTTTTGCAATGACCTGAACTCATGTAAGTATGGGAGTATACCTGTGAACTACTCTTTTGCTATGTAGGTAAGCCAACCCAAAGAGAATTTGTGCAGTGAAATTTCGAATTAAAGGTTCAGGTAAAACGCCTTGTTCCGAGATATATTTATTCAGTGAACCTGGTTGCACATATTCCATGTATAGAGAAATGTGGCATCCAACCTAATTTTATATGCATGAACCAATTGATCAATTAATAGTGTGTATAGTTTCCTCCTCAGCTTAAATCAAAAGAATACATACTTACTATTTCATGGTCATAATACTTTACAACATTTGTACGTTCCAGTGGGCTGAGAATTTCGATTTCCTGAAAACACAAGTACACTAATTTAGTCATGTTTGATACAATATAATGTGTAATACCCGGATATTTATCTGAAATATTATAAATAAAAGTTGGATATTTCTGATAAGTGAAATTTCAATCTCCGGTCTTGTATAATTATAGTCTATTTTATAAGTAGAATTTTAGCAAGAAATTAGGGAGTTTAAGGGCCAAAGTGCCAAAATGACCAAAATGCCCCTATAAAGGGTAATTAACTTAGAGAAATTATAAAAAAAATACCAGAAGGCAGTAAAATGACCAAGTGAATTAGGAGAGTATATTATCTCTAATTATGGTAATTTGATAAATTAGGAAATTGGAGAAATTGTACAAGAATGTGCCAAAAGTAATAAAAGACCAAAATACCCTTGTAATTATGAAATGATACAAGAGGCATGAAAATACTAATGTTAATACAAGAGTATGAAGGTAATGAGGCTTTGTAATTAAGAAAAATATCAACAGGTGATAATGAAGTAATTAAGTAATATTGGGCTAATTACTTAAGCATAAGCAAAGGAAATTCAGTAATAATTATGTGAAGCTCAAAAATTAGTGGAAATTAGTGGAATATTAGTAAAAATGTATTTACTAATTAATTGGAAATTTCTATGAAAAATCATTGAGTTTAGGTATTTTTAAGCCTAAATACAAGAATGGACCAATTAGAGAATTTTGGGGAATTTTTAATAAAAATTGAATTAAGTAATTAATTAAATAATTAAATAATTCATGAAAAAGATTTACAAATCCAAAAAAATGCCCAGCCGAAATCTTGGACAAAAAAATGAAGATTGGATCAAAATTATAATATCATGATATTTATTCGATATAAGCACATGTGTTTTATTATTTAATAATATAATTAAAGTGCATGAATAGTAATATATAAATTAGGAAACGGACCCTATCTAGAGATCTAGGAATAGGAATTCCAAAGTCAAGGTAGATTATTGATCAGTGGAATTTTATCTTCCGTTAGACTCTTACGGAAGTAAATTCTGTGTCCGTTTGTGCATTTTCCTAATAAAACAAAATAGGGAAAAATGCATATAGGCATATTTTTGGAAATGAAGAAAATAAATTCTAACTCAATATCTAGGAATGAGTTTGAATTTATTTAGACATATTTGGAATCAGGGAATTATTTCAAAGAGATTGGTTATCCCGAAAACGAATTCTGACACCGGACGCGTTCGGACACGTTTTTCGAGAAAGACTCAACTGGACTGTTGGAGCCCTATATGGGATCAAAATTTAGGTTAACTTGGACATTTCTACTAAGTGAGAACATGTCTTCAAAGTTGTAAATCCAGAATTTTGAGATTTCTCCGAAATTACGCGAATCGGGTACCGAACGGAAATACGGGTGGACTGGCCATAAAGTGAGGTGAGTCATCACTTCTTGGCCAATCCTTGGCTTCCAAACAGCCCAAAGATGTCGACCAAGAGTGTGTGAGGTGGAGTTTTTGACTTCTTGCTCAAGTTGCATTAATGGGGTTTTTACAACATAGAATTCCAAACAAAGCCTTAGCTTTTGACTATAAATACCCCCCTCCTTCAATATTATTCACACCTCTCTTCACTTCTTGCCTTGACCGAAAATTAGAGAGAGAAAGAAGTAGAGAGAGAAGCTCTGGGGGAGGTTCTGCAGAAGTCTTCAACGGGTAAGTCTTTTGGTCTTTAGTCTTTAGTTTTTAGTTCGGTAGATAGTAGAATTATTAGATAGTTTTAGCAAGTAGGGAGTGAGATTCCTACTATTGTTTTTAGGCCTCATTGCATTGAAATATATGCCTGACGAGGTAGAAACATGGTAGGGATCGAGTCCCCAAAGTCGAAGTCTTCATAGTTCTTTCACAAGTAGGTGTTATAATGCTAGAATAGCCTTTAAATTTTCAAGTATGATTGGGTATCATATGGGAGGGCTATTTTAGTCATTATTTTCGAAAATCATAGTTGCGTCGAAGTTCTGGCAAAATTTCGGGAAGAAAATTTGTCAGAGTAACTAAGTGCTGGCGAAATTCCGCCGATTAGGGTAGAAGGGCAAAATGGTAATTTTTACCTAAAATGCCAGTTATAGCGTCAAATCACTAATAAAGGTGATATTATTCTTATAGGATATCAGAATCTCTGATTTGCTCCGCCGTCACGCCCCCGACGAACCGCTGTTTGAAGTTCACGTTTTTAGTAAAAATACGTTTTCCGCCGGTAGTACCTAACGTCGCAAACGAAGGTACGGACGCGTCATCGTAACACTAATCTTGTGCTTCTTAAATGCATATATGTCAAGGATATGTCGTAGACCGTTATACAGACAGTTTTAAACGGGTTATGTTTGGAATGCCATTATGTTTTCCTAGCGCTGATGACACGAGTGTTTATCGTGGCACTGGTGAATAGTGCAGGCTGTTGTTGTTATTTACCTTATGGGGCTTTACATATTGCTCTATGCTTATGTTTTGTCGGCATAATGATCATGCATCTCTAGTATGCTTATGATATACTGTTGTATTAGCTCTAGAATATCTCATTGGTATATACTGTGTTGTTTGGGTATGAGGTTAACCGTTACCTGAGATTCAATGCGTTGAATTGAATCTCAGCAGTAGCTTCAGGGTCAGGAGGACCACGGTTCGTGGATCGAGGCAAGTACCCGGAGTAGGCGTGCAGCTGAAGACTATCTCTATCTTATCGTATTTTGTTATTACACTATTTCCTTCCTAAACCTTAGGATTACTGTAATCATTACAATGTTACACAATGGTTGATGTTTTGGCTAAGAATCCAATTACTCTTGCGCTCTATTGCTCCACTCTGATTGTTTGTCTGAAAAAAAAAATTTCCGCATTTCAAACATGGGATGTTACATTTATGGTATCAGAGCATGAAATTCTGGCAAGTATTTAACTATGTTACCACGGACAGTTTGGTGCTGAAGGCAAGGCTAGTCTACGTGGGTGTGCCATAAGTCACTGCTAACCCGGTGAGGCCCCCATGGTAGATACTTACCTGGCCATTCTGTTCGGATAACAGAGTTAGGTTCTTAAGCCTTTTAACTTTGAGCACATTTTTGAAAACGAGTATTGATAAGGCCATTGGTGTAATGTGTAGAGATGAACAGGGACGAAGAGCCCGTCTTAGACCCATTCTATAGTTATTACGGAATCTGGAGGCGTCCTGCCCGGAGATCCATTCCTCCGTCAGCACCCGAACCCTCGAATAACCCATTCCCACTGACTACGGAAGAAGATCCCATCGAAGAAGAGTCAGATTCCTACAACGCACAACTGGATGAGCCTGAGTTCGAAAACCAGTCTGAACCTGTTATACCCTGGAGTCAAGATCACGATGAACAGTTTCCTTGGGATCCAAACCATGAGTATACAGACCCCACAATCCCTAGTCACTATTTCAGTGAATCAGAACCCTCCTATCACCCTGCTACAGGGAACTCTGAACCTGATTCTCCTAATCTCAACCTGAACAACCTGGAGATTGAGGGCCACCCTGAACCAGAAAGCCCTACCAACTCAACCCACTCCTCTGTAGGAGATAACTTTGAATACATCGACATTCAACTACTTGAAGATGAGGTAGCTGAACCAGAAGATTTCTACTATGTCCTGAACGATAATGATACGTTAGTCATTCTGCTGGAGAACTTTCTTGTTGAAGCTATGAATCTCACTCATACCATCCAAAGAAGATATCTTGTGTTTTTAACCCTAATCTCAAACTACCAAGCCAATAATAGCCAACATTCACCCGCAGATTGGGTTAGGACCACACTGTACTTCTTTCCCTATACCCGCTTTTGGGCAAGGATCAGTAATGAGCTTGACGGACCTATCTTGGGTGTTAGCATACACCTTCGCTACCTGAAGTGCTTGGTTCGCCTTTACATGTAGAAGGAGAGCGTCAGTACAAGGAAGCTGTGGATTGTAGAAACTAGGAAGTTTAGTTTGTATCTCCAAGTACTTTGGAAGATTGTAATACATTTGAATAAGGAGATGGTACAGTATGACTTGTATTAGGATTAGAACGGCTGATATGTATTAACCTTATGAAATGAATATATGCGAATATATGTTTGGTGTGCAAGTTGTTGTGCCATTTCTAATGTTTACATATTCTGTCATAATCATTTAAAGGAAAAAGAATAAAACATGGCGATACTAAGAGGTGCCGGTGCACCAAGAGGCCGAGGCCGAGGTCGAGGCCGAGGTAGAGGAAGAGGCAGACAGCCTCAGGATGAACGAAACGATGGACCAAATCAACCCGGACGTGACGAAATTGAAGAAATGCGTAGAACTCTACAAGAACAAAGAGTATTGATTGATGCCCTCTTGGCAAGACAGAACCAACAGGACCAGGAGGCACAAAGACAATTGGAAGCACGTCAACATAAAGAGGATGAACGAGAAAATGAAGAAGATAACAACAACAATGATGAAGAAGAATATGATGACAATGATGACAACAACAATGATGAAGAGCCTGAGGGGTCTGAGAGATCCCAATCACCACCTAGGCGCGGTCAAAAGAGAGAACCACTGAAACTGGGTAAACCAGTTCTGCAAGTTGAAACCACCTGGTTTCAGAGGGAAGAGTGAGCTAGCTGAGGATTGGCTTCTGAGTCTTGAGAAGATTTTTGAAGTCATAGAATGCCCTGGAAATCGGATGGCCCAGCTAGCAATTTACAAGCTTGAGGGAGATGCCCACAGGTGGTGGAAGAGTGTTTCCACAACCCTGCCCAGTCCTGTTACGTGGGATATGTTCCTTGAGCAGTTCAATGAACAGTACTTTCCTCCATCAACACAGGTAATTAAAGAAGAAGAATTCCTGCAGATCAAGCAAGGAGCTGAAGAGTCATTTGACGACTACTTCACCCGCTTTACCAACTTTGTCACGGTATTCATCATACCTAAAAATCTACAAGAATGAGAGTGGAAGGCTAACCGACTAATAACCTGGATTGAAGTACGATATAAGGTCAAGGTTAGTATCTCAAGAATTTCCAAGAATGGCCCAAGCAGTAGAATCCTGCAGGATGACGGAGCGCAATTTAAAGGAACTGCGCAAAACCCGAGTCCAGGAAGGTAACAATACAAATCGCGGTGGATCAAACCGTGGAGGTGCCTCACAGAAGAGGAAAGCGCCTTGGAGCGAAAACCGAGGTGGAAACAAGAGACCCTACCAACAATATAGTCTCAAACAGCAGGGATCCCAGACGTGTCAAAAATGTAAGAAGAACCATCCAGGAGCCAACTGTGATGGGAAACAAGTCTGCTTTAGGTGTCAGAAGCCTGGACATATTAGCCGGGATTGCCCCGAGAAGGCTGCAGAGGCGAGACCTCAAGGCGCTGGCCGGATCTTTGCGTTGACAAACACAGAGGCCAAGAAGTCCCCAGAGATGGTTCAAGGTACCATCTATCTCAATGGAAATCTACTTGAAGCATTGTATGACTCGGGTGCTAGTCACTCCGTCATACTCGGTCTGAACTGGCTGACGGCCAACGGCGAAATGATTGATTGTGGCAAAAAGGAGATATCATTTGCCGGAGACAAGGTTGAAGTGAGCCTGAACTTTCTCTCCGCTACAGAAGCTGATCGGTGCGTGAATCAAGGATGTCATGCTTTCATGGTATTTTTTCTGTCAAAGCGAGCCGACCTTTCACTCCGTGATATCCCCGTGGTGAATGAATTTTCTGATGTATTTCCGGAGGATCTCACCAAGTTACCTCCTATCCGAGAAGTGGAGTTCAATATTGACTTGATGCCTGGCACAGGATCAATATCAAAGGCGCCGTATCGAATGGCTCCTAACGAGATGCAGGAGTTAAAGAAGCAGCTAGAAGAGCTTTTGAAGAAGGGGTTCATTCGACCCAGTGTATCACCATGGGGAGCCCCAGTGCTTTTTGTGAAGAAGAAAGATGGAAGCTTCCGACTCTGCATCGATTACCGCGAGCTCAACAAAGTAACCGTCAAAAATAAGTACCCACTTCCCCGGATTGACGATCTTTTGGATCAATTATCTGGTTCCACAGTCTTTTCGAAAATTGACTTGCGTTCGGGATACCATCAGTTGCGAGTTAAGGATGGCGATGTTCCCAAGACAGCTTTCAGAACCAGATATGGGCATTATGAATTCCTTGTGATGCCCTTCGGATTGACAAATGCACCTGCGGTATTCATGGATTACATGAACCGTATTTTCCGACAACACCTAGACCAGTTTGTGGTGGTGTTCATTGATGACATTTTGATCTACTCTAAGAGTAAAGAAGAGCACGAAGAACATCTGCGAAAGGTGTTGAGCATACTCAGGGAAAAGCAACTATATGCTAAGCTGAGCAAATGCGAATTTTGGTTGCCGGAAGTTAAATTTCTGGGCCATGTTATTTCTAGCGATGGAGTTGCAGTTGATCCAAGCAAAGTAGAAGCAGTTCTGGACTGGAAACGGCCAGAGACTGTGACGGAGATCCATAGTTTTCTTGGTCTGGCGGGATACTACCGCAGATTTATACGGGATTTCTCGCGTCTTGCCCTACCATTGACAAAGCTTACGAGGAAGAATCAACCCTTTATATGGGGAGATGATTGTGAGGAGAGCTTTCAGAATCTGAGGGAGAGGTTGACTACAGCACCGGTATTGATTATTCCCGATCCAGATGAGACCTATGTTGTCTACAGTGATGCCAGTGGGCAAGGATTGGGATGTGTCCTAATGCAGAAGGACAGGGTGGTGGCCTATGCCTCTCGTCAGCTGAAACCTCACGAGTTAAACTATCCTACACACGATCTAGAGTGGCAGCTATCGTGTTCGCTTTGAAGATATGGAGGCATTACCTGTACGGTGTAACCGTAGAAGTGTATTGTGACCACAAGAGTCTGAAATACTTGTTCGATCAACGAGAACTCAACATGAGACAACGTCGTTGGATTGAGCTGATTAAAGACTACACCCTGGAGATCAAGTATCATCCGGGTAAAGCAAACGTCGTTGCCGATGCTCTTAGTAGAAATGAGGCTCATAAGAGTAAGTATACTCTACATCCAGGCATGGTCAAAATGTACCAGAGTATGAAATCCGAACTTTGGTGGCCCGGGATGAAGAAAGACGTTGCAGAATACGTGGCCAAATGCTTGACCTGTCAGAAAGTAAAGATTGAACATCGTCGACCCCCTGTCTTTTGCAAGGACTAGAGCTCAGGAATGGAAATGGGAGAACATAACCATGGATTTTGTGGTAGGTTTGCCCAAAATCAGAAATCATGATACAATTTGGGTAGTTGTTGACAGATTAACCAAGTCAGCACACTTTATTCCCATCAGCATCCACTATTCTCCGGAGCGATTGGCAGAGATTTATATCAAAGAGATAGTGAGATTACATGGTGTTCCTAAGAGCATTGTCTCCGATCGTGATACACGATTCAAATCCCGTTTCTGGCAAGCGTTACATGAAGGTATGGGGACTAAGTTGAAGTTCAGTTCGGCTTATCACCCACAGACTGACGGTCAATCTGAGAGAACCATACAGACGCTGGAGGATATGCTGCGAGCATGTGCCCTGGATTTCAAAGGAAGTTGGGATCAACATCTTTCGCTAGCTGAGTTTGCATATAACAACAGTTATCATGCTAGTATACAAATGGCCCCGTTCGAGGCATTGTATGGGCGGAAGTGTCAATCACCATTGTGCTGGACAGATTCGTCCGAAAAGCAGTTACTTGGGCCGGATATGCTTGAGCAGACCTCTGAGCAGATCGCATTGATCAAGAAGAGACTCCTAGCAGCACATAGTAGACAGAAGAGCTATGCTGACAAAAGGAGGAGACCTTTGACGTTCTATGTCGGCGACCATGTATTTCTAAAGTTATCTCCAGTAACTGGTGTCGGCAGAATGCTTAAGAGGAAGAAACTGAGTCCACGATACGTAGGACCCTTTGAGATTTTGGCAAAGCGCGGAGAAGTAGCTTATCAGATAGCTTTACCCCCGAACCTGAGTAATCTCCAAGACGTTTTCCACGTGTCGCAATTGAAGAAGTACCAACCAGACAGTGATCATGTCATCGAGTACGAGGATGTCGAAGTACGGCATGATAATACCTTCATGGTCGAGCCGGAGCAGAACATTGATCACAAGGAGAAACGGCTCAGAAACAAGACAATACTGTCAGTAAAGGTAGTCTGGAAGGGTTTGTCACCCGAAGAAGCGACTTGGGAAACCGAGAGTGACATGAAGGAGAAGTACCCAGAGTTTATGGCCCGAAGTTTAGTTAGTATAGATTAAATTTCGAGGGCGAAATTTTGTGTAGGGGGGAGATATGTAATACCCGGATATTTATCTGGAATATTATAAATAAAAGTTGGATATTTCTGATAAGTGAAATTTCAATCTCCGGTCTTGTATAATTATAGTCTATTTTATAAGTAGAATTTCTGCAAGAAATTAGGGAGTTTAAGGGCCAAAGTGCCAAAATGACCAAAATGCCCCTATAAAGGGTAATTAACTTAGAGAAATTATAAAAATACCAGAAGGCAAGAAAATGACCAAGTGAATTAGGAGAGTATATTATCTCTAATTATGGTAATTTGATAAATTAGGAAATTGGAGAAATTGTACAAGAATGTGCCAAAAGTAATAAAGACCAAAATACCCTTGTAATTATGAAATGATACAAGAGGCATGAAAATACTAATGTTAATACAAGAGTATGAAGGTAATGAGGCTTTGTAATTAAGAAAATTATCAACAGGTGATAATGAAGTAATTAAGTAATATTGGGCTAATTACTTAAGCATAAGCAAAGGAAATTCAGTAATAATTATGTGAAGCTCAAAAATTAGTGGAAATTAGTGGAATATTAGTAAAAATGTATTTACTAATTAATTGGAAATTTCTATGAAAAATCATTGAGTTTAGGTATTTTTAAGCCTAAATACAAGAATGGACCAATTAGAGAATTTTGGGGAATTTTTAATAAAAATTGAATTAAGTAATTAATTAAATAATTAAATAATTCATGAAAAAGATTTACAAATCCAAAAAAAAAATTCCCAGCCGAAATCTTGGACAAAAAAATGAAGATTGGATCAAAATTATAATATCATGATATTTATTCGATATAAGCACGTGTTTTATTATTTAATAATATAATTAAAGTGCATGAATAGTAATATATAAATTAGGAAACGGACCCTATCTAGAGATCTAGGAATAGGAATTCCAAAGTCAAGGTAGATTATTGATCAGTGGAATTTTATCTTCCGTTAGACTCTTACTAAGTAAATTCGTGTCCGTTTGTGCATTTTCCTAATAAAACAAAATAGGGAAAAATGCATATAGGCATATTTTTGGAAATGAAGAAAATAAATTCTAACTCAATATCTAGGAATGAGTTTGAATTTATTTAGACATATTTGGAATCAGGGAATTATTTCCAAGAGATTGGTTATCCCGAAAACGAATTCCGACACCGGACGCGTTCGGACACGTTTTTCGAGAAAGACTCAACTGGACTGTTGGAGCCCTATATGGGATCAAAATTTAGGTTAACTTGGACATTTCTACTAAGTGAGAACATGTCTTCAAAGTTGTAAATCCAGAATTTTGAGATTTCTCCGAAATTACGCGAATCGGGTACCGAACGGGAAATACGGGTGGACTGGCCATAAAGTGAGGTGAGTCATCACTTCTTGGCCAATCCTTGGCTTCCAAACATCCCAAAGATGTCGACCAAGAGTGTGTGAGGTGGATTTTTTGACTTCTTGCTCAAGTTGCATTAATGGGGTTTTTACAACATAAAATTCCAAACAAAGCCTTAGCTTTTGACTATAAATACCCCCCCTCCTTCAATATTATTCACACCACTCTTCACTTCTTGCCTTGACCGAAAATTAGAGAGAGAAAGAAGTAGAGAGAGAAGCTCTGGGGGAGGTTCTGCAGAAGTCTTCAACGGGTAAGTCTTTTGGTCTTTAGTCTTTAGTTTTTAGTTCGGTAGATAGTAGAATTATTAGATAGTTTTAGCAAGTAGGGAGTGAGATTCCTACTATTGTTTTTAGGCCTCATTGCATTGAAATATATGCCTGACGAGGTAGAAACATGGTAGGGATCGAGTCCCCGAAAGTCAAGTCTTCATAGTTCTTTCACAAGTAGGTGTTATAATGCTAGAATAGCCTTTAAATTTTCAAGTATGATTGGGTATCATATGGGAGGGCTATTTTAGTCATTATTTTCGAAAATCATAGTTGCGTCGAAGTTCTGGCAAAATTTCGGGAAGAAAATTTGTCAGAGTAACGAAGTGCTGGCGAAATTCCGCCGATTAGGGGTAGAAGGGCAAAATGGTAATTTTTACCTAAAATGCCAGTTATAGCGTCAAATCACTAATAAAGGTGATATTATTCTTATAGGATATCGAATCTCGATTTGTCGCCGTCACGCCCCCGACGAACCGCCGTTTGAAGTTCACGTTTTCCGTAAAAGTACGTTTTCCGCGGTAGTACCTAATGTCGCAAACGAAGGTACGGACGCGTACTGTAACACTAATCTTGTGCTTCTTAAATGCATATATGTCAAGGATATGTCGTAGACCGTTATACAACAGCTTTTAAACGGGTTATGTTTGGAATGCCGTTATGTTTTCCTAGCGCTGAGGACACGAGTGTTTATCGTGGCACCGGTGAATAGTGCAGCCGTTGTTGTTATTTACCCTATGGGGCTTTACATATTGCTCTATGCTTATGTTTTGTCGGCATAATGATCATGCATCTCTAGTATGCTTATGATATACCGTTGTATTAGCTCTAGAATATCTCGTTGGTGTGTAATTGTGTTGTTTGGGTATGAGGTTAACCGTTACCCGAGATTCAATGCGTTGAATTGAATCTCACTGTAGCTTCGTGGTCGGGAGGACCACGGTTCGTGGATCGAGGCAAGTACCGGAGTAGGCGTGCAAACAAGACTATCTCTATCTTATCGTATTTTGTTATTACACTATTTCCTTCCTAAACCTTAGGATTACTGTAATCATTACAATGTTACATAATGGTTGATGTTTTGGCTAAGAATCCAATTACTCTTGCGCTCTATTGCTCCACTCTGATTGTTTGTCTGAAAAAAAAAAAAAATTTCCGCATTTCAAACATGGGATGTTACATAATGAACTGTGTGAATATAATCATTTTTAGTTTCTATTTTGTTATTGCAATCATTAACAAAATGTTTTCTTTCTCCATCTTTTTAATGTATTGCATAATTTGAAGTTTTTGGAGTTATAATGTTTATTAATTAATAAAAAAATTGGTAGGAAGGGAATTTGAATTCTGTTCAGGTATCATATTTTTTTTTAAAGACAAAAAATGATGAGGAGTGGAGACTTTAATTTTGTTGACTTCTCCAGAATTTATTCTTACTTTCTTATATTCTATTCACAGACACTTAAAATTAAATGTTTGACTTTAAGTTTTTGATACTTTAATGACGAAAAATCTTCACTTGTGGGGGATTATATGAGTGACAAAGAAATTATTATAATGCGTGTGCTCACATGTAAGACGTACCTTTTGTATGGTTTTTATATTTTCAAGATTGTAAATGTGTTTTAGTTCCTTTACTGCGCATAAGGCTCCGGTTTCCCTGTCAGAAATGAAGAACACAACATGCTTTTTATAGCTACAATAAAGTGTTTACGGCTTATTCGCTAGACTAAGAAATTAGAATAATAAAGATAATAAGATCAGAACATTATCAGTTTATTCATATATACCTGTTGCGGGCAACATAAACAGTCCCATATCCACCAGCCCCAATACGTTCCCCTTTTTCCCATATGCTAAAATTGGTGGATTTAGAGATTGAATTAGCAGAAGCGGCATCTTCTTTCTTTAATGCATCTAAGGCTCTAGTTACTCTGATAAGAATGGAAGACAGAACACATGTTTTTGATGGCTACACAAGTGTTTGCATAATTCATTACTTACTAAGAAATGGTGAAATTAAGAAAATAAGAAAAAAATATGAATTTAGTGGGAGAATTATTATTGTGTGCATATATACCGGTTAGAGGCAACATGAACTGATGCGGATCCACCATCTCCAATAGGGGTATCACATATTTCCCGTTGGCTAAAACTTGAGACTTGGAAGCAGCTGATATATTGTTCCAGTTCCAGTTCTGAAACTTGCCGTCATTGTTGTTGTTGCTGCCGTCGTTGATGTTGACGAAAGCAACGGGATTCGCTGCGGTGGCCGTGGTGGTGGGGGTGTCGAGGGGTCGATGCGTTTGGGGGTCGAGACCGCGGTTGTAGAGTTTGCGTTTGAGGTGGGTTTTCCAGTAGTCCTTGATCTCCTTGTCGGTACTTCCTGGTAACCTCGCGGCGATCAGAGACCATCTGAAGAAGGAGGATCATATATATATATGAGGAAAATGATGAAAGGATTATTAAGGGAATTGTAGAGAGAGGAGGATCACACACACACACACATATATATATGAGGAAAAGGATGATAGCATTATTACGGGAATTGTAGAGAGAGGGAGGAATTCGGATGAAGTAATTAGAGAAGTACTTGTTGCAGAGGAGGCTTTGGAGTCTGATGATGAGCTCAGCTTCTCGTTCAGTGATGTTGACTCGCTTGAGATCTGGTGGTACATAGTTAATCCATCTGAGTTTGCAACTCTTGTCACATCTGAGCAAACCTGGGCGGGGAGGAGTGAGAAGGCTCATTATTTGAAAGGGAGAGAGAGGAAAAGATATATTTTATATAAAGCGAAAGAGATAGAAATATAAAAATACCAACAGCTTTGGGGAGGGACCGCCAGCAACCCTCGCCATGGATGTTGTTGTAATTGATGGGGCGTTGGTCTTTCTTTTTGTTCCAGGCGCCTTTTTTGGTGTGCTTTTTCTTGCAGTAAGGAGATCGGCCCATGGATATGAATTAATGGAGACCGATGAGGAAGAGGGAAGAAAGGAAGGAGATATAAAAGGGGAGGGTGTGGAGAGGAAGAGGAGGGAAAATGAGAGCAACGACGGCAGCAAAACACATCGTTGCCAACGACAAGAAGGTAAGCAAGAAGTCGTGAAGTCATAAGTACCACTATAGAGTTAGTTTAGCCGTGTAATACACGTTAAATTCTCCGAAGTCTCGAATGGAAGGGTGGCCATATATGAACCCCATTATAAAAAAAAAAAAAAAAAAGTCGTAGGTATGTTGCGTCGCGCATTCAAGAAGGCATTAATTTCAACGGGCCTTCCATCATCAGTTGACAGTTATGTAGCCATGACTGATATCGATTTGCCTAAGCGTATTGTATGTTTCAAAAGGCAAATCAGTGATTGACTTGATGTAATTATTTTTAATTTAATTTCCCAGACATAAGGTTTGAACTGGCGCCTGCTCATTCCTTAATTATAGGTTGTTTTGAACTGGAGGATCATATAACATACTCGTCTCATCCTAAGTATAACACCTATTCAACTCATTTAATTATATTAAAAAAGTTACTTAAGGTAATTCAGATATACTATAACATGTTTTTCTCTAAGTGCCAGAGGAGTTTTAATGTATTATACATACATACATATAATGCACTTGTTGCAGGAAGATTGTGGTTCTATATTATATATTATTACCCTTAGAACTTAATATAAGATAGAGTTCACTTTTTTGAAGTGACTAAGGAAGCTAAATAAATTGATTAATTATAGCATATGTTGTCTATCTAATCATAGCACATTTATTTTTTTTATAACTGACTTATAAATTGATATCTAATCAAATGATAAACAACATATGTTATGATTAATCATCTTATTTAGTTTCCTCAATCACTTAAAAAGAGTCAACTAAGAATCAACTGTCTTATATTAAATACTGGAGGGAGGTAATATATATATATATATATATAGTGATTACTGTATTCTTAACAAATGCTGATATATCTTTCATTTTGGTTCCAGTGCTTAATGGGCTGCACAAATTACCATTACCTCCATTAGAAATTGTTTCGGTTGCTCCTTCAGATACTAAAAAACAAATAAATCAAAACACACGCACGGCAAGGAGGTGCGTACGTACGCACACAAACCACACACGCATGCAGCCGCACACATGCACGCATGCACACGCACAAGCACACACCCCACTCACGCCCACTCGCACACACAGATATATAATTTTCTTAAAACTTCTGGTTTTTGGTTTTTTTTTCATTTTTAAATCTTTTGAAACTAGCTTTAAGTTATAATATATTGTCCAAACAACCCTCCGTCAAATTTTCCGTTTGCTTTTATTTAGTTTATAAATTAGAATAAGAAGGGGAAAATTCTAAATAAATACCGTTTGAAATTGTAAAACCCCCAGAAGTCTTCCGAATTTGTAAAAAGACTGAGAGGTACAAAGGACCTATGAGGGATATGCAAATTCGAGCGAAATTAGCCTTTTACCCTTAGTTTTAAATAAATAAAAAAATAAAAAACCCTCCAACCCCCACCGCCGGCCAACCGCCGGCGACCACCACCACCGGCCAGCCGCGGTGGTTGCCTTGAATTTGCATATCCTTCATAGGTCCTTTATACCTCTCAGTCTTTTTACAAATTCGGAAGACTTCTGGGGGTTTTACAATTTCAAACGGTATTTATTTAGAATTTTTCCAATAAGAAGGAATTAAGGCACAACCATATTCGCCCTTTCACATTAATTATCATGTGTTTTAGGATTAATTTTATTTTAAGTAATGTTATATTGTACCAGATAATTATTTTGAAGGAATTTTCTCTCATAAAAATGTAAAGGAACTTTTGATAAACTCTCCCACGCGCATACGCTATTCATATAACATAATTTACACTACAAAAATTTTGTCTATATTTAGAACCGGAAGAGTATCAGAAATGGGATCCACTAGTACTATTTGTGTCATTCTTTATTTACATTAGTTATAAGTAAATTTAAATTCACCCCGTTCAAATCATAGAAAAGCTATGTATAATAATGGGATGAAGAATTGATATGACTAAGTGAATATAATAATAAGACATAGAAAAAGAATAACCATTCTCACCTATCTCCTCTTCCTCCATAGTTTGTTGCATCGACGACAATCTCTCAGGATTATGGGACGAGAAACGTTGAGAGCGACGAACAAATTAAACATGTCTATGGCTTCAACGACGAGGTTCTCCTCATCATTTGCTAAAAGACTAAAGAAGTTGAAAAGGAAGCTGATTCTCTAGCAAGAGCACGTCCTGACGAAGAAGAGCTAGTAAATCAACCTTAAGCTCTTCAGATCTTCAGGTTTCTGGAAATCAAACTTAACCAATATTTGAAGCAGGGAACAACCATCCACAAACAATATCGCCGACAGCTTCTCGTCCTCCTCGTTGAAATCTACAAGGGCATCTTCTGTGTAGAGATCTTTCAGATTCTTAATATTTTCCAGAATCTTTTGATGTTTCAAGTCTCTGTCCTTGCCTTGGAGATACATTGATGCCCACATGTACTTGAACTGTTCTCCTAGTAGAAGATGTGGTTTGCCATAATGAATGGGACCAAATGACACAAACCTTGGAAAGTAATACTCTGAAAAATTCTCTCTGTTTCTCAAATGATGTAGGACCCTTTGGATTTTGGGACGATGACGATCATGATGATAATTATTATCATCCCTCTCCAGATTTTCCAGTTTCTGCCCTGCTTCATTCAGTTTGTCAAACGTATCTTTTGTGGGATCTGCCATTATCGTTTATTGTTATTGATTTTTGGTTTGTGTAATTTCATTTATATATATAATGAAGTTTGGTAAACCTGTTCAATGAAGCTTTACAAATATGTACTCATCATATGGAATAAACCTTGGATAAGGAACACAGGATTTTCTAGCTTTATTAATATTTCAAGTTTGGAACTAAGCTCACTTTTACTACATATTCTGGTTACCAGCAACTTTACTTGGAACTGGAAAATGCTAGTCCCTCTAGTCCTAAATATAAGATAAAGTTTGTGGTGTAAATTGTACTATAAACTTTGTCCTATATTTAGAACCAGAAATAGTATATGTTTAGACCTTTCTAATGAATGAGGGAGACAAGCTTGGGGTTAAATATTACTTTGAACAACCATAAGAAATTCACATATTCCACTTGCTTTGTTGCGTTCCTTTTGTGTCTGTGTGTATGCATGCATTCAATTTGGCAATCCTTTGTCATGGCCCAAAATAAAACTTGATTTGAGTGTATTAACTTTTTTTTGGTGAGGTGGTTACCAAAATTTAGACGGTCAAATATTTTTTTTATAAATTATTTTGATGTGTACAAAATCTAAAATAAATATTTTTTTTTGACATTAATTCTTTAAATAATATAATTGTTTTTATTTAAAAATCATCAAATGAAAATTTTAAATTTGGATCGTAGTCAACAGGGTATTCAGACAATTGATGTTTCACCAAAATGGCACTAAGTTAACCCTAAATAAGGGCATGGGGTTTCATGTCAAAAATTAAAATGTCAATAAGTTTTAAATTTAAACTTTGAAAAATTGAGGAAGTTATATATAATTGAGCTGAAGTTCTTGGGGATTTTATAGATTTTAGCCAAACTTTAATGATAAATTGTTTTGGAGGCAGTTTGATATGAACTTGGCTTCTTTCCTTTTGTTTTTTTCCCATCCACTTCCATCTTTTATCACAAAATTGATTCCCTGATATTGTTTTAACCTTTCATTTTCTTGATCCTTAATTTTGAATTTGTTGGCCTTCTTTTTCAGTGGATGGAGCTTGTGCAGAAGTCAGTGGGCTAGGATTGCTTGAACACTTGGCTATATATATATATATTGCATGAAACAAAATTTTTAGGATTTCTTCTTGTTAGCTTGTGGGAATATTAATTGACCTATCAGGGTTTGGTGTGTGTTTTGAAATTGAATTTGGAAGACATTTGTGGACTTGTACACAATTTAAATAGCGTGACAAAATGCAAGAGATTAGGGTATTTCCTCTGGTTCTAAATGTAAAAGCCAAAAGAAAGACTTTTGAGCGGACGAAGGTTTTATTTAAAAAAAGAAAAAAGAAAAAAAATGTTATAAATATAAGATCTTAATCTCATTTCCTTTTATTTTTGAAAGTCGTGCTTTTAGAAGCGACTTCTCAATGTATGAGCTCAAAGTTTCAAGTTTCAGTGATTACGTCTTGTCGTCGTTAAATATTGAGAAGCAATCCTTCCATGTCGCCATTAAAAGTAAGACTCGTAAACACCTTTAGGCCCTGTTTAGATCAAAGAAAAGGTTGGAATAGAAAGGAATGGAAATGAAAAGAATGTAATAGAATGGAAAATATTTTTCCTCCATGTGTTTGGTTCACACTAGAAAAGAAAATGAGTTGATAGGAAAATTTTTGTTTGGTTGGAAGAAAATAAGGTAGGAAAATGAGGCAAAATACCATTTTACCCCTATAAAAAAATATTATTTTAAATAATGCCACGCACACACACATTCGCCTCGCCTGTCAACTCTGTGCAGCGTGCACACTCTAGTGTTCACTGGAGTGTGCATGATGCACACTCCAGTGTGCACGATGTAATATCCCAAATTTTTGGACCAGAAAGTTGGAAATAAAACTGAGATAAGAAGGCTTCTTGCCAGTAAAGTCCAAAAGTCTTAAGCTTATTATGAGGAAAAGCTTAAGATAATTATTAAAATTATTTTGGACTTTGAGAATTTGGGAAGGTTATGAAATAATATTTCGAGGAGATAAAAATATTATGATGGAATTAGTCATGAGAAATTTAGTCTGGATAAATGTTAAAATTAATATTTGGAGTTTAAAGGCATATTTCCCATTGATTAAGGATAAATAACTGGGAAGAATTTTGGCCTAAATATTTTGGAGATAATATTTGGTGGCCTAAAGAAGTTTAATTGAGAAAGAAAATCCTTAAAAGGAATTAAGGATTTAGTTTTAAGATTTATCCAATATTTGTAGGAGATAATGTTAGAACATACACCCCTTATTATTTAATTGAGACACCAAGTTTATATATATAAATATATATACTCCCAGCCCATTATTACTTGAATAGGAGCCCATTCTTCTCAACTCACGTGCTCATTAGTTGCTCAGTCCAGTATTTCTTTGACCCATAAGCTAATAAAAACCAACCCAAAACCATAACCATTCATTTCATCAGCACCTCTGCGTCATTTGGGCAGCTACAACGTGGAAAAAAAAAAATTAAAAGGGAAGAAACAGCAGATGAAGCGCATTACACAAGGAATATACATCAGCAAAAGCCCATAAACACTAAAACATGTAATAACACAGTATCCCAAATCATCTCAGTCAACACACAGAGTGAGATCACCACCAACGATTTCATGCATCTATTGTCAGCGTATCACTTTCCCAGACCAGCAGCACCCATGTCTCTTGTATCAGCAACACAGACCCCTCCACCATACCTTTTGAGTCAAACGCCACCTCCCTCTCATTATATACCACTCTGCCTTCTTGCAGCAACCAAGAAAGGAAGAAACCGAAAACAGCCAAGAGAGGGTGAGAGCGTGAGAGAAATTGGGAGGGAGAAGGACCAGACGCGTGCAAGCTTGAGGAATCCATCTAGGTGAGTTCCTTAAGCCCTTTCCTTCTTATTTTCATGTCTTTAGTCTGCTCCTAGCTGCTAGTTAGAAGGAAAAACGTAGAGAATGTATACAGGCCCTGTTTTCATACCACAAAAACAGAGAATCTTGTGTGTTTCTGTTTCTATGGAAAACGTTTGCTTTTTTGCACGAAATTTTTATGGAAGATAGTAGACACAATAAGGTTTAAAACGAGCCAAAGAACACTCAAAACGGAGGTGTGTATTGAGAGTTTTGATTTTTCAAAGTTGGAGGTTGGAACCACAAAACGTCAGTTTACAAAACGGGCTTGATTTTGAAATGGAAAAACTTTGAGTTTTTCCTTGAAATTTTTACAGTAAATATTAGACATATCAAACTTTCCAACGAGCCAAAGAACACCTAAAATGGACGTGTAGAAAGAGAGATATGATTTTCAAAAGTTGAGCTAAAAATCTGGACAAATTCTGGTATGCTTCTGTAGCATGAAAATGACGTGGTATTTCGGACAAAGTAAAACCTTTAGTTTTTCCTTGAAATTTTTACATTAATTAGTAGACTCAAGAAGGTTTAAAACGAGCTTTGGAACACCATAAAAGGAGGTCTGTAGCTCGAGATATAATTTTTGGAAGTTGAGTCATAATTTTGGGAAGTTATCTGGCCACTGATCACGTCTTTGAAATCTGGGAATTATTTAGTGTGTTATGGCTAGTGGTATTATTTTTTCTGTGAAATTAGACATGCTAAGGAACATGTAGTTTTTGGAAGCACCTCATTTGGATTTTTGTAGAAATAATTACGAATTTTCAAAGTTTAATCAGTAAATTCGGGAAAATTCTGAACATTGTTTGTGTTTTTCGAAAATTGAAAATTTTCCCAGTCATAGTTCAATTTGGTGACTTTAATTTATGAAAATGGACTTATCAAGGTTTAAATAGAAATTGGAATCACTCAATTTGGAGTTGTATCGGTCAAATTATGAATTTTTTTTTTTTTTAAATTCACAGAAAAGTTAAAAGCAAATTTTTGATAAATCTTAAAATAGTCACGTAAGTTGTTAATTGTGCATCAGATTAGAGCTTATATGGAGTTAGTAATTATCAAGCTCCTAATTTAAAGTTTTGGAATAGCTTATGAGGGTTTAAAATAATTATAGAGGAATAATAATAAATAAATAGTAATGAATAATAATATTATTAAAATTTGTACATTTTTGATTATGTAGAGTTTTAGAAGAGTTATTAATGGTTAGTAATTGGTTGTGATAGATTGATTTTTGGCGTGTCTCTTGGATTAGGAGCAATGTGATAATAGGTAGCTTCAGCGAGAGGTAACCACTTTCCACTTGTTATACATATTGATATGTTGTTGTGAGTATTATATGAAAATGATCATGAATATTTTGATAGAAATTTCCTTGTGGAACCTTATGATTTGAATTGTAAAATATATACATATTTTATATATGATTGAGAATTGTGATAATTATGAAAAGGGTTAAATTGGGAAGAAATAGAGTAATTTATTCCACCACGTGGTGAGGCCTCCATTGGTGCACGATGATTGGTTTATTATTGTCCCACCTGTTCAATGAGGGACTAGCCCACTAGTTCAATGAGGGCTTATGACACCCCACTAGTTCAATGAGGGGAAAAGACCCATGGTCTGGAACATGTGCTCTGAAGATTTTGGCCGAATCTCATCACATGACCAGTGAGCTTTTGAGTAACCAGTAATATGGATGTAACTTAGCCCATGGGTCTAGTCGGAGGAAATAAGGCGGTTCGGTTGGATTGGTGGGAGGCATATTGGGAATTGTGAAAACTGTGATTCAGAATTTATGACACAGACTTCATGATATGAAATTGGTAATATGTATATTCTTGAAATATATTTTTAATCCTCTATTATATAAATTGTTCCACTTGGCACCTCACTAGCACATATTAGTATTCGTAATGAGTTGGATTGATGGTTACCACATTTTTCAGGTGATAGTTCCCGTGCGGGTCCATCAGGGAAGACCTCGGAAGCTTAGACTACTCTACTAAAAGTAGTGCTTCTGTCTCCTTGGTTGATGTTGGATGATTGTATATTGCTACGTTAGGGCTCATTCTGCATACTCTGATTTATTTGTGTATATTTTGTTAAATGTTGAGGCATTATTAAGTTATTTTATTAAGTAAAATGGAGGATGTTACACACGACACCTTCTCTTCCTCCTCCCTCTCTTCCTCCTTCATTTTTTGTTTATTCTTCCTCCTTCCATAATATTTTCCGACATCACTCCCTTCCTCTCTCGGCGTCACAGCTCCTCCTCTCCTCAACATCACTTTCTTCTCTCTCTTCCTCTCCGTCGTCACTCTCTGTTCGTAAAGTTTCTGCAAAAGGGGCTATACACTTCAATTTATCTTATAAGTACTCCCTCCAGTCTTCTTCTTTCTCCTTTGAAAAATCTCATCCTCGATCGGAAAAATTGATGGTAGGTGTTTTGGTCACTGTTGCTGTTGGTGCCTTCTTCTTCCTCCTTCCATTTTCCGATCTCACTCTCTTCTCTCTCATCCTCTCCTCATCTTCTCTCTCTACCATGTGATGAGGGCAAATTGGACTTAAGTCCATTTTCAGCAGCGTCGGAAAATGGCTTCCCACCATTTTTGGTGGTAACTGATTTTCCCCTATTTAAGGGAAAATACGCCGCCGCTGGAAAACATTTTCCTAAGAAAATGCGAACCAAACAATCGTAGCCGCCGGAAAATGTTCATTTTCCTTTTCCTTCCCCCAATTTCCGTGATCCAAATGGGGCCTTAATATTTCCACAGAAGTGAGACTTCCAACACCAACAAATCTAGTGACTAATTTTTACAAGTCATTGTCATGAGTATGAATTTTGGATTATTTTTTAATTTTTTTCTTTATGAAAATGGTTATTTCAAAATATAGGATATCTTATAAAATGTGTGTGAAATTGTTAAAATAAATCCATATATATATATATATATATATATATATATATATATATATAGCTTTGATTGTAAAGATTATGTAATATATCATCTATCATGAAAACATTGTATAATGGTTACTCAAGATGCCTATAGACTTGCCGTAAAAAAAAAGTTCAACACCTCTAGTCCTTAATTTGGACTTAATTGGGGAGTATATATTAGTTTTAAATATAATACATATTTCCTTTAGTCATTCATCTTTTCCAAAATCACCCTTATAGATAGCCCTAAAAATAATCAAATAAAAGAGATGTAGGGAATCAAGAAAGATTATTATGTTATATTAACTAACTTAACTAATTACTTTAATTTATCAAATTAGGTAAATATGTCTTATATTTAGGATTGGATTGAGTATTTTTAAAATAAACATTTCCTAACTCTGTCTCCATCTTTAACTTTCTCCATTTTCTAAATACTTATTTGGTATTCATTAATTTTATTTTGATACAAGGCAAGGGGAGGGGGGTCGAACTAAGGATCTAAGGGGGGGAAATAAATCCCAATACCACTACACTACTAGGAGTGCCGGTTGGTATTCATTAATTCCTTTCAAATAATATGCTATAGCTCGGAAATAGCGTGGGAAAGCCCTATTGAGCTTGTTTATAAGAGTTTGGGCTTGTGAACCCTATCTCCCAATACAATATTTTTATAAAGCCCAACCTTTATTATAAGAGCTCGAAGCTGTAAAACCCATATTCAACGTTTTTGTTAAAAATATAGGGTTAGTAAATGCGAACATAACATGAAAATTACTCACTGGGAGATTCTCCCACCATAATCAGGTGCGCGACACGGGTGAGATTCGCATTAGTTAAGGAGAAACTCTAGATACCGGATGGGCAACAAAAAAAAAACATAAAAATTATGGTCTAAAATCTAAATTACAATTTTTCAAAAGGATAAAAAAAAATAGCACAATAAAAATATTATAAAATTTGAATTCAACATTTTGCAATCACATAAAGAGAGAGGTAGTGACTGATAAGATTTTTATAATTAATTATTAAAATAAGCACATAAATTATGGTCATTTTTTGTCTCTTGTCCTTACTATTTTCTTCCTGAATTATCCTTGAAGTTAGAATTTTCTTATGATATATAAATTATATTGATAATATTCCACTGTAATTTTTTTTTCACAAATAACTAACCTAATTCTTTAATCTACATGAATTAGTTAATTATAGTCTATAGTTAGGTTTTGGAATGAATTTGTATTGACATTGATACATGGAAGACATGGAGAGAGAACAAAGAATTGATCTCTGCAACCTTAGTTAAATATGACATCAACATTTTCTACCAATGATACGTTGCATGCACTTGTGTGTATTAGCTAGTCACGCGACTCCCCAAAGTCAACTATGGTTATCTAATAATCTTATTATAAAATGATTTTGACTTCATTATACGCTAAAGTAGCTCCATTACTTGATTTTTTTTTTTATTACTCTCTATAAAGAGGGACGTGTGAAATAGTTTTATTAAAAGTTAATAATTTTAGTATAGTGGAAGTGGAGAAGACACTACTACAAAAAGTAAATTTAACGACACCCAATTAACGTCCGTTTTTTTGAAAACAGAAGTTAAAAGGGAGGCGGTGACATTTTTGAAATTGTCTTAACATTTAACGATTGTTTCAATAAAAACAGTCTTAAAAAAAACACCCAATTAACGTCTATTTTTTCGAAAGCAGAAGTTAAAAGGGAGGCGGTGGCATTTTCGAAATTTTGTCTTAACATTTAACGACTGTTTCAAGAAAAACAGTCTTTAAAAAAGAGATTACACGACTGTTAGTCGTTAAATTTATTAAAATAATAGAGAACCGACGGGGAAAACACAACTTTATAAACAGAAAAAAAAAAACAAACAAAAAGGTGCCCGCGTAAATACATTTTGATTCTCCCGCCATTGTTTTTTATTATCTAGTGTTGTTTTCTCTCTTTCTAATTTGTCATTTTTACTTCCTGCCAGGTCGAACTGCAGAGCAGTCTTCATCATCCATTAACTCTCGATCACTTCTTCACTCTGATCCCTAATCCTCTCTTCAAGCTCATTCTTGTTCATGCTCGACCTCCTGCTATTCCCATTCTTCGCCTCACCGCCTAGGGTATGATTCTCCATTATATTTTCTCTCATCGATTCTTGATTCTGATTTTTCTCATCGATTCTACTTTCTTCTGTTTTTGAATTTGTGGATAGTGATATGTAATTGCATTGTTCGCAGGAAATAATGACGTTTTGCCCCCTGTTTTTGCAGCTTGAAAAGAACGGCTGCACAAATTGTTGAAAAGGCCAAAGAGCTTTGGCATTTTGGAGTTTGGATTGCTCTGAATGTCCATTTTCATATGAAAAAGATAGTAAGTCCATGTTTTCTCTTCTCTTTAACATAGCAGAAGTTGACACTGGCAATTTTAAGATGTATCCATATCTTTTTTACAGGGTGTAGATGTTGTCTTATTATTATTATTATTATTATTATTATTATTATTATTATTATTACTGTTGTTATTATCTTTGGCTTTTCCAATTTTCCCGCTGGAATGCTTTTCTTCCACTGCTCATCAATTTGAAGAAAAAAAATATAACGACTGTTATTTTAAAAACAGTTGTTGCAGATACAACGACTGTTTTTAAAAAACAGCCGTTGTAAGTCAAACTTTTAACGACTATTACATTCACAATCCTTTGAAAACAGTCGTCTAAGTATATTAAAAACGGACATTAAAAGTGTATTTTGTAGTAGTGAGAGACTACATTAGGAGACCAACGAGGAGATCCTGAAAAAACTACCATATTTTGGGGTTAAACTTGATATCATTTTACCATATTGATACTCCTTAATATAGGACCTAATTGGGGGATCGATGTTAGTTTGAAATGTAAGACCTATTTCATATGTTTATCAATATTTTTTTTCAAATTAACTTTATTGATATTCCTTCAATAATAATCAAGTAAGAGAAATAAGGGGGAATAATTAAGGAAGATGATTACGGTATTTTAGGAAAAAAAACAAATCATATTAACTAACTTAATTAACATCTTTAATATGCTCAAGGTCTAACGTTAAGGATAAGAGAAGTATAATATATGCAAAATATAATCCTTGAAACCATCATGTATATACATATTTAGGTGTCCACTTAAATAGATAAATAGATAAATGTTTTTTTAGTATATAAATGAACAAAGAGAACAATTTCTTGGTAACGAGCCAGCTTATGTTTGTTGCTGTCCTCTTGCCTCTGGTTCAAACAGGTTGACTTTTATATGCCAAAATGCTTTCTGGTGTGGGTACAAGCCTTCAATTTTTTCATATAGATTTAGATATTTTGACAAACAAGCACATCAAAGTCTAAAGTTCAAGAATGTGATCGATTATTATCTCTGTATCATTTGAAGAATTCTCAGAAGTTACGAAAACTAGCTAGTGGACGGTACTCGGTTCAGGGTTATTGTATATATAGTAAATTAATTAATTAATAATTATCATTATTTTGTGTAAGCAATAGTAATGATAAGAATATTACACGATAACCTCAAGAGAAATGTTTGTTAATTATACATTTCCCACAGAGTGGGAGTTGGTCAAAATATGAAAACAAAACTTCTCGACGTGAAGATTAAAAAATATTGAGCTTCTTTATCATCCTTACCTAACCCCGGGGGCAAGTGAAGAATTTGAAATAGCAATGAAGATTAAAAGTAATAATATAACTTATTTAAGGCAACTATGCCTTATTTATTGTTATATAAGAAATCAACTTTTTATTACGAACAAATGTAGCTAGGCAGTAACTTGAGGCGTGATACGTTGCATGGACACATACATTAGTTCCCTAAAGGCAAGTACAGCTATCTAAGAATCGTATTTAAAAAATGATTTTTTTTTTTTAACTTAATTATAAGCTATGGTGGTTTCATTAACTTTGTTACTTAATTATTACGATCACATAGGTCTTTCCTTTATAAATGTTGTCGTTGAAAGTTATTATTATTATTTTTTTCAGTGATTATGTCTGATCTACTTTCATATCTTATATAAGATATATCTCTAATAAGACTTAGAGAATTGGGTGGCTGTTACAAGATCATTTTGGAAAAAGGTTTATGCACCACGATTATCTTTCTAGGGTTTGTTTCTAAAGAAAAGGGGATGACCCTACTATTGTAAACTATAGATATCAAAATGTCCAATAAGTGGAAAAAAAGTATAAAAAAAAGGACTGCTATTTATAAGCACTCCAAAAAGTTTGGTTCACATGAACTGACTTTTATCTGTATGTATTGAAGTTTGGTGAGACAGTTTATTTGTTTCCACGAATTCATTCTCCTCTATTTTTAACTACATTTTTACCACTTATCAGAAACTACTATTTTGAAAGTCGAGGCTGATAAGATGAGGGAGATATGTTTATCTGATCACCAGTGCTCGGACTTGATAAGACTGCTTGCCAACCTCATAGGAAATGTATTGAATGAAGTAAGTATCCATCTGCAGCATGATATATCGGGGTTTTTTGAACACTTTGCGAACTTTTCACTCTATTGTTTCTCAAGTTGAGTGTTACATCAATGAGTATTGCAGTTTTCTAGCAAAAACATCAAACGGAAAATTCATTTGTATAGTTACCAGATGGCTTGCTTTCTTTCCCAATATGAAGTTTGACGGTTTGGATGGGTTTGCTTCAATTTTTGTTGAAAAGTGGGAAAAAATTGTTGCTCTCTTAGCGCAGACTATGTGAGTACTCGTTCAATTCCATGTGTTTACTTGAATGATTCTAAATTTGCACTATCTATTTTGAGTTAACTAAAAGCTTATAAAGCTTTGTCACTTCTTTCTGAGGTTGTATATTGCGCTAGCTGATTGATCCATTTGTTGTGTTAGCATTTATACTTTTTATGTTAATTTTTGTGGCGGGTAGGTGAGTCACACATGTTTTGTGAGAATGATTTTTGTTGTTGTCATTAGCGATAAATGGATGCCTATATATATATATATATATATATTCTAAAATATAAATACTTTGTTAAGTGTATTCTTAAATTAATAAAAGAAAATGCCATCAACCCTTTGTTAGAACAACTATTTTGTTAACTTCTGCATATTGAGTATTAATTCCATAAAAACACTTATATTAATTGGTGTTGGACTGTAGTGTCTATGGATTGTTAATTGTAATATTTTACTTATAATCAAAAAGAAATATGATGAGTATGCGAAGTAGGATGTCTTCATGATAATGTTGTGATGCCATCTGTTGGTCATCTTGTTAAAGTTTGATCCTTTTCGATTAGTTGAGCTTGAGGTGATACATTGATATGTGTTTTCCATATTTTAAGGCTAATAATGGTGTATAATAGTTTGATAAACCCATTGTAGTATCTTGCAAGTTAAAGATGTGAATATGATAAGTAGATACATAAAACGTTGAAACTTTTAAGAAGTTGGTTATTATCAAAAGATTTAATGGGCTTTTTTATTATGATGACTTTATCCCAAATTTTTATTTGTGTCGTCATGGTATGAGTGTCACTATCATTTATCAATTAAAATAGTTTATTTGTATGGTAAAAACTGGAAAAATAACATTTAAAAAATATATAAATAATGATTGAACCTTGATTCAAGAAAACATATTACGACTAATATAGAAAAATAATATTTTGTGAGCAACAAAGGGAAAAGTAGAGGAAGAGATGGGATGGAGGAGATAGAAGAGAAAAATGTAGTCTGAACTTAGTAACCAATAAGTCTACCACAAATGAAAACCCTAAAATAATATTTGTATATCAACAAGCTCTTGGTTGAGGTGGAAAGGGACCTCATCTACTTAAGAAATAGAACACAAGTTTGAATTTCAATAAGTATACTTGTCAAAAGATGTGAGAACCATTTGCCCTCTAAGCCTCGAGAGGGGGAACTATTGATCTAATAAAAAATAATATTAGTATAATAACTAATCAAAATCGAATCAACCAAAAAGAAATGGGTTAAGGTAAAAAGATACATATTAGATTTTTCTAAAAGTACGCCCAACACCAAATGTTTTTTAGGGGAGAACTTGTGAACTTTCAAAATAGGTGCAAAAATACATATTGATCATTAGTTGACCGTTTGTTTAAAAATTTGAAGGGTTAAGGTGAAAAAAAAAAACGCATGATATTTAAATTTCTGAAAGGTGCGCCTCATACAAATGTTTTTTTATAGGAAAAAGTAATTATGAACTTCCAAAATAGGTGCGAAAATACATATTGACCATTAGTTGACTATTTGTTTGAATTTTTTGACTGAAAATGGTAACATGGAGGATGACGTGGATGATTAATAAACAACTTGAAATAATAATTTGCTTATTTTGGGCATGGGGAATTAATTTTCATCTAACCCTTTATCTCCAACTCATCACTTTATCTACACTTAACCCTTGTAACATCCCGTTTTTCAAAAGAAGTATAAAATTTTTTCATCAGAGAAGAGCATCGGAGCAAGAGTGTAACTGATATATATATTCAAAATGCCCACTGGCTAATTACAGAAGCGGTACAGTAACCGAGAGTTTTCAAAAGTAAGAACAACAACAGAAAGTCTTCAGCCGGTCTCTAAGCTTGCTGCTTCCCTCTCTCCTCGGTCCTTGGTTCTCCCGACCCTGACGCTATATTAAGAGCTGAGATCCGCACCGGATCTCAGGTAACGGTTAATCTCATGTTTATATATACATATACAGACAACAGACATTCACAATATCAACAGCACATACAATCGCTCTATCACAACCAATGCATATGTATTGCCCCCAGCTCAACAATATAACATCTCTACACATACAACATACATACCACATATATGCATACCATAAACATCAGCGTTAGTGTTACAGTACGCGAACGTACCTTCGTTGACGGTAAACGGTACTTCTGTCGGAATACGGTACGACAGTAGGTCAGAACGTAATCAGGGATATCCTATCAAGATAACAACGTATTTGTTAAGGATCTATCATTACGACGGACATTTTAGTCATAAATGACCATTTTACCCCGGAGCCCCTAATCGGCGGAATTTCGCCAGCACTTCGTTACTTTGACTCTAATCTTCCAAAATTTTGTCGTAACTCTTCCTCCAACATTATTTTCGAAATTAATACCTTAATTACCCCTAAAACATGATATCTAATCATACTTGGAAGATTAAAGATCAAACTAGCATTTCTACTCTAACTACCGAAAGAACTACCGAAGCTTAAGACTAAGGACCGAAGAACTTACTCAGAGCTTCGCTACAAATTTCCCCGGACTCCTCCTCCTCTCCTCTGCTCCAAGAATTTCGAATTGAGCAAGTGCTCTTGGTGTGAAAATTATGAAGAGAGGTTCCATCTATTTATAGGCAAAGTTGTGAGGGCATAATGGTCTTTTTCCAACTTCCATCTTCAATTTTAAACCACACATTAGAACCCTTAGCCAACAAGTCTTCCTCCTTCATTTTCATCCACAAAACCACCCGCCCCTATGTCATTCTTCAAAAGATGATGTCACCTAGGTGATGTCATCTACTTGTTCTATAAGTTTTCTACCGATAAGTCCCTCGTTCGGTGTTCGAATCGCGTAATCTTGAAGAATCTTAGAAAACCGGGAATGTAGCCTTGAAGATCTCTTCTTCCTATTTCAAAATACTTGGGTTAACTAAATTTTTGATCCCATTCAGGGCATCTCTTATTTTGCTGAAGATTTTCGGATAATCGCCTTCAGTTACGGAAATCGCTACGGGTAATGTCAACTTCTGGACAAAATTACACTGATTCATAATATGTCCAGTTGTTAGCAACCTAATTCATGGATTTTGAGTTAGATTTAATTTCCATTGGTTTTCATTTATCCTATATGCTTTTTCACAAAATATCTTTCTACTTTTCAAAACTTCTCCACTAAGTCTTCTATTTAATTTTCACTCAATTTTCCTTTTGTTTTTCCCTTTAATTTTTGAAATTAAATGGCCATCAATGACCAAGGAATATGCTTTAGATATACCATGCTTTTATGTTCTCATTGGCCAATCTATTTTGTTTGACTTTTCAACAACTTACTTGCTAAGTTTTCTACCAAAATTTCTTCAATTTTTCTTCTTCATTTTCTTGTATTATTTTTTCGAAAATGAGGGCATCTTTTTGACAAAAGATGTTGCCTCCTATTTGCCCAATTGTTGACTTTTCAACCCTCTTCTTAATCCCTTAGATTATGCCTTAATCATCTTAATTAGTAATTACTCCAATTGGCTAATAATTCACTTTATTCATTTCTTAAACAATTAGCCAATAATTATTCATCTAATCACTTACTAAGTGTTGACAATTTTCTTAATTAGCATTAATTATTATCTCACTACTATTGGATTGACATTGGTATTTTACGCTCCATGTAAAATATTAAAAATCATGGGGTCAATTATGGCCCCACAATACTTTTTGATTTTTCTCCTTTATTTTTTCCAAGGTTATAATTTAT
Organism: Acacia pycnantha; assembly: GCA_025563575.1. NCBI lineage: Eukaryota > Viridiplantae > Streptophyta > Magnoliopsida > Fabales > Fabaceae > Acacia > Acacia pycnantha. The sequence goes on along the minus strand of JAMWYP010000003.1, from coordinate 6,226,349 downwards.
TAAATTGTCTAAATTAAGGGAAATATTCTTTCTAATTTTTAATAATTATTTCACTGCCCTTTAGAATTTATCATAATAATTTTAGGCCATTTTATATCTCACAAGGGCATTTTCGTAATTTTGGCACTTTATTTCTTCTAATTTTCATTAGAAACTTTCCCTAGAAAATAGAATAAGTATTCTTCAATGTTTTGACACCACATATTCACCTATTTTTAATAGGTATTAGTTTCTAATTTATGATATTTACCCTAAGTCAGATTTTAGGGTATTACAACCCTTCTTGTCCTCTCCCTCTCTTTTGAAAGAAGTGATGGATAAATGGTTATAAGGAAATTAATTTGCCTTGCCTAGTTAGCAAACTATTATTCAAGTTGGCACGAGACTACCACAATATCTAAACTCTGTCCAATACAACCATTACAACTCATATCATTTTAATTCTTATTAGCTGATGACTTATCTGAAAAAATTTCAATTTTATCTTGTTTTTTTTAAACATTTAATTTTAAAAAATTCAAAAAAATGATTAACCAATATTTTTCTTTAAAAAAGATAAAATTTAATTTTTTTTTAGATAAATCATCCGCCAACTAGGATTAAAATAATTTGAATTGTTATATTTTCATTCAATAAAGTTTAGATGGCGTGGCTCTCCTAGAGTATATAAGTATTTCTCTTCAAGTTGTTTTTTAATCATGCACGTCATCCTCAATGTCACTATTTTCAATCAAAAAATTCAAACAAACAATTAACTAATGGTCAATGTTATTTTTACAGAAGTTTTGGAAGTTCATTATTATCTTTGCCCCCTAAAAAAAAACATTTGTGTTCGACTCACTACAGTCAATGTGTATTTTTACACCTATTTTGAAAGTTCATAGTTATTTTTGCCCTTTAATAACGCTTTTGGTGTTTGGCATACTTTTAAGAAAATCTTATTTGTTTACACTTTAGGCCAAAACAAATTATTAAAATAAAAACCAATTAAATAATGTCTCATCACCCGCATAGGCTGTTAAACTGGGGGAGGAAAGGATGTTCGTTGGGAGTTAAATTGGAGTGAGATTAATCTGTATTCAATATATTAGAGATAAAATTGCAACACTAAATATTTTAAGGGGTTAGATGTGAAAGACTTGGCTATCACCCAAGAGGGGGGTGAATTGGGTGTCTGATTAAAAACTTAGAACTTTAAGAAACTTTTTGCAACTTACTGAAAGTAATTTGAATGACAATAATAATTTATAAAGTGATAAACAATTATTCAAACATAAATGCTGGGAATGTAAGAGATAAGGGAAGAGAATATGCAAACTGTGATTTATACTGGTTCGGCCCAATCCTTGACCTACGTCCAGTCCTCAAGCTCCACTTGAGATTTTCAATCCACTATCTTCTTTCAACTTGATTACACGTTCTGTACTTGAAGTAATCCTCTCACTAGGATTCACTCTCCCTTACAAACTGTAATCAATACACCCACTTGATTACATACTCTGTACTCGAAGTAATTCTCTCACTAGAACTTACTCCCCTTACAAGCTGTAATCAATACAATGAGTTTCCCACTCAAGATCACCCAATCTTGAGTAACTCACAGATAAAAAGATAGAATGGTTACAAATAAATCTTCTCTCTCTCAGAAGCGAATGGATAAACACTGAAGTACAATACAACTAATTTCACTCTCTATGTTAAGCTATGTAGACATTGAAAACAGAGAGTAAATGATATGAAGATCAGAGTATTAGCATGTTGAAGATGTGAGCTTGTGTCTCTTCGTTTTTCTTCTCTATGTTTTCTCTTATTTGTTGTAGACTTCAAACCTCTATGTATTTATCTTGATTGAAGCTTGATGACTGTTGAAGAGATTTGAATTCGTGGAGAATATAGCTGTTGGGAATATAGCTATTGAGAATATTTTAATGTTGCTTTTCAGATTGTCTCCCATGTGGTCATGATAGAGAATATCTTAAAATAATGATATCCAGATGCTTTTGCTGATATGGACTTGTTGAGAAGATTCAATGACTGTTGGATAAAGAAATATAGCCATTAGACTTAGATAAAACTAGTCGTTAGAACTTCGTTTTCTGAACCAACTATGACATCAGCATTTACTTTACTCTTGATCTTCAGATTAACAGTCTTTGATCATCTGAAACATGTACACAAATGATATAAATGATGTTAAGAAGTATTATAAATCATTTAATTTGGGTATTCATCTAGATGTTCTTGATGAAAAACGAGATTTTCGAAACAGTGATTTTCTGAAGCAGAGGTGCAAAATCGAGTTTGCATTTGTAACTCAAGATTGCTCTCTGTCGAATGGAAACTTGAGTTTTGATTCTAAACTTGAGTTTGCTTCATTTGATAGCAAACTGTGCAACATCTTGAAATAAACAGTCAACTTTCAAGGGTCATATCTCTCTGGTATGAACTCCGTTTTGGTCCATTCAAATCTTGATGGAAAGCCATTTGAGTCTAATTTCATATACCACTGATTTCAACTCAATCAGATTTGTAATTTGTGAGATACACTCAAAACATTGAAGCTTGGTTTTCTTTGTGGCGTGAATTTCACTGTCAACTTCTACAATTCATAGCTCCTTCATCTGAACTCCTTTTGGATTTAATTTTATATCAAAATGACGCATTGGGAGCATAGTTTCATATGCCACTGATTTCACCTCAATCTGATATCTGGTTTGGGAGATATTATTAAAGTACCAGACATCGCCCAAGCTGAACGTGAAACAGAGTAGAACAGAGTTGCTGATCATTGCTGTAAACTCTAGTTTTGACTTCTTAACTCGAGTTTTCCTTGTCCAGAGACGCCATAGATGCTGAAGACATTGCAAACTGGAGTCAGTTAGTGATTAACTCGAGTTTTGAGTTCCAAACTCGAGTTTTGACTTCCACACTCGAGTTTTCTCATACCAGAGAGGCAAATCATTGTAGTGAAGTAGGAAACTCGAGTTTTAATATCTGGACTCGAGTTTTCTCATTCTAGAACTGATTTTTTGCTGGTTTTAACTCTGAATTGACCCATTCCAACTTCCATATGATCTTGAAGACTTCTAGCATCAATATATGAACTTGAATAATGATTTTCTCAATCCATTCAACAAGTTCTTCCTTCTTTCTTCTCTTCTCTTCATCATTCTCCATAATTCAATTCTTTCTTACTTCTCTTCTTCTCTTGATCATGTTCCACAATTCAATTCTTTTCTTCTCTTCTTCTTGAACTTGAACTCATCATTCTCAACAAGTTCTACCTTCTTCAATATCTCCTCTTTCTTGAGCTTGACATTCTCTTCAATTTCTTCTTTATAAAATCTCTTATCTCCTTCTTGAGCTATTATTCAACTTGGACTAATCTACATTAAATATAGTAGTTAGTCAATGTAGGAGATAAATATATCATACAAACTTTTTGCTCTTAATAATGACATTTATATAAGACATCATCAAAACTAATCAAAACCAACAAGATGCACTTTCTTGAAGAGTACTCCTTGGTGTTGGTTGCTTTAACTCTTTATTAATTAAAGATAATCCATTTTACAAGTAATTAATATGTGTGTGTGTGTGTGTGTGTGTGTGTGTATGTATATTCATTGGTTTCTGATCCTTTGTTTCTTGGAAGAGAGATGATTTTATGAGATTTTTCCAATCATTTATGAGATACTAGTATATATTAAGTAAAACTTTAATTAAGGGGATAATTTATGAATTTTCCCCTTATTAAATAACTATTTACCAAAATACCCCTGTCAGAAAACTATTTCCTAAAATGCCCCTGTCAGAAAACTATTTCTCAATCTACCCCTGTTTAGTCGACTAAACCATATGGTTTAGTCGACTAAATCACGGGCATATTTTTTTTTGAAGACCCCGACATTTAGTCGACTAAACCATATGGTTTAGTCGACTAAACCTGTCGGGGATGTTAAAAAAGCCCATACCCGACATTTAGTCGACTAAACCATATGGTTTAGTCGACTAAATGTCGGCAGAGGGTTTTTTTAAAACCCCCAAATCATATGGTTTAGTCGACTAAATGTCGGCAGAGGGGTTTTTTTAAAACCCCCAAATCGCGCCTAAACGAAACGAACCAAACCTAATCGATTAAACCTCTCCCCTCAGTTTTTTTGCCCCAAATTCTTGTTGAATCCGTTGGTGGGTAGCGAAGAAAACTTTTTCTAGCGTCATTTGCGTCACTTTTGGTATGTTCTCATCTCCATTTCAAATTTCGACGGTTGTTCTTGCGTTTTTGTGTTTTTTGCTTTTTGCTAATTGATTTTGGTGCGTGGGGTTATGTTTTTCTCCCCTATTTCGTTGTTGTGTGTGATTTAAATGAGTCTCGATTGAATATATGTGGTTGGGTGTGGTGGATTCCCCTATTCCAAATGAGTCTTTCGGCTAGTGATGTATTGTTTCATTCTTATTTATTTGCAAAACTATATACTGATTGATTGGTGGTCCAATTCCTTGAAAGTGATATGATATGTGTGTGGGTATATAGCATTGATGCTCTCCCCATAAATGTGCTTTGTTGCATTGTGTACCGAGAGCATTTTGAAACTTGTTGTAGGAAGCTTTGATCTCTAAATGTGTAGGATGCGTCTTAAAAAAGCTTGATTGGCTTAGAAACAAACTTTATAGAATTTGGAATAATATGGTTGGTTGGCTTGTAAGTCAATGTTTTAGAGTTTGCTAAAATCATGAAAATCTGAAACTAAGACCGAAATAAGTTTTGTAGACTTATCTTGCTGAAATAAGTTTATGGACCATGGTTGAGAATAGATGGCTGTAGTTGTGAGTGATGTTGCTAACTTGTTGTTGTTGTTGTAGGTTGTTGTTGTCATCATGCCTCGTAGAGAAGGTCCTTCTAACACCGGTAACGAGCGTGGGAGGAGGGTTAAACAACGGGCAAGCCGCAAGGCATCCTCCTCTAGGGCACAGCAGCCACAGCAACCGGAGCAGAATCTGGATCTCCCTTACGGTTATCTATTTGATAACAATGTAGAACAGCACGAAAAATTCGTGGCGAATTTTGCCACGAGACCCATCTGCAAGCCAAAGTCACTGGACATAGCATTCTTTGCTGGTGAGGGATTTGCGATAGTGCCGACGTTGGATAATGCCCATCTTAGAGACTTGGCAGAGATGACTTGTCCCTATTCTAAGGTTATGGTGAGAGCTTTCTACCATAACATGAACTACATTGATGGACATCTGGAGTCTTACGTCTGCGGGATTGACATCAAGGTGGATTTTGACTGCTGGAGAGCCTTATTGGGATATAACTTTGACGGAGTGGATACTTATCGGTATGACGGGGATTCTAGCACTGTACCCTTCCCCGGATATAATCGGGAGGATGCTGTGCGTGAGGCCAGGAGGCTAGGATTACCTTGGAGACCTGTAGTCTCTGTGGGCCAGCTGACTATTGATGCCCGCATCCTCTTCTACGTCATGACTCACATTTTATTCCCTCGAGCTTTCAATCATTCAAGGATGTTGGAGGGTGACATACCTGTCATGTGGGCTATTCGGCATGCCACTAATGTCAATTGGAGGTACTACATTTGCTGGATGATGATGAAGGCCAAACAGAAGCCTAATGCTGCACTCCCATATGCCTATCTGGTTCAAAGGATATTGGAGTATTTTCGTGTTCTTAGGGACAATGAGCAAATCGTGATTCAGAGGGCGTGAAATTCTAGATTTGGTCAGCGTCTAGTGAAGCAATGCAAGATCATGAAGGGGGAAAATGGTGTGTGGCATTACACCAATGTGCCTGAGGAGGTGGCTGATGTTGGCGAGGCTCCACCTATTGTTCCTCCTGAGGTCCAAGATGAGGATGATGAAGATGTTCATATGGAGGAAACAGTTGAACCGGAAGGTGGATTCTCCATTGGTGATGTCATGAGAGCCATCAATGCCATGGAGATGAAACAGAAAAAGAGGTGGAGGAAGGAAAATGAAAGGTGGAAGTGGATACAGGCCTCCATGATGGGGATAGAGCATAGGCTTGGGCGGTTGCAGCTTGGTCGGGAGCAGGAGGCAGCCGATGATGAGGAGGGTGAGGAGGAGGCTGGCACATCTGAGGAGGAAGCTTAGATTTATTTGTTTTGTCATTGTTGTTTTTAGATTTGAAATTTAATTTCACTTTATTTTGCTATTGTCTTGGTGTAAGCGCGTCGGCTACTATGTTTCTTTTATTCGAATAAATGAATGGATTGATGTTTCAGTATAATGTGTTTACGTACTTGAAAGTTTGTCATTGTCTTTGTATGTTTCTTTGTTTTTGTGTTTTTACTTGATGTTTCCCTGTAAACCAGTAAAATCTTGTGTGATTTTTACTGGTTTAGTCGACTAAACCAGTAAAATCTTGTTTCATTTTTACTGGTGTAGTCGACTAAACCATATGGTTTAGTCGACTACACCAGTAAAATCATGTGTGATTTTTACTGGTGTAGTCGACTAAACCATATGGTTTAGTTGACTAAACCAGTAAAATCTTGTGTGATTTTTACTGGTGTAGTCGACTAAACCATATGGTTTAGTCGACTACACCAGTAAAAATCAAACAAGATTTTACTGGTTTAGTCGACAACATTTGTATATCTTGTTTACATAATAGTGCAACATGAGGAATGTATTTTGAGCATAAATTAATGGTCTTACAACAAAACAAATTCTCTTAAACTCAATACAAAACACGTTACATGTTACATAGAATTCAAGCTTCTCTAATCCTCGTTGGACATGTACGTGCATTATGTCCGACTTGGTTACAACTCCTACATCTTTGCTGACTGCTTGAGGGTTGAGACTCCACCCAATCCATCTCATTTTGCATCCTTGTAGACTTTGGCCTTCCCTTTTCGCGTGACCAAAATGCGTCAAGGATAACGGTTGGGAATCCTCCTTGGTCAATCAACAATTCACTGCCTATCGGATACCAGTGTGCGGCATACACCTGACTAATGTATGCGATAGTGAACACCGGGTCAACATAATCGTAATAGTTCAAATTTTCCGCTTTGCATACTGCTAATACGTGGCTGCAAGGATACCTTCTAGCTGTGAACCTCCCACATTGGCATTTGCGATTGATCAAGTCGAACCTCATGATGTCACCGGCCTCATGTGTTGATTGGTTGTATGCGTTCTCAACCTCAAATAGCGTAAATCTCTATGATACTGATCGCACACGGTATGTGATTGTCAACGAGTCCATCTTTTGTATCGCGTCTTCTACCGATTTTGCGACTATCCCGCTGCAACCATATGTTTGCTAATTTCAACACGCCTTCTGACGAAATAGTCGACAAGTCTACTACAAGTCATCTTCACCAAAGCCATTATCGGTAGATTACGAGCACCCCTGAGGACCTTGTTGACACACTCGGCTAAGTTAGTTGTCATGTGACCAAACCTCCGGCCGTCTTCATCATATAACCTGCACCATTTCTCCTTTGGAAGACGATCAAACCATGAGGCAACATGTGGGTTTGCATCAAGAAACTCTTGAAACCTCATGTCAAAGTGGATCTTTGAACTCATATACCCTACGTTAAAGAGAATGTAAACTTATAACAATGGACACAAAACATTAAACTTATAACATTGGACACAAAGCATTAAACTTATACCTAGTTTCATAACGGTTTTCTTCAGTTGCGTGTCCCTAAATTTAGTATTAAAATTGCTACCGACATTTCGTAGGCAATACACATGATAGGCATGTGGAGGCTGCCAAGTAAGGTGATCTTTAACCGCCTTAATGATACTGGCGTGACGATCAAATATCAAACAAATACCCCGCCTTTGCGTCACATGATCACGTAGGAGACAAAGAAACCACCACCAATCTTCGTACGTTTCACCAGGCGGAACAATAGCAAAGGCAATGGGAAGGACCTTCCCATCTCCATCTTGTGAAGTCGCAATCATAAGGACACCTTTGTATTTTCCGTACAAGTGGGTTCCATCAATTTGCAGTATGGGCTTACAATACTTGAAGGCTTCAATGGTCTGGTGAAATGCCCAAAAAACCCTACTGAAGACGCGTTTGTCTGGCACCACATGACGTTGGATCCACAATTCATTAGTTTCAAGCCTGTAAACAGAACCCACGTTACACTTCGTCATGTATGACAACCAATTGGGCAACAATGCATATGATTCCTCCAAATCACAATACAGCTTCACAATGGCCTTCATTTTCGTCATCCAAGCCTTCTTGTATGTTATATTATATCCATACAGACGTTGTATCCTCTCTTGTATCAGCACTGGTTTTAAAGATGGATCTTCTCTTAACATACCTAGTGAACACAAAGAAAATTCCAAATGTACTGTCAATAAACAAACCGAATGTAACTAAAACAAAAAGGACATGAAAACCTACTGATAATGGATGCACATATAACATCTGTATCCAGTTGTCTATGATCACGGGTGAGACTCTGGTTCAGACATGTGTGCTCTTTACCCCACTTACTCACCACCCAACTATATCCATTCTTGGGGAAAATTTCCCTCATATACCAGGGACAACCTTGAGCATTTAGTCGACACTTCATGACAAACCTTTGGTCATCGCTTTTTATAACCTTGGCTGTACGATAAGACTTCATGCAATATAATTTCACGGCATGTTGCATTTCCGACTTAGAAGGAAACTGCTGAGACACATATAATGGATCACCTAAATGCCAACCACCTTGCTCGTCATCATCACCATACAACATCTCCATCTCATCATCACACTGCGTCCAATCAATGTACGAATAGTGCGGGTTTTCATTCCAAAATGGCTCAGTTCCAGGCTCTACATTTGTCAAAATGTTCTTTTTGTCATAACCACTAAATCGAAATTACAAATACAAATACAAGTTTAATAACTTACCACTGCTAACTGGTTGAACATTCAGCGGTGGCATTGTTGCGGTACTAGGACTCCCAGGGTTCGTGCGAGTATCAAACTCATCCTCCGCATCAGTATCTGAGCTTTCACCTATTGAAATAAACCTCTCATATTCGTCCTCCTCATCGTTGTCCATATTCTCATCTTCCTCATCCTCCTCTTTCTCATTCTCCTCTTCTTCCGTCAATGTTATCTGACTTAAGCCTTGTGAAGGTGCAAATAAACCGACAGGTCTTTCTTCTTCACCAAAATACTGTGGAGATCTTGTATGCATGGGTACGGTTGATGATTCACCAGATTCAATCTCAACATATATCTCAATAAAGTTTTGTTGCGATTTCCGACAATCAAATGCATCTATGACACAATCTACGTCTTCATCATCACATACATCGTTACTAATGTAGTATACACTATCCTTACCAACTATCTCCACTTTGGCCATTATTCGATGAATGCATTGGCTTCCATGTAGTCCCAATTTTTGGGAAATTCTTTCTTTGAGCTCGTTGTACGTAGTGCCCCATTTGATTTTCATCATTTTCGTTTTTCCTTCAAATTGAACACCATCGGGACCTTGAAAATGCCTCCCACTATAGTAGATTACAGTAATGAGTGTGTTTGAACTTGAACTCATCATTCACACCACAATTTCAAGCTGTACAAGGGAGAGTTTTAGATTACAAACAAGAACAAAAGCTTAACAAAGTGAAACTACAAAGATTACACAACAATTATACCTTCAACAACGGATTGAACAAGGATTTGAGGCAAAAAATAGATGGGGAGAGGTTTGGGGAGAGTATTTAGTTGATTAGGGTTCGTTCGTTTCGTTTAGGCGCGATTTGGGGGTTTTAAAAAAACCCCTCTGCCGACATTTAGTCGACTAAACCATATGGTCGACTAAATGTCGGGTATGGGCTTTTTTTAACATCCCCGACCGGTTTAGTCGACTAAACAGGGGCAGATTGAGAAATAGTTTTCTGACAGGGGCATTTTGGGAAATAGTTTTCAGACAGGGACATTTTGGTAAATAGTTATTTAATAAGAGGCAAATTCATAAATTAGCCTTAATTAAGGTATAGAAGTAACAGCGAATGCAATTTGTTAACCATTAACCAATGTATCAAAGCCTCAAAAGTTAAAACCAGAGAAAGAATTAATAAAACACTGAACATCAAAGAAATTGTAGGAGAAGATATATTACCAGATAGAATTCGTATAAATATAATTATCATTATATTCCACACATCACTTTACCAGAAGAATTTAACAACTAAATATAAATGATATAAGCTATCAAGAACAAATTTCAACAAGAAGATTTTAATCAAAGTAAACTAGCAATGTACTCATTAGAATTCAAGATAAAAATTCTTTGATGTCAAGGACATCAATCGACTAATACAGAGCTTTCCACGCAATTAAAAATGTCAGTTTCAGTGCCTTCTCAATTTCATGGCAAGAAAGAGGTCTTCTTTTTCATGCTCGGCCAAAGTTGTCAGTAAGATCTAATGCAGAGCCAGCCTCTTGAACTTATTAGTGGCAGGATTGAGCAGATATAAAATTTTTGTTTCACCATCATTCTCCGTGTGTAAGCCAATCTCATCCGTGTCTAAGACAATCTCATTCCTCCAAATAGTCACCGGATACAAAAAATCGCATGGACAAGGGTCACTAATATATATTTTAGTCCATTTACATGTATCCTTCTCCATCACCCACAAATGAATCTGTTCATACCTAAAGGGAGCAACCATAGCAAGTTTGTTCTCGTACTCAATAAGACAGCTAGAATAATACAATCTATTATAAGGTTTTTGTATTAATCGACACACTTGCTTTGATAGGTCAAAGGAAAATATTAGATTGTCATCAAAACTCTCCGTAGTATCCCAAAACATTACTCCATTAACATTGACACTTCCCCACAATATTATTTGTGTGCCCTTAAGGTCACCTCCTAAGTCTACTTTCCATGACCTGTGATTCAATGAATACACTTCCACGGATTTAATATAAGAAGACTGACACACAATTCTCACAATCTTGTAATCATTATCAATAGGACTGAACCCAAATCCCAAACGGTCACGAAGAAAAATAGTTCTGAGGCTCACCTCTCTGATGTCTCTAGTCACTGGATTCCATATCAAAAGGAGATTAGTATCTTTACGATTCTCAATCATTTGAAGACAGACCAAGCCATTGCTGGAACCCACGACCTCAAAATTGAACAACGGAAGAATCGGGGGTAATTTTTGAACTTTATCGAGTGCCACGTCGCAATCCTGTTCACTGAAGCGAATACCACCGCATATGCGTTGGCACTGTTCAAGGATATCTGAAAGTGAAGGGTCATTATAGCTGCAGTAGTGGAGGCGGTCTTCGATGGAAGTCTTTATGAGATCTTCTATCAAATCTTTCCAATTTTTGCACACGAATTGAAACCGAATTAGGGGTCTTACCGGCAGTCTTTTGAAGATGTTATCCAAGATATCGTTAGGAATAAAGGGTATGTTGGCTTTCATTGCCGCCTTCATGGTCGCTGCCGCCGCTCCCATTGGAGGACGATAGAGGTTTGTTCGCAATCAATATTAGGGCACCACCACCACACAACCAGGTTTTGAACTTTTGATGGTGTGACTTATTAGTTTAAGGCTTTTTTTTGTTGTAGTCTGACCTTTTTTTTGGGACTGTTTTGTAGTCTGACTTTGAGAATAAAATATCTTACTTGACGAAACCCAGTCAAAGTGGATTATATTTTTTTGAGAAAAAAAGATTACATATAAAATATCTTAATATCTTATTGTAATCTAGTAATAAAATTCAAAATTTCATTGGTGAAAAGGGTCATATTATTATTTCTCCCGCCAATTTCACTCTGATTTATTTTCATTAAATATTGATTAATTTTAAAGCAATTTCCCTAGCTTATTCTGAATTTCTGATATTTGATAGATATCAACCGAATTTTATTTGACTAAATGGTTATGATTCCGTAATTTATGGGATTTATTGTCACACAAAAAAAAAACTATGGGATTTGGGTACGTATTGTCTATTCATTTCTTTTTTCTTTTTTTTTTTTTGATACAGGGAAAAGTAAAAAAAAAAAAAAACCGAACAAAATAGCAAACAAAAGCAAACTAAGAAATTAGAGTCTCAGACGGCTCCTTTCATGTTGCACTCCTCCCAAATCAGCAACCAGGTAGCGATGGAGCCCAGCAGGGGGATCAGAGAAATGTGTGCCATCTGGAGACTCCACATGCATCAAAGCAAAATTGGCCAGCCAATCCGCACATTGATTGCCCTCCCGTAAAACATGGCCATATCGTATAACCCACTGTCTGCGAGTGAATGCTCGTATCCGAGACACCAAATGGGACTCACGAGTTGCATTACCTTGTTTAGAGAGTAATGTGATGACTAATTGACAGTTACTTTCAACAACTACATGCCTCCAACCAGCCTCCCAAGCCATCTCTAATCCTCTCAGAACTCCCCATAACTCAGCTAGCATCGCCGAGCACCTTCCAAGACGTGTAACATAGCCTCCAAGCCACTTACCAGAATAATCCTGTAGCAAACCCCCACAGGCCGCCACCTGTTCATTTCCCTTTGATGCCCCATCTGAATTAAGTTTCACAAACAGAGCTTCCGGAAATGACCAACATACACTAACATGGTTCTGTGTTGCATGCTGAGTTCCTCCACTGTCATTTCTAGATTTTAAACCTCTCAGTATCTCAAGAATGGGCCTCAAGCAATATTTACTACTCACATCCTGCGTGCCATGAATAAATTCGTTGCGCATATTTTGTGCAGAAATCAACCAAAAATTTATATATATTGGCTAATAAAAATTTAGAAAACAACAAAATTTATTCTAATAGATTTTCTATCTTTCTAATTTTTTTTAAAAAAAATTATTAATTTTGATATTATAAATTAATTTTTATTTAAGATATATATCAGACACATATATTTTTATCAAATATAATAAACTATATAAGTTTGAGATTGTATGTGTCATTTAAATTTATAATTTAATATTTTTCTAGAAAAATTTATAAACACATTTTTTTTGGCCCAAATTTATAAACACATTTGATCAAGCCGATAATCCCAATCAAAGAACAATTGTTGAAAAAAAAGAAAAGAAAAAGAAAACACGATCAATGCGTTTTTCAAGCGACACTTACAGTGGATAATTGTATATTCCTATATCATGCACAGTGCTTCGTTTTATGACAAATAAAAGACTACGGAATATGGATATACATTGTTTAATGGGTTTGAGTGAAAATTTGATAAGCTTTGTAACTTTTTGTTTTCATGATCCGTTGCAGTTGTCTTTTACATAGTTGTTCTTTTAACTTGTGTTCTTATTCCGGAAGTCTACAAACTGTAAAGTAATATTAAGGATTTAATACTAAGGGTAAAGTAGTAAATAAAGTTTATTTTTATATAAAATTCAGTTAAAAGAATATATTTTTAGAATATTCTCGATGGAGTTAGCTATTTGGACTTATATATATGTTTTCAAGATAGAGATGGGGTCTGTGTAATTAAGGCAAATTTAAAAAAAAACAAGAAAAAAAGGAAAAAAAAAAAAAGAGAAATAATTTATAATAATTTATATATATATATATATATATATATAGTGTATGGGCAGCACCTAAATGTGCTGCCCACCACAATTTAAGGCGGTGGGAGGGGGTGATGATTACCTCCAAACACCTTATTAATATATATATCACTTTGATTCTATTTATAAATCTACTTTGTTCAAATCTCACATACCAAGAAAAGTTAGTTGATACAATGATAATGGAGTAAATTTTCAACTTTACCCTCATTTATGATTGAGTATTTTTTAACTGTTTCTTCTCTCTCTATCTTTAGGTGTGCAATTAATATGGGAAAAATTGTCACAATCTCATTTATTACATGAAATTGGACTTATAAATAGGCCAAATTTTCAGTTAAAATGGACTTATAAATAAGACTAGAATAGTAAGTATGTGTGCGTGTGTGTTGTGCCTAGCGTAGTGTGTGTATCTCTTCGGTGAGTGAGACGCAGAGGCAGTGAGAGAGTGAGGAGAGAAGAAAAGGTGGAAGAAAAGAGGAGTCTAGAAGATATTTTAAGGTATGTTATTTATTTTTTAAGATTATTTAAGTAACTAAACTAGTTTCTTTTTAACAAATTTTCTTCATGAAATTTACTTTACACATTTTTCTTTTTCTAATGAAGGTAATATAATATGGATTAGTGAAAATTTTAGAGTTAGAACCTAGGAAAATTTAAAGTTTTGATAATAGATGTCTATATATTTGTAGAGCATGATTGATAGATAATTCTAATCGGTTTAGATTTATTAATTGGTAGTTGTGGAAATTTAAATTTAATTTTTATCTAAGAGAATTTAGGATTTATGCTTTATAGGATATTTATATAGATTAAATAAAGTTTAAGGTATTTATTTGGATTATTAGAGGTATTATATTGTCGGTTTAATCGGGTTAGTTTTGCTAAAACTTGAACTATATAAAATTATGAGTTGGGATTTGGAATTTAAATTAGAGTTTGATATCATTTTGATTATATGGAGATTTGAAGATTTGTAGACTAAATTTGGTTATGCTTATATAAATTAGTATTAAGTTAAGAAATTGAGAATTGTGATAATACGTGATAACTCTCCATATTTTGTATATTTAAAGTACATTTTGAAGATATTTGGAGAGTTATCTATGCAATTTTAGGAGATTTCTATGAGATTATATCATTATAAGATCAAATCAATTGGCACATTTTTTTTAGGGGATTTCATTGCATATATCTTAATTTTAATTAAATAGAAATATTTAGATTTATATATAAGAATAAATAAATTAGAATGAGATAAGGTAGATTAAAAGAAAAAAAAAAAGGTTTTAGTTTATTATTAATAGTATATTATTATTATTATATTAATTTCCTTTTTTTTTCCTTTCAATAGAGAAGTCAGTTTGGATTGTGTGGCGATGATTAAATTGAATGAGGTGCTGCAAATTGGGCCCATGAATTGAATCCAAAAAGAAAAAGAAACTTGTGCACGTTTTGGCAATTGATGAAACGGAGGGGGCCCACGGATTTGGATTGAATTGAAAATGGATTGGACACAATTAAGATATACCTAAAAAAGCTAAAGAGGAGGCGCAGGACATTGGGGGGAAAAAAGAAAATTGGAGAGCGAGGACGCAAAAAAAAAAAGAAGAAAAACGCGCAGAATAGAGGCGGAAAAGAGAAGACAGAACAGAGAGCGCGGAGGCGGCTGGAGAATATTATTTATTTGGACAAGAAGCGCGGAATGGAGAATTGGGAACAGGAGCACGATTTTGAACAGGAGAACAGTGAGAGATCATGTTCTTAATTTCAAAACTCTGTTTTTATTCCCTTTCTCTTTGATTTTTATTATGGTCTTCAATCTGGAATTTCTATGTTGCTGTGATGATGTTTAAAGCCATGCTTGGCTAATTTCTCTTTTATCCTAGGGTTCTTTTGACCCTTTGTATGGATTAATACTTGAATATTCCTCTCTTGTGGTAGATTAATATATGTATGTGTTGATTTTAACCTTGGCTTAATGCTTCTAAATGATTGGCCTCCATTTAGATGATTTATTCACTTAGGTTTTGACTTGAGAAAGCTAATCTAGGTGTAGAATTTGATTGAAATCATGCTTGTCTTGAAGTTTACTTGATGAATGGATAGTTTGTTGGTAAAATAGAGATATATTTACTAACCTTGCATTGTCACATTAGGGTTGTTGCTTAAATATTGATTCTCATTAATTGTAGCAAGAGATTGTGCATTTTAATGAGAAGAGAAACTTGATTTTGACTTGAGAGAGCGGGTCAAGTGTTTTAGAACCTTAGACTAACACATATATGTATTGAAATGCTACTAGAGAAGAAATTAACCAAGTTTTATGAAATGCAAAAAGGGAAAAAGAGCCCTAGGCTCATTTATCCTTGAAGTTAAAGAATCAATTGCTCTTATCAATTTTATGTTTTAGAAATAGTCTTTTAAAAATTCTCATTCCAAATCAAAACTTTGTTTTAGCTCAAATTGATGAAATTCACAAAGCCTCTTGCTTGACCAATTTGTTAAACAAATCCTCGTGGGAACGATACTTTATTTATCACTTTATTACTTGCGAATCTCGTACACTTGCGAGGCGAACAAGTTTTTGGCGCCGTTGCCGAGGATTTGTGTAAACAAATCCTTTGGTCAACCTTGGGCTTGTGTTAGTAAATTTTGCTTGAGCTTTTAGTTAGGTTTACAATTTTTCTTTCTTTTTCCTTTATTGATTTTGTTTTAGTTTGATACTCGCTCTTGCTTGTTTCTCTTGTAGGTACCATTTCAGTATATGCAAAACTTGCATCCGGACGAATTGGTAGTGGAACTTGACGAGAGTACCTCTCATTGAAGAAGAGACTGAATCCGCATCTCGAAACCATGGCGCACGATGAATATGATATAGCTACCGTCAATGATTTTGCTAGTCGGAATATGCAAGGTCCTCAATCTTGCATTCGGATGCCGGAAATGCAAGCACGTACCTTTGAGATCAAGCCGGTTATGATAACATTGCTTCAAATGCATGGGATGTTCCATGGTCTTTACAATGAAGATGCCAACAAGCACTTGTTGTACTTCTTGGAAGTGTGTGATTCTTTCAAGCAAAATGGAGTTCCCAAGATGTATTGAAGCTACGGTTATTCCCTCTTTCTCTACAAGGCAAGGCTAGAGATTGGTTCAACAATCTTCCTAAGGGTCTATCAATTCTTGGGCCGATCTTGAAGCTAAGTTTAGAGCTCGATTCTTTTCTGATGACAAATCTGTGGAAGCTAGGGATGAATTTCTAAGCTTTAGACAACATCCCGATGAGCATCTTTATGCCGCTTGGGAGAGATACAAGATGTTAATGAAGCAATGCCCTAATCATGGGGTGGACAAATGGGTTGTAGTCCAAATTTTTTGTACTCGACTTAATCCTCAATCTAAAGCAATGGTTGATTCTATGACCAATGGAGGATACCGGAATGTTCCCGTGAATGAGGTGATTCGATTGTTGGATCAGTTGTCGCAAACAATACTCAAGGCAATGATAGGAGGACTAACCAAGCTATGTCTAATGCAAAAGAAGACTCTTCCTCACAAATTACAACTCTCTTATCCGCTTTGAATAAGCGTTTTGATGTGCTAGAGTCTCAAGTGCAAAAGAGCACTTCTCAAGGTGTGCATTCTGTTCATGCCACACCAATTGTATGTGATCAATGCCATGATGTCCATATGCCTAATTATTGTCCTCTTTATATGGCCACTGAATCTGTCAACTACATGGGCAAGTTCCAAAGTCCTCAAGGCAACCCTTATTCACAAACCTACAATAGTGCTTGGAGAACTCACCCAAATTTCTCGTGGAGTCAAGGTAATAGTTTGAATCAAGCACATGGGTCTACATCGGCACTAAGCCTATTCCACCCGGTTTTCAAACGCAATCAAGGCAGCTTCCTATTAAGGAAGAGGAATCTAAAACCGATAAAATGCTAGCTCGGATCTTGTCTGAGGTGGAATCTTCAAGGGTTGAAACTAAGGCTACTTTCTCTCTCCATGAAACTGCTATTAAAAATCTTGAAGTGCAAATGGGGCAATTAGCATCACAAGTGAATGTTATGTCAAGAAGCAATCTTCCTAGTGAGACCATTCCTAATCCAAAACGAGTTGGAAAAGAGGAATGCAATGCCATTAACTTGAGAAGCGGAAAAGTACTACCGGATGTGCCTAGCTCAAGTACTCCTCAACCAAAGCAAGATCAGTTGATTGTTGATGTTGATGGAGAAAGTGTAGGGAGGAAGATGAAACTGAAAAGAGAAAGCCAACCACTCCTACTTTTATGCCACCACTACCTTTTCCTCAAAGATTCAAGAAGAAAGAAGAAGATGTCACTAAGAAGAGAAGGCAAATTGAAGAAAATTTGCATGATGTTGGCAAAGACAAGAAGGTAGAGCAAGAGATGAATGATGAGAAAAAGAAAAAGTCAACCACTACTACTTTTATGCCACCGCTACCTTTTCCCCAAAGATTCAAGAAGAAAGAGGAAGATGCTCGGTTCAAAAGTTTGTGAATATGTTCAAACAACTCCATGTGAACATTCCTTTTCTTTGAAGCTTTGGAGAGCATGCCTAAATATGCTAAGTTCCTTAAAGATGTTTTGTCTAAGAAGCGGCGATTTAATGAATTTGAGACTGTGGCATTATCTGAAGAGTGTAGTGCGATCATTCAAAGGAAGTTACCGGCTAAGCTTAAAGATCCAGGAAGCTTCTACATCCCTTGCAACATTGGGACAAATTTTAATGGTAAAGCTCTTTGTGATTTGGGTGCAAGTATTAACTTGATGCCTCTGTCATTTTCAACCAACCGGGCTTGGGAGAGCCAAGACCTACTACGGTATCTATGCTCTTGGCCGATCGAAGCATTTCTAAACCAAGAGGAATCATTGAAGATGTCCTAGTAAAAGTTGACAAGTTTATCTTCCCCGTGGATTTTGTAGTGCTTGATTGTGAAGTTGATTGGAAAATTCCTCTCATCCTTGGGCGTCCATTCTTAGCCACTGCAAGGACTCTCATTGATGTAGAGAAGGGTGAGGTCACTTTAAGGGTCGATAATGAGCAAGTGATATTCAACATGCAAAAAGCCTCAAAGTTTCATGATGATTCTGCTCAATGTTAGTTTGTAGATACATTAGATGCAGTTATTCTTCAAGAATCATGTGCTTCCAAGATCAAAGACCCTTTAGAGGCATTCTCGATTGGTGAGAAGGGCTTTGAGAAGTTTGATGAAGATGTTGTTGAAGAGCTCTTTCATTTTGACTCATTTCCTCATTCTAAACCAAGGACTATTGAACCACTTGAGCTGTTTGATGCCTCAAGTACTCCATTAAAGCCTTCTATTGAAGTTCCTTCGGTTCTAGAGTTAAAGCCATCACCTTCTCATCTCAAATATGCTTATTTTGGGAAAGCACGTCACTTACCAATGGAATTGGAGCATGGAGCTTATTGGGCTATCAAAAGCTAAAATTTGATCCTAAAGCTGTGAGGAAGAAGAGGCGACTTCAACTCAATGAGTTAGATGACTTTCGCCTAAATGCCTATGAGGAGTGACCATCATGAAGAGTCTGGCTGAAGACTTTAAACTTAGCGCTTCTTGGGAGGCAACCCAAGGTATTACTTGATGCTTTGTTTTATTTTGTAGGACAGGTTGAAAGCCCTTGATGATGTGTTCTAGTTTGGTAGCAAGGATTGAAAGCACAAGTCACGGAAGAATAGGGGAGTTCTCTTCTACTTTTCTTTGATTTGTTTTATTTGATTGTTGATTATATATTGCGTGGAAATGAGTGATGGTCTTAGTTGGATGTGCTTGTGATGACTGTTTGTGATGATCATTAAGTGACTTGTTAGCACATGAGCTGTTTAATTGGTGCAAATTTGAAATCTCTGAAATTGGTGTTACCCTTACACTTATATATGGTTGCTCTTCACTTCCATTACTTTTTGTTACTTGTTCACATTGAGGACAATGTGACATTTAAGTGTGGGGGTGAGGGTATCCTTGATTTTAACTTGCTTTGTCCTCAATTTTTTAAAATATATATCATGGAAGTGTGAATAGTATTTGTGAGCATTATTGCAATTGGTTTGATTTGAACATCAAGAGGAGTGAATTTGATTAGGAATTGATTCCATGTTCTTTGAATGTAGTAAAGAGGTAAAGATTTGGTTTGGGTACTTTACTTTAGGATGTCAAAGAACTTGTGAGGAATTTGAGCCTTAATTTTCATCTTTCTAAGAGGAGTACACCTATTGTGATTTCATCTCTAGAACTTGTCTTGAATCTCTTTTGAAATTTGAAATCCTTTTGCATGCACAATGATTTAGGCATTCATTTCATAGCTAGTTTGGCCAAATGTCCATCCTTATCACATGAAAATCCTTTGTTCACCCCATTTGAGCCTTTTTCTTATTTTAGTTTTCTTAAAAAAAAAAAGAAAGAAGAGAAAAAGATTTGCATAGAATAAATAGCCATTTGTTTGAGATATGCATAATTTTTATATCTTTTTCTTCCCATTCATTTTTATTACTTTATTAAGTGCTAAGTAAATCAATTTAAAAGAGTGAAGGAGTTAGAAAATATGTGTATATAGTAAAAAGTAAAACAAAACAAACAAAAAAAAAAAGATTGGGATTTAAAAAAAAAAGAAATATATGAAAAAAAAATAGAGATTTAAAAAAAAAAGGAAAAAAAGAAAGAAAGAAAGAAAAAGTTTGTTGAGATCAAAAGAAGAATAAAGGTTGTTTATATATAGTGTTAGTGAGTTTGTTTGTTTTTCTTGGTAGGTATTCCTTCACTCTTCATCATGAATTTCATTAAATTACTTGGCACCAATTAAAGTATTTTCCCATACCATTTGATCATTTTCATTTCATTATCCTACCTTGATCATTACAACCTTGAGAAAGTCCTTTTGATTTGAGTGTGCAATGGGATAATGTAGATAGTGGAGATTGAGATGATAAACAAGCTTATGGTAGATAAGTTGCAATAGGTGGAATGGAGTGAAACACAAGCCCTTGAATATCTTGAGAGATGAATGTAAACACTTGACTTGTGAGAGACATTCTATTGTGGTTTATCTTTGCCAAATTAACTACCTTGCTACTTGCATTTTTGGAATTTGGAAAAGATTTCTGAGAAAGTTTGTTTCTTGAAAGTTCGAATTGACTTCAATTTTGTAGTGCTTGCTTCAAAGATTTGGCTTCCATGGTTTTCTTGAATTTGATTGTTTTAGAATTTAAAATCTTGAGGACAAGATTTGATGCAAGTGTGGGGGTGTGATAACTCTCCATATTTTGTATATTTAAAGTACATTTTGAAGATATTTGGAGAGTTATCTATGCAATTTTAGGAGATTTGTATGAGATTATATTATTATAAGATCAAATCAATTGGCACATTTTTTTAGGGGATTTCATTGCATATATCTTAATTTTAATTAAATAGAAATATTTAGGTTTATATATAAGAATAAATAAATTAGAATGAGATAAGGTAGATTAAAATAAAAGAAAAAAGAAAAGAAAAAAAAAAGGTTTTAGTTTATTATTAATAGTATATTATTATTATTATTATTATTATATTAATTTCCTTTTTTTTTCCTTTCAATAGAGAAGCTGTTTCGGATTGTGTGGCAGATGATTAAATTGAATGAGGTGCTGCAAATTGGGCCCATGAATTGAATCCAAAAAGAAAAAGAAACTTGTGCACGTTTTGGCAATTGATGAAACGGAGGGGGCCCACGGATTTGGATTGAATTGAAAATGGATTGGACACAATTAAGATATACCTAAAAAAAAGCTAAAGAGGAGGCGCTGGACATTGGGGGGAAAAAAGAAAATTGGAGAGCGAGGACGCAAAAAAAAAAAGAAGAAAAACGCGCAGAATAGAGGCGGAAAAGAGAAGACGAACGAGAGCGCGCGGGCGGGCTGGAGAATATTATTTCGCTGGACAAGAAGCGCGGAATGGAGAATTGGGAACAGGGAGCACGATTTTGAACAGGAGAACAGAGTGAGAGATCATGTTCTTAATTTCAAAACTCTGTTTTTATTCCCTTTCTCTTTGATTTTTATTATGGTCTTCAATCTGGAATTTCTATGTTGCTGTGATGATGTTTAAAGCCATGCTTGGCTAATTTCTCTTTTATCCTAGGGTTCTTTTGACCCTTTGTATGGATTAATACTTGAATATTCCTCTCTTGTGGTAGATTAATATATGTATGTGTTGATTTTAACCTTGGCTTAATGCTTCTAAATGATTGGCCTCCATTTAGATGATTTATTCACTTAGGTTTTGACTTGAGAAAGCTAATCTAGGTGTAGAATTTGATTGAAATCATGCTTGTCTTGAAGTTTACTTGATGAATGGATAGTTTGTTGGTAAAATAGAGATATATTTACTAACCTTGCATTGTCACATTAGGGTTGTTGCTTAAATATTGATTCTCATTAATTGTAGCAAGAGATTGTGCATTTTAATGAGAAGAGAAACTTGATTTTGACTTGAGAGAGCGGGTCAAGTGTTTTAGAACCTTAGACTAACACATATATGTATTGAAATGCTACTAGAGAGGAAATTAACCAAGTTTTATGAAATGCAAAAAGGGGAAAAAGAGCCCTAGGCTCATTTATCCTTGAAGGTAAAGAATCAATTGCTCTTATCAATTTTATGTTTTAGAAATAGTCTTTTAAAAATTCTCATTCCAAATCAAAACTTTGTTTAGCTCAAATTGATGAAATTCACAAAGCCTCTTGCTTGACCAATTTTTTAAACAAATCCTCGTGGGAACGATACTTTATTTATCACTTTATTACTTGCGAATCTCGTACACTTGCGAGGCGAACAATACGTCTTTTCTAAATTTATTGGAGGTTATATTGAGGATTAGGTAGATTAGATTTGAGGTTTATAAATGAATGACAATATTAGTTTTTGTATCAAGAACTGGAGGTAACCACTTTCCACTTGTTATATGATGACTTCCTATTTTTAATAGAATTGAGATAAATTTTGATATATTTAGGAAGTCATCAATGCTAAATTAAAGAGACTTTGTTGAGATTTTAAGAGATATCAATCGGGATGCATTATTAATGGATTTCAATTTAAAATAAAAGCTTTTGAGTTTAGGAAATAAATAATAGTAATAGAAAGTTTTCTATAAAAAAAATAAAAAATAAAAATTCAGTTTAACATTATTATTAGTATATAATTTCCTTTTGCTTCTTGACCATGACTAGGAGATGACGTGGGGACCACACATAAAAGAATGAAGCAGATCACGTACAGGGAGCATATGGAGATGAGATTTGGAAAGTTTGACTCTATGAATGAATTGGATTGAATGGAATTGGCCCCACCAATTAAAACTTGGGAAAAACACTTCTCATGTTATAGGAGAAGTGTTTTCTCATGTTACACATACATGAAATGGTGGGACCCACATATATATATAATGAAACTTGGGAAAAACACTTCTCATGTTGTAGGAGAAGTGTTTTCTCATGTCACACATACATGAAATGGTGGGACCCACATATATATATAATGAGCATTATATATATATGTAGGTTCACCATTTCATGTGTGTGTAGGAATCTTCTTCTTCTCATGCAACATGAGAAGTTTAAACCCCTTAAAACTTATAATCAAAGAAAAAGGAGAATGGAGGAGCAACGAATTGAAAAAGGGAAGCAGGAGACAATTATGTGATTTATTTCCAATTCATTGTTTTGGCAACTTTGGGGAATTGAATGGACAAGTGGGCCCTAGCACCCAACCTAATATCTATTAAAGGGAGCAAGACGCACAGGAAACAAGAAGAGGGGGAGCAGAGACGCAAGGAAGGAGCAAAGTGAGATATTCAAACGGAGGAGCAGCGACACGCAGACCTGAGAGTAGAGAACGAAGAGGCAGTTGCTGAGTCTTTGTCTTTGGTCTTGGTATTTCAGTTACTTACTTCTTTCCAATATGTTGTTGAACCTGAGTTTTGATTTTGCTAAGATGGATGGGATTAAAGCCATGTGTGTGGCTAATTTCTTTGTAATCTAGAGTAACTATGAACTTATAGGTAGATTAAACTTTGTTTTCATTGTTTAGTTATAATTAATATTAATTTTGGTTACTTAATCTTGATTAATTTTTTTTATTTAGTGATGGGCCATCATTGAGATTTTGAGCATTAGGATTTTCCTTGACAAAGGGGATTTTAATTAGGCTATGAGATTAAGTAATATGGGATTAAATTACGATTTAATTTGTCGTAGACTTATAACTAATAGCCCCATATCTAATATGATTAGGCTCCCAGATTTTTGTTGCCTCTTGAGAAACTATGTTAGATATAACAAGTTATATTCGAGATTAACAAAATTGATTTTAAGGCTAATTAAATTAGTAAAAACAAGCTTTATAAAGCTAATAAGGGATTAGTGACTCTGGGTTGTTCGTTCTTTATATTAAAGTTTGCTCTCTGTGAAAGTTCTTGTTTCTATTAAATTCCTTTTTACTCATCTTGAAAACAAATCTGGTTTATTCAACTTGAATGAAATAAGAGAATTTAATATTTAATCGCTAGTTAGATTGAGTCCTTGTGGGAACGATATTTTTTTTATCACTCTATTATTTGATACGCTCGTACACTTGCGAAGTCTATAAAATTTTGCCCTATCAAACATATATTTTAATTTTAAGGGAGGTTTATATGGGTTTTCAAAATAGAGGGGAGGTCGGTATAATTAAGGCATCAGAGTATTTTACTCTAAAATTTATATCTGTCACTTGTAAAGTTTAAAATAAAAAGTAAAGAATAAAAGTTATATCACTCTAACTTTACTTTTTTTTTTTTTTTTGCCAACGCTAATCTCAGGAGCATATCTTTAATCCTAATCTTCAAAACGGGAGTAAATTATCTTGCGGGCTCTCCTTGTGCGGCGCGGCGTTACTTGGCGAAGCAACTTCTTGGGCATTCTAAAACCTAACGCAGAAGCCGTCTCCATTGAGCCCGACGTGGTTGCAGTCGTAAGTCCGAGAAACCACCATGCCTACCGTCAGTGTCGGGCGGGATCGTCTGTTTGCAGCTCTAGGAAGAACATACAGTGAGCTTCATTTCCCATTTCAATCTATCCATCATTTTAATGTCCAACAATTACTGACACTCGCTGTTATTTTTTATTTCCAGCACAAGAAGAATTCGGAGACCTGTGCTTCAGTTTTGGACTCGAGCTCGACGACGTTGTAAGCTCTTTGACCAAAACTTTGAAGTTTTGATACATATTTTATGCATGGTTATGGTTATGGTTAAAGGAGCAATTATACATGTGTTTTACTTTGGGAGCGCTCAGTACTAAGAGCTTTTTTTTGAAGAAAAAATACATACGTGGTTACGTTTTAGGAGTAAAAATACCACAGGCCGTTAGTTGACCAGACGTTGAACGTTAACTTGGGAGTGAACAGTAGCACGGGTAAAAATATCGTTTTAGGTGAAATTATCATTTTGCCATTAGTTTAAAAAAAAAAACTAAAATAACCCCGGGGCCACCACCGGCAATTCCCAAGCTTTCAAGATCGGAAGAATTACCTGAAACGTTACTCATATCGAAGCCGAGATTGCCGACTTGCTCAACGGCCATGGCTAAAGCCGTGGTAACATCATAAGCCCATAATCCAAGCGCATTCAGATTAATTCCAGCAAGGGTTGGATTGTCTTGTATGAACTTTCTTTTCCATCTGGCTTCAAAATCATCAAACTTTTTTGTTCTAGAAACATAACTCTTAACACCCAATACTCCTTGCATTGATTCTATGACTGAGGAGTCGAAGGAATTCAACATATTACCCAAACCATCGGTTACGATCCAAACATAGCCTCTGTTCATCATACCAATCAGTTTTGCGATGGAGAAGAGACCTATACCAATATCGGAGGGCACGTGCGCAACGAACACTCTGGTTTGATTCGTCATCAAATTGGAGAGCTCTGTTTTATTTCTTCATCGGTGGCTGAAGATGAAATGGCACTCATATATGGGATTCGAACATAGGCTTGTTGAAGAGTGTTAGTTAAGAATGGTGTGACCCCTTTTCCAAAATCGTCTTCTAAGTAAATGGGCACAGCCTCTTCCCACCCAAAAGCTTGCACGATTGCGCTAATGGCATTCACTTGAGCCGAATCATTCTGTGAAATCTGAAAGAAGTATTGGCTCCCAAGAGAAGGGAGGGAAGGACTCGTTGCAGAGAAGGTTACGATGGGCACGTGAGCTTCGGCTCCAAGACTGATCACAAAGTTGGCCTCCATTGATGTCGATGGTCCTATTATGGCTTGCACTTGCTCTGTTTTGATGAGGTCAATAGCTGTGTTCGCCGTCATAATTACGATATTCAGGAACGTGTTTGGATTCCATACAAGAAAACAGAGACATAATCAAACTACATGTCCCAATAATCAAAACCAACAAGGACCTATGCATGTCCTATGAACTTTTGATCATAAAAAAAGCAAAGGAAGAAGAAAGCAGAGAGAAAAGAAGAAAACCTTGAGCAGCAGCAGTAACGATGTCTCTTTGGGAGTCCCTGATGATGAAGACGAGCCTGGTTTTGTAATGAGAATGAGAGACATAGAAGTCAGAGAGGGACATGTTGATACAGCTCAAACCTATCTTTGGCGTAGAAGACGAGAGATCAAGTACGATTCCTACTTTCACCGGCACAGTAGTCGCGTTTGTCTGAGCTAGTGCTACGCACATGAAACAAGTAAGGGCAAAACCGGCGGTGGGGTGGCCGGTCGCCGGCGGCCGCCCTGGTGAGGTGGCTGGTCCCCGGCCGGCCGGTGGTGGGGCCCACCGGTCGGTGGGGTATTTTAGTTTTTTTAAAAAAATTAAGGGCAAAAGGGTAATTTCACCTAAAACTAAAGGCAAAACGGTAATTTTACCCGCGTTACGGTTCACTCCCATCCAAGTTAATGGTCAACGTCTGGTCAACTAACGGCCCGTGGTATTTTTGCTCTCAAAACGTAACTACGTGTGTACTTTTACTCCAGAAAAAAGTTCGTGGTGCTGAGCGCTCCCGGAGTTAAAGCACATGTGTAAAATTGCTCATTTATCCTTTATGCATCTTACTTATACAATGTGAATTGTGAGAAAAGAAAAGCATTTGGAAGAAGAAGCTGATGAAGATGAAGAAGTTATCTACAAAATTGAAGTTGGCGCCAATAGGTACCCTTACATTTAAATTATTTTCCCTTAATTTCCTCGTAGATGCAGATGCAATCAAAATGTAGGTGTAAGTTGATCCTTGCTTCCCAAAAAAGGAGTCTTTGATATGATTGTAAATGCGTTGAATGTTATTGCTGGTTGATAAAGTTTACTTTCGTGTGTAAAGGCTAGCTCAACTTCCATTTTAACGTTACTTTAAGGTTACTTAATGAGTTTTAGTGTTCTGGCGTTGAACCCTTTGTTCATATTTAGCGGTCTCATCTTATGTTTCTCCTTCAATTTGGGATTTTTTTTTATTTTTATTTTTTCCCGGTTGCAAGGTTCACTCTTTCTGAGATATTTGCAATAATAATGAAGCATGCTTTAGGAGATTAATGCTAGAGCGATGCTAAGTTGCTTTTACTTGCACAGACATGACCTGCTTTGCCTTGAAGGGCTAGCCCAAGCCCTCCGAGTGTTCTGTGGGTTCCAGGAAATCCCTTTGTACACTTTGGCTGGCATTAGTAAAGATGCAATGCTCAAAATGCATGTTAAGCTAGAGGTATTTATGCTATCCCTGAATTATTTTTGTAATTAGGACGACATTTACTGATTGGAAACTGAGGTGTGTCTCTTGCATTAATCATTGTAGGCATTTTTGGATCGACCATATATTGTTTGTGCCATATTGAGAGGTGTAACATTTGATAAAGCAAGATACAACAGCTTTATTGATCTCCAAGACAAGCTTCATCAAAACATTTGCAAGTAATGATGTCTATGTTTTATATCATTTTTAAAATCTTTAGATTCTTTATTTTCCTAGCTTTCAAAGAAAACTGGGGAATCCTTGCTCTATAGTTTATCGAATTATGCTGTTGTAATTCTAAAGTCTAAACTGCATTGCCTTTTTTGGCATCATTTCAGCACTTCATATTTAATCTTCATGTTTTTTCAGCACTCATGATCTGGATAAGTTGGAAAGCCCTTTCACTTATGAGGTTTCTACGAAAGTATGAACAATGAATATTCTTTTATTGTGTATATAGGATCATATGAAAAACAAAATAGGAACCTGGGATCTAAAATGACTCATGGGATATTATGTTGAAAGTTGAAACTTATTAGGAACATGGAACTTGCTGCCTAGCCTATGCATATTTTTATTACTAAACGTATTATCTGGCAATATTTATTGAAATGTCTCTTTCTTTATTGGGCAGTGCGGTTTACACTTTCATTTGAGTTGATTGTATGATAGATGGCCTTAAACCATGTTTGAATTAACTGATTGATAGTGTTTAGATTAAGATTAGGTTAGAAGTTGCCAGTAATGTTCATTCTGCAGTCAATCTATTTAAGATTTTATCCCTATTCGGAAGCTGATATGTAATTATGGATTTAGAAAAACCATTGTTTGATTCATTGATTATTAGGATTTTTTCGGATTGAATTTTATATAGATTTAAGATAGGATTTAGATTGGATATTATTATTGTCACGCCCTGAAAAATAAGGGGTGACCGGCACGGAATATGAGTGGGTTCACATTCCTTAAACCTTAAACTTATATACATACATTAAATAATACATATAATAACATTTGGAGCTATGCTTCACTATAGCATATAAAAGTGCATATATTCCAATTTACAAGGAAAGACAGGGATCCTACCTATAGACTACATGGAGCATCTAAGCTACAGATTAATACATATAAATGAAAACTTAGCTTTACATCTACTGGAAGTTGCTCCCAAAATATATCTACAAGCTAGGTCAGCGATGAGAGTCTTCACTATTCAACTTGAAGGAGCAAGGTCTGCAATGCTATCTGAGGCCAAAAATTTTCCGGTGAATAACGTCCCATTTATAAAATTTAATGAAATACTAACGAGAGTAATTTAAACAAATTTAACTTTGAATAATAACAGTATGGCAATCATTAACATTAGTGCAGCTATATAAAATATCATTAATCAAATAAATCCATGTACGTAGTAAAACATTCGATTTAACATAGTAAATTTGAAACATAATTCTCAAATATCATATTTCTGTAAGACCTCAACATAACGGAATAACAAGTGTTTCAATTTCGACATCATATGATCATAACTAAAAACAAAACTGTATGTAGGATCATGAATCAAATAATTCGAAATACGTAATAAATCATTTTGCTTAACAAAATCAGTTTAAAACAGTAAATCTCAAAGCTCGTCTAAACGTAGGACTTCTACAGAACGGATGACAAGCGTGGACACACAGTCCACGAGGGAAAATAACCAAGCATGGCATAAAGGCCACGAAAACAAGCGTGGACACACAGTCCACGAGGGTAAATAACCAAGCGCAGCTCAAAGCCACGAAACAAGCGCAACACGAGGCTACAAAACAAGCGCAGGTACAAGACCCACGAATAACAAGCGTGAGAATGAATCCCACGAATATCAAGCGAGCTCGAGGTTAACCATGGTGCACCAAGGACTAACAGTACTGCTGTTAGTAACCAGCGTTCTGTATTTAGTCCTCTTAAAATCATTTCAAACATGCTTGGGGCCAATTTGTCAAAACGATGAAAAGTTCTTCTAATACCATAATGACTCGTATGAAACACACCATAATATAATACCCCAGCATGAAAATTCACAAACAATATTTCAACACTTTCCTTCAAATTCAATCTGTCCACAAAACATTTCCAAAGCAATAAAACTCGTGTACAAACATTTTTGAAATACAAGACTATCTTAACATGACAATTTGTGAGAAGCATAAATAACAATAAATAAAACCATCAAATCTATACTCATTTCAATATCGATAAAAACTAACATAATTCTAATCAACTTTCTTTGGTAAAATAACAATAAGAGAATGTGGTAACAAATTAAATTAAAATCTAATGAGCAAAGATATCATTTAAAATTTGTAATGGGACGTTATTCACTCACCTGCAATGTTCCCAAATATATAACTCACTCCAATTTACCAGCTCTAGAACTATATTTAATCGTTAATTCCCTAATATCCATAACAAAATCAATGTCATTTCTCTTCATAGACTAAATAAATTTAAATTATCATTTCCTAAAATTCCTATACTCAATAGTAACCACCATTTCATAAAGCACCAGAACTTCAACCTAATTTCCACAATTTATTCAAGATATAATTTAAGGACTCAACGCACTAAATCTCCATTTTTAACATTACAATCAAGAAAACAAATTATGATTCAACCATTTACGCATAGAAGGAGGCAAAAAGGCCAATCAATCCATCATTACAACATAAACGCAAATATAAACACAATATTCACCCTTTTTGAGTCTTATTATTAAGAATAAATAACTCCTGTACTATAATTGATTTGACGTTACCATCAACTTGTTCAGTTCCATGAAATTTCCTTCTCAAACATTACATTAGATACCTTACTTGAATACCTCCTTATATAGAGTATTTAAAAGGCTAAACCTACCTTCATAGCTCTTTCCAACGTATGCAATTTAAACTAGATTTTGTTTTATTCTTAACCCATAATTTCCTTAACTTATAAAGAACAACTTCACTTCTTATGGTAAATCGAATAAATTATGTACTATGTTACTTTACCTACCGTTAACTACTCACTTAAGTTATAATTTCCTCTCAAACATTTTAACAAACACCTTGTGTGCATTAACATTTGACCAAGCTCACTAAACTTCTTAATTTCCAAATCCCTAGCCCATTATTTTGCAAACATCAAACTTACAAAGCTACCCAAACTCAATTATATATTTACCTATAATCAATTTAAACTCAAGAAAAATCAGAACCTTAACCAAGCTTCTTCCAATTACAGCAACCAAAACAATTGTAAGTGGGATTACCTACCCGAACTCAGCTCTTGACTGCACTTCCAATATGCTTAATATTTCAACCTCTCTCTTGTACTCACATAACGCAGATGGCGCCCCAAGTTGTCAATGAACGAAAGATCAACCACATACACATACCAACAAAGAAGAAGAAAGAAAGGAAGGATAAGGACAAGCTGAAACTCTGCACACACATGTCCATTGCCGGCCAAACATGGAGAAAGAAAGAGGAAGGCATATCGGAAAGGAGGAAGGGCGATGGGGATCTCAAAACTTCAGAATCTCGAAGCTTCCTCTGGTCTTATGGAAAGTCGGGGAAGAGGGGAAAAAACTGTTAGGTTTTTTTTTTTCCTTCATTTTTATTTGGACAAAAGGACATTTTTAGTAATCTCATGGTATTTAGAAAAAAGAAAAGTCCCATATCTCATGGTTTGGATTCGAACACAGTGGCCCAAAACATATAGCAACTTCTTTTGCCACTAACTACAAACTTCTTAACCAATGTGAGTTGGCTTAGATGGTAAGGGATCCAGGATTAGGCCCTTAGGTCGTGGGTTCGATCCCCTCTGCCGTCGCTGGGACTCCTTTGGTAGGCGATCTCGTAAGTCCCCAGTAAGTGCTCATAGAGCCCGGGGCCGTGCCCGGCCTTGGTGGGGGCGATGCCGAACCCTCCAAAACTTTTTTCTAAAAAAAAAAAAAAAAACTACAAACTTCTTATAAAAAAAAAAAACTACAAACTTACATTGTAAAAAAAAATGTAAATATTAAGTAAAATATATTGTCAAAAAAAATAATTTATATCTCTCACTATTTTTTGGGCTATTAAAATTATATTATTGGGAGGATTTAAATAGGATTAAATTATATTGGTAGGATTCGGATAAGATTAGAATATCTATATCTACTAGGACTTATGTCTATAAATAAGGGCAGCATACCTGATTCATTTTTGTGATTCAATAAGATTGGAATTATTCAGATTATTCTCTTGCTCCCTCCAACTCCCCACCCAAAAAAGAAATCTAGATTCCATAACAGAAGCATTTAAGGGTTCCACATTTTTTACTCTTGGAGTTTGTAATACCCCGAAATTTGAATTAGGGAATTTAAGGGCCAAAGTGCCAAAATGACCAAAATACCCCTGGGAGGAGTAAATAACTTAGGAAAATGGTGAAAAATCCTAAAGGACAATGAAATAATTATTTAAATTGAGAGAGCGTATATCTCTAATTTTGGTAATTTAATAAATTACAAACTTGGAGAAATTGAGGAAGAATGCTCAAAAAGTATGGTAATGACCATAATGCCCTCACAAATTCTAAAATAAAGCAGAACATATGGAAACAGAAATGTCAGTGCAAGAATTATGAGGTAATGAGGTATTCTAATTAAGAAAAGGCTAAAGTATACGTTTGGTCCTTTATGTTTGCCTCTGGTATCAGTTTAGTCCCTTAAGTTTGTAAAGTACACATTTGGTCCCTGAAAGTTAACACCGTTAGTTTAACTTAACGGAAAATACTAACTCAACAATTTTTAGTGATGATTGTGTAATTAAATGCTGACCAAACATGCTTATATGTTAGTATTTTAATAAATTAATATTTTAAATCCTATTAATTGAAAAATATTTAATTTTCACGGACTATTATACGGTTTTTCACTGTTTGTAAAGATTAAATACTTTTTTTTTCTGTCTATGAAGATTAAATATTTTTTCAACTAATTGGATTTAAAATATTAATTTATTAAAATATTAACATATAAGCATGTTTAGTCAGCATTTAATTGCACAGTCATCGCTAAAAATTGTTGAGTTAGTATTTTCCGTTAAGTTAAACTAACGGTGTTAACTTTCAGGGACCAAACGTGTACTTTACAAACTTAAGGGACTAAACTGATACCAGAGGCAAACATAAAGGACCAAACGTATACTTTAGCCTTAAGAAAATTATCAACTGTTGATAAGAAAGTAATTAGGTAATTATTGGCTAATTACTTAAGCTTAAGCAAAGGAAATTATGAAATAATTATGTAAAGCTCAAAAATTTGTGGAAAAAGGTTTAAAATTAGTAAAAATATATTTACTAATTAATTGGAAATTTTGGAGAAAAATAGTTAAGTTTAGGTATTTTTAAGCCTAAATACAAGAATGGACCAATTAGGGATTTTTGTGGAATTTTTGGAAAAATTAAATAAATAAATAAATAATTAATTAATTAAATAAAAAATAAATATATATATTATGTTATAATAAGGGGCAGCCGAATTACACAAGAAAATGGGATAAGAATAAGCTTAAAAATATCATGATATTTTGCACAAGTTGCATTAGTATATTATATAATTAATTAAAGTGAAAAATGATGAATAGTAATTTAAAAATTAGGAAACGGATCCTATCTAGAGATCTAGGAATGGGATTTCCAAAGTCAGGGAAAAATAATGATCAGTGGAATTTTGTCTTCCGTTATACTCTTCCGGGAGAAAATTATGAAGTCGTTGGTGCATTTCCTAATAAAACAAAATAGGGAAAAATGCATATAGGTATATTTTTGGATATAAGGAAAATAAATTCTAACTCAACATCTAGGCATGAGTTTGAATTTATTTTGACATATTTGGAATCAGTGAATTTTTCGAATTTTTCGAGAAACTTCGGCTGAACACGGAATGCCCTGTATGGAACCAAAATTTAGGTTAACTTGGACATTTCTAGTAAGTGAGAACTTGTCTTCAAAGTTGTAAATCCAGAATTTTGAGATTTCTCCGAAATTACGCGAATCGGGTGCCGATCGGGGAAATTGGACTGGATGAGGACACGTGTCATCATCCAATTGGCTCATCTTTGGCTTGGAGAGGGCAGCACGTTTTGGTGTGTTGTATGGCCAAGAATCACTCTTCAAAATATTAAAGGGAAAATTACAACTTTGGACCCAAAATTTGAGAAGGGAAAATTACACTTTAGGACCCAAAATTTGCCTATAAAAGGCAAGAGCTCTCTTCATTTTCTCACCCCATTCTCAAGTGAAAACCGAAATCCTTGAGTGAGAAAGAAGAGAGAGAAGCTCTGGGGGAAGTTCTGCCAAAGTCTTCAACGGGTAAGTCTTTCGGTCTTTAGTTTTTAGTCTTTAGTTCAATAGTTAGTAAGGCTAGAGTAGTCTTTATTTTTATGATTTGGGTATCATATGGGAGGGCTATTTTAGTCTTTATTTTCAAGAATCATAAATGCGTCGAAGTTCGCGAAATTTTGGGAAGAAAATAGCCTATGTAGCGGAGCCGGCGAAATTCCGCCAAGTAGGGGTATAGGGGCAAAATGGTAATTTTTACCTAAAATGCCGCTTATAATGCCAAATCACTAATGAAAGTGATATTACTCCTATAGGACGTCGAAATCCTAATCTGCTGCCGCCGTCTGTTGCCGAAGTGCCGCTATTGGACGTTTTCACGTTTTTAGTAGAAAAGTACGATTTCGACGGAAGTGCCGTCTACCGTCAACGAAGGTACGTTCGCGTCTTGTAACACTAACTCGATGTTTATGGTATGCATATATGTGGTATGTGTGTAGG
Source organism: Acacia pycnantha (assembly GCA_025563575.1). Lineage (NCBI taxonomy): Eukaryota > Viridiplantae > Streptophyta > Magnoliopsida > Fabales > Fabaceae > Acacia > Acacia pycnantha. The sequence goes on along the minus strand of JAMWYP010000003.1, from coordinate 6,192,108 downwards.
AGTGTTATCTTGTTTGAGTACATATAGAGTTACTCTTCCGCTCAAATGCTCTACTCTGATGGTTTGAAAAGATGTTTTAAAAAAAAAAAATTTATACTGCTTTAAAAAGTCGGGTTGTTACAGAGTTATATGGGCTGCCTAGTTTCATTCTATCATTGCCCCAATATACTTAATTGGCATCATAAATGCCGCATCATTGCTGTTGATGAATATAAAAGGCTTTACTGCAAAGCTGCATCATTGGTGATTCTCACTTGATGTATTTTTTTCAGGATTTGCCACCTTCAAGTATAAATTTTGTGCCACTAAAGCAGGTATTTTTTTTAGGGTTAAGGTGTAAAAATAGACATATACTTTTGTCAAAAGAGCGTCCAGTAGCAAATACTTTTTTTAGGTGTAAAAGTGACTATGTGGTTACAAAAGTGGAGCAAAATTAGCATTGACCGTTAGTTGACTTTTTCTGTCCCTGTGATCTTCGGACCCCCCCCCAACCCAGATTCCGGTAATCCTTCGAACCCCCCAACCCAGATTCTGGTGATCTTCGAACCCCCCAGATTCCGGTGATCCTTCGAACCCCCTCCCCCAACCCAGATCTTCGAACCCCCCAAGATCTTCAAGTAAATCGAATTAATTCAGGCAAAATCACAGGCTAATACATGCAAAATCCCAGTAGATAGATCCGAATTTTCAATAGGCCAGAGCCCAGTCTACTGAATCAAGTACTTCTTCATTGCAAGCCGTTAGTTTTCACTGAATTTTCAGTCACTGTTTCAAAGTTCATCGGGTTCTTTGGTTTCTTTTAAGAGCGTCCAGACAAATTAAAAAAGCATACCAATTTCTAGTTGCCTTTGTATTGAGGATAAATACTAAAAATCACTTTATGACAAATTGATTTTGCATCACAAGCAAATTGTTCAGAATCTTCATCAATCAAAGATGGGTTCAAGAATGACGTCCAAAAATATGAAGGGTTGAAGAAAGATTACCCCTTAGAATCTTCATAACCACCGATTTGGGCTCTTCCTGTTGGCTGTTGCTTCTGCTCCTTCTCGCCGTCTTCATTTCTGACATCTCTACCTGTCAATGGCTGTACTATCTGAATTCCCCATTCACTCTCCTTTTTCTCCTCTGTTTTGTGCTCTCTCTATGGTTCTCTCTCTTTCATGGCTTTCCCCGATCTGGCTCTCTCCTCCATTCACATTTTTCATCCTTCACCGAAGTTCGCCTCTTCAACCAAATTAAAATCTTAGTAAAGCAATTAAAACTCAGATCTCAATTCCTATTAAGCAAAAACCAGACAAATTCGGATTTGGGATCGAGGATTTGGTACCACCAGGGAACCCTAAAATCAATGGGTTTGACGGAAAATCATTCGCTCACAGGGACTCAAGTGCGGGAAACGAGGAAGGAGACGCCATCTCATTGAAGGAAGGAGATGCCATCGCCGGTGGCTGGGCTGGGAAGGAGATCGACATCGCCGGTGGGGGGGGGGGGGTTCAGGTTGCGACTCGCAAGGTTGAAGGAAGGGGAAGGGTTGTGTGGATTTTTTTTTTAAAATTTATTCTTTCTTTTTTCACTGCCAACTAGGATAAAAATTTGCTGAGTCAGCATCCATGTTAATATTTTTGGTCAAACTAACGGTCAATGCTAATTTTGCTCAACTTTTGTAACCACATAGTCACTTTTGCACCTAAAAATAGTATTTGCTACTGGACGCTCTTTTGACAAAAGTATATGTCTATTTTTGCACCTTAACCCTTTTTTAAAAAAAAATTATTCTGGCATTTCAATTTCTTAGTTAACATATCTTTGAAATTGCATGCTGCGGCCACCTCATTTAGCTACTCTTATTTTATTGGTTTCTTGTGCAAAACATATGGTTTAAGTAGTCCTCTGTTGCATATACTCATAGGATAACAACATTTGAAACTATCATCTAGATATTTGTTTTGAAATTCATCTTTCATCTTTTCTGTTTGGATGCTGTAGGAAAAGAACTTCAGGGCTGACGAGCTTATGGAATTCTACAAAGTGAGTTCTTACAAATATTTCTTTGTTGGATTTATTTGTTCACTTCTTTGGAATTCATTCAATTTTGGGTTGATAATGTATTAATGTTTAGTATCTTTTTATAGGGTACTGTTGTCTAGAGACATCTCTGAATATTTACCTGGTTTATGTTTGATAGTCGGATTTGAAACTGAAGAAATTCTTGCATATAATTGAGGGCTCACAACTATTCCCTGTTATATTTGACTCTAAGAGGTATTATATTTCTGTAGCATACTAATCATCAAATAGCTTACAAATGTTTAAAACATTCTGCTTTCGTATGTGTTTAGCCGTTGCAATCTTGTGTCTGCATTCAGGATGCCCTATTTACATTTAATTTTTGTTGAGTCACTGTATCAATGCTGACTGTCATCACTGTTTGAGTTTTTCATGCTAATCACTGTGTTGCTAGATACTGTTTTGAAGATGCTGTCTAATAATTACTAAACAAATGTAAAAGATGAGATCATGGATAGTTTTATTTCTCCTTTTCTGATAGGTAATTTTTTTGGCTAAAACTACAATGGCACACTGGCTCACTTGTATTTTTATGGGGTCAATGCGGAGGCAGCCTTATTGGTTTTGCTTGTTCTCTGTTTTCCATAGATTATATTTTTTGTGAGCTGATAACTAGGAGCACTTGACCTTATTCTACCCAAATTATGTTGTTTAATTCAATTTTTGACATGTTACACTGCTTTGGCAGAACTGTTTTATCTTTGCCCCCAATTATAAACGGTGCACATTCAGCCATCACTCTGGAGACAAAGAACGTATTTATTGAATGTACTGCTACTGATCTGACAAAGGCAAAGATTGTTTTGAATACAATGGTAAAGAACTGTAGTTCATTGTGTGTCTCTCTATTCAGCCCAATTTCTTCTCTTCTCCATTGTGTTGATCGTGACATGCTATTCTATTTTTTCAGGTAACAGCCTTTTCGGAATACTGTGAGAAAAAGTTTGTAATTGAACCAGTTGAAGTGATTTCTTCTGATGGAAAGTCATGCATATATCCTGACTTGTCTGTCTACAATATGGAAGTTTCTCTGTCTTACATAAACGGACTGATTGGGGTGTCATTGGAGATGGGAGAGGTATTTATTTCATAGAACTTTCTTGTGTAGATTGTAAATGTGCTTCATAATCTTTAACAAATGATTTTTAGCCTGATGAACCCAATAACTTTGTGGACTGAATTTATATGAGGCAAAGGCTTACTCTGGATAAGGAGAGGTCTAACTGATTCTTATGGTAAGAGGACTAAAGGTGGGCCCAAGCCCGCTAATGCTGAAGGCTGAGGTCAATGACTGTTACCTAGGATTTTCTGCCTGGGGAGAGGGCAAGTAAAGACACGTTGACTAAGGACGGTCCTGAACCTCTCAAGAGTTCAGGGATTATTTTCTATTTCTGCCATTTTTCACTGTTCTCTATTTTGATGCATTTTCCAGTCTGAACAGTCACTTGTAGCAGGAGTATTAGTAAATTTTGATTTCCTTGACCTCTTCCATTGCTCATAGAAGAGGCTTTGTACTGATTCTTCTAATAATTATGGGTTAATAGCACCAAGTTACATCAAAGCAACAGAAATTTAGTGGATTCTTCCTTCTCTTGCAAATTGGCTGTTGATAATCTTCAGCTGATCATTTAATTCTTGTCCATGTGACTTTTCTTTGGTCCACTGCTTTAAGCACATATGCTAAATTTATCTTATTTTTATTTAATGCAAGACTCTTCTCTGATGCTTTCTGAAGTAACTAAAGCATTAAATAATTTTTAATTTGCTGTTCTTATTTCTTAAGACTTGTCCTTTTCTTCAGGTAACTGGACTATTAAACCGAATGCAGTTGCATGCCAAAGAATCTGTGGCTGACAATGGGCAGTGTGACATTGTTGTATCTGTTCCTCCTTCCAGAAGTGACATTCTTCACCCATGTGATGTTGTGGGGGTATGGGCAGGAATTTTCGTGGTCAACAAACTGTTGCCATTCAAATTATCAAAGACTGTTGGATCTATTAAATGTATACTGTGCTGACAAGTCGTCAAAATGTGTGTGTTTCAATTTTCTTTCTGTAGGATGTTGTAATTGCTTATGGATTCGATGCTATTAAGGATATAGCAATTACTGATAATAAGGGCTCTAAGGGATTGGCTGCTTCCTTGACACTGCTTCCTTTGAATGAACTTAGTGATCTTATCAGAAAAGAGGTAGAATGCAAGTACTTTAACCCTTGTAAGATTCATGCTTTGCAGGATTATAATATATCCCACTCTTTTCCTTTTTCCTTCTTTTATAACAAAAATATACGCCACTCTTATCTATAAAATAATGCATTAATTGCTTAAAGTAAATCATTTTCATTATTTATGTTAGGCTTAGTTTATCTGACCTTTTCTATTTATCCGAGTTTCATTATTCCCTAATCTTCTTTGCAGGTTGCAATGGCTGGGTTCACTGAGGTCTTGACTTTTGTTCTTTGCCCTTCTAAGGAAAATTTTGCTATGCTGAATCGTAAAGATGATAAATCAGTAGCTGTTATCATTGGAAACCCTAAGTCTTCAGATTTTGAGGTTTGCATACATTATATCAGCATATTGAAACTAGTAGATTTTGAGGTTAAAATTTTATTTTACTTTAATTTGTAATTTCATGCCATGCTTAGCCATCCGTGCTCTCTCTACAGCCCCCAATCTGAGTTTGAGTACATCATATTTGCATATAAACACACATTGTTTGCTCAGCAGTTCCCTGACCTTAACAAAGTTGATCATGCTTATCTTCCGTTGCAGTTGCCTTTCTATGATATTTTTCATTCTTCAATTCTTACATGGTTTAAGAGTCTATATATTATTAATTAATATATTAATACGTTATCCTGTTCTTACAGGCTGTTCGAACTAGTCTTATGCCAGGCATTTTGAAAACTGTGGCTTACAATAAGGACCATCCGAAGCCAATAAAGGTGTCATTTAGGCTCTTATCCATATCTTTTAACCTGTTGGATTTTCGAATCTAATCAGCTTTGTTGTTTATTTTGTCAAAATTTGAGTTTTCAATGGGAATATCAACTTAATTGATGACCTGTGCACAAGTAGTTAGAGTTTCAACCAACTTTTTTTCAGTAAAGGTTTCAATGTTACCTTTTGACTTAAAGTACTCTTGGTCTTAGTCTTGTGTTTTTCCTACAAGGTATTTGATATCTGTGCCTCTGCATCATAACAAGTTTTTGTGATTCGTCCGGTTTTTTTTTTTTGCTTCTGTTGGTTCAGATTTTTCAAGTTGGTGAAATCATGGTCTTGGATGACACAAAAGATGTTGGTGCCAGAAATCAACATCAACTTGCTGCGCTTTACTGTGGTCCTAATGCGGGATTTGAGGTATGGAACTTCATTTAGTATTTTGCTCTTTAAATACGAGTTATCATACATGAAACTTTTATGTATCGCAGTCTCTACCTGACCAAATTGAGATAAAAAAAAAAAAAAAATTAAAACATGAAAAAATCACCAGAGTGCTATACCTTTTTTCAAAAAAAAAAAAAAAAGAAAAGTAAAAAAAAACTCCTTAAATTGCTTTTTTAATTTTGCAGAAGAGCTTTAAGTGCTCACTAGCCCTACCACTTATAAAGCTTATAGTTGATAATAAATACTGGTGCTCCTCACTGTTACAATCATTATTTCTAGAGATAAGAAGAATATATTGTATCATCATACTTCTGAATATTATTTCATTGATATGCAGATAATTCATGGCTTGGTTGACAGAGTAATGGAAAATAATGGGGTTCCTTTTGTTTCAGCTGGTGATAGAACAGGATATTATATTGAGCAATCAGATGTAAGTATAAATTGCATTGATGTTCTCTTTTGCATGCACGCGCATGTGTGTTTAACTTCTGAGCTTTTCTCCCTAAAGTTTTATGCTGCTGCTGATTACATGACATGACTGCTTAATGAAGGAGCCTGAGTTTCTTGCGGGTAGGCAAGCTAAAATCATGTACAAAGAACAGCACATTGGCACTTTTGGCATTGTTCACCCAAAGGTACTTGAGTTATGATCAGTAAAATTGTGTTGGCTTGATATACGGCTTATGTGAATGTTGGGGACCTTAAAAGCTGCTACAATTTTGATGATATGGAAGCCATTGTTGTGGAAAGACATTCAAACTACTATTTGATAAAAACATGATTTAAGATGCTATGAATTGAATTGTGTTGAGAACAATGTTTGGTAAATATCCGTATAAGCAATTATGATAATTTAAATTTAGAACTTATAAAAAGGGCGGTCCAATGTACAAGACTTCCACCAAGTGGAGTTTGTAGTTTGTGTAATATGCTAAGATGCCAATATAGCTACCAGTGCAAGAGGAAATAATTAGAAGAGAGGCATGGAATGCATACTCCATTAATTTAATCGAATCTCGGTGGCAATAGATGCGTCTAGTTGACCTGGCACGTTTTGCTCAACATTTCATACCATGTGTATCTAGGAGTTTTATAATATTCTTTCAGGAACAAAGCAATCAGACAATAATGCTTATGTTTTTTGTTTTTCTTTCAGGTGTTAAATAACTTTGACATTCCTGATCCCTGCTCCTTCGTACAACTCAACGTTGAAAGCTTCTTATAGAGATAATTAGCTGCAAATGTGAGCATCTTCGTCAATATTATCTATTGTAAGTCGTTGCCAATTCAGTTTGTATTTTCTTCATCAAGTAGCTTTACTTGGTCATTCACGTCATTACCCCTCAATTGCTACCCCATTCCTCTTTCCCCTGGTAATTTTGTTTGGGCTGATATTCATTGACTTTTCTGCAGATAAGTTGGTGTTCCCCCACTGGTTCTTTTGATTTAAATTGCACCTTCATTGGGAGCTATACTACTTAGTGCATGGGTTTCCTAGGAATTTAGAGCAACAGTAGCTGGGGAAATGGAATAAATTTATTTGCCCTAAAGCCTGGGGCTGTTCATTTAGTCTACAGTTTTGAACATTGGAAGCTGTTTATTACCTGATTGGAATGACTTCTGAGTTGCATAGCTTTTATATGAGGAAAAAGGAAGAAAAAACTTTGATTTTGAGCATATAGCCAATGTTCGGTATTTATACATTTGTATTTTGTATTTGTTTTTGATACTAAACGAGAGCTATGAGAATGTTTCCTAATGAAGGTGAAGTCAGGGGACATTGCTCATCCTCTAAAATGGCATATACTCCCTCCGGTCCTAATTTTATGAGCAAATTTTGGAGTTGATTTTGGTCCTAATTATAAGAGCAAGTTTTAAATTTTGTCAATTTTTTCCTATAATACCCCTATCTATACTTATTATTAGAAGCATTTATATATATGTATGTGTATATATGTATGTATATATGTGGGTACATATATATGTATATCTGTGTTTGTGTGTGTGTATATATATGTGTGTGGACACACACAAACACACACACACCCACCCACACACCCACATATATAAACATATATATATCTTTGTGTGTGCGTGTATATGTGCGTGTGTAGATAGATCTATATGTATACATATATACACACATATATGTTTATATAGTAAGACCATTATTTCAATTAGAAAGTGTGTGAAAAGGAAAATTGGTCGGAGAGTATGTGGTGGGGTTGTAATTCACTTTTACTTATGTTATTTTAAATTTATATAAGGGTATTTTAGGAAAATGAGTAAAATTAACTAATTTAACTCCTCTCCTTAATCCCTCCAAAATCGGTTAAATTGCTCATATAATTAGGACCGGAGGGAATAATATTTTTGGTAAAAAATAAGGAGCATATAGTTTTTTTTTTTTTTTGATACATATAGTATAATCAAAAGGTAAAGATATCAACTCCATGCTTGGCCGGAGTTTTATTTTTGGGTCCAATGCTTGGTTGCACTTTAAAACGAGTAGTAAAGGACAAAATCAAAAGTGATGGGTTTCCTGCCTTTTTTTTTTTTTTTTTTTTACCACATTTTGGTGCGAGGCTAGGCATATAAATTATTCTCTTGAGTTTTTTTATATAAAATTTAGTTGATTTTTTTGAAAAGATTATTTAATTATAACATATATTTACTAGATTATACAGATAATTTTTTAGAGAAAAATAATAAGTATAAATATTTTAATGTACTTTATTTAGTTTTTTAAATTTTCTTTTTCAAAGAAAGTCCAGTGATATTTTCTTAATTTCTTCAAAGAAAGTTAACTGATTTTTATATTAAGGACCGAATCTAGTAATTTAAATTAATCTTGCCTAAAAAAGTCAATTGGGTGGACACTCCTATTCCTTTTTATGAAAAAGGAACATTCTCCCTCAATGATTTTTAATATAATTGTTACGGCGACAAGGCCCAATACACCCAGTCGCACCTACTACCCAGGGGAATCTCAACTACCCCAGTAATACAGGATCATCACCGCACATGGTAAGGCAGTTCGGATCCTGAGCCGGATATCACGCCGAGCGGATCGATCCAGGTATGCTCTATAAATACTGAAAGAGAGATCTAAGGTACACAGGTTCTAACCCTAAGCTATTTACATACACACTGTGCACACACCCCACCCCCTTGGCTAAGAGCCTGGTTGTGTACAGTGATCACATCTCCTTCTGAGTGCTTCTTTGATAGGCATTCAAGAAGAGACATTTGATCCTATGTCAAAGCACCAGCCCATTCACTTGGCTGGACATCTGTATTCTACACAAGAACAGTGGTGCCGACCGTGGGGATTGGTAAATTTCGATTCCCGTGACCAATGAGGGTTAACACCCGTAGTTCAAGCCAGAAACAGTCGGAGATGGTTCGACCAGGAGATCAGCGTCAACCACCTCGGCAACCGCAGCGCACTGAGCAGCAGACCAACCCAGTTGGGGGCAACAGGCAGGACAAAGAGGACCGGCTATTACAGCCGGAGGAACAACTAGAAGAACCTGTCGTCCCCAACAACGATGGACGTTTGGAAGACAACCCGTCCGACACGGAGTCCTCAGTTCAGCATAATCATGACCGTCAGCCTCAGAGTCCGGACCCGGTCGTTAACACAGAGATTCCATGCGACAATCCGGATACTCTTCTCATCCAAAACTCGTTGGCTGCGATGATGAGACGTATCGAGAACATGGACAAGCGGCACACCCTCCGCCTCCAGCGATTGGAAAAGCACCTCAAGACGAGGGACTCTGCCTCCTCCAACGAGGACGAGGATGATAAGACCTGGAAGAAGGACCAAGAAGGCGACAGCTCACGTGGTCATAAAAGCACAGAAACCGGCCAAAGCAAGAAGCCGACCTCCTCAGGTAAGGACTCAAAAAGGGGGAAGTCAGCCCGGGATAACAGGTCACCCCGGCCTCCTCCAACCGGGTATCAGCGGAGAAGGTATGTCGGACAGATCGACAACAGCCCTCTCTCAGACGAAATCCTCAACGCTCATTTCCCGGAGAAGCTAAACCTCACCGAGCTAACAAAATACGACGGCTCTCAAGACACGACAACTCACCTGAAAGACTTTGAGGTGGTCATGTTTGTAAGGGGCCTCAGGGAACCTATCATGACTCAGATTTTCGCCGCAACCCTTAAGGGACCGGCATTAAAATGGCTCCACACTCTGCCCGTGGGGTCGGTTCATAAATTTGATGATTTAGCCGAGGCTTTCGAGCTGCACTTTGCGACTAGCAAACGGCAACCGAAGTCCCAATACACCTTCTCCAAGATCAAGCAGCGGCCCGGCGAAACTCTCCAAAGTTATTTGGATCGCTTTAAACTTGCGGCCCTGCAACTACGCGGATTAAGCGAGGCGGTACACGTCCACCTCTTAGCCGACGGCCTAGATCAAGAGTCCCGCCTGGCCGAATCGTTCTTTAAAGAGCCGGCTAAAAGTCTTAATGATTTCATAACTCGGTCGAAGAAGTATCTTGAAGTAGAGCAAATGCGATAAGCAAACGCTCCTCGAGGAGACCCAGACCGGAGTACCCCGCCAAGGGATAGAAGCCGGTCCGAAGGTCGCAAGCAAGATCGCCGTGGTAGGGATCCGGACAATAAGTCCCCTAGCGCAAAGCCGGAGTTAAAGGGTAAATATGACAAATACACCCCTCTGAATGTCTCCCGCTCCCAGTTATGGAGAGAAGTGGCATCGACCGAGATGCAGAAGATTGAGAGACCTCGGCCCTCAGAAAACGAGCCAATACGGACCCAACCCGCTTCTGCACCTTTCACGATAGTTCGGGGCATACCACGGACCAGTGCTATGCCATGGGCATACCACGGACGCCATCGAAAAATTCATCAGAAAGGGAAAATTGCGTCAATACATGATGAAAACGTAGGGGCGGAAAAGAGAGAAGCGAATGCCGAGCCGGGAAAGGTATTCCCTATAGAAGAAGAAGTAGTTGGTATACCCGGTTTCCCGGGTAGAACATATAGGCTCGTCCTCATCAGGAGGAGCTAACTCGCATCCAGGCAGATGCTGCAGATGCTGCCCACGTAGCCGGTTTATATCCACCTCCGTCATCAAAGAACGTGTCGACAGCACTTCGTGCGTCACCCACGGATACTTAGCCCTGAGAGTTGGGGATGGACTATTGGATTCCGCCTCGGTGTCAGACGTAGAAGCATGGGGAGGAGACAAGGATGCCATTCACCTATAACAAAGAAAAAAAGAAAAAGCTATAATCAGAGCCAGAAAGGATACCTGATTCTGATAAACTAATATGTAAAGAAGGAAGGGGAAGGGCATCCAGAAAACGTGGACCCCCGACAGCCAATGCAGGCTCGGATGACGACCTATGGCGGCACGAGCCCAAGACACTGTCGGCCATAGAGTCCTGCCCACTTGCAATATACGAAGAGCTTTGGGCAACACACTCCCAGCAGGGACCGAGGTACCCATCCAGGAGGGACTCCGACCCCGTTGGTCGACGCGCATCTGAAACGTTGATGGGCTGGGCTAAAACGGCCTCATCCTCTATCGAACTCTCAGAATCAAGCATAATGGGGTCGGATTCCTCTTGGCCGGACCAAATAGCGGATGGCCAGGAACCCCCAACGCTCCGACTACCTGACCCACCCCGGAGGACCGAGGCTAGTTTCTCCTCCTCGGTCAGTGAAGTTCCTAAGATCAAGAAACTAAAGTGGGAATAGTGGTCTCGCAGGGCCTCATCGTCGGTCCGACCTAAAGGTTGATTTGAAGACGACGAACGCTTCCCCCTACCCATCAAAGGCTCAAACCTATACAGTTATCACAACGATAATAAGAAAGGGGAGAGACTGAAAGAAGGAAAACTAAGAAAATCAATTACTCCTAAGCAAAAACCTACGGGTTCGATAGTGCTATTCATAAAACGCTACTCGCAAACACTTCACTCAGAAAGCCCAAAAAACCCAGAAACTTGAAGTGCATTGACGAAGAACAAGGAAAGAGGCGGAAAACCAAAATGGAATACAGCAAAATGTTCAAATAAAGGGAAAAGCAACCTACCTCTAGATTTGAAGACCGTCAAATGCAGAAAGAAAGGAGTCTTGAGCGTTATCTGGGCGAAGTGGAAGCAGGAACTCTCAGAAGCAGAGAGAACTTAGCACATAGAGAGCCCTGTGAAGGAGCAGAGATTCTCAATTGCAGAGAAAATTTGGCGCAGAGAGAGTTTTGGTTGTGGTGAAATGAGAAATCCCAACATGGTTTAACGTAAAAGAAGAGGGAAGTTCAAAAGCAACCCAACCGTCAGGGGCAGAGGCGACTTTTCGCCCCAAAAGTTGAGGTGACGTACGACGTGCCTCTGGAGCATTAAATGCACATGAAACCCGGGGGCGGCGAGGCATGATGGACAAAACCCATCTCCAATCCGTGAAAGCCAGGTGTCACAGGTAATCATGGCAGAGTCAGACGAAGAGTCATCAAGAGTCACGTCATGGCCACACCAACCGTCCCGGATCTTTAAACGTCGCGCTACAACCCCGGCACTACGATTTGACCGAAATCACGCTTGGCCCCACGTATACCACCTCGGACACTCATGTCGTCGGTTCTCACCACGACATTCCTAGGACCAGAGTTTATTACCCCGGATGACACCTCGGCTCATCGGACCTTGCGATGACACCACGTCAGGGGATGGGCAATACCTCGGCCGACTCATGGACCTATGCAGGGCATCATACACCCCGGCAGTCCAAAACTTTGAACTACCAGGCTGTGGGCAACTGTTACGGATCAATGTTAAGCCCAATGGCGACAAGGCCCAATACACCCAGTCGCACCTACTACCCAGGGGAATCTCAACTACCCCGGTAATATAGGATCATCACCGCACATGGTAAGGCAGTTCGGATCCTGAGCCGGATATCACGCCAGGCAGATCAGATCCGGGTATGCTCTATAAATACTGAAAGAGAGATCTAAGGTACACAGGTTCTAACCCTAAGCTATTTACATACACACTGTGCACACACCCCACCCCCTTGGCTAAGAGCCTGGTTGTGTACAGTGATCACATCTCCTTCCGAGTGCTTCCCTGATAGGCATTCGAGAAGAGACCTTTGATCCTATATCAAAGCACCAGCCCATTCACTTGGCTAGACATCTGTGTTCTACACCAGAACAATAATAAACAAATTCATTTTGTTTAAAATTTTGAACTAGCCTTCTTCCCCATTAATATATGCTACTCATTATCTTTATATTAAATTTTCAGTTATTATCTTTTATATTCTCTCTTCATAAATAAGAGTATATAATTAGGGGGGAATTGCACATATTTAACACTTTTAAGTTTTAACTAACATTTTGAAGGTGATTTTGATAGTTATTCTTTATAGAAAAGAGGAAAGGGAGCATAAGTAGTTCAAATTTAAGTGTATGATCAAGAAAATTATGCTTTACTAGATTCAGGCACATAATATTATTACTCTAATTTTTTGTATCCAATCTTGAAATGAACATGTTGATAATCGAGTAACGGGTAGCCCCTGATCTCCCATTCTGTTTGTTAATAAATTCTCAATGCATTTCAAGTTTGAGGGCAAGCCTTCAAAACAAACACGGCTAGAAGCGGCGTCTTCATACGTCAAGCATGATCAAAATCAGGAGCTCGTGGGATGACTCCAATGGGAAAACTTGGATCGAGAAGAAAACTTTCAAGCTTCAATAGATTTGTCACTGTTCTGGTGTAGAACACAAATGTCCAGCCTCAAAGAACTAGTGAGTTATTTATATTGGATCGAATGGCTCCTTAGAGATGTCTATCGATTAAACACCAAAGAGAAGGTGATTACTCAGTGATACCTATGAGGAAGACGTTTCGCCAAAGAGGGGTGGGGTGTGTGTATAGTGAGACTGAATCGTAAGTAATGGAATAGAGAATGTAGAGAGTACACCTGGTGGGTAACCTCCTATCTATAGAGACCACCTAGAGTCTGCTGGTTGTGTGCACCGCGCGTCCTTGCTCCACCAACGATCATGCCTGCTCCACTATCTGTACTTCCCATGATTATGGGCATGATCATAGGGCAATTAGCTTTTTTGTTGTTGTAAACATAGGGCAATTAGCGTTTTACCTGATTATGGTGAGATTCTGCCATAAAGCACTCTTATTAGGCTGCATGGGAACCATGAGCACTCAGATATGATGATGATCAACTCTAATCTCATGATGATGACTTGCGTGAATAGTCAGCCTGAACATCTTATATCTGATGCTCATATAGTCAGTTGCCTTAAACCTACTGAAGGAGAGAATTTATGAACAGAAATGGAGGGGGAAGAAACGGAACAAAAGAACTGGGGTGGGGAGTTGCTGAATCTCAGAAAATTATATCATTCACCAAAAAAAAAGTATATCGTTTATCAAAATCTCCTAACATGTGCTGCATGGTTGCTATTTATAGAAGCCGCTACTAAGGTTTTTTTTCTTATGAAGGAAACATAAAAACAAAATAAAGCATCAGGAGAAGGAAACGTCCCACTCGCAGCCCACTTAATACATGAAATGATTAAAACAGCCCATATGCTAAATCATGTAAAAACAGAAAGTAATAAAACATAAAAGTAGGATAGATTTCCTTTTAGAAGAGATTTCTTCAAATTATATCAATTCTTACACTCCATCACTATGTTATCAAATTTGGTTTATAATATCTATCTATGAATTCTACTTCTGTTATTGCTGAGGACCCATGTTATATATCACCTTGGATATTACTCATGAATTCTCTTCTTGAACGTCAAGCACCCAAATTTGTTTGAACATATATAGTACTCTGGAACTTTTTCTTGGACTTCAGTCAATTTGGAAATCATCACTGCGTTTCTTCGCTCATACTTCCTGCCTTTCTTTATCAGTTACTTTATAATTGTTCCAATAATTTCTTGATTTTGGTTTTTCCCCCTCCCTTGTAGTACGACTGGCGAAGTTGGCAGTTGATAAAGTTTTGACTGCATCATGCGAGACATCAGTTCTATATCCAAAGGAAGGGGGTAATCTGCACTGTTTCACTGCTGTGACCCCCTGTGCCGTGTTAGACATTCTCTCCCCTCCTTACAGAGAAGATGCAGGAAGGAAGTGCACTTACTATCACGATTATCCTTATTCAGCATTTGGTAATTAACTGCAAACAAACAATGCTCATATTCTGTCGATCATATGTATCCAATCATACTGTTGATAACTAGGACTGCTTTAGTTCATTTACATTTTCCCATTCTAAAGTATGCCAGTGCTGCTTAAAATTCTTGTATAGAACTCATACGTAAATGTGGAATCACATATCAGAGTTTCATATCAGAGTTTTCTTCTTGTTACTTCACTGCAACAACAGGAAATGGACCCAAGACTTGTGATGGAAAAGAAGAGGAATATTCTTGGCTTGCTTAGATAGACACCCCAAGTGACCTTCATATGCGGCAGGGGGTATACTCTCGTCCATGTAATACTTCAAAATTCATATTCATCATATATCTTTTATTTTGATGAATAATTAGTATAAAATGAAGGTGAATATGTATCTCAAAGAAATAAATCTATTGAATATAATTTTAGGCAAATTTCTTTATGAAATTAATGAGTAATTAAACTTACTCTAATTAAAATCATTTGAAAAATTCTCCAAGTGGATCATAGGCAAAATATATTAATAAAATAATGTCAAAAAAAAGGGAATGCAGATTTCGTAAGATCCAAAATTAAATTGAGTTTGAGGGTATGTTTGGTTTGAGGGAAGGGGAGGGAAGGGGAGAGAAAAAAATGAGAGGAGGGAAATTTTTTTTGAAAATTGAGTGTAGTGGGGCCCACATATTTTCCGCTCCCCTCCTTTTTTTTCTTTCCCCTTCCCTCCCCTCAAACCAAAAATTCAGTAAATTAAGAGTTGAAAAGTCCAAGTTGGCACCTAGCCAATGGGAAAAATCAAAGAAATTGGCTTAATCCATATGTAATTAAATTAACCAATGAGAACCTTTGAGCCATGAAATTGTTTCTACATGGAAAACCAACCTTTTCAAGGAGTACATTTCGACAGCCATAACCAAGGGGGAGGATGAAGTATGTTAAAGAAAATTTCATCCAAGGGTTGAGGAAAATTTTGAAGAAAATTATCCCATGAAAACAAAGACCATATGAGCTTGAAATTTCCCTATAAATAGAGGGCTCTTCTCTTCAAATTCTTCACACCAAAATCAGTTTAAAAATATGATTCTAGAATTAGAGAGTGAGTAGAGTGAAGTTCTTGAAGCAAGAAGAGAGAAGGAGCTAGGTTCTTCAAGGGTAAGTCTCTAGTTCTTGAGCTTTAGTCTTTATTTTTTTAGTAAAATTGTAGTTTAATTCATAAAATTATAGAATAATTTCCTTTGCATGTTTTTAAGGCTCCATGACTGTTTAAATGCAAAATAGAGTAAAAACATGTTGGGAAATAATTTTTGGAATCAATATGTCAAAATTGTGAAAATTTCCAGATACTGGGCTGTTGGAGTCAGTCGTATTTAGGGCGTTACTTTGTGTATCTAATGAAATCCTAAAATTATGATATTTTCCAAATTTAAAGTAGACATGCAGGGATTTCTTTTGATATATAATATGTAACGTTTTGAGCTATTGACAGGGAGATATGAATTTTTGAAATTAAGCCATGTTTTTGGAAGTTAAACTGGAACAGTGTTTAAAAAGAGAAAATCTGGGAATAACTCATGAATTTCAAGTTAAAGCCGTTATTTTTCCAAGAAAATAGACATTTCAAGGGTAATTTTAGATTTTGAAGCACTCAAAAATGATTTGTTTAGAATTAATTATGATTTTTCAAAGTTACCGAAAAATCTGGGCAGAAATGCTGAAAATTCCGTTTTTGAAGAATTGTATGGGTAAAATTGTAATAATGAAACCACCAGGGGTAAAAAGGTCAATAGTGACAAATATATCTCTTTTGAGCAGAGATTCTAGCATTTGGCTAGCATACTTGAATGAACAGTGAATAGTACCATATACATGAACAGTGAATAGTACTAATATTATTTAAAGGAAAGTAATGTGGTAATAATGTTATAGGATATCCGAAAAGTCGGGGAATCGGTACCAAAGGAGGATCGTCTTATTGAAAATACGTAGATCAAGGTACGGACGCGTACTGTAACTTTAATTCTGATGTGTCTTGTATGTTTATATGTGATGAAATATTTCATGAACCGTGGCTAAGATTCAGTCTTAGATCACCTATTTATATATATACATTCAGCTTTGTGCGGGTTATAGTCATGATGATGCCGTTAGTATGTTTCCTAGCGCTGAGGACACGTGAATTCATGGCACTGGTGAGTGCAAACATTGTGAGCATTACATCTGATGTGTGCTATGTATTGTGGTGCTGTTAACATTACATCTGCTGTGTACTATGTATTGTTGTGACCTTACATCTGTTGTGTGCTATGTATGGTTAATGATGAAATGTAATGAATATCTGTTATGTATATTGTTTATACTTGAGCATGAGGTTAACTGTTACCTGAGATTCAATGGGTATTGAATCTCAAACTTAACCATAGCTTCAGGATTTGGAGGATCAAGAGCTGTTGTTAAGGGTAAGCAGCATGCACGAGGACTCAGTTGGAGTTTTCTTTTGGACTGTAATGTTAGTTGTATGGTATATGAATACTCGATAATTGTACTGTTATTATGCCGAATGGATACATCACTATCAATTAACTTGGCGCCGACCGTGGGGACCGTAAACTTCGATTCCCAAACCACTGAAAGTTACTGATAACCACTGAAAATGGCCGCAAGCACCAGGAGTCGCAGTCAGGCACCTCGGCAAGATCAACTACCAGAAGGACAGCCATTATATAACATGAGAATACACTTCTCCTACAACATGAGAAGTGCTTTTCTCTTACAAAATCTCTTGATGTTCCAAGATTTCAGTTCTTAAAGTCATGAAACAAAAGCCCAAGCCCACTAGGAAACCAAGCCCAAATCACTGTTGTGACTTAGGATATAGACCCATTTGGTTGTATTTAGTACATTCACTTGTATGCCAACAAGGAGTAGCACAGTTGGCTAAGGTGTCGGCCTTTACCCCAAAAGGAAGGAGGTTCGATACCCTCTGGTCGCTCTAAAGGCCTTATTGGTGAGCAATCTATAAGTACCTCTATAAGCGCTCTTTGAGCCTGGAGGCATGCCCTAGCCCTAATGAGTTATCGGTGTCTACCTCCACCTAAACTTTGCAGTACCAAAAAGAAAAAAAAGGCTACGTATCTTTTTTTTTTCTTTTTAATTGTTCTTATCTTTCTTTCAACCGCGTATGTATCACAAATTCGCAATACTCCCTTCGCTCCCTCGTTTAACTAATTTATTTTAACCAGCGGAAGTTAGCCTGAGTGTAAAGGGCTCTGGTCGCTCAAGCAAGAAGTCTCGGTTTCGAGTCTTTGTGAATGCAAAAAACTTCTCTAGGAGAGGTTCCCGCTTCGGCGCCTAACAGAATCTTTGAGTGGTTCCACACTTTGCCACAATTTTTTATATCAAAAAAACTAATTTATTCAAAGTAAGAAATATTAGTTAACTTATTTAATGTCTTAAATTATTATTTTTTTCAACTTTTACCCATATTAAATTAGACTTCAAACGAGATAGAACATACAAAAAATCACATTTAAACATTAATTAATTACATGAGTATAATTAATAAATAAGGATTAATTACTCTCGAAATAAATTATTTCACGCACCAAGACATTCTTCTATAAGTGATACATGCCTTCATATCAACGAATTTTGGACAACCAAAAAAACAAATGTGACCTTACCTTGTTCGGTACTCTTTCTCTAGCTTGTTCTATTTTTTAAGAACTTCAATGCCCAGTGTTAAAAGATCAAAGTACAACACAACAAAGTTGCTGGTCAACAAAATTACTCCCCGCATGCGAGTTCGGTTTCTCTCCTTTTCTCATTTCTACCCATCCCTCATCATCTGCAAATCGTGTCCGTCGAAATCTTGATCCAAGTGTCCAATTTTTTTTTTTTAAAAAAAACCGCATGCGGTAACAATACCGCATGCAGTTTTTTTAAAAGTTGTTCTGGACCATTGGATCAAGATTTCGACGGTCAAGATGAGACTGTGAGAGATAATGAGAAAAATGCTCATGAGAGAATCATCCTCCCCCCGCATGCACAGATTTGACGAAATCGTAAGAGGGGAAAAATAAATCAGGAAAAATATAAAATTTCAAAAAAATAGAAGGGAATTTTGATTTTTTTTTTTTTTGGGTCCTCATAGGTTTGACTCATTACAATTTAATTCAAAATTTGAAGAAATAAAACATATATGTGTGTGTTATTAAAACTAGTCGGAATGAGTTAGATCTACCAATAATAATGAAGAAAATGATACAACAAATTCACTAATTAGTTTTGACTGATAACGTTGTTCGTTATTCGGTTTTTTTCCCGAAACGTTGTTTGTTATATTGTTGATTACTTGTGTGACTCTATATCTGCAAATTAAAAGGTTGCAAGTTATTTGACACTAAATAAGTTGATCATAAAGGTTCATATACAAAATTCCTGAGACTAGAAAGATTATATTCATTAATAATGATGAGGCGGGCAAACAAAAGTATTGAAGCAAAAGAGTCAAAGAACAAGTGAATCAGCTGTCCAAAAAAAAAAAAAACACAGAACAAGTGGATCATGATCCTATATGCAAGATAAAATGAAGAGATTATCCGTATAACTATAAAGATTAAGGCCTTAGCTGTATCATGCTAAAACCCCAATGATCTCAACAACACCATCAAGCTCAGCCTTGTACTCTTTTCCATCAGCAAGACAAGTTCTGTGGTTTTACAAAGGGATGGTCTTGTAATTCTGTAGCAGATGGGCGGCCAGCTGGAGTCCTTATGAAGCAGCGTTCGAGAAAATCTTTACCCTCGCTGCACAACTCGTCTGGTATCGACGGACATTGCCCTTTACCAACAACATTCCAACCGGCCTGCTGCTGCTTAGTGAATGAATTTGTTTTAGTGTTCTATGCTAGCTACTATAACTTGCTGTTCAAAATACAAGATGCAAATAACTAAACCATGTAATTAAAAAGTTAGTTAAAATTGGTAAAAGATAATAAATACATAAAAGTACATAACTTACTTTCCTAAGACACATCCTAAAACACCCTTATTTATGGAGAGAGCGAGTGGGAGAGAGAATGAGTGTGGGAAAAAATATACAAGGGACATATAATTAATTATGGGGTAAATTTGTTTAAAAAAAGCATTAAATAATTAGACAAAAAAGTGTAAGTTTGGTTTATATATATATTTTGAAGCAAAGGGAGTACATAATAAATTAGCTCTATAAATTTCAGTGGATATACATATTGATGAAGTGTAAAAATGTTTACCTCTTCACAATTAGGCCAAGGATGCTTCCCTGACAACATTTCAATGATTACACAACCCAAATTCCATATATCAGCAACAGAAGCTTCACGCGAGCTCTTATATTTTGTATTTCGAAGAGCCTGAATGAGAAACAAGTTTATTGATTAAGAAATACTTTTGTAAAGCATAATTAATGGATAGAATGAAAATATATACCTCGGGGGGGCTGCATAATATGCATTTCCCCATATAGAGTGATTGCCCACAGATTCTACCAGCTATTCAACGCATAAAAATCAAATACAATTATTGCTAACTTTTTGGACTATCGTATAAATTTCAAATGTATTTAATTTACAAGTATACAGATAACCGCCAATATTGTGGGACACGCTCGGTTTTGTCACGTGAACTTACATGCTTAGACAAACCAAAGTCAACCAGCTTTATAGTGTCTTGAGAATTGACAAGTATATTGTCCGGCTTTAAGTCCCTATATATAATCATACATAAAATATATTAAAAAAACAAAGCAAGAATGAGAGAATGTGATAGAATATTGGGTGTAAATCGCAGCAAAAAATTTGCTTATCATTTTGACAGCATTATTTTCAGTGTGATTTTGGAACATAATTAAAAATTAATTGCCCTACAAGATGTGTGTTACAATGTCATATAAGTATTGGAATATTATACCTGTGAACGACTCTTTTGCTCTGAAGGTAAACCAAACCGGCGAGAATTTGTGCTGTGAACTTTCGAATTAAAGTTTCATGTAAAGCACCTCGTTCCAATATATATTTCTTTAGTGAGCCAGGTTGGATGAATTCCATGTATACAGACATTTCGTTTCCATCCTAATTATGCATGAACCAAGTGATTAATTAATTATGTGTATGATATCCTCCTCAGCTTAAAGAAAGCAAAAGAACACTTACTTCTTCATGGCCATAATACTTTACAATGTTTGGATGTTCCAGTTGGGAGAGAATTTTGATTTCCTGAAAACGCTAGTACACTAATTTAGTTATGTATGGTACAATGAACTGCGATGAAGGATTTCTTGAATTGCAATGACATTACAAACATGCATTGCATAATTTGGAATCTCTGAAGTTATAATGTTTATTAATCAATCGGAAAAATGATTTTCAAGGAATCATGAGAACAGTAGCTAGAGAGTACATTTACAATGTATACTTCTTTAACTCTGCTCCAGAATTTATTGTTACTTTCTTATATTCTATTCACAGACACTTAGAATTAAATGTTTGACTTTAACTTTCTGTTCCTTTAATGACAAAGAACCTTCACTTGTGGCGATTATATGTGTGACAAAGAAACTCTAACAATGCGCAGGCGCTCACATATAAGACGTACCTTTTGTATGGATTCAGGTTTGTGAATGTTTTTAAGTTCCTTAACTGCACACAAGACTCCGGTTTCCCTATCAAAAATGAAGAACACAACATGCTTTTTATAGCTACAATCAAGAGTTTACGGCTTATTAGTTAGACTAAGAAATTAGAATAAAGACAATAAGATCAGAACATTAACAGTTTTTTCATATATACCTGTTGCGGGCAACATAAACAGTCCCAAATCCACCAGCTCCAATACGTTCCCCTTTTTCCCATATGCTAAAATTGGTGGATTCAGATATTGAATTAGCAGCAGCAACATCTTCTTTCTTTACTGCCTTTAAGTCTCTAGTTACTCTGCCAAGAATGGAAGACAGAACACATGTTTTTGATGGCTACACAAGTGTTTACATAATTCATTACTTACTGACTAAGAAATGGTGAGATTAAGAAAATAAGAAGAAAATATGAATTTAGTAGGGGAATTATTATTGTATACATATATACCGATTAGAGGCAACATGAACAGATGTGGATCCACCATCTCCAATAGGGGGATCGCATATTTCCTGTTGGGTGCAGCCGATATATTGGTCCAGTTCCTGTTCCTGAAACTTGCGGTTAGGCGTTATAAAAACACGTTCACGCATGTCGAAACAAAACTCCTCTCATGTACTTATACTTGGGGGAGAAAAACGGTCATTTTGATTTTAACTTTCAGATTCTTCAATGACAGGGAACCTTCACTTGTGGAGGATTAGTACATGTAAGACAACGGAATTGTAGTAACATGCATAAGACGTACCTTTCTTATAGTTTCTGCATTTTCAATGTTTTTAAGTTCTTTAACTGCACGTTTTTGTCCCCCGTTTCCCTGTCAGAACGGAAGAACACAACATAGTTTTTTATTAGCTAGGTAGCAGCACACACATTTCATATCAAGAAATTAAATTAAGACTAAAAGATCAAAACATCAGTTTACTCGATCGTATATACCTGTTGCGGTCAACATAAACAATCCCATTTCCACCAGCCCCAATACTATCCCCTCTTCCGAAGGGGTAATGGGGGCTACCGATGCTATAATCACTGAGGGAAAGGGAGAGGAGAGGACCGTTGTGTGGCCTCTATGAAAGATCAAATGGCCTCAGAAACACAAAACTAATTAATCCTAAGAAACAAAAGGGCAGAAATTAAATATAAATATAACACACCTTACCGACCCGGTTGAGGTACTTTCTTAGGAAGAAGTAGCAAAAGAGAGCTAGCAGCACCAGGATGCCGAGAATAGAAAGTAGAATCAGAAGTATGCGGACAGGATCCATTCAAAGAATGGCATATGTTCAGCTGCCAGAACTATCAGTTACACCTCTGATGTTGGTGTCCTCCCGAACAGATCTGCAAAATGAGGATATGATCAGTTAGAAGATTGACTAATCCTCTCAATAAGTCAACTATTATATATTATTAACGAAGCATGAAGCAAAACAAGTAACATTATTAGTTACCATATTTTCCATTATTGACAGCAGAAGAAGCTCCGATCCGTTGCTCTCACAGTCAGAGCACCAGCTTAGCCTCTTCCTCCATCACCATCAGAAATCCCCAGTAACCCAACTACGTATCTGCATATAAAAGAAAACGACCAAAAATTGGTCAGAAATACGCCGAAACAGAACAAGAAAACAAAAAATCCAAGGATCGGGTCAGCGAAATTTACCAGAGAGAGACTACACTGTGGGTGCGAGATGCAGAGCAAGGAAGAAGCAGACCACGTTGGCTAGGAGGAGTGGATGAACAGGAGTAGACCGTAATAGAAGGAAACTCGTGGGATATATATATTTCAGTTTCGCAGCTTCAGCTTCAGGAAGCTCCGTCAGAAAAGTTGAATCTGACCCTCACACCAAAGGACATCTCAAACACATAGATATCTCCCCAGTTTCAAACTTTGAATCTCCCTATTCTCTGACCATGTCTTGTCCTTTCTTTATCCTTCCAAGATTTGTTTGATTTAAGGGGAGGGGACGGATGAATCCTAAGAAAGTTATAGACCAAATTGATATTAATAAAGAAAATATTTCTTTTTGTTGACAAAGTATTTTTGGAACAAGCACAAACTTCCCCTACGCGCGCAGATGTAACAATTCACTAACATAAAAGTACATCTTCACCTTCCACTTATCCATATTATTAAGAAATTGAATAAAACACAAAAGAACATAAGGAAAAAGAATTAGATTTCAAAACTACCAACAAATAATAGAAGTTGTCTCACTACCCAAAAACACAACATGAACCACAACCACATCAATAGTTATACTCTTATATGTTTAGCAAC